>JAJHZJ010000162.1:8913772-10201272 GCA_023548195.1 Bettongia penicillata ogilbyi | reverse complement strand
CCATTTCCTTCTCCAACTCATTTTGTAGATGAGAAAACAAGTTTTCTTAACCGGGTTAAGTGACTTATCCAAGGACACTCAACTAGGAAATGTCTGAGGCTGGATTTGAATTCATATAATAATATTTTACAATTATGTTTTCAGTGTATATGTTTGGTATAGTGGACAGAGAGCTGGTCTTGGAGCTTAAAAGGTATTGCTTCAAGTTTGCCTCTGCTATGAATTGTCTCTGTGACCCTGGCCAAGTCATTTAACCATATACTGCTTTAAGTAGCTGTAACAACAAGGACCCTGGCATACACAGTAGGGCCTGCTGTACAGGTTCTTAAATCTGCATTTCTAAAAGGAAAGCAACTTTTGAGGGGTCAACAATCTACTTTAATCAAGCACATATATCATTCACTTAGTTCAGGGGAAAAAGTTAGCCCCTTGAACTTCAGGGAAAATACATACAGAAGACCAAAAGACAGGGCTTCTAACTGTCTGACCATAAGCAATACATATATCACAGATCATCAGAGAGATTCAGCTGTCTGACCATTGCATATGTACATAGTTATTAGAGAGAGAAGCACCAAAATCTGGATTTTCAAAACCATGGGGGTTGAAGGAGCAACTTGGCTGCTTCCTGAGTCTCATCTGGCATACAAACCTTCTTCAAAAACTAAGCCCCAAAGTGAAACCTCACCTCAGAGTTTTTACACACTTTTCAGAGTCAAAGGGCACAACCCTCTGACCCATTGCCTCAACAGAAATTAACAAAAGGTATTGAGGCCTATTAATGGGAAAGGAAGATCTTTAACTTTTCCCCTCACCCACCATTAACTTTAAACTACCATTACAATAGCTCTTGAAGATGATAAGTTGTAGAGACAGTGCCAATCAGCATGGATATTGGGAGTTTCCTTTAAACCAAAGAAATCACAGGTATAGTTCCTATAGATGCATGACTTATATTATGCATATATATGTAAAGTGGTTTCTAAACCTTAATGTACTGTTGAAATGCTATTATGTATCATCATCATCATCACAATTGTCATCCATTCATCCATATTATACACATACACACATATATATACATATCCATATTATACATATGTACATATAGATGTGTATATATGTATGTGTGTCGATATGTACGTGTGTGTATGAGTGTGTATTCACCCATCTGGAGGAGGTCAGGTGGTATAATGGATAGAACTTGGTTCCTGGAGTTAAGAAGGCCTGGGTGTGAAACCTGCCTAAAACACTTATTAGTTATATGACCCCAGGCATGTCATTTAACCTCTCTCAGTCTGTTTGCACATAAAATAGGGATGATAATAGTACCATCTTCACAGAATTGGTATGAGGATCAAATGAGATAATGTGTGTAAAGTACTTTGCAAACCTTAAAAGAATACATAGATAATAGATATAAACATAGATGTAGATATTATTATTACCACCTTGCGTAGAAGTCCCATTTTAGGTGTGTGGCCTTAATTCAGAGTGGTGCATGTTCACAATTGAATATGGTCACATTTTCCCCCAAGATTAGACATATAATAACCACATTTTCATCTGACTTAATTTCAATCTTCCATCCCAAAAAATTATTGATCGTTTACAATTTGATTTAAATTTTTATTGGAAGATAACCTCAAATTCCAGGACTTGGTAAAGCCTAAATTTTCCTTTTATGTCCACATATAAGATTATTCTAATGATTTTAGATATACTAGGGTGACCAAAGAAAGCAAAGATAGACCATACTCACTTCACTCTCAGCTCCATTCACATTCCAGACTTTTCTTGCCAGCAACCTTTGTTGACTTTGAGATGCCTCTTCTCTGGGGCCTCATCTATAAATGGTGGATTCCAATACTGAAACACCATTTCATGAAGGCCCCCCAGCCATGTTCACCTCACTCCCGGTTCAACTTACTTTGAACTTCACTTCCTTGACGGGAGTCATAAGTCATATAGATATGTCATATAAGGAGTCATAAGTCATATAAGACAGCAGTCTTATGCCCATGTAGGAATCAATGTCTTTTCTGGCTCCCTTTTGTCTTATCTTCTCCTGTTAGAATATAAGTTCTTGGAAGGTAGGGATAGTCTTTTTTTGATAGTATTTATATGACAAAATTTAGGGAAGGAAACTGAGAATGAGACAGCAAGGTAGTGCAGTGGATAGAGTGCTATACCTGGAGTCAGGAAGACTTGGCTCTCTGAGTTCAAATCTCTTCTCAAAGTTCTTCTCAGACACTTACTAACTGGGTGATCCTGGGCAAGTCAATCAACCCTGTATGTCTCAGTTTCCTCATCTGTAAAATAGGCTGGAGAAAAAAAAATGGCAAACCATTCCAGTATCTTTGCCAAGAAACTTCCAAAGGGAGCCATGAAGAGTTTGACATGATTGAAATAAGTGGACAAATTGAGGAATAATACAAGCCTGATCCTTTAAGAAAGATATCCGAATTGCAACAATTTAAATGTGCAAAGGTTGCTGATGAATGCTAAAGACAACATAGAACAGTTTTTTTTAGCACTTAGCACAGCTCCTGGCACATGGAAGGATTTAATAAGTGTTCTATTTCTTTAATCTATCCCAATAGCACTTTTTTTATAATAGAACAAAATAGAACCAGAATATTCATTATTAGCAGTTGAGGAACTGCTAAGATAAGCTGTGGTGAATGCATGTAATGGAATATTACTGTACTGTTAGAAGCAATGAAAATAAATACTTCAGAGAATAAGAGTAGGAATTAAATGAATCCATGTGATGTCAAGTAATCAGAAGCAGGAAAACAATGTTCGTGATGACTAAAACAATAAAAAGGGAAAAAGACAATAAAAAGTCAGAAAAAGAAAGGGAAAGAATAATTTAAAACTGGAGAGTTCAAATTATTACAAAAAACATTTTTCCTACATCAAGTTTCTCTTCCACTGCCACCCATTGTTTCTAGTTCTGCCTTCACATGGAAAAGTTCAATCCTAACTGCACATGAAAAGAAAACTGGAGCATCTCTGAAAAATGAAATATTGTAGATGCACACCAAAATAAAGGAGTAAAAGACAAAATTCAATAAAGAGATTCATGTGATGTACAGTCAACTCAACCAAGACATATTTTCAAAAGAGTTCAGAGATGGTGAAATTACAGCAGGGTAACTAAGGATGGGTACAAAGCAATACCAAGATCCTGAAAGAAGAATGTCAGAAATGGGAAAAGTCCAAATGAGCTGAGGTTGCTGATGGATGCCAATGACAACAAAAAGGGTTTCTTTAGATTTATTGGGGAGAAGACAGGAGAATCAAAGAGCCACACTTGTTACATAGTAGATGGGATAAATACAACAGGTGATGTTAAGGAGGCAAAACTGCTAAACTCTATTGTTATTATGTTCTCTTCCAAAGAAAATGACCTTTGTCTTGGAAGGAATAGAACAAAAAAAAAGTTAACACAGATTTAAAACTAAAAATAAATGAGAAAGGAGTAAGTACCTATCAACTCTTAATGAGTTCAAGCACCAGGCCTAGTAGCCAAGGAGTTAAACTGAAAAAGTAGGTATCTCTGGGCAAGAACCAATCTTAATTCAAGGACAATAAATGTGATAATGAACTTGGTTTGCTGAGGAGAACCCATGTGGAACCCATGTGGATGGCATGTCAATGAAAGAAATACTAGCAACAATGTAACTCCACAGAGTGTTATTATAACTATGATTGAGTCCAAAGAAGAAATGAGAAAATGTATTTCTATGTGCTATTTCTTTTCAGGAGCAGGGGTTTATGGGTATTGGGACACTGCATATACAGACATACCTGATCTGGTGGTTTTACCTAATTGCTATTTCTCCCTTTCTTTTTCTTCTTTTTTTGAAAAGGAAGGCACACTGGGGACAAAGGGATATATTCAGAAATGGAAGTGATGTCAGAACTAAAGTTATCAGTACAAGTTTTTTAATGAGAAGTGATGAGGAATATTTTTACATGTTTTCCAAGACCCATTCTGGGAGCACAATGCATCAATAGTCTAAGAAATAGTAACTGGTTTTCTAGATGGACTGTGGCAGAAAGAAAGAAAAATAAATGGAAATTATAACTACTACTACTAAAAATGGGAATCTGAAACCCAGAGTGTTCTAGAGGAGGTTGAAGTCAAAATCTATTATAAAACTTAAGGTTTAATGCATATATATGTTGAGGTGAAGTGTCCATCATTGTTGTAGGTGGTCTACCAGAAAAGTCTTTGAGGAATAAGATAGAAGGTTGGTGCCAGGAGGAACTAGATGGAAAGACACCTGCCTACACAATGGAGAAGGAGAGCGTAAGATGGGAAATGATTAAGGATGTTTAGCATATAGCACTCCTGTACTTCTGAGAGTAAGAGGAATAAAACTGAACAAGCTGCTTCTCAGATATACCCTTGAAAGTTCTAATCCGTATATTACCTTACACCCCTAAGACCATGCCTAGAATATAAGATTGAGGATTTACATTGCATCATAGGGTTCTGAATGAACTTTCAGATATCAGATAACATTGTTCCTAACAATGACCATTAAAAGAAATGAGACTTGTGCTACAGAATTGAAGAAAGGCAAATGCTCTGATTTTAAAAAAAGAAGAGAGACAGGAGATGTCTGTAACCCATTATTTAGTGAGTTTAGTTTCTATTCCACTGATGTGCCAATCTAAGTACAATTTCATATTTGTAGTTTGTGAAAGAGTAGTGAATAAAAACCAGACTAACTTCATCAAGAACAGGTCATGTCACTCTAACCTCATTTCCTTTTTTTTTTAAACAGGAAAACCACATCAGTAGATCAGAGAATGCTAAAGTCATAGTACAATTAAAATTCAGCAAAGAATTTAACACAGTATCTATTGCTATCTTTTTTTGTGTAGGTTATAGTACAGTTAGGTAGACTTGAAGCTGTTTGAATTACTGAACCCAAAGAGCATTTCAATTAAAGGATTGGTTGAAACTTAGAGGAAGTCATTAAGGAAGTATTATTGGCCCTGTGCTGTTCAGTGTTTTTATCAATGACATGCAAAAAGTCAAAAGAAGGTTGCTCATCGAATCTACAGGTGACACTAAGCTGGAGGGGATAGTCAATATCCCAGGTGATAGCATCCTAGTCCCCAAAGATCTCTACAGGCTGAAACAGTTGGCCAGCTGAATAAGATAAAATTCAGTAGGGCTAAATACAAAAGTATCAAGTTTACAAGTACAAGGTGGGGAAGGTATAAGTAGAAAAGAGTTCTAATGAAATATACCTGGGGAGTTTGGTGGACTACAAACTCAGTGGTATCCACAGGGTGGCCTAGAAGGTAAGCTAACTAATGTTACCTTTATATATTAATAATGATGTAATGTAAGTAAGACAGGATGTAATAGTCTGTTTGTATATTTCCCGGTCAGACTAAACCTGACTTATTATACTCATTTCCTGACGCCACACTTCAGGAAGAACATAAATAAGCAGGAACCTGACCAGAAGAGGATTCCAGGTTGACAAAGGGACTAATAATTATTCCAGGTGGAATTTGATCAGAAGAAATGAGGGATACTTAGTAAAAAGAAGAAAAGATATAGAAGAAAAGATAATGGTATTCATGCATTTGAATGATATTTATGGAGCACTTTGCAAATCTTATATGAATACCAAGTATTCAGAGGCAGATAGATGGATAGTAGATATCCTAGTGGATAGATGCTAAGCCTAGAGTCAGGAAGACTTGAATTCAAATCCAACCTCAGATACTTACCAGCTGTATGACCTTAGGCAAGTCTGTTTAGCTCAGTTTCTTCAACTATAAAATGGGAATAATAATGGCAGCTCCTTCCCAGGGTTACTATGAGCTTAAAATGCTATGATTTTTGTAACGTGATTAGTACAGTGCCCAGGCCATTGTAAGTGCTATATATGTGTTATTTTTGTTGTTGTCTGAAAGAATGACAAGGAAAAGAAAGGGTGAAATTAATCAGTTTGGTCCAGAAGTAAGAGCACTGAATGGAAGTTTCAGAGAAATATATGGACTTAACTTAAATGGAAAACTGTTTAATTATTAGAACTGTCCAAAATGTCTCAGAACATTTTGAGGTCATCAAACAGAGGGTAGATGGTCACTTGTCACTGCTATTGTAGAGATGATTCTCATTCAGGTGACGACTGGAATAGACAATCACTCAGATTGCATGTGAACTGCATAGTCATTGCAACTCTCAAAGTTCTTATAGATCAACTTCTCTTTGGATTCTAAATTTTCTTTTAGGGCACTTAACAAGTTTTTCCCCTATGGGAAGTGAATTTAAGTTTGTTCAATTCCATTCATTTTATTCCAATAGACATTTAACTAGTACCTATAATATTCATGGCACTGTGCGAGGCACTGGGAATACAAGATAGATTATGGACTGTGCTCTCTAAGAGGTTACATGTAATAGAAGATAGGTTACATGTCCAAATTCCTACAAAACAAGTTAAAAACCATTACACTTGAAGGTGAAGTCAAGTAGAATGATTTGAGATATCATAAAATCACAAAATTTCAGAGTAGAAAGGGCCATCAAAGGCCACCTAATCTAATCCCTTCCTAAACAGGGAACCTTTCTACATATATCTGAGAATGGAGGAATATGTTTTCCCATATTGAATAAATAGGAAAATTTCAAAATATCAAGATTCAGTCAGGTCTAGGATTCAGCTGTGTCACCACTCCAGTGAAACCCTTAGGTGCTAGGCCTGTTGATTCCCATATTCCAAGTCACCAACAGACCAAGATTCAGTTGATTCCCTATATACCAAGTTGGGACTGGTTTGAATGGGAAGGATTGTGAAAAGAAGGCCATCCACAATAGATAGTGGAAGTTTGAGTCTTCTATTTTTGGTCTCTCTTAGATGTATGGCAAATTTGACCCTTGACTGCAGAAGGTAAGAGTTGTTTATCCACCTGAAGACAATCCACATTGCTTGAACCTTCTGGCCTGAATCCAGTTACTAAAGCACATGATTACTATAATAATAACAAGGATAAAGAGGAGGAGAATGATGATGATGATGATGATGACGACGATGATGATGATGATGATGACGACGATGATGATGATGATGATAATGATGAAGAAGAAGAAATCTATAATATATTAATAATATAAGAGTAACTTTTTTAGTATGATGTTGAAATTATGACAAAGCAATGCCTCAAAAGACATACAAAACAGTCAAAAAGTCAGATTTTCTGAAAGCAGCTGGAGACAACTCTTGGAGCTCACACTTTTTTCCTTCACTCCCAAGGAAATCAGTGTAAGAAATTTAATTGCAAAGTGCTAAATGCTTACTTGCCTAATTATGCTGCTCTCATGAACATCAGATAGCCCAGGATTCAGACTGTATTTTCTGTTTATCTTCCCACCTTATAGCACCCACCTTGCCACCCTTCCATGTACTCAGCAGTAGGACCCTTGTAATGTTAATAATCTCTATTATTTCTATACTTCTTTAGGTTTGCAAAGTACTTTACAAATATCTCATTTTATCCTTACAACAACCCCAGGAGGTAGGTGCTATTATTATTTCCACTTTACAGATGAAGAAATTGAGGCAGGAAACAGTTAAGTGATTTGCCCAGGGCAGTACATGTAGGAAAGATTTGAGGTTGGAGTTGAATTCAGAACTTCCTGACTCCATGTCCAGTGTCCTAACTACTATACTTCCTAGCTGTCTTAAGCAAAATATTCTTCCGAAGATCGCTATGTCTAGAATTCTGATACAGATCTGCCCACTTCCAAACTAAATGCTTGTTAAATTACATGAAGAAGCAAAAGGAGCAATGGTACACCAGAAAGAGTCTTAGGTGACCTAAGGTCAAAACTGGCCTCAAACACTATTAACTGTGTGACGTTGGGCAAGTCTATTAACCTCATTTATCTCAATTTCCAGTTCTACAAAATGGAGATCTCCCAGGGCTATTGTGAGAATTACATGAGATAATAATTGTAAAGTGCTTAGCATAGTGCCTGACATATAGTAATATCACGTCATATCATATATACATAGATGCACATCATATATAGATAGACGAAAAAAGACTCAGTTGTTCAAAATGATTTAACTCATCACATATTTCTTTACTACCTAGTATGTTTAAGGCACTGTACTAGGTGTTGATGATATAAAGACTCCAAAATGGCCCTGTCATCACAGAGTTTACACTCTGTTTGGGGAGGACAGAATATAAAAAAATAGCCAGATAAGTAAATATAAGGAAAGGTGAGAAGGCAGGAAGCTCTAGAAGCTGGTAGTGCCTATTCAGATAGAAAACAACTTTATTAATGAAAAAAGCACTGAGTTTAAAAGAAGACTTAATTTTGAGTCATAGAGATTAGGATTAACTCATTTAAACTCTCTGGGGCTTGGTTTCCTCAAGTGGCACAATGGATAGGGTGCTGGACTTGAATCATTTTGTCATTTCCAACTCTTCACGACTCCATTTGGGGTTTTCTTGGCAAAGATGGGGGAGTAGTTTACCATTTCTTTCTTTCACTCTCCAGCTTATTTTACAGATGAAGAAACTAAGAGAGTTGGCTTGCCGAGGGTTACACAGCTAGTAAGTTTCAGAGGCCAGATTTGAACTCAGGAAGCTGAATCTTCTTGATCTGGGGCCAGTGCTTTATCTACTTAACCACTTAGCTGCCCTGAAGTCAGTAAGACCCAAATTCTAATGTGTCATCAGATACTTACTTAGCTGTGTGACCCTTAGCAAGTCACATAACCTGTCTGTTTTAGTTTATTAGTCTGAGAAAGGGAGCTAATATTACCACCAACCTCACAGGATTACTGTGAAGGCTATGTGAGATTACATATGTGAAGTGTTTTTTGCAAATCTTAAAGTTATTTGTATGTGCTGGCTATTTTATCATAAGTGTAAAATAGAGGACTGGACTAGAGAACTCTAAATTCCCAATTTGCTCTAAATCAATAATCTTTTGATCTCTAACATTCCTTCCTAGTTTAAGTCCTGTGTTCTGTCTGCCATCTACTTTTTGTATCATATGGTGTAGGGTGTGTTCAGGAAAGATATGTACCTTTGGTGTGATGACTGCCAAGCTCTTTTCAGGGCTTTTTCCACCTTTGGCGTCCACCTGTTTCACCAAACTTTCACCTGTGGTCCCAAGAAATGGCAGCACACACAGCGGTCACACCCCAGTAAACCATTTTGGCAGACTACATTTTGGCAGACTGGCCAAACCAGGTTGAGGGTAACTAAGGTGTCTCAAACCAATTGGTGAGTTAGGGGGGTGTCTACCCCAAGCATGCGAAGACTTCCTCTTGCAGAATGAGTGGATGAGAACAATTTGTTCCAAAGGCCACAAAGGCAGATGAAGCAGGTGATGTAGAATGTTTAGAGTTTGGTTAGATACTGAGGATGCCAAGGTCATCCACTGCATCCTGAGCCATAGCCAGCCATCTTGACTCTGTCCTGCCACTCGACAATGATGATGATCATGATCATGTATCATGTACAATTGGTGTGATCCTTATCACTTATGGTACACTCTGTGCCTCAAAGGCACTATTTTTACCTAATGCCAAGGCTGCCAGGAAACAAAATTTTCACTTTACATTACAACTCTGCTTCTGGAGGGTCACCTAGTGCATCCTGATACCAGTTGGTGATATAGTCAGTATCTCAGTGAAGGGCATTTTCTCAGGGCTCCCCATGGAGTTAACTAATAATGATTAACTCAGGAGAGCAGACAAGTTCATCAAATTAAGAGCAATTCATGTTATTTCTACCTTACAGCCAGTGGAAAGCTCTTGTATCATGATTATTAAACAAAAAAAATGCTGATGCAAATAATTAAAATAACTCACATTTGTTTAATGAGTTGTATGTATTATTTTACCTTATAACAATCTCAATAACAACCCTAGTACAAGTGAAGAAACTGGGAGTTATTATCTTAGATACGGGGAGAGAAGTCAACCTAGAAACCATCCAGTACATCAAATACATTTACAAGGGAAGAAATTGACATCAAGTAATGGTAAGTGACTTGCTCAATGTCACACAAGGAATTAACATCATAGACAGGATCTGAACTCAGGTCTTTTGATTCCAAAGCCTTTCCCCTTTACTATGCTACCTCTTCTCAGAGGTCTCACATTTAGTAAGTGAAGAGGAAAGAACTAGAACACAGGTCTCCTGACTTTACATCCAATGCTCTTTTGAACTTTCCCGGATACCTTAGAACTATGATTTCACATTTTCATAGGAGTATACTACAGAAGGCCAGTAACAGCATTCCCATTAACCATGGTATTTTAGCTAATAAAACCTTAAAATAGTAGCTGCTACCCAGCTGCTAGAAGTCCTGATGTCAGAGATGAAACTGTATATTGGTACATGCAGCACCTAGCATATTGCTGGGTACACAACAGGTGTTCCATAAATGACTGTGGGAAACAACGTCTGTTTGAGTAAACAACTCAGTTGGAATGAAGATGCTTTGAAGCATTGTCTTTTATATTCTTTTCCTTTTTGGTGCTTTTATAAATGTTTTCCCTGGGATGAGAAAGTAGATCCATTAAATTATCAATATAGTTGACTGCAAACTATATGAAGTAACCAGAGTTCAAAGCAGCTCACAGCCACAGGCAATAAGATTTGACAAGACAAGATTCAAGGCAATATGGATATAGAGGTAGAAATACTGATAATGTGACTGTGGTCAGAGTAGACTGGAAAGTAACTTAATCTCTTAAGCCTTCAATTTCCTTATGTGTAATCTTATGATTCTATGTCACTTAGATAAGACAATCCTATAAAAATCTAAATGAAAGCCCATCTCTGAATGCTATTATACTATGACTTAAGGCAGGTTGGTTCTAGGACCCTGGACAGCTCAATGGACAGCTATTGTAAGATTTCTCTTGCAAATTTTTTCTGCTGTACTAGCATAGGGTTGTTTAACTGGCATTGCCTTCACTCTCCCACTCCCAGTCACTCCATATAGGACTCTTCTGTATTTAAAAGGCTATGTCTGCTAATTCTGATATATAACCACAATCTTTCCATGTTCATATTGGATGGTAGGGTCTAGTCTTAGGTCTTACAGAGAGGATGATAGGGCCTATGTCCCTTTCTCATTTTTTTTTCCATTTTGAATCATGACCCATAACTATAATGTACCTATGGAGGATATGCTTAATTCAAAAGCAGTAAACCAGGTAAAGGGGCCCCTAGAATAGTATTGTCTATCAAATAATTATTCTTTTATGCATTGTCCAAATGCTAGAAGAGATAAGCAGATGCAGAGCGTTTAAATGAAAATCAAACTTCTGTAGAGAATCAAGCATGTTTTATGGTGGAAAAGTAGATTACAGACCAGCAAGCCAGAAGAAAAAGTCAAATGATGAATTCCAGAAGCAAAAATCTAAGGCTAGAATTTAGTCAACATCTATATAGTAGTGATAAAGGGCTTTGGTTAGTAAAACATCCATTTGAAGCATCCCTCTGTTAAATGAAGAGCAACTGGTGAAATCTTGATTAGATTTGCTGATAATTTCATCCCTCCTTACCTGGAGGAACCATTGTTCTATATCTGATCCTGAACAAGAAGGTGAAACTGAGTAAGTAGGTGGAAATGATAGGAACTTTGGAAAGGAGTACCCATACCATGTTAGGGTATTGATAAATAAAGAGAAGAATGGTAGAAATAGCCCAATGCATAAATTTGGGGATAATCCCAAAGAAATTCAGAGACTCAAAATACTCTCACAGCATAAGATTGGACTAGGGAATTTTGGTCAAGTAGGGTGAGATCTTCTTAAGGGTGGAGTTCTGATGACATGCTCACAAATTGCTCTGATGAAGGGGAGGAGGACTGTCAAAAGAAGCCAATAATTAAGGAGCCATGAAGCTTGTAAAAAGTACTACAAGAAAGAAAAAACCATCATCCAAATTTTTCCAAGTACATGTATGAAGTATATGAATTCCACAAATTCTAACCTAGTAAGGTTGACTTTGGCTTCTGGAAAAATTCTGGAGCCTATTATTAAAGAGTCTGTTTGTGAGCACTTAGAAAGGGACATGACAACCACAACAAGCCAGTACAAATTTATCAAGACCAAGTCATGGCAGACTAACTTCATTTCCATTTTTAAGAGTTACTTTGCTTGTATATTAGGGGACTTCTTCAAATACATCATACCTAGATTTCAGCAAACCTTTTGACAAAGTCTCCCTTGACATATTTGTGTATAAGATGATGTGACGTGGGCTAAATAAAAGGACAGGTAAGTAGATTTAGAATCAGTTGAAAGATGGAATTCATTTTTGCCTAACTAATCTAACTAATCCTTCAGGCAGGTATCTAGTAGAGTGCCCCAGTGCTCTGTAATTGCCTTATTTTGTCCTTTTGAATTGATGGGCTAGATGAAGCAAGATGTGGCATGCTTATAAAATATGAAGATGACAGAAATCAAGGAGGGATAGTTAATCCATTAAATGATATAACTTAACTCCAAAAAAATACATAGAATAAAATTGTGAACTAAACCTAACAAGAATAAATGTAATATGGATAAATAAAAAGTTTGATACTTTAAATGTCTTATTTAAAATAATCTTTATGCGGGAAATGGAATAAGCATTTATGAAGTACCTGCTATATGCCAGACACTATAAGTACTTTACAAATATTAACCCATTTGACCCTCACAAAAACCCTGAGAAGTAGATGCTATTATTGTCTCCATTTTATAATTGAGAAAACTGAGGTTTCCTTAAAGGTTAAGTGACTTACCCAGGGTCACATGCTACAAAGTGTCTAAGGCTTGATTTGGATCCTGGTCTCACTCCAGTCCAACTATCTTTCCACTCTGTCACCTAGATGCCCAAGGACTGAATGAGGGAGATTTGGGAAGAGAATATTTCTTGTATTTAAAAAATAACTTGATGGGCTTAGTAGTTGAAGGAACTTCAATTAACTTGGAAATGAGGTGAGTAGGTGGCAGGTAGTTTGGGGTAGGGGATGATAGCTGTTTTTAAGTATTTGAAGGTGGACCTCGAGGAAGGAGAATTAGACTAATTCTTCTCAGCCCTAGAGGGCAGAACTAGGAGGACTGGCTGGATGCTTCAGATCTCAGCCTTTCGTTCAAAATCAAAACTTTCTAGTAATTAGATTTCTTCAATGGTGAAGTGGGCTGACTCAGAAAGTGATAATTAGTATTGAGCTTGCTAGATTCTCAGGCTCTGTGACTGCTTAAGAGAGTACCAAACAATTGTCAGAACTTAAAGGCAAGGTCAGGCTAGAGGCTACTATAGATTAATAGAGGGAACCCACATTGAATCCAGTAAGGAGGCGAGAAGCTAGAAGTAAAATCAAGAGGCCAAGAAAAAAAATTCTCAGGCAATTGATCAGTCTGAAGGAATTGTTCATTTCCTAGTGTGGATCTTTCATTACACACTCATGTGCAGGGGGTCTCCGAAACAATAGTCTATTATTGTCAGACTGTAGCCCAATTTTTATTACCTCCTCATTTCTAAAGGAAGCTTGTCAAGCTGTTGGTGGTCCCTGATTTCCTCCACTTTCCCCACAAGGGAAAGGGCAACAGACTTCTATTCTCCCAGGGACTCCCATATTCTGGATACTCTATCCTGGGACCAGCCTCTATGGCACAGAACTAAGGGAGATCAAATAGAACACACAAGTGGAGCAACAGGAAATAGAACCAGAGGTAAAGAATATAGACAGATGTCTCAGGCACAACATTTGGGGAAGAGGAAGCAATGAGGAGTGCTTTTTAACATGCTTTTTATGAATATGCATATTTTAGCACCATAGAATTCTTTTCTCATTAGATTATATTTATTTTGCACTTTGAAGTCACATGTATTACAGTGTGAGGCTCAAAGCCTCTGCCGGATGGTTGTGATTTGGTAGGGGGGGAAGGAGGGCCCGTAGATTTTGTTTCAAACTTTGCCTGGGATGCACAAATACATTTTCCTCAGTCTGGCAGGAAGGGAATTCCTGGGCCACTACAGTTCAGGAGAAGGCCCTCAGTTCCCTGGTTAAGAGTAAATGGAATGCTCACAAAATACAATATATCCACTGAAGTGTTCATTCTAACTTGAGTGAGTAGCCTAGCTCACTAAGTCCCTAGTGATAACGTCCAACTTCTGTTGGGCCCCTGGCTTGCAAGGGAGAAAGACAATGAAAGAAGTGTTGTCACCATCACAGCTAGGAATGGAGCCAAACTTGCTCATATGTACTTCTGGTCTCATATCACTAAAGTTTTAAGACTATGGGGTTGTAGTATAAAAATGACTTCCACTATCACAATATGACTTCTTAGATATCTTCTGACAACCAGTCCACAGAAGTATTTTCTTCTGCAATAAGGGACTTGTCCATGGCTATAGTATAGACCAGAGCCAGCGGGGAGAACAACCATCAGATCTCTTGACACTTTTCATAGAGCACAGTCTTCATCAAGGCTTTATTGGTTTCTGAATGGTGTCTAGAGGGTCAAGTGGGAGAGAAATGAGGAAAAAGTCAATAGCTTTGATCTCTGGGTGCATGTTTTTACCATATCTTCACTCAAACATATATTTTTCAAACAAAGCCCTCCATGCAATAATCTTAAATACAAAAAAAAGGTAGTATATCTATGAAGTCACTTTAACTCTTAAGATGAAACCAGCAGGACAGATTGTCAGCTAGTCACAGATTGCAGGCAAGAAACTTTTTTTGTCAGACTAAATATCAATAGTGATAATAATAATTAACCTCATTCACAACTCCAGTATAACTCTGTATAATTATTCTCCAATTATACAGGCAGAAAAAAAATTATGTTTAACCTGTAGATGAAAAGGTAAGAAAAATAATGTACATGATAACTTTGCTATACGTTGCAAGTTGCAGATGGTAAGTTTTATAGTTTTGTGTACAATCATCTTTTTATCATCTTATACTGCATAAATGTTTTTTTATTCCATGAATTAAAAATAATTTTTTTAAAAAATGCCTACTACATACCAGGTACTGTGCTAAGCCCTTTAGTTAATCAATCCACAAGCATTTATTAAGTGCCTAATATGTTCCAGAGTCCCTACTAAGCATAAAAATGGCCCCTGCCTTCAATGGAGGTGGGTGTGGGAGAAAGGCTAAAGGAAGGTCCCTGACTCAGGGACATGTTGGAGAGCTCCAGAGAAGTCCAAAAGCAATGTAGCTTGTAGGAGCTGGAGAGAAAAAAACATGCTGGGTCCCCTCTTCTGAAAGAGACCCTGGAGTTCAAGGCCCACTATCTCATCTGATCTTCACAACAGCCCTGGAAAGTAGATGCTATTATAATTCCATTTTAGAGATGAAGAAACAGGTTAAACGACTAAACTAGGATCGTACAGCTAATAAGTAGTAAAGGCAGGATTTGAATTCAAGTCTTCATGATTCCAAATCTAGCACCATATCAACTGTGGCAAACATAAAAGCAACTAGACTAGAAGATAAGGAGGTTGATATATATATATATATATATATATATATATATATATATATATATATATATATATATATATATATATATATATATATATGATGGAG
Organism: Bettongia penicillata ogilbyi; assembly: GCA_023548195.1. NCBI lineage: Eukaryota > Metazoa > Chordata > Mammalia > Diprotodontia > Potoroidae > Bettongia > Bettongia penicillata. The sequence continues at coordinate 10,185,662 of JAJHZJ010000162.1, read as the reverse complement.
GAGTAGAAAGACTCATGTATGCTAGCTCCAAATCCATAGACCATAAATTTCCTGTAAAAAGAACTCCCCACAAATTCTGGAGTACTGCAAGCCATGCACCAATGCAGTGGAAGAGATTTCCATTCCAGAGAGCCCTGGAAAGCAATCCACAGGGGTCGGTCATGCTCTGGACTGGGGTGCCCACACGTGGCCCAGCCCTGGCCACGTGACCCCAGAGGAGCAGGTACAAGCAGGCTTCAAGGATGGAACCTCCGGCAGCCGTGAAGGTCCCTCCACCCACAGGCACTCCAGGTCAGTGACAGAGACTTCTGGGCTGGCCCAGAGGGGAGCGGGGTTTCTCTGTGGCTCAGGCCCCCTCAGGAGGCAGCAGCAGAGGCAGCAGAGGGGCCTGGGACTCCCCAAGCAGGCAGGAGCTCCATTACCCAAGGTCTCTACGTAAACCCCCTGAGGGAAATGAGCCTGGGAGACGGCCCTGCCCCCACCTGCTCCATTACTGAAGGTCTCTGCATAAATCCCCTCAGGGAACTGAGCCTAGGAGGTGGCCCTGCCCCCACCCAAGCACCAGAACTTAAGCTCACATTGAATAGCAGCTGCTCCCACCATGCAAAGCCCTGAGACTGGGAAGCAGCATTTGAATCTCAGACCCCAAGCACTAGCTGGGCAGATCTAGGCAGGGGTGGAGAGGAATCTCAGAAGTCAAGTAACTGGCTGAGTTACTCAGGCTGGGAAAATGCCCAGAAAAGGGAAGCAGAATAAGACCATAGAGAGCTACTTTATTGGGGAAGAGATGTTCCTTCCCCCCTTCATTTCTGATGATGAAGTACAATGCCTGCCATCAGAGAAAGACGTGGAGGTCAGGGCCTCTCTATCCCAGACATCCGAGGTGGATGTCCAGTGGGCTCAGGCCTTGGAAGAGCCCAAGAAGGATTTTGAAAATCAAGTTAGACAGGTGGAGGAAAAACTGGGAAGAGAAATGAGAGAGATGCAAGAAAAGCATGAAAAACGGGTCAATACCTTGCTAAAGGAGACCCCAAAAAATGCTGAAGAAAATAACACCTTGAAAAATAGGATCACTCAATTGGCAAAAGAGGTTCAGGGAGCCAATGAGGAGAAGAATGCTTTCAAAAGCAAAATTAGCCAAATGGAAAAGAGGTTCAAAAGCTCATTGAAGAAAATAGTTCTCTCAAGATTAGAATGGAACAGATGGAGGCTAATGACTTTCTGAGAAACCAAGAAATCACAAAACAAAACCAAAAGAATGAAAAAATGGAAGAGAATGTGAAATATCTCATGGGAAAAACAACTGACCTGGAAAATAGATCCAGGAGAGGCAATTTAAAAATTATGGGACTACCTGAAAGTCATGATCAAAAAAAGAGCCTAGACATCATCTTTCATGAAATTATCAAGCAAAACTGCCCTGAGATTCTAGAACCAGAGGGCAAAATAAGTATTGAAGGAATCCATCGATCACCACCTGAAAGAGATCCAAAAGGAGAAACTCCTAGGAATATTGTGGCCAAATTCCAGAGTTCCCAGGTCAAGGAGAAAGTATTGCAAGCAGCTAGAAAGAAAGAATTCCAGTATTGTGGAAATACAATCAGGATAACACAAGATCTAGCAGCTCCTACATTAAGGGATCGAAGGGCATGGAATAGGATATTCCAGAAGTCAAAGGAACTAGGACTCAAACCAAGAATCACCTACCCAGCAAAACTGAGTATAATACTTCAGGGGAAAATATGGTGTTTCAATGAAATTGAGGACTTTCAAGCATTCTTGATGAAAAGACCAGAGCTGAAAAGAAAATTTGACTTTCAAACACAAGAGTGAGAAGAAGCATGAAAAAGCAAACAGCAAAGAGAAGTCATAAGGGACTTACCAAAGGTGAACTGTTTACATTCCTACATGGAAAGACAATATTTTTAACTCTTGAAACTTTTCAGTATCTGGGTAGTTGGTGGGATCACACACAGATGTACACACACACACGTGCACACACACACGTACATGCGTGCATGCACACACACATACGCACATGCATGCACACACAGAGACAGAGAGCACAGAGGGAATTGAATAGGATGGGACCATATCTTAAAAGAAATTAAGGTAAATGGTGAGAGAAAAATGTAGTGGGAGGAGAGAGGGTGAAATGGAAGGGAGTAAATTATATCTCATTCAAGAGGCAAGCAGGAGACTTTTTAGTGCAGGGAAAAAGAGGAGAGCTGAGAAAAAAGCATGAAGTTTACCCTCATCGCATTCAACTAAAGGAAGGAAGGAGTAAAATGCACACTCATTTTGGTATGAAAACCTATCTTACAGTACAGGAAAGTGGGGGAGAAGGAGATAAGCAGGGAGGGAGGGATGATGGAAGTGAGGGCAATGGGAGAAGGGAGCAATTTGAAGTCAGCACTCGGGGAGGGACAGGATCAAAAGACAGAATAGAAACAATGGGGGGCAGAATAGGATGGAGGGAAATACAGTTAGTCTTACACAACACGACTGGTATCAAAGTGATTTGCAAAGCTACACAAATATGGCCTATATTGAACTGCCTGCTTTCCCAAAAGGAATGGGTGGGGAGGGAGGGATGGGGAGCATTTGGAACTCAAAGTTTTAGGAACAACTGTTTAGTATTGTTCTTGCTACTAGAAAATAAGAAATACAGTTAATGGGGAATAGAAAGTCATCTGGCCCTACAGGACAAAAGAGAAGATGGGGACAAGGGAAGGGAGGGATGACAGAAGAGAGGGCAGATTGGTGATAGGGAAAATTAGAATGCTTGGTGTATTGGGGTGGGGGGAGGGGATAAATGGGGAGAAAATTTGGAACCCAAAATTTTGTGAAAATGAATGTAAAAAGTTAAATAAATAAATTTATATTTTAAAAAGAAAAAAAAAGAAATTCCCTATATCTATGAAATTCTATGTCTACTATTTCTATCCCTTTAAAAGTTTACAACATGTTTCCCTTAGTAATACTTTGAGAAAAGTAGTGCAAGTAATAGTATCACCATTTTACAGATAAGGAAGGTGAGAATATGTAAGATTGAATTACTTATTCATAGTCATACGCAAATGGAAGAGATTGAGCCCGCAGATCATTAGCCAGTTGATTTCTATTTCTGGCAACACTATATAATACATAATTAGAGGTTACTTTGTGAATACTAGGAAAGGAAATGAAGACTCAATAAAAGATAGAATTACTTTCATCGAGAGCAGGTCAGAATAGCCTAAAAAGAAAGGAGAGGACATGTTGGATAAATAGGCAGCATGCCACCAACAAACAACTGTGTATTAGAAGTGGCATACATATCATTAGAGAGATATGTGACTATAACAAGGGGGTTGGTCATTTATGTAGTAAGGGCACAGGACAGCATGTGGAAGTCTATGTGCTCTGTTGGTATCCACCAAATGCTGGAAGTTCTGAAGCACAGCCCAGAACATTGGGTAGAGGCCCTATGAAGAGTTTCTAGGAGGGCATGAGCAAAAGTTGAATAGGATGAACTATTATCTGCAGGCCTTGAAGAAGTATTCAAATTGATGAGATTATAAATTCAATGAAACATGAAAGTAACTAGACTGGAAGGTCAAGAGATTACAGATGTGTATATACATATATTTCAACAAAGCATTTGACAAAACACCTCTTGCAATCCTTGTGAATAAGCTGGAGAGAACTTGGTTAGATGTGAGTATAGTTAGGTGGATGTGTATTGGATTGAAAGACGAAACTCAAGGAGCAGTCATTAAAGGGTTGACATCAACTTGAAGAAATGTCTTTAGAGTAGTGCCTTGGATCTCTTTTTGATCCTGTGTTTTTCAGCATATTATCAGTGACTCTGATGAAGGCCAGAAAGCATGTTTACTAAATTTACAGCTAAGTCGGAGCAAGAAGGGATAACTAACACATTGGAATGCAGATCTAGGATACAGAAATATCTTGACAGACTGGATCAATGGGTTGAATTAAATAGAATGAAATTTAATAGTAGTAGATGTAAATGTGTGCACTTTGGTTCCAAAAATAAACATCTTAAATGGGAGAAAGAAAAGATACCATGAGACAATAATTCTTTAAAACTAGGAGAAGTTTTTAGTGGGTGACAAGTTCAATATAAGTCAACAATAAGTCATCGATGGATAAAAGCTTATTGTTGTCACTTAATGTCCAGAAGGAGGGAGGTAGCAGTACCATTAATTATGCTCTTCTCTAGTCAAACCACATCTGCAAGACTTTGACCAGACCTGGGCATCACTTTTTGAACAAGAAATTGACAAGCTGGAGCTTTTATGGAAGAGGGGGAGAATATAGGAGCACCTGCCATAACTGATCAGTTCATGGAACTGGAGAGTCTTAGGCTGGTGAAGAAAAGATTTAAAGAACACATTACAGTTGTCTCCAAGATTTTAGAGTTTTCGTGTGAAAGAGGAATTAGCCTTTTTCTGCTTAACCCTGAATAAGGGAACTAGGCACAAGGGATACACATTGCAAAGAGGTAAATTTACATTTGCAAGGCGGGAAGAAAGACTCAGTAACAATTCAAATTGTCCAAGGGCAGAATGGAATCCCTGGGGAGATAGTAGCATTACCCTTCAATTAGATGTTGGATGGTCCCTTCTTAGTGATGTTTTCAAAGGAATTCTAAGACTTTTATACATTGAACTACATGCCTCAAGAGTCCCTTGCAGCTATTAAAACCTGTGATTCTTGTGGCAGCCCAGAGCCAGGATTTAAATCTGAGTTCCCTGTCTGACTCTGACGCCAGGATCAGTTCTTCTTGGGGTGATATATTAAGGAAAGCTTTATGAAAATGGTTGAAGGGGTTAAGTCCATAGAGGACTTGAACAGGACTCTGTAGCATTCATTTGAATAGACTGACAGAAGGGAATAAAACACTTCATGTAGGTCCAACAGTTATATCCTGGAAATATTTCTTTTAAGTCATATCTTAAAGGTTACAAATATAGATTGAGGAGGAAAAGGAGAGAGATGATTGAAAAAAAAATTCCAATAATCCTAGGGACCAAAGGGTTTTTTTTTCAGTGAGAAGTAATAGGATGTCACTGTAATTTCTTGGGCAGAAGAATTGTAATGAAATCATTAAATTCAGGTAATTCTCCTCTTGAAATCCAAGATGGTGGCATCTTGAATTGCCTACTGTGCTACAGACTCAACCTGAGGCATGATTTATGAAAAGTTTTCATGAAATCCCTGTGAATTCATCTAACTATCATATATAGGCACTCAAATATTAAACAATAAATTCCCGAAAATTCAGGACACTCCTAAATTAAGGTCACTAAATCAGTCTCTTACCTCCTGAGGCTAGAATTGTATGCAGATAGTCGAGTCTTTCCCTAATGAAAGAAATCAATCTGGAGGAAAGCTAAAGATGTTAAAGCAACTGAAAAGTTTCTTTTCCCCCTGATAACTCAACCTCATTTCCAGCCCTCTGCTAATGTTCCCATAATTTAGAATGACATTACACAATTTACCTTTGGCAGAGAAACGTATTTCATTCAACCAACAAATATTTATTAAGTGACAATAGTGGTCAAAACATTATTGTTCCCTCATGCTAGGCGCTGGGCACAATACAAAGTTTTGATAATATAAGACCCTAAGCCTTATGGAACTCATCATCTGGTTAAGAGAATGTGATATCCTCATTGTTAGTACAGATAAAATAAATATATACTGCTATATGACAAGTATAGCAGAAAGATGCAAAATAAAGTACTCTGTTACATCCAAATGAGAATAAGACAATTGCAAAGAGGGGCTGGAATACTTCATGGTAGAAGTAATAGTCGTATACTTGAATTTTTAAAAATGGATAGAAATTCGGCAGGTAACAGCAAGGAGGAAGTAAATTATTTCAGGCTGAGGTCACAACATGATCAAAGGCAAGAAGATGAGAGACCAAATTCTACAAATTAAAGTAGTATTAGAGTCTAGTTTGACTGGGCATTTAGTCGAGGTATCTTTAGCCCTGGTTATCAAATTATTTGAAATATGCCATCTAAGGAAACTATTGATTTACCAAGCCTCTCTTTTGTGGTCTAACGCCAACCCCTGCTTAAGATAGTCCTGGAAAGACAGTTTGATGGTTGGCTAAAGTAATGTGTGAAAATAGAATAAACCTATTGACTAATGTTTTCTGCCATCACAATGGCTGATGACACCTCACAAAGTGACCTGATGATACAAACAAAGGGCAAAGACGCCTCTAGATCTGGTAGAAATGGTATTTTCTTAATTCCAGCCCCAGGAGAGATCCATACCCAGAGACAAAGGAAGAACAGATATAAAAACATGCTTCTAAAAATAAACATAGCAAAACTTTAGAAAGAACCAGTTAGAAGTTTACAGAGTCTGCTGAGTGACCCAAAAAAAGCAATCCTCAGAGAAAGACTACTACAACAGCAGACAATTCCTGAATGATACTTTAGAAGAGCCTTTAGGTTCCTTTATTCCCACCCTGTTCATAGTAGAAACATTCAAAGTGACATGAATTTATTAAGGAGTTACTAAATTCTATCACTGTGCTAAGTATGGGGATACAAATAAGACTGAAAATAGAGTGCATACCCCCAAACAGCTTACATTCTAATACGGGAAGATAACACAAAGATGGCAGCCAAATGGCTCAATGGACAAAACACATGGCCCTGGAATTAGGAAGACTTGAGTTCAAATCCAACCTCAGACACATACTAGCTATCTGACCCTGGGCAAGTCATTTAAACCCTTTTTGCTACAATTCTTTGTCTATAAAATGAGGTGGGGAAGGAAACAGGAAACCATTCTACTATCTTTGCCAAGAAAACCCCAAACAGGGTCACAAAGAGTTGGACACGACTGAAATGACACAATAACAACCAGCACTGTGCTAAGTGTGGAGGATACAAATAGCAGCAAAAGAAATACAGTCAATCCCCTCAAATATATTACATCCTAACAGGAGAAGGTAAGACATAAGAGGGAATGACAATGGAGAAGGGAGGAAACTACTCATGCAGTGGCACAGCAGCAAAGGCTGGTGAGTCAGAAGCTGAATCAAGAGACAGGAAGGATGGCTGCTCTTGGCTCCTCCACCAAAAGTGCAGATTCTAGGAAGAACTCACCAATGATGGGGAAGGGTACAGGGTGGAGAGACATTCCAAAATGAAAAGTCCAGAGGCACTAAGGGAACTTCCAAGGTGAAAAGTCATCTGACACCAGAAAGTACAGTCTGGAAAATCTGAAGCAGAACAAAGCAAAGTCAGGTTGATGGAGGGATCATCTTGATGGTTTTGGTGACTTCCTTAAGGAATTTGCTGGCATATTACAACCAAGAGCAACATTACAGAAAATAGGATGAGAGTTTAGGAGACACAGAGCTAATGAAGGCACTTTCAGAGAATTAATCAACTGACAAAATATTCCATGAGATACTATAGGATACTCCCAACACTACAGGCATACAGAAGAGGGAGACATGGTTCTTGCCCACAGAGAACTTATAATCTAACAATTTGTATAGCACTTGTAGGTTTGCAAAGAACTTTTCATACATTATCTCATTTGATCCTTACCACACCCCAGAGAAACAGTTACTGCTATTACTCTCATTTTGAAAATGAAGAAATCAGAACTTAGAGAGATTATGGGATTTGCTCAGGGATAAACAATTAGCAGGGACTAAAGCAGGACTCAAAACCAGGTCTTGCTGACTCCAAACCCAGCACTTCATCTATTGTGGCAAGTTGTCCCTGGACAAAGAGGTATGTATGTATCTATCTATGAATCTATGTATGTACATACAGTGTCCCAGAATTCAGAGCAATTAAGCTTAAAACAACACTGACTTTGTATCTATCTATATCTCTATCTATCTGTCTGTCTATCTATCCATCAATCTAATCTTTCTCTGCATACATCTATCTATCCATTCATTCTTCTATCTTCATATAAATGTATATACACATATACATATACAGATACACACATGTATATACATATACTCATGTATATATGCATGTACATACGATTTTACTTATATGCATACATACAAAAAGAATATGTGTGTGAATAAAATAAACAAGGTTCATATATGTGTGCATGTCAAAGGTTTCATATTTTACATATATATGTATAAATCAGTTAGTGAGGAAGCATGTATTTTTTAAAAAACAGTATCATTCATACATATATGGAGAGAGAGTCCCTGACTTACAAATAAACTATACTTATGATTTATGTTTGTAAAGGTCTACTTTAGGCAAATCCACAATGTTGGAGTGTCCAAAGAAGTCATCGTAAATGCTTCTAAAACAAAAATATGGGACCAGAAGGGAGGAAGGGGAACCTATAAAAAAAAGAATGGCTTTTAGGAACTGGTCCTAGAGAAGTGTCTAGGTAGTGTTAGCTCAACTCTATGGTGACTCTTCCTCTGCCCAGAAATCACCTTTCTTTGATACTTCAGTAGATCCATGATCTAATCAGTATGATATTCTTCTAATGATTTCAGATAATAATTCATCTTCTCCTCATTCTGGGTAATTTCTTCCCATGCTTTTCCATAAGCCTTCCAATGAGGATTTACCAGGCATATTTTGGAAACCTTTCTCTAGTGTTGCTAATATTACCAGGTTAGCAGTGTTGCCATGAGGTGACCAATCTCTAGACACATGGCCAATCCCTCTGCTTTTCCAAATGGAGCCTGCCTGACCACTTGCTAGAAATGTAGAAGAAAAGATTCTTTATCAAATAGGGATCAGACTTAATAGCTATTGAGCTTCCATCCAATTCTTATATTCTAGGATACAGGTGAGGAAACTGAGGTCTGCTCAGAATTTAAGTGACTTGTTGAAGTAACAGAGCTGGTAAGTTAGAGACTTGGGATAGTAATCCAAGCATATCTGAAGCCCAATGTGACAGAGAGATGGAGAATGGTAGAAAATACAGGGATAAATTCAGGAGCAAGGTTTTTTATTTATTTTTGCAAGCTAAAGGAATACAAACAAATATGAAAATGCAAGAGTTCAAATATGAGATATCTCTGTTTGCAGAGATGGAGGACTGTAGGTGTGAAATGCTTCATATGGTGTCACACTTATATTGGTCGATTTTATTTAACATTTGCGGGAATTCTTTATTATAAGGCATGGCTCTCTGGGAGGGGATAGGGGTCATGAAGACAGGTGAGAATGATAGGTGATGTGAAAACAAAAGCTATCAATATCAATTGATATCAATAGTTATCAATATAAAGTTATACATTTACAAAAATAGAAAAGGTAGAGGCCAATTTTGGAAAGAAGAGGAATTTATTTCCTCTGAGGATTGTGAAAAATGAGAGAATAAGTGTAGAGATAGACCCATGTTTATGTGAAGATGAGGCGAGATAAGCGACCTGCCAGTGGATGGCTTCCACCTTTTCAGTAAGGTGGAAGGTAGATCTGTCTGTTTATGGTGAAGGATAGGAAATTTGAGGAAAAAGAAAAAGGGCTTCTTCCATAGTCACATTAGGGAAGAAGCATGCTTTTTTTAATGAGTCTAGGGGTTCTTAAACTCTTTAATTACTATAGGTAAACTTCAGATTGTGTTTCCTCACTTCTCACAAATTTGTGTTTACATATTTCATCATCTGCCAGAGATCTAGCTCAAAACCCAAGGTCTCCAGCTGTCTCCATCTTTAATGACACCCCAAGGAGATGTAAACTGTCCGCTGGTTCTGTGGAAGGTATAGCAATTCTCATCAGATAAAAGTTCTTGTAGAACCTCTTCAGTATCAGTTAATCAATCTTTATGGGGCTGATGTCTGGGAAGCTGGTTTAAGGGTGTGGGAGTCTCTACTCTGACAAATCTTGGGTAACTTCCCATCTTGAGGATGATGTACTTCTCCCACTGGGGTTCTTTCAGTTCCTGAAAGCCTACTAGCTAAATATCTGGATGAAAGGTCTGGCCAGTTTGCCTTGAGTAGGATCACCTGGATGAAATCTAACAGGGGACTTAGAGGTCATCCAGATTGACCCCTTCATTTCACTAAGAAGGAAAAGGAAGTCTGTAAGGGTGGCCAAGGTCACAAAAGTAATAAATAAAATGGTCATGATGTGAGATCAAGTCCTAAGAACCCAAAACCAATGCACTTTCTACCATGGTGCCCTGTTTAAACATCAAGGTGCTGTCACCGTGCATTTCTCTCCCCCCCAAAGAAAATGGGAGCTAGGCCTTTTTGTATCAATAAGATTTTTATTGAATTTTTCCATCAATAACATCTTCTTCTTATCTCCCCAGTTCCCTTTGATAAAAAAGGCAGAAAAGAAAGCTCCTATCACAAATTGTATTGTTAAGCAAAACTAATTCTTATGTTGGTCATTAAAAAAAAGACTCCTTCTGCACTCTGAGTTCACAATCTTTCCTTCAGAGGTGGATTGTGTGTTTTATTATAATAATGACTTCTCGTAGCTGTTCATTGTGTTGATCTCTTTGTATCTTGAGCTCAAGATGCAGATAACATTCATGATGTGGAGAGACAGATAGCAATGACAAAAAAAGAGTATAAGAAAAGGAGAGGAGATAGCAGATGAGAAGAAACAGAAGGCATAAAGAGGGACAAAAAGAGAAATGCCCACAGACCAGAGACCAAGCAGCATAATGGAGACCAGAAAGAGAACCGCACAAGGTAGAAAAGTCAGCATGAATGAATAAGGACAGAAGATGATGTAATCACCAGTTCAGAGCTGGAAGGGACCACAGAAGCCATTTCAATGAACAGTTCGTTGAGGAAATGAGGAAAATGAGCCCCAAAGAGGTACCCAAGACCGCACAATAGTACAGCTGGGATAGGGCATCAAGTACTAAGAACCCAAAGTCAGTGTTCTTTCTATGATACAGTATAGCTGGAAGGTATGACAGAGGCCATCATGTTCATACTACACACATACTATCTCTATTTTAGAGATCAAGAAACAGAAACCCATGAAGTTTAAATGATTTACCAAAGATCACATAAGTAGAAATTAGGACAAGTGGGATTTGAACTCAAGTCCTCTGACCCAACAGCTAGTGTTTTGTCCCCTATAATACACACACTCACACACCAGTACCCAATTGGAAAGAGACAAAAATAAACTTTCTTCCTGGTTTTTCCACAATATTTAGGGCCCCTGAATGAGAAAATGTGTGTGTGGGCGGGGGGGGATGTCCAGTGGGTCAACTGGTTCCTTTGTAAGAGTCGTAACAGGTGAACTGGACTCCTAAAGAACTAGGTCTGAGGGTCCAGTAGCCATACCCCCTGTAGTTAGTTATTCTTTTATCCGAGCCCACAGGGTCATGTGAATTGATTTTCCATTTAATTGACTTCTTGTAGAGGCTATTTGAGAGAATTAAATGCACATAAGTGGCATATTGACAGAAGACTGCTGCTTGAAGCAAATTGTAGGAATCTTAAGTGTTGTTTTTATTAGATCATGGATTCTAGACATTGAGTTTTTATTTCTATTGTTCCTGTAGGAACACATCTCCAAAATCATATTGAAAGGAAATTGATATACAAACATTTTCTTTATATCTATTAGATATTCCTAAACATAAAGTTAACCTTTATTTTCCTAAGAGTTTCTAAAGAGATATTATTCTTTATTGCTACCTCAAAACACAAAATAGAGAATCTCTTAATTTTTTACATGAACAGCCTACACAAGACAGGAGATGTCATGTGATATAATGGAACGAATACTGGGCTAAGAAAAAGAAAAATGTAATTTGAGCATCCATAACTAATCCAATCCTACCCAACCCAATTCAATCCAATGCAATCCAATCTCATCCTCTCCATGTGTACAGCTGTGCTAAGTGCTGGATATAAAAAGATAGAATGAAAAGTATTCCCTCGCCTTATGGAATTTATGATCATATTAGTTATTCAAGTTTAGAGGGGTGAGGGGGGACGCGCAGTACAGTCTTGGCAAGGAAACTCTATCAGTTTCTTATTTATTGGTTGTTATCATTCTTAAGAGTACATTCTCCTTGCCCCTCACCAACCATCCTCTTTCGCTCCACCCCTGTCCTCTGTGGTTCCTATTCTATGCCCTATGCTATTCCTTTATAGAGGATCTATCCAATGTGCTAGAAGCCTTCCTCCAAATTTTTTAACATGACATAGATATCAGCAGATGACTTAGTGTCCTGTTCTTTCTCATTCTCATTATGTACTGAATCACACTCTTTTCTCTTTAAATTTTTGTATTGATGTTTATATATGTATATATGTACATGTACATATATACATACATACATATACATATTTACATATCTATACCTATATATAACAGAAATTTCCAGATATGACCTTGATATACACACATAAGACACACATTACCTACATTAGAGGATTCCTCTCTAATCTTATCTCACAGCCCTCAATTAAGAATTTTTCTTCTTAACAATTAAAAAATATTAAGAAAAACAAACAATTTAGCTACTGTTTTTGGTACCATATGAACATTGGACACCTATAGTCAAAAGTAGTGGTTCTCCCCATGATTCTTTAAGGAAAGTTAAAATGGCTTCAGATCAAAATTACTTTTATATTAAGACATTTTAATTTTCAATAGTACATATATATGTGTATATATATATATATATATATATATATATATATATACATATACTATTGATAATTTTCAAGAATATAAGAGTCCTGAGACCAAACAGTTTGCTGGTCTAAAGCATTTCTAACAAAAGGTAGATGGAAGTGATTGTATAATTGCCCTCTAATAATTCATCATTATAATTACTCAGTATTCAGCAACATTTTAGTGTTCTTTTCATTTACATTATTGTTGTTATTGTGAATATATATTTCAGCTTACTTCAATATTTATTGGTTTGTATGTCTTCCCATGTTTTTCTGAATTCTTTATATTCATCATTCGTTAATAGAATGATAATAGTCTGTTACTTTCAAAGGAATAGGGACTAGACTCATTATTTCGTCAATATAGGAAGTTCCCAGGTAAGGAAAAGCCATCTAACAATACAAGTCCCTGCAACTAAAAATCTTCGAGGTGCTAGATCACTGAGAGATTAGATAATGAACCCTGGGTTACACAGACAGTATGCCAGAGATAGGATCTAAATCCAGGTTTTGTTGGCTTCACGGCCAGCTCTCTATGCACTGTAGCATACTGTCCTTCATTATATCCATAAAACACAACTTTTCAATGATTCTCCAATGTATAAGCACTAACTGTTTACAGTTTTTGGTTAAAGCAAAAAGTACTGACATGAATGTTTTTATGTATTTTTAAGTGTCAGTCAACTAGCATTTATTAAGTACCTACTATTTGGCAGCCAAGTTATTTTATGGCTTCATTGGGGCACATTTTCAGTAGAGAGATCTATAGATTAAAAGTTAGAAACAGTTTAGTGACTTTTCTCAAATAATTCCAAATTGCTTTCCAAAACAGGATGACCAATTCCCAGCTCCACCATTAGGGTATCTGTGTGGCTGTCTTCCTGTAGACCTTAGGATGTGAATTATTTCTGTTTTTGTCATCTTTATCGATTTGCTAAGTGTAAGATGAAACCTGAGTGATTTCAATTTACATTTTTCTTATTTTTTTTAGAGATTTGGAACAATTTTTCACAGGATTGTTAATAGCTTGCCTTTTTTCTTTAGAAAACTTCATATCCTTTGACCACTTAACTATTGTCCTACTTCTCCATATTTCCTGAGAGGTCTCTTATCTCAGTTCTCATACACAAGTCATGAGACATAGTGAATCTTAAAATGCTATATAAATAAGAATTGTGGTGGTGGTGGCAATGATGGTGATGATGATGATGGTGATGGTGCTGGTGGTGGTGATGGTAGTGCTGGTGCTGGTGCTGGTGCTGGTGAGGATGATGGTATGGATGGTGGTGGTGGTGCTGGGAGTGTTGGTGCTAGTGGTACTGGTAGAGATGCTCAAGATAAGAATTAAGTAGTTCAGTTTGGGCTTACATTTATTCTAGAAGTCTCCTGCTAGGATCAGAGGATAAGGGAATAGTGAAGCAGTATTCATTCATTCAATTAATTACCTAGATTGTAATTCTCTCTTGCAACTGACCATCAGCCTGTGTTACATTGCTTACGTTACAGACTCTCTGAGCCTTAGCTTCCTCATACAAAAATATGAGGAAATTGGACCGGATGCCCTCTAGGGTGCCTTCCAGCTCTAAATCTATGATTCCATGAAATTATGAATCCGGTAGGAGGTAAGATGAAAACCAGCATGAAACAGGGAAATCAGAAAGCAAATGAAGAGAAACCCTGTCTCTTTCAAGCTGGGAATCCCCTCTCTCAGGTCCAGAAAGAGAAACACAAATATGCTGATTCTAATATAGCATGTCTGGCCAGCTGTTGCAGCTCTCCCAAGGAAAATTGAAGCTGCTGATGGACTTTTCGAAGGAACTGATATAAGGGAGGAGGGAAATAGGGATCCCAGAGTGACCAATTCTAAACAAAGGGAAGTGGCAGGCAAATTAAAAGTTGCTCCTCCCTCCAGAGATGATAAACTTCGTCTTTGCTGAATGGGACATGAGCACACTATGTGCCACTGGAAGATACCTATCTCTAGGGAAGGAAAGCCCTGAGGGAAAGTTATCCTTCCATAATGGAGATAATTTGGAGATGGATAAGCTCTACATAATGAATTCACAAATATAAAACCACAGAGCAGTCAATGGCCCTATGGACAAAGGGATCTACTCCTGAAACTTTAAACTCAGGCCAACTAACTGATCCAGGGGGGGAAACATTTCAGTATAAAGCACAGGATAACCCTGCTTTTCATAAATTCTCATTTCTAGGTTTCAAAGAATTGCAACAAAGCCATGCCCTCTGTCTACATATCAGGAGGACTTGCTTCTCCACTCTGGCAATAGGCTTACATTTCTCCACACACAAAAAGTCTTAATCATAGAATGTGAAAGAAAGCAAAGGATAGTTCAAAGATATGCTAATAAGAGTTAAGGAAATGATTTTTCAAAAATTAGTGCAATCCCATTAATATAGTTTTATAGTTGGTACAGTAAATTGGAGTTTATTGATATTTTTACTTGCAAAGACTTCTTGAATGTATCTCTAAACAAATGGCAAGATTCTCTGTATTGCTTTATTTCTCTCACTATTAACTCTATTGGGGTCCCCAAAGCTTTGCTCTCTTCTCTTCCTCCTGCTTTTTCTTGACACTGACATAATAAGAGCTCATATTAATAAAGCATTTTAAGGTTTAAAAAAAATGTATAGCTGACATTTACATAGGCCCTCAAGGATTACCAAATGCTTTACACTGGTTGACTCATTTCATCTTCTCAATAACCCTGGGATGTACAATGGCTGTTGGTATGCTCATTTTGCAGAAGAGGAACCTAAGGCTCAGACTACTTACCAGTGGTCATAAGCTGTTGAGCATCAGAGGTGACATTTAAATGCAGTCTACAGACTCCCAGATTAGTGCTCAAAGCACTGGACCAAGTCACCTCCTTCATTACCCTGTTTGCCATTCCCAACAGGACATGCATGCTGTTATTTTTCTACTTCACAGAATTGAGTTTGGGCAAAAACAAAAAACAAAAAAAAATGTGTAGTAAAACAAGATGGCAGGCAAGAATTCTGGCATAGACTGTGGTCATGGAACAACTCTTCTTTGGGCAATGATTACTAGCTCAAAACTATTGTTACTGTCATTTTGTTGTAAATATAACTGCTGCTGCTGCTACTGCTGCTATTACTACTACTGCTGCTACTGCAATTGCTGTTACTACTGCAGCTGTTTCTAATACTGTTACTGCTGCTGCAGCTGCTGGTGCTATTACAACTGCTGCTGCTGCTGTTACTACTACTACTACTACTATTTTTACTACAACTGCTATTGCTGCTGCTGCTTCTACTTGTGTTGCTGGTGTTGCTATTGCTGTTGTAAGTCAGGAAGATCTAAGTTCAGGTCAAATAATTATTAACTGGGTGATCCTGGGAAAGTCCTATCTGCCTCAGTTTTCTGATCTGTAAAAATGGGGAAAATAATGACATCTATCATCCAGAGTTATCGTAGGGATAAAATAAGGTGGTTTTGGGAACCTCTAAAGCATTATATAACTGCTAACAATTAACCAAGACCTCATTAGGACCATACCATAATGTGCTGGGCACATTGGCAAAGACAAAAGTGAGTTTTTAAGGACTAAGGTGATGACCATTTGCAAAAAGGCCATCTTTTTACAGAGAGAGGTTTACTTTTTCTTTCATAAACCACTATAGGAGATAATGATAGAAGTCTGTCTAATAAGATCACTAAGCTTCTGAAAGGCTTCCCACCTCAAGAATTAAAGGACATTCCCTATGAGCTTAAAGTTGGTAATTTGAAAATAAAAGAAAAACATTTACCCAATGAAAAGTAAACATATGGTATTTTCCCTCACAATATAGATATAAAAAGAAAATAAATACAATTAAGGAGAGTTTGGATGAATTAATAAATGAGAGACCCTTCATGGAGGAGGTAGGGATTTAGAGAATATAATCCTAAACATTTTCACTGCCTCCTTTTTTATTATTTTTAATTAATGAATTAATTTTTAGTTTTCAGCATTCATTTTTATAGATTTTGAGTTCTAAATTTTCCCCCTTCCTCCTTATTCAACATGAAATCTGATATAGGTATAGCCCTAAACATTAAAGGCTTTTAAACATTAAACATTAAAACATTCAAGGGTCCTAAAATTGCTAAAGACTTGGGGAATTGTAGTTCTTCCTAGTGAGAAAAGAGGAAACTAATGTGCAATTATGGCAGAAAACTCCTACAGCGGGAGATTTTGAGGATCTTTTGAGAGGGAGAGAAGGGTAAGGAGAGAGAGGTGACAGTGCTATCCCCCATCACCCAGAGAAGCAGCATAATCACAGAAGGTCCTTTCTTCACACCCGAACCTCCAAGGGAGATCATGAGAGAGAAATGCTCCATAGACAGAGAGAAGTATGTAAATATCTGTCTGCTTTTGTTCATTTTGGGATACCATTGCACTGAGACATAAAAAAAACAAAACCAAAACCATGAAGGAACTGTGATCCTAGCCCTGTTAACTCTTGTATTTCTTCAGATCTTTGTGACTGATACCATTTCTAATTAAATATTTTTCTTCTTTTAGAGATTCTGTCTGGTTTATTTAATCTTATTTCTCATAGATACCTTTGAATGACCCTGTCTGTGCACTCCTTTGGGTCATTTTGTTCATAGAATGAGGGAGTAGCACAATTCTTGGAGCCATGGGAGTGGTCTTTCCCAGCACAGAATTATAATCTAAACCCTGCAGTTCTTTTTTAGGTTTAACTCTCTAATGGAGGCCATCATTATGATTCACTCATGTGTTTCATAACTATAATTCCATTGGCAGAATTACTAAGAACTTGGGGTTTTTTAAATCTGACTCATCAGACAATAAACTTAACGTAGTAATCCCTAGAGTTACATATGTAATGGACAACAACTGACCTAGCATCCTAGGGAAAAAAATTCCCCATGGTAACTATTAGAATACCAGGATGGAGGGACTTGAGTCTGACCTACTAGGAATTTTTGTTTTTATTGTTCTTAGGCTCATACCGAGTCAATGATCTTTCCCAATATTTCACTTTTTCTTGGACATACCTGGAAAGTGCATGGAATGAATAAAATCTCCTAGCCCACCCATAGTCCAGGATTCAGGGATCCATCAGACTCATAATTACATCTGAAGGACAAAGCCTCCTGACAGTAAAATCATACTCTTAGGCTAAAGACTCATTGAGAAAGTGTTCTTTGGAATTTCTGATCTATTTATTCTGAGCATTTCTTTCCATCACAGTACCACACCCTGAATGAAGATGTACTAGCCACCAAGCATGTGTCAACATGGGAGATTTCATAATTGTTCTTCCTTTTGTCATTCAAGATAATTAAGAAAATACCTAGGAGTCTGCAATGCCCAGCCAGCACTTTTAGAAATACAAACAGGAATCATAGAATCTGAGTTGGAAAGACCTCAATAGCTATTTAGTATAACTCATAAGCCCTAAAGAATTTCCAATAAGCCACATACAACAAATGATGATTCAGATTTTACTTAAATATTTATAATGAGAAATAACTCACTACCTCTCAAGCTAACCCATTTCATCTTTGAGTGGTTCTAAATGTTAGAACAATTTCCCTCATATCAAACAAACAACTCTGCAGTTTTCACCCATACCTTCATCTTCTACACACTGGAACCAAACAACTTGTTTGATCTTTTTTTTTCTACACAATAGCCCTTCAGATATTTAAAGACAGCCACCATATCTTCACTAATACTTTCTCTTCTCACATACCTTCAACCAAGCTCCATATGGAATTGACTAGAGCAACTTTCCCATATCTGGTTTCTCCCCTTTGGAAGTTCTCTAGATTATCAATGTTGGCTCTAAAATGTGGTTCCATACCTGATCATAATACTTAAAAAGTGGTCTGACCAAGGCAAAATACAGTGGAACTATTACCTCCTTATTCCTGGACGATGTCTCTCTTAATGCTGCCCAAGACTTCATTTCTGTGTGTGTGTGTGTGTGTGTGTGTGTGCGTGCAAGAGAGAGAAAGAGAGAGAGTGTGTATTAATCTATAATATGATACTACTAACCTATACTGAAATTACAGGAAACTGATATTCTCAAATCTTTTTCACATAAATTGTTGTCTAACAATTTTATACCTGTGAAGATGAATATTTTTATTCTAAGTACAAGACTTTAGAGATTCAGTTTAGTATTCTATTATTTTGAGATTTTTTGAGATACTATCTTTTCCATCTAGCCTTTTAGCTGTCTTTCCTACTTTTTGTCATCTGAAAATTTGATTAGACGGTCATCTATCTATCTGTCTATCTATCTGTCTGTCTGTCTGTCTATCTATCTATCTATCTACCTATCTATCTATCTATCATGTTATTAAGATAGGACCAAGCACCGATTCTTTTACTTAAGTTTCCCTGATCATTCACAATATTATGATAAATTCTTAAAATAATTCACTAGCAACACATTCACAGTAGAGAAGGAATTGAAACAAATATATAAAAGTAAGAGTCACATCTCATTAGACAAGGGGTCAAAGTATATTAACTATTTTCAAAAGAATAGAAACTATATTCATACAAAAAAAATTCTCAAAATTACTACTAATAAGAAAATATCAATGAACACAACTGGGAAGTTTCACTTTATATCCACTTAAATGCAAAGATAATAAAAAAAAAAACCCAGAAATTACCAATGTGGGAGTATGAGAATGTAGACACATAAAGATACTGTTGTTGATACTTTACATTGAACCATATCTTCTGGAAAATAAGTTGGAATTATAAAAGAAATGTCACTAAACTTAAGAAATATTCATACTCTGACAGAGAGACTTCATTACTTGGTAATATTCTAGTGATTTCAAAGACAGA
The DNA here is from genome assembly GCA_023548195.1 of Bettongia penicillata ogilbyi. Lineage (NCBI taxonomy): Eukaryota > Metazoa > Chordata > Mammalia > Diprotodontia > Potoroidae > Bettongia > Bettongia penicillata. Next base: position 10,166,159 of record JAJHZJ010000162.1, on the reverse strand, counting down.
AAGGATCATATAAATGCATAAATACTTATATACATACATACAACATACACACACTTAAAATTTGTAGTAGTACTTCTGTGGTAGAAAAAAATAATTGGAAATAATATGAGTGATTAACCTTATCCCATCAACTGGAAAATAAAGTAACAAAATATAGTACACTAATGTAATGAATTATCATTATGCCATAAGAAATGGCAGATATAAGAAACTCAGACAAACATAAGACATGAATTAATGCAGAGTGGAGTAAGAAGAATTAGGGGAAAATATATACAATGATTCCAATAATATAAATGAAAATAATATTAAAAAGCAGCTGATTCCACAGTAAATCTTATGGTTGAACCCAGAAAATAACAGGTGAAACAAATTTCTCTCCTTTCAATTGATAGGTAGTGTTATATACGCAGAGATATGGCTATTGGGTCAATATGCTTTACTTACCCCCTTTGTTAGTATCATATATACTGGAAGAAATCTAAGTTTCCTCTTGGTCATCTATTCCAGGACTTCTTAAACTTTTTCCACTCTGGACTGATTTTCACATTTCAACAGTATTCCTTGGTGTTCTGTGGCCCAAGAGCATGAACAATGCAAAGTGTGCTTTGTGTTCACAACTAAGGCTACAGTGAAGTTGCAACAAGGGCACTCTCTGCCAGAAACACCTGAGATTCATTATACATTTGATTTTTAATTCATTTTTGCTTGTTGCACCTTCAGAAACTTTTTACTGTTGCCAAATTTTTCATGACCACGTAGGGGGTCACAACCCATAGTTTAAGAAGTGCTGAAGTCTAGTTCAATTCTCTTATTTTAGAGATGAAAGAAATTTAGAAAAAAGTGAATTTTCTTGTTCAAGATTACATAAGCTACTAAATAGCAGAGTTAGAATTTGAACACAGAATCAGTACTAATTCTCCTGTATTACACTGCCTCCCTACATTTTCACTAGGGGAAGCTTTGGAGTGGAAAGGTGAGAAGTAGAATCCTGGGAAATCGTAAAAAAAAGATAATAAGCTCAGGTTGGACTACGTTGAGTTTAAAATGTCTACAAGATAGCCAGTTTGTGATGGCAGATGGAGATGATAAACTGGAGATCAAGAGAGAGGTTAGGGTTTTAAAAATGGATGACCTGCGTGAGAATTATAATTGAATTCATGGGAACTGATGAGTTCTTTAAGCAAAATAATTTAGAGAAAGAAGAGGAATGCCCAGGAGAGAGCTTTGGGAGAAACCCAAAGTTAGTTGCATGACCTGGATAAAGATCCAGCAAAGGAGATTGAGGAGTGATCAAATAAACAGCAAAACTTGGAGAAATATTGTCATGAAAACTTATAGAAATAAAAGTATGGAGGACAGGGTGCTAGACAATGAGTAAGACTGTAGCAAGGTCAAAAAATGAAGATTGAGAAAAAATACCTTCAGAATGATAAATTGAGACCATCATTGGGAGTTTTGGAGGGAGCAATTTCAGTTAAATGATGAGGCCAGAAGGCAGACTGTAGAGAGTTCAGAAGTAAGTGAGAGAAAAGAAAGTGGAGGCACCGAGTGCCGATGACCTTCCCAGGGAGTTCAGCCACAAAAGAAAAGACAGATATAGGATGATAGCTGGCAGGGATGGACAGATCAAGGGATGAATTTTATTAATTATTCACCAGGTTCAAAGTTTCCTGATTCTTCTTGAAAGTACATTTTCATGCTGTATGAGTTGTGAGGATTGTGTGTATTCTATAAGCCAATGGCCTCCTTTGTTTCTCAGTCCTGAACCATTTTCCAATGTTTTTCATTTTCTTCCCCATCTCCACCTTTGAAACCCCAAGTATGAGAAAATATATTGATTTAATTTAGAAGTCATTATCCTATTCTTCTTAGAATTTCTTTATTTCCTCAACTTTTGCTCATCCTCTAGCTATTCAGTGAAAAGCTTAAAACAGCAGTCCATTCATCCCCACTGAGCTACCCAAATGCTGCTTTCTCTCAGTCATTTGCTGGCTTTGGAGACAGAAGGCACATGAGAGTTTGCAGGTGTCAACATATTCTAAATGCATCATTTTACAGTTGTTTCATAAGTCACAAGACAGGGGAGCATCAGTAGCTCCTTGTGTGTCACAAGTTTCACTACCTTGTGACAATATCACACATACTCCCCCAACTAGAACAACATGGTACAACTGGGTTTTATTATTCATGATTGCTGTTCATTTATATCAAGAATTTTTAACTTTGTGTGTGGGGAGGTGTGGGGTGCATGCACGTGTGTGTGTGTGTGTGTGTGTATGTGTGTGTGTTATGGACTACTTTGAAAGTTTGGTGAGAACCCTTCTCAGAATGATTTTAGATAATTAGAGGATATGCTAAATTCAGAAAGAGGTTAGAGAAATTACTTTTTCCAAACAAGTTCATGGACCTCCTATCTATCCATAGATCTCTAGGTTAAGAACTCCTGTTTTATATGAGGAGCATCACATTGTGCCTTTGTGATGGTTTCTTTGTGTTCAAAATTTGCAGAAATCTAGGGATTCATTTGAAATAAATGACTTAAGATGAAAAGCAATGACTTTGTGACCCAAGACTTTATCTAAGAGTCCTCAACTCTACCTGGCTTCCAGAGCCCAAATGCTACAATTACCCTCCACCCTTTTCATTCTTTGACACCATTCTACCTTAATTGGAGCAGTGGGATTTTAGGAAGCAACTTATCCATCTACTACACCTTGCTCTCATGCCAGTTCTGCAGCTCATTAGAGTTTAGAAAATAACCGTGCATATGTGCAGAGGACTGCAGGCCACCTGCTGGAATGCACACAAAACCTGGTCTTCTTAGGAGATGGATTGCAGGTGTTCTGAGTTCATTATGTTCTAAGCAGAATCGAGGGGAAATGAATGAGGATATGATAGTGATTGTAAGTGCACCTAGGGTCCTCTGCTACGTGGGAGCTGCCAAGTGTAGAAATGTATTAGTCTTACTTTTCTACTAGACTCTTCCTAAAGTAATCACTTAAATGTGTTCTCAGATTTCTGGGGAATCGGAAGACCAGCAGTAATAATAAGAAAAAAATGCCTCGAATTTTCTTTCAAGGCACTCCAAGGGCTCCAAAGACATTATTAACTTTTCAGGACCTCACAAGTCAGGGGAAGTGATAAAATACAGTAGATGCTAGACCTAGAGGACTTCAGTTCAAATCCCACCTTGGACACTGCTTCTCTTACCTTAGACAAATCACTTAATATTGTTCATCTGTAAATCTGTTTCTTCATCTATAAAATGAGAGCATTGGCCCAGATACCCTCTGAGATCCCCTCTACTTCTAATTCTATGTGTCTTTATTTTTTTATAAATCTCTCATTTCCTCAACTAGAACAGTATCATTTTGTAAAGAAAGGAATCTTAGTTTACAAATAGGAAAAAGAGGGGCAAAGGAGTTAAGCGGTGTCTCCAACATAGATTCTATAACCAGAAGCCTAGACTGCTGATGTTTAGTGAAGTTTTGCTACTTTTTAACATATTTTGAGGTCTTCATTTAAGGAATGATCAAGGAGTCTAGCCCAACATTGAGAGTTTGCAGAGATGATCCCCAAATTTCCAGTTAGAAATCAATTGAAGGTCAATTTAATAAGTTTCTCCTCCTTCCCACAGCTTTCTCCTACATCCACCCACCTCTGCACTCATACACCCTTGGGGAGCTCAGAACTATTTTAGTACTTAGCCTCATCTGCCTTTCACATTAGGCTTTGTGTTAATTATGATGCTTCAGTGAAAATGAGACTTCTGACAGTACCAGCCTCCTAAAACGGAAAGAATAAAGGCAGTTCCAATTATAGGCCGTTAGCTCTAATTAATGCCCACCTACTGAGCATGATATTCCAGATGTAGTTCCTACATTACTAGGGGAGGGATTTCACCTTAGTAGCATAGGACCAATAAGGTTATACCAGCCATTCACCAGCACTGTCTCCGGTGACAATGAAACATTTATCTGCTTGACATGAAGGAGATTTATAATCACTTAGAGGATGGAAAACCCCACATTTCTTTTCAATACACCAATAGTTACATCTTAGGTGAAAGTACCTTTCAGGACCAGGGATAGAGAATCCAGCCACTATTCAGAGGTCAGTACTGACCAGCCAGCACTCTCTAAATGAGCCTTATTTCTTTGATACTAGACCTCAAATCAAACAACAGACATTTATTACGTGCAAGACACTATGTGGAAGGAGGGAAAGAGAAGAGGAATGAAGGTTATACAAGAAGCAATGCTGCCTACCCTTACAAAGAGTCACAAGGCACCATATGAAATAAATCAGACATTCTTAATATACTCCTGCTGCTTCCTGAGAGCCTTTAACAATTAATTCTGAAGAGAGTAAATTCAAGTGAAGAACTGAACTGCTGGGCAGCTGACAACTGAGAATTTAGACAGAACTCCCTCTACTTTAGGAATAAGCCATGAGGTAACTCTTACCTTATGACTTTTTCTTTATTCTTTCATGAAATGTGTCATTGGTGTCAAGATGGATGGAACAGTGCTACTTAGGTGGGAAGGAACTCAAATGAACTTTCTCATACAGATGATCATTGACATGTGTTTTAAGTCACCCAGCCATCTCCTCTGCTCACCGGAAGTCCCGTACGATTATTGCACCTCCCTACCAGAACTTCCTGCCATTTTTAAATGATATGCCTGAAGCAGCTTAGACATAAGTCAAGTACATTAGCTGAATGAACATTTCTAATTTAATCATTTGCCATGAAGTGTATAGGAATGATTTTATTCGAAAAGAAAACAGTAGTTTCTGGTTATATTTTACTGTTATATTTCATTAATTTTAATTAAGGATCTGAGAACTGATCTGAGAACTGGATACATTCATCACATGTAGCATTTAACAGCATGGGACAATGTTTGTTTTACTCCAGAGTAAAGAAGACTCTTGGAACTTCCATAACCATTGGGATGATGGTTTAATAATGGAACTATTTTACATAGTTATGACCCAAAAACCCAGTGACTATGGCTTTATGGTATAACTCCTTCAAGAAATTTAATATAAAGTCTAATTCAGAGGCCAGAATCTATATGAGTCTCTAGGAATATTGAGGCCTAGAGAACCAGATGCACTCTAGGGCTGTATATTTGAAGTACTATGACTCATTCACGCCAGGTTCTTCATACATTGTGTACATTTTGGATTTACATGTTTTATGCATACGAGTTGTTTCCCTAAAAGTTAAGCTGTTTGACAGAAGATGCTATCTTAAATATTGTATTTATATCCTCAATGCAAAGCACAGGGCCCAGGACTTAGTAAGTATTTAATAGATTTTTGTTGGAATGAAGTGAATTAAATTGGGTAGTTACTTCCTCTTGTGGAAGCTTACTTCCATTGGATGATAACCAGCAAGTATGCTCAGGATTCCTCTTATCTCTGAGGGGAGAATCATTGTAATGATTAAAATTTTAGAAAGTAAAATATCTGAGAAAAGGTTATGCAGCAAATTTAAATAAAATAATATGACTACTATATGCAAGGCACGATACCAGGTGATGGGAACACAAAGATAAATATGATATATTTTCCCTCAAGGAACTTCTAGTCTAGTCAGACTAAGATAACATATGAATAAAATAACTAATATCGAAGAGAATATGCTGTGTTAAATGAGTGTCAGAAGATAGGATTATAGATTCAGAGCCAAGAAGAGACCTCCCAAGTGATCTATTACCACCTCATCATTAAATAGCTGATGATTTTGATGCCTAGGAAGGTTAAGCAATTTTACCTAGATCAACACAGGTACTAAGTGGAAGAATTCCGATTTGAAATCATGTCCAAGCTTTCCACTTCATCTTAACATCAACCTATTGGGCAATGTCATCATCATCAAGGCCTCCATTTACTTAAAGACTTTCCCAAATCTCTCAATAACCATAGAAAGTCAGTATGATGTTCATTTAGTGGTGAAGAAATGTTGGATTCTTAGATTTACTCAATTGTAGGGTAGAGACAAATGATTAACCCTATTGTCCTAATTCTTATTCCTTAACTCTGATGCATCTTTGATTATTCAGCCGAAAAAGCCTGAGAGATAATTTATTCATTTCTATCTAGTGGATAGTAAACTATTATTCTTTACCTCTCTTGAAGACAACATAACACAACATAACATAATGGAAGAAAGGAAAAAAAAACTTGGCAAACTTACTTGTTCAAGGTTACACAATCATGTTTGAGCTAGGATTCAAAGCAAAGTTCCTTGACTCCATTTCACTATTTTATATTGCTCTTCCATGAAATGTACCACAACTACCTGTATAAGTAACCTGTGAGTAAATCGTACACTCTCATCTCTGTATTTTTGCATATGCTGTCTCCTATGCTTGAAATGCCTGTCCTATCCCACATCTGTCTTTACCTGTTGACATCGTTATGCAGGAGGATGTAAACACATTTTGGATTGTTCACATATGGGTCATTTCCTTTTTTCCAAAGAAGATTTACACAAGACTTGATGGACTTATATTCAGGTTCTTTGTTTTTCTTTTTCAATGAAACATAACTTAATCCACGAAAGAATTATTAGCTTTGATTAGGTTAATGTGTTTTCTTTTTCACATTTAAAAATCTTGTTATTCTAAACTTGACAGTGACCAACATAAATGAACACTTCATACAAATAGAAATAGTATTACGTATAACAATCTCACCACGTACGTTTTAAAAAGCATATAGAAAGAACTGATAAATAGAAGTCTATAGAATAATTTTGCATATACTTATTTGTGTCTAATGTTAGCCATCTCAAAGGAAGGGGGAGAAAAAGAAAAAAAGAAATTTACACAACTTTATTATATATTTAAAAGGAAGAGAAAGTTGTACTGAATAAATGTAGTTTCATATGTAATCATATTTTATTATACTGTTATGGAAATGTTTGGTTTATTCCATAAGTTAAAAATAAAATAATGCAAAACCCTCCTTTTAACAAATTAGCAGAGTGACAAAAAACAGATCCCTATTTTAATAATATTTGAAAATGTCCCCCTCTTCTTCTACACTTCTAGTCTGTCACCTCTCTGACAAGAGAAAGGAAATGACTCATGCTCTTTATCACATTCTGGTTTTAAATGTGATAGAGATGAAGAAAACACTGATTAACAAAAATATATAGATGAAATATATTTAATGGGATTGAAATAAATATAGAAAAACTGTCACGGAAAATATAGTTACATTGGCATGTATGTAATAACTGAAATTAGTTTTAAATGTTCATTTCAAATATGCCTTATTTAAGGTAATAGTTGATACTCACCAAGAATATGTGTTTGGGCTGACAAATTAGATATAATAAATTCATAGAAGCTCAAAATGCTGTGAGATTTCATGATAAGAAGACTAATTCTAGTTTATTAAGTTATTTTATGTAGGGAATAGCAAACAGACCGACATAGCTGTATCATAGGGGATAAAAGGGAATAATATCTAGGACAAGGGTGGGGAACCTGCAGCCTCAAGGCTATATGTGACCCTCTAGGTCTTCAAGTGCAGCCCTTTGACTAAATTCAAATCAATGGGTCACATTTGAGGACCTAAAGGGCCACATGTGACCATGAGGCCTCAGGTTCCTCACCCCTGGTCTAGGACTAGAAATATAAGAAAGGATGAGGTTGTAAAAGGCTTTGAATACTAAATGGAAGTCATTATATTTGATTCTAGAAGCCACCAGATTGTACTGAATAGGTGAAGGTCATTATCTGACCTAGATGTATTTGCATGGAGGAGAGATGTAAAACAAAGAGACCAATCAGAAGGCTAGCAACACAGGACAGGAAGAACAAAGGATGACTTCAGAGAGGATATCATTTGGGCAAAGAACTGAATGAAAGATGAAAAACCAAGAAAATTAGTGTGTGGTATGAAGGGAAAGTATAAGCAACTCTCTTTTTTTCTTTTTTTGTTTCTTTTTTCTCATGGCTTCTCCCATTGATTCTAATTCTTCTTTACAATGTGACTAACGTGAAAATAAGTTCAATATGAATGTTTGTGTAGAACCTATATCAAATTACACATTGTCTTGGGGTGGGGGGAGGAGAAAGATGGTGAGAAAATTTGGAACTCAAAATCTTATGGAAGTGAATAGTGAAAACTAAAAATAAATATTTTTAAAAGTATGAGCAAGAATTTGGAAGTGGCTGTAGTGTGGGACATTTGTTAGATGCCTACACAAATAATTACAGAGAGAAGCAACATAGTGTGGTCAAAGCAAAGAACATGAGACTTGAAGTCAGGAGGCTTTACTTTGCACACTGATTTTATCACTTACCCACTGTGTGATTATAAAGAAGTCTCTTAACTTCTCCAAGGCTCAGTTTCCTCTTCTGAAAAAAGAGGAGAAATAATAATTATTTTGCCTACTTAATAGAATTCTTTGTGGAATGTGCTTTGTAAACTTTAAATTGCTTTAGAAATGTGACTTATTCTTATTACATTATGAACATGAGAGGATTTTTCATCTTAAAAATTCAGTAAATGTTAATTAAATACTCTGTGAAGATCATTATGCTGGGCTCTAGAGGAAATCTTAAAACAATGATAACAGGATCCTTGGCCATATCAATCAATCAACAAGAATTTATTGAGCATTTACTATGTGCCAGGTACTGTGCTGAGTGCTGGGGATATACTCCACTTGCTTCTGTACCTATAACTGGTTTTAACTCCATGGAACAACCCTGAGCCATGAAGCACATGGTGTCCATCCCCCACCCCCATCCTGCTTTCCATACTCCTTTTGTGTGTTGTTTTCCCCACATTAGATTCTTGAGGACAAGAACTGTCATATGTATCCCCAGTGCTTAGAGAAGTGCCTGGCATGTGGTAGGAGCTTAATAAACATTTATTGAATTGAAATGTAGCACTGTCCTGAAATTCATGAAGAATAAGTGAAAACAGTACCTACTCTCCCCCAAAAGGGGAGGAGGGGGGACATACAAATATTGTGTTTTAGTTACTTTCACAGGAAATATTATAACTTTAGAGGGGAAGTCACTAGAACCTGGAGGGACTGTAAAGGTGGTCATTTCTGTCTGTATCCTCAGCACTAACACAATACTTGACACATAGTAGGTGCTTAACAGATGCTGCTGATTAACTTATTTAATACATAATGGGGAGCCTCTAGAGATTTTTGAACAGAGAAACGAAGTGATCAGATACCAGTGTGTGTCTTAATTCCCTCCTAAAATATAAGATACATAAGGGCCAATTTTGAGGTCTTTTCTAAACTCTATTTTTCCTTCAGTATGCAGCATAGTTGCTCTACAAAAAGTAGGTGCTTTTAAAACTTGAATTGAATGAATGAATCCATGCATAAGAAATCATAGTCTGGTAGGAATATGAATGATGGCTGGTAGGAGAGAAAGTGAAAGCAGAACAAAACTGCTAAGATGAAACTATAAGGTCTAGGCAATATAGAAGTAATTATGGATTATTATTATAACCCAGACCGGTGATAGCAAAGACCTGGACTAGAGTAATGATAATAAGAAGTGAGAGAAGGGACTCTGTGCTGCTGATATAAGCACATGGGAAAGGAGAGGAGAAGAGAACGGGAAAGACTAGATATCTGATCTTCCAGAAGGTGGTAAGGTAGAAGGAAAAGTGAAAGAGGAAACCAGGGATCCAAATATCAAATACTGGGTGAAACTCTTGGTCCCTTAATGAGAATAAATCAGGATAGAGGGTGGAGTAATTTTGAGTGGAAAGTAAATTTCCTAAAAAGTAGATAGAAATAGGAAGACCAGTGATCTTAACCAGAACCATGAAGTGTAGGCTCTCCAGCCCTTATTGCTTGTCTTTTCCTCTTTAAAAATATTATCAATTTATTTATTTATTGAATTATTTTATTTGTTTTCAGTGTTCAACAATTACTTCCGTATAGCTTAGATTTTTTTCTGCTCCCCACTTCTTCCCCACTCCCTCGCTGGGACGGTATACAATCTTATACAGGTTCTACATGTACATTCCTATTAATTGCATGTTGCAGAGAAGAATTAAAATGAATGGGGGAAACCATAAAACAAAAGAAAACCTAAGAGAAAAGAAAATGGTCTGTTTCTGTCTACAATCCAGTTCCACAGTTCTTTCTCTGGATGTGGAAGGCATTTTGCCTCAAGAGTTCATTGGAAATTTTTTAAGTCTATGCATTTCAATGAAGTACTAAGTCTATCAGAAAACTTCCTCACACATTGTGGTTGTTGCTGTGTACAAAGTTTTCCTGGATCTGCTCCTTTTACTCAGCATAAGTTCGTATAAGTCTTTCCAGGCTTCTCTGACATCTCCCTGTTCATTGTTTCTCATAGCACAATAGTATTCCATTACATTCATATACCACAACTTGTTCAACCATTCCCCAGTTGGTAGATATCCCCTTGATTTCCAGTTTTTGGCCACCACAAAGAGAGCTGCTATAAATATTTTTGTACATGTGGGACCCTTTCCCATTTCTATGAACTCTTTGGAATAGAGTCCCACAAGCAATATTGCTGGGTCAATGCCCTTTGGGCATAGCTCCAAATTGCTCTCCAGAATGGTTGGATCAGCTCACATTAGTATTCTGACTCTCCCACATCTTTTCTAACATTTATCATATTCCTGTTTTGTCATGCGAATCAATCTGATGCATGTGATGGGGTACCTCAGAGTAGTTTTGATTTGCATCTCTCTAAACAATAGTGATTTAGATAATTTTTTCATATGATTATAGATAGCTTTAATTTCTCCCTTTGAAAATTCCCTGTTCATATTCTTTGACCATTTATCAGTTGGGGAATGCCTAGTATTCTTGTACATTTGACTCAGTTCTCTACATATTTTAGAAATGAGACCTTTATCACAGACACTGGTTACAAAAATACTTTCCCATTTTTCTGCTTCCCTACTAATCTTGGTTATATTGGGTTTGTTTGTGCAAAAACTTTTCAATTTAATGTAATAAAAATTATCAATTTTGCACTTCATAATGTTCTCTATTTCTTGTTGGGTCATAAATTTCTCCATTCTCCATAGATCTGACGAATACACTATTCCCTGCTCCCCGAATTTGTTTACAGTATCAATTTTTATACTGAGATCATGTATCCATTTGGACTTTATTCTTGTTTACAGTGTCAGGCACTGGTCTATGCCTACTTTCTGCCACACTGTTATCCAATTTTCCCAGCAATTTTTGTCAAACAGTGAGTTCTTATCCCAGAAGCTGGGGTCCTTAGGTTTATCAGACAGTAGATTTTATATTCATTAACTACTGTGTCTTGAGTACCTAACATATTCCACTGATCTACCCTTCTGTCTCTTAGCCAGTACCAGGTGATTTTGATGATTTCCGCTTTATAATACAATTTGAGATCTGGTAGGGGTAGGCCACCTTTCCTACCATTTCTTTTCATTAGTTCCCTTGATATTCTGGACCTTTTGTTCTTCCAGATGAAAGTTGATACTACTTTTTCTAGATCTAGAAAATAATTATCTGGTACTTTGATTGGTATGGCACTGAATAAGTAAATTAATTTAGGTAGAATTATCATTTTTATTGTATTAGCTCAGCCTACGCATGAACAACTGATGTTTTTCCACTTACTTAGATCAGACTTTGTGTGTATAATGTTTTCTAATTGTAGTTATATAGTCCCTGGGTTTGTTTTGGAAGGTAGATTCTCAGATATTATATAGTGTCTACCATAGCTTTAAAGGGGATTTCTTTTTCTCTGTATTTCTGGGGCACTTTGTTAGTAAGGTACACAAATACAGATGATTTATATGGGAGTATTTTGTAGCCTGCAGTTTCTTACTTGATTCTGTGGGATTCTCTAAGTATATCATCATATCATCTAGAAAGAGTGATAATTCAGTTTCTTCTTTGCCTGTTCTAATTCCTTCAATTTCTTTTTCTTCTCTTATTGCTACAGCTAGCATTTCTAATACCATATTGATTAACAGTCGTGATAGTGGACATCCTTGTTTTCCCCCTGATCTTATTGGAAATGCATCTAGAGGGAGCCAAGATGGCAGAATAGAAAGACTCACGTATGCTAGCTCTGGACCCACAGCCCATATATTTCCTGCAAGAAGAACTCCCCACAAATTCTGGAGCAATTCAAGGCACGCAGAAACACAGTAGAAAAAATTTCCATTCCAGAGAGCCCTGGAGAGCCATCCTCAGGGGTCCGTCGCGCTCTGGACACCAGAGTCCACCCCTTTGTTGTCCTGGCCGCGGCCCCAGAGGAGCAGATGCAAGCAGGCTTCAGGGAGTGAACCTCCAGCGGCCGGGAAGGTCCCTCCACCCACAGGTCCTCCAGGTCAGTGAGAGAGACTTCTGGGCTGGCCGAGAGGGGAGCGGGGTGTCTCCATGACTTGGGCTCCCTCAGGAGGCAGCAGCAGAGGCAGTGGCAGAGGCAGCGGCAGCGGCCTGGAACTCCCGGAGCAGCAGGCAGAAGTTCAGGGCCCTTACTAAAGGTCTCTGCATAAACCCCCTGAGGGAACTGGGCCTGGGAGACAGCACTGCCCCCACCTGCTCCATTACTGAACGTCTCTGCATAAAGCCCCTGAGGGAACTGAGCCTGGGAGGTGGCCCTGCCCCCACTTGAGCACCAGAACTTAAAATCATATTGAATAACAGCTGTGCCTGCCACGGAAAGCCCATTTGAATCTCAGACCCCAAGCACTAGCTGGGTGGATCTAGGCGGAGGTGGACAGGAATCTTGGAAGTCAAGTAACTGGCTGGGAAAATGCCCAGAAAAGGGAAGAAAAATAAGACTATAGAAAGCTACTTTGATGGGGTGCAGATGTTACCGCCTTTCAATTCTGATGATGAGGAACTATTCTTACCATCAGGGAAAGACGTGGAGGTCGGGGCCTCTGCATTCCAGACATCCCAGGTGGATGTCTGGTGCGCTCAGGCCATGGAAGAGCTCAAAAAGGATTTTGAAAATCAAGTTAGACAGGTGGAAGAAAAACTGGGAAGAGAAATGAGAGAGATGCAAGAAAAGCATGAAAAATGGGTCAATACCTTGCTAAAGGAGACCCCAAAAAATGCTGAAGAAAATAACACCTTGAAAAATAGGCTCACTCAATGGGCAAAAGAGGTTCAAAAAGCCAATGAGGAGAAGAATGCTTTCAAAAGCAGAATTAGCCAAATGGAAAAAGAGGTTCAAAAGCTCACTGAAGATAATAGTTCTCTCAAGATTAGAATGGAACAGATGGAGTCTAATGACTTTCTGAGAAACCAAGAAATCACAAAACAAAACCAAAAGAATGAAAAAAATGGAAGAGAATGTGAAATATCTCATTGGAAAAACAACTAACCTGGAAAATAGATCCAGGAGAGATAATTTAAAAATTATGGGACTACCTGAAAGTCATGATCAAAAAAGAGCCTAGACATCATCTTTTATGAAATTATCAAGGAAAACTGCCCTGAGATTCTAGAACCAGAGGGCAAAATAAGTATTGAAAGAATCTGTCGATCACCACCAGAAAAAGATCCAAAAAGAGAAACTCCTAGGAACATTGTGGCCAAATTCCAGAATTCCCAGGTCAAGGAGAAAATCTTGCAAGCAGCTAGAAAGAAACAATTCCAGTATTGTGGAAATACAATCAGGATAACTCAATATCTAGCAGCTTCTACATTAAGGGATCGAAGGGCGTGGAATAGGATATTCCAGAAGGTAAAGGAACTAGGACTCAAACTAAGAATCACCTACCCAGAAAAACTGAGTATAATACTTCAGGGGAAAATATGGTCTTTCAATGAAACAGAGGACTTTCAAGTATTCTTGATGAAAAGGCCAGAGCTGAAAAGAAAATTTGGCCTTCAAACACAAGAATGAGAAGAAGCATGAAAAAGTAAACAGTAAAGAGAAGTCATAAGGGACTTACCAAAAGTGAACTGTTTACATTCCTACATGGAAAGACAATATTTGTAACTCTTAAAACTTTTCAGTATCTGGGTAGTTGGTGGGACCACACGCACACATACACACACACACACACATGTACATGCATTCATACACACACACATACACATATGCATGCACACACAGAGACAGAGAGCACAGAGGGAATTGAATAGGATGGGACCATATCTTAATAGAAATTAAGGTAAATGGTGAGAGAGAAATGTAGTGGGAGGAAAGAGGGTGAAATGGAATGGGGTAAATTATATCTCATTCAAGACGCAAGTAGGAGACTTTTTAGTGGGGGGGAAAAGAGGAGAGCTGAGAAAAAAACATGAAGTTTACCCTCATCACATTCGACTAAAGGAAGGAATAAAATGCACACTCATTTTGGTATGAAAACCTATCTTACAATACAGAAAAGTGGGGGAGAAGGAGATAAGGAAGGTGGGGGGGATGGTGGAAGGGAGGGCAATGGGAGGAGGGAGCAATTTCAAGTCAACACTCGGGGAGGGACAGGATCAAAAGACAGAATAGAAACAATGGGGGGCAGGATAGGATGGAGGAAAATACAGTTAGTCTTACACAACATGACTATTATCGAAGTCATTTGCAAAACTACACAGATAGGGCCTATATTGAATTGCCTGCCTTCCCAAAGGGAATGAGTGGGGAGGGAGAATTTGGAACTCAAAATTTTAGAAACAACTGTTTAGAATTGTTCTTGCTACTAGAAAATAAGAAATACAGTTAATGGGGAATAGAAAGTCATCTGGCCCTACAGGAGAAAAGAGAAGATGGGGACAAGAGAAGGGAGGGATGATAGAAGAGAGGGTAGATTGGTGATAGGGAAAATTAGAATGCTTGGTGTATTGGGATGGGGGGAGGGGAGAAAAGGGGAGAAAATTTGGAACCCAAAATTTTGTGAAAATGAATGTAAAAAGTTAAATAAATAAATTTATATTTAAAAAAAAAAAAGGAAATGCATCTAGCTTGTCCCCATTGCATATAATGCTTGCTGATGGTTTTAGGTAGATAATGCTTATTATTTTATTGAAAGTTCCATTTATTCCTATGCTTTCCAGTGTTTTCAATACACAATACACAACACACCAGGAATGGGTGCTGTATTTTGTCAAAAGTTTTTTCTGCATCTATTGAGACAATCATGTGGTTTCTGTTAGCTTTGTTGTTGATATGATCAATAATGCTAATAGCTTTTCCAATGTTGAGCCATCCCTGCATTCCTGATATAAATCCTACCTAATCATAATGTATTATTCTCATGATAAGGTGCTGTATTCTTTTTAAAGAATTTTTGCATCTATATTCATTAGAGAAATTGGTCTCTAATTTTGTTTCTCTGTTTTGTTTCTCTGTTTGTTCCTGGTTTAGATATCAGAACCATGTTCGTATCATAAAAACAATTTAGTAGTACTCGTTCTTCAGCAGTGTCCCAAATAGTCTATTTAGTATTGGAATTAACCATTCTTTAAATGTTTGATACAGTTCACTTGTAAATCCATTTGGCCCTGGAGATTTTTTCTAGGGAGTTCATTGACTGCTTGTTCAATTTCCTTTTCTGAGATGGGGTTAAGTATTCAACTTCCTCTTCTGTTAATCTGGGCAATTTATATTTTTTAAAATAATCATCTACCTCATTTGAATTGTCAAATTTATTGGCATACTGTTGTGCAAAGTAATTTCTAATAATTGTAATAAATTCTCATCATTTCCTCCTCACTGAAGGTGAGTTCACCCTTTTCATTTGTGATATTTGTAATTTGGTTTTCTTCTTTCATTTTCTTTGTTTAATCAAATTGACCAAAGGTTGATCAAATTTATTGGTTTTTTCACAAAACCAACTCTTAGTTTTATTTATTAGTCCAATAGTTTTCTTAATTTCAATTTTACTCCTCTCTCCTTTGGTTTCCAGTATTTCTAATTTTGTATTTACTTGGGCATTTTCAATTACTTCTTTTTCTAGTTTTTTCAGTTGCATGTCCAGTTCATTGATCTCTTCTTCTCTATTTTATTCATGTAGGCATTCAAAGATATAAAACTTCCCCTAAGAACTGCTTTTGCAGTATCCTATAAGATTTGATAGCTTGTCTCATTATTGTCATTCTCTGAATGAAGGTGATGATTGTTTCTATAATTTGTTGTTTAACCTACTCATTCTTTAAGATTAGATTGTTTAGTTTCCAATTAGTTTTCAGTTTATATTTCCATGGCTTCTGATTACATATAAGTTTTATTACATTATGATCTGAGAAGAATGCATTGACTATCTCTAGCTTTATACAGTGGATTGTGAGGTTTTTATGGGCTAGAACATGGTCATATGAATATGTGTCATATACTGCTGAGAAAAAGGTATATTCCTTTCTATCCCCATTCCATTTTCTCCAGAGATCTATCATATCTACCTTATCCAGAGCTCTACTCACCTCCTTAATTTCTTTCTTATTTTTGAGGTTAGATTTATCAAGTTCAGAGAGTGGGAGGTTGAGGTCCCCTACTAGTATAGTTTTGCTGTCTGTTTCTTCCTGTAACTCCCTTAACTTCTCCTCTAAGAATTTGGATGCTATACCACTTGGAGCATATGTTTACTAATGAAATTGCTTCATTGTTTATGGTGCCTTTTAGCAGGATATAGTTTTCTTCCTTATCTCTTTTGATTAGATCTATTTCTGCTTTTGCTTTGTCTGAGATTAGGATTGCTACCCCTGCTTTTCTTGCATCAGTTGAAGCACAATATATTCTGTTCCAACCTTTTACCTTTACCCTGTGTGTATGCCCCAATTTCAGATATGTTTCTTGTGAACAATATATTGTTGGAATGTGATTTTTAATCCATTCTGCTGTCTCCATTTTATGGAAGAGTTCATCCCATTCACATTCACAGTTATGATTACTATCTGTATCTTTCCCTCAATCCCCTTTTTCCTTGTTTATGCTTTCAATTATCCCTTCCCTTCCACAATAGAATTTTAATTGTTGACCACTGCGTCCCTCAGTCTTCCCTCCTTTCTTTCACCCCCCACCGTTTAGTCCCTTTTTCCCTTATTACTTCTTCCCTCCCTTTTAGATTCCCCTCCCTTTTCTTTTCCCCTTCCCCTCATACTACTTATAGAGCTAACTGTATTTCTATACTTAACTGAGTTTGTTGTACCCTCCTTGAATCAAACCAGATGAGAGTACCTCTTAATTCTTGTCTCTCTCCCCTCTTTCCCTCTACTGTAACATATGTTTGTTCCTCTTCTGTGATGGAATTCATTTTTTTCTGCTTCTTCCTCTTCACATCTTCCATTACAATCCCTTAGCACCCTTAAATCACGTTTGTTATCATCACATCATTTAATTTATACCCACTCCCTCTATCTATGTATATCCCTTTTTCATTTCATAATAAATATATAATTCTCAAGATGAACAAGTATCATCTTCCCTTATTGGGATGTAAAGAGTTTGTCCATATTATGTTACAAGTTTTTACCCCATTGTTTACTTTGTTATGCCTCTTCTAAGACCTGCATTTGAAGATTGAATTTTCTATTGAGTTCTGGCCTTTTCATCACAAAGGTCTGGAAATCTCTTATTCTATTGAATGTCCATCTCCTTGCCTGAAATATTATTCTCAGCTTTGCTAGGTAGTTAGTCCTTGGTTGTAGTCCCAGCTTCTTTACCTTCCAGAATATCATATTCCAATTCCTTTTATTATTTAATATAGAAGTTGCAAGTGTGATCCTGACTGTAGCTCCTAGATATTTGAATTGTTTCTTTCTGGTTGCCTGTGGTATTTCCCCCTTCAGTTTGTAGTTCTGGAATTTGGCAATGCTATTCCTTGGTGTTTTTAGTTTGGGGTCCCTTTCAGGTGGTGAACAGCATATTCTTTTGATGACTATTTTGCTCTCTGGGTCTAGAACTTCTGAGAAATTTTCCTTGATGATTTCTTGGTTGATATTGTCCAGGCTCTTTTTTTCATCATGACTTTCTGGTAGATCAATAATCTTTAGATTTTCTCTCCTGGATCTATTTCCAGGTCAGTTGTTTTTCCAATTAGATATTTTACATTTTTGTCTATCTTTTCATTCTTTAGATTCTGTTTGACTTATTCTTGATGTCTCATAGTTTCATTAGCTTCTCCTTGCAAGATTCTATTTTTTATCAAATTGTTTTCTTCAGTTAACTTTTGCATCTCCTTTTCTATCTGTCCAACTGTTTCTTTTAGGAGTTATTTTCTCCATTTAGGCTTTGTACTTCCTTTTCCATTTGTCCAATTGTCCTTTTAAATTCTTCTGTGATTTCTTTTTTCATATTTTTAGTCATTGGTCAGTTTTTCTTCTATTTCTCTAATTTGGGTTTTTAAATCATTCCTTATCTCTTCCAAGAAGGCCTGTTGTGCTTGAGACCAGTTCATATTCCCTTCTGAAGTTTCAGATGTGAGTACAATCTAAATGCTGATCTCTTTGGTATTGGTGTTTTGATCCTTGTTCCTGTAGAAAGATTCTATGGTCTTTTCTCTTCTGCTTTGCTTCTTACTCATGATAATAACCCTTTTCTTGGCTTTTAGAGTAGATCTCTCCATCTGGGGCACAGGGATCTCTGTTCCAAAGTTCTTGTGTTTAAAACTTGAGGCTTTGTGTGTTGTGGCCTCTGGTTGTTTCATTTGGAAGCTAAAATGCTTCAGCTTACCTGGTGCTGAGCTGGCTGGTGTTGGAAAGCAGAGGCTAGGTGAGGTTCTTTTTGGGTTTCCCTGCAGTTACCCTGGACCTAGCTCATTAAGTGTGGGGGAGGGGTGGTCTGGCCACAGGAGGTCTCCACCACTGAGCTAGAGCATAGGCAAATTCAGCAGTTGGCGATACTCCCTGCACTAGTGTCTTTCCTATTCCCCTAGGGTGCTGAGGCATGCCTGAGGTCCTGGTGTTGGCAGTTGCTGGCTTCACTCCCCTGGGGCTCAGGATCTTCTCCTGGTTTGTTGAGGTGGGGCTGTCTGGGACACAAGTTTGATCCTACTCTGGTCCCCTTCAACCACAGCAAGAGGGACCCTCCTTAGAGATCTTTCTAACCTCACAGGTTGAGTCTGTTTACCCATTCTGCTGTTCCCATGGTTCCAGGGTTTTTCTTTGGGAGATATTCTCTGGGTTCATCAAGGTCAACAAGGGGAGGGAGATTGCAGTTACTGATCACTCCACCATCTTGGCTCCCAGAACCAGAAATCTATCAATTTATTTTTAACATTTTTTTCTTCTTAGAGTTCCAAATTCTCACCCTCACTGCCACTCCCTCTTCCACATATTGTGAAGGCAAGCAAAATTATATCAATTAATTACATATGTGAAATCATGCAATATATATTTCCATATTAGCAATATCACAAAAAAGCAAGAAAAAATGGAGAAAATTATACTTTAATTTGCGCTCAGAGTTTATCAGTCTCTCCCTGGAGGTGGATAGCAGTTTTTCATCCTAGGTCATCTGAAATTGTCTCAGGTCATTTTGCTGTACAGTGTAGCTAAATCTTTCATAGTAATTTGTCATTGCAATGTTGCCATTACTGTGCACACTGATCTCTCAGTTCTCACTTCACTTTTGCATCAGTTCATATTAGTCTTACCATGATTTTTCTGAAACCATTTTATTCATCATTTCAATAGCATACCATCACAATTATTTGTGGCAAAATGTTCAGTCATTCCCTAATTGATGGGCATTCTCTCAATTTCCAATTCTTTGCCACAGCAAAAAGAGTTGCTATAAATATTTATGTGCATATAGGTCCTTTTCCTCTTTTTTTGATCTCCATGAAGTACAGACCTAGTAGTGGTGCTGCTGGGTCAAAGGATATTCACAGTTTTATATCCCTTTGGTCATAGTTCCAAATTGTTCTCCAGAATGATTGGACCAGTTCACAGTCCCAACAACAGTTTATTAATGTACCTATTTTTCCTCATCTCTTCCACCATTTGTCATTTTTGATAGGTGTAGGGTGGGGTCTCAGTTATTTTAATTTGCATTTCTCTGATCAACAGTGATTAGGAGCATTTTTATATGACTATAAATAGCTTTGATTTCTTCTTCTTCTGAAAACTGTCTTTTCAGATCTTTTGATCATTTATCAATTGAGGAATGACTTATTTTTATAAATTTGACCTGGTTCATTATAGATTTTATAAATGAGGCCTTCATCAGAAAAACTTACTGTAAAAATTTTTATATCAGGCCATTGTCTATGGTATCTTTTGGCAAAATGTAGTTTCCCTGATTATCTATTTTATTTAGCTCTATTTTTGTTTTTGCTTTGTCTGGAATCATGATTGCTAAAGTAAAATAGAGTCTGCTCCAGCCCTTTTTTCAAGAACTGTATTTATGCATTTCTGTTTCAAGTATGTCTCTTGTAAACATCACATCATTGGATTTTAGTTTCTGATCCATTCTTCTATCTGCTTCTGTTTTATGGATGACCTCATCCCATTCACATTGCCAGTTATGATGACTGTATATTTCCCTCCATTCTATTTTCTTCTTTTTATCTTTTTATCTCTCCTTGTATCCTATCCCTCCTCAAAATTCTGTTTTGCTTCTGACCAGTTTCCCCTAATCCTACCCCTTGTATCAACACACACACACACACACACACACACATCCCTTATCCCCTTTCCCTTCTACTTTCCCTATTAGTCTAAAAATAGATTTCTATATCCAACAAAGTATGTGTGTGTGTATGTATGTGTATATATATGGATGTGTTTTTCCCTCTTTGAACCAATCCCGATGAAAGTGAGGTTCAAGCATTGCCCATCCCTCTATTTTACTCTCTACTATACAAGCTTTTCATTGCAAGATTTTCACATGAACAAATTTACCCCATTTCACTTCTCCCATTGCATCCATATTTCTCACTCCTTAATTTTGTGTGGGGGAAATCTTCTGAACCTAATCAATTCACAATCATGCATTCTATCTACGTGCATTCCTTCTTACTGCCCTAATAATGTTAAGGCTCTTAAGAGCTACAAGTCATCTTCCCATATAGCAATTTAAGCAGTTTAATTTTGTGATTACTCTTTCATTTTTACCTTTTTATGTTTCTCTTGAGTTTTGTGTTTGAATGCCAAGTTCAACTCCAGTTTTTTCATCAAAAATGCTTTAAAGTTCTCTATTTCATTAAATATCCATTTTTCCCTGAAGAATTTTGCTCTTTTTTTCCTGGTTAAGTTATTCTTGGTTGTAATCATACATCCTTTACCTTCCAGAATATCATATTCCAACACCCCCCCTTTAATGTTGCTCAATTTTGTGCATTTCTGACTGTGGCTGTATGATATTTGAATTATTTCTTTTTAGTGACTTGCAGTATTTCCTCCTTGACCTGGGAGCTCTGAGATTTGATTATGAAATTGCTGGAAATTTTCATTTGGGAATCTCTTTCAGGATGTGATCAATGGATTTTTTTCAACATAAATTTAATTTCTACTTTACCTTCTGTATCTAAAATATCAGGGCAGTTTCCTTTATAATTTCATGATAGATGATATCAAGACTTTTTTTTAATCATGGTTTTAAGTACTTTAATAATTCCTAAGTTAACTCTCCTCACTGCAGTTTTCAGGTAAGCTGTTTTCCAATGAGGTATCTCACCTGATCTTATATTTTTTCATTATTTTGACTGTTTGATTATCTTATTGTCTCATGGAGTCACTAGTTTCCACTTGCACAATTCTAATTTTTAAAGGACTGCTTTTTTCAGTAGACTTTTTTACCTCTTTTTTTCTTTTTTTTTTTTATAAATTTATTTATTAAACTTTTTACATTCATTTTCACAAAATTTTGGGTTCCAAATTTTCTCCCCATTTGTCTCCTACCCCCTCCCCAATACACCAAGCATTCTAATTTTCCCTATCACCAATCATCCCTCTCTTCCCTTGACCCCATCTTCTCTTTTGTCCTGTAGAGCCAGATAACCTTCAATTCCCCATTACCTGTATATTTTATTTCTAGTAGCAAGAACAATACTCAACAGCTGTTCCTAAAACTTTGAGTTCCAACTTTTTCCCATCCTTCCCTCCCTACCTATTCCCTTTGGGAAGGCAGGCAATTAAATATAGGACATATCTGTGTAGTTTTGCAAATGACTTCCATAATAGTCATGTTGTGTAAGACTAAATATATTTCCCTCCATCCTATCCTGCCCCCCATTGTTTCTATTTTGTCTTTTGATCCTGTCCCTCCCCAAGTGTTGACTTCAAATTGCTCCCTCCTCCCATTGCCCTCCCTTCCATCATCCCCCCCACCTTGCTTATCTCCTTCTCCCCCACTTTCCTGTATTGTAAGATAGGTTTTCATACCAAGATGAGTGTGCATTTTATTCCTTTCTTTAGTCATATGTGATGAGAGTAAACCACATGTTTTTCTCTCAGCTCTCCTCTTTATCCCTCCACTATAAAGTCTCCTGCTTGCCTTTTGTATGAGATAATTTGCCCCATTTCATTTCATTCTCTCTCCTCAAAAATATATTTCTCTCTCACCGTTTACCTTAATTTTTTAAGATATGATCCCATCCTATTCATTTCACTCTGTGTTCTCTGTCTCTGTGTGTGCGTGCATGTGTGTATGTGTGTGTGTGCATGCATGAATGTGTGTGTACGTGTGTGTGTGTGTGTGTAATCCCACCAACTACCCAGATACTGAAAGTTTCAAGAGTTACAAATATTGTCTTTCCATGTAGGAATGTAAACAGTTCAACTTTAGTAAGTCCCTTACAACTTCTCATTGTTGTTTACTTTTTCATGCTTCTTCTCATTCTTGTGTTTGAAAGTCAAATTTTCTTTTCAGCTCTGGTCTTTCATCAAGAATACCTGAAAGTACTCTATTTCATTGAAAGATCATTTTTTCCCCCTGAAGTATTATACTCAGTTTTGCTGGGTAGGTGATTCTTGGTTTGAATCCTAGTTCCTTTGACTTCTGGAATATCCTATTCCACGCCTTTTGATCCCTTAATAGAGAAGCTGCTAGATCTTGTGTTATCCTGATTATATTTCCACAGTATTGGAACTGTTTCTTTCTAGCTGCTTGCAAGATTTTCTCCTTGTCCTGGGAATTCTGGAATTTGGCCACAATGTTCCTAGGAGTTTCTCTTTTTGGATCTCTTTCAGGTGGTGGTCGATGGATTCCTTCAATACTTATTTTGCCCTCTGTTTCTAGAATCTCAGGGCAGTTTTCCTTGATAATTTCATGAAAGATGATGTCTAGGCTCTTTTTTTGATCATGGCTTTCAGGTAGTTCCATAATTTTAAAATTGTCTCTCCTGGATCTATTTTCCAGGTCAGTTGTTTTTCCAATGAGATATTTCACATTCTCTTCCACTTTTTCATTCTTTTGGTTTTGTTTTGTGATTTCTTGGTTTCTCAGAAAGTCATTAGACTCCATCTGTTCCATTCTAATCTTGAGAGAACTATTATCTTCAGTGAGCTTTTGAACCTCTTTTTCCATTTGGCTAATTCTGCTTTTGAAAGCATTCTTCTCCTCATTGGCTTTTTGAACCTCTTTTGCCCATTGAGTGAGCCTATTTTTCAAGGCGTTATTTTCTTCAGCATTTTTTGGGGTCTCCTTTAGCAAGGTATTGACCCGTTTTTCATGCTTTTCTTGCATCTCTCTCATTTCTCTTCCCAGTTTTTCCTCCACCTGTCTAACTTGATTTTCAAAATCCTTTTTGAGCTCTTCCATGTCCTGAGCCCATTGGATATCTATTTTGGATGTTTGGGATACAGAGGCCTTGATTTCTATGTCTTTCCCTGATGGTAAGCATTGTTGTTCCTCATCAGAAAGGAAAGGAGGAAGTATCTGTTCACCAAGAATATAGCCTTCTATGGTCTTATTTTTTTCCCTTTTCCGGGCATTTTCCCAGTCAGTTACTTGACTTCTGATATTCCTCTCCACCCCACGCCTCACTAGTACTTGGGGTCTGAGATTCAAATACTGCTTCCCAGCCTCAGGGCTTTCAGTGGGGGGCGGGGCTGCTATTCAGTGTGAGAGATTAAGTTCAGGTGCTCAGGTGGGGGCAAGGCCACCTCCCAGACTCAGTTCCCTCCGGGGGTTTATGTGGAGACCTTCCACAGTGGATCGAGCTCAAGCCTGCTTTGGGAGCCCCTGTCCCCCGCCTCTCCCACTGCTTCCTCCCGAGGGGGCTTGAGTTATGGAGACACCCCGCTCCCCTCTCAGCAGGCCAGATAGGGTCTCTCACTGACCTGTAGCATCTGTGGGTGGAGGGACCCTCACAGCTGCTGGAGATTCCGTCCCTGAAGCCTGCTCAGATCTGCTCCTCTCAGGGCCACATGGCCAAGGCAGGGCTGGGTTCTGCTGGGGCACAACAGACCTTTGGGGTCAGTTTTTCAGGGCTCTCTGGAACAGAAATCTCCTCCACTCTGTTGCTATGTGGCTTCCACTGCTCCAGAATTTGTTGGGAGTTCTTTTTAGAGGTAATTTATGGGCTGTGGATTTGGAGCTAGCATATGTGAATCTTTCTACTCTGCCATCTTGGCTCATCCCCCCCTCTTTTTTTTTTCTATTTGGACAATTCTGTTTTTTAAGAAGTTTATTTTTTTCAGTGAATTTTTGTGCCTCTTCTACCATTAGATCAATTCTTTTTTTAAGTTATTTTGTTGAGCATTTTGTGTGCTTCTTTAACAAGTTATTAATGTTTTATTCATGATTGTCTTGTGTCACCCTCATTTTCCCCAAATTTTTCCTCTATCACTCTTATCTAGTTTATCTTTTCATGTTTCTCTTCACTCTTGTATTTGAAAGTCAAATTTTCAATTCAGCTCTGCATTTTTCAAGAACGCTTGAAAGTCCTCTATGTCATTGAATGACCATTTTTCCCCTGAAGGATCATACTCAGTTTTGTTGGTTAAGTGATTCTTGGTTTTAGTTCTAGCTCCTTTAACCACTGGAATATCATATTGCAAGTCCTTTGATCCCTTAATGTAGATGTTGCTAGATCTTGTGTTATTCTTATTGTGTTTCTACAATTCTCAAATTGTTTTTTTCTGGATGCTTGCAATATTTTCTCCTTGACCTGGGAGCTCTGGAATTTGCCTATAATATTTCTAGGAGTTTTCTTTTGGGATCTCTTTCAGGAGGCAATTGGTAGATGCTTTCAATATCTATTTTTCCCTCTGGTTCTAGGATATCACGGCAGTTTTCCTTGATAATTTCATGAAAGATGATGTCTAGGCTCTTTTTTGATCATGGCTTTCAAGTAGTCCCATAATTTTTAAATTGTCTCTTCTGGATCTATTTTCCAAGTCAGTTATTTGTCCTGTGAGATATTTCACATTGTCTGCTATATTCATCCCTTTGGCTATGTTTTATAATTTCTTGATTTTTCATAAAGTGATTACCTTCAATCTGTTCCATTCCAATCTTTAAGGAAATATATTTTCTTTGTTGAGCTTTTGGACCTTCTTTTCCATATGGCCAGTTCTGCTTTTTAAGGCAATCTTCTCCTCATTGGCTTTTTGGATCTTTTTCTACCAGCTGGGTTATTGTATTTTTTAAGATGTTATTTTCTTCAGTATTTTTGGGTCTCCTTTAGCAAATAGGTGACTCATTTTTCATGATTTTCTCACTTCACTCTCATTTCTCTTCCCAATTTTTCCTTTATTCCTCTTGATTTTTAAAATTGTCTTTTAGTTCTTCCATGGCCTGAGATCAAATCATATTTTGCTTGGAGACTTTGGATGCAGGAACTTTGACTTTGTTGTTGTCTTCTTCTGTTTTTATATTTTGGTTTGCCTTGTCACCAAAGTAAGATTGTATAATCTGATTCTTTTCCAGTTTTCGCTCATTTCTCCAGCCATTTACTTGACTTGTAAGCTCTTTGTCAAGATAGTTCTCTGCTTCCAGTGGGCGTGGGGTGGTATACTGTCAGCCACTAGATTTCCCCAACAATCTGTGGACCTAGAGGTCCAGAAATAGCCACACCCACTGCCCCTGCAGCTGCTGCACCTGCCTCAGGCTCCTTTGCCCCCTCCTCCACCCTGTGGCTAGTCCAGAATCACTCTGGACTAGGTCTTACCTAGGTCCAACGAGATTTTTTCCACTGACCTTCCAATTTGTCCTCAACATTTTGGTTTGTGAAGTCTGGAAACCACTACAGGTTCCAGAGTCAGTCCCCCCAAGGCCTGCTCAGTGGCACATGCTGGACTGCACTATGTTCCCAGCCTGGAGCAATAGATGCTTCCCATTGACCTTCCAGGCTGTCTTTGGCTGGAGATTTGCTTCACTCTATAATTCTGTGGGTTATGCAGCTCCAAAGTTTGTTTAGAGTCATTTTTACAGGTATTTGACTGGGTTTGGGGAGGAGCTATAGCAAGTCCCTGCTTTTATTCTGCTAGCATTATCTTTTGAGAATTCTTTTTGGGCTTGGGTCCAATTAGCATTTTTCTTTGAGGCTTTGTTTGTAACTGTTCTCACGTTACTAGCTTCTTCTGTGTTTGTCTTGGTCTTCCCTGCCACCATAGTAGCTTGTTTTAGTCAAGTTCTTTTTTTGTTATTTGCTCATCTTTCCAACTTGTTTGTTGACTTTGAACATTATGTTAAAGGTGGGCTCTGCTCAGTTGGAGTTGGGATGGCACTGTTACAAGCTTCAGGCTTTCTTGGGCTACTCTTTTCTTTTCAGAGCTAGTTCTGAGGGTCTACAAGTTTTTGATGCTTCCAAGTGTGATCTGGGAAGAGGTGTAGTCAATTCTCTCCAGGTCTGAACTCAAGTTTTTACCTAGTAAAGGTCTCTGTTCCCCTATAGATACAAGTGCTAGCACTCTTCTTGGCCTTGGAACTATGACTAGGTCACCTGATATCTAGAAGTTGAAAGTACCAGTGCTCCTCCTGCCTTGGAATTTTGACTAGGGTCCTTGTTCCCTTGTGACTACTCATAAGCACACCTTTCTGCCCTGGAGCTATGATCCAGAACTTCTTTTGGGCAATACAGTTGCCAATAAGTACCAGCTGTACCCATTGCCAACAAAGGCCCCATTGGAATCTCTTTCTGACCAGTTGTCTTGACCCCCTTAGCATCTCTGAACTGAGAGCTCCTGAAGCTGTTGCTGCTTTTACACCATCCTCCAAGATCCACAGCTGGTGCTTCTGCTGTACTCTAGGTAGGCTCCCATCCCAGGGTCAAAGACTTCTCCTGCCAAACTCTTTAAGTTGTCTTAGGCCAGAAAAATGTCTCACTGTGACCACTGGTTGGCTCTGCCATGCTAAAATTTGACTTAAGGAGTTATTTTAAAGATTTTTTTTGAGGGGGATATGGGGAGAGTTCAGCTGGATTATTACCTGTATTCCAAATGGTACCACTTCTCTTTGTGCTCTTCCTTTTAAAACAGGCTTCTAAACCTTCCTATATGTATATTCTACCCTTATTGCTTTCTATGAATCTCTGGAACTGAGAATAGATAGAGGAGGTGGCCATTTAATAGGAGAGAAAAGGGAAATATTAAGCCTGTCAGAAGGAATAAAAAGTATTATTTTTGGATGGGGGGAATATCTCCTTCTGTTCCCCTAATCAAACCATGTCTTTTTTTTTAACTATATGTTCTGTAGTGCACTTACCATACTGCCATTATGCAATAAATTATAATTAGTCATAATAGCATCATTATTCTGGGTTTTATTATTAGAAGCATTAATTTTTAATGATTACCTCTATCAGAGATGTGTGGAAGACTTTAAATGTGTTTAATGGTGATATCTCCCACTTCCTAAGCTATTGTGATGTTTTAGTGGGGTATAAAAGAGCCCCCCATACATCTCCAGCTGTGGTCAGAATAACATAGACAGAAAAGGACTAGGAAGGTGACATTTAAAAAATGGTGATTAAACTAGAGGATTTAGCACTGAAAGGGACCTCACATATCATCAGCCCCTTCATTTGAAAGATTTAGAGGTAGTGCTTCACAGAGGTTAAGAAACTTCCCCAAAGTCACAACAGCATTAAGTAACCGAGCCAGGATGCAAACCAAGGTCTTCTCACTGTGGTTCTGGAGCTCTTTCTACTGAACCACACTCCCTGTAATGATTGATCTGTCAAGTATAATGTTTTATAAGATTCCTTTTCTTAATAATTGGCACTTCAAAGATATTCTTCTAAAAATTCCTTTTGGCAAACCCCAAATGGGAAGAGGCATTATATAGATTCTACCAAATCTACATTTACTGCTTCCTTTTTGCCCTCCTTTCACTTTCCCCCCAATCTCATGTAATCTGGCTTCTGACTTCATCACTCAACTGAAACTGACCTCTCTAAAGTTAATGGTAATATTATAATTACCATATGTGACTGTGTGTCCTCAGTTCTTATTCTTTTCAATATCTCCCTAGCATTTACTACTGTTAACCACGTTCTCCTCACTATTATATTCTCTTATCTAGGCTCTCAGGGCACTATTTGGTTTTCCCCTACCTATCAATTAAACAATCAATAAGCTGTTATTAGTTTGTGGTAGGAGTTGAGAATTTAAATACAAAGAATGAAATAATCCCTACTCTCCAGGAGCTTTAATTATATTGTGAGAGAAAATGTATATATATATATATATATATATATATATATATATATATATATATACACACACATACACACATATATATACACACATACATATATATGTATGTATGTATTTAAACATAACATATATCTATATGTAAGAGTCATAAAGAGAAAAATAGAAATAAATATAAGGTAGTTAAATACAAGGTAGATAGTAAAGCACACTACCATTTGGAGTAACCATGTTGGAGATGATGCCTAAGGTGTGCAATAAAAGAAAACAGAGATTACATGAGATAGAATTAAGAAGAGACTGTCTAAGCTGCTGATATGAACACAGTCCAGGTATAATATAATAATAATATATAATGGGAATAAAGAAGAGAGGGAGCATATAAGAAAAGTTGAAGGACAGAGTACCTGGTTTTCCAGAGGGTGGTAAGTCACTCTAAGCATGGGCAATGGACATAGTAAAAGATTCCTATGTGTGATGAGCAGAGAAAAGGTTATCCTGTATCATACCATGTGGGAAGGTGAGGTAGGTTGGGGCTGTTATAAAACACTTTAAATGGAAACCAGAAAAATTGATATTTGATCCTAGAGGTAATGAAGAGGCATTGGAGTTTGTTGAGTAGGGGTGACATGGTCAGATCTATGATTAAGGAAAAAGGTTTTAGCATGAAGACAGATTACAGTGGAGAGAAAATTGAGGCAGGCAAACCAATTAGAAGTCCATAGAAATAATCCAAGCCAGAAGTAATGCAAGCTTAAATTATAGTAACGACTTTGTGAACAGATAGAAAGGGTCAAGGGGCAACTAGGAGGTGCAGTGGATAGAACACTGGTCCTGAGTCAGGTGGGCCTGTGTTCATATTCAGCCTCAGATACTTCCTAGCTATGTGATCCTGGGCAAAACAGTTAACCCTGTTTGCCTCATTTTTTCATCTGTAAAATGAGCTAGAGAAGGAAAAGGTAAACCCTTCCAGCATTTCTGCCAAGAAAACCCCAAATGGGATTGTGCAGCTGGACATGACTGAAACTATTCAGCAACAGGAGCAGAAAGGGTCAGATTCCAGATATATCGTGGGCTGAATAAGAGTGAGGAACACAGTGAAACCCCAGGGCTGCTAACATGGACAACTGGAAAATGGAGAAGTCTTGGACAAAAATAGGACAGCTTGAAAGAGGGGCAGCCTTTGGAAGGGAAAAAACAAGTTCTCTCTTACATTATAAATTACATGGCATGGCAGAGAGAGTGATAGATTTGTGTCAGGATGGCATCAGTTCAAATCCTGATTCAAATACTTATTAGTTATGTGACCTTAGGTAAGTCACTTAACTTCTCAAACTCAGTTTCCTCACCTGTAAAACAAGGACAATAGTAGTTTGAACCTCACAGGGTTGTTGTAAGTATTGAATAACATTTGTAAAATGCTTTGCAAAACTTAATTACTACATAATTCTAATTATTATTGTCATGATTTACATCATCACCATGTTAAATTGGATATAGCTCTAAGATACCCAGTTTGACATGTCTAATATATGTTGTTGCAAATGGTGTGCAAAAATGAAGTTCAGGACAGGCAGGTACTGGATAGGACACATGGAGATCATAATTCAACACATGGAAACTGGTGTGATGACTAAGAGAAAAAGTGTAGAGAAGGAAGAAGGCCAAGGACAGAAATATAAGGAACACTCATATTCTGGGGAAGCGGAGCGAAGATATGTATAATTGTAACAGCAAGGACCCAGGAGTACACAGAAGGGCCTGCCATACAGGTTCTTAGTTCTGCTTTTCTAAAAGGAAAGCAATGTTTGAGGAATTAAAAATCTACTTCAATCAGGCACATATATCATTCACTTAGTTCAGGGGGAAAAGTCAGCACCCTGAACTTCAGAGAAAATACAGAGAAATAAAAATCCACAGACAGGGCTTCTAGCTTCCTGACCATAAGCAATATATCCATCACAGATCAACAGACAGATTCAACTATCTGACCATACATATATAGTTACCAGAGAAAGAAGCACCAACATGTAGGTTTTCAAAGCTGGGGGGGCGGGGGGGGGGCGGAGTTCTTTTGTGGCTACCCAGCATCTCATCTGGCCAAACAAGCATTTCCAATGAGTAAAACCTCATCTCAGAGTATTTACACACTTTCCAGAGCTGGAGGACAGGACATTCTGACCCAGTGCCTCAACAGAAATTAACAAAAGGTTATTTTACAAAATGCCTATTAATGGGCAGGGAAGATCTTTAACTCTTCCCCCCACCATTAACCTTAAATTACCATTATATTAATGAGTGAACAAAAGAGAGGGAGAAAGTTTATGGATAATGAGACAACAAAGAGACTGATCTGACAGGTATCAGGAGAATCAGGAGAAAATAATATCTAAAATGTGTTTTCTTTTCTCAGTGATGCCATAGGAATATATGGGACAGTATATGGTTGCTTCTTTTCATTTACCTTTTCTGTGTAATTAAATATCTTAGTTTGGAATCAATGTCTTCTGGTTTGCTCTGGCCAAAGAAGTCTACCAGATAAGACCTAATCAGCTATGGTTTTATATGATTGCTGATCAAAAAAGTACATCAAACAAAACTGCAGCTTTTCCATTTTTGGCAAAACTTACCACAGCCCACATTCTGCTGGCATAGTCCTGGATATAAGAATCACCTCCACAGAAGAAAGGGGCATTAAAGTAAGATTCTAGTGGACTTGCTAAGTCACTTAATTAGCATAATAGGTGCTATCCAAGTGGAATTAATGGAAGACCAATTCAGAATGTGTAATGAGCATTCCACTTGCTTACTGTGTCAAAACTGTCAGATTTCAATTCTCTTGTACGGTCAAGCTCTGGAGACTGAGTCTGAAGAAGAAAAAAGATAATTTTCCTATCACTTAAGCATTTGACATCAAGGAATAAGGGCTGCTTAGTTAAAAATATCTTTGAAATATAGGCATTGGTAGGAAGTAGGAAGGATGGAAGAAAGGGAGCGAGGGAAGAAGAAAGGAAGAGAAGAAATGGAAAAATGGAGGAAGGGAGGGAGGAAGACAAGGAGGGAGAAGAGGAAGGGAAGGAGGAAAGAAAGAGAAAAAGGAAGGAAGGAAGGAAGGAAGGAAGGAAGGAAGGAAGGAAGGAAGGAAGGAAGGAAGGAAGGAAGGAAGGAAGGAAGGAAGGAAATGGAGGCCTTCTGACCTCCTCACTTCTGCAAAGTTAATGATGAATTCTTAATTTCCAGATTTTATATAGTCTTTTCTCAGCACTCCTCCCTCTTAGCCACTCTCATTTACCACTGTTAACCACTCTGTTCTAGACACACTGTCCCCTTTGACTTTTCCCTAGAGTTTTCTAAGTAAACTGTCACATTTTTTCCAAATACAAATGATTTTTTCTCCTTAAAAATAATGCATAATTCTGTCATTTCTTTTTTTCTCTGTCTTGTTGTAACAGATAGTATGTTTACTATTATTTTAAATAACAGAAAGGGGTTAGTACAAGTGGATATCCTTGTTTTACATTTAACCTTGTTGCATAAGTTTCCCATATTAGTCTATTACAAAATCATCTATCTCTTGGTTTTAGATTCCTATTTTTAACCACATAAAGGAAAGTCTCTTTAATTCCTATGCCTTTTTGCATCTTTAGCATATACAAGTACTTTAATTTACCAAATAAGCTTTCTTCCTCTATCAACACAATCCTACAGTTTTGTTGTGTTTATTATAACTATGATTATTTATGTTAATTGTTTTGGTACTGTTAAACTGACCTTGAATTCCTAACATGAATCCAATTTGGACATAGTGAATGATGTATTGTAATGGAGGAATCTACTATATTCTGTTTTCTAATTCATCTTTATACTCTTTTTCCATTTTATGCATTTATTCCATTGAAAATAAAAGTTATAATTGTTAAATATGTTTTTCTTATATAAGATTATGCATTTTTTCCTACTAAAAAATTAGTATTTTTTGTTTTGTTTGCAATAATTCAATACCAGTATCCTTCCCCCGATATCATAACCATGCCCATCATTTGCTTACCCACTCTGCTGCTTAGTCCAAGACTACTTTCTTTAATTTTTAATTCTGGTTTTTTTTTTTTTGGTGTTCTCTCTCTGTCTCTCTCTCTCTCTCTCTCTATCTCTCTCTCTCTGTCTCTCTCTCTGTCTCTCTCTCTCTCTGTGTCTCTCTGTCTCTGTCTCTCTCTCTGTCTCTGTCTCTCTCTCTCTCTCTCTCTCTCTCTCTCTCTCTCTCTCTCTCTCTCTCTCTCTTTCCTTCCTTCCTTCTTGATTCTCTGTCTCTCTGTGTCCCTCCTTCCCTGACTCTGTTTGTCTGTCTGTCTCTGTCTTATTTCTCTGTCTCTGTCTCTCTCTATGTCTCTGTCTCTGTCTCTCTCTCACACTCATACACACACACACACACACACACACACACACACTCACACATCCTTTGCCTAACCATATTAAGGTACTTAATTACAACCATCTTCCATTACCTCAGTTCTTTATTTGTGTCATCTGTGATGCCCAATTCTAAGAAACATACACTTGTCTATTCCCTTTGCTTCTACTAAAGGGACTTTGATTTGACTACTTTCTATAGCTTTACCCATACAAGATCTCAGACAGGGGGAGACTTCTAGAAGTGATCTCCCTTCAGAATATAAATACTGTAGTGTGGTATAGTTGATAGTGTATTAGATCTAAATAATAGAAGGCTTGAAGGATGGCTTAACTATTACTAAGTCATGAGCTTTTGACCATGTGTAAAGTTATTTAACTTTTCTGTGCCTCAGGATACCCTCTAAGATCTTTTTTTTTTTACTAAATTAGATGTGAAGAAATCAGATATTAATTAATCAATTATAAACAAGAATTTATCAAGTTCCCACTATGAGTCAGACACCGTTTTAGATCCGAAGGTACAAAGAAAAAAGAAAAATTATTCCTACCGTCAAGGAGGTTACATATTCTTTTGAGACCATAATATATATGTATGCAACACATAACTATAGAATATATAAATGTAATATATACATATATTAATCATATTTGTATACAACATGCACACGCATACCTATATAGATATGTATCTTATATTGTACATTTATGCACCTAAGGGCACCTAGGTGGTGCAGGGGATAGACTGTCAGACCTGGAGTTCAAATCCAGTCTCAGATACCTACTGGCTTTGTGACCCTGAGCAAGTCACTTAACTTTATTTGCCTTAGTTTCCTCATCTGTAAAATGAGTGGGATATGGAAGTGGCAAACCACTCTGATATCTTTGCCAAAAACAAACCAAAAAAAAACACCCTCAACAACAAAACAGAAAGGGTCACAGAGTCAGACACAACTGACAAATTTGTGCACATAGAAACATGTCTACACAGTTTGTATATTTGCATATATACTTATGTTTGATTATACAAAAGAGATTCAACAAATCGAGTTGCCTTTAGTGGAGAGGGTATCAGCAGCTAAAGACATTAGGAATGGCCGCATTTAGAAGGTGGCCCTTGAGTTGATCTTGAAGGAAATAGGAATTCTAAGAAAAGAAAAGGAGAAAAGAAGCATAGGCAGGGCAAAAGCACCAAAATGGGAAGAATGGTGCCATGCGTGAAGAACGTTAAGGCAAATCTGACTGGAATATGCAGCGTTTGGAGGGGAGTGGTATGTTATAAGGCAGGAAAAGTAGGTTGAAGCCAGTTTATGAAAGACTTTAAACAGCAAGATGAGAAGCTTATATTTGATCCTAGAAGTAATTGGAAGTCAATAGAACTTACAGAGAATGGGAATAACACAGCTAGACCTGCTCTTTAGGAAAATCATTTTGGCAGCTCTCCAGGGGAGGGGTTGGAGTAGGCTGAGATTTGACACAGGGAAACTAATTAGAAGGCTTTTGCCATTGTCCAAGTGAAAGGAGATAAGGATCTGAACTTGGATGGTGTCTGTGTGAAGAGAGAGAAGGCAATGGATAAGAGATAATGTATGGAAATAGAAAGAGCAAGATTTGGTAACTGATTTTATATGTAAGTAAAAATGAAGAGTCAAAGAACTATATCAAGACTAACTATGTCTATATTAACCATGTCAAGAATATAGGTGGAGTAGCTAGGGGATGGAATGTTGGGCCTGAGGTCAGGAAGACTCAGTTTCATGAGTTCAAATCTGGCCTCAGACACTTATTGGCTGTGTGACCCTGGACAAGTCACTTACTGCTGTTTGCCTCAGTTTCCTCATCTGTAAAATGAGCCAGAGAAGGAAATGGCAAACCATGACAGTGTCTTTGCCAAGAAAACCCTGAAAGGGGTCAGGAAGAGTCAGAAGTGACTGAAATGACTAAATAACAACTAAGTGGAAGGGTGGTAGTGTCCTCCACAAACCCTTCAAGCATTTCTTTTAATTATCTTATTGAACTTCTAAATCACTCTGAGGATTCTTAGTTTCTCATTACCATACTTATTTTTTCCGGTATAATTTTTCAATTTTATGGATTTTCCTGGGCTTTGTAATAGCTGTATATTATTCATTTTTAAGTGGCTTTATTTTGTTAATTCATTTTTTCTTTCTTTCTTGCTGCTGTACTTTGCCCTGGAGTTTTCTTTACAATGAATTCTTGTCTTTCCTCTATTCTTTTGTGTTGTTCTTTGACTTTATTTCTTTTACTCTTTACTGTTTTGAAATGCAAGAGGGAATTTGGGCATAGGCATGACCTCTCATTCAGCCATCCTACTAGAATTCTCACTATCCCTGTTTCTTAGAAAGCTCCAGCGGTTACAAAATACTCAGCACAGCACAGAGACCCAAGTAGGCCAGAAACTGTCTCAGCTGTGACAAAATGAATCTCTTTACTGAAGGAAAAGACATAGAAATTAAAGTAAACGTCCATTTATATTGCAAGCTCATTTGGAAAATATTATGGAAGAGAAGGAAGAGTATCGTTTCTTTATGTAAATGTGATATATGCCAAAGTGGTAGGGTTCCAGTGCAGTTCTATAATTGCTGATAAAAATAAACCATTGTAGAAATGCCTGTAGAGTTACTTTTAAATTTGATGTATGTTTATTAACTGAGGAAAAGGTGAACCTGTAAAGACCTTTGTGTTAAACCATCCTGAGAACACTTGGAGATAAAATTTGAAGAATAACTCAGCCCCTCCCAGTCAGCCAGAAGCACTTCTGGTGCAGAGTATAGAGTGGCAACTGCAAGCTTCTTCTTTAGGCTCCTGCCTGGGTTTGAAGTTGAAACTTCCAGAAACTGAGAGCTCCCTCTGCTCCTGGGGTCCAAGTTACTGTCTGTTTCTGAATTTACTCCTCCCTACATACACAGTCCATGATCTGGTATCACACCATATCCTGAATTGTGACTACTAGTCTTCCTGCTCTCCTCAGTCTACCCTAGATCTGTGACCCAGCGCTGGGTAGTGAGAGAAAGTGACACCTGCTCTTGCCCTTGTGCACAAGCTCTCCCTGGGTACTGGTAGAAGCAGACTCCTGGCCTGATTACATCCCTAGTATGAGCAGTCTTGTCAGTCTTCTTCTGCTGACCTAGATTGGAAAAATGACTCATGGTGACTTTTTCTTAATTTCCTCATCAGGATTTGATCTGGGATGTTTTTAGATCTCATTAGAAGAGTGAGGTTTCTTTTTGGGGTGGGGAGGAGCTCACTCAACTTCTTTCTCCTCTGCCATCTTGGGTCCTTACATGGCTCTTAATAGCTTACTATTCTAGGGAGAACTGCTTGTTGTTCATAGCCTTTGGCCATATCTGCTGAGGAGTGGGTTTTGGTCATAAAGATGTGTGTGTGTGTGTGTACATCTGAGTGCATATAATTTCCCAATACAGCCACTACCATTCTTACACTGGCTCTGCTAGTTTTGTTTCTTCAAATTTCTTTCAATTTTGTGTAATAAAAATTATTTCTTTAGAGAGATTAGGAATTCATTATACCAATGAAATCATACATCTGGTCTCTAGCTCTCTTTTATGTTCACCTCTATCCCTTGTTTGGTTAAGAATTCTCTCTAGTCATAACTATGACAGGTACCTGGTCTGGTTCTCTTCTGTTTTTTTTTTTTTAATACTATAAACATTAACATTAAGTTGAGGGACTAATATTTTTTGGTATTTGGTGTAAGAGGTTATAGCATGTTACCAACAATAATTTTTGTTCAAGAAATTGCATAAACAATATTACCGAAGAGATAAAACAGGAAAAGGACATGGCTTGGTCATCTAACAAGAATGAGAGACAACAGATAGATAGCTTTCATGCAATCTTAAAAGAACAAGAAGGCCTCTTTTACTCGTCTCCCAGTTCTGCTCTTTATTCTCTACCCTCTTCCATTCTTGTGCCAATAACCTTCTCACTCAGCAGATGTCTCCGCCCCATGGCCACTTTGATTTCTGAGTTCTGGCCTGGAGTCATTATTTCATGAACATCCTAAGACATCCATGTTCACTTCTCTCTGTCTCTCTGACGTTTTCTACACTGTTCCCCTCTTTCCAGATCTCTTTTGTGTATTGTCTTCCCCTGTTGGAACATAAGTTCCTTGAAGGCAGGGACTGACTTTTTTCTTTTGTTTTGGTTAAAATCTACCCATCTGTCCACCTATCTATCTGTCTTTCTGTCTGTCTTTCTCTCTCCCTGTCTCTATCTACATAGAGTCCTGGATGGGTGGATCCTCTAGGAAATATTAATGGAAAGAAATGGGTAAGTCAGGCACAGGATGAAAAGGAATGATGGATGAGAGTTATAAGCAGAAACAGAATGTATACTAATGAAATCATGGCCTCATCAAAGTTTCAAACAAGTCAGTCCTCAAATATATACTCAAGCATACATGAAATATTGGTAAGTAAGAATTTTCTCTCAGTTCTGCTTTAGTCCAAAGTCTTTAAAACTTCTCTTTTCTAAAATCTAGTTCTCTGGAAGTCAAAGAAACAATATGGTTAGGTGGGCCAAATTATCTTAGGCAAAATCATCCAACTCTTTTGAGGACTATCTTAGTTTCTAAATATCTATTCTCGCATGTTCAATGACTCTTGACTATCCAGAAATACCTGTAGGTCTTTCCTTGAAAGCACTCCATGTTTGAACTTCTTCCCTAATCTTTACCTCATAGGACCTTGGTCTAGATCTTGAAAGGACTTCAGAGAACATCTAGTACATCCCTCTCCAACCACATTTTAAAGACACAGAAAGGTTAAGTAACTAGCCTAAGCAGACTGTCAGCATTGGAGGTGATAGTTGAACTCAGATCCTCTGATTTCCAGAGACCTTCCTTCCATCAAGATGTGCCTCTGCCATGGATCGTTCTGATAGTATCCCACTGCCAACTGCTTACAGTTCTTCTAATGAATGCATGTTGATTAATTTATTATAAAATTATGATATTAGTTCTCTACAAATGCATTTATATTTTAACACAGACCTTCTAGGGATAGTACCATAATCCAGAATTATGACTCCAATAATGGAAATTTCAGGGATTTTGACAGACAAATGTAGTGGTATAGGGAGATATTTTAGAGCAAAATAAATGACTTTTTGGCATACCTTAAACTACACCGGATATGTTACCATTTATTTCACCTAACATACATGACTAATGTTAATTTGTCAAGGATCTATGGTTTCATTAACAGAGGAATGTGCTCTAGAAACTAAGTAAATAGTCTTGGAGGGTTGCTTTATCTCCAAATTAATCATCTTCAAACTAAACTGGTACTAAGCCTCTCCAAATGAAGCTAAAGTTATCCTCTGATGACAGACAAACCATTTGTCACAAGGTCTGGGTCACCAAATCTTTGCATCTTAATAGAAACTGTAAGAGCCTGAGCTCCCATGGCACAACCAATAAAAATCCAAGGTCATTTCTGTGCCATGATGAAGCATTGCAATGGGACTCTAATGGAAATTAGCAATGGCTGCACACAGAACTTGACTCCACACTTGGCATTCTATGGCTCCCATATTGGCATGTGTCCCTAGTAAGTAATATCAGGACCATAAAGTCCATTAATAGTGAAGTCCATATTCACACTGTCTCTATACAAGCAAAAAGAATAGAAGCAAATAAATATTAAATGAATTCTATTAATTTAAATAATGAAAGTAGCATCCATTAAAAAGAAGGGTTGTGTTGTTTCTTTCCTGACAATTCTTCCCTGCTTGCCTTCCTGAATCTTTCTTCCTCCATGTCTCCCATGGAACTGTCCAGGTAATCTGACACTTCAACATTTCACTTTGTGGGTGAAGACATAGCTTATATGGTGCTGCCTTCATAGCACTGGCATCTATAGCCTTTGCCCACTGATACAGGGAACAGTTAGGAATGTGGCCTCCATTCCCTCCTTCAGGCCTCTGGCAAACTACCATATGACCTTTCTGTTCCCCTCCACGCTGGCCAGCTGGGCTACTAGGCTAATCAGTGTTCTTAAGATGGGGGTGCAAGGGGGCATTCATAGTTAGGAGGGAAAGATGTAGCAGAATATTTCATGTTTCACCATGGACTGCAAACATATCTAAATATCTCCCATAAGAAATGCTGATATTTCATTGCTTATAGAAATTAAAAATGTAAGACTTTGGAATTCTGACGTCCTTTTCTTATATAAATCCAATCTAAGAGTATTTGTATATGTTTATGTATGTATATAAATATATATGTTCATTGTATATATACTCAAGTATACGTGTGTGGACACGTATAGATTTACACATATATGCATATACTTGTGTGTGTGTGTGTGTGTGTGTGTATGTTTCTTTGCATCAAAATCCACGTTAAGTTAGGAAGAGGAAGACTGGGTCTTGGCCTGATATTTTTTCACTCAATCTCATTCACACGAAGAGAAAGTTGTAGTGTATCAGATGTACACACGACTTGGCCCACATATGTGTACATTGCTATTGTTATGTTTTAGACATGTAACAACTTGACATCATGAAGTGTTAGCTGTGCCATCTAGAGCAATAAACATGCCGAAGTAATTAATGTCTTAACAACTTATTACAATCCTGAGATAATTAATCACAAAAGCTAAACATGCTGTCTCACCCTCCTAATGTGTTAATGCTCTAATTATGATGCCTCAATTAAGGGGAAGTCAGTGCTCCTTGCTTAGAAGTACGTGCTTAATAAGGACTCACAAGTGGCTGGGCAAACAGCAGGAAGGGAGAGAGAAGGCTATTTTTGACGAGCCTTTACTCCCAAGCCTTAGGCAAGAGAGTGATAAACCCATCTCTTGAATCTAGCTTAAGACAAATGCTGAACTCCGAGCCCTAGGGCCTGTCCTTGCTGCTGTTTTTAGAAAGTATGTTTCAAGTCAAGGTAGAATGTGTGGATGCTTTTATGTGCCTAAGTGTGACTGTGTGCTTGAATTCATGCATATATATTCTTGCTCCATGGAAAGTTGAGAGGGAGTTATTTTGGTTAAAATAGCATAGCATACACTGGGACACCAGGTGGCACTATGTCCCGGACCCCTCTCAGGGTAGTGGTTTGGGTCATTCTGAAGTGGGATTGCAGCGAAATTGATGTTATTTCTATCAGAACCTGCCATTCACTTTCATGATTTTCTCCAGGTGTCTGAAGCCTTAACTATAGAGCTACTGACAGATCGTGAAGTCTTTCCTGGCATACCTGAAAGCCATTTGCTGAAGCTCCATGCCCTTCTCCAATAGAGGGTTTGGCAAGATGTCCTATAGGAAAGGTAAACTGATCTGTCCCTCATAGCCTTCTTCTTCCTGCTCTGTTTTCCTGGTCCAATCTATTAACATTTTAGAAGCCCTGCCTTCCTCTCTGCTTCAACCCCTCCAGAGACTTTATGCCTGGCAGTAGTTGGCATGCTCACACACAGAGTAATCTCAAGGTTTCAGAGAAAAGTAGTATGAAAAGAGAAATTGAGTTCTTTATCTATGGAGAGAGCACACTCACCAACAAAATCACAATCTCTTGAGATATTGAAGCATTATTTCAATATCAGTTAATCAAAAATGTTTCTTGAGCATGATAATGTGCAAGACCGCATGGTAAGATTTCACTTCGAGGAATGGTAAAAACAACAAACAATATATGAGCCCTGTATATAAAAAGCTTATCGTGTGATTGAGGAGATAGAACGTAAGGCCATAAAAAGACAATTAATACAAATTAGACATGCACCATTGCGTATCGATATAGATAGAGTGACTGACGTCAGGACAACCTGGGTTCAAATCTTGTTTCAGATACTTACCAACAGTGTGACGCCTAGGGAAGTCACTAAACCTCTCTGCGCCTCAGTTTCTTCATTAATAAAATAAGAACGTTGAATTCAATAATCCCCAATGGTCCTTCCAGTTGTAGAGGTCTGACTCTACAAACAGCACATGATTAGTGTGGACAGAGGATGCTTTTGGACTGGGGAAGGAATGGAGATGATGGTGACTGTGGTCTTAGTAGGGAAGGAGTCAGGAAGGTGTCCTGAAAGAATCATAGCACTTAGTACTAGAAGGGACTTTTTCTACCAGGAAGTCTAAAGTCTAAGTCTTTACCTTAGGGATCAAGAAATGTAGCCTGAGGGGAGGGTGAGGAGGAGGTGAGGGGATCTTCCTATGGTTACTTGGTGAATTATTGACAGAGCTGGAATTAGTTCTGTTATTTCTTTCATAAGAAGGATTTAAAACTTGAGCTGAGTATCCCCTAAAGGATTCAACTCAAGACTACCTTCTGCATGAATGCATTCCTGATGTCCTTTCCCTTAATACTTCCTATTTATTTGCAGTTAATACCTTTATGCTTATTCTGTATATACTTATTTATACATTGTCTCCCCTGTTAAAATGTAACCGCCTTGAAAGTATTAATTTTTTTTCTATTCACATCTCTGGTGCTTAGAGCAGTGTCTCAAAAGGAATAGGTGCTTAATAAATGATTACTGACTGATTAATTGATGGTAGGAGTCAGTCAGGAATGTAAAAGGACAAACTAGTATGGATAACTGGAAATGTGTTTAGGCAAGGAAGACCAAAGTTTCCTAGGCTAACCTGTTTGGAATGGAAGTTTGGAGTAGGAGAACCATGGCAGGAAAGTTTAGAATGGAAGCATACGACCCGGTAGTATGGGTATCAATGTGAACCAAGGATGTATTACAAAAGGCATGGAATTCTCTCCATGTGATACAATAACTCAATCCAATCCAAAAAGTATATATCTGCCATGATGTATACAATGTTTTGAGACACTGGAGATACAAAGACCCCCCCACCAAAAAAAAAAAAAAAGACATCTCCTCAAAGAGCACAAGGAGGCGTCATTTCTTCACTGCCCACATTCTTCTCCCTTTCTCATTATGAATGACTAGCGAACCAGTTCCACTCTATACTGTCTTCTTCTCTCAAGTCTTGCCCTATTAAACTTCAGCCTTGGATTACTCCCACTATGTGCTGCTTTAACTATTCACCTGAACAAAACTCAGGAAATTCACAAAACCATGGTAACAGGATCTACTCCAAAATTATGTTACATAATGCCAAGTAGGCCCTCACTTCAGCAAGGCAATCTGTTTACACATTCCCATTTATTGACTAGCACACTCATCATGGTTCATTTTCCAAATATTTTTCATCCCTCCTCAAAGTTCCATGACTTCCTTTCCCCTTGGACCTTCCTAGCTGAGATTCTTGCTCCATATTTCACTAAAGAAATAGAGGTCATTTGTCAAGAGCTCCCTCTTCTTCCCTCCTCATCTCACATCACAAATACCTTCTGATACAATCCCATCCTTCACACCTGTCTCACTTGAAGGAATGTACCCTTTCTCATTGCCAAGGGGAAGCCCTTTCTACATATGCACAAATGATCCCATGCCATTCCATCTTCTCCAGAGTTTCTCCTCTACCATCCCTTCTTTCTCACTTAGCTTTAACCTTTCCCTGTCCACTTATTTCCATACCACCTAACGTAGCCATATCTCCTCCATCCTCAAAAAACCCTCATTTGATGTTTACATCCCTATTGTTTATCATGCTATATCTCATCTCCATTTAATGTCCAAAATTTAATGTCCTGAGGCTATCTATAATCAGTGCTACCACGTTTTCTCCTTTCACTCTCTTAACTCCCTCCAGTATCACTTCTGACCTCTTTAATCAACTGAAACTATGCTCTCCAGAGTTAGCAATGATCTCTTAGTCACCAAATCAAATGACCTTTTCTCAACACTCATCCTTTTGGATTTCTTTGCAGCCTTTGACACTGTCAATCTCATACTCTTCTTTTTTACAGTACTTTATTTTTCCCCAGTTACATGTCCAGAAAATTTTAGCATTCATTTTAACAACAGTTTGAGTTTCAAATTTTGCTCTCTCCCTGCCCTCCCCTCTTTGGAAAATGGTAGGCTGTTTCATATAGTTTATACATGTACTATCATGTAAAAATATTTCACATTAGTCACATTTGTGAAAGAAGATATAGATTTTTTAAAAACCAGGAGAAAGAATAAAGTGGAAAAAAATGCTTCAATCTGCATCCATATGGATAGTATTTTCCTTCATACAACCTTTGTATGTGTGTTGGATCATTGTATTGCTGAGAAGAGTTGAGTCATTCATAGTTGATCATCACACAGTGTTGCAGATAATGTGTATATTTTTCTGGTTCTTCTCATTTCACTTTGCATCAGTTCATACAAGTCTTTCCAGGATTTTCTGAAATTTGCCTGTTCATCATTTCTTATTGCACAATAGTATTCCATTACCTTCATATACCACAGTTAGTTCATTCATTCCCCAACTGATGGGCATCCCCTCAATTTCCAATATTTTGCCACGATGTCAAGGGCTGCTATAAATATTTTTGCACATGTAGGTTCTTTTCACTTTTTTATGATCTCTTTGAGATACAGATCTCATAGTAATATCTCTGAATCTAAAGG
This sequence comes from Bettongia penicillata ogilbyi, assembly GCA_023548195.1. NCBI lineage: Eukaryota > Metazoa > Chordata > Mammalia > Diprotodontia > Potoroidae > Bettongia > Bettongia penicillata. Next base: position 10,122,701 of record JAJHZJ010000162.1, on the reverse strand, counting down.
TATGCACAGTTTGCTTGCCCCTTGGGCATAGTTCCAAATTGCTCTCCAGAATGGTTGGACCAGTTCACAACTCCACCAATAGTTTAATCCTCTTTTGTCTCAGTTTCACTGATACTACTTCTTCTTGGTTATCTTCCTACTTATCTGACCACTTGTTCTCCATCTCCTTTTCTGGATATGCATCCAGATCACATCCACCAAATACAGTTGTCTTCAAAGGCTCCTTTTTAGACCCTTTTCTGTTTCTATATGATTTCACTTGGTGATCTCATCACCTCCTATGGATTCAATTATTATATCTAAGCTCACAATTGTCAGTTCTACTGGTCCAAATCTAGCCTGTCTCACATCTCCAATTCTATATTATACATCTTGAATTGTGTTCCCATGGACATCTTAAACTCAGTTCTTTCAGCACTGAAATTAACATTTTTTGCCTTGCCCTTAGCTTGCCCATCTCTCTATTATTGTTGAGGGTACTGACATCTTCCCAGTCACTCAGGCTCAGAACCCAGGTGTCATCCTCAACTCTCTCTCTCTCTCTCTCTCTCTCTCTCTCTCTCTCTCTCTCTCTCTCCATCCAAATTGTTGCCAAGTTCTATTCCATTTTTATATACCTCCCCTTTTTTCCTCTGATACTGCCCCTACCTTGGTACAAGCTTTTATCACCTTATATCTAGACTATTGTGGTATCCTGCTGGTTGCTTTCCCTGCCTCAAGTCTCTTCCACTCCAATTTATCCTCTACTCAGCTATCAGATTTTTCTTCCTACAGTGGAAGCCTGACCACTTCACTTTCCAGTTCAATAAACCCCAGTTGTTCCCGACAACCTCCACTATCAAGTATAAAATCCTCTATTTGGTATTAAATGCCTTTAATAACCTGATACTATCCCACCTTTCAAGTTTTCTCGTAACTTTCTCCCTTTTATTCCCTGATCAGCAATACTGACCTCTTTACTATTCCTCACACAAGACTCCATATCATGACTGACCATTTTCATTGACTGTCCTCCATGCCTGGAATTCTCTCCCTCCTAATCTTCACCTCCTGACTCCTTTCAATCTCAGCTTAAATCTTAGCTTTTGTGAGAAGTCGTTTCTATTCTCTCTTAATAATAGGGTCTTCCCTCTATGATTATCTCCAGTTTTATATAATATAGATATATGTGTCTGTGCATGCATGATATATACATGCACGTGTATACATGTGTGTATACATAAACATATATGTATGTGTGTACATGCACACATATCTGTTTATATATTGTCTTACCCATTAGACTATGAATTATTTTACTCCCCCTTTCTTTGTATCCCAAGTAGTTAGCACATTGCTTGGCATATAGTAGGCACTTAACATATGTTTATTGACTGAAGGGGCTTACATTTTACTGATAGATATACAATGTAAATAGATAGTAGTAGGATAGAAAGAGCCATGGCTCTCTAATCAGAGAATATGAGTTTAAATCCTGACTCTGTTGTTTGCTACCTGTATACTCTTGGGTAAGTAAATAATCATTTGTCTTCATTTTTCTAACCTGTAAATTGAAGAGGTTGAGCTAAATAGACTTTGGGTTCCTTCCAACTCCAAGGACATGATAGCGTGTGTGTGTGTGTGTGTGTGTGTGTGTGTGTGTGTGTGTGCGTGTGTAAAATAAGTATATGTGCATACACGCACAAACACATGCCTATATGTACATCACAATATTTTCTAAGTGGTTTTTCATTCATTTGTTCATTGCAATTGAGGTGAAAGGAAAGAATGTAAAGGGATCAAGAAAGTCTTCCTGTAGGAAATGGTACATGAGTTGAACCTTTAAGGAAGCTAGGGATTCTAAGAGATAGAGGCATGATGAGGAAGAGCATTTCAGACATAGGAAGCAGCCTATGTGGAGGCACAAAAGGAAGAGTTGGGAGGCTGAGCTTTGAAAATAGCAAAGAGATTACCTTGACAGGAACAGTGTAAATGAAGGTGAGGACTGTGCAATATGCCTTCAAAAGTGGGGCGGTGCCAAACGGGGAAGTTGAGGTGTTGTCATTGTTGGGGTCATCATGCTCTTCACTGTCATTATTTTAGGAAAACAACCAAGAGTCATTTTAAGTTTTTTGTATAAGGTGATGCCATGGTGAGACTCCTGCTTTCCTTTGTGCTGATATGGGGAGGAGGGAAGTAACATGTTGTTTTAATACCTTGTGTGGATGTAAATGATACCCTGACCAAGAGCATCTCCCATAGAAACTGATCTATTGCTTTCTTAATAAGAAGTGCAAAGTTTTCTGTGGTCTAGAGACACTGAATCCTAAGCTAGACCAGTATGCTTATTGTTCTCTCGATGGCATTCTCTGACTGGAGCTTTTACTCCAGGGATAAAGCTTTGGGGAAATAGAGATATTTAGGGCTTTTTAAAAATCCTATTTAGACATTCAAGAAAACATGTTGGTTAGAATAGAGGAGTCTGTAATTTGAAGAAAGATGGGGAAGCATAGCTCTCTGCAGGGCTGGCAAGTGCTGAGATACCTGCTTAATCTAGAATTGTCAATCAGTCTGAGACAGACCCAGAATGACTGAAATTCCCCAGCTCTCTGAACAATTTAGGCAAATGCACCAAGATTAATTAGAATACGTTATTTATTTTGGCAAATGAGCTCATGATATCTGAACTGGATATTCTAGGCAAATCGTATAGATCAGAGTTACCTTGGGATATGGTAGTCATGAAAGCTAACACCAGTCTTGGGCTGCCTTTAAGAGAGGCGAAACCTCCAGGAATATGGAGGTGATAGCCCCATTCCATTCTACCTTTGTCAGACAACTGGATTATTGTGTACAGTCCAAGGTTTAGGAAAGATGATGAGTTGGAGAGTGTCAGGAAAAACAAAATGGTCAAGAGCCTTGAGCTCATGCCATATGAAAATCAGCTGAAGGAAATGGGAATATGAAGCCCGGGGTGGGGTGGGGGGAGATCCCTCAGGGAAGATATTAAAACTATTTTTTAGCATTTGAAAGACTACCTTGGGAAGAGAGATTAGATTTAATCTCTATTTACCGTCCTGAAAGCAGTGGGTGAAAGCTGTAAATTGTCAAATGTAGGTTTGATGAAAAAGAAAACGTCCTGCCAATTAGAACACATTGGGAGTGGATTGCCTGAAGATAATAGTAGCTAATAATTATAACTAACATTTATATAGCACTTAGTATGTGCCAGGTACTGATCTAAGTGCTTTGTAATTATAATTTCATTTGATCCTCAAAATAACCATCAGACGTAGTGTGATGGCAATCAAAAAAGGATCTTTTGCTGTTTGTGTTTTAGTATAATCAAGTGCCTCTGATTGAATCTTGCCTTTATCAATCAAGAGTCTTTACAAAGAGTAAAGTACAGAAATGAGAGTTTCTTTAACTAGCACAGTGTGCGTATTTGTATTGTTAATTATTTTAATGTGATTAAACATTTTTACCATCCATTGATAGGCTTGCCCATTGTGGGAAACTTGATTAGGGGAGTTGTTTTGTAGGAGGGTCCCAAATACCTCTTGTTCTTTCTATTGAGGCACTGAGTCAAAGGGATGTGATGTGATGTGATGATGTGATGTGATGCCCTCTGGCTCTAAAAAAAAGGTATAAATACTCTGAGTTGAGGTTTTACTTTGGGGCTTAGTTTTTGTAAGGTTTGAGTGCCAGATGAGGACTCTGGGAAGCCACTAAGGAGCCCTCCCCAGCTTTAGTAAGGATGATCAGACAGCTGTACCAGTCTGTTGAATTATGGTCAGGCAGAGGAAGCCATGTCTGTTGATTACTTTGGGACTTATTGACTGGAAGTGTTTGTTTGGCCAGATGAGGACTCTGGGAAACCACTAAGGAGCCCCTGGCTTTGAGGACCCAGATGTCATGCTTTCCTCTCTGGTAACTATGATCAGATAGTTGGGGTCCAATTGTGTGATGAATTCAGGCAGAGGAATCCATGTCTGTTAATCTTTTGATTTCTCTGTTATTTTCCTTGAAATTCAGGGTGCTGACTCCCTGAACTAACTGAATGACATATGTACTTGGTTAAAAGGAATGTTACATGTGCTTGATTAAAGTGATTGTTAACCCCTTGAAAGTTTGTTTTCCTTTTATGAACATAGATCTAAAAACCTGCGATAGCAGGTCCCCCTGTGCATGTTGGGGTGCTTACTGATACAGGTAGGTGCTACTATTATCCTTTTTTTCACAGATAAGGAAACTGAGGCAAACAGAGGTTAAATGCCTTGCCCAGGATCACACAGTTAGTAAATTCTTGAGGCCAGATTTTAACTCATGTTCCTAAATCCAAGCACAACACTCTATTCAATGCACCTACGGATGTAGTGGGTACTAATCATTGTTGGAGATCTTCAAGTAAAGGCAATATGACCAGTTGTTGAGTATATTGCAGAGAATATTTTTGTCCAGATAAGAGTTAGAATAGGAAGATGCTGAAGTCCCTTCCAAATGATAAATTCTGTAATTAAATGATTCTGTGAGGCTTCTAGGTCTATATCCCAAAAACATCAAAAAAAAAAAAAGGAAAAGGAGCTATTTGTAAAAAAAAAAGTATAGCAGCTTTTTTTGTAGTAGTTAAGAATTAGAAATCAGAGGGATGCCCATCAACTGGAGAATGGCTAATAGACTGTGGTATATGATTGTAATATTATTATCATGCTATAAGAAATGACAAGATAATTTCATAAAAACCTAGAAAAACTTACACAAACTGATGCAAAATGAAGTGAGCAGAACCAGAAAATTGTACACAGTAACAGCAACATTATTTGATGAAGAGCTGTGAATGACTTAGCCATTCTTGGCAATAAAATGATCCAAGACAATCCCAAAGTACTAATGATTAAGCATGCTACCTGCTTCCAGAGTACGAATTGATACAGATAGAAGCATGCTCCTTTTCACTTTCTTTTTTTTTTTTGAGTCTTCCTGTATAAAATTACCAACATGGAAATGCTTTACATAATTGGACATGTATAACCTATATCTAAGGAATAGGGGAAGGGAGGAGGAATGGAATTTGGAACTCAAAAATTTAAAAAGAAAAATGTTAAAAATTTTTTTTAAAAGATTCTATAAGGAGAGTACCTATTTCCAGGGCTATATGGCAGCTAATTGCCTTCTCCATGCAGGAATATGACAGAAGAATAAATAGAAAGAATATTGGGCTTCAAGTCAGAAGACCTGAATTTGAATTCTAGCTCTGCCATTTCATAGCTTGTGTGACTCTGAGGAAGCCACTTTACTTCTCTGGAATCATTTTTCTCATTTGTAAAGTAATTATTACGTATTTGCACTACCAATCTCACAGAGTTATATGCTTCTTGGATTCACAGAATCATTGATATAGAAAGAATTTCATGGGGGGTGGGAAGGATGGACAGGGCAATTAGTGTCTTATAATCACCACCCTATCCCACTCTACCTGCTCAGATCATAGATGACTATATCAACTGCGTTGATCCAATGGTGAAGTGGATGTTGGAGTGGATCCAATACTTTGTCTTTTACACTTGTATTTTGAAATGTTCATGTTTGTGAAGGTTGCAATTGAAAAGCAAATTTTTAAAAAAGAAGTCAAAGACAAGGATAGTGACTGACAAAATTCAAACAGACAAAAGCCATGAGAGAGATAAAAAAAAAAAAATGTTAAGGGAATTGAAAGATTTCTTCAAGGTGTCTCCAAAAGGGAAATAAATGATTATTGAATGAAGAGATGAATTAAGATTATAACAAAAATTGGAAAGACCAGAGACTTTTATATTTAATTTCAATTTACCTAAGTTTCCTCATTTTTAAAATGGGGATAACAAAGGTACTTATCTCTCAGAGTTGTGAGAATAAATGAGATGATGTTGGTAAAGTATTTTGTAAACCTCTAAATATTAAATAAATGTTACCTCCTCCTGCTACTGCTGCTACTACTACTACCACTACCACTACCACCACCACCACCACTACTACTACTACTACTACTACTACTACCACTACTACTACTACTACTACTACTACTACTACTACTCCAGCACTCCAGTGAAAGTTGAGAAATGTTAAGGATTTTCCTGGAGCTATATACCTAATGAGTCTCAAAACTACAACTCAAATTCAGGTCTGAATGGGGGGAGAGGAATGAAAGGGGCAGAGAGGATGGGAGGGTGTTATGTTCTGACTATAATTTTGGGGTTGAGGGAATGATGAAGAAGGGGATGTCAGTATTGGGCAAAGACTTCTCAAGCCTTTCTACCCTCCAAAAGGAAAAAAAAAAAGGCAACTGTAAAAGATTAAATTTAAAGCCCAAGGTCTACCTACTCATATTGCCTCAAACATAAATATTGCTGGTAGTTAGCCAAAAAAAAAAAAAAAAGTAAAAGTTATGAAGGATGTGTGAGGCCATCATATTTTTTTAAAATATATGGTGCAATTCAAAACTTCCTCTAAGTTGGAGTCTCCTCCTGCTTTTTATAATAGCTATTTTCTATGATTTTATGCCAAGTCATGACTCTGGCAGCATTTTTCTATTTCTGCCTGACTCTTAAGAGTTTGCACCAATTTTTTTTCATTTGTTTTAACAATGACAACCCTATACTTTAGTACATTATTGTTGTAGCTACTATTACCCTCCCCTCCCCCTTTAGCCCCTGAAAATCTTCGGGGAATCTGGTTTTATCTTCTGAAGGCATTTACGCCAGTGTCTTACTCTGCCTCTCAACATGTTACGTGTTGTCAAGAGCTATCCTTTCTGAGCTCCAGAGCCTCTAGCACTATCTCAGACTACAACGTCCGAATTGGAGGCAGGGAGAGGTTAGTGACTCGGTCACCCCAAACGTTTACTCTCTTCCATTTAATAGTTAATTATTTTAAAATCAAAATTTTCCCCTTTTTTGCTTCCTCATTAAGAAACCAACCAATGTAGGAAATCTTGCTAAGAGACTTATGCAGCTAGGATGGCTGAGCTCTAATCAAAGGAAGTAAAAGAAGTTGTAAGTCTGGGCTAATACATTCTTGCTTATTGTGTTTGCTCAGACAGCTCTAGGAAGTGTTAGTCTTCCCTTTTGTCAGACAGGTGATATGAAAATTGACAAGTCTCTTTGATCAATATTTGGGTGACCCAAGTTATGTGTCCCAAGACCCTCATTGTAATACAGCCCACCCTCTCATTATAACATACATTTTCTCACTATTTATTAACCTATCAGAATTGATTGCCATTCTCAGGAACACCTGTTCTTCCAAGAGCAAATACATTATGAGCCCACCACCCTGAGGGGGTCTTAGGTCTAAGAGAGATGGTCAAATGACCATCCTTTTATTAATAAATGTGTTGACCTTATTAATAAAGTGATTAAATTACTCAGAAATTATCTCTTGGACTTTTTAAAATGCCACAGCTTCCTTGAGAAGGACCTAAAGTAACCCCCAACTTGAAACAGTGGCAAAAGCTTGGTCTTGCATGATGGAGAAAGACATTTCCAATTTTGCTCATGGCACTTACAACCTCTGTGATCCAAGGCAAATCACACAAACTCTCTATTGGGCTTTGTTCTGGGAATGTATCCCAGCACAAGCTAATGCTTTCCCCAGAATCCTGTATTTGGAGGCTCACTTTTAAATTTTACATTTTTAAAATGTATTTTTAATGTCAGATTTCTGTTTTAACATGAAGTTAATTTTAAGAAAAAATCCTTAAGTTTTAGTTTCTTTAGCTTATTTGATGATATTCACCTTTAAAAAGAAAAAAAAGACTCTAGGTTCATTCTCCAATTAAATGTGGTACTCATATTTTTTTCCTCTGGGCATCAGTGTCATCATCTATAAAATGAGAAGATTGTACTGGATAGCCTATGTTTTCAGCTCTAAAGCTATGATCCCATCATCTCTGAAACTCAATTTCCTCTACCACAAAATTGAAAAGAAATAACAAAAGATTATATTTTACAAACTTTGATTGTGTTGGATCAAATTAAGAAGGATGAAATGAAGAGTTTTAAGATAATGGAAATACCGTTACATTACTTGGATTTTCTTATTTTCCTTTGATTGAGAAACAGGAAATATTTAGTTGACTAAGAAATAGCATAGTAATATGATCAGACCACCAAAATCTATTATTCCATTGGGAGGCTTTCTAACTGTCTGTGGGTCAGCCTGCTATCATGAAATGAGATAATGAACATGAATCAGTAGACCTAGGTGGGCAGATACTATGTGAGATCTAGGTAGTACAAATCAATGGAGGGCTACTCTGGAATGGACAACAGCCATTCTCTTCTGGGACCACAAAAGAGCTCAAGTTCCTGGCCTGGAGAGGATCATAGGTCAAAGAAGCTAGGTCTGGGAAACCTCAGCTAGAGTAATAACTTACTTGGTTCTGGGCCATCTAGTCTGAGCCTAGGTAGATTTCTTTTCACTGGCATGGCTTTTCTCTTCACCGTATACTCATGACCTTCCCTAAAGTCTTAGATGATCTTTGAACTTGCTGGGGCAATAAATCTGTCACTATGAGACCAATCTGCTCATGAGACTCTCAACTTAGCTGGGTTGGTCTTGAGAAAATAGAAGCAAAAAAAGCCAGTCACTGGGTGAACAGTTGAAACCCCTTTTTTTATACTGGTAGAGCCTACCAGAGTTTTTGTTCTTTTGGTATTACCTTTGAGAACTGACACTTACCTCCATGCTGTAATGAGTTACTGGAGTAGGACAGGAGTAGGGAACCTACAGCCTTGAGGCCACGTGTGGTCCTCTAGGTCCTCAAGTGTAGACCTTTGACTGAATCCCAGCTTCACAGAACAAATCTCCTTAATAAAAGGATTGGTTATGTAAAACTTAGACTCAAATGAAAGGCTGCATCCAAGGACCTACAAAGTCACACGTGGCCTCACAGGCGCAGGTTCCCCCTCCCTGGAGCAGAAGGAAGCAGGATACGATGAAAAGAGGTTGACACTGGAGTTAAAGAATCTTGGTTTAATCCCTGTCTTTATTCCTTCCTATATGACCCTAGAAAAGACCATCTAATCCCCTTTGGCCTTAGTTTTCTCATCTGCAAAATGGGAGGGTCAGACTAGATAGTGTCTGGGGTCCCTTCCAAATCTAGACCAATAAGTCAAGGACTTCCACCAACACCAATAATGCCAACATCAATAACAACTAGCTTTTATATAACACTTTTTATATATTTTCTCATTTGATCAACATAATTCTTTAAGGTAGATACTATTACTATTCCCATTTTAGAGAGAATAAAGAGATTAAGTGACTTACCTAGGGTCACACAGCTGATTTCTGAAGCAAAATTTTAACCTAGGTCTTTCTTACTTCAAGTCCACCACTCTATCTTGAGAAAATTATCTTATTTTAAAAATTGCCTTTTAAAAACTATCGTTTAGTAGCATACCATGTAAAGATTAAAATATTTCATGTTATTTCTAAATTCTTGCTAAGCAAATTTAAACAATTTGATATCACCAATGTAATTTTCTCCATTATTCTTCTTATACCTTCTTCTTTTAATTGATTCCTTATAATTGCTAAGTAATCTGGGTACTTTGTCAGGCATATTTTAAAGCCCTATAATGTAATTAGGTCCTGATGAAATCCTTGAGATAAAAAGAACTCTACCTAGTCCCAGACTGCAACCCCAGAATGAACTATTTTATTCTCCTGGATGGTAAATGTCAAGCTGTTTCATCTACATATCATCTTTGCTTTCACATTGCAGACTGGCTTAGGACCATCATCCATGTTTTCATGGTTCTTTGGGTCACCTACATCATTTGTGATGCTCCATTATCATCATTATTTCAAAGATGGGTATTTGTTTCAGGGGGATCCCTCTTATTTAGCACTTCTTATTATCTTACCCAATTATATTATTTCTGAAGTTCTAAATTCTGTCATTTATTTGTATTTTTTTACAGGGGGAGGTCTGGACATGATTTCATTGGGGCATGGAACCCCTGGTGTAAAAACTCCCTCCACCAACGCAGCCTGGCAATTCAGCGAAAACTTTTAATTGTAAGGACTTCCCTGGGGAACTGAGAGATTAGGAGATTTGCTCATGTCCATACGCCTATCAATGTATGTGCCCAAGATCTTGACTCCAAGACTAGCCTTTTCTCCATTAGGCCATGTTACCTAGTGAAAATCAGAATGGTGGAGATATAAGCAGGTAGATGGTGGATTGGAAAGAGTATTGCACTTGGAGTCGGAAGATTTGAGCTTTAATCCTGTCTCAAACTTTTTTTAGCTGCGTGACCCTGAGGGAGACACATAACTTCCCCCAGCTTCAGTTTCCTCTTTTGTTAAATGGGGAGTAGTTACAGGATTATTGTGAAGACTGAATGAGATAAAAGGCTTTGCAAATGCTAAAGTGCTAGCTATTATTATTATAATAGAGACAGAGAGACCTGGATTAGAATACTGTCTCAATACTTGTTTAGCTTTATGACCATTAGTTATTCAGTTAGCTTCTCAGAGACCCAGTTTCCTCATATGTAAAATGGGTATAATTATAACATAAATGAAATATTCTATGCAAAGAGTTTTATGAACTTCAAAGAACCATAGCCTAAAATAATAGATCTAAAAGCTTATTCATGTAGTATGAAATGTTTAATAAAAAACAGAGGGTAAAAAGAAAAGAAGATTCTATAAAGGCAGAAAAAGGGGGATAAATCATTTAGGTTCAAAGGTGATAAATCTGTAAATTCAGGGAATCAAGCTTGCTCAGTCAGTCAATCAATATTTATTAATGTCTTACTACGTACTAAGCTCTGGAAATACAAAGAAAGGCAAAAGACAGTAACTGTGCTTGAGGATCTTACAGTCTAATGAGTGAGACAACATGCAAACAACTATGTACTGAGGAAAATTCATTTTAATGCTGTATCATTTGTTTTTACTATTTACCTGTAATTATCACTTTTCTGTTTAAATCTCCCTTCACATCTAGCTCAAAAGAGACTTTTTCCACTCTAGGTGAGGAATGTAATCTACTCCCAGTCTCTGAGACATCTACTAAGAATGTTATGGGTATAATTAGACAACAGTGCTGCAGTTTATGAGACAAAAGTACAAATCTATTATTTAGTGAGGTCAAATTAGAAACACCTTCAGTTTTGTTTTAAAGAAAAGAATTTCAGTGTAATCAGTAGCCTTAAAAGAGAATAACTTATTGGATAGCCTGCATTACCTCAAAGTGAATTCCAATTTTAGTTAGGCTTATTATTACGGTAGAAGTAATACTTGTGTGTAGAATATGACCCAAAGGTCATATTCATTCAATATAATTTGGACTTATTTATGGACACCCCATCACAGCCCTTTGATTACAATTGGAATAAAACAAGTATCTCAGATAAATTCACTCAAGTGATCTAACTACAAAATTTTCTGGTACTTCCATGCTTCTGTATAAGTAACTAGGGCAAATAACTGAAGTAAATAGTTGAAAAAAATTGACGAGCGATGAAAATTTTGTTTCTGAAAAAAATAACAAGACCAGATAATTATACGTGTCAAATATAAAAACTAGGTTCATAATTTTATATATGTTTAAATATGTCAATATGTAATAATTTGCTAGCCTATCACAAGGCAATTATAGGTAATAAACTGGAGTTTCGTCCCTTTCTTGTACTTGAATCCAAGGTAAAGAATGAGAAAGATGAATTCCAGAAGTTAAATGATGATGGAATTAATGCCTATTTTAAAAGTACTCTTCAAACTTAGTTTATATAAATATATTGGTAAAGATATAGATGTAACTGGAAGGGCTCATTCTACAAATCAGATATTCATGAATTCTTTTAGATTCTCCCTTCAGCCTGTTGTTGGCAGTGTCTAAATCAAATAGTGAAACAGCAGGAAGTATGGGAAAATGTAAATTCTGTGGTCTAGAAGTTCTTAATTTGTTATTAGAGGTATAAGATATGAGTTAGTTCCTACCACATGACCTAGTTATTGGCAAAGCAAACTTGAAATGACTATATTAAATTATATTGAGATCTCTTTTGAAAGAGATTTTAACAAAAAAAATCACTACAAGTCACCAGAATTGGAAAAACAGACCCTCTAAGAACCTACTCCTATTCAGAATGCCTAGGAGGGGAGATTACTAGCACACCAAACAACTCAAGTAGGAAATGTTCTCAGAAACCAGACAGCTGCACGAGACATCTGAGTCCTGCGATATGATGAACTGATGAAATGGACAATGGAACTGAGAAAGAGTCTGTTTACTCTTCCTATCAATTCTTTCCCCATGTTCTTTATAAGGCAGGAGATTGCCCCCAATGTCTCTTGTCAATGGATCAGTCAATCTCTTCCTCTCTTCCCTTTACGTTATTCCCATCATGTTAAAATACTTAAGCATTACAGTTAAAACACCTTGATGAAGTGCTTAGTTATTTCAGGTCTTTTTTTGTATACTGCTAAATCAATCCTGAGATTTATAATTATCATATCACTAAGTAACTCATTGAAGAGACTGCATCTCTTAATGAAACAAAAAGGAGAATGAGGGAAATTATTATATTATCAATAACTCGTGATCCATCTGAGTGAAATGAGGACATTGTGAAGACTTCTCATAATAAAAACATGGGGAATATTGTATTTTCTTTAGCATGGGATAAATAAAATTTCTTTTCCATAAGGCCTCTCTTTCTGGATACCTGATTTCCAGGAATCCAGGGCTTGTGGGCAGTTAGGGCCCCTCTACTCCATTCTCTCTATGATAGTGCTATGGACTGTAGCCAAATCTTGGAAGTTAATCAAATCTCTCTTTGTTTGATTCTATTACCACATCAGCTAAGCTCCCTCTTCTTTCCCTCCCTTCCTTTTTACTTTAGTTGTAGAATAGCCACATCAGCAGTCAGTATTAGATAAGGAAGTGTATTTGGATAGGTGGATACTGGTTACCTGCTTTCCTGGGTCTTGTCTAGTTTTTCTGCTCTTAGACTGTAAGCCTGCCTTCCAGCCAATCAATGGAGAGGTGGGATAGTGTGTGTGTGGGTGGGGAGGTGTGGGGGGTGGTATATGATGGTGTTTTGTTGTCTGTAAGCTGCCTCCTTCCATTAGCCCCGTCCTGGTGGAGGGACACCCCTTTCTCATGATAATTAAAAAAACACTTTGTGTTCTTACCTATAGAAGCCTCTTAATTTAAAATTTGGGTCCCTCTTCCTATTTTTGTCAAGACCCCACTCATGAAAAGGCCAGTCAGTCTCTGAAGGACATGACTAAATAATATGATCACTCCTAGTCCCCAAGGCATCTTTTGGTTAACTAGTTTGGGCTGGGACCCACCCAAATAGCTGACTTTTATTTACTCTGTAAACAGAAATTAAATTGATCTGGGCAAGAGCTACCCAGAGATTTGTGTGTCCTTGGTCTCTTCCTTAGAGTCTGAAGAAGCCTAGCTCATGAAAGAGAAATAAAACCAGAGAGAACCTGTTCAAAATACCCAGATAACTAGAGAGGACTTAAGACCAAGCCTCATTCCTCAATTGACCTCCTGTCCTTGATGATTGAGGACTCTTAGTCTACTTCCTTATTAAAGGTCCACCAATCAAGGTTGTTTTTTCACTTGTCAGGGATGTTCCATGGCAGAAGAGAAACATTTGATTAAGGTATTTCAGAGATTCCCTTTTCAACTTTGGCTACCTAGAGAAACCACTGCCATCAATGTATTGTTTCTTGGATAGCCTAATTAATAATTTGATTTTTGGTAACCAGAAATTTTGTCTCTTGAATTTTTTTCACAACAGTATAAACAGTCTATAGCAACATAAATTGGACATAACCAACAAAGAGAAGTCCCTGGATTTAAGAGAGATTGAGAAATACTATCATTAGAAGGTAGAATTTTAGTTGGAACTTTAAGGAAGACTTGAAGGCAAATATGAAGAGGGAGAGCATTTCAGGAATAGAGGACAGCAAGTGAAAATGCTGAGTTGGGATATGGGTATATTAGTCAAGGAATGATGAGGCCACTGCCACTAACCAAAAGAGTGGAGAGGAAAGGACATTGAAGTTTTCAGAAGACTGGAAAGGTAAGGAAAGGTAGCCAGGTAATTAAGGGCTTTGAATACTAGAGGATTTTGTATTTGATCCTGGAGGCAACAGGGAGACAATAGAATTGACTGAGTTATGGAAGTAGGGAATAGGGAGTTAGGTGACATGGTCAGAACTGGTTTTCAGAAAATTTCCTTTGGTGGGTGGATAGACTTGAGTGGAGAAGCAGGCAGATCAACCACCGGGCTACTGAAATGGTCCAAGATGATCTGGAGATGAGAACCTATACCAGGTTGATAGCAATATCAGAGGAGTAAAGGGGATATATTTAAGAGCCATTACAAAGATGAAATCAACAGGCCTTGGCAACAAATTGGATATGGGGGTGGGGCTGGGGGGGGGTGAGAGGGAAGAGATAATGAGAAGTTGAGGATAACACCTAGGTTGCAGCCTGGAGTTCTAGGAGGATAGTGGTACCCATGAGGCTCAGAGCCTTCAGTTTAGAAATGTGGCGCTGCAGGTTGCGGTTCAGCGAACAGGCAAAGTTTATTGCTGTTCATTTTGCTGGAAGAAGACAAATGAAAACACAAGCTGAAGTCTTGACTTATGCATGAATTAGGTTTAAGTGAGGCAGAGTTACGCAAAGTCATCAACCTCATTTTCTCCTCCAGAGTCATAGAATTCTAGTGTCAAGATAAAAGTCAATATGGCTGGAGAAGGCCCAGGATGCAGTGGGTGACATTGACATCTTTGATGTTTGACCAGACTCTGAGTGATCCACTGTGCCATCTTCAGCAGCTCTCATGGCCATTGGAACAAATTGTTCTCAGCCACTCATTCCACTAAGTTGTCACATCATTGGCGTAGACATTCCTCTAACTTATGGACAGGCCCATCAGTTACCCTCCACCTGCTAAGACAGTTTTAGTGGGGTATGGCAGGTGCTCATGCTACAGTTTCACGGAATCTCAAGTGAAAGTTCAATGAAAAGGTAAGAAAGAAGGGGGACTTACTATATCAGGTTTATAATAAGACTATAGAGTAATAATCACCAATACTACTTGGTACTACTTTAAAAGATAGAAAAGTTTATCAGTAGAATAGATAAGGTACACAGGATCGAGAAGCAATCTAACATATTAGCATAGTGCTCCATAAACCTAAAGACATTAACTTCAAGGATAAACCTAACATTTCAACAAAAACTTTGAGAAAACTGGAAAACAATCTGACCAAATTTAGATTTAGAACATTGGTGTCCAACTCAAACAGAAAGGAGGAGGAGTCCCCTAATCCATAAAGATCTATACAGGGAGCATACTGACCTTGTTTTAAAATGGAATGTTACATATATTTTATTTCATTTTCGTTTATTTTGTTAAATACTTCTCAATTATATTTTAATCTGGTTCAGAGCGCTTGGAAGTGTTGAGGGCTGCTCTAAGCCATGTTTGTCACTTCTCATTTAGAGCATCTTACACCATGTAACAAAAAAAGCTCCATATGGATACATGACCTAAATATTAAAGGTCATATTAGAAGAGAGGAGGAGATACTTTTCACAATCAGAGATAGAAGGAGAGTGCTTGACTAAACAAAAGACAGAGAGTTGGAAATAAACTGAATAATTCTGACTATAGAACTGAAGATTTTCTTTTTTTTTCACAAACAAAATAAGTGCAGTTAGAAATAAAAGGAAAATATTTGATTGGAAAAAATAATTTGCAAAAAAATTTTCAGATAAATATCTGATGAGAGAGAAAGAGAAAGAAAATTATATAGGTGATACATTATATATAATTATATATTATGTATATTATTATATATTATATATGTATAATACATATATATACACATATATGTATAAGAACAGGTAGATAAATGGTCAAAGAATATTAACAGTTTTCTAAAAGAAGAAATGTGAACTACCAACAGTCCAATAAAATGTTCCAAAATCCCCAATAATAAAAGAAATGTAAATTAATTCTGAGATTCTCCTTCACACCCTTCAGATTAGTGTAAATGAAAGGAAAAAAAAGTTGTTGGTGAGGTTGTAGGAAGATAAGCATACTGATACATTGTTGGTGGAGCTCAGACATTCTAGAAAGCACCATGGAACCAAAGTTCCAAAACTGACCCACTGTGCATATGCTGCAACCCAGAAATGCAGCTACTAGGCTTACCTCAAAGAAATCAAAGAAAGGAAGAAAAGATTTGTGTATGTATTTAAGTACTGATAGTTTTATTTTTTATTGTAGCAAAGAACTAGAAATAAATCAGGAGCCACTGAAGTGGGAAATGAGGGGACAAATTTCCATGTATAAATGCTATGGAATATTATTGCATTGTAAGAAAAGATGACTGGGAAAAAATAAAAGAAACCAATATTTCATCACAGGGAATGGGAGGAAAGGGAAGGGAAGGGAAGGGAAAGGAAGGGAAGGGAAAGGAAAGAAATTACGAAATGAAAGAAAAATATGTCAAGGAAATATTTACAATGCATAGAATGGAGTAGATAGCAGTTCAGAAAGGGAAACAAACAAGGCAGATTTACTAAATAATGTATTTTTCACATAGATGAGCTGTGAGGTAGCCAAGTGGTAAAGTGGCCAACATGTTGGAGTTGGAATCAGGGAGACATCAGTCTGTGGTCAGCCTTAGATACTTACTAGCTCTGTCACTATCTGTAAGTCACTTATCCTCTCAACCTCAGTTTCTTTATCTGCAAAATGAAAATAATAAAAGCACCTAATTCACAGGGTTATTGTAAGGGTCAAGTGAGATGTGTAAAGCACTTTGAAAACCTTAAAGTGATATAAAAATGTTAGCTATTATTATTTTATCAGATGTAGCGAACTCCCAGTAAAGAAACTACCTTCACCAATGGCAGACCATCAACCTATCTATAATCATTTTTTTCTGGAACACTGAGAGATTAAGGGACTTGGCAAGGTCTTTGCAGGGTCACATAGCTAATAAAGTAACATATGACCGAAGTTTTCTTAACTCTATAGCCCACCCTCTCTCTCCATAGCCTATTTTCCCATGACCCAATGCCATATAGATACATGATTTATAAATGATAAAGAGATGAATAGATATGTACATATGTAAACTTGACAAATTTTTTCAAATAGATATAGATGTTATTATGATTAACAAAATAGAAATTTATTTTAAGGCATCATTAAATCCATAGATTTTTGTGCCTCCATATAATTTCGTAATTAACATATGCTGATATAATAACAAAACTGCTCTCGTGCAGACCCCTCTGACTACTCTGAGCTATATAGCTTCTGCTAGTGTATTTGGGCAACAAGAAGCGTGGTGAAGACAGTATGTTAGCCATCAAGGATTCTTGTTCCTTGTGCCAACAGTTACTTGAGTGTGTCTAACAAACTGGCTGTGAACCTGGGTTTGTTGTGTACTATCTAAACTAATGTAGGTTTTGAACAAATCACATGTAATAGAACTCCACCAGAGACTTCAGTGTGCATTGTTTGGAGGCTGCTAAAAATTGCAACTTGTGTCTAAATAAGTCAATACCAATCGAGTATGGTGGAAAGAGGAATCAGTGGGGAATAAGAGAACTCCAGCTTCTGTCTCAGCTGTACCACTCTGGGATGATAGGTTTATCATTTTGCCTGCGTGGGTCTTCTATTTCCTAATCACTAAAACAAGGAGATTAGACCAAGTGATGTCTAAATGTACTTTCAGGTCTTTGTTCCCAAATGATCCTGTTTCCTTGTGGAGATGTACTTTTAGAAAACTAACAAAACTGACAAATGATATACTTTTGTTTGAAGGAAGACAAATGTTTACCTTTCCCCACTTCTAATAAGTTGAAGGGAACTGACACATTATTCTGTATTAAGTATATTTACGTACTTTTACGTCAATCATCTTGTGCTCACAACTGGAAAAGTAATACTTGTCCCCATTTTGCATATGAAAAACTGAGCTGTAGCACTATTGAGTTATCTAAGAAATGATAGTGGAGGAACTGGGATGAAGATTGTTCTGTCATTGATCAACTATATGACCTTGGGTGAGGCTCAGTTTCTCAGAACCTCAGTATTCCTTAAATGTGATAGAATAGTTGAACAAGAGGACCTCCCATGTTCCTTCTAGCCCTCAGTCTACAAATTCCTTTTCCTGCTGCTCTTAATCTTTGAAACATGTGTTCTTGTCTGCATTGACAGTATTGGGGAACTATGTGATCTGGCAATATCTCAACCCCACAAACATGCACTGCTTTTACACCACATTGTTTTCTAAGGCTTTTTTATGGCTACACTTGTCAAACCATCTGTGATATTCTCACAGGTAGGGATCTAGAGAGGACAGAATGTGGGTTTGGATTCTATCCTCTATCCCTACACTTCCTTGTGCAGACTGAAATCTCACTGTCTCCTATCTTGTTCTTCCTGATTTCCCATCTTTGTGCAGTTCTATATCAATATGCACATATGTGGGAGAGCAGATGGAGAGCTGTATAGACCCCATTCATCCTTCCCTCATCAATTTCATATCATGTGCACTATTCATGCTTTAATTTTTTTCCACTCATGTCCTACCATAAGAGATGCCCTGTCCATGCTGTATTGGATTCCCCATTCATAGCAGTGCATTCTGACTTCCAATGGTGACCAGAAGCTTTGATGTACAATTTTCAATTATAAATCACAACTGTCAGTCTCTCAAGAAAGGTCAAGGTGATAACAGCAAAAGAAAAAAGGGGTAGGAAAGGAAAGAAGCTAAACAAATTGATAGTTCAGAATGCCAAGGAAATTCATATATAATCCAGGTGATTTTCATTTAATAGATTCCTTAAATATATATTAAGTAATAATAATTACAACAGTTAGCATTTATGTAGTTCTTACTATGTGCCAAGTATTATGTTCCTTCACCTAGAACATGGTCTTATACCTGAAAGCCAATGTGGCTTCAGAAAGGGCTGAGGAACAGTCAATATGGTGTTTGCTGCCCAACAATTTCAGGAGAAATGCCAGGAGCAGAACAGAGTTCTGTACATAACATTTGTGGATCTGACCAAGGCCTTAGACACTGTTGGTTGTGAGGGCTTATGGAAAATTATGTCAAAATTTGGTTACCCGGAGAAGTTCATCAATATTGTATGTCAATTTCAAGATGGCATGTTTGCCTGGGTTCTGGATAATGGACAAAGCTCTCGTGCCTTCCCAGTCACCAGTCGAGTGAAACAGGGCTGTGTGCTTGCTCCCATGCTTTTTAGTGTGATGTTTTCAGCCATGTTGACAAATGTTTTCAATGAGAATGAATATAGCATCAAGGTCAGCTACCATACTGATAGAAAGTTTTTCAATTTGAAAAGGCTGCAAGCTAAGACCAAAGTGGAGGGAATGTTGCATGATTTTCTGTTTGCAGATGATTGTGCACTCAATACAGCCTCTGAAGCTGAGATGCAACAAACCATGGATCAATTCTCTGCTGCCTGTGCTAATCTAACCCTAACCCTAAATTAACACCAAGAAAGCACAGGTGCTCCATCAGCCACCACCACATCATCCCTACATGGAATCATTGGTTACAGCAAATGGAGAAGTTTTGAATGCTGTGGATAAGTTCACTTACCTTGATAGTGTACTTTCCAGGGATGTACACATCGACAATGAGGTTGATGTGCACATTGCCAGATCTAGCTCAGTGTTTGGGAGGCTCTGAAGAAAAGTTTGGAAGAGAAGAGGTATTAGACTGACTACCAAACTGAAGGTCTGCAGAGCCATTATGCTGACCTTATTGCTTGTGAAACATGGACAGTCTACCAGCGCCATGCCAGGAAACTGAATTGCTTCCATTTGAACTGTCTTAGGAAAATTCTGAGGATCACCTGGCAGGATAAGGTATCAGACACTGAAGTCCTTAATTGAGCTGAACTGCCAAGTATTCAAACTATGCTTCAGAGAGCGCAAATCCGATGGACTGGTACGTTGTTTAGATGCAAAATTTGCACTTGTCAAAAAGACTATTTTATGGAGAACTCACATGGGGCAGGCGATCACATGGTGGCCAGAAGAGGTGATACAAGGACGCTCTCAAGGTCTCTCTCAAGAACTTTGGATTTGACTGTGCAATATGGGAGACACTGGTGCAGGACCCCTCAGCATGGTGTGAGCACATCAGAAAGGGTGCTGTACCCTTTGAGCAAAACAGAATTGAGACAGCACAAAGAAAATGCAAGATGAGCAAATTTGGGATATCCACCCCAAATATTCACACAGACTATCTGTGCCCAACCTGTGGTAGGGCATTCCAAGCTTGTATTGGTCTGATCAGCCACAGTGGGAAACACTGAAATTTTACTTTTTCATAGTGATGTCATTTTGGTCCTCTTTGAAGATGAAGGACAACCACCAATCATCCAACCAACCAACCATGTACCAAGTAGTGTGTTAAGTACTTTACAAATACTATCTCATTATCTTCTCCTAATAGTGCTGGGAGATGAGTGCTATTATTATTCCTGTTTTACAGTTGAGGAAATTGAGGCAAACAGGTTAGTTGACTTGTCCAAAGTCACATAACTACTAAGTGCCTGAGGCTGAATTTGAACTCAGATCTTTCTGACTCCAGGCCCATGCTATTTAGGTGCCTCAAATATATACTTTTGGGGAGGTACTGAGGTAGACCCTAAGAGCAATAAAAGGTTTAGAAGTGATGTATTTTTTAACTAATAAAGTTGCTAATCTAATAATTAATGAATAGAACACCTACATGAATTACTGTTAGACAAAATAATATATGATAAGTGCCTCGGAGAAATAAAAATAAGGTGCAATAAGGAGGTTAATAAACAAAGGCAAAAGGGAAGAGTTCATGGAAGATCAAGGAAGGCTCTATTGTACTTTTTAAAAAATTGCTGTTTTTATATCCATTTCATTTCCTAATATTTCTTTCCCCTCATTAAGTTCTCCTTACTAACAAAGGATAGAAAAGAATAAAAAAAATCAAAATCAAAGTTAAACAACAACCCTTCAACAAAATCCAGTGTTATATGCAGTGGTTCCATCCTTAGTGTCTAACATTTGCAAAGATAGGACCATAGGATAAAAGAATTTGAGCTAGAAGCAGTCTTGGAGACCATCAAGTCCAGTTCCCTTATTTTCAATTAAGACAACTAGGGAACAGATTTCCAACAGTCCCTCCAATTTTTAAAGTTCTGTCAATTCTACCAACCTGATAGATGTGAACAAGAGTCTTGGAGTTGCTTTTATTTGCATTTCTCTAATTATTAGTAATTTGGAGTGGTTTTTATATGATTCTTGATAGATTAGATTTCTTCCTCTAAAAATTGCCTGTTTGTATCCCTTGAATATTTTTTTCCACTCATGTCCTACCATAAGAGATGCCCTGTCCATGCTGTATTGGATTCCCCATTCATAGCAGTGCATTCTGACTTCCAATGGTGACCAGAAGCTTTGATGTACAATTTTCAATTATAAATCACAACTGTCAGTCTCTCAAGAAAGGTCAAGGTGATAACAGCAAAAGAATTGAGTAATGGCTCTTATATATTGGAATATATTCCCTATATGTCTTAGGGAATATATATTCCCTATATGTCTTAGAAAATAGACTTTTATAAGATAACCTTTCTGTCAAGAATTTTCCCTCCATTTACCTGCTTCCTTTTTAATTTTATTATTGGTTTTGTTTGTACAAAAATTTTAAATTTTATATCATCAAAATTGTTCATTTTCTACTCTGTGATCTCTATCTTTGGTTTAGTTATGAACTCTTCTCCTACCCATGGAACTGTTCCTTTAATTTGTTTATAATGTCACCCTTTATATCTGCCCTACACTTATTTAAAGCTTTTCTTGCTATATAGTGTGGAATATTGTTCTGTGTCTAGTTTCTGCCAGATTGCTTTGATTTTCCAAGTAATTTTTGTCAGATACTGAGTTCTTTTCTATTCCATTGGCTGAGGGCGCAACTTTTTTTCCAAACTATTGATGGTTACATCAATTCAGGAGAATATGAAGTAGAATGACTCAAACATTCAATGACTGAGTGGAACACCAAGGCAGGATACTGAAAGATGGGATCATTGATGACTATAATGGAAACGCATAGAAAACCAACATTTGAAGCACATACTACAAACATTAATTTAGGACAACAGCAAAGATTTCAGTTCAACTTCATGAAAAAGTTTTGTTTGCAGTCTCCCAAAACTTCAATCACATGACCTCACGCTAGGATAGAGACCTATCATTTCCAGCC
Source organism: Bettongia penicillata ogilbyi (assembly GCA_023548195.1). Taxonomy (NCBI): domain Eukaryota; kingdom Metazoa; phylum Chordata; class Mammalia; order Diprotodontia; family Potoroidae; genus Bettongia; species Bettongia penicillata. Next base: position 10,100,390 of record JAJHZJ010000162.1, on the reverse strand, counting down.
TTCAACCATTTCTGAACAATGTCAATTTTATTTCCAGCTGAATGTTCCTGAGCAGTGGATGAGTAAAAGAGGCCTTCTCTGGGAACAGAACTGTATGAAGAAAACATGAACAAACAGAAGAGGAAGGATTTTTTTATCCTTTTATCTTCAAATCACATCATACTTTGTATTGCTTGCATAATATAGTGATTTTGAAGACCTATCCTAGATAGTAATGTAAAAAAAATTGATGAAGTATATTTTATTTTTTATCCTACTGATAGTTTTAATACAACATGAAAGTGAGCCTGTTCTTTTCAAAAATCAATAGATCTACAAATAGATGACACATGATAGATTATAGATAAATAGATGGATAAATAAACAAATAAATGTCAACTGCTGAGGATCTCATGGGTCCACTGACATAAGAGGTACCTGATCCTATGGGAAAATTGCAGATCTGATTTTAGTCATTATTTGTCTTCTGTGACAGCCAATGGAAAACTTTTTTCAGCTCCTCAAAGCTACTTCTTCTATTACTATCACACAGATCCATGCCTGAAATGGTTTCAATGCAAAGTTTCTTTTCTTTCAAGGTTCCTTTATATTGTATCATATGGTCAGTAGAACCTGAACTGAGTTGATCATCAAGTCAAGTTTTCTTTCACAGTCATCACATATGTCAATTTGTCATCCAGTAAAAGTAAATATACATTGGCTAACATTCTCCAAACTTGAAATGACTACTGAATTCACATTTTTCTTTGTGTTTGCATGAATATAGCCCTAAATCTCACTGATTATCTAATTGACCATCAAACTCTGATGTTCTCCTCCACTGCACACACATTTTTGAGTAGGTGTATAGAATAGTTCTTACATCTTTTCCTTTATCATCGATTCCCACGTCTGGGTCCAATTCATTAGGTTTTTAGATACAGGTAGATCTTCTTATAAGTCCCATTGAGTTTAACAGATTCTCTCTCACCCTCTGTTACTCACTCACTGCCAATTCCCACAGAAGCCTTCCTCCCAATGCCAGTGTCAGCCTCAGGTAAGATGTCTGAAATTCAATCCAATAATACAGTGGGATCATAATACTTGCCTACAGTATCACAATATTACATGATGCCATTGCATATAGAGAGCAGGGCAGACTGAGATGCACCCCAGTATAGCCCTGGTCAGATCCAAATGGGATCTACCTCGCCTTCCCCAAGCTTCCTCTCAATGCCCCATTATTCTTATGCCACCTGGCTGGACACTGATGTTCCCCAACCCCCACTATAAAGAGCCCAAAACACCCACTCCATTTCCACCCTCAACATATTTTCTTCCCCCTGATTATGGGTACAATCTCCTCCAGACCATAACTCTCATACATATACCCCTTGATATACATGGTAAGATATGTAGATATATCTAAATATGAAAAATATATGTGTACATTTATATGGATCTGTGTATGTGCATGTATATATATATATATGCATACACACATACGTGTGTGTGTGTGTGTGTGTGTGTGTGTGTGTGTGTGTGTATAGATGGGGAGGGACAGAGAGAGGGAGAGACAAAAGGGCCTTTACCATTAGCTTTGCCATTCACCTTGAGACCCCCTGGGTCTAGTTTCTAACCTGATTCTAACCATTCCTGAATGTGTTGTAAGCTAACATAGTTAACATAGTTAAGCTAACAAGTTAACATAGGGGCTATCCTATGTTTCTATTTGCACATCTCAAAGAGAACCATGACACCAGGGATTTGCATCCTCCAAACTTAGTACAATTCTTAGCGGACTGGGAGTGCTTCATAAATGCCTTTGCATTCTTTCAGCATATATTGAATGCCTACTATGTGCATGGCACTGAGTCAAGTATTAGCAAGAAAGACAAAAATGAAATAATGCCTCCAAACAGATTAAATTCGTTTAGGGGGATACAGCTTGCCAACAAACCAAAAAAAAAAGTCAATACAAAATAATCCAAAGAGAGAAAGAACACTAATAATTAAGGATACCAGGAAAGATTGCAAGTAGGAGGTAGTAACGTATCTGAGCCTGGTAGGAGCATAATGATTCTAAGAAACCAACTTGACTTCAGAGCACATTCCAGGCATGGGGGATGAACCGTGATTAAGTATAGAGACAGGACATGGATTTTCAAGTTAGGGGAACAGCTAGTTACAGTTTGGTTGTAATACAGACAACTTGAGGAGAAATAATGTGAAATACTGTAGATGTGGAAAGTGGGATAAAGAGTTTTTAATGATCTTTATTGTCTGAATTTATAACTGATCCTTGAGGCAGTAGGAAGGCATGGAAAATTTTTTGATTCAGGTATGGGAGGTATGTCAGACTTAACATCTATGTGGAGAATAGATTGGATGAAGGAGAAAATATAAACAAGATTAAGTAAGAAGCATTGAGACTGGACTACAATGATAGGGACAGATAGGAGGCAGTTTCTACAGGATTTGGTGGATATTAGAGATTATGAAGGAAAAGAAAAAAAATGACACTACTGGGTGGCCGAAAGGATGGAGTTACTTTCAACTGAAAGATGGCATTTTGGCAGAGGAATATAAATTCTGTTTTGAATATATAGGGTTTGAGATATACAAGTGGAGATTATAGCAGGCAGTTGGAAGTGTTAGAGGAGGGAGGTCAGAGCTGAATGTATAGATTTAGAAATCATCTGCATATTGATAACTAAACTCATGGAAATTAAAATGATCACCAAGAGAGACTGTAGTGAGAAAGGGCAATATGATTCAGAATAGTGTTTGGGGGGAGGGATACCGAATCCAGCTATAGGGGATGGGAAAAGGATGAGGGACCAACCAAAAAATGGGAAGGAATGATCAAAAATAAGAAACCCGGTAGAGAGGAGTATCATGGAAGCCAAGGGAGGAGATGATATCCAGAACAGGGTGATTGATATTGTCAAAAGCTACTAAGAAGTTAAAAACAAAAATACAAGGCCCAAGAAAAGACCATTAAATTTCATGATGAGGTTATTGGTAACCTTGGAGATAATAGTTTGAATACAGTGATAGGGTCAGAAGGCAGATAGCAAGGGTTTGAGAAGGGGGAGGTAAGTGAATAGGTGAAACAAATAATTATTTCAATCAGTTCGACTGTGAAAGGGAGAAGAGATACCAAATGATACCTGGAGTGAATTATGTGGCTAAAGGGAGGGATTTATTTTGTTGTAAGGATAAGGGAAATCTAAATATTTTCAAATAAGCAGCAACAGATAAGAAAATGAGGAGTGAAAATAGAGAAGTGGTGGGCTTCCCTAATACAAGAAAGCAAACAATTATCGACACAAGGAGTTGACCTTGTCAAAGAGAATCATCACTTCTTTATCAAAAAGGAACAAAGGAGGAAGGGATGGGGCAAGGGACAATGCAGGGGCTTGAGATGTGGAACAGGGGAAAAAAAGATTAACTGGTGAAGAATGACTCCAATCTTAATCTGATTTTAAATCTCTTGGACCTTGTTAGACCATTTTGATTCACCTTAACAAATGTTTTCAATGACTACTATGTGTAATGCACTATGCAAACAGCTGGTAGTACACAGATAAAAACAAAATAATCTTTTACCTGGAGCACTTTAGATTATGGATCAATCAATTGATCATTTATTAAGAACTTACTACGTATCAGGAAGGATGCTGGTTTCTTGTTGATACAAGCACAAAAATTAAGTAATCATTGCTCCATCAGGGCTTCAACATGTATATTCAAATATATATTATATTGTACGAGTATTGTATGTGTTTTGTACATGTATTTAAGAAGTTGTGTTCTGAAGAAAAAAAGAGTACTCACATTGATTTGGTTTTTAAATTAATTTTATTTATTTTCAGTGTTCTACAATCACTACCATATAACTTAGATTTTCCTGTCTCCCTTCCCTCCCCGCTACCCTCCCAAGATGGCATACAATTTTATATAGGTTCTACACATACATTCCTATTAAATACATTTTCACTATAGTCATGCTGTATAGAAAAATTAAAATGAATAGGAGAAATCATATAACAAACCAAAATGTAGTACACACAAAAATTATTTGCTATATTCTGCAATTGAATTCCATAGTTCTTTCTCTGGATGTGGAAGGCATTTTGCCTTAAAAGACACTGGGAATTTTTTTTAAGTCCTTGCATTGCTATGAAGTTCCAAGTCTACCAGGAAAACACTCTCACACACTGTGGTAGCTGCCGTGCACAAATTCTCCTGGTTCTGCTCCTTCCACTCAGCATCAGTTCATATAAGTCCTTCCAGGCCTCTCTGAAGTCTTCTTGTTCATCATTTCTTACGGCACAATAGTATTCCATTACATTCATATACCACAACTTGTTCAACCATTCCCCAATTGATGGGCATCCCTTGATTTCCAGTGTTTGGTCAACGCGAATAGAGCTGCTATAAACATTTTTATACATGTAGGACCCTTTCCCATTTTTATGATCTCTTGAGGATACAGTCCTAGAAGCAATATTGCTGGGTCAAAGTGTATGCACATTTTTGTAGCCCTTTGGGCATAGTTCCAAACCATTCTCCAGAATGGTTGGATGAGTTCACAGCTCCACCAACAATGAATTAGTGTTCCAACTCTCCCCCATCCTCTCCAACATTTATCATCTTCCTGTTCTGTCATGTTAGCCAATCTGATAGGTGTAATGTGGTACCTCAGAGTTGTTTTGATTTGCATCTCTCTAATAAATAGTGAATTAGAGCATTTTTTCATATGAATATAGATATCTTTAATTTCTTCCTCTGAAAATTGCCTGTTCATATCCTTTGACCATTTATCAATTGGAGAATCACAATGATTTTTCAAAGTGGTGATATAAGTATATAGTACGTGAAGGATCAGCACCTAGACAGTGCATTGGATAGAGCACTGGACTTGGAATCAGGAAGACTCAACTTCTTGAGTTCAAATCCAGCCTCAGATACCCACTAGCTGTGTGACCCTGGGCAAGTCAGTTAACTCTCTTTGCCTCAGTTTCCCCCTCTGTAAAATGAGTTGGAAAAGGAAATGGCAAACCATTCCAATATCTCTGCCAAAAAAAAAACCAAAACCCAAATGTCATGAAGAGTTAGACTTACTTGAAAATGACTAAACAACAAAAACTTTTGTCATAAGGACTGGATCTTGACTCCTTGGTAATAGAAACTCTTCTACAAATGCAGGTTTACACTTTCTCTACAACTTATGATAGTGAGGCTGATGATAATGACATGATGATAACATTTATGTAACACTTTAAGGTTTGCAAAGTGCTTTACAAAGAGTATCTCTTTTGATCTTTAAAACAACCCTGTGAATTAGGTGCTATTATGCCCATTTTAAAGGTAACAATTTTTTTTTATTGGTAGCAGTGTCATGTGGTGTGGTCAGAATGCTTTGGGAGTATCAATTTCACATCAAAGAGGAGAATAGATCAGATAGGGGAGGAACTAGAACCAAGGAGAACAATTCTAGTTACTTTTCACTTGGACAAAGTTATTTTTTCTCCAATATTATTAAATTCATTCTTTCTACAAATCAAATCTCTTTTCTCCTGTTCACTCCTCAGTGAAAGGGCCCCACCATGGCAAAATCGATCTTTATCCTCTAGACAGGAGCACTTAATGTATGTCAATATTGTTATATACATACTCATATATATGTGTATATACATGTACACAGGCATATATCATAGCATGCACGTTATGGATTGATACACACATGTACCATGGATAGATGCTACATATGTGTACATGTACCTATTCTACATATGCAGCACTTGCAATTCAATATAGATACATGTGTGCGATACATCTCATACATATGCAATGTAATTGTGTCTACACATATTTATGTACATATACAGAATATGCTATCTGTATATATGTATTTTCACTATGTAAATTAGTATATGCAATGCAATATCCACACATTATGAATTATATACACAGAAATATGTGCATGAATGTATATATACACATATACGTGTTATACATATACACACAGACATATATATCCTTGTATGCATACACACAGTCTCACAACACTATAAACTATTATTAACACTACACTCAAATTTTTCATGAGTGAAATGATTAGGTTTAGTCACTACACAATCATTTAGTGAGCCCCATTCATGCCCAAGTCACTCCACTGTTTGCTAGTAGAGATACAGAGAAAACAGTACAGAACTTCCTCTCTAATGGGAGGTAGTCATTAAGAAATGACCTGAACACTATAACACGAATATAGAATTTTATCAATTCAAAAGAGTGCTACAACCAAAGTAATGTGAGAGTTCTGAAGAAGAACTTAGCTTAGTAAAGAGGAGATGGAGATGACATTTGACCTGAACCTTAAAGAGACAGCTTTTTTATAAAGGTGATAGATTGGTAGATAAAGAGATATTTCAAATATCACTTTATAATGCAATACAGTAGGATATGTGACAACTGTGAGTTAATGTGGTATTTTGAATAAATCATATTGATCTTTGAAATCAGCTACTTGGTTTTAGTGCAGACCTGCAAAACATGCTGCTCACAAAAAATGTAGGGTTGCTGCTGTGCACCTTCCTGTTTGTCACATGACCCACAGTAACCAAGCATCATCAATCTGTCTCTAGTCTAAGCGATCTGTGGCCTGAAAAAGTTTATAAATTGTGTAGGTCTGGCTTAGTGGATAGAGCACTGGATGTGGAGTTGGAAAGAACTGAGTTAAAAATGTAATCTCAGACATTTACTAGCCCCTGGACGTTAGGCAAATCACTTAATCTCTCTCTGCCTCAGTATCCCCATGCACAAAAGAAAGATGATAAAATCTCTTCCCTCTAAGGTTGTTATAAAGATAAAATGAGATAATATTTGTAAAGTGCTTTGCAAATCTCAAAGTGCTATATAAATGCTAGCTATTAATGATGACAGCCACCATCATCAGCTCATTAAATAGGTTTCTATGATGGGGATTAATTGTCTTGTCTTTTAGTTAAGATAATGGAAAGTAGCTTTAGGTAAGAGATTAGATCACTTTGAGAGTTGTTTTCAACTCTTAAGATTCGATGATTTTACCTTTTTTCCCCCTTTTTCCATGGCTAACTTGACTTGAGAATGTTAATGGTGGGTAGGTTAAGTAATGGAGTGGGACTGAGATAACTCCACAGAAATAAAGCATTTAATGTGGAAATAAATGAAGTTACCATCCATAACTAACAGCCAGAGCTCTGGCTAGGTTGTAATTAATGAAGACGATGACCAAGATTTATAAGGATATTTTAAGAAGTAACCACATGGAGCCCTGGGTTTTATGACTGAGCAGGAGTGAGATCAATGGGGAATCCATTAGTGTCCAAGATTTAATGGACAAGGATGAGGCCACTTTACAGTTGTGGAGGGTGTCAGCATGTCTGTCATCTACAATGCCTCTGCCTGCAGAGCATATCCATGTACATTAGGTAAGGGAATAAAAAATCTCTTGAGGAACCCCACATGAAGGCAATCAAAAAATTGAATAGTTCTCAGAGACAATGTATAAAATGAGAAAAAAAAGGAATTGAATAAATAATTTAAGTGTTGGCTTTGCAGTGACCATTTAGTTTAACCATAGCAGCCACACATCTGATGAATGTTCATCCAGCTTTTGCTCAAGGCTTCTATTAAGAAGGTGCCCATTATTACTTCTCCTAAAGCAGTTTATTCTCTCCCCTTTAATAGTTCTAATTGTTATTTGTCTTTTTTTTCTGATAACTAGCTTAAATTTGCTTTTTTTGCAACTTGTACTCATTTATCTGGGTTCTGTTCCCCGGGGCTAAGCAAAGAAGCTCGATTCCCTTTTCCCCATGCTCTCTTCTCATCCTTCCCCACAGTCTTCTCTCCTCCATACGGAACAGCCTTAATTATCTTTAATTGTTCCTCAAATGGCATGGACTCAAAACTCTACTCCATTTGTGTGGCTCTCCTCTACAATGTTACCCAATTTATTAATAACCTTTCCAAACTTTGATGTCCAGATATGAACACAGTAAAATAGATGTGGTGTGACCAGGGCAAAATGCCCATCAACATACTAAAGAAAAAAATCCATGATTTTGCACTTAAACATGCCCCTTTCCCTCCCTGGAAAATATTAGGATAGTGGGAGTTGAAATCCAAGTTGCCTTCTGCCATGCATGAGCTTCCTCCTGGTTTATTTTGTAAGCATCCATGTTAAGCAGACTCTAGTAAAGTCTTTAGGGAGCATCATAAAATTCCTGTTTACACAAACCTAGCCCTGACAGAGGATTGATTCTCTGGGAGTCCACACCTAGGTACAAGCCAAACCAGACTCCCACAGATTGCTTTGGCCATCGGTGGCTTCATTTAGCATCAGTCCAAGACACATTACCAGGTGTACAATCTGTACCCTGGGAGCCAATAGCAGTGTAACAATTGACTTCTAATTGCCTTTGCCTTCCCCAGCAATGGAGGAGGAGCTAGAATATGAGGCAGGTTTTTTTATCCTCCTGGATGCTTCCTTCCAGGTGTGTGAGCAATACTGAAGTGGACAGGACTGTAAAGTTAAAATATATTCATTCATCTGACTATAGGTGGTATTTTGCACCAAAAAAAAGTTGCCTTTTACAAAACTGGGTACAATTTGTAATTATTTTCTAAATGACTTTTGGTCTAACTTGTAGTTTCTCTTGGCAAGAAACTGTGGTTGTATGTGTAATTTGCCTTTAGTCGCCAAAGGTCTTCCCCACTCCTTCCACAGAATTCAGATCTGTAATTTGGCCCCATGGTGTCTGCTTACACCAGCACATTAGGTCCTAAGAAATATCCCTTCAGTTTTTGATCAGCACAGGTTCCCAAAATCCTCCTCAAAAGTTTCACTTTCACAGTAAATATATAAAGTATAATTAGTTTGCAGTATTCTTTTATTTTCCCTTCAAAGAGATTGCATTGTAGGGGTGCATCCATTCAATAAACATTTGTTAACCAATTAGTTCATGTAAGGTCATATGACAAGCAGAGTATGTACCAGATGTACACAACACAACTGTTAGTTGATGGAATACTGCCTTTGGATCAATATAGTATAGCTGTTGACTCTAATTCCTCTTCCATTCTCCAGATGAGATTTTTTTTTTTAAATCTTGCTATCTTTCTTTTTCTAGGCAAGACTATCCCTATGAAGGGAAAGATTTCTAAGGAATGAAGTGTAGATGGTAAGATATATTCTAGTGATTCAGTTTTGACAAGGATTACTTTCATTCCATATTACTGAATCCTTTCTTTTGGGAAATCAATTCCCTTTTACCTGTTCATTCCAGAGGGGAGGGAATCCTATCATGGTGAAAATTGCCTTCTGTCATCTAATTGCCTTTGCCTTCCCCAGCAAATGGAGGAGGAGCTTTACACTTCAAGATGAAATTTGTGCCACTTTGTTTCAAATTCAAATTCTAGATGAATTCACTGCACTTGGTGCAAGGGATACAAAGATGAAATTTTCTATTCTGTCCATTATTTATGTAATACAGGCCATAAATTCCGTTCTCTTAATTCTCAGTCCACACTTTCCTTCCTAGAGCCCCAGAGACCCAAAATACAGAAATCAACTCTACAGTCAGAGAACTGAGAAACAAAAAGAGAGGGATAAGACACTGGGATAGGACTCAAGATCCCAGCATTCAACTAAGCCTGAGAAAAAGAGCACAGCATCCAAATAGAGTCAATTCTCTTCCCCTCTCAAAAATGTCATTGGGGGCAGAAATTTAGGTTAGCAAACCATGAATTACCCAATATTGGACCCAGGCTGTTAGGAAAGGACCATCAGAGGGAGAGGGAATCAAAAAGTGAACAATAAGGAGGAAAAAAAGGAGTGTGGGGGATGAGAACTAAAATTATCAAAAATCTCAGGAAAAAGAAAATTCAAGGACTTTGAATATAAGCATATAAATCAATAGGGAAATTATTAATAACAAGCAAATATGGCCTCCAGATCTAATAAATCAGTCATCTATCTATGAGTAAATACTACAAATCAAAGGCAAATGAAACAACAATGATACAGAGGACCCTGTCAAATTTGAGGAGGACATGAAACCACAGAATTCTGTTTCTGAATGGTATAAAAGAGAACTGAGAATTAAGAGAACGGAATTTACGGCCTATGTTACATAAATAATGGACAGAATAGAAAAGCTTGAATCTGAAATGGCCTGTCTCACTAAAGCAACAGAAGAGAAAACAGTAATTCTGGAATCCAAATACACAGAAGTGAGGGGAAATCTTGAGGAAGAAAAGTTAAAAACAGTAACATTAAAAGAGATGACCTTCATTATCCCTTCTGGATCTAAATCTGTATTTATTTAGGGAAATAAGACAAATATATATACATATATATGTGGGTGTATATATTATATATATATGTGTGTGTATGTATGTCTATTATATATGTTTGTATATTATACATACATATATATAAAATGGAAAATGAACTGAATTTCATATAAATGATACAGTACTGCAAGACTTCAAGGCGACATGTAGCAGCAAGCACCCTGACACATCCAGCATGGTCTGCTAGCACAGGTTCTTGGATCTGCTTTTCTAAAAGGAAAGCAACTTTTGAGGGGTCAACAATCTTTAATCACATATACCAACAGAGAAAATACAAGCAGAGAAATGAAGACCAACAGACAGGGCTTCTGTCTGACCATAAGCAATACACATATCACATATCAACAGACAGATCCAAATGTCTGACCATTACACACATGCATAGCTGCTAAAGAGAGAAGCACCAACATATGGAGTTTTAAAGTGGAGGGGGTCCTTAATGGCTAACCAGAGTCTCATCTAGTACATGAACCTTCTTCCAAAGAGTAAGCCCTAAAGCAAAAATCTCACCTCAGAGTATATACACACTTTTCAGGGCCAGAGGGCATCATGACCCTAGTGACCCAGTGCCTCATTAATTAATAAAAGCTGTGGGCCTTCCTACAAAAGAAGCCTCCCATAATCAAGCTTCCCCTAAAAGTCTTCACCTGAGGCCTATTAATGAGGGGAAGGGTGAAGATCTTTAACTCACTTTACAAGAGACAAGACTTAGTGATTCTTTGGGGCACCAGAAAATCGAAAGTTGGGCTTGCTGTACTGCGAGATATTCATGGATATCTAAAACATGACCTCACCACTGATAGTGGTTATTCTGACATTAAAGACAACTAAGTGGCACCTTGGATACAATTTTGAGCAGGAAGAACTGAGTTCAGCTTCAGATACTTTGTCACTGGGCAAGTAACAACCTCTGTCTGCCTGTAAAATTCGGATCATAACAGTATCTATTTCACAGGGTTGTTGTGGGGATCAAATGAGACATCTGTAGAGTGCTTACAACAGTATTTGGCACATAAGGCATTTAAATCGCTTGTTTCTTTCCTTTTCCCAATTCTCAAAATGTCATTTGTCTTCTCCCACAAAATGAAAGCCTCTCTTGGAACAAGGAACATTTCAGTTTTGCTTTTTTATCTCTAGCTCCTAACATAGCAACAGATACATAGTAGGTACTTAATGAAGGCTTGTTGATTGGTTAATGGAATCTACTAGCCAAAAAAGCTAGCCAGACACTGCCACCCTCTAATTTGCATTCAACTTGTATTCATTCTTTCTTCTGAGCATCACTGCCAGAAATCCTGCAGGTCTAGAATGTACTTCACTGCCACTAGTTAAAAGCCCTCAAAGCTCAGTCTAACTCTCCCCTCACCCAGGAAGCTTTCCCTGATCCCCCTAAATGAAAGCAATCTCTGAATCCTTAATTTTACCTAGAATACATTGTTCAGAACTAATCTTTGTTCACATTGTACCTTGAGTGTCTCCCTATCCACATACACTCATAGTGCCCCTATCGGATTGTAAACTCCTAGAGCACAATGGGCTGTTAAGTTATTATCTTTGTAGCGTTGACACTTAGCACAGTGCCTTAATGAACATTTCTTGAATTGAGTTCAGTTAAGTTGTTTTAATTTAGCTTTTCAGTACATGGTAACACATGATTCTAATGTTATGCTCCAACTTACATATCTTTGAATACAAGAAGATATTTACCGTGATCTTCTGTAAAAATAGTCCAGAGTTTATAATCTGAGTTTTCTGTGGACTAGGAGGCTTATTAGGATTTACTGGCTCCCTAGGTAGCTAAGGGGAGGGAGGATGAGATCAGGAATGTAAGAAAAGCTTGAGTTTAACACAGGCCCTGAGCTACAAAAGGTTGTGCATGGCTGATAAATCCTATGGTGATACACAACCTTTAAAATTCACAAAGACACAGTGGTCTTTGTGTTTTTGCATTCTCTTGAACTGTCCCAGGTTCAACACTTCACTTTCCCCCTATCCTTCTAGCTGCTAATGCAAGTTGAACCTATGGGCCTTATACCTTTCCCAGGAGGCAAAAGCGGTAAAGAACACCCTAGAAGATGGAGTATCCAAGTTGAACCCATCATAACCAATTCTCTGTGTCTACCTAATGAAAGACTAATAACTCATTGGGTAGTGCTGATCTGCAAACTGGCTGAGTGTATATGGGCTTGCTTAAAAGGGATGTAGCTGATGCTTGCAAAATGAACAGGATTCTTTATTTTTTTTTTTGTCTGAGAACTGAATTGGTTAGAGTCACAGTCTGAATCAGAGAGACATATGTGGCCATTTGCAACAGTCAACAAGCCTTGAATTGTCCTCTTTCCCATTAGAATCTAAGTTCCTTGAACTTGATCAAATGAGATCATCTTTGTAAAGTACTTAGCACAACACCTAGCACATAGTAGGTGCATAATAATTACTTGTTCTTCTTCCCCTCCCCTCTTCTTGAAGGCAAAGATTTGTCTTTCTGTATGTTTATATTTATGTTCCTTGCACTTAGCACAGTGCCTGACATATTATAAGAGATAAATAAATGTTGCTGAATGATTGACCCAAGGTGGCATCCTACATCTGTAAATACCAAACCCTTCTTCCAGTTATCCAGGTTGTATCAATATTGTACTTTCTTGGATCCACAGTCACCACACATAGCCCAAGGCCTTGTATGCCAAGTGAGTTTTCATATCCCATCCTATGAGCATTAAAGAAAGCTATGACACTCCTACAAGGAAAAGATGTAAGATCATATTATGAAAAGTCTTTATCATTAAATCAAAAGTCCATTTCTGGAAAGAAATGTGTATATACATATATGTTTATTTGTATGTATATGCATAGACACATTACATACACATATAGAAACAATATTTGTAATGTATATACACATATATGCACATCTATTACCCATTATAATGTATGTACCTATACACTTTTCAGAAATGGATATGTGAATAGCTAATCAAATATGAAATTAATAGTTCAAATCCTTTTATTCTTAAAGCTTTATTTCTGTTGTTTTAGGACAGGATTTTCTCAAGTGAACTACCTCTTTTTTTTTTCTTCTTGGTCATCTGTTCTCTTAAATATTGGCACCTGTGAGAGAGGTTTCTAAATCATTTTTACAGAATACTTGTAAACTCTCTCCAGGTTTGGAACTTGTTTCCTTGTTGACCTCATGCCATCGGCTTGTTGTAAGCTACTTCGGTACATTAAAATCTCTGAAGCTTTACCATGGAAACAAACAACAAGCTTGTGAGTCTCCAGTTTGCATGAAAGTGGGCTTAAAACATTGATCCAATGTCTCAGATGACAGCACCACAGGACCTGCAGTAAAACCCCAGCACTCATAGGGAGCCAGTGCTTCTTCTAACTGCTTATAATTTCATCCTATTTCTTCTCACAGAAATTGAAAATGACATATTCTTTTTCATGTCCCCTGATGATGCATAATTTGCACCTGATACAAAGTATTATGGTATTTATGAATGCATTAAGATTTTATGGATAAGGTAACCAGAAGCATGGCTTTATATTTTGCATTGTACTTTGATAAAGGCTAGAGCTATGATGCTATTAGTCTCTAAGCTCCTGATGAACAGGGACTGTCTTTGACCTTTCTTTGTATCCCCAGTGCTGAGCACAGTGCCTGACACTTAGTAAGGACATAATAATTGTTGTTGACTGAATGGCCTTATGGCTCTAAGACTTCTCCTTCCAATGATGGAGACCAATGATGCCCAATTTTCCCTTCTGCCATTGCTCTTCCATAAATCCTTAGTTTTATAACATGGAGTAGTCAATAAAGAGTTGGTTTGAAATCAGAAGAACTTGTATTCAAATGCTATCTAAGATCAATTCTGAATGAGTGACTCTAGGCAAGTTATTTAACCTTTCAATACCCAGGGAGATTTCCTTGACTATAAGTTGCAGAATAGTTTCTGGAGAAGGAATTTCCACACCTGGGAGTTCTGTACATGAAATTGCACATGAAATGTACAATGAAATCACAGGTCTAGCCAGAGGAGAAGAAGAAACATCTATTCCATTCACTGGAAGCCTCCTTAGAGTCTGCTTATGTTTTTTGGAGTGCAGTACCACACTCAATTTGACCACTTGCTATTCCTGACTCAATACAGGATGAACCCACCTCCTTTTCTTATCATACATGGTCTTGATGCTACTTCTCACATACAAGTTCCAAGCTGTTCCCTGACACGAGTTCAGCTTTTCAATACTGATATTCTCCCAATCATACCATATGGCTATGAATCCTGAAATACCACCCTCTACAAAGAATCAAAATTGTGAGGGCAATTTTGTAATTAGGGTGAGATGAGTGAAGTCTTGTACTAGGGTGCTGACAGCACTTGAAATTCTTCAGCACTTAAAAGCAACTGAATTTAGCACCTACTTAAGAGGAACATATTTAAAATATGTAGCTTCAGGAATTCCCTCCATCGCCACCCCAGACTCCAGTGTCTAAGTGCAGCATAAATTGCCAAATCCAGTGGTCTCTTTCCAATCCCTAGCCTTCATGACCTCTTTACAGAACATGATGTTCTTAGTCATTTCCTCCCATAGATTTCCCCTCCTTCTTAGGTTTTCTGGACGTTCCTCTTTCCTGGTTCTCCTACCTGTCTGGTTAATACTTCTTAATCTCCTGTGCTGGATCATCACCCTTGACCCATTCACTATGTTTGAGAGGATAATGTTCTGTCCTCCCTCTGCTGATAACACCCCTCTCCATAAACGTGTGTGTGTGTGTGTGTGTGTCTGTGTGTCTGTGTGTATGTGACACTTTGCAGACTGTGAAGTCTTCTCTTGATGGTGCTTAATAATACTTAAATCTATGTTTTACAGTAAATAATTCAGTTAACATTTCCTTTATGTCATTTCTTCTTGCCTTTGCTGACAATTTGCTACTTCAAGAAATCAAAAGTCTGAACTGAATCTCTTTTTTTAGAAATTGCTACTTTCTAGGGAAATTTTTGCAGCTGACTTAGGTTGACATGGTTGGCTCCATGACATTATTCTTCCCTGCAGAGTTTTAAAACTTAAAAAATGCTATTTGGTTTTTTGCTGGCATCACACGACATAATAATTGACTGTAATTAGGAATGAATTGCTTCTAGGGATGACTGAAGCATCTAATTGTGTCTGGAGTAAAATAAAGAGAAATGTGCCTTTAATGTTGAAATATCCAAGACTGATCACTGCTGACATGTCCAGAGGGCCCCAGGCATGAGGGATGTGCTAGATCAGAGCTAAGACCAGTTAAATACAAGGAAATAAGGAGTGGAGGGGTTTTTTTTTGTTTTGTTTTAATGTTCTATTCAATACTGAGAGCATGCTTGGTAGGAAAATCAAGTTCTTCAGTCTCATTCATTTACTTTACAAAAATTCATTCAAATGACTACTTTATGCATTACATTGCATTAGGTGCTGGAAAGAGTGATAAATAACAGAGTTGAGAAAGATTATAATTTACTAGGGTTGCTCAGAAACATATTAGCAGAAATTATATGTGATATAAATTAGATAATCATAGATTAGATAGATAGATAGATAGATAGATAGATGGATGAATGATAGAGAAAATATTTATTAAAAAATTGATTTGTACCAGGCATTGTGCTAAGCATTATGAATACAAAAAAAAAAAGATTGTTCCTAATCTCAAAGATTTTATATTCTAATACTTGAAGAAAAAATATAAGGGACAGCTGGAAGGGGAGGAAAGTTAGGAAAATATTTGTGCCAGGAGGAGGAACAGAGAGTGAGTTGAGCTGAGAATCAAATGAAGATGACACATACATTCCAGATAAATGCATGAAAGATGACAAGAATGATCTATTTCTACTTAAACTGAAGATCATATTGTTACTAGCTGAAGTAGGAAGATCCAGGAAGGCTTCTAATAGGAGGAAATCTTTGAGCTGGGAGGTAAAATATGGGTTGAATTTCAATAGGTAAAGACTAGAGGATAGATAGGGCATTCCAGTCATCAAGGGATATAACAACAAAGCGTAAAGGAAGGAAAACAAGTATCTGTTCAAAAAAACATGAGTAATTCAATTTGTTTGGAACGCAGAGAATGTAAAAATGCAGAATTTGATTGATAAAAGGCTGAAAATACAGATGAAAATCAGACACTGAAAGCCTTGAATGTCAGCCTAAAGAGTTTAGTAACTTGATGTAATGATAATATAGCTAAGATTTATATCACACAGTTTAGGAACTAAAAAAGTACTTTATGCATATCATCTCATTTGATCTCAATATCCCTGCCAGACCTATCATTATCTTTATTTTCTAGGTGAAGAAACCACCACTGAGAAAAGCTGCCTCGCCCAGGGTCACAAAGCTAGTGTCTGAGGGAGGATTCAAACTCAGGTCTTCCTGACTCCATCTGCTCTACCACATAGCTGTCCAAGTATTATAGAAAAAGAATCAGACTTAGAAAGATGAAATTGGTCTAAATCTCTGCACTGCTACTCACTGCCTGGATGACTTCAGACGAGTCATTCAAGCTCTCTGGCTCTCCATTTCCTCATCTGTAAAATGAGGGTGCTGGAGCATTTGACCACTCAGGTCAAGTTTAGGTCTCAGTCTTATGAACTTAAGATTCTCAAAAACCCTAATGTCTCTGCATTCCTTTCCTAGTCTGTTCCAAGGTTTGGTAACTCAAAGGGGTTTTGATCAGGAGGGTGACATGATCAAAAATGTATTCATAAGATCAAGCTATAGGCATTGTGTCGAATGGATCAGAGAGAAAAAAGATGCAGGAAAGTCACTTCAGAGACTGGTACAATAATCCAGACTTCTCTGGAGAGAGTCTTTCAGTCTTTGCACCAGGCAAAAGTTTTCAGATTCTCAGTTGTTTTTTTCTCCCCTTCGCTAGATTGCCTGTTATTTTAACAACATAGTAGCATGAGGTCAGAGCACATACCTAAAAGGAAGCTTTAGGATGTAGCTAAAATCAGAAATGCATGTTAAAAACCAAGACACACTCTGCCCTAGAAAGCAGCCATTTTACTGCCATGAAAATAAAACTGGAACAAAACTGATGGAAACAGCTGCATAAAAATTTTCACCACCCCTGATCCAGATGCAAAGCCTTCTAGGGGTTGTAACCCATCGTGATAGGGCTAAGAGAAAACGTGTCCTGGAAGCAGACTCTCTAAGGATGGGACAAAAGATGAGAGCAGAGAAGGGAAGGACAATCAGTCATTCATGAGTGATGTTGGGAGTGAAAATATCAGTATTTCCTCCCATGGGTCTGTGCTCCATAAATCCCCTGCTAATAAGGCTTTGATGACAGAGGTGCACTTTAATAACTCCTAGGGTGGAATAATTGATAGCACAGGCAGCTGGTGGCTGTGATCAGATATAAATTAAATCATCTTTATTGTTTCACATCCTTTCCAACATCCCCGCCCCCCACTACTATCCTTACTCCTTCAAACCAATCATAAAAGAAGAATGTGTCAGACTTTTCTACCGATTGGTAGGAGGTAAAGGGAAAGACTGAGGAAGGAGGAGGAGTAAGGAGTGAATTTCTGACTGAATTTCGGCTGAAACCCAATTTCCTTCTCCTACCTTCCCCTGTTAGCTTTTCTGCCTCCCCAAAGGCCAACTAATGGCTACACTTATGGGAGGTGGGGGTGTATTAGATTTCGGGGAGACAGGATATGATGGGGAAAAAACACTGCTTGTAAAGTCAGAGGACATAAGTCTTAACTGTGACTGCAACTCACTACTATGTGACCTTGAGCAAATCACTGTGACCAGAAGTCACCTCTTTAGACCTCCCTTTCCTCTTTTGTAAAATGAGGGAGTTAGACTGGATCACCTTTAATATCCCTTGTAGCTCTCCATCTATGATCCTAGAAGAAGCACATTATAGGCCTCCACTGTCTGAACGTCAAGTGTGCTGCACCTCTGAAAACTTTAGGGGTTCTGATAGGCGGTCTCCTGTCTCTGCCATTGCCCCAAGATGTTACAGTTTAGGAGAATACAATGTTTCCCCATGTTGAGTTGCCCCAATGTCAGGTGCCCAAGCATAAAGCACATTTTCCCCAAAATTTCACAAGCATCAGCCTTCTTATGCTGTTTTAATCTGTAAGCAGAACAGAATAGCTCAGTTCAAAGTCCAAAGTTCAAAGTCCAAAGGTCTCCCTTCACCTTTCCCAACTCCGGCTAACTTCCCATGACCCTGGTTTCTCAGGGATTTCTTGCTGGGCTGGTTCCTTGTATCTTGGGCTCCAAAGTCCCAAAGGCTGGAACTCCTCTACCTAGGATTCTAAAGGTCAAATGGAACATGACTAAAATCCTAAGCCATATTGGTTAGGAGGAGAAAAATGGGAGTTTGGTCCCTTCCTTCCCCAGTTTATTTCATGGTATCCTGACTGTGACTGAATAAGTCCTTCATTCATGGACACTACTGAAAAGAGAAATCAATTGTGCCTCAGCCAGGGAGCTTTAAAGACACAACCAGTTTTGGCTACTCAGCCAGTGAAAAGAGGTTGCTCTCACCCATGTGAAAAGCCAATAGAGAATGTCCAGGTCCTTGCCAGTACTCTCATTTCTCAGAAGCAGGCCCTTTCTGTCTCCCATGTGAGTGCCTACATCTTAAGTGAGCTATCTGTTCATGCTCCAAAACCTAGTTACAGTCCTATAAACTAGAGGAGACAAGCAAGCACACTCCCTCTCCTATAAATAGCAGCAGAATTCATCAAGGACGGCACATATTGATTGGGATTTTTTTTTTCTTCACAAAGCAAAACTGGGTGCTGTAGTGCATCGCTTCATGTTTCCATTTCTTTTTTTTCTTCCTAGTTTGAGATTAGTCAAAAAGAACCCCTAGCAAAATACCAGACCAAGCAGCAATGGGTGTGATGTTATAATAGAAAGATTTGAAGTTAGAAAACTGCAGTTAAGCCTGGGCTCTTCCATTTTCTAAATAAGTGATTGTGGGTAACATTTAATTGTTCCTAAATTCGTTTCCCAAAATGGGCTAATTACAGTATCCTGAAGCTGTAGTATCCCACCTTCCTCAAAGAATTATTATAAGGAAAGCATTTAGAAAACTTTAAGATTCCACTGAGTCTATCCAGTTTCTTAAGAGCGAAAGAACAGGGAAGAGGGTTTCGTGAAAGTATGTTGACCCAGAGACCTGGGTGACCTTCTTCAACCATGAGCCTTTGAGTAGCTATATTGGGTGATGCAATTTATCATGAACTATGCACCACATACAGAATTAGGTGCTGCAGATATAAGTACAAAAAATGAAACAATTCTTACTCACAATGAGCTTACATCCTAAATGAGGAGAGTATTTTTAAATAAAGATTATTGCATCAGGGGATCATAAAACTCCCTTTTATCTGCTTAGTCAGTGATGGATACTTCAGTCTTGAATTTTCCCAACAGTGAGGCTAGCTCTGTTTTTAGGCTGAAAGTAAATGGAACCCCTCATAAAAATACTTTTGTCCCATCATTGGTGATGTCTCCAAAGCTGTAAGAGCAGATTGGAGAGAGAGAGAGTCCAAGCACCCAATATGTTGCCTAGATAAGAGACTCAGGCTTCTACAAATTACTTTCTCCCTGTCCAAAATTTGCAGCATTCTGAAGAGGTGGGGGGGGTTAATATGAAAGCCATCAAGCCATGAGCAGACAGGACCATAAATCTCAAGGACTGTTGAAATTGAATCAAACAAGACCACCTGTGCACACTATTTCAAAATGAGAGTGAATTGGGAAATGCAAGTGAGGGCAACAGTGAACTGGAGACCTAGTCTTCCAAGCCTATACTCCTCGAATGGTTTCTGCTCCCAATTCCCACTGAGAATTCAATAGTCAATATCAATATTCCTCTTGACATTCCATTATCTGCAAAGATCTGTTAGCCAGCAGCCAGTAATTATAAGTGGCCAAATTATGTCAATAAGACAGGTAAGTCAGGGAACAGCAGCTGACTTACATGGTACGATTTCAGAGATAACAGGAAGACTACCCCCTTGGTCAAATCCTTCCCAGTTCCATGCACTATATCTTGAGGGTATATGAATTTCTATAATTAGAAACCCATAGTTTTACCTACTTTGGTGGTTGTTGTTAAGATGTTTTCAGTCATATCTGACTATTTGTAGCCCCATTTGGGGTTTTCTTAGCAAAGATACTGAAGTGGTTTGCCATTTACTTCTCCAGCTCATTTTACAGATGAGGAAACTGAGATGAATGGGTTAAATGACTTGCACAGGGTTACATAGCTAGGAAGTGTCTAAGGCCAGATTTGAACCCAAGTCTTCCTGATTTCTGGTCTGGTGTTATATCTACTGCATCATCTACCTGCCACACATCCTGTCTTGATTTGTGAATTTCTGTAATTAGAAATTCACAATTTTGCCTCCTAATAAAATGCAAATATGCCTGTGAGATGGAGAAGTAGCAATGGCAATCAATTTTGATGAAAATGGAGCTAATATGCAAGCCTGACAGAGAATTGTAAGAATTCCGTAAGCCTGATCCAATTTAAAACTATTTTCCTTTTCCTATCTTTTCACTCATAAAGAAACCCATGGAAATAAATGTTCTGGTTATATGTACCTTTTTATGAATTACTGTCACATCATTTCCTGAAAGTAAGTTGTAGAAATTAAAAGGTAAAAACTGAAGCATTCCAAAGGCAAGGATGGAGGACTCAACAACTATGAAGATGAAGAAACTGAAAATAAATTTTGCCAATTTCTTAACTCTTCCTAAAGTGGACCCTTGGCTGAAATCCTGAGCTTCTAGTGATCTCTACTTGCAAACATACATAACAGAACTTAGTGTGAGAAAGGTCATTTGAGATGGTCTAGCCCAACTCTTTCATATAAAAAATGAGCAAAAGAAAGCCCAGAGGTTGTGAGTTGCTTAATTCAAACAGACATTAAGTGGTATATCCAGATTTCAAATCCATTTCCTTTGATTTCAAATCCATTTCACTTTCCACTAAAGATGTGGAGTTTTTCTGCTTGGCATCCACCCAGAGATTTGTTCCCCAGCTCCAAGGGAACAAATACACAGATGGAAATGGCCATGAATGCAGATAATGATAAAAATCACCACCAAATGTTGCCATAAGATGTGTCTATCACAGGTGAGGACCCATAATATTGTAAATGAATAGATGCTTCAGAAACCAAGTCAGGTGCTCTGATGACCTGGGCTCAGCTGTTTTCATCAGCTGGAGAAGGACAAAGTTTCTGATCAGTGACCCAAGAGGAGCCCTCTCTCAAGGAAGAGGAAATCTGGATCAATACTGCTTTTTAAAAAATTATGCCTAAAAATTTCTTGGGATTTCAAATTGGAATGTTCAGGGCAGGCTAACCTCCTTGATTTTCTTTCTGGGTAGGGAGTCCTGATAGTTTTAATGGAAGAAAAGTCTTTCTAGAACAACTTGGCCCCTGCCAATGAACCAAGCAATAGATAATCAATGCATCCAAGAGACTTCCCTTGGCCAGGACTATTGGCTTTTCAAACAGTGTAGTCATTTACTGATACTGATGACTGTGTTTAATATGGTGAACCTTGCTTTGACTGACACTCCAGTAGCAGCACAACAACTTTAGAGCGTCCAAAAATGGAGAATAGAATCTTAGAATCTTAAAAATGGAAAAGATCTTAAAGTCCCCTCATTCAACACAGCCCCCTCACTTCATTTATTTTTTCTTTCTGTTCATTATGATCTAAAAAATCAATAAACATGAACAATCTCACGTGAAAATAAAATCATAGTAAATAAACCATAAATATAAAACTGTATCTATCATATACAGCTTTTAAAAATATATATGTATATATACATATATAAAAAACATTTCACCTAATAGTTACACTACACTGATTACCTGTGCCTTCTTCTAAACTTCTGCTCTTTACTACTTTTAAAATATTTTAATGCCCTTTTCTTCTTTTTTGTACACCATTGTCAGTGTTGTTACTGTGAAGTTATTTTTCAGTCATATCCTACTCTTCATGACCCTTGACCCTATTTGGGGGTTTTCTTGGCAGAGATATTGGAATGATTTTCCATTTCCTTCTCCATCTCATTTTTATACATGAGGAAACTGAGGCAAGCAGGGTTAAGTGACTTCCCCAGGATCACATAGCACATAACTGAGGCCAAATTTGAACTCAGGAAGATGTCTTACTGACCCCAGGTCTGGCACTCTGTGCCACCTGAGTGCCCTCTCACCATCAATACTTCTTAATATCTCCCTAATTCTTCATCTCCTCCTCTACTCAACCTCCAAAAAAAAAGCCTTCCCTTATAAATTGCATAGTTGAAGGAATTTCTGTGAAGATGGCAATGTAAAAACTCCTTAGGAAGCCCCAGCAGAAACCCCAACAAATAAAAGGCCCCCAGAAATAGCAATGATAAAGTAAATGGAAATTCAATGTTAAGTAACTTCTATCCAATGAAGAATTGTAGAAAAACAGTGACAGAAGTTACCAGATGTAGATAGAAGGGTCTCATTAGGAAAATCAACACATATATAGATAAACACAAGTCACAACAGAGAAGTCAGAACAGGCAAAGGGGCTCAAATCCAAACTCCAATAACAGTCTGTCAGAACAGAAACAAGGGCAGAAATAGCCCACGTAGATCACTTCACAGGATGTTATGGCCTAGATATAGTCCTGAGAGCACTGGGAACCATAGCAAGAGATAAGATAAAGAGCATATAATCATTACCACCTGGGGAATGTACAGGAACTGGTGATGGAAATAATTCCTGACTGGGGATTTTACAAAGAGAAGCCAGAGTCTAGCTGAAGCCAGATTCCATAGTGGGCCACCAGCAGACTGAGAAAAAAACCAACTATTGTGGGCCAGATGGATAGGTAGTGGCAGGAGCATCCAGACTATGAAAGGGACTGATCCAAAAATAAAATCTCAAAGCAAGAACTAAGGCTGAAAAAGATGGAAAAAAAAAAAGAAGAAAACAGAACACAATAAAAAATACTTTGCATTACAGGACTATAAGAGATAAATCCACCAGAAGACAATAACTCCACAACTACAAATAGAGTCTTAGAAGAAAAAAAAATTGTTTAGATACAAGGATTAAAAAACTAACAGGGGAAAATGATAAAAGAAACACAAAATGAAATTTTAGCTAAGAAGGAAAAAAAATAAACAGGATAATAAATCAATAGCCTAAAGCAGATTGTAGAAAAGCTTATGCAAGAAGTAGAAAAAGAGAATGGAGCAAAAAGAACTCAATGCCTCCCTGAAGCCACAAGAAATGCTGAAAGGTTCAAATGGTTGAAAAAAATGAAGAAAAAAGTACCCACTATCAAAAAGCAATTGATGAGGAAAATATGTCAAGGAGAAATAATTTAAGAATCTACGACAGACTCGCACAACTTGTGAACTTCTTTGGGCTGCAGATAGGATAGAGACAGACTGATGATATATGGCTGTCGTGGATCAGGGGACAGCCACCTGAAATCCTTTGGTGGGCTGCAAGCAGCCTAAGGGCCATATGTTGTGCACGTCCAATCTATGGACTAGAGGGACAGAGTGAAAATGGTAGAGTGAAGGCAGGGACTCTCCTGACCTTTCCCATATTCCCCTTGAAACAACTTTAAAATGATATCTAAGAATGAATTGTGAAGCAATAGAATGAACATAAGGATGTAGTGAAATGATTTTCAAGTGCAAGATAACTTAGAAGGTAAATGGGAAAAGACTGTTTCACTAGAGTGAGAGTAAAGTACACTCTAGCACAAGTCACACTCCATCAAACCAGGAGCAGGAAATAACCTGGGAAACCAGCAACAGGACAAGGCCAGCAAGAAACTAGTGCCCCAATGTATTGATCATGCATTTTTGCTTATTGTTAATATAATTTTGCTTCTTAATGGGAAGATCTTCCCCACTCATTAATAGAAGATTTCTAGGAAGGCCCACACCTTTTGTTAATGAGGCTCTGGTTCCCAAGAGTTTAATGCCCTCTGGTTCTGAAAAGTATATAAGTATTCTGAGGTGAGGTTTTACTTTGGCTTACATTGGAAATGTTTGGCCAGATGAGACTCTGGCCAGATGCTAAGGAGCTAAGGAAAACCCAGATGTTGGTGCTTCTCTCTCTGGTAACTATGTATGTATGGTCAGACAGTTGCATCTGTCTGTTAATCTATGATGTATTGCTTATTCTCAGGCAGCAGGAAGCACTGTTTGTTGATCTTGATTTCTCTGCATTTTCTCTGAAGTTCAGGGTCCTGACTTTTTTTCCTGAACTAAGTGAATAATTTACATGTGCTTCGTTAAAGAGGTTGCTGACTCCTCAAAAGTTTGCCTTTCCTTTTAGAAAAGCAGATCAAAGAACCTGCGATAGCAGGCCCTTCTGTTTACGGTGAGGTACTTGTTGGTATACTCGGCAAGATAGTGGCAACCTGGCAAGTCAATAGTGCCTGGGTAAGCCAACCACAGGCCATACCCCAGCAAGCCAAAACTGTCCTGGCAAGCAAGCAGTGCTCTGGCAAGCCAGCAGCAGGCCTTAGGGACTGCTGAATCAGCAGTCCAACAGGAAGTGATGGGGAATAAATGGGATCCTTTGATGACAGTAAGTCTAGGACTATTACATTGCCCATACCTGGTTTGTGTTAGGTCATAAGCCTTGGCTGCAATCTCAGGGCAAGGAGGAATACTAGAAACTAGTGCTCATAGCCACAGGGAAGCAGGGACCCTGATCAAAGTTCAAAGATTGCTTGAGGTCACTCACAAACTGTAGCACAGGACAGGAGAACAGTGACTGAACCTCTCCTTAGATCATCTACCTTGGTGTAATAGTAATTTAAAATGGAAATAGGCCCATATGATCTGCTTAAATCACCTGGAAGCCTGGTTCACATATGGTTAGAAGGAGCTAGCTGAAGAGGCAGAACAGAAGGGTAGAGCAGAACTGGGAGGAAGTGAGTGAGGGGGTCGGGTCAGAGGGGATAGAACACAAGCCAACGGACACAGGCCCAACTGACACATTGTGACAGTTCAGAGTTGAGAAGACTGGGAAAGGGCAAGTTTGAGACTCATACATTGTAACAGTTGATAGTTGAGAAGACCCTGGGGCTGGGGGAGGGGAGGTTTGACAATGACTTTGCCCTCTCCTGTGATCATGTTTTTTACTTTCTAGTTCTGGGATTTGGCTTTCTGGTGTTTAAATAAATGTTTTTCTTCTGCCTTCTATATGGAGACTTTTATATTTTGCAATTGAGAAGTACCCTGGCTTTTTCATAGTCACCACCGGTGCTATGACTATTGCCTTGCTGATACACTAGGAAGAACTAAAAACTTACAGACCTCAAGAACAACTCTAAAAACAGCAGAAAAATACCCAAAGACTGGGATAGTGACCTCTCCACCCCTGGAGCAGAGTCTAACTTTAACACAAAGTTGAAGGCAAAGAAATGGACAAAAGAAAAATGAGCAAATAACAAGAGAAAAAACTTGACCATAGAAAGTTACTGTGGTGACAGGGAACATCAAAGCACAAACTCAGAAGGGGACAAAAGGGCTACATGAAAAATCTAAAGAAAAAAATCAGTCTCAGTACCAAAAAAATTTACTGGAAGAACTCAAAAAGTATTTTACAAATCAAATAAGAGAGGTAGAGATAAAATGGGGAAGGGAGAAATAAGGATGATACAAGAAAATTATGAAAAGGAAGTCAACAGCTTGGTAAAGGAAATACAAAACATATACAAGAAATGGGGGGAAAGGTATACCAACATTCACTGAACAAAATTACCCCTTATTAGGTAGAATCATCAGAGCAGCTAGGTGATGCAATGGATAAAGCACCAGCCCTGGAGTCATGAGGACCAAGTTCAAATCCAGCTTCACATTTTTAATAGTTGTGTCACTCAGGACAAGTCACTTAATCCAAATTGCCAGTGAGAAGACTGTATTAAAAAGTAGAATTGGTCAAATGGAAAAGGAGGTACAGAAGCTCCCTGAAGAAAACAATTCCTTAAAAATTAGAACTGGAAAAGTATAAGCTAATAACTCAATGAGGTATCAAAAATTAAACAAAATTAAAAGTAAAAAATAGGAGAAAATGTAAGAAAATATTTTCCAGTAAATTTTCCAGTAGAAAAATATCTTAGAAAATAGATTCAGGGGAGATAATTTAAGATTTATTGAGTTACCTGAAAGCCATAATAAAAAAGAGTCTAGGCATCATATTTCAAGAAAATATCAAGGAAAACTACCATATTAGAACCAGAGGGTAAAATAGAAATTAAAAGAATCCATTGATTACTTCCTGGAAGGGATCCCAAAGTGAAAATTCCCAAGAACATCACAGTCAAATTTCAAAGACCCCAGGTCTAGGAGAAAATACTACAGGCAAATAAAAAGAAACAATTCAAATATCATGGGGGCAAGTCATGATTACACAGAATTTAGCAACTTCTACATTAAAGAGTCAAAGGCATTGGAATATGATATTCTGGAAGGCAAAGGAGGTAGGATTATAGCTAAGAATCAACTACCCAGGAAAAAGTGATTTATAATACTTCAGAGGAAAATATGTATATTGGATGAAATTGGATGAAACTTTAATTTTAAACACAAGATTCAAAAGAAGCATAAAAAGGTAAACAGAAAAGAGAAAATATAATAGATTCATTAATGACAAACTACATTGCAATGTGAAAAGATGATAGTCATAACTCTTAAGAACATTATAATTATTAGAGCACCTAAAATGTGTATACATTTTCAAAAGACATGAATGTAAATTGATTGTGATGGAAAGATATATAAAAACAAAATAAAAAAGTGAGAAACAGTGATGCAATGGGAGAAGAGAGTAGAATGGGGTAATATTCTCTCACATAAAAGGGATACGAAAATCTGTTACAGTGGAGAAAAATATAGGGGGGTTGCAGGCAATATTTTAACCTTACTCTCATCAAAACTGACTGAAAGTGGGAATAAAATAAGCACTAAATTGGGTACAGAAATCTATCTTACCTTATCAGGAAGTAGGAGGGGAGGGGGACAAGAGAAGTTAGGTGAATTGATAGAAGGGAAGGCAGATTGGGAGAGGCAGTGGTCATAAAGCAAAACACTAGTGAGAAGGGAAAGAGTGAAAGGAGACAGAGACAAAAGGATAAAAGGGGAGGCAATAGGATGGAGAGATAATAATGGAGTTAATAATCATAACTATGAAGTGAATGGAATGAACTCACCCATATAATGGAAGTGTACAGCAGAGTGTATTAAAAAAGAGAATCTCACAATATGTTGTTTACGAAGAATACATCAGAAGCAGAGAGACGCACACAGAGTAAATGTAAAGGGCTAGAACAGAACATTATGTTTCAGCTGAAGTTTAAAAAAACACAGGGGTAACAATAATGATCTCAGACAAAGCAAAAGCAAAACTACATCTAATTAATGTATTCATTAATGATGAACTACACTGCAACATGAGAAGATGACAGTAATAACTCTTAAGAACCAATGGAAAACCAAATGAGTTCTTGTCCCCAAACATGGATCTTTGTGTTTATCAAACTAGATTACTATGGTTATTTACTACAGTGTAAAGGAAGATTGATTACCTCCTGGAAGAGATCTCAAAGTGAAAATTCCCAGGAATATCACAGCCAAATTTCAGAGGAAACTATATCTTGCTAAGAGGTACCATAGACAATGAACACATATGCACCAAATGGTATAGCATCCAAATTTCTAAAGGAGAAGTTCAATGAATTATAGGAAGAAATAGACTATAAAACTATACTAGTGGGGGACCTCAACTTTCCATTCTCATAACTAGATAAATCTAATCTCCAAATTAACAAGAAGCTAAGGAGGTGAATAGAATTTTGAAAAGTTATATATGAATATACATATATATGTGTGTATATATATGTGTATGTATATATACACACACATACATACACATCTTGGAAAAACTGAAAGAAATAAAAGCCTTATTTCTCAAATATATAGAGAACTGAGTGAAATTTACAAGAATTCAAGTCATTCCCCGATTGATAATTGGTCAAAGCATATGAACATGCAGTTTTCAGATAAAGAAATTAAAGCTATCCATAGTCATATAAAAATGCTCTAAATCACTTGATTAGAGAAATATAAATCAAAATAACTCTGATGTAATACCTCATGTCTATTAGATGGGCTAATACAATAGAAAAAGAAAACGATAAATGCTGTAGGAAATTGGGAAAACTGGATACAAATGTTATTGGAGTTGTGAACTGATCCAATCATTCTAGAGAACAATTTGGAATTATGCCCACAGGGCTATAAATCTGTGCTTACTCTTTCCTCCACCAATACACCTATTAGGTCTGTATTCCAAAGATATAATAAAAAAAAAAGGAAGGGGAAGGACCTATTGTACAAAAATATTTATAGCAATGTTTTGTTTTGTTTTGTTTTTGGTAGTGGCAAAGAATTAGAAATTGAAGTGAAGTTTATCATTTGGGGAATGGCTGAACAAATTGTGGCACAAGATCATAATGGAATACTATTGCACCATAAGAAATTGTGAGCAGGATGCTTTTTTAAAAACCTTGAAAGATAGATCGTCTGATGCAGAATGAAGTGAGCAGAACCATGAGAACTGTATCATGATCAACTGTGAATGACAGCAATTCTCAGCAGTAAAATGAACAAGACAGTTCCAAAGGACTCATGATGAAAAATGCTATCCATTTCTAAACAAAGAAGTGATGGAGTCTGAATGAAGATTAATACATACTATTTTTTGCTTTATTTTTTTCCTTTTTTAATGTGTTTTTTACAACATGATTAATAGGGAATGTTTGCACGATTGCACATGGATAACCTATATCAAATTGTTTACTGTGATGGGGGAGAGGAGGGAGATGGAAGGGACAAGTCCAGAGTGGAGGAAGAGACAAAGAATTTAGAACTAAAATTTTTAAAAAATGTTAAAATTATTTTTACATGCAACTTGAAAAAAAAACAGTAGATCTTCCAATACAACCCCAGGAGCTATATGAACACAATCATATCTGAACAACTGGAAAATATTAATTACTCATGGCTAGACTGAGCCAACATAATAGAAATTATAATTCTTACTAAATTTACTTGCTTATTCAATAAGAATCATACTACCAAAAATTATTTTATATAGCTAGAAAAATAATAAAATTCAATTAGGAGATCAAAAGATAAAGAATATCAAGAGAATTAATGGAAAAAATGTGAAGGAAGGTGGTTTAGCCATACTGGTTCTCAAAATGTATAAATTGTAATAAATGGTATAAATAAATGGTAATGTAAAGTGGTAATCCTCAAAATAATCTGGTACTGACTAAGAGATGGAGAGTTAGATCAGTGGAACAGATTGGGTACGCAATACACAGTAGTAAATAACCATAATAATCTAGTTTGATCAACACAAAGATCCCAGCTTTGGGGACAAGAACTCATATTGTTTTCCATTGATTTTCTAATACCATTGCCAACCCCCCATGCCCTAACTTCCATTGTGAATGACTTATTCTCGATAAGACAAAAAAGTCCCGATCATTGCATCCAACATACCTATGTTCAAACCTAAGTATCAAAATGTATCAGTAATGCAAATATAAATTATAACTCATTATCCATTGCTCCATTACAGAATACTAGAGTTGTAAAGTTTTAGATAGCCAAGGGTCAGGAATAATTGCTGTCCTTTTCCATGACATATCTTTAGTGTACTTTATAATCATGCACTATATAAGGCATCAATTGAGCAACCAAGAGCCTCAGCACCTTCACAAACCTCCACCATGCTCCAAGACAGAATTCAGTGTAATGTTATGCAGACCTCTCCACAAGAACAAAGAGGCTACTCACTGTAATCCTGTTACATAAAGATCCATCCCTGTTCTGGTAATTACACAGTAGAGATAGCATTGATTAACACATTAATAAATAACCTAGCAATTAAAATGCAGGCAGCAACTGCTAGAGGAAATAGTGTCCTTGTGCTAGGTTATGGGGATGAGTCAAGAAAACCGAGTTTTTCACAGCATTCATTCATTCATCTATTCATTTTTCAACAGAAATTCACTTAGCATTTCTGATGGGTCTAGCCCTGAGCTAGTTGACATGGAGAAAATAGTCCATCAGTCAATAAATATTTTTTATGAGGTACTTGGCTATGTGCCAGGCAGCGTGCGAAACACTGGAAATATGAAGAAAGGCAAAAGATAGTCCCTGCTCTCGGGAGCACTCACAATGTAATGGGGAAATGAAAAGTAAACACTGTCTCTACCTAATTTAGCAGAGATGCGGGGAAGGTAATTCTCAAAAGCAGCTTCGTCCCTGAATCCTTCACTAGCCTTACTATATTGCATTTCTTGTGTGGCCTACTCCCTGATCATTTTGGAGCAATGGTGAAGCCTCAGATTTGCTCTGACTCTGAGAAAGTAGCTCCAATGCCATATGAGTGAACAAACAAAACTCTGAAACAATTTCAGACGATACAGGGTATTTTTAAGAGGCACCATGAGGAAGGAAGAAGTCCCAAAGACACAAAACACCAGCTCCCCTTTCCTCCATCTTAGCCCAGTTTGATTAAGAGCCTGGTAAGTTATATACTTTGCCCAGAGTCACACAGCTAGTGTGGAAGTGGAATTCAAACTCAGGTTTTCATGACTCTTAAGTTCCAACTCTCTAGCCATTTTCAATCTACCTACCAACTTAACTAAATGAGCTTTACAATAATATGTTTTTATTTAGTCTTTTCAGTCCTATTCACCTCTTTGTGACTCTATTTGGGGTTTTCTTGGCAAAGTTATTGACATAGTTTGCCATTTCCTTCTCCAGATCATTTTATAGATGAAAAAATTGAGACAAACAGGGTTAAGTGACTTGCCCAGAGTCACTTAGGGAGTGATTTGAATTTAGGAAGATGAATCTTCCTAACTCCAGGTCCAGCTCTCTATCCATTGAGCCACTTTGCTAGTCCTACAATGATATAGGAATCCCATTAATAAGAGCACTACCTAGTTTAGTAGAGATGCAGCAAAGGAGATTCTCAAAAGCAACTAAGTCCACTTACATAGAGAATTATAGGAATATGAATACTTCCCCAATTGATAAATGGTCAAAGGATATGAATAGGTAGTTTTCAGATGAAGAAATCAAAACTCTCCATAATCATATAAAAATGTTCTAAATCACTATTGATAGGAGAAAAGCAAATTAAACACCTCGGAGGTACCATCTCACACTTATAAAATTGGTTAATACGAAAGAAAACAAAAATGATAAATGTCAAAGGGAATGTGGAAAGTGGAAATACTAATGCATTGTTGGTAGAGTGCAAACTGTTCCATTCATTCTGGAGAGCAATTTGGAACCGTGCCCAAAGGGTTATAAAACTGTGCATCTTCTTTGACCTAGCAATACCACTACTAGGTCTATATCCCAAAGAGACTTTAAAAAGGGGGTAGGGGGAGAGGACCTATTTGTACAAACATATAGCAGATTTTCTTTGAAGAGGCAAAAAATTGGAAATTGAGGAGATGAGCATCAGCTGGGGAACAGTTGAACAAGTTATGGCATATGCTTTAATGTAATACTACTCTACTATAAAAGAAATGATGAGCAGGATGCTTTCAGAAAAACCTGAAAAGACTTATAAGAACTGATGCAAAGTGAAGTGAGCAGAACCAGGAGAACATTGTACAAAGTAACAGTACAATATTGCTATATGGTGTACAGCACTGTATATCATTCAACCATATTGTACCAAGAATCAAATATGAATGTCATCTATTTCTCAGCAATACAAAGATCCAAGACAATCCTGAAGGACTTGTGTTGAAAAATGCTGTCCACCCCCAGAGAAAGAACTTATGTTGTCTGAATATGTTGTCCAAATACAGATTGAAGCATACTATTTGTGTGTGTGTGTGTGTGTGTGTGTGTGTGGTCTGTTTTCTTTTACAACAAGACTAATACAGAAATATGGCATATTTTAAATGACTGTACATGTATAACTTATATAAAATTGTTTACCATCTTAGAAAGCGGGGGGAAGGTGGAAAAGAGGGAGAGAACTTGGGATTCAAATTCTTAAAAATTAATATAATTTATTATTAGTATTAATTATATTAATATTATATAAATATTAATTATATTGATATTACCATTATATTAATCATATTAATATAATTAAAAATAAAACATCAAAAGGTAGAAAAATATAAAATTACATTTGAGCAAAAAGAAAACCATGAACATAATAATGGGCATCTTATTCAAGAATTCATAAAAGAAAACTGCTAGTGTCTGTCAGGATCAGAGAAGGAGGTGAAACTGTAACAATTACATTGGTAACTTCTTGAAAAAAAAAATCTAAATTAAGAAAAGCTCAAATCCAGAACTTACAAGTCAAGATAAAGATGTTACAAGTAAGACAGAAAGAAAGAGTTCAAGTACCAGGAAAACAGTCAAAATCATGCAAGACAGCATATAAGACAACAAAAAAAGAGAAAAATCTCAAGACTATGCTATTGTGTTTCAAGAAACAAAAAGATACAGATTTAAAACCAAGAGTAACTTATTCTGAACATCCAACCAGCAAACAAACAAAAAACTTGACCTTTAAATTGAATGGAGAACTTTTAAACATTTCTGATAAAATAACCAAAGATGGATAGAATCTTTGAAATGAAAATACAGGAAGGAAGAAACACTAGAAAGGAAAATATACCTGAATAATTCAAAGGGTCTAAATTATAATGAAGTATTTACTTAATAAGGGAGAAAGAGGCAAGAGTCCTTTCAGAATTCTAATGTTTTCCAGGTAGACAAATAAGAAAAACACAGATCTTAGACGGGGTTTTGTTTTGTTTTGTTTTGTTGGGTTTAAGAGAGAAATTAAATGTTAAGGAAAAGTAATATGCTAGGGAATAACTGAGAAAGAACTTAATATTTTCCACAAATTGCAGTGTATAAGCAAACATAAATATATGACCTCATTTATCTGAACAACTGAAGAACTAATAATTCTCTGTGCAATTTAATAAAACATAATTAACATATACACATAAGATTTTCAGATTTTATAAGTGGTATACATATAATATCTCATTTGAAAGTGACAACAACAATGTGATTTATTGCTATTGTTGCCATTCTGCAAATGAGGAAATTGAGACTGAATGAGGTTTGTCCAAGTTCACACAGTTACTGTCTGTCTGGGAAGGGTTTTGAACTCAGATTTGTCTAATTCCAAATCCAGCGGTCCCTTCTGGGTACCTCATATTACCAACAAATGCAACAAGAAAGAAAAAGGAAATTTCAATCCAAATCACCAAAGAATATGCAAAATACCTTGGAATTCAGCTACTAATATGCACATGTTAATTATGTAAATACAACTCCAAAACATTTTATAGAAATAAAGATAAATTGAACAATGAAGGATATATTAATTTCTTATGGTTAGCCTATGACAATATAATAGAAATGACAATGATGCCTACATTAATTTACATGATATTCAATATCATGCCATTCAAATTCATGAGAGGTTGCTTTGCAAAACTAGGAAAAATAACAAAATTTATCTAGAGGAAAAATGATCAAAAATCTCAGGAAATAATGAAAAATGTGGAACAAGTCAGGGCCCAGAATTTCCTGAAACAGATCAGGTACATGATACTCAGAAATAATTTATGTAGTACTGTGTTTGATAACCAGCATTTGATAATATAGTAGTACAACATTTGATAAATTCAAGGACTCAACTATTAGTATAAGGACTCACTGTTCACTTAAAAAAAAAACTCCTGGGAAAAATTAAAAGCAGACTGGCAGAAATACCTCACACCAAATCATCACACGACATTATAGCATAAATATAAATTCTGAAAGATTACAAGACCTAAACAAATGATAATATCACACAAAAAAATTAGAGGAACAAAGAGGAAGATGCCTTTCACAATTATTATGTGGTAGATTTTTAATGAAACTAGGGATAGAGATGATCATAGGACATAAAATGGGCAATTTTTATTACATAAAAGTAAGAAGCTTCTACAAACAAAAAAATCAATAGAAGGGAAATAGTTAACTGAAAAAAATCTTTGTAGGAAATTTCTCTAATAAAATTCTGAGATCATAGATATACATACATATGTATATATATATATATATGTATGTATATAGGTACATACATATGTGTGTACCTATATACATATACACAATAATAACTATTCACCAATACATAATTTTTCAAATATATGAATAGGTTTAAGGTTGTTAATCAACATTTTAAAAAATGTTCTGTATTACAAATAAGAAGAGTAATGCCAAATAAAACAACAATATGCCTCCATATTATACTATTAGATTAGAAAAAAGGACAAAAAATGGAATATGAGGGGTGTTGAAGGCTATGTGGGAGGACAGGAACATGAACGCACTGTTGCTTTTACTTGTGAATTGGACTAAACAGATTAAATACTCTGGAAATGAGTTTGGAGTTATATGCTAACTATTACTAAACTTCATATACTTTTTGACTCATTGTTACCATGTTGCCATCAAGGAAAGAGAAAAAGGACCCATAAGAATAAGATATTTATTGTATTTTTTTGTGGCAGCAAAGAATTTGAAACCAAGTAAGTGATACATTTGGATAGTGGCTGAACAAATTATGGCATATGAATAAAATGGTATCTTATTGTCCTCTTAAGAGAAATCCTGTAGGACTTGTATGGGCTGGTACAGAGGGATGAGAACAGAATCAGATGAATTATTTTATATAATCATGAAGATGTTGTTAATGAAAACTTTGAAAAACTTCAAAACTAGGATCATTGTGATAACAAGTCGTATTACAAAGACAACTTTTTATTAAATTGTATTTTATTTTTTCAATTACATGTAAAAACTTATAACATTTATTTTTATAATGAATATATTATATATATTATGTATTTTATAATAATTATTTGAGTTCCAAACTTTGTCATTCCTTTCCCTTGCTCCTCCTTAAGATGGTAAGCAATTAAATACAGGATTTATATGTGCAATCATGTTCAACATATTTCCATATTGGTCATGTTGTGAAAAATGAAACAGACCAAAGAGAAATGAAACACACAAAAAGTGAAAATAGCATGCTTTGATCTGTATTCTGACATCATCAATTCTTTCTGCATATGAGGAAAGCATTTTGCATCAGGAGACTTTTGCACTTGTCTTAGATCATTGCAATGCTGAAAATAGTAAGGTCAATCATAGTTGATCATTGTATAATATTGCTGTTACTGTGTACAATGTTCTCCTGGTTCTGCTCACTTCAGTTTGCATCAGTTTATGTAAGTCTTGCTAGGTTTTTCTGAAATCCACCTGCTTGTCATTTTTTAAGGTTAGATTTTTTTTTTTGCTTGTTTCTTATAGGACAATAATATTCCATCACAATCATATACTATAACTTGTTCAGCCATTCACCAATTGACAGGCATTCCCCCAATTTCCAATTCTTTGCCACCACAAAAAAAGAGCTGCTATAAATATTCTCCTACATGTTCATCTTTTCCTCTTTTTATGATCTCTTTGGGATACAAAGCTAATAGTGGCATTGCTGAATCAATGAGTATGTGCAATTTGATTGTCCTTTAGGAATGATTCCAAATAACTCCACCAATAATGCATTCATGTCCCAATTTTCCCACATCCTCTCTAACAATCATCATTTTTCTTTTCTGTTATATGAGCAATACGATAAGTGTGAGATGGTTTCCCAGAATTGTTTTAATTTGTATTTCTCTAATCAGTAGTGATTTGGAGCATTATTTTCATATAATTATAGATAACTTTGATTTCTTCATCTGAAAATTGTCCATATCTTTTGATCATTTATTAATTGAGGAAAGATGTATATTTTTATAAATTTGACTCAATTTTCTTTTTTTGTAAATTTTTTATTCATTTATATATACTTAAATACAAAATGAGAAAAGAAAAAAAGAATATTGCCATGTCCACAGCAGAACATGAGAGAATTCAGCATAAAACAATGAATTTCCATTTCAAGAAAACCTATGTAATATATACTACATATTGTTTTCCAAGTTATACCCAGTTTTTCTTTGCTTCCTTGTAGGTTTTGTTTTGCTCTCTGATGTGCAAGTTTTTCTTAATTGGTTCCCTGTCCTCCCCCACAGCCCTGAAGAAGGATACAATTAAACATGGATTTTACACCCTCATACACACACACACATACACATATATATGTAAGACCATCCTATGCATATTTGTGCTTGTGATCTTTCTCTGAAGGAGGATAGCACCTTCCTTCCTAAGTCCAAGTCTTTCCATATTTTTAAAAATCAACCAGCTCATCATTTCCTACACCAAAGCACTATTCCAACACAATCACATCCTATCTGAGAGATTATCTATTAAAAGTATTTTTCCCCAATTTTCAATACTTTCTTTCTATTCTTGGCTACATTTGGTTTTATTTATACAATAAAATTTTAATTTAAATCAATTTAATTTAATTTGAAAATAATTTAATTTCAAAACCTATTTTCCCAACTATTTTATATAGTAATGGAACTAATTCCTTAAATGTCTGATAGAATTCACTTGTCCCTGGAGATCTTTTCTGAGGGAGTTCCCTGATGGCTTGTTCAATTTCTTTTCCTCAACTGGGAATAGTTAGATATTCTATTTACTCTTCTGTTAATCTGGGCAATTTATATTTTTGCAAATAGTCTTCCATTTTACCTGTATTGTCAGGTGTATTGGCATTCAGCTGCGCAAAATAGCTCCTACTGATTGTTTTAATTTCCCCTTCATTTGTGGTACATCAATATTTTAATTTTTGATACTGGTAATTAGATTTTATTTCTTTTTTTAAGCCAAATTAACCAATGGTTTGCCTACTTTTACTGGTTTTTTCCCATAAAACCACGTCTTAACTTTATTAGTTCAATGTTTTTCTTCCTTTCAATTTTATTAATTTCTCCTTTGATTTTTGGAATTTTTAACTTGTTGTTTAATTGGGGAAATTTATTTTCATTTTTTCTAGTTCTTTTTAGTTGCCTGTGCAATTCATTACTCTGTTTTACTTACGTAAGGATTTAGAGATATAAATTTTCCCCAAGTACAGCTTTGGTTGCATCTCATAAATTTTGGTTCTAATTATTGTCATTCTCATTGATGAAATTATTATTTATATGATTTTTTTCTTTGATCCACCCATTGTTTAGGATTAGATTATTTAGTTATTGATTAATTTTTTTAATATAAATTTATTTAACTTTTTACATTCATTTTCACAAAATTTGGGGTTCCCAATTTTCTCCCCATTTATCCCCCTCCCCCACCCCAATACACTGAGCATTCTAATTTTCCCTATCTCCAATCTGCCCTCTCTTCTATCATCCCTCCCTTCTCTTGTCCCCATCTTCTCTTTTCTCCTGTAGGGCCAGATGACTTTCTATTCCCCATTAACTGTATTTCTTATTTTCTAGCAGCAAGAACAATACTAAACAGTTGTTCCTAAAACTTTGAGTTCCAAATTCTCCCCTTCCCTCCCTCCCCACCCATTCCTTTTGGGAAGGCAGGCAATTCAATATAGGCCCTATCTGTGTAGTTTTGCAAATGACTTCGATAATAGTCATGTTGTGTAAGACTAACTGTATTTTCCTCCATCCTATCCTGCCCCCCATTGTTTCTATTCTGTCTTTTGATCCTGTCCCTCCCCGAGTGTTGACTTCAAATTGCTCCCTTCTCCCATTGCCCTCCCTTCCATCATCCCTCCCTCCCTGCTTATCCCCTTCTCCCCCACTTTCCTGTACTGTAAGATAGGTTTTCATACCAAAATGAGTGTGCATTTTACTCCTTCCTGTAGTCGAATGTGATGAGGATAAACTTCATGTTTTTTTCTCAGCTCTCCTCTTTTTCCCTCCACTAAAAAGTCTCCTGCTTGCCTCTTGAATGAGATATAATTTACTCCATTCCATTTCACCCTCTCTCCTCCCACTACATTTCTCTCACTATTTACCTTAATTAATTTTAAGATATGGTCCCATCCTATTCAATTCCCTCTGTGCTCTCTGTCTCTGTGTGTGCGTGCATATGTGTATGTGTGTGTGTGCATGCATGTACATGTGTGTGTGTGTGTGTGTGTGTGTGTACATCTGTGTTGGTCCCACCAACTACCCAGATACTGAAAAGTTTTAAGAGTTACAAATATTGTTTTTCCATGCAGGAATGTAAACAGTTCACCTTTGGTAAGTCCCTTATGACTTCCCTTTGCTGTTTACTTTTTCATGCTTCTTCTCATTCTTGTGTTTGAAAGTCAAATTTTCTTTTCAGCTCTGGTCTTTTCATCAAGAATGCTTGAAAGTCCTCCATTTCATTGAAAGACCATATTTTCCCCTGAAGTATTATACTCAGTTTTGCTGGGTAGGTGATTCTTGGTTTGAGTCCTAGTTCCTTTGACTTCTGGAATGCCCTTCGATCCCTTAATGTAGAAGCTGCTAGATCTTGAATTATCCTAATTGTATTTCCACAATACTGGAATTGTTTCTTTCTAGCTGCTTGCAAGATTTTCTCCTTGACCTAGGAATTCTGGAATTTGGCCACAATGTTCCTAGGAGTTTCTCTTTTTGGATCTCTTTCAGGTGGTGGTCGATGGATTCCTTCAATACTTATTTTGCCCTCTGTTTCTAGAATCTCAGGGCAGTTTTCCTTGATAATTTCATGAAAGATGATGTCTAGGCTCTTTTTTTGATCATAGCTTTCAGGCAGTCCCATAATTTTTAAACTCTCTCTCCTGGATCTATTTTCCAGGTCAGTTGTTTTTCCCATGAGATATTTCACATTCTCTTCCATTTTTTTCATTCTTTTGGTTTTGTTTTATGATTTCTTGGTTTCTCAGAAAGTCATTAGACTCCATCTGTTCCATTCTAATCTTGAGAGAACTATTTTCTTCAGTGATCTTTTGAACCTCTTTTTCCATTTGGCTAATTTTGCTTTTGAAAGCACTCTTCTCCTCATTAGCTTTTTGAACCTCTTTTGCCAATTGAGTGAGCCTATTTTTCAAGGTGTTATTTTCTTCAGCATTTTTTTGGGTCTCCTTTAGCAAGGTATTGACCCGTTTTTCATGCTTTTCTTGCATCTCATTTCTCTTCCCAGTTTTTCCTCCACCTCTCTCACTTGATTTTCAAAATCCTTTTTGAGCTCTTCCATGGCCTGAGCCCACCAGACATCCACCTCGGATGTCTGGGATACAGAGGCCCTGACCTCCACATCTTTCCCTGATGGCAAGCATTGTACTTCCTTCTCAGAAATGATGGGAGGAAGGACCATCTCTTCCCAAAGAAAGTAGCTCTCTATGGTCTCATTTTGCTTCCTTTTTCTGGGCATTTTCCCAGCCAGTTACTTGACTTCTGAGATTCCTGTCCACCCCTGCCTAGATCCGCCCAGCTAGTGCTTGGGGTCTGAGATTCAAATGCTGCTTCCCAGCCTCAGGGCTTTCTTCCGCGGGAGTGGCTGCTATTCAATGTGAGCTTAAGTTCTGGTGCTTGGGTGGGGGCAGGGCCGCCTCCCAGGCTCAGTTCCCTCAGGGGGGTTATGCAGAGACCTTCGGTAATGGCCCTGAGCTCCTGTCTGCTTCGGGAGTCCTGGGCCACAACTGCCTCTGCCGCTGCCTCCCGAGGGGGCCCAAGTCACGGAGACACCCTGCTCCCCTCTCGGCCAACCCAGAAGTCTCTCTCACTGACCTGTAGCACCTGTGGGCAGAGGGACCTTCGCAGCTTCCAGAGATTCCATCCCTGAAGCCTGCTCAGATCTGCTTCCCTGGGGCCACTCGGCCAGGGCAACGCACATCCAGAGCGCCATGGACCCCTGGGGACGGGTTTCCAGGGCTCTCTTGAACAGAAATCTCTTCCATTGTGTTTCTGCACAGGTTCCCCTGTTCCAGAATTTGTGGGGAGTTCTTTTTACAGGAAATTTGTGGGCTGTGGATTCAGAGCTAGCATACATGAGTCTTTCTACTCCGCCATCTTGGCTCCTCCTCCCTGATTAATTTTTAATCTATATTTCCATAATCCTTTATTGAATGTAATTTTTATTGCATCATGATCTGAAAAGGGTGCATTTACTATTTCTCCTTTTCTTCATTTGATTGTGAGGGTTTTATGCCCCAATACCTGGTCAATTTTTGTGTGGGTACCATGTATCATTGAGAAAAAGATGTATTCCTTTCTGTCCCTATTCAATTTTCTCCAGCAATCTGTCATGTCTAACTTTTCTCAAATTATATTGACCTCCTTAGGTTCTTTCTTGTTTATTTTGTGATTACATTTATCTGTTTCTGGGAGGTCAATGATGAAGTCCCCCACTGGTATAGCTCTACTCTCTGTTTCCTCCTGTAACTCATTTAACATCTCTTTTAGACATTTGAATGGTATTTCATTTAGTGCATGTATGTTAAATATTGATATTGCTTTATTATATACAATACTTTTCAGTAAAATGTAGTTTCCTTCCTTGTCTCTTTTGATTAGGTTTATTTTTTCTTCTTGTTTTGTCTGAGACCATAAATATCTGTTTTGTTTTGTTTTTTTAACTTCAGCTGAAGCATAATATATTCTGCTCTAGCCTTTTACCTTTATTCTGTATGTGTTTCTCTACTTCCAATGTCTTTGTCGTAAAGAATATATTCTGGGAATCTGATTTTTAATCTACTCTACAATCCACTTCTGTTTTATGGGAGGAGTCATCCTATTCACATTCACTGTTATTAACTGTGTATTTCCCTCCATTCTAATTTCCTATTTCTACTTTTCTCTCTCTCTCCTTTCACCCTATCCCTCCTCACCAGTGCATTGCTTCTGATCACTATCTCCCTCAGTCTGCCATCACTTCTATCTGCTACTCATCTTTTCTTGCCCCCTACTCCCTTACTTCCCTATAAGTTTAAGACAGATTTCTATACCCAACTGAGTGTATATGTTATTCTTTCTTTAAGCCAAAGCCAATGATAGTAAAATTCAAACAATGCTCATCTATCCCTCTTCTTTCTCTCCACTATAATAGATTTTTGTGTCACTTAATGTAATACAATTTCCTCTATTCTGTCTCTCTCTTCCCTCTTCTCAGTGGAATCCTCTTTCTAACCCTTAATTTTTTTTATATCATTTCTCAACTTTTACCTGGAACTTCTATGTACACTCCTTATGAGTTACAAATAATCATCTTTCTGGGTAGGAATGTAAACAGTTTAACAATATTGAATAGCACATTTTTTTCTTTACTATTTACCTTTTCTGCTTCTCTTGAATCTTGTCTTTGAAAGTCAAATTTTCTGTTCAGCTCTGGTCTTTTCAGAAAGAATGTTTGAAAGTCCCCTATTTCATTTAATATCCATTTTTTCCCCTGAAAGATTATGCTCAGTTGTGCTGAGTAGTTGATTTTTGGTCGTAATCCAAGCTCCTTTGCCTTCTGGAATATCATATTCTAAACCCTCTGATCCTTTAATGGAGAAACTGCTAAATCCTATGTAATCCTGACCATGACTCATCAGTATTTGAATAGTTTCTTTCTGGATGCTTGCAGTATTTTTTTCCTTGCACTGAAAGTTCTGGACTTTGGCTACATTATTCTTGGGAGTTTTCATTTGGGGATCTCTTTCAGAAGCTGATTGATTGATTCTTTCAATTTCTATTTTGCCCTCTGCTTCTAAGGGTATCAGGGTACTTTTTCTTGACAGTTTCTGAAGAGATGATGTCCAGGTTTTTTTTTTAAATCATGACTTTTGGGTAGTTCAATAATTCTTAAATCTCTCCTGGATCTATTTTTCCAGGTTTGTTTTTCCAGTGAGGAATTTTCATTTTCTTCTATTCTTTCATTCCTTTGATTTTGTTTAATTAATTCTTGATATCTCACTGAGTTATTAGCTTCCACTTGTTCAATTCTAATTGTTAAGTAATTATTGTTTTCAGTGAACCTTTCTACCTCCTTTTCCATTTGACCAGTTTTAATTTTCAGGAGTTTTCTTCGGTGAATTTTCATTCTTTACTAAGCTGTTGACTCTTTTTCATGATTCTTTTGCATAAATCTAATTTATTTTCCCAATTTTCTTCTACCTTTCTTATTTGATTTTTAAAATCTTTTAAAAATCTTTTTAAAGCACTTTCAAGAAGATGTTTTTTGGCTTGAGACCAAATCATATTTCTGAGGATCTTTGAGATTGTTGCCCTCTTCTGAGTTTGTGCTTTGATCTTCCCTGTCATCATTGTAGCTTTCTATGGTCAGGGATTTTTTTATTTGGGTTTTTTTTGCTCATTTTATTTTTTAAAAATTTATGTAAATAGTAGAGAAGGAGGAGGAAGAGAGGGAAGGACTGAGGGATAAGAAGAATAAGAAGGAAAGAGAGAGAGAGAAACTGAGGCCTAGAGAAGTCATTTAACTTGCTCAGAGGGGTGTAGGGTGTATTCAAGGAGGAGCAGTACTTGGCATGATGGCTGCTGAGACATTTTTTGTGCTCTTTCCACCTTTGGTGTTCACCTGTTCCACTCAACTCTCTCACCTATGGTTCCAAGAAGCTGCAGCATGCTCATTGGCTAAACCCTGGTAAACCATTTTTGGCAGATGGGTTGAGGGTAACCAAGGGGCCTCAAAGTCATTGATGAGTTATGGGAGTATCTACCCCAAGCATGTGAAGACTTCCTCTGGTGGAATGGGTGGGTGAGAACAATTTGTTCCAATGGCCATGAAAGCAGATAAAGCAGGTGATGTGGAGTGCTTAGAGCTTGGTTAGACAGTGAAGATACCAAGATCATCCACTGCAGCCTGAGCCACTGCCAGCCATCTTGCCTCTGTCCTGCCACTGGACTATGATGGCTCTGGAGGAAAGAGTGAAGCTGATGACTTCATGCATCTCTGCCTCACTTACATCCAATTTACCCACGAATCAAAAGACATCAACTTGCTCAGGGGTACATAGTTAAAATAGTGATAAAATGCATGAAAACTCAGGTCTCCTGACTTCTAATTCAGTACATTTTCTATACTGTCACAGAGACCAAGGAGGCCTAGATTCTATGGTACATAGTTTCTGATTTGATTTGGATTTGGTTTTTAATACGCCCAGGTTAATAACATTCAAGGTTGTGCTGGTAAATGTTTAAAAACTGGCTATAGGAACAAAACACTTTTAAATCTTATTTGCTTTATCAATATTTCCTCTATCACTTTCTTTGGTCTAGTAAATCAACAAAACAATAAATCAAAGTCTGAATTGTAGCATTTGAAGATTTTCAAAGTGTAAAATGCTCACACTGAAAATTGAACAATTGAGTTAGAGCTGGCTCCAGCACCACCCTGCTAGTAGCTGAGAGAAACTTTTGAGCATGGAATTTCAGAGCAAAAGTGCCCTAGTTCCTTTCAAGGCTAAGATCAAGTGACACCTTCTAAAAGAGGTTTTCTCATTATCTTTTACCCCTCAAAAGGGGTATTAGTGATCTTTTGCCCCTCAAAAACTACCTAGAATTTATTTTGTTTATAAATTTTATTTACTTATGTGTGTACATGTCCCCTTAGCAAAATACAATTTCCTTGAAGACAGGGATTATGTCACCATTGTCTTGGAATTCCCAAAGCCTAGCACAGGGCCTGACAAGCAGAAGGCATTTAATAAATGTTTGTTGAAATAGCATCACAGATAGATAATTACTACCTGCTTCTTGAACACTTCCAGTGA
This sequence comes from Bettongia penicillata ogilbyi, assembly GCA_023548195.1. Classification (NCBI taxonomy): domain Eukaryota; kingdom Metazoa; phylum Chordata; class Mammalia; order Diprotodontia; family Potoroidae; genus Bettongia; species Bettongia penicillata. Next base: position 10,056,191 of record JAJHZJ010000162.1, on the reverse strand, counting down.
TGGGGAATTCATTATCTACAAGGAAACCTGTTCCATTTACAGACTACTCTAATCAATAGAACAGTTTTCCTTCTATTGATCAGTCTTGCCTCCCTATAATGCATATTGTATTTGTTTTGCTTCCTTGCATTGATCCAAGTTCCCACTGTCCACATTTTGCTACCATGACTCAATTGCTTTCTCTTTCTGCTCCTTTGACCTCTTTCTCCCACTGGTCATTTCTTTCCAGAACTTCCATTTGGAGTAAAGGTCAAGACCAGCCATTCTCCATTCTCCATATTTTTCCACCATGTCCTTGAAAAAGTGTCTTTTGCCCTCCCCTTTTCAGTTCTTTTTATATGTTGTCTTCACCTATGTGAATGTAAGCTCCTTGAAGGTAGGTACTATATATTTTTTCATCTGTGTTTGTATCCTAAGCATTTATCATAGTACCTGACATACCGTGAGTGCTTAATAAATGCTTCTTGATTTGATGTTTCCTCTACTTCTACCAATTAGCTCTCATTCTTTCCTCTGAGAATAAACTTTCTTACTTTTTTCATAATAGCGTTTCAAAAATCTACTGATGCTAAGCATACCTCCCTCTCTGGGTAAGGAATATGGTACAAAGACCACTGATCTCAGTTGAACATCTCAGTTTGACTTCAGGCTCAATATTTATTAGTTTTGTAACACTGGACAAATCACTAAATTCACTGAACTTCCAAAACTTTATTTGCAGAATGGGGTTTATAACACAACCCCTACTTAACTGGATTCCTGTCAGGAAAGTGCTTCATAGACCTTAAATTTTTATAGAAGTATATATGTGTATATGCATGCACACGTGTGTGTATATGCATGCACACGTGTGTGTATATGCATGCACACGTGTGTGTATATGCATGCACATGTGTGTGCATACACCCCTTAATATGTGAGTACCTTAATGTATATATATATGTGTGTATATATGTTACAAAAACTAACAAGATAATAATTTTAGTTATCTCCAGGCTATAGTGGATAAAAGTGCTGTACTTGGAATCAAAGGAATTTATATTGTTGTTCAGTTATGTCCAATTCTTCATGATTCCATTTGAACTCAGGTCTTCTTCTTCTTCTTTTTTTTTTTTTTTAGGGAAACAATTATTGGTGACATTTATTTTTTTTTTAACTCTTAAACATTAAACATTTATTAGTAAAAGAAAAAAAGTGTCATATCTCAATAACTAACAGTACACCCATAAATCTTCTTCACACTCTCCCATCACTGTACACAGCATTCTTGGCAAAAATGGGGGGAAAGCATTATAGAAGCCTAGCAGCAGGAAAGCTCATGTACTAGAAGCAGGTAATATGTCTGGACTTCAGGCCTTCATTCCCTTGTTCTCTCTTTTTTTTTTTTACATTGTTAATTTTTTTAATTTTATTTTTTTTTTAATGTTTTACAATCATTTCCTTAAAGTTAAGATTTTATTCCCCCCCACCCTTCCCCCAATACCCCCCTCCCTCCCCATGACAGCATACAATTCTGTTTAGGTTCTACATATACTTTCCTATTGAGCACATTTTCACTATATTCAGAACTCAGGTCTTCTTGAGAGTAAATGTAGTATTCTATCCACCTTACAATTCCTTGTTACCTAAAAAGCATGCCAAACAGTAGAGATACCATATGAGAAGCTAATGAGGAGCCATTTAAAGATTTGGGGAAAGGGAGTGACATATCTATGTATACCATAGATTAATCTGTCAGGGGTATAAAGACAGTATTGGACAGCAAGAGGAGTCAAACAGATCAGTTAGGAACCTATAGCAATAGTCCACATGGTGCATAAGAAAATCCACTATACAAGGATGGTTGTAGTGGCAACACAGAAGAGACAACGGCAAGAAATTCTGCAGAGGTAAGATGGATAGGATGTGGGAAACGAGAGAGAGAGAGTTAGGTGGTGGGTTAATTGGTTATTGTCCTTCATTCTTCAAGAAGAGCAAGATGGCATCACTACGTTGGGGTAAGGTAAAGTGTGTCTGATCATGGTTGATCAGATTAATACAAACTCGGAAGGTCTATCTCAGGTTGGGCACAAATACTCCACATGAAGAAATGGGAAAGAACCAAAGAAAACACCAAGGGCACTCCAACACTGATGACTAGGCGAACGGTAGTGTAAATAGCATAAATAAAGTCAGAAAAGGACTTTGGTCAAAAGGTCACTTCGAAAATACTGAATTTGAAGTACTAGTGTGGAAGTCAGGTGTTAATGAACTAACTATAGGCAATTAAAGATAGAGGTCTGGAGCTATGTAGATAGGTGAGAGCTAGAGAGTCTGGTTAATGATCCTTCTTTCATATCCCATCTATGTATCTGTCCCTTTTCCCTCATTCCCACTGTCACAACCCTAGTGCGAATTTAGTGGTCATATTATTAAAAGCCATAAGTATTATTATTGTTGTAGAAATTCGATTATCAAGGGACAAGATATAGAGACAGATGAGGAAAGGGTCAACAGTAGAATCATTAGGCAATGATCTAGACCTGCTTCTTGATTCTTCTAATCCCTATAGAGGAGCATCAAGAAGTTCTGAGTTCAAATCCCACCTCAGATATTTACTAGTTGTGTGACTCTAGCTAAATCTCTTAACCGCTCCAAGCCATCTCGTTAATAGATGAGTTTTCTCATCTGTAAAATGGGTATAATATCAACACCTACCTTAAATAGTTGTTGTGAGGATCAGATAAGATAAGCACAGAATTTTGCAAACCTCTAGTAGTTATGTAAATGCTGTTTTTTAATGAACTAGACTTTTTGTGGTGGCTAAGAATTAGAAATTAAGGGAATATCCATCAATTGGGGAATGGCTAAACAAACTGTGTTATATGATTCTGATGGAATATTGTTGTACTATAAGAAATAACAAGCAACATGATTTCAGAAAAGTCTGAAAAGACTTAACATGAACTGATGCATAGTGAAGTGAACAGAACCAGGGGAACATGGTACACAGTAATAGCAACATTGTAGCAATGATCAACTGTGAACTGTTAGCTGTTTTCAGCAATACAATGATCCAAGCACATTATCCACCTCCAGAAAAAGAACTGATATTGTCTGAATACAGACTGAAACAGACTAGTTTGTTAGTTTTTCCATTTTTATTCATCTTCTTGTACAAATTGACTAATGTGAAACTGTTTTACATGATTTGCACATTTATAACCTATATTTGATTGCTTTCCATCTCAGGGAGGGGAAGAGGAGGGAGCGACAGAATTTTCAATTCAATTTTTTTTAAAAAAATGCTAAAAATAATGTTTTAATGTGTAATGGGGGTAAATAAAATACTATATTTTTTAAATAAGCAAGGGTTTTTACTGTACTTTAAGCTTAGAGTCAGTAGTATGACCTAGCAGCCAAAAACATTTTTAAAAATAATACTATTCTAGCTTATAATAAGAAAGCAGGAGTGATACATGTATATAATGATTATAGGTGCCTAACACAGTGCCTGGCACATAGTACACAATCAGTGCCCCCCTATTTCTTTACTTGGGAGATCATGATCCCATTGTACTCTTCCTTTACTAGTCAGATCATATTTAGCTCATTGTGTTCCATTCCAGGTACCACATATTAAGAAAGCTATAGCTAAGCTATCATGCATATAGAAGACTACGAGAAGCCTGGAGATCATGCAATATGAGGATTAGTTTAAGGGAAAAGAACTGTTTAGCCTAAAAAAATAGTTTTTCACTAAGGAGATTTCAGCTTCTCAGAGATTCTGATTTAGAACCTTAAAGTCAGCCATTCACATAATGATATTCTTAAGGTATTTAAAGAGATTTCAAGTGGAAACAAGATTCACTCTATTCTTGTGGGCTCAAAGTTAGTGGACAGAAGTTGCAGAGAGGCAGAATCAGGCTTGATGATGATATTAGCAAAAAAGTCCTAATTATAATAGCTAGCATTTACATAGAACTTTAGGGATGCAAAACACTTCACAAATATTATTTTATTTGATCCTTACAATAATCCTGGGAGGCAGGTGCCATTATTGTCTCTTTTGCAGATGAGGAAACTGAGGAAAATGAAAGTTAAATTACTTGGAGTAAGGTTACATTAGTAGTAAGCATTTGAGACTGGACTTGAATTTAGGTCTTCAACTCCAGGTCCAAATGCTCAATCCACCACTTAGCTGCTTGACAATTAGTCTTGCCCAAAAGTAGAATGGGGAGTAGTGGGTTCCCCTTTGGAAGTCTCCAAGCAAAGACAGGGTGACCTTTGGTCTATGTTGTATAGAATTCCTAAACTAAAGTCAGAAAGATAAGTTCAAATCCTATCCCAGATACTTACTGGCTGTGTGACCCTACCAGCTAAGTCACTCAATGCTTCCTCAGCTTCAGTTTCCTCATTTGTAAAAGGAAGGAGGGTAATAATTATATCTACATCAAAATATTGTTTTGTGTAGATGAAATATTTGTAATGTGATTTGCAAACTTTAAGTACCAACCTTAAAGCATATAAAAAGCACCAAATAAAATATTACTACCATAGAGCATAGATTATCAATCAGATACATATTGTACTAAATTTCCTTTGAAGCCTCTTTCAACTTTTAGATTCATTGATACTATGAGAGGATTCATAGTCAGTTCAGGCTTGAACTGGAAAGATTTTGAGGTCCAACCAACTCGTAAGATGCTAATTCTAGACTCTCTGCATATGCAACTCAGGTTGTCCTTGGCTGAACTCTCAGACAGTAAATCACAATGACTAAGAAGGTGAAATCTACTTCTGTACTTCTCTCTTTAGTAGCTTCTAACTTTCCAAAAGAAGTCTCTCTTCCACTGAAATTTCTCCCAGACAAGACCAAGAAAGTTTGATTAAAATACAATTAAAATACAACTGATGATTCAAGTCATTGACAGGCATCTTTTGTTCAAAAAGAAAAAGAAAACAAAGTATGAACTTGACTAGACATGGTGATTTCTTATATATTTCACTGACATGACCTATTTTTTTTCTTTTTTTAAAATGGAGCCTCAGCTTGAACGTGCTGTATTCATTCCAGTGGAAATATTTATTACTAACTCCAATAAACAGCAGAGACTCCCTAACCCTATACTGAAGGCTATATGAGTGCATCTGGATTGGAGAAAAGAGGTTATTTATACTCAAATCAATATGCAGAATTTAGCACACTTGCGATTTCCTCCAAAGAGAATGACAGAAAAAATGCTATTCCTTGTTCCTTTCCTCTTTGCTGTATTATTTACCCCATAGTATCTGCATCACATGGCTTAGAGGAGTGTGATCAAGTAATGATAGGCTTGGTTGACAGGAAGGAGGGAAAAATCCAGCTGCATTTGGGCTTGGAGGGGCCATCTCAGACAGTTTGCCCAGCCCTCTCCCCCTGTTCATTTCAAGGAAAACAATCAGGAAGTTGGTAATCTCACTTGCACATAATCCACCCCCTTGCTGAGCCCAGCAGCTCTGTTCAGGGCATTCGAAACCATTTCGGCCTCTTTAAAGCATAACAAGGAGAGGGCCAGAAGATCACAGTACATGCCAAGAGTAAACAAACCTGAGCCCAGAAAAGTCTTTGATTCTCTTCCAATCAGAGGGTTCACCACATCTAAGCAGGATCCAGCTGGGGTCAATTTTAGTCTCCCATCCCAGCTGTAAAGAGGAGCTTCAATGAACTCTCAGAGCAGTGGTCAGCCCTTCAAGATGACAGATCTAAATGTCAAAAGATCAAATTTTTTTTAAAAATGGAACTGCGTGTGGGAACAGATTTCCATCCTCAAATGTCAGAAAGGGGACAAGAAAGAGCAGAGGCCATGTGTAGATTCCTTAACCAGTCACAGAGAACATGCAGATGCCTTCTGCCAGCTCCAAGGAGGCCTGCCAGCATCCACTGCCAGTGTACAGCAGTCCCACTAGCTTTCCCAAGCTGCCCATGCCAAGCTCTGCCAGTCTCATCTCTGTCAGTCTTGGGGCGAATTAGATGCTTTCCTTTGCTTTGCACCTGCTAAGCATCTCTGCCAGAAATAATAACTCCAGTCTTTCCCACTGCTGTGTAAGGCCATGTTAGATAACCCTTGGTGCCAACTACCTTATCCAATCCCCTTTCAATCTTCTAGAATGCTCAGTCCAAGGTTGGAAGCACAAAATTTAAGTAGAATTCTACTTCCCCAAAGGGAGAAAAGATACCTCAAAGCTCTACCCATATAAACCCTATCTAACTAGCGTTTATTAAACAACTAAAATGTGCCTGATCCTATGTTAGGCACCAAGGATACAAAGGCAAAAATGCAACAATGCCTGGCCTCATGGAGTTTACCATCTATTAGAAGGACATATGTGTTCAGATAATAAATACAAGAATAGGGGATAGAACCTGGAACTCTAATTTCATTGGGATTGGGATTTCTCAGGTGAGGAAAACTCCCTCTGTGGAATCTGGCAATTTCTTCTTTATAATTTATATTCTTAGAGAGTAACCTAGAACAGAGGTGTCAAACTCATATAAGCAGGCCTGCAAAATTTTTGAGTGCAGAAGAAACAGAATAAAATGCCATTAACAAATGTTTAGCAAAATAAAAATATGATACAATATAGATAACATTCACTTGGGGTTTTCTAAGTCAATATGTTGCCTTCAAGGATTCGTTTCAGGGACATAGAGGTGACTGTGCTTTGCTCAGGGTCACACAATAAATGTCAGAAATAAGGACTTAAATTCTGGACAGTTCTTTATACATAGTGCCACGCTGCCTCTAAATACAAAATGATTATAAAGTAGATATCACATAATTTTGTGGAATAATGCTATTAAAAAGAATGATATCTGTAAACGTCTCATACATGAAATGAGACTTAAGTAGAACTTTGAATAGAGCCACGGACTGTAAAAGGTGGAATTGAGGAGGTAGAGTATTCAAGGCATGAAGGATAGCCTGATAAAACGGCACAAAGGGAGAGAATTAAATGCCTAGTGAGAGAAAGAGTAAGTCGTTCAGGGTGACTGAGATGTAGAATGTATTCATTGTGTTAAAGGGAATGATATGAAATTATTCTAGAAAGAGAAGTTGAAACAGATTATGAAGAATTTTAAAAGCAAACAAAAGATAGTCTCACTTTTTCCTAAAAGCAGTAGGGAACCACTGTAGTTTCTCAAGTGAGTCAGGCTGCTTTAGGAAGATCATTTTGACAGCTGAATACAGGATTTATAGATTCAGAAAGAAACTCAGAGAGATTAAATGGGAGACTATAACAATAGTCTTGGGGCAGTTAAGTGACTCTGGGCCTGGAGTCAAGAAGATCTGACTTCAAATCCAGTCTCAGACACTTGCTAACTGTGTGATCCTAGGCAAGTCACTTAACTTTGCCTCAGTTTTCCTCATTTGTAAAATGAGCTGGAGAAGAAATGGCAAACCACTCCAGCATCTTTGTCTAGAAAACCCCAAATGGAGTCCCAAAAGGTTGGAAACAACTGAACAACAAAACCACAGATTAGACGAAAGATGATGAGACCCTGAACTAGAGAGGTGGCAGTTTTAGTGTCTAGAAGATAATGGGTTCAAGAGCTCTTGGGATAGAATTGACATTGTATTTCCAAGCTTTTCTGTTTTCTGAATCCCATAAATGTATCCCCTTAAGCCACAAAAAGGGTCTTAACTGGCATGGTCCAACACACCATTAAAATTAAGCTATTTAGAAGCTTGTGGAGGTATGCATTATGCTCTATTCTTTCTCCATGGCCTCCTCTGTTTCATACCTACTTGAGTTATTCTCCATTTCTTGATATGGTTTCCATTTTACTATTGTGTTTCATCCATCTGCATTTCTGGCTGTTTACTCATCTTAGACAAATTCGGTGCATCTGCCACTATGGCTTTGTTACCTTGATTCTTACTCCATGTCTATAGTCTTCCTGGCAACTCATGGTCTCGGAACTGAAATTTTTCTCCCCTAATTGTGTTATTTCTATCCATTCTCATATCCCAGGTTTCAGCAGCCCTGTGATATTCTGCCTCCCTGTAAACTAAAGACCAAACTCAATAAAGACTAAAACTGTCCAGTGTTTATATAAGTCAGGTATTCTGAATTTAACCCCAATGGCTGATTACCTTCTCAGCCAACAAAGGGAAACAATTGGTGCTAATTAAGAATTTATGAACAGCCATCCTAATGATTAAACTGATGTTTCCTCATTACTATTTACACAACCAGCAGGTTGATAACCCAAGAATTAGCTCAAATTCACTTTACACCTAGGAATATCCTGGATTCTGACCAAGGGAACTTAAGAAACTCTACATCATTGGTGGCAAGCTCAAACAGAATCAAGGCAGCTAAGCTGTCCATAAGCATCTCTACTGTCACTTGTTGACTTTTTGACTTTAGCTATTGTTCTATTGCATTTTTATGTATTTCATCATTTATTTAATTAGCTAATTTTGAAATTAATTTTGTTAAATCATTTCAATCTAGTTTGGAGAGGCAGCATTCAGCCCAGGGCAACTATGTTCCAGTATTTCTCACAGATAAATAACTGAATACTTCCAGTGACAGGGACTTCACTACTTCAGAAGCAAACTATATATGAATACAGTGCAAAGGCAAAAACCAACACCATGGCAAACCAATAATTCAAGTCAGAATTTTTCAAAGTGTTGAGCTCAATCCTGTCCCTAAAACTTCAACTAATTGTAGAGAGACACAGGACAAGGCAACACCCTCTTCAACATACAGCTACAGAACTTTAGTGCCACAAAGGATCTTATAAATTCTTCTATAAAACCTACTTATATTATATGGAAGGAAACTGAGGACAAGATTGGTAAAGGACTTATTTAAGGTCATAAAGCTAGTTATACTATAGAGCAAGGGTAAGGAACCTGCATCCTCAAGACCACATGTGGCCTTCTTAAGTCCTTGGGTGCAGCCTTTCGATTTGTTCTATAGAAATTGGACTCAGTTAAAAGGCTGCACCCAAGGACCTAGAGGGCCACATGTGGCCTCAATGCCACAGGTTCCCCACCCTGGTATAGAGTTTATACTGGACCTCAGGTCTGCAAATGCATAATCCACTGGTTCTTTAACATATATACAGGCCCCTCCAGTCCTCCAGGCTTTCTAGGTCTCCTGTCTTTACCTCTTAACATTCACCTTGCTGTACACCTAGCCCAAAGCCACAGGAACCACAACTAGTAGGGTAGAACAGAGTTTGCTCACAGATACACAAAGTATTCTGGGAATTGACACAAAGGAACAGGTCTAAGAACTGTGCTCCAATAGATAAGTTATTTGAAGAATACAAATAGATAGATATAAGAAGATATAAACATTTTTCAAAAGAAAGAAGTGGAAAAGCATGAAAACTAAAAAGCATAAAAAACTAAATCAGCAAACATTTATAAAGTGTCTTCTCTGTACCAATGTTTTCTCTGTGCTTACTCTTGGGGATGCAAAGAAAAAAGCAAACAGTTCCTACCTCCAAAGAGTTTACATTTGGAGATAAACATATACACATGTAGGTATATACAGTGTCTACAAAAGACAGGTACAAAGTAGTTTTGGAGGGGAGATGCACTTGAAGCTTGGAGAAATTAAGGAAAATGTTCATGAAGCATTTGAGCTCAGTACTGAAGAACACTAGATATTCTAAGAGGAAGAAATAAGATAAAGAATATTCCAGGGATAGAGAACAGTTGGTGCAAAGGCAGGTAAATGAGAGATGGACTTTTCTAAGGAGATCAACATAATTGGACCATAGAAACCGTACGAAAAAACCCAAAATCACAAAGAGGAAGAGAAATGGAGATGAAAACGCCTGACTTTTCACCTCACAACAAGCAAATTGGCAAAGATGTAAACTATGTGGACAGTTAACTAAAGAGAGACAGGAGTACTGACACATATTCATGGAACTGTGAAGTCATCCAACCATTCTGAACTTTGAATTGTAATTAATACAAGAAAAAGGACTACACTATATACATTGCTTTACCCAGAAACCTATAGTTCAATTTTCAGTCATGTCTGACTCTTTGTGACCCCATTTAGGGGTTTTCTTGGCTAGATTTGAACTCAGGAAGAAGTCTTCCTGCTTCCAGACTCAGCATTTCTATCCACTTAGTCACCTTGCTGCCCAGCAATCATTCTGGTAGGTAATTATCCTTAGGGATTTAAAACCGACAGTATCTGTCAGATTTATGGAGAATGAGGAGTTTATGAGAAAACAAGAGAGAGAACATTATGAAATATAAAATTAATAATTTTGATTACATTAAATTGAAAAGTTTCTGCAAAAAGAAAGCCAATGAAACTAAGATTAGGAGGGAAGTAGAAAACTGGGAAAGAATTTTTACAACTAGTGTCTATGATAAAGACCTCATTTCTAAAATATATAGAGAACTGAATCAAATTTACAAGAACACAAGTCATTCCCCATTTCTTAAATGGTCAAAGGATATGAACAGGCAGTTTTCAGAGGAAGAAATTAAAGCTATCTGTAGTCATATGAAAAAATATTCTAAATCACTATTCATTAGGGAGATGCAAATCAAAACAACTCTGAGGTACCATGTCACACTTATCAGATTGGCTGACATGACAAAACAGGAAAATAATAAATTTTGGAGACGTGGGGAAGTATGAGCACTAATTCATTCCATTCAACTATTCTGGAGAACAATTTGAAACTATGCCCAAAAGGCTTTAAAAATGTGCATATCCTTTGGGATACAGCCCTAGAAGTAGTATTTTTAGGTCAAAGAGATCATAAAAATGGGAAAAGAACCCATGTGTACAAAAATATTTGTAGCAGCTCTTTTTGTGGTGACCAAGAACTGGAAATTAAAAGGATGCCGATCAGTGGCTGAACAAGTTGTGATAAATGAATATAATGGAATACTATTGTTTTATAAGAAATGATGAACAGACAGACTTCAGAAAATCCTGGAAAGACTTCCATGAACTGATGCTGAGTGAAGTGAGCAGAACCAAGAGAACATTCTTCACAGAAACAGTCACAGTGTGTGATGATTGATTTTGATAGACTTAGCCCTTTTCAGCAATGCAAGAACCTAAAACAATTCCAAAGGACTCATGCAAAATGCTATGCACATCCAGAGAAAGAATAGTAGGGTCAGAATGCAGAGAGAAGCAGACTATTTCCTTTTTTGTTTTGGGTTTTTCTTTCTCATGGTTTCTCCCATTCGTTATAATTTTTCTGCGCAACATGACTAATGTGAAAGTATGTTTAATAGGAATTGAGCAGTGGCATAGTGAATAGAGCATCAGCCCTGCAATCAGGAGGACCTAAGTTCAAATCCAGCCTCAGACACTTACTAGCTATGTGACTCTGGGCAAATCACTTAACCCCAATTGGTTCCCCCCCCTCAAATAGACTGCCTATGGCAGTCTATTTATCTGACCTTGGGGAAGTCATTTAATCTTTGAGCTTCTATTTCCTTATCTGTAAAATGGGGATAATAAGAACTGTTCTATTTCATAGGCAGCTAGGTGGCTTGGTGGATAGATTGCTGGACCTCGAGGTCAGGAAGATTGATCATCCTGAGTTTGAATCTGAAGAAACAACTGAACAATAGCAATATATTTACTTCAAAGGTCCTCTAGAGAGAGTTCTCTAAACCTTTAAGCACTATATAAATGTTGAGCAATACATAAGAGAAATTATCCCATTTACTTGCAAAACAAAGTCTTTTAAGTGGATCCTTTAATGCAAAAGCATTAGGGACTTAGGGACATAGGAGTTAAAACAAGAAATGACCCTAGAGATCGATCAGCACGCATTTATTAAGCGATTACTATGTGCTAGGCACTATGCTGAGCAGTTGTGGATACAAAGAAAAGTAAATATGGTCTGTCCTCAAGAAGCTTACCTTTCAATTAGTATGACAACATGTAAATAAATAGATGTGCATGAGATAATTGCAAAGTAAGTTGAAAGTAACCTCAGAGGGGGAGTCTCTAGCAACTGGGGGAAGGAGTTAAAATGAGTTTAATCCCTTCAATTTTAGTTTGAGGTTCAGAGGGTTTAAATGATTTCTTCAAGGATACACAGCTCATCAGTGAGATGCCAGCACAGATTCTCTGACTTTAAACGCAGTGCCCTTTCCATTCCCCTCCATGTCTTCTTGATTTAATAATGATTTGCCTTTCATACACTTTTTCAGGAGTACATCCATCATGAAAAGTTAATTCTCCCCATCATTTTCACCAGTAGAGGAGAAACACCAAAGCGAGGGTAAGTAGAAGTGGCTAAGTCCAGATTTGCTCTCCAAGTTACAGCACTACCATATGTAAACACCCAATAGATAATTAGAGCCTAAATTCTTCTTAGCTGCAATGATCCAGGTGTCATTAAGATGACAGCAAAGGAAACATTTTTCTAAATAAGTCTGCAGTATATGATTTTTTTTTCTTTTTTAATTAAACTTCAGCAGGCTGACTAATGTATCAAAATCCAGGTACAGGCATTCAAATTCTTTTAGATCCCCTGACTCAGCTAAGTACCGGAAAGCTGGGTTAGCTCATTCCAGCAATTGTGTGGGGTTGGATTAAGTGTCCCCACAGGACCCTTTATGACCACTCAGAGCAGGTACAGTCTCCATTATTAAGGCTTCCACCCACACCTGTATTGCTCAGTCGGCACTTTCCATCTTGGCTCTGCCTCTATTAATCAGCAGGCGCGTGCACACACACACACACACACACACACACACACTTTCTTGGGTTGTGTTTGGTTTTTCTTTCTTTTGTTTTATTATTTCAGAATGTAGCTTCCCTTCAGAGCAGGGAGCAGAGGCTCAGAATAGTGCGGTACTGGCTGGAGTCAGCCAGCACAGGTGGTGGGAAGAGGGTTATTACGATGAGTCATGCATTCTGCACTTTTTATTGAAAACATTTTCTCCTTCATTGATAAAATGACACAATTTATGAACTAGAATTCCTCTAGGCTGATCCATTTATCAGTACTCCCCAAAATGTTTGTTAAAGGTGTAAAGCACCTTTATACATGTGTTCCCATATCTAATTTACAACCAGTATGGGGGAAATTTGCCTTTTGAGTTTAGTTAGAATATTTTATGCCTCATATTCCGTTCCCTCTTTGTCCGGTGCTTTGGAAAATATGGTGGCAAGCTCTGTTTAATGAAGAGAATCTATTTTAAGAAAGTGAGCACAATTTTTTTTTGTAGCTGGCCTGACACAGGCAGACACTTCATTCTGTCTAAACAGGGTCCATGGTGCATGACACATTGACAAAGACTTCTATAAGGCTTCTCTTTCTTTCTGTCTTTCTTTCTTTCTGTCTTTCTTCCTTCCTTTCTTTTTTTAAGGTGTTCTTGCTTTTAAAGGATTAATCTTGTGCAGAATTGATTCACTTTTATGGAAGTAAGGAGGATTAAATCTGTTTCCAAAATTCCATTCAATGAAATAATCAACAAATTCAGTGCCCTCCATGTGACAGTCACAGGTCTATGCACTGGAGAGACAAAGAAGAAAAGTCTTTGCTCTTAAGGAATTTATATTCCATTGGAGAGAACAAGATATTTGCAGATAAATGAATGCACAAACATAGTCTATATCAAACTGCTTGCCTTTTCAGGGAGCGGGAAGAGGAGGGAAAGAGGGAGAGAACTTGGAACTTAAAAAGTGAATGTTAAAAATTGGTTTTACATGTAATTGGAAAAAAATAAAATGTTTTTAAAAAGAAATAAAGAATAACTTAAATTTTTGAAAAAGTAAAAGCAAGATATGAACAAAGTAAAATCTGACTGGGCAAAAGAATAGGAAAAGAGGAATATGTATAATAAGGCTAGAAAGGTAGGTTAGGGTCAGGTTGTAGAAGACTTTAAATGACAAAGAAGGAAATTTGCACATGATCCTAAAAGCAACAGGGAATTACTAGAGTTTATTGAAGAGAGGGAGTGATATGATCCAACCTGCGCAACAGGAAAAATTGTTCAGTAAAGTTTAGTATAACAATAATAATAATAGTATTTATATAACACTTTGACGTTTGCAATGTACTTTACACATGCTATCTCATTTGATACTTATAAGAACCCTGTGAGGTAGATGCTATTATTATTCTATATATTACTCTACTTCACCAAAGAAAAAATGGAATCAAGGACACTTGCCCAGCTAATAAGTATCTGAGCTAGGATTTGAACTCAGATCCTGTACTTTATTGTAGAGAGGGAAAGCTTGAACCATTTATGAGGCTACTGCAATAGCTCAGGCAAGACAGAAGGCCAGACTCAGTGGCATCTACTATATGAATATAGTTAAGGGATTAGATATAAGAAATGTTGTAGGCATAAACAATAAAGTTTGGTAGCTGATTGAATATGGGGTCATGTACAAAAGATAAATTGGTTTTATCATGTCCCCATTTTATAGATCCAGTTCAACATGTATTAAGTACCTACTGGCTATCACGCACCATGTTAGGTACTGGCAATACAAAGACAAAGATGAAAATAGACTCTACTCCAGAGCTTATGTTTTCATCGAGAGATACAATAGGAATGCAGATAAGCAAAAAGAGCTATCAAAACCAGAGTAAATTTGGTGGGAAGCACTATCAATTAAGAGGCTTGGGAGAGGTCTCATGTAGGAAGATGGCTCTTGAGCCTTGAACTGAACTAGGGGTTCCCAGCAGCAGAGTTGGGAAAGGAGAGCATTACAGATACTGGAGACAGCCTAGAGGAAGTCAGAATACAGAAGAGGAAATGACTTATTCATTTCCACAAAATTAAGTAACAAAGTCAGAATCTGAACTTCAGTCTCCAGGCTACCATTACCTGATTGAGCTCACTCAAATGAGGGTACATTTTGTTGGCCTTTGAGAATGGTCTGACTACAGATAAGATTCCCAAAGTTGAAGAGGGGTGGGGCACTTTGGGAAATTGTCTAGATGTTCAGCTAGTTTAGGGAAGAGGTTTTACTTGACTTATACAGATTGATGACTCAGCCAGAAATCTGTTCTGATGCGAAAAAAAGCCTGTGCTTACTCTATGATCACACACAGCACTCCTTGCTTCCATTCCTATATTGCTAGAGATTTTCTTATTTTTATCCTCCCCCTTTAGAAGAAAAAAAAATTCCCTTAGCAAATAGAAAACACCTCCTTCCCTGGCAAAATCCTCTCTGCTATCCTCTACCTCCCCCTCAAAAGAAACAATCACAGATGGCATCATAGTAGAATCCAGTTCCATCTATCAAACAAGTATTAAGCACATCATATTCAAAGTACTGGGCTAGGTTCTAGGAATACAAAGGTGAAAACTAATATAAGGACTACCCTCAAGAAGCTTACATCCTTCTGGAGATTTTTACATGCGTAATTTGAGACACAAGGAACAATGAAATCAGGAAGGGCTTTCAGTAGGAGATAGAACTAGAGCAGAGCTTTGAAGGAGGCTGGGGATTCTAAGAGCTGGAGGCAAGGAGAAAGTCAATTTTAAGCAAGAGACTGCTATGCAAAGGCACCAGAGCAGCAAACGGATAGTCACATTCAAGGAATAGCAAGTACAGCAATTTGGCTGGAATGTAGGGCATGCAAAAAAGAGTATTATAATGGGAAAGGTATCTGTTTTATAAGTTCTAGGAAGTAATCAAAGTAACCGGAGCAGGGGCATGCCATGGTCACACTTGTGCTTTAGGAACATTATTTCTCTGTTGAATAGAGAATGGAGCGGAGAGAAAATTTACTGGAAGCTGAGAGTTCCAATAGGCTGTTGAAAAAGTCCAGTTGAGATGTTGTAAGAGCTGGAATTAGAATGACGATCATAATGAGTAGAAAGGAGAGGACAGATGAGAGACATGATTTAGAAACTGATTCCAGAAGACTTGACAACTTATTGGATATGGGTGGTGGGAGAGACAAAGGAGATGGGGATAACTCCAAGGTTGTAAACCTTTTGAATTCTTCTTAACTTTGAATCTTGAAGGTACCATTAGATATTGCTTAATTTCTACCATCAGAATCATCATTTAGTTCCAAATTTGAAACCATTTCTTTCAGGGATGGTATGTAATGGATGTATTGGATGATTGAAAGGATGATGGTGCCTGCCATAATCAGAAACAAAGAAAGCTTGGAAGAGGATTGGATTAATGGGGAAAGATAATGAGTTGAGCTTTAAACATGTTGAGTCTAAGATGCCTATGGATATCCAGATGGAAATGCCTAGCAGATAGTTAGTGATGCAAGACTTTGATGGGGGTCAGGAGAAAGGCTAATGCTGGATAAAAAGATTTAGGAATTGAACTGATGGAAGCTAATGAGCTCTCTAAGAGAGAGAATGTGTTAAGAAAGAAAAGAAGAGAAAAATGAAAGGCATTGTGGTGCTGAGTCTGAGGGAAGGAACCTGAGTTCAAATTCCCCCTCTGCTCTCTAGCATCTCTGTGATGTTGGGCAAGTCAATTAACTTCTCTGGGCTTCAGTTTTCTCATTCATAATATGAGGAGATGAAACTAGATGGCTTCTGGACTCCCTTCTAGGTCTGGATGTGTGATCCAATGATTTACCTCAGAGAGCAAAAACTGTTTTGAAGGTGAAGGTAGAGCCACTGAAAACCAATTCTCAAGAACCCTATGATGACCAAAAGAACATTCCCATATATGAATTTGACTCAAAATATTGAGTACTTAATAATGCCTACTATGTTCAAGGCACATGTTTCTAGGTCTTTCCTTCCCTTGTCTTTCAATCAACCCTTCCCACAAGAAATACCAGTGGTAATAATACCAAAGATCTTCAAAGTGGCCCTAGTCACTGGAGACCAATTTGGAGTTCTCAGTGTCATTGTAGAAAGGTACATATTCCCCAGTGAGGTGCTCCATGAGAGGTGTTCTGGTCCAACATATCAGAAGTTTCCCTGACCATTCCTAATATCTTTGGGGTAATAGAGGCCTTTGTAAAATGAAAGAAATGCATTTAGTGTAGTATGTGCAAGACTGAGGCAGGCAACATCATCACCTAGAAATTTCAAAAATTCTCACTGGCATGCCTTTTAGTAGATTTCCTTGACATTTACCCCCTCTTCTCCAGTGATTAAGGGGCACTTCAGAGAATGGAATATGGAATGCTTAAAGGAGACCTTCTGGGTATATTGGAGAAAAAAAATAACTCACTTGGAAAAATCCAGTGGTGTCAATATGGGATAATGGAATCAAAAGGTTTAACTAGATTATCCTGCCACCATCACACTCTTCCTTCCTTCTGTGGCTATTTCAACCTGAAGTTACCAGAAGCTAACAAGAGGCTTTCCCCAACACTTGGGAATGACTGAATGAATGAACAGGCAAAGAATAATGTTTCTAAACTATTAGAGTAAGCAAAAACTAAGAAGCTTCTAGAAATCTTCCAGACCACACTTAAAGTTAACACCCTGTATTCCCACATAAGGGAACATTCATAAGTCATAATCATCACAACATGAACAGGGGAGGAAGGGAGAATTAATTCAACATTTTTAAGAACACATCAAAGGAAATGGCCTCAAATTGCATCATTAGACAAGAAGGACAAAGCACACCCAAGGAGAAAGTATTTTGTTCATAAAAGAGACAGACTGACAGAGACAGAGAGAGGGGGGGGAGAGAGAGAGAGAGAGGGAGAGAGAGAGAGAGAGAGAATACTGTAACTCAGGATCATGCAGTTAGGAGAGAATTGTGGCGTCTCTCTGAAATGAGGCATGTGGGGAAATGAGTAGTCCAGCACCACTGGATAAGAATTTCCCACCCATCATAAAAACACAGCAGCTGCCACTTGAAGGTGATTTTATAAACCTTTAATTTCAGAGAGATATGCAACAAGAGACAGCAGGTTCACTCCATCAAAAGGAGTAAGGGATGTCTTTGTGCTGTGTGCTGAGATTAGAAATGGGAAGGGAGAAAGTGGAAGAGACCTGCAAGAACTTGGGACGTAACAGTGATGGAAAGACTGAGGGCAAGAGGACTTGGGTTACATCATCATGTTTCATTAAGCTGACTGACCCAGTTAGTTTCCTAGTGAATGGAAGCCTTGGTTTTCTCCTAATGAAAACCAGGTATCCATCAGCCAAAAGAACTGAGGCAGACATCCAGATATGTGTCAATGAAATTCCATAGCTCTGTTCCCTTCAACATTTCTCTCAGTGACTTTCCTGAAGCCATGGTTGAAACACTCAGTGAATTTGCAGATGACATAAACCTGGGAGGGATATCTAATATGTTGGATGACCAAATTGGAATCCAAAAATATCTTACCAGGCTGGAACAATATACTGATCTAATTAGATAAAATTTAATTTTGATAAAAGTTTTACACGGGACTTTAAAAAAAAATCCACTGTGAAAATACAAATTGAAAGCCAGAGAAATGACTTAAGCAGTGATACATATGGAAAAGACCTAAGGGCAGTAGTTGGCTGCAACCTAACCGTAAGTCTGCAGTATAATGTGATCCATGATGAAAGCTAACGAAATTGTAAGCCAGCTTAGTAAAAGTGCAATATTTAGAAGGCAGAAGGTGACAGTAGTTTCCTTAGTCTGCACTGATCAGAACTCACCGGGAGCTACTATGCTACTATCTGTCACATTTTAGAAGGGAATATTAGTCATCCCAAAGATGACCATCATGATGAGAAGATGCCAGACCACGTGGGGTGAGCCCCTCATTCACAGAGGGTTGGATCTGTGTGATTTCATCATTGTGGGTAGTCCCTGAACCTTGCAAATTACTAACTACCCTTCCAAACCTTCCCACCCTATGTGAAAGGTAAAATCTTCTATAAGGAATGGTCCTAGTTTTCCTATAGTTCTTTTCATATTTTATCAGGGGGGTGGAGTGGTAGAGCAAAGGATCATTCAGGCTATTCATATACTCTCTCATGCTCACCTATCTCCTTTTCCATTACTTGATAACTCTTATGCCACTTTTCAGTATCATTATTGATAGTTATGCTGTGGCCGACTTACAACTCCTCATTTATCTTTCCATTTTTCTATCGTCTCATGGGTTATGTGTATTTTAGATTATTCTTGATTCAGTTCAGCTCAGTAAAAATACCTCTACTCCTGGCATGATAATGGAACATTTTGGGTAGAAATTAAGTACAATAAAAAGCATTTCCCTGATGTCAACAAACTTAAAATGTGATTCAGAACAAGGCAATAAGTAGTCGTATAATGGTTAGCTGGTAGAACCAATTGAATGCAAAATGATTCAGAAATTACCAACAAATATGCATCAGAACTCAAGACAGAGTAAAAACGAATGCCCATAGCAGGTCGGAACAATTAACTGATTCATTATCACTTACCACAGAATATAAACAGACCTCAATTTATGAAATTTTGACTTGCCTTGTCCCCATCCCATCTACTCTTTTAACTATATCACATTCAACCCCCAAAACAGGGGCATGTAGACACGTTGGCCCCAGATGAGAGGCTCAGTCAGGCTGAACTGATGGCTAAATAATAGCTTGAGTTGTTTCTGTGGGATTCCCTGGATGACCACTGTTCATTGGCTGCATTTGATTTACTTGCTCAAAAGATCAAAGAATTATTTGTTTCAGCTTGGTTTCTCTGCTGTTTGTTTTCCTGAGTTAAGTTATGGAAATGGTATATGCATGTATACATACACATATGCAAATATAAATATATACATACGTGTACATGTGCCACTGTGTGGACAGAGTGCAGCATCTGGAGTCAGGAAGACTCATCTTCATGAGTTCACATCTGGCCTCAGATGTTTACTAGCTGCGTGACTAGCTTACTTAACCCTGTTTGCCTCAGTTTCCTTATCTGTAAACATGAGCTGGAGTAGGAAATGACGAATCTCTCTAATATTTCTGCAAATGGTGTCACCGAGTCAGATACAATTGAAGCAACTAAAGAACCAAACATATGATACTCTATATATGTTTGTATATATATAAAATTTCTGCACATATACATGTTTGTGTGTATATGTGTGTATGTCTGTGTGTACTATAATACAAATGTATACAAGGCAGTTGGGTGGTGTAACGAATAGAGCATTGGACTTGGAGTCAGAAAAACCCAGGTTCAAATCTGGCCTCTGATATTTACTATTTGTGTGAACCTGGACAAATCACTTACCCTCTGTTCTCAGTTTCCTCACCTATAAAATGTGAGTATAATAGCACCTTTATAATACTATATAATATAGTACCTATGCTATATAATAGTATAATAGTTTCCAGGGTGATTTATGAGATAAATGTTATTACATATTATTATATTATAAGATAATATCAACAAAGCATTTTGCGAACTTTAAGCTTCTAGTTGTTGTGGGTCGTGCTTCTGCTGTTCCATTTTAGCCTCCCTCATTTCCAGGTGTTCCTGTTTCTCTGGGATCTCTGGTCTAGCCCTCATTCACAGCAGAGCATTTTGTCTGGGATTATTCTATATTTCCCACCCATCCTGACATAGAGTGGGCCAACTTCATGAGAATCCCCTTGATTCTCATGAAACTGTCTTTGACCTCTTTACCTTCCCTTGGTTTTATGGAGAAAATGTTACCCCAGCCATCACAGACCAAACCACTAAATCAAAAGCCTGGGAGACTGGTAACAGACAATTGGAAAGTAAGTAGGACTCTGCCCAAGCCGCTTTTTCCTGCCCTGAAAGATGAATGTTCATGATAGGGTATTTACTTGGCTTTGTTCCTTTTTCCCTGTGGTCCTTCCACACCCACCTCTATCTGAACCTTTGTGCAGAACTTAATCATTCAAACTAAGTCTGTCAGTCCAAGGTTGATTTCGAGCTGAGGCTTAGGTGGGGATCTTGCCATAGCCAGCAACCTCATTTAGCTGGGAAACCAGGCTAAAAAAAAGGCACGAGACCCTAGATTTTCAATTCCCTTTCTCATTTCCATTTTCTTTGTCTATGATGCATTTGGAGACATGCCCATGCACTGATGAACTGTTGTATTCTGCTTTTTGCATCCTACTTTGTTTATGGGGAGTAAGAGAGATTTGTGGACGTCGAAATGAATTATAGCAAAGAGCATGACCATTCTTTACTGTTCTGGGTGATGAGTGCTGGAAACCCATGGACATCCAGAGGAATTATTTGTAGAAAATGAGCTGTGGTGGCAGTTTGTATGATGAACTCTGGGAGCAGAAATAAATTATGGTCAGGAACGGTCTGGACGTTCGTTATTCCTGATGGAGCAGGGCCCCTTGTTTGGGTTTCGAGGTTGTCGTGATGTATGTACTGCCAGCAGAAATTCCTCAAGCCCTCTGAAACGAAATAAACTCTGAGAGCTGAAGGTGAGGAGTGAGTAAGTAGCTGTCCCACGTTTGAGCAAAGTTTCTTTCCTTGCTTTGGTTTTCATGTTTATGACATAATTGCTCAAGCCACTGGGGCACTGGGGTCCTTGAAGCTTAACCCCTTTAATTCACCAAACTACTGGATCTTCTTAATGCTGGAGTGTTAGTGAATTGTATGGAATTGAATTAGAATAAATACCTTGAGTATCATACAACCATCAAATTCAAGAAGTATAGGGAAACCTCAGACATCACCTGATTCAACTCGTACTTGACACATGAATCCTCCTGGCCCCATTTCCAAAAAGTTGGCATGCAGCTTGCATATCTCTGTCAGATTAGATGATAAAACTGGAAAGGATCTTAGATGTGACCTTTTTTCAACACCTTTGTATTGTTTCATAGATTTAAGGAGTTTTTATGATTAATCTCAGAGAGAGAAGGGCCTTGAAAAGAATCTATTCTGGGATCAGGGATTTGAATCCACATTCATGGATCCCAAATGCGGTACCTTTTATTTTACATCAAAGATACTTTCAACTTCCTTTTTCAGAAGACAAATTCTGTTTTTTAAAGCACTATTTTCCAGAAAGTTCTTATGTATCTTATCTTAGAGAGAGAACATTTTCACATGTGGAGGTTATAATGAGAAACAGGCTGGCCAATCTATGTGGGCAGAACATTCAAATATATAATCTTATGAAAGTTAAGGGCAGTTTTTGACCTTAGAGGCATTTCCCTCTACAAAGTATGGACTCCTCCATTAAAAAGGGGCATGGGGCTTCAATCATTTCAATGTGTTTGCTGCTCTTTGTGTAGAAAGATGTCTTTAAGGCCAGAACAAAGAAATAACCCTTTAACGGGGGTCTTGGTAATATCCTTTACATACCCACTGGTACTATTTTGGATTTTGTGAGCCATTTAGTTTAATCACTTTTACACATAAAAAGACTTCACTAATTTAAAGATACATTATGAAAAGACAGTTGGTAGCTCAATGAATAGAGTCTTTGCCCTACAATCGAGAATATGTAACTACAAATCCAGGCTCAGATACTAGCTGTGTGACCCTAGACAGCTCACTTAAGCTATTCTTCAACTGTAAAATGAAGATATTAGCACCTAACTTACTGTTGTAGGACCAAATAACATATTATTTGTAAAAAAACAAACCAAAAAAAGTCCACTTAATATAGTGTCTGGAACTAAGCTAGTAGTTGGCAGGAATTGGTTGTTTCCCTCTCTCTCTAACCACACACAAACACACACACACACACACACACACACTTACAATTTCTTTCCTTTTCCAGGATCAGTATTCCCAGATTTTACATCAATTTTACCAGCACATGGTTTGGCAAGGGTCAAAGTACTATCCACCCTGATGAAATCATAGAGATCTAATCCTCTGTGAATGAGAGGCCCAGCCCTTAGTTATGGTTTTACATTTTCTCATCATACTGATTGATGACTACTAATGTACCTCCTAAAATGTGATACAGATTTCAACATATTACTCCTGATGTGTTCTGATAAGACTGTCACCTCCCACATTCTGAATGTTATACTTTTACTCAACCAGCCTAAGTTTTCATTAGCTTTATTGTGTATTATATCACACGATGATATATAGCTAGATTGCAATCAACTCTTTGCCTTTCCATATGTATTGCTATTTGGTCATGTCTTTGAATATTCAATATTTTCACAGTTGATATTTTTAAGCCAAATGTAATACTTTACCTTTATCAAAATTAAATTTTATTTAATTAAATTAGTATATTATTCAGACTTGTAAGATATTTTTGACCCAATATATTTATATACCCCTCCCAAGTTTGTGTCATCTGCAAATTCACTGAGCATGCAACAAAGCAAAGCTATGGAATTCCACTAGCGATCTCCTTCCAGACTGATACTGGACATTCTTTCAATTCAGTTATTTAAACGGTCCCCAATGATGCTATCTTCCTAGCCTATACCCATATTGTCTATAAGGATATGGTATGAGCCTTTGCAAATACTTTACCAAAATCCACACGGACTACATCCATAAACATTTCCTGATCTACCAGTCTAGTTGTCTTGAACAAGAAAGGAAATAACATGTGGCATGATTTCTTCTTAATGAACCTATACTGGCTCTTAATGATCCCCATTTCCCCTTAGTAGAGAGAAGGGTTTACATACCCTCCACTGAATAATCTTCTCTAGGATTCTGTCTTGAATTAATATTAAACTCATCAGCATATTGATAGATAGACAGATGGATAGATGTGTATATATATGTATACATATATGTATTTTGTGTATGTATGTATATGAATTTTTTTTGAAAAAATGTGTTTTAAGACATCCATCACTTCCCAATAAACAATTCTCTCATAAGATCTCCTCATGAAAAATGTTAAGGAAAACCATATAATATATAGCATTTCTGTTGGATAGTACATGAAACTTTGAACCCTCAGAGTTTATCATTTCTTGATAGAAATAAAGAGTAAGTTAACCTGCCATTGGAACTAATATTGGTCATTTTATTTGACCTAAATTCTGATTTCCTTTATTTTCATCTTCATTTACAGTACTGTGGTCATGAGGTATAATTTTCTTTTTTGTTTTCCTTATTCTGAATCAGTTTATACAGATCTATTTTTTCTGAAATTCTCATATTTATCATTTATCATAGTTTAATAATGTTACATTGCAGTCATATAAAATAATTTGTTCAGCCATTCACCATTTGATGGGCATATAAATTGTGTAGAATTTTTCTGCTAAAAATAAGATTGCTGTGAATGTTTTTGTATGCATGAGATCTTTCTTTCTATTATTGACTTTCCTGGGTTAGCAACCCAGTAGTAGGATTGTTGGATTGAAGGATCTGAATAGTTTGACAGTTGCTATTTATATTTATACATCCACATATGTGTGTATGTATATATATATGTACATATATATATATATATAGGTATATACATGCATTTGACATTCATATGATTCCTCTTTGAGAAAGGTGAAAACGTTTTTTCCATTTCTATTCTCACAGAATCTCTCCCATTCTTCATAATTTCTCTATAGATAGTATCTCAATAATGATAGTATAAGTTCCATCAGTATTTTGTGATGGTATTCATCTGGGTCTGGTGATTCATATTCATCCATGTAAAGGAAAAAATGTGTGATGAATAAATCAAAAGATGTTTATTTTAAGGGACATAATAAGGTCAGGGGAGGGATTCTTTGTCTTTATTAAAATAAAGTTATTAAAAGACCCAACATTCCATTTTCAGACCACTATGGAGGAAGCTTGATGTCCCAATTAGGTAGTGTCTTGATTACATGATGATAATCTTAGTTCACTTGTGATGTTTACTTTTCATGACTGTGGCTTTCATCCCAGAATAAACCACTCAAAAATCCCAGAATGGAAAAAAATGCAGTTCCTTTTAGAGGCAGGATGGGAGTTTGCATTTTCTCACCTTAGCAACAACTATCTCATAGGTCCAAGATATTTTTATTTCTTTTTCCCCTGGACTCATTTCAGCCTGAAAATACACAGAAGCAGATTCTGCACAGAGAGATCTTTGAGTCTATGTCTAGTGGCTCATTGAACAACAGAGGTCTGCACAGGGAGCAGAGCCAAGATAGTGGAGTACAAAGACAGACCTATAGAAGCTCCCCCCCATCCCCGCCCATAGTCCATAAAATACCTGTAAAAAATTACTCTAAACCAATTCTAGAGCAGCAAAAGCCACAAAATGACAGAGTGAAAGAGATTTCTAGCACAAGACAGCCTGGAAGGCTGACAGGAAAGCTCTATCACACCAGGCCAATCTTGGCCATGCTGAATTGGCAGGAACAGGACTGAAACAGGCCTCAGGGGGTGGAATCTCTGACAGCAAATGTAGTTTCCAGATTGCTCAACCCACAAACATCAAAGACAGTTTAAAAGTTCAGTGAGAAAGCATCTCACCTGGGTAAGAAAGGAACACGGTCTAGACCTACCAGCAGCATCCATTATTGGAGCCCTCTGGCTAAAGACCATGGAGGAATTGAGCCACTGATTGGAATCTCAGCCCTGACTGGTGGCCAAGCGCTGGTGGTGGAGCTGAAGGAGGCTCTGGAGAGGGAACCCTGCTTACAGATCCTGGGCAGAACAGAGTGCTTGTGGTTGCTCACAGATGACAGCGCCGGCCAGGACTCAAAATTCAAGTAATTGGCTGGGAAAATGACCAAAAAAGGGAAAAAACAATAGAAGGTTACTTTCTTAGTGAACAGGTATCTTCTTCCATCCTTTTGGATGAGGAAGAACAATGCTTACCACCAGGGAAAGACCTAAAAGTCAAGGCTTGTGCATCCAAAACCTCCAAAATAAATGTGCAATGGTCCCAGGTCATGGAAGAGCTCAGAAAGGATCTTGAAAATCAAGTAAGAGAGAAGAAGAAAAGAAAAATTGGAAGAGAAATGAGAGCAATGAAAGAAAATCATGAAAAGTGAGTCAACAGCTTGCTATGGCTGGGAAAATGACCAAAAAAGGGAAAAAACAATAAAAGGTTACTTTCTTAGTGAACAGGTATCTTCTTCCATCCTTTTGGAAGAGGAAGAAAAATGCTTACCACCAGGGAAAGACCTAAAAGTCAAGGCTTGTGCATCCAAAACCTCCAAAATAAATGTGCAATGGTCTCAGGTCATGGAAGAGCTCAGAAAGGATCTTGAAAATCAAGTAAGAGAGAAGAAGAAAAGAAAAATTGGAAGAGAAATGAGAGCAATGAAAGAAAATCATGAAAAGTGAGTCAACAGCTTGCTAAAGGAGACCCAAAAAATGCTGAAGAAAATAACACCTTGAAAAATATACTAACTCAATTGGAAAAAAAAAGTTCAAAAAGTCAATGAAGAGAAGAATGCTTTAAAAAGTAGAATTATCCAAATGGAAAAGGAGGTTCAAAAGCTCACTGAAGAAAATAGTTCTTTAAAAATTATAATGGAGCAGATGGAAGCTAATGACTTTCTGAGAAACCAAGAAATCACAAAATAAAACCAAAAGAAGGAAAAAAAGACAATGTGAAATATCTCATTGGAAAAACAAGTGACCTGGAAAATATATACAGGAGAGATAATTTGAAAATTATGGGACTACCTGAAAGTCATGATAAAAAAAGAAGCCTAGACATCATCTTTTATGAAATTATCAACGAAAACTGCCCTGATATTCTAGAACCAGAGCAAAATAAATATTGAAAGAATCCACCTAGCACCTCTTGAAAGAGATCCAAAAAGAGAAACTCCAAGGAATATTGTAGCCAAATTCCAGAGTTCCCAGGTCAAGGAGAAAATATTGCAAACAGCCAGAAAGAAATAATTCAAGTATTGTGGAAATACAGTCAGGATAACACAAGATCTAGCTGCTTCTACACCAAGGGATTGAAGGGCTTGGAATATGATATTCCAGAAATCAAAGGAACTATGATTAAAACCAAGAGTCATCTACCCAACAAAACTGAGTATACTACTTCAGGGGAAAAATGGTCATGCAATGAAATAGAGGACTTCCAAACATTCTTGATGAAAAGACAAGAGCTGAATAGAAAATTTGACTTTCAAACACAAGAATCAAGAGAAGCATGAAAAGATAAGCATTAAAAGACAAAAGAGAAATCATAAGGGATTTATTAAAGTTGAACAGTTTAAATTCCTACAAGGAAAGATAATATTTGTAATTCTTAAAACTTTTCTCAGTAATTGGAGGGATCATACATACATATATACTTACATACATACATATATAAATATAAATTTATGTATGTATATGTATGTATTTATGTATGTATATATACTTACGTACATACATACATATATAAATACAAATTTATGTATATATATGTATGTATGTACTTATGTATGCATGTACTTATGTATGTATGTATATATATATATAGACAGAGCACAGGGTAAGTGGAATAGGAAGGGATGATATCTAAAAAAATAAAATTAAGGGGTGAGAGGGGAATATATTGGGAGTAGAAAGGGAGAAATGGAATGGGGAAAATGATCTCTCATAAAAAATTCAAGAAAAAGCCTTTTCAATGGAGGGAAAAGAGGGGAAGATGAGAGGGAAAAAGTGAAGCTTGCTCTCATAACATTTGGCTTAAGGAGGAAATAACATGAACACTCAATTTGGTATCAAAATCTATCTTACACTACAGGAAAGTAGGAGAGAAGGGGTTAAGTGAGGTGGGGGTATGATAGAAAAGAGGGCAAATGAGAGGAGGGAGTAATTAGAAGTAAACACTTTTGGAGAGGGACAAAGTCAAAAGAGAGACTAGAATAAATGGGGGTGCAGGATAGGATGGAGGGAAATATAGTTAATGAATAGTGAGAATTATTATTGCATATAACTGGGAAATAAGAAATACAGGTAATGGGGTATAGAAATTTATCTTGCCCTACAAGAAAAGAGAGAAGATGGGGATAAAGGAAGGGTGGGGTATGATAGAAGGGAAGGTACATTGAGGGAAGGGGTAATTAGAATGTACAGTGTTTTGCTGTGGGAGAGAGGAGAGATGGGGAGAAAATTTGGAACTCAAAATTTTGTGGAAATGAATGTTAAAAACAAAAAATAAAGAAAAAAAAATAAAGAAAAAAACAGAGGTCTGTGCTCTCTGGGGACCCTGTATCACAAAAAGCTGAATGAGATGTTCCATGCTGTTTTGCTGGTTATGTCTATTTTCTACTCCATTCAGTCTGGAAGTGATAAGAACTGAAGAGCAGAACTAGTGCCAAAAGGTAGAAGCCAAAGGATGTATATTTTGACCATGAGAAGAAAGAACATCTTGACCACTGGATCTATAGAAACCTGGAATAGACAGTGACAGATTTTAATGTGACCAGAAGAAATCAGTGAGGATGGGGAAGGGACTGGTAATCTGGCTATACATAGATCTGCTGGAGAAATTGGAGATGTCAACGCTAGAAAAGAAAAGACTTGAGACTGGGGGGATACATGATCATTGTCTTCAAGAATTTGAAGAGCTGGCATGTGAATAAGGCTTTAAGAATGTTCTGCTCAGCAGCAGACAGCAGAAATAAGAGAAATATGTGCAAGTTTCAGAGACAGATTTTAGCTCAATACTACAGAAAAAAAAAAACATTTTCTTAACAATTTCAGCTGTCTTCAACAATGCAAAAGGAAGGGGAGAAGGGAATAGACATTTAGATAGAGCCTACTATGCATCAGTACTGTACTAAGTGCTTTTTTAAAATATTTACTTATTTGATCCTCACAAGAACGGGGGGAGGTAGGTGCTATTATTATCTCCATTTTACAGCTGAAAAAAACGAGGCAAGCAGAGATTAAGTGACTTGCCGAAGGGTACACAGTTAAATGTCTGAGGATGAATTTGAACTCAGGTCTTCCTGACTTGAGACCCATAGCTTTATCCACCATCCCACCAATTGGCTCAAAATAAGGAAATTTTTAAATTATAAGGATTAAATGTGGTCCCAGAGAATGGTTGAGAAATTGTGCCTCCTTCACCTTTTTTGCAAAGGTGGGGGACTATGGGTTTGAAGCATTACATATACTATCAGCTATGATATGATAGGTTGTTTTTGCTTAACTACATTATTTTTCTCCTGTTGCTATAGGGAATGGTTTTCTGAGTTTGGAGAGGTGGTGGGCAAGGCATATTCAGAAATGAATGTGACTTAAAAAAACCAGTATTAATAAAAAAAAAATATCACTACTACCACCACCACCTCCATCATCATCATCTTCATCATTATATTAATTGCCCCACATTGAAAATATCTTCCTCCAGAGGTAGAATATTCTCCATTATTGGTGATAAATTTTGTGGTCCTCAATCAGAGACCTGACATGTTAGAGAGAGAACTCTTATTCAGGCACAAGTTCGATAAGAAGGCCTCTGAGATTCCTTCCTGTCTGAGATTCTGTGTGTTTTTGTTATGACAGATAGTAAGTTCCTCATCACTAGAAATCTATAAAGGGAAGCTTTTGTTGAAGTTTGTTGAAGTTATTGTAGAGGTAACTACTCTTTTAACTATGAGCTGCACTACAAGAATCTTTGAGTTCTGTCCAATTCTTAACTCGTGGTGATTTTAAACATGACCACCACAGGGGACCTTAGCAGTCAAATGATCCAGTTAATCTCAACTTCATTTTCCTTATCTGTAAAGTGGGGATAATAATAGGACTTTTCTTACAGAGTTGCTGGGAGGAGGAAATGAGATAACATATTTAACGTACATTGCAAACTTTGTTTTCTGTTCAATCATTTCAGCCGTGCCCCACTCTCCATAACTCCATTTGGGGTTTTCTTGGCAGAGATGCTGGAGTGGTATGTCATTTCCTTCTCATTTCCTCATTGTCATTTCCAGCTCATTTTACAGATTAACAAACTGAGGCACGCAGGGTTAAGTGACTTGCCCAAGGTCATACAGCTAGTAAGTGTCTGAGGCCCGATTTGAACTCAGGAAGATGAGTCTTCCTGACCCCAGGCCCAGCACACTGGCCCACCTAGCTGCCCCTTGTAAACCTTAAAGGACTATATAAATGCTATAAATATTATTGCTATTTTCATTGTTATTTATCTGCAGGGTCTATAAAGTCTATCATCCTGATACCCTGACAACTCTTTAAAGGCAGTGCACACCAGCCACCAGAAAGACAGTTATTGCAATTTGAGGACCAAGTTACTTAATGCTACTTCTGGTAAGAAATTTCCAATACCATTTTCTCCCATTACTGACTTGATGAAGCCTATTCTGTTTGCCTGAACACTGCCCCTAGGGATTCTTCCTGCAAACCCAAACAGATATCTGGTGAGATTTTCTTTGAGAGTGAATTAAGTAAAATCTACCCTGAAGGAGGGGATCTGAAAACTCACTAGAAGAAAGCACAATGAACACCTCATTGAGAGCACCACATGCTGAGCTGGGGATGCCTGAGCACTCCAGGTGGTCCAAGAGTACAAAAGATATGGGACATATAGCTCTAGGTGGGCATGTTGAGCACCTTAGATGTGACCTATTTTTTTATTTCAGCATAGTTTCCTCTGAGCAATGAGAATGGAAGATAACAAGCGTTCACATTTCTCTGGTGCTTTATAATGCTGTGATATAGATATTGCCATTCCTATTATCACAATTTTAGATATGAAGAAAGTGAGGCACGGAGATTTTTTGAATTAGCGAACATTTATTTTCTTTTCTACCACCTCTTTCTCTCTACTAAAAAGAAACAAAAGCAGAAAACTTCTGTAATAAAATGCAGACAGGCAAAGTAAATTTCCACATTGGTCTTGACCAAAAAGTATGTTTCATCATGCATCGTAAGTCCATTGGCTTTCCATCAAGAGGATGGTAGCTTCTTCATCACCCTCCTCTGAAAATATGGTTCATCATTGTGTTGATCAGAGTTCTTAAGTCTTTTAAAGATGCTCATTTTGACAATACTGTTGTTACTGTAGAAATCGTTCTCCTGAACCTGCTCACTTCCCTCTGACTCGGTTTACAGACATTAAGTGATTTGTCCATGATTACACAGCTAGTAATTGTCAGCTCTGGGATTCAAACCCAGTTTACTGGACTCCAACGACTTTTTGCATTATACCATACTATGCAGGGGCAGTGCTGCAGGGGCCTGTGCTGCCAGAGAACAAATTACATGTATAGGATTCAGTGACTGGGTTACCTTCCTCAACTCACTGCTGGTTGGACTTGGGAAGGAATGAGATTATCAAATTCAAAGTGGCCTTTGGAAGGGATTGCAATAACCAATGATGTTTCAATTATATGAGAGGATAAAAAGATTGCTGAGGAAAGAGACTTGAGGCAGAGAAACTAATTAGAGGGTCTATTGTATATTCCAGACAAGAAGTAATAAGAGACTAAGCTAGGGTGGTGACTGTGTAAATGGAGTATGTGTGAGTAATGTGTAAGAGATAGAAATTACAATAGTTGGCAACAAAATTTTAATAATCTCTCCTTGAGTTTATGCCATTTTTTCTAAGCAACCCAATTTAACATCAACTCAGAGGCAATACTAGATCAAAGGGACAGGTCAAAAAACCAGGATAGGAGAAGCAGACCACACACACACACACAGACACACACAGACACACACACACACACACACACACACACACACATACACCAAAACCATGAGGAATCAGTGCTAAATTAGGGTCAAAAATATTTTTTTAAAAGATCCAGATATAAAAAAGTGGAGTAAAACAAGCTTCAAAGTCCCATAGCTTCCAATGTAGGTAGTCAGAAGGCAATTACAAAAACTTCATTATTACTGAATTTTTAATGAAATCATAATTACTAACCCTTTGGCATTCTCTCCATTGAAGACCTCAGGCAGTTTGCACCTTGACAAGAAACACAAGACTCCTTCAGGGACAAGCACACATCGAAATACAGGGAGATACAAGGAAAATCATCCAGAAACATCAGTCTTGACTCCACACAGAGTTCTCCTCTGGCTTTCTTTCATCCTTTCTTTCCTGGACAACAAGATCTGCAAAGTATAGACCAATCAGCCTACAACAGCCCTCCAGACACTGTTGCTCTCCCTTCTGCCTATCTGCTGTCCAAAAGTGTCATTAAAGCAGATGGGGCTGATGCTCTTGCTAGAGCTACAAAGTTTTTACACATCAGTTGCTCTGAATTTCTAATTGTTGAAGAGTTCAAAATACATGCAACCTTCAGTGAAGGGAAGATGATAAGGAGTTGAATATGCCAAGTATTTTGGATGGTCAAAAAATCTGAATAACAATCCACAACAAAGACATCAGAGAAAAGGCAAATCCTTCAGAAAAACAAGAGTAAGCCACCAGTAGAAAGGAAAAGATGTAAGACCCAGGCTTCATACTCTCTCTGCATCAACATCCTGAACTCTCCCATCTCCCTGGGAAAAGCCAATCTAGAGCAACGTCATTTATTGTCCAGACACAGGAAAGTCACTGTTATCCTGGACTCTTTGCTGGTTAAACCACATCTAACGATATTAATGTCAATCATAATAGCTAACACATAGTGCTTTAAGTTTTGCTAAGTATGTTATTACTATCATCTCATTTGGTCCTCACAGGAATCTTGGGAAGTAGGTACTATTATTTATCACCCTTCTTTTACACATGAAGAAAAAGAGGCAGACAGAATATTTGCCCAATCTCACACATTCAGCAAGTATCTGAAGCTGGATTTGAACTCAGTCTTTCAAAATTCCAGGTCTAGTGCTCTGTCCACTGCGCAGTCTTAGGTACAAAAAGTACTTTCTCCATAAGACTGTGAGGTAAATAGTGCAAGTATCACTCCTTCATTTTGCAATGGAGAAAACAGATTTAGAGAGAATAAAAAATCTCTCAAGGTCACACATTTAATTACTAGCAGAGAATTTGGACACGTTTCTCCTAAATCTCGTTTTGATGGGGTTTTTTATTTTTTTAATTATTTTACTTCTTTCATTAAATATTTCCTAATTATATGTAGAAAATTACCTTTTTAAAAAAATGTTGAGTTTCAAGATTCCTCAATCTCACTCTGCTCCCTCTCCTTGAGAAGCCAAGCAGTTATGATATAGATTATACATGTGAAGTCATGTAAAACGTATTTCAACATTTGCCACATTACAAAAGAAACAAGACGAAACAATCAAAATAAAGTTAAAAAAGTATGCTTCAATCTTCATTTAGAGTTCATCTGTTCTCTCTCTGGACAGAGATAATATGTTTCATCATGAATCCTTTGGAATTTTCTTGATCAGAGTAGCAAAATCATTCACAAATGTTCATCCATACGACATTGCTGTTACTTCATTTTGCATTGGTTTATTTCAGTTTT
This sequence comes from Bettongia penicillata ogilbyi, assembly GCA_023548195.1. Lineage (NCBI taxonomy): Eukaryota > Metazoa > Chordata > Mammalia > Diprotodontia > Potoroidae > Bettongia > Bettongia penicillata. Next base: position 10,023,000 of record JAJHZJ010000162.1, on the reverse strand, counting down.
CCCAGGATTTTTTGGAGTCCATCCTACTCATTATTTCTTACAGCACAATAGTATTCCATCACAATTACACACCACAACTAGTTCAGCCATTCTCCAATTGATGGACATCCCCTAAATTTCCAATTCTTTGCCACTATAAATATTTTTGTAAAATATGCTCTTTTTCCTTTTCTTTGATGTCTTTGGGATGCAGAGCTAGTAGAGGCATTGCTTGGTCAAAGGGTAGGCACAGTTTTATAGTCCTTTGGGCATAATTTCAAATTGTTTTTAGGAATGGTTGGATTACTTGACAACTCCAACAATAGTGCATTCGTATTCCAATTTTTCCACATCCCCTCCATCATTTATCATTTTTCCTTTTTGTCATGTAGCCAGTCTGATGGATGTGAGTTGTCTTGATTGGCATTTCTTTCGTCAGTAATGACTTAGAGCATTTTTATGTGACTATTGATAATTTTGATCTACTCTTCTGAAAACTGCCTTTTCATATCCCTTTACCATCTATCAACTTCTTTTCCTTGTCTCACCACTATAGACATTATTTCTAGTCCAATGGGGAATAATAGTGGTGATAATAGACATCTTTCCTTCACTGCTGATCTTACCGGGAAGACTTCAACGTTTTCCCTTTTACAGATGATGCTTACTCCTAGTTTTAGATAGCTATTTCTCATCATTTAAGGAAAGGTTCCATTGATTCATATACTTTCTTCTGTTTTTAGTGTTTTCTAGACGTTATATTTTGTCAAGTGCTTTTTCTGAAGCTGTTGAGATAATCATATGATTTTTGCCATTTTTGTGATTGATAGGGTCAATTACACTGATCGTTTTCCTAATATTGAACTTGTTGCTATTTGTCCTTCATTCCCAAAGAGGACCATGACATCAGGAAGGTGATGCCATGACATACAAATGAATGGCATTTAAATGAGGGAGGGTTATGCTAAGTTATCAGCTTCACTTTCTTCTACAGAGTCATCTGGATCCACTGGCCAGATATAAATCAGGACAACTAGAGATGGCCCCAGGATGCAGTTGGGGACTTTGGCTTTTCAAGCTAAAGTCTTTAACAGGTGTCAGACTGAATCAAGGCCCATTCAGGGAGTAAGGCTTAATAAGAAATGAAGCAGAGAATGGCCTCTTTACCTAATCCAAGAAAAAAGAAAAAGAAAACTCAATCTGGGAGGGGAAGATCCTCAGTTTCTGGCTAAAACAGAAACTATTGCTATTTACAATTATTCTGAGCCAATTAGGGCCCAACAATGGCCAAGGTCTGCATTTCTAATATGAATCTTATCTGTTCAGAAATACCTGGAAAGACTTATATGAACTGATACTGGGTGAAGTGAGCAGAACCAGGAGAACATTATTTATGGTAACAGCCCCAGTGTGTGAGGACTGTTTTTGATAGACTTCATCCTCCACAGCAAGGGAAGGATCTAAAACATTTCCAAAGAACTCATGATGCAAAATGCCATCCACATGCAGAGAAAGAACTGTGGGGTTGGAACACAGAATGAAGCAGACAATTTTCTCTTTTGTTATATTTGTTTTTGTTTAGTTCTACTCATGGTTTCTCCCTTTCATTTTAATTCTCCTATGCAACATGACTAATGTGAAAATGTGCTTAATAAGAATGTATGCGTAAAAGATGTAAGATTGCATGTCGTCTTGCGGAGGGAAAGAGGAAGGAGGGGGAGAAAATGTAAAACTTTATAGAAATGATTGTCGAAAATTGAAATTAAATAAATAAATTTTGGGGGAAATAAATAAATATTATCTGGTCATAGTGTTTGATCTTTGTGGCATATTTCTGGAAATTCCTTGCTAGCATTTTATTTATACTTTTTGTATTAACATTCATTAAGGAAGATGGTCTATAATTTTCCTTGTTTTATGTATCAAACCTATATTAGGTCATAAAAGGAATTTGGTAGAACTTCTTATTTTAAAAAATAGTTTATATAGTATTGGCATTAATTGTTCTTTAAATGTTTGGTAGAATTCACTTGTGAATGCATTTGTTCCTGGGCATTTCTCCTTAGGGAGATCATTTATGGTTTGTTCAATTTCTTTTTCTAAAATAGCATCCTATTTAAGCATTCTATTTCTTTTTCTGTTAATATGGGCAGTTTATACTTTTTGTAAATATTCTCCCATTTTACTTTGGTTGTCAGTTTCAATTGAATATAATTGGATAAAATAACTCATAATAATTGCTTTAACTTCATCTTCATTGGTGATGCATTCATTCTTTTTCAATGTTGATACTTATAATTTTGGTTTTCTTCTTTCTTTTCCTTAAACAAATTAATCTATTTTATTGTTTTTTTTTAACAAAGCCAACTCCTAGTTTTATTTACTAGTTTAATGGTTTTCTTTCTTTTCTTTCTTAACTTTCATTTTTATTGATATCTCCTTTGATTTTCAAGGTTGCCATTTTGGTGTTTCATTGGGAATTTTTAATCTGTTCTTTTTCTAGTTTATTTTTAGTTGCATGCTTAATTCATTGATCTGTCCTTTCTCTTTTTATTCATGTGTACATTTAGAGATATAATCTTTCCCCTAAATATAGTTTTGGCTATATCCTACAAAATTTTGAATGATGTCTCCTTGAAGTCATTCTCTTGAATGAAATCATTGATTGTTTCTATAGTTTGTTCTTTAACCCACTCATTCTTTAGAATTAAATTGTTTGTTTCCAATTAACTTTAAAGCTGTGTTTCCTTGACCCTTTATTAAATGTAATTTTTATTGTATTGTGGTCTGAAAGGAGTACATTTAACTTTTATGCATTTGCTTCTGAGATTTTTATGCCCTGATAACCTGGTTAAGTTTTAGTGTCATGTATAGCTGAGAAAAAGGAATATTCCTTCCTATTCCCCTTCAGTTTTTCGAGGATCTTTTATGTTTAACTTTTCTCAGATTCTAGTCACCTTCTTAACTTCTTTCTTATTTATTTTATGGTTAGATATATCTAGCTCTGATAGGGGAAGGTTGAGGTTCCCCACTAGTATTATTTTACTGTCTATTTCCACCTGTCCTCCATTTAACTTTTCCTTTATGAATTGGGATGCCGTGCCATTTGGTGCATATATGTTTAATGTTGATATCTCTTTGTTTCTATCATTCCTTTTAGTGAAATAGTTTCATTGTTTCTCTCATTTAGGTAAGTCTACTTTTGCTTTTTCTTTGTCTGGAACCATGATTACAACTTCTATGTTTTTTACTTAAGCTGGTGCATAATAGGTTCTCTTCCAGCCCTTTATGTTAACTCTATATATGTCTTTGTTTCAATAATAATTTTTGAAAATGATATACTGTTGGAGTCTGGTTTCTAATACATTGTTATTTGTTTTCATTTTATGGGTGAGTTCATCCCATTCATATTCACATTCATGATTACTGACCATGAATTTCCTTATATCCTGTTTTCTTCTGTTTATCTTTCTCTGTCTCCTTTTATCCTGTCCTCTCAAATCTGTTTTGTTTCTGATCACTGACTTTTTTTTATCTACCTTTCTTTTTTTATCCTCTCCCTTCCCCTTGTTCCCTTCTCTTCCTATTTTCCTGCTGGATAAAATAGATATCTATCATCAATTGAGTATGTATACATATGTCTATATATGTATGTATGTATGTGTATATTTCCCTCTTTAAACCAATTTAGATATAAATGAAGTTTAAGCATTGCTTGCCCTTCCCTACCACCCCTCACCACTGTAAAAGCTCTTTGTGTGCTTCTTTTTGTGAGATGATCTTCCCCATTCTTTTTCTCCCTTCCCCTTTCTCCCAGGGCATCACTTTTTCTCAGTTTTCTTTTTTTTTTACATCATCCCAATATAATCAATCCATTCTCAGACACTTTTTCTATGTAAAATCCTTCTAACTTCACTAGTAATGGTAAAGTTCCTAGAAGACACATCTCATCTTTCCATATGGAAAAGTAAACAGTTTAACCTTATTGAGTCCCTTATGATTTCTTTTTCTATTTACCTTTTAATGTTTCTCCTGAGTCTTGTGTTTCAGTCATTTTTTTTTAAATTTAGCTCTAGTCTTTTCATCCAGAATGCTTGAAAATCTTTTATTTCATTCAATATCCATGTTTCCCCCAGCAGATTATACTCTGTTTTGCTGAGTAGATTATTCTTGGTTGCAATCCTAGCTCCTTTGCCTTCCAGAATTTCATTTTCCAAGTCCTCTAATCTTTCAATGTGGAAGCTGCTAAATTTTGCGTGATCCTGACTGTTGTTCCATAATATTTGAATGGTTTCTTGCTGGCTGGTTGAAGTAGATTCTCTTTACCTGGGTCCACTGTAGTCACTTTCTAATGAGTTTCTAGGATTCCTTACCATCTCTAGATCTGAGGCCTCCTGAAGCTGCTACTACTTCTGTCACCACCACATAGTTCCCCCACTGATGTTCCATTCATGTGAACGCCAGGTCAGCCTCCTCCTCCATGTCACAGATCTTTCCAACCTCCAGCGTTATCTTGAGCTACAGGAATTCTTCATTCTGACCTTTCATTGGCTCTGCCACTCTATAACTTGAATCAATGAGTTATTTCAAAATTGTTTGGAGGGGAATGTTGGGAAAGCTCAGTGGAGCACTTTCTCTACTTTGCCAACTTGGCTACACACACATTCAGTGCTTTTTAAATATTTCAAGCTACCTTATAAAAGATTTGACTTCTTTCCATATCCAAGGTCCACTTCTCCACCAGCTGTGGAATTCCTGGGTCATTGCTCACTACAAAGAGATACAAATGGGTTTCAGTAAGTCCTCATATTGGAAGAGATTTAAGGAGCCTGAGCATACACTCATTTGTGCAGTCAATAACCAGCTAATATGCTTAGTCTAAGCAACATATTGATCCTGATTGCCTGGAATTGCACTCACAAAGGGCTAGGTGACATTTCCAAGGGAACACAAGATACTTTCAAGTCAATTAGAGGCGTCAGAGTATTCAGCTCTATGAGGGACACACTAACCTCAGAGAAGCATTCACAGAGAATGCAAATTGAATTCCTCTTTTTTTGTGTACTGGAAACTAGTGGTCTCTGATATCTGAATAGATATAACCTATTGCCCTCAAATATGTATAGCAATTGAGGAGGTACAGGGATACAGAGTGCTGTTATTTTTTCTCTGACTAAATATATAGAATCTAATGTGCCTGGAGTCTAATTAAGGGAAGACAGAAAAAAAAAAAACTGACTCCTATGGGACATCAATAAAAGGAACTAAAATTTTGGGTCAGAGTGATAATGATAAGTATCTTGCAAATAATAATTCTATTGCTTCATGTAGCACACTATATTATGAAAACATTTTTTTCCCATTTTCTATTTTATTTGATTCTTACAACAGTTTAAGATAGATAGGTCATATATTATTCTTCTCCCTTTAACAATGGGGAAACTAAGACCCGAGGAAATTAAATGATGTGATTAGCATCACATCTAACTACTAGCATTAGTAGTCATATCTTCCCATAGTGGAAAGACACTTGAATCATAGGGAAGCTATGACATAGTGAAAAGAGTACTTGCTCTAAATTCAGAGGGTCTAGGTTCTAATTCCACTGTTGATACTACCTGTGAGACTTTAGGCAAGTAACTTAACCTTGTAGTCTCTCACTTTGCTCATAAATAAAACATGAGGAGTATACCAGATGGCCTCAGGGGTCTCTTCCAGTTGTAGATCAATGAACTGGGGGTAAGGGAGTTCACATTTGTTTAGAGCATTACAGTTGACAAAGTGCTTTCCCCACATCAATTCTATAAAGTAGATAGTGGAAATATTATTATTTCTTTTTAGAATATTTCAGGAAACTAAGTCTCAAAAGCAAAGGGATTCACCTATGATCACACAGCTATTAAGTATAAGAGTCTAGATTCAAAGCCAGGCTTCTGGCTCCAAATCCAATATTTATTAAAAGGATGGTTAGTGAACATGTAGAAAAGGAAACAGTAATTACAGAGGCACCATGGCTTCAGCCAGAGCAGGTCATGGAAGACTAGACTTCCTTTTCTTTTTTGAAGGTATAGGAAAATTTAAAAAAATTAATGTTACTTCTATTGTATTGATTTTACAGTATAATTTATTTTATGCTGTATTAATTTTTTATAATCGTCAGTATCTGCCTGAACTCATGTAGCTAAAAAATGTGGTCTGCCATAGTCTGAATTGATTTAATGGTGTGTTTGAAAGAGAGTGTTACTATGGCTCATGCAACTAGCCCCTGGGATGTCTGTTTGTTGTCAGTATGCCTCAACAGTTTAACCTGAGACATCTGTGTTGTGGTCTAAAAATATGTAAACACTGATCAAAAACAACTCATTGGCTGTCCTTGTTCAATTAAGGGAGGTTTGATCTTCCTCAAGGGGACAACTAACTGTGTAGTTCTGCTTTAGGTGGTTCTGATTTTTGAGCCAAGATTACAAGAAGCAGAGGAGTTCCATAAAACAATTAATATTCCTTAATTGTCAGAGGGAAGCTAGGAGGTACAATGGATAAAGTACTGGACCTAGAGTCAGGAAGATTCATCTCCTCCCGTTCAAATCTAGCCTCAGACATTTACTATTTGTGTGACTCTGAGAAAGTCACTCAACTCTGTTTGCCTCAGTTTTCTCATCTGTAAAATGAACTGGACAAGGTGAACCACTCCACTGTCTCTGCCAAGAAAACCATAAATGGGGTCACAAAGAGTAAGACAGGACTGAAAAAGTGACTGAAAATTTTCAAAGAGGAGTGTGATCAGCCACATGTAAAGGCTAACCCTTTTAGCCTAGATATAGACAACTGTAAGATCCCCCAACCACCCAGATCCTTTCCTTTCCTGTGTGTCAGTAAAAAGGGTTTTCTACATCTTATGGCCTTACTGAGGGGGGCTAGTATGACCTACTTTTTTTCACAGTTATATGCATCACTGTTAGTAAATTGATCTTGTTCAGAGAACTACCTCATTTTACCTTTGTTGTCATTTATTTGCTCCAAAGGGATTACTAGATCAAGAGAATCTTATATAGTTTAAGCAAGATTTTACCAAAGCATTCAACAAAAATCGTTCATGTTATCATTATAGAGAGAAAAGAGTATCATGGGCTAGATAATAGAACAATTAGCTGGTTCAGAATTGGTTTAATGGCCAGATCCAAAGTATATTCATTAATGAATCAGTGTCAACTTGAAAGGGGACCTCTGGGGGATCTGTCCTATGACTAACAGTATAGATAACACACTGATCAAATCTGCAATGACCCAAAGAGGAGCATATTGAAAGAACAAGTAGAGATACAAATAGATCTGAATACTTGGTTAATTCTAATAAGATGGAATTAAACAGGGATAGATATAAAGGTTTATTATTGGGTTCAAAAGGGCAACTTCACAAATACAAGGTGAGGAGAACAGCTAGCTAGAAATTCAGTGTGACATGTCAACCACAAGAGTTAATGCAAATTTAGGCTATATTAAAAGAAGCATTGTGTCCAGGATTAGTGAGATATTCAACATTGTCTTATCCTTTGGCCATATCACAACAGAGTATTTTGTCTCTGGATGCTATGTTGACAAAGTGACAAGAGGAAATCAACAAGGACCTTGACATTATGTCTTATGAAGTCTAGTTAAAGGATACTTAGCTTGCAGAAGGAAAGATTTAGAGGGAATATGGTACCCGCTGTCAATGTAATGAAAGGATTCAAAGGGCTGTCATGAGGAAGAGAGGCAGCAGACTTGGTCTACTTGAACCCAGGAGACACAACTAGGCACACTGGGTGGAAACAGGTAAATTTAGGTATGATCTCAGAAAAAAGCTACCTAAGGATTATAACTATCCAAAAGGGACTTACCAGGGATTCCCCCTTTCATAAGAAGGTTTTTGGATCATTTTCTGGGTGTTTTGGGAAAGAGAGATTCCTATTGAGGTATAATTGTTACAATCCCTTCTGAGTCTGAGATTCTGTGAGTCTACTTTATAAGATTTCAACTAGTTCTGCCACTGGTTTATTGTGTTACCCACAGCAAGTAAGCTATAAAATTAAAGGGTTGGGCCAGATGACCTCAAAGGTCCTTCCAGTTCCAACATTCTTTGGTGACACTAGTCCCAACACACACTCCTAATGCCTTTTCTCTGAGATTACTCACCATTTATATCATATGCATATCTTCTGTATGTACATGTTTATTTGCATGTTGTATTCCCCATGAGAATGTAAGTTCCTTAGGGCAGGGCTGGGTTTTTGCTTATCTTTCTATCCCCACATTTAGCACTATATAGATCCCTGCAATCTTGAAAACACTAGGATCCCAAACAGAATCTTGGTTCCATGACTCCTAGCACTTGACTTTTCACTAGTCCTTGGAGAAAGTGAAGAACTGCATGTTGGTAAAGGGTGGAAGAGGAAGCGACTGAGGAAGAATCGATGAAAGTGGTTGAGATGGGAGGCAAAAAGAGAATATACTTAGGACTTGGAGCCTGGATTTCCAGATCACAATCAGCATTCCCTGAGAAACAAGAGATCACAATTCTAATCATATCACCTACTATAGGTTCCATGAGCTCTCAAAGATGCCTGCTCTGCCCCTCAGCATTCTTCCCCACCTGTACAGGGAAGCTGCAAACCATTTTACCATAAGAATGCAGTGATTACCCTAAAATGGCGGTAACTATTTAATTGCCTCACCTGGGCTCTTGGAAAGGAAGGTGGGAATTTTCCGAGCCAGGTTGTCTTGGCATTTCCCCATGTTGATCTGATTCAGCTTGAGACAGAAAAAAAAAATAAAACAAAATTTCAAAACAGCATAAATTAAGTCTAAGTATAAATCCAATACAGAAGAATTTGAAAAATAACTTTTATGTGTGGATGTATTTACTCCAGGGTTAGAAATCCAAACAATTAGTCCCAGGACACCCCTTCACCCTGAGTTCCAAGTGATGTTGCTGCCTGGACCTTCACGCAAATCTAGATAACTGGCCCTTCCCACCCTTCTATCTGGACTAGGGAGTGAAACCTTGATCTTCTCCAAAAGCTCCAAGGGCCACTGTCACGGTTTCTTTAAGAGTTTAACAAAACATGTTCAATCCTCCTGGTGTGGAACCTGGCTGCATGCAGCAGGGCAATCACAGGATTTTTGTCCCTATCATTAACACATATTGGCTTCCTTATCCTGACATGCACCACTTTGCATTGCCCCGTTCATTACAGTCTTTCTTCCCATCCTCTCCCACTGCTGCTGCTGAGCCCATGGTCCTTCTGCTGTGGATTTAATTTTGTGTAATTCTGTGCATAGAGCCTATGGAAAAAGAGAAAGAGTAGAGAGAAAAATATTCTCTCTCTCTTCTCTCTCTCTTTGTCTTTCTCTCTCTCTGTCTCTCTGTCTCTCTCCTCTCTCTCTCTCTCTCTCTCTCTCTCTCTCTCTCTCTCTCTCTCTCTCTCTCTCTCTCTCTGTCTCTCTCTCTCTCTCTCTGTCTCTTCCCCTCCCTCCTGTTTCTCATGTCTTTCCTCTCTTTACATCTCTTCCTTTCTCTCTCTCCCCCTCCATCTCTTCCCTCACTGCCATTTCTTTCTCCTGTCTTTTCTCTCTCCCATGTCTTCTTTCTTCCAAAATCTTCCTTTCCCTCTCCCCTCTTTTCCTTTTCCTCTCTGCTTTTTTCTCTGTCTCTACCCTCTTTCTTCTCTCTCCTGCCTCTCTCTTTCAGTTTTCCCTCAAAATTCTTCCTTTCCTTTTTCTTTCTCTCTTTTTCTTGTCTTTCTCTTCTTTAGGAATAAGGATGGAAAGGGAAGGAAGAAGAATGAGAAGGAACGAAAAACAGGGAAGAAATAAGGGAAGAGTGAACAAACACAAATAGAGAAAAACATAAAAGGAGATTGAGGGTAAAGAGAAAATACTAATAGGAATTTTTTCATTTGGTCACTAGAATACCCAAATCTTCCTGGGAGTTGAGAGAGAGAAAAATGAGTGGGACAGAGAGAAGAAAGAGAGGATAAAAACAAGGAAGAGGAGAAAGGATGGAAAAGAGAGAGAAACAGAGGAAATAAGGGAAGAGAAAAAAAGAAGGGTAAAGGCAGGTGAAAAGACAGAAAGAAAATTGAAAAGTAGAAAAAGGGTCATGGAAAGGGGGAGAGGGACAGAGAGGGAGAGGGGGAGGGGGGAGAGAGAGAGAAAGAGAGAGAGACAGAGAGAGAGAGAGAGAGAGAGAGAGAGAGAGAGAGAGAGAGAGAATGCTGTATTGATTCCCTAAGGAAATCATTTGGAGATGGGGTTTTTTTGTTGTGAGCTTGTGTTTTTAAGCCTGCAGGCTGTTGGCAAAGAAAGTAAATCTCCTAACAGACCCCAAAGTCTGAAAGAAGAAAGTGGGAAAATGTGGGGGAGGGAGAAAGAGAGCTAGATTCTCTCAAGGGGATACAAGAAGAAGCATCCTATGAATTTGGAATTTTTTTCCTGCACAAGTTGGCACTGACAACCACTAGCTATTCTTTTTCCCACATTGGTTGTGGGTGACTTGACTGTGTTAGGATTTGCAAAGATAACGATTGCAAATGGAAAAGTCTTGAGAGTATTTGGGCCCCGGAGGGTCAGGAGCTCCAGCATGCCCCAGAAGAAGAATTGCCACCGACAGCAGAACCAGTATCCCTAGCAATGTCTTGAATGGAAAATCCTGAGAGAATCAGCTTCCCAGGGAGGATTTCTAAAATTTCCATTTGTTCTCCATAGTGAAAAACGCTCTGCTCCAAAGTGATCCTGTGAAGACTGCTAGTCGTTCTTCCTTCCCCTCACTTCCCTTCCTATGATGTCTACCATATTGGTAATGTGACTGATTTTGCCAAGAGGTGGGGGGAACTATCTGGTGAGGAGGGAACAGAGAGAAGTGAAAATCCAAATGAAAATCTAAGAAAAGTCCACCTTCAAGATAAATATCACCTGGAAAATTATTTCTGAATATCCAGAATGGTTTTACGTAGCTGTATGCAAATGATATTCAGATCACATGCAAATGAACTTGTGGCCTTCCTGACTAATTTGATACACCTTGATGTGGCCCTAGGGAAAATCCTAATGGAGACACCTGCTATGAACACTGAAGGAAGAGTCCCTTTGGTGGTATTTCACCCCTTCTGTTTCTGCCATAATACTAACTAGGAGAAGTAATGAGCTGCCACTAAACAATAACTATAGGCTGAGAAAAAAAAGAAGAAAAAAAACATTACCACTGAATTTCAACTTCATGTTATGTTATGCTGAGAAATTACCTGGAGGCATCTAACTCAAAATTCAGAACTCATGACACATCCCATGACAGGAGGTTCAGGGCAAATCCATCAGAGATACCAACCTTTCCTCTCTCCATTATTTGGGATGAGAGTAGAGTCCCAGTTTCTGATGCCTGGACTTGGAGAAGAGGGCTGGACCAATGTCTTAAATCTCCTAGGTAGCTCCCAGCAACCAGCAGGGTGCGTGGCTGACGCAGATGGACCCAGCTGGTGGCGATTTTCAGAAATCTCTCTGCCCTCCTTTTGAGCACAGAATTGTTGCTGACATTCCCACATCGTACAAGGGACAAAGCCAGGAACAACAAAGTCAGTCCTTCTTTCCCCACTGCCAGCACACACCCACATGGCACTAGAGTGGCTGTTATTATGGATGCTTGTGATACTTTCTTCCTGATTTTTAGAACCTTCTTCTCTGAGCAGTCCATTCATGTATTTTCCATGAAGGGGGTCCACATGGCGTAGGAGTCTACGCCAATTCCAGCATCTCCAACCATTCAAATCATAGGCAGGTAGAGGTATTCCATTATAGTCAGAAACATTTGGTACAGTAGACAACACATGGTATGGTATTGCTAACCATGTAATCCATGGACCTTGGGCCTTGTGTGAATTGCAACCTTTATGTGTTTCCTCATTTCAGGGGAGTTGGATTATACAGTCTCTAAAGTCCCTCCCAGCTTCAACTCTGTGATTCTTTCCTTTGTTGTTGATGATGAGGATGATGACAATGATGGATGGGAGGAGGGAAGGAGGGGAAAGAAACAGGGATGACAGGAATTCTGACACTCACTATAAAAACCCAATGTCATTCATAGAATTGGAACTGGAAAGGGCCTTAGGGGTCATTTGGTCTAGATGAGGAAACTGAGGTTTGGAAAAGTGTAATAAGCACCAAAAATGACTTTTCCTTAAGTCATACAGGTGTATGTTCATCCTTCATTGCCAAAGAAGACCATGCCATCACAGAAATAATGGCATGACTTGCACTTGACTTTGTTTTGAGTGAGGGAGGGCTGTGCAGGTCACCAGCCTCACTTCTCCTCCAGAACTATCTGAATCCAGTAACCAGATATTCATCAGGATGACTGGAGATGACCCAGGATGCGGCAATTAGGGCTAAGTGACTTGCCCAAGGTCACACAGCTAGTGAGTGTCAAGGGTCTAAGGTGAGATTTGAACTCAGATCCTCCTGACTCCTGCACTGGTGCTTTATCCACTGCACCACCTAGCTGCCCCAAAGTCACACAGGTCGTAAGTGAGTGGGGACTTGAATACAGATCCTGACTATAATACAGGGTAATTTCCACTATACCAAAGTGCTTCCTCACTGAATAAGCATGCACTAAATATCTACTATGGGCAAAATGCTTGTCCTAAGTACTCTGCAAACTCCCTTGGAAGGACTACAAGGAGACCTCATCATAGTACTATAAGATTGCTTCCTCTTCTGGTGTGCAAAGAGTCAAGCTCTGTTATGATATCTGAGGGGGAAAGGGGACAAGAACTCTAGGCATTTGCTAGTGACTTCTCTGAAGAAAATAAGTATGTCTGAGTGTTCAAGAGTATATGAAGGTCCACAAAATCCAAGGGTCCAGGATGCACTGAAAGGGCTGATTTGATATAGCCTGCTCCCTCACTCCAAGGAGGGTGACTTAGAATCATGGAATTTAGAATTAGAAGGGACCTCCAAGATCATTTTCCCCAATCTTTGGACTTTGGATATTTAGAAAATGTTAAGTAGCTCATACCCTCCCCACTCCTGTCCTAAACTGTCCATATTCCCATTTCTGCTGGCAGATGTTGCTATGGCCTCATCAGTGGCCAGGGATTTGTCCATCTTGTCTAACCCATGCATCAAGAACTGGCTTCTGGGAAGGTGGGAGGAGGGGCTGGGGAGCAGCTTCAGCTCATGCTCCAGATCAATGAGAAGAGGCAGGCAGGAGAGCTCCCTTCATCTTAGGTTTTTACTTTGATAATGTGCTTCCTTGCAGGGGCTTGAGATGCACTGAGTTCTGTCTGTGTAGCTACCTAAAGGGAGGAAAGATTGCCCCAGGTCAAGTAAAGAAGAGACTGATGGGGATGGCCTGGCATTGACAGGCACCATGATCATCACGTTTCTTCCTATCCCCATAGAATTAATTGGTACTTTGCCATGAGCATACACTGGCAAACCCCAGCTAGGTAGTCTACAGCAGGGACCACTCTGGGTGCCTTCCAAGCCCCCCAGGCAGGGCAGGACGAAGGCTGCAGTACAATGGTGCTGTGTATTCTTATTTTAAACATTTTCCATTCCACGAGACACCACCTTTCCCAAAAGGTTTCCTTTTCCTACTGACCCCCAAAGGAATGTCAGTCATTTAGTCTGTGACCAGCACAACAGGCACACAGCACAATAGAGAACAGACAATCTAACTTACCAGATGACATCGAGCAGCCTCAAATTCTATTTGCCTTTACTGACAATGCTTTAGGAGAAAAGAAATGATACGTTTCTTAAAAATGAGATAGTGCCGGCTTTGAGGGAATAGGGAACTCATTCTAATGTTGTGTGTAAGGAGAATGTGAGAAACGGGCAGGCTCAGCTCCTGGTGCTCACTTCTTCTTAGGCAGTTTCAGCTTCTGGGTGAGTGAGGAAAGAACTAAGCTTCTAGGTCATAGGAAAGGCATGGTGGCAACTTGGATCAGATGAACACATAGTGCCATGCCAAATGCAGAGTGAGTTTGTACTGTGTAGAAAGCTAATTTTAGTGCCTCTGCTCTGAGACACCAGGGAAGACAAGCTGCTCAGAGCTGATCATGATGAGGGAGGGCCCCAAGATCATTCTTGGTTGCCAGTTCTGTGGCAATTTCTATCTGCAAAGCCCATGCCGTAAATCATTGGTTTATTGTGCCTAGCAACAACCCCATGGTGTTGGTCAAGATAAGCAGTCATGTTAGAATGAAAAGAATCAGAAATTTGGAGATGATAAGGATTTGTAAACCACAAGAGGAGCATGGGGCTTCTGTCAGAAGAAACCTTGGAGGCCACCTAGTCCCTTCTGCTCATTTTTAAAATTAACAAGTTGAGGCCCAGAGAAGTTGTGACTTACCCAAGGTCACACAGACAATAAGTGGAAGAATTGAGATTTAGACCCAGGTCCATGACTTCAGACATTATGTGCTCAGAAAATCTGACTGAGCATTTTCAATCTCAAGTCTACTTTTTGGGACCTCTCCTACTCCCTTTCTGGCCATATCTAATTATTCCCTATTCAAGACTGGGCTTTCCCATGTCCTAAGAAAACAAGTGTCTATCTTGTCAAGAAGCAAAAGAGTAGTTCTCTTACTGGGCTGGCATTGCTTCCAAAGCCAATACACCTCAGAGTCCTCTTTTCCTACTGTTTCATTTCCACTTAACTGTCTGCCAGGATTTCAGATCTTTTGCTTGCCTTGACCTCAGATATCTGTGGTTTACCTTCTTTGATTTCTGACTTCCTTCCAGGTCTGGCCTTTAATGACAATATACTCCTCTTTGTTTCTTTATACATACTCTTGAACCTTGTCTGCTGTGAAGACTATACACTGTTGTACTATTACCTGCCTTCCTGAGGACCAGCATTGAACCAGTGAATCCTATTCTATCACTCGGCCTGCCAGCATTAAGCATACATCTGCCGCTTTAATGCTGGCGCCTTCTGCCTATTATCTGTAATTTATCCTGTATACATCTTGTTTGTACATGGTCTGTACATAGTTGATTACATGTTGTTTCCCCCATTAGATTCTGAGCTCCTCAAGAGCAAAGACTGTTTTCTTTGTTTTCTTTTTTCTTTCCTTTTTTTAATTTATGGAATAAAACAAGCATTTACATGAAAAAAAAGAGTGCACATGAAACTACAAACCTACTATGAACAACTTTCGATTCCTTTCAAATATACAACAAAATTTTCCTGTAAATTTCTCTTTTTTTCCCCTGTTTTCTTCCCTTCTCTCTGCCCCCACCCTAGAGATGGCTACCATTAGACAAAAATAGGTGTGTGTGTGTGTGTGTGTATGTGTATAATATATATCTATATTATAGATACACACATACACATATACAAATATAAATATGTGTGTATGTATATATATATATATATATATATATATATATATATATATATATAAAATTGTTCTGTAAATCTATTTATCAGTTCTTTCTCTGGATGAAGATAATATCTTTCTTCATATGCCCTTTATAGTAAATTTGGTTATTTGTAATAGTCAAAATAACTTATTCACTCAGTCATTTTATTATTTATTTTGACATTACGACATTCATTTCCACAAAATTTTGAGTTCCAACTTTTCTCCCCATCTCTTCCCTCCCCCCACCCCATAACACCTTGCATTCTATCACACCTCACCCTTGCTTTATCCCCATCTTCTCACTTTTCTTGTAGGGTAAGATAGATTTCTATATCCCATCACCTGTATTTCTTATTTCCCAATTATATGCAATAACAATTCTCAACATCTGTTCCTAATACTTTGAATTCCAACTTCTCTCCCTTCCTCCCTCCCCACCCATCCCCACTGAGAAGGCAAGCAATTCAATACAGGCTATATATGTGTTGTTTTGCAAAAGACTTCCATAACAGTCATGTTGTGTAAGACTAATTATGTTTCCCTCCATCCTACCCTGTCCCCCCTTTATTCTGTTCTCTCATTTGACCTTGTCCCTTCTCAAAAGTGTTTACTTCTAGTTACTCCCTTCCTCCATTTGCTCCCCTTCTATCTTCCTCCTCCTCCCACTTATCCCCTTCTCCCCTACTTTACTGTAGTGTAAGATAGATTTTCAAACCAAATTTAGTGAGTATGTTATTTCCTCCTTAAGCCATATGTGGAGAGAGTAAGCTTTTCTTTTCCCCTCTCACCTCTTCCCTTTTCTCCTCCATTGAAAAAGATTTTTCTTATCTCTTTTATGAATAATAGTTTACCCCATTCCATTTCTCTCTTTTTCCTCCCAATATATTCCTCTCTCATCCCTTAACTTTATTTTTCATAGATATCATTCCTTCTGATTCAACTCAACCTGTGCTCCCTATCTATATCTGTGTGTGTGTAATCCCTCCACCTATTCAAACACTGAGAAAAGTCTCAAGAGTTACAAATGTTATCTTTCCATGTAGGAATGCAAACAGTTCAGCTTTAGAAAGTGCTTTATGATTTCTCTTTCCTGTTTACTTTTTCATGCTTCTCTTGATTCTTGTGTTTGAAAGTCACATTTTCTCTTCAGTTCTGGTCTTTTCATCATGAATGCTTGAAAGTCCTCTACATCATGGGATGACCATCTTTCCCCTGAAGTATTATACTCAGTTTTACTGGGTAGGTGATTCTTGGTTTTAATCCCAGTTCCTTTGACTTCTGGAATATCCTATTCCCAGCCCTTGATCCATTAGTGTGGAAGTTCCAGATCCTGTGTTATCCTGATTGTATTTCCACAATACTGGAATTGTTTCTTTCTAGCTGCTTGCAATATTTTCTTCTTGACCCAGGAACTCTGAAATTTGACCACAATATTCCTAGGAGTTTCTCTTTTTAGATCTCTTTCCAGTGGTGATCGGTGGATTCCTTGAGTACTTATTTTGCCCTCTGGTTCTAGAATATCAGGGCAGTTTTCCTTGATAATTTCATGAAAGATGATGTCTAGGCTCTTTTTTTGATCATGGCTTTCAGGTAGTCCCATAATTTTTAAATTGTCTCTCCTGGATCTATTTTCCAGGTCAGTTGTTTTTCCAATGAGATATTTCACATTATCTTCCATCTTTTCATTCTTTTGGTTTGATTTTGTGATTTCTTAGTATATCATATAGTCATGAGCTTCCCTCAGCTCCACTTCATTTTTAAAGAACTATTTTCTTCAGTGTTTTTGAACCTCCTTTTCCATTTGGCTGATTCTGCTTTTTAAAGCCTTCTTCTCCTCATTGGCTTTTTGGACCTCTTTTTCCAATTGAGTTACCCTATTTTTAAAGGTGTTACTTTCTTCAGCCTTTTTTTGGGTCACCTTTAGCAAGCTGTTGACTTGTTTTTCAAGCTCTTCCATGGCCTGAGACCATTGCATATTCATTTTTGAGGTACTGGATGCAGAAGACTTGACTTCCTCTGACAGTATGCATTGTTCTTCCTCACCCAAAAGGATGGAAGGAAATATCTGTTCACCAAAAAAGTAACCTTCTATGGTCTTATTTTTTTTTCTCTTTTTTGAGTATTTTCCCAGCCCGTTACTTGACTTGTGACTCCTTTGTCAACAGAAAGATCCTAGTGCTCCTCCTCTCTCCAGAACTATGCTCAAGGCTGAGATTCAGATAGGCTGTTCAATTCCCCCAGGGGCTTTAAACTGAGCCACTCCCACAATGGAAGCTGATGCCTGACTCAGCCACTGCCCCCAGTGCTAGTGCCCCGATACTGCTGCTGCCATAGCCACTACCTGAGGCCCATGCTGGGGGGGAGAGGTATGCTGCTCCCCTCTCACCCAGCCGGGAAAGCCCTCTCACTGACCTTTGAAGCTTTCTTTGGTACTTGTGGGTTGAGGAATCTGAGACCCTCCCTGCTGGAACTTCTGCCCCAGAGGCCTGTCCTGGTCCTGTTCCTGCTGGTGCCATGTGGCCAGGGCTGAGCTCTGCTCCACTCAGTGTCCCATGGGATAGAGCTTTCTTATTGGCCTTCCAGGTTACCTTTGGCTGGAAATCTCTTTCACTCTGTCATTCTCTGGGGCTTCTGCTGCTCTAGAATTTGGTGAGAGTCATTTTTAACAGGTATTTTACAGGCTGGGGGGGGGGAAGAGGTATAGTATGTATGTCTTTCTACTCTACCATCTTGGCTCTGCCCCCACTCAGACATTCTTAAAACAACATTATTATTACTATATACAATGTTTTCTTGGTTCTGCTCATTTCATTCTTCATTATTTCATGCAAGTCTTTCTATGTTTTTCTAAAATTACTGAGCTCATCATTTCTTATAGCACAGTAATATTCCATCACAATCATATGTTCAGCCATTTGTTCAGCCATTCTACAACTGATGGACATCTCTGCAATTTCCTGTTCTTTGCCAGAACAAAGAGACCTGCCATAAACATTTTAGAACATATAGGTTCTTTTCCTTTTTCCCTAATCATCTTTGGAAATAGATCAAATGACTTTGTTTTATTTGTTTTTGTTTTGTTTGGTTGTTTTTGTTTTTTTCTTTGTATCCCCTAGAGTTAGCACCATGCCTGCCACAACAGTATGTGCTTAATAAGTGCTTATTTTGTGTTGACTGAACAGTGCCACAGTCCAAAATAGACCAGGGCTCTCTGTGCCTGATACATTGACCATCAGACTGAAACCTTACACAGACACAGGACCTCAGAGATCCCTTCACCCAATCTTTGGACTTCTGGTCTCTAGAAAATGTTAAGTGGCTCATGCCCTCCCTGCTCTTGTCCTAAACTCTCCTTTTTCCATAGTCTAATCCAGATGTTAGTTGGAAATACAAGACAGATCCAACCTGATTCTGGAATCATTAAACTGGCCAACCAGCTGTAAGATATTACCAGCTGCCATGTTAATCATTAATGAGGCAGACAGTGCCTGTTGTCTGCATAGTGAACCAAAAATTATGACTTGGGTTTTAATTTCATTTAAAATTAACTCACTGAAGAAGAAGCTTCCCCTTATTAAAGTCAGAGCTGCTGGCAATACAAGGAGGATAGTGAGTCTTAAACTCATGGAGAGTATGGAGTTTTCTACTAATGTGATATTTAAAAAAAGTCTAATTTATAAAGCCTCAAAGTTTGCCAGACACTTTACATAGAATATCTCATCTGAGTCTCACAACCACCCAGAAGTTGTTACCCCAGTTATGTTTATCCCCATTTTACAGATTTATAAAGGGCACCTGAAAGTGGTTAAGTGACTTGCCCAACTAATCATTAGAGCAGTGGGTCTGGAGTCAGGAAGGGCTAAGTTCAAATCTCACCTCAGACACCTATTAGTTGTATGACCCTGGGTAAGTAACTTAACCTCTCCTGTAACATGGAAGGTAATAATAACACCTACCTTTCAGGGTTGTTTTGTCTCCTTACTTTTGCATAGGTTGTTCCCTATACCTGAAATGACCTCCCTCCTAACCTCTGTCTTTTATTATCCTTAACTTCCTTCAAAACCTAGTTCAAGAACCAATCTCTTTCATGATACTGTTTCTGATCTCAACTCTTAAGGCCTCCTCACTCCCAAAGTGCTTTATATTGACTCACAATAGCTTTCATATTTACATTTATGTGTATATATTGTTTCCCCAGATAGACTAGTTTCATTTGTATCATCTCAGTGAGTGAATTAAACAAAACATTTCCTTCCTTTACTGAAGGTTCTATATCCCTAGTACCCAAGACTACCTCTGGCACACAGTAAACACTTGAGAAATGAGTTGATTGATCCCTATTTTCAAATCTAGGGCTCTTCTCACTACAACATGATGCCTCTTGGTAGCAGATGGGATTGTCTGACCATTGGCAAAAGTGTTGTGTCCTTTGGTACCAACTGACTGTGTTCTCCAAGCTTACAATTGCAGAAAATACCTTTGTGACTCTCAAACCAGGTCCACTGTGTGTCCCAGCCCAGTCCTATCTCATAGCATAGACTAATGACTGTACAATTGCTTTTTTCATATTTATTGGAGCTGTGGAGGAAATTCACTTGACCAAAGGATTTAGAGCTAGAAGGGAAAGACCCAATCTATTCAGTTTACAAATGAAGAAAATGTTAAGTGATTGGCCTCAGATCATACATATTGTAAGAGCTGAAATTGGAACTCAGGTCTTTTGACTTTAAATCAATCAACAATTGATTAATCACTGATCTAGGTACTGTGGATAAAAAGGCAAAAATGTAATAGTTTCTCCCCTCAAGAAGCTTATAATCCATCATGCAGGCAACATGTGTGCATAAAAATAAATTAAAATACAAACATCAAATGCAATATAGTTTTGTGGGAGAGGCACCAAACACTGGGGGGAATCAGGAAAGGACTCACATAGGAGAAGCTACCTGATAGAAGCCTTAGAGGAAACTAGGGGATCTCAGAGGGAATATCTTCCAGTTCCAAGAGATGACCTGAGAGGGGAACTAAAAAGGCATGTCTCAGGATCAAGGCAGCCAGTTTAGTTGGACCAATAGGAAGGAATGTGCATAGGAAGGAAGATATAAGGAGCCTGGATTGGATTGGATCCAGGTGATAAAAGACTTTAAAGACCAAGCAGAGGGATCTGTACTTAATTCTAGAGGTAATAGGAAGTTATTGGAATTTATTGAACCGTGAGTGATATATTCAAAACTCTGCTTTGGGATATTCACTTTGACAGCCATGTAGAGCAAAGGTATCAGATATGCTGCCTACAGAAGTACTTGCCACCCTCATTTGTGAATACAGTCCACAATCCTCCTGTGGGAAATGTTGACCAAAATAAAGAAAAATACATAGATAGTATCACATTTTAAAAACTAAGTCAATATGCAGTTTCTGGGATCCTTATCTTTGGATCAGTGAGCCCCATTTCTACTTGAAGTTGACACTGCTATAGTAGCATGTTCACTTTGGCAGCTGTGTAAAGAATGGATTGGAGAAGAAACTTGTGACAGGGAGACCAATTAGGAGGATATTGCAATAATCTGGTAAGAGGTGATGGGGGCCTGAACTAAAGTGGTGGATGTGAATGGTTTGTGGAAGGAGAATCAATAAGACTTGGCAATTGATAGGGGAAGAGAGGGAAATAAGAGAGAGAATGAGGAGTCGATGACTCTTTCCAATATAATACATTCACACTCTTTATATCTACATCTCTTTAGAGTCAGAAAAGTCAAATCTGCCCTGCCAGGGATTGGGGCGGGGGAAAGAAGGGCTGGGAGACTGTGTTTCTAGATGCGCTACTAGCTTTATGGTGTATGGTCTGGGCCTCGTGGCCTATATAGCCACAGAAAATTGTCAGAGGCACAGATGGTGGGGATGGTATCTGCACAATATGACTGCTCACAGTCTAGTGTACAAAACAACTAAATTCAACCAACCAGTTATAACTGCTCCCTACTTGGCCCCCATAGTTTCATAGACTTTAAAGCCAGAAGAGACATTAGAAGTCATCTAATCCAACCCCTCAAGGAAACTGAGACCCAAAATGAAAAAATGTATTGTCCAAGGTCATAGTAGCAGGAAGTAGCAAAGTCAGAATTTGAACTCAGATCTTGTCATCCTAAATCTAGCATTCTTTTCACTATGCCATTCTGAGTTCTCTGTGTATGAAACTGGCTCCAGCTTCCTGAAAATACTTCTGTATTTCCTGTATCAGAGAAAGGTGGCTCTTTCTTTCTGCACACAGATCTCTTTGATATGACACAACCTCCAATGGGATGCTCCTCAGAACAAAATTTGATGCCCTTTGACCCAGAGAGCCCATTATTAAACATAGAATATACTTCCAAAGATGTCACAGAAAAAAGTGGTTCCTCTTCATATCAAATAAAGAAGCCCTTTATGAAATAGGAAAGGAAGGAAAATACAAGATATTTTTACACTGGTTAAGGGATGACTAGAAGAAATATGTGAATACTGTAGAGTAGTATTAAGTTGTTAGAAATGACACATATTAAACTTATGAAAATGCCTCTCTTCGTTCATTAGAAGTAGAGGAATGCTTATATAGAATGTCATGCACAATGCTAAATATGGTCATTGTGTTGTTTTCCTTAGCTGTTTCTCTTTGTTCCAAAGAAGAGCTCTTCTGGTAGCTAAAGCAGAATATTTAGGCATTTGTGGGATGTAAAGACAAAAGGAATGAAATATTATTTACAATTAAAATGAAAAAAATTGTTAATGCCCAATGCCTTCTGGGTACCATACCTACTTGTATGCTAACAAAACTAAGCTAAAAACTTGTGCAGTGTTAGAATTCTTGTGTCCACCTGTTAGATATCTACCAAATAAGCCTCTTCACCTATTAATCCATAATGTGATAAGGATTAAAGAATAAGTATGTCATGTCATAAGACTAACATTGGAAGGAATTGCGAATATCTAACCTGAAAAAGAGAAGATTTTCAGATATTTGAAGGGTTCTCCTGAGATAGAAGGTTCAGACTTACTGAATTTGATTCCAGGAAAAATGGGTGGAAGTTATAGGAGGACAAATGTTAGGTCAACTTAATAATGACCCAGATCTATGCCAGTCTTTAAAGTTTACTATGTAGTTGCCTCATAACCACCCTATGTAGTTATCAATCTATCATTCATCAAGCATTTAAATACACACTATGTGCCATACACTATACTAGCAAAGTGAAATACAAAGACAGGAATGAAATGGTCCCTGACTCCAAGGAGTTTATATTCTATTGAGGGAAACATGTATAAATATAAGTATATACAAATTGCTGTTGCTTGTTCTTGATTCTCAAAAAAGACCAATGACATTGGGAGGGTAATGTCATGACTTGCAAGTGAATTGGATTTAAGTGAAGCAGGGCTGTGCAAAGTCACCAGCCTCACTCTCTTCTTCTGAGGTATCTGGGTCTAGTGGCAAAATATAGATCGGAACAATGGAGATGGCCCCCATATTTATGTGTGTGTGTGCGTGAATATATGCAAAATAAATAGAAGGTAATTATCGGAAGAGGAGGGCAGACACAGTTTTCAGAGTGAAGTCAGGAAAAACAGTATTTGAGTTGAGCTCTAAAGGGAGCAGGCAATTCTAAAGGGTCAAGGTGAGAAAAGGGTAGTACCTTCTAGATATGGAAAGAGGGAGCAATCAATTCTGTATTTCAAGTACCATTATCTTATTTTTGGGGGGATGGGGTGGTCTGGTCCTGTGATGTCATTGCTTTAGGGAATACCTAGTGTGGAACCTATGATTTTATTTATATAGAGAACTGATGGTATAGACCCTTTCCCTCTTCCTGTAAGTAATGACTTCTTCAAGTTCATCTAGCTAATAAGTTTCAGAAGTAGAATTCATATCCAGTTCTTTCCTGATTTGAGTCCTGCACCCATTCCACTATATAATATTGTCTCAAGTAATGCCTCTCATATTTACCCCCTTCTTTCTTCTGATACTACCACAGTCCTGGTGGGAGGCCCTCATGATCTCACACCTGGGCTACTACAATGGGTTGCTGATTGGTCTCCTTTCTCAAGGAGTCCCTTTTCTTGTACTTAAAAATTCCAGAGTATTTGTTGATGTCCCCTCAAACACTCTGGTTTCCCAATTTACTGACCTCCTCAACTCCTATGACTTTAACATTCTTCCACTTCAGCTCTGTATTGGGATGATCATTCAATTGATTTCAACCTAATATTCAAATCTCTGTGATTCAGAACTCTGAAAGTCTCCTTTTTCAGAAAATGACTTCCTACCCCTAAATCTCTTACTTTTCCTCATATTTTCTAGAATAGGGTTTCTTTCCTTTCTGAGTCTTGAGCACCTTTGGGAGTTTGATGGAGCTTATGGATCACTTCCCAGAATCATGTTTTTAAATGCATACAGAGGGTTAAAAGGGAAAGTGATCATATGGAATAGTTATCAACATATTAAAAACAAACTCAAGATCTTCAGTTAAGAATTCCTGTATTAAATCTATTCTTCATCCTCACTACAAACTTTCCTTTCCTTCTCTCCCATCCTATCAGCCTTTCTCTGACTTCATTCTCTTCCTTTCATAATCTTGGCCAAGTTATTAATCAGCTCAATTTTACAGCATCTTTTACTCTTCAGTTCCTTAACTTTCTGTCCTATAACAACTAATACCTAGTCAAACCCTGACCCTGGCTTCTTACCCCCACCATTTACCTTCTCTTGTCTTATATCTGAGCTAGCAATCGCTCCAGGAGAAAGAATTACAACCATGTGGACTGTCTTCACTATAGATTTATGTTATCTAATTTCAACAGGCCCTCACTGTTTCAATGAAATCCTTTTGTTACCTTCTATAACTGACTACAATATTCTGCAAATGCTTATCCTAAGTTCTACTATATGAGAATATATATATATATATATGTACACAAATGTATGTGTATATGCATATATAAAGTTATTTAGTCATTTCAGTTGTGTCTGGCTCTTTTTGACACCATTTGAGGTTTTCTTGCCAAAGATACTGGAATGGTTTACCATTTCCTTCTCCAGTTCATTTTACAGATAAGGAAACTGAGGCAAACTGGGTTAACTGGTTTGCCCAGGGTCACTTGGCTAGTAAGTGCCTGAGGTCAAATTTGAACTGAGGAAGATAAGTCATCCTGACTCCAGGTCCAGCACTCTATCCCCTGTGCTACATAACTCTGCCTGTCTGTCTATCTGTCTGTCTGTCTATCTATCTATCTATCTATCTATCTATCTATCTATCTATCTATCTATCTATCTATCTTCAAGAGTAACCACCTGAGGGGGAGTGGAGTGAGGAAGATCAGGAAAGGTTTTCTGTAGGAGGTAGCCCATGAGATGAATCTTGGAGGAAGCTGAGTATTCCAAAAGGTAGAGATGACAAGAACTTCAGGACATTGGGGAGACACAGAGGCAGGAGATTGAATACCAGCTTGGCAATTAGTTCAGTGAGGGTGAGTAATAGTAGTTCAATAGAAAAAGATAGCCTGGAATGAGATTATGAAGAGCTTTACATGCCAAGGTGAGAAGTTAGTATTTTATCCAAGGGGTAACCATTAAAGCCTCTTGAGGAAGAAAGCTGATATAATCAGATTTGTGCTTTTGGAAGGATGTTTTGGCAACTTTATATAGATCAGATAAAAGAAAGAAAATCCAGTTAGTAGGCGCTGCAGTAGTCCAAATGATGAGGACCTGAATTAGGGTGGTGGCTATACTAGAGGAGAGTAGGAAAAGGGTACCGGAGAAATTGACAAGACTTGAAAACTAATAGGATATGGGAGGTCATAAGGAGAATGGATGATCCTTAAGCCAGCCAATGATTAGTCACCCTACAATTCCATCAAGTTAATTGGAGAAAGAGTAAGAAATTCTTATGACTCTGGTATTTGAAAGGATGGTGGGATGTTTAACAGAGATAGGGAAATTAGAAGTAGAGGTGGATTTAGAAGATGATAATGAATTCTAATTTAGACAAGCTGAGTCTGAGATAAACGTGGAACATTGGAAGTTCCCACTGATCAGTTGTTCCCAAAACTT
Organism: Bettongia penicillata ogilbyi; assembly: GCA_023548195.1. Taxonomy (NCBI): domain Eukaryota; kingdom Metazoa; phylum Chordata; class Mammalia; order Diprotodontia; family Potoroidae; genus Bettongia; species Bettongia penicillata. The sequence continues at coordinate 9,997,530 of JAJHZJ010000162.1, read as the reverse complement.
AGGCAATTGGGGCTGGATTTCTAGATCTGAGAGTCATCTTTAAAGAGATGACAATTTAACCCATATAATTTGATAAGATCGCAAGAGAAAGAGAAGAGGAACAGAACAGAGTTTTGGGATAGCCCCATGCTTAGAGAACGGAATCTGAGATGATGATCCAAAATGAGAAAGTTGGATAACATTACCTCTGAGGTACATGTTTCCATGGAAAGATTACTTATTCTGAAATGAGATCTGAATTCAAATCCTACCTCATAGAGGGACTAACTGTATGACTACAAATGGTGTCACTTCATCCCGCCCACCTTCCCAGTCCTCTATTTCCTCAACTATAAAATGAGGGTTTGGGAAGAGATACTATTTGTGTTCCTCCCAATTCAAAATCTATGATCCTAGCATAGGATCTCCCCTCCAACTTCCATCCATTCACTGGGTGGGTTTTGCAGATGACAACTACCCCACATCCAAGTTACTCTGTATCTCTGTTCCCCTAAAACTTTCTTTTCAATACTTTTACTTCTAATAGTCAGGACTATTGTAACAGCTTACTAGTTGGACTACCTACCTCAAGTCTTTTACCACTCAGCTGTCAATTTAGTCTTCCTAAAGTATGGGCCTTACTACATCACCCTGTTACTCGATAAATGTCACTGGCTCCCTATTACCCGTAGCATCCAATATAAAATCCTTTGTTTGGCTTTTAAAGCTCTTTGTAACCTGGCCCTTTCCAACATTTCCAGTCATTTTGCACCTTACTCTCCCTGACATACACACTATAATTCAGTGATACTGGCCTCCTTCCTGTTCCTTGCACAAGACAATTCATCCTTCAACTCTAGGCATTTTCACTGGCCATAGCCATGACTGGAAATCTCTCCCTTCTCATCTTTGTGTGCTGGCTTCCCTGGCTTCCTTCAAGATTCAGCTAAAATCCTACCTTCACTAAGAAGTCTTTTCCAATCCTCCTTAATATTAGTGCCTTCCCTCTGTGATTATCTCCAATTATATCTATATCTGTCCATCTATCTATGAGAGAGAAAGAAAGAGAGAGAGAGAGAGAGAGAGAGAGAGAGAGAGAGAGAGAGAGAGAGAGAGAGAGAGAGAGAGTCTGAAAGGGGTAACTGCCTATATGTTATCCTTAAATCTCAGGGCTCCCATGGTCAATCCCTCCTCTGTCCCCTACATAATCATATATTTGTTATAATTATAATATATTATAATAAATATAATTATAATATACAATCAAATCATATATTTGTTATTATTTTCACCATTATTATTGAAATTGATCCATTTATTTTTCCTGTTTTTTTTCAGTGACAGCAAAATGGACTTTATAGATTTTCAAACCTGATTTTCAAAGACCTATCGAGAGCTGATTTTATTATTTTATTCTTGGCTTTAAATGAGGAAAGAATAAAATCAAAGGAGGGAGGGAGAAGTACACAAATATCCTTCCTGCCCTACAGAGAAAGTGTATCTTTATCTGTCCTCTCTTCCCCTCCACTAATCAGAGATGTTCCACAGTTCTGTCCAATTTATGCCCTAATTTCATTACTCCAGTGCAGTGCCAGCTGAGATGGAAGATGGCTTAACATATGCACAGCAACACCAAACAGCAAAGTGTGGACAGGAAGTAAAGGATACCATATTCTCTTTAAACTGAAGGAGAAATTCTCAGCCAGCATAAAGTAATTACCCTCTTGGAACAGGGCCAGGCCATGGGCAATGCAATTTAGGGCTTCTGTCCTTGACTCAAACCTTCCCTGCCTTCAAGGAGGTCGGAGAATTTGGAAAATTTTCTCTACTCTGTTCTGCAGAGACCTGTGCCACTTTGAAGATCAGCTTGCAATTCACTGAGGGCACCAAGGGGAGGGATTAGCGACTTCATAGCCAAAAGAACATTTCATCTCATGAGGCTTAATATCATATTTAATGTCCTTCGGTTAATGCTAAATATTCTCCTGCCTTCCTTCACTTCTCTCTCCTCCTAGCCTGAGATTTCTAACCTTTGTCCTACAATACCCTCAGTGTTCACAATTATCTTAAAGGGTACCATGAACTTCTCAAAAAATGAAAATGCAAGCAAACCCATGTAATAGCCTATAGACCTAATGGAGGAGAATGGAGGGAGGGAGTGGCAGGGCCTGGACTTGGAGTCAGGAAGACCTCAGTTCAAATTCTACATTGGATACTAGCAATGTGATGATGGGACAGTCACTTCTTTAGTAAGGACGCTAGTTTCCTCAGCTTTAAAACAAGGAGATTGGATGCAACAACCTCTAATTTCTCTTCTAGCTGTAAGTCTATGATGCTATTATATTCTCGGGGCTCTCTATCCCAGTCAGGCTAGGGGGCACCCCAAGAGGATAGGGTATCTTTCTCTAATGCCATCAGCTCAAGCCTCCATTCTAAGTGTGCTCCCATCACTGTTAACCACCATTGACAACTACCCCAATTCCATTAAAACAAGTAGCACAATAATTTATGCAAAGAGAATAGCCATTTTCCCCCAAAGACTTTGAGGGCACACGTTTCTCTATACCACCTTGTCTGTGGGGACAGTGGGCTCAGTTTTCACACATTTCCTATATAGCATTGATCTCATCAAGTTCATATCCAAATGTGGCATTATTCTATCTCCAGCTCATTTTACAGATGAGAAAACTGAGCCAAACAGGGTTAAAATACTTGATCAAGGTCGTGCAACTAGTGTCTGAGAGTAGATTTTAACTCAATTCCTCCTGAGTCCAGGCCTGACTTTCTCTCACTGTACCACCTCGCTGTGGTAAATGGAAAGACAATGTCCTTGATGGTCCAGCTGTCTTTTGACCTAATGCCAGTAACAAAATCATCTGTAACCACATGTGGAGGAAAAGAGCCACATATTTGTAACCTTTGTATGTCTGGGACAAAGCTCCAATAGTCTTACCCAGTTCTAGCTCTGTGAATATGCATGTAAATATGGGAAGGATCTGTGATAGAAGTCCTCTGCTACCACTTGTTGCTCAGGGCTGGTCGGGCTGCATAACCTGAATACTCAGACACTCGCATGGCTCACTCTCCCAAGCATTTGAAACTCACAAGGGCATCACTTCTAATGTTCCTCACATAAAGTGAAAGAAAAAAGATGAGGACAGCCAAGGTCCCTATTCCTGGAGCAAAATGCCATCCTCAGACAGGGAAAGGACCTGAGAACCAGAGCTGTTTCTCACCAGACACTGTTTAGCAGTGTTAGCGCTGTTTAGAGAAGAATCCAAACCAAGAAAAGAGAGAGAATAAGGTTCTATTAAATGCACCCCTCCCCTAGCCAATCAAAATAGCTCTCCCATACCACATACTTAGAAAAAGAGAAGCAAATCTAAAATGTTCCAAATTCTCTAAGGCACTGTCCATTAAAGATCATCATTACTCCACCAGACTCATCCATGCAGAATATTGTTTCACTGGCTCATGTACGTGCTCATGAGGACTGGTCTCAGTGGCCAGTCTTGTACCATTAGGATCATGTAGTTTTTTTTGTTTTTTTGTTTTTTTAAAGTACGGGTCTGATCATGTAACTCCCTTGCTAAATAAACTGTGATGTCTATATAATCTCTAGAGTTGAATATAGATTTCTCTTTGCCATTTAAAGACCTCATAGCTTGGCCCCTTCCTATCTTTTTAACCTTCACCCCTTCTATAGTCCAGACAAACTCACCTTCTTGCTGTTTATCCCATATGGTACTTTATCTTTGCACAGACTGCTTCTCATATGTGAAATACATTCTTTCTTTAGTTCCTCTGTCTCTTAATAATCTCTGTTGCTTTCTTTAAGGCACTGCTCAAGCATGACTTTCTACGTGAGGCCTTTTCTGAATGCCCATCCTTCCCCATCCCACTCACCACCCACCCACAAAATTACTTTAATTTTTTTTTGTCAATTTCTTGCATATACTGTTAAATGTACAGGTCATGTCTACCAATAGAACATGTGTTTTTCAAGGTCAGGAACTATATCTTTTGCCTCAGAATCTAGCACAGTGCCTGTGTGTGTTCATCCTTCATTGCCAAAGAAGACCATGCTATCAGAGAAATAATCACATGACTGGCACTTCACTTTGTTTTGAGTGAGGGAAGGCTGTGCAGGTCACCAGCCTCACTTCTCCTCCAGAGCCATCTGAATCTAGTGACCAGATATTCATCAGGATCACTGGAGATGACCCAGGATGAGGCAATTGGTGTTAAGAGACTTGCCTAAGGTCACACAGCTAGTGAGTGTCAAGGGTCTGAGGTGAGATTTGAACTCAGGTCCTCATGACTCTTGCACTGGTGCTCTACCCACCGTACCACCTAGCTGCCCTATAAGGGCTGGTTTTGAACTCAATTCCTGTGTATCCACTGCACCACCTAACTGCCCCAGCACAGTGCCTAGCTTTGTATCAAGTACTCAAGAAATGCTTTGGATAGATTGAGGAGAAAGGGTTGTAAAAGAAACATTCAAATGAGCAAAAGCTATCAGGATGTTTGTTATAGGTACCCAATAGCCAAGAATCACTGTTCTAAGCTCTTAGTTTTCAAATTACTTTGGTCTGTGGAGCATCTTACAAGATCAAGGAGACCTCTGGAAGATCTATACACACATTATTGCTTTGCAGCACAAAAAGCTTTTTTAGAATGACTGGAAAGATTGGTGGGTGCTTTTTCCAGAGACACCAGTAAAAGATACTTCAATACTCTGAGTTGGTCATTTTTCCAGAGTGGGCAATCAGTGACCCACTTTCTGAGGCTGGATTAGGGTGAATAATAAATTCTTCAAAGTGGTTTCACCATTTTTCCATTGGGTTGGAACCAATTACCATATTTTATATAATGATAACTGCAAATTTAAATACATTTGATCACTTCAGGGATGTCATTATTCACTCTAATGGGGACCTAGTTATAGTCTTTGTGGGTTGTATGTGGTTGTTGTGATATGAGCTCTTAACCCAGTGAGCACTTTAGTAGTGGCTTCTGCAAACTAGGACAGGTTGGACTCTAAAAGACTTGGGCCAATACTCAAAGGATTTTCAACGTCATAAGACCTATTGGAACTTTTCTTCTACTGACCTGGCCTTTAAGAACCCAGCCCTCCATTCCATAACACAACATTGGAAGATAATATTAGTGGAGGATATCACCAACAAATCGATTCAAGGAAGAAACATTTGCTCATTATCATTGTAAATTTGTGGCCCCCACCCTTTGCTTCTATGACTTCAGAGGAAAATGAGGTTCTGGGCCTCTTAGACTTAAAGTGGAAACAAAATAGGACTTTAAAATTTATTAATAAATTCTTAATGGAGGAGTGGGGAAAAGGGAGATAGATTTAATTGATACAAGAAACTTTACATGAGAAAACTCCCTTTATCAACACTTCTATAATGTATGGCATTAAAGAGTTGTCTTAGGACAATTCAAGGCTGACTGACTCATCCACAGTCACATGGAGAATCTACGTCAGAGGTAGAATTTGAATCCAGGTCTTAATGAGTCCAGGATTTGTCCTCTATTTTATCCATAACATTTCAATGGTGGTAATGGTCAGAATGGACAGAGTGTGCGGCTGGGACTCCAAAAGCCCTAGGTACAATCTGCTTGTAGGGCACTTAACTATTTACTTAGTTACCTTGGGCAAGTCACTTACTAGATAAGTCTTTGTGACTCAGACAACTCCTTAAGATGTATTTAGTAAGTCATAGATTAGGGGCTAGTTGTCTTCTGATAAAATCACAGATCCTTCCCATATTTACATATTCACAGAGCCAGAATTAGGTAAGATAACTAGAGCTTTGTTCCAGAAGTTTATAAGCATATAGCTTTTTTTCCCTCCACATGTTGTTACAGATGATTTTGTTACTGGCATTATGTCAAGAGACAGACCATCAAGGGCATTGTCATTCTATTTACCACAGCTAGGTGGTACAGAGAAGAGAGTGTCTGGCCTGGACTCAGGAGGAAATGAGTTCAAATCCAGCCTCGGACACTAATTATATGATCCTGATCAAGTCACTTAACCTTATTTGCCTCAGTTTTCTCATATGTAAAATGAGCTGGAGAAAGACATAGCAAACCACTTCAGTATCTTTGCCAAGAAAATCCCTAAATGGGGTCACAAAGAGTTGGACACAACTGAAATGACTAAGCAACAAATTAATGAGTGAAGTTTCCTTCTGATTAGTCCTAATTTCTTTTTTTTTAACATCCTTAAGACAAATTTCTCCACCCCTTTCTTCTAGAAGTACTTTTCCAAAAAAAAAAAAGTTCCAGTTTATATACAAAGTTCACAGCAAAGGTTTTGGGAGGCAAAGCCTCCAGCAAACACATGTTAAGTCTTTCCCATCTTGACCCCAGTCCTTCCTTGTAGATTTCTGCATCGTTCACCTTCATTCTGCCAATGTGTCTAGTCAAACTGAGATTTCTACTGTTCTTCATACAGGACACCCTCACCATGATGGATTATTCATAACCACATGAACACCAGAAGAAAACAAAGATGCCAATGGTGGCAACCATTTCTGCTGAGCCCATGAGCTGCTTATCTTTGGGTGTTATTGTTGTTTGGAAGAGACATTGCCAAGGGGAAGCATCATTGTAGCCATTGTAGATGAGCTCGGTGCTGGTGCTGAAGTCAGTCTCTCACTCTGTTCAATTTCTCCTTATTAAAAATACATTAAAAAATAAAAAAGCTTCTCTGCTGTCTCCCATCCCTCCTCTATGTTTGGCAAAGCTTTTAAGCAACCTGTTTTTTTATCTTTTCTGAAAATCTCAGGAATGTAGATTTAGAGCTGGAAGAAACTAAAATACTTGTGCGACCTTGGACCAAGTCATTTAACTTCAATTTTTTCATTTGTAAAATGAAGTGGTTAATTCCATAACAGATAATTGGTCAAATGTTATGATTAAACAGTTCTCAAAACAATTGTAAATTATTAACAACTGTGTGAAAACTGTTCAGGTCAGTAATAATAAGGACGCGAAAGTCAAAACATTCCAAGACTTTACTTCTACAAATTAGCAAAGATGGCAAAAGGTGGTAATAAGTCTATGTTGGGGCAGTTTGGAAGAGCCGAGCCCACAAATACAGGAGTCAGTACGATCATTCTGGAAAGCAATTTAGGGTTATTTGAATAAAGTGATTTAAATCTCCATATCCTTTGACCCAAAGATCTCACTGATAACCATAAAAGCCAATGAGGTAGCTAATGGCTCAGTGAATGGAATGGTGAACCCAGAGATGGAAAGACCAGGGTTCAAATGTAGCCTCAGATATTTACTAACTGTGTAACTCAGGGCAAGTCTCTTGACCTCACTGTGCCTCTGTTTCCTTAAATGTAAAATGGAGGTGAAAATAATAATTATTTAATTATGAATTAAAATTATTTAATTATGAAAAAATAATAACGAAATAAACTACCTCATAGAGTTGTTTCAAGAACAAAATAGCAATTTTAAAGCACTTAACACAGTGCCTGGAACATAGTACGCACTATATAGATGCTTCTTCCCTCCCTTCCCTCCTCAGTGAGGTCAGTGATGAAAAGAAAATCTCTTTATACACCAAAATATCTGTAGCAGTGGTTTTTTTCTGGTAGTAGCAAAGAACTGGAAATAAATTAGATGCCCATCAACTGGGAAATAGCTAAGTAAGTAATGGAATATTTACTAGCCTGAACTACAAATATGATTAATAGACATAATAGAAGACTTACAAGAACTGGTACAATGGAAAGAGAAAGCATGACAATAATAAACAATTGAAAGTAAATACTGAGAAATTATAATGCCCAAACTTGGCCCAAAAGAAGGAATATGAGAAGGTGCTTCCCTCCCATCTTTTCTGAGTTGGTGGTCTATGAGTATGGAACATTGCAGATAACATCAGATTGATCCAAGATTTTTTCCACTATATCATCACACCTCTTTGCTAGCTTTTATAGACCCTAATTAAGATGCTTCCCCAAGGTTGGGAACTAATTCCATAACCAATAATATGAAAGGTCAGTAGCACGAGGATCGCACTAATACTAATAATGAGGATGATGATGATGATGATAATGATGATAAAAATCAAGCCATATTTACATTGGGACTTTGGGAAATGCCACCTTGGGGTATCCTCATACATGTTGGTAGCCTCCAGCACTGTGCCTTTATTCTTCATTCTATGCTCTGCCTTTATGGGATTCATTATTCTTTTAATGGTTTTATGTTTTCACTGACAAAAGTTGAATAAAACTTTACCCATAAAAAGTAGATCATTGCAGATTCTAAGACAAATGGAAAGGACTTAGCATCATAATATTTATTTATATGGCAAGTTCAGTATACCTTTCATCATCTTGTTTATTAAAAGCATTTGCAGGGGACAATTGGAGCAAGCTGGGCAAAACCATGCCATGAGGCAGATGTACCAAATGAATATCGAGAAGCTGAACCAAAGGATGACTTCACTTGATGCTGAAGGTGAAATACCACAGCTATTAACAATCCCAGCAAAGGGTACTCAATTTAAGAAAGAGAATAAGAATTAATTCCTTGCCCATGGAAATTGCACAAGAAATCTAAAAGAGGTTCAATGCAAGGCACCAAATTGAAATCTCTGGAGAGAACAACCAGAATCTTGGACCAGTTACTTTCAGAGTTATAACTAGCAAATTTAGTACCTAGGGCAAGCTTCACAAAATATATCTGGAATATTTAGCACAGTAGTCACAAAATTTTAAGACAGATTCACTTGCAAAGCAAAGACAGACCTTAGGACACAAGGCTTTATCGGACAGAAATGGGGAGAACTGAGACCTGGGATATCAAGAGGGCACCCCTGACTGGGAAGTGGTGGAGCCTGTCATCTGCCAATTTCCTATATTAACTAATTACTAATGGAGTACAAGTGTACCCTTTAAATATTGGTGCCTTCAGACAAAGCCCTGGTCTTGCCACCCTGGTTACTGCTCTGTATATGTAACTATCCTTCCCCTTTTCCCTTTCTCCAGCTAAAATCAACTCTAAGAGGTTATCTACTCCAACCTCTTTATCGAAGATGAAAAAACTGAGACTCAGAAGTATAGGTGTATACAAAGCTTGGGTCAGAAGGAAAAAGGCAAATGATAATACTCGTTCTATCCTATGGTATAGGCACGCCAAGACTGAGAAGTGGAAACCCAAGGTCACCTAACAGTTAAATGGAAGACCCAAAGCTCAAGTTTTTCGACTTTAAGCACAGTGTTCTTCCCATGACCCTATGGCAAACACATTGCAAAGTACAGAGCACACTGTAGATGTTCCCTAAATATGAATGATGGAATTTTGACAATGAGACAGAATTCTGCTTCTGGCTTTCTATAAAATGCTGACATCTGTAAGGATGGGCTTGCAGGGGACAGCCCTGAACCAACAGAACAGGGAAAGAAGCCCTGTTATTATTCACTTTGTTGGTACTTAGACGCACTAAAAAGTACATCTCCATAAGAAAAGACTGAGAGGAAGGTGAGTGATAGGTACTGACTGGGTCCCACAGGCTGTAAATCAGTGATGAAGAAAATAATGACAAGCTTGTAATCACAAAGCTTCAATCTCTAAGGATCTTTCTAGGTTTCCTTTTAGACTGCTTAGCTTTCAAAAGCATCCCTAAAAGTACAAGGATGCTCTTAATACCCTTACTTTGTTGGTCAATTATTTTCTGCCATGTCTATCTCTTAATGACACCATTTAGGGCTTTCTTGGCAAAGTGATTTGCCATTTCCTTCTTCAGTTTATTATACAAGTAAGGAAATTGAGGTAATCAGGTTTAGGTGATTTGCTCGGGGTCACATAGCTAGTAAGTGTCTGAGGCTGGATTTGAACTCAGGTCTTCCTAACTGCAAGCCCAGAACTCCATCCAGCGTGCCACCTGTCCTCACTTTACAGTAAAGGAAACTGAGACCCTCAGCTGTCTCATGATCTGCCTAAGGCTGGGTCTATAGAGATAAAGTGAGGTAGAAAATTCATGTAATTACTCACATACATAATTAATGGTGTGTGCTTGGTAGGGGGAGACTCAGCAACCTGCTACTACAAGGGAAAGGAAGATTTTTCACCCAAACTGACTATCTCCAGGGATTAAATTGCTTTTATAATTGTTTCATTTTCATCTCCATCTTGCTTGTACTGACCCTTCCAGGAATCAGCAGTATAGCCAGACTCAGTGGAATCTTAATCCTACAGGACCAAACGACCCCAGAGGATAGCTACATGCTCTGTGTTTTTCTGTTTGGTTGTTTTTTGACCTTTTCTCAGAAATGGCAGAAAAAGGGGTTATGATCTGGCCCTAGAAGCTTGGAGGATCTGAGTAGTGACCAAGCATCCTAGAAATTGGACTGACTGGCTTTCAGGGTACGAGTGAGAGTGGTCAGGCCAGGGTCCTAATCAAAGGCTCTCGTCTCCAAAGCATTCTGCCTCCTGTGTCTTCTTCTCCAAAAGTTGCTAATGCCCAGATGAAGTCTCTTCATGTGGTAATTCTCCAAGCCCTGTCTCTGTCTCAGAGTAATGGAAGATGCCTTTTATCTCAGCTGGTTAGAAATTAAAGTTTTGCTTGGCCCAGCCAAACGTAATGTGATTCTCTAACCTTACAGCTTCATCTGTTTATTACTTACTGTTTTGGGGGGGGAAGTAATAAATAAAATATCTGCCTATCTGCCTTTTCTCCTAGGGACATATAAAGGTTTGGAATTTCCAAATAACTTCAGAGAGAAGCAGGCTTTGCAAACAGTTCATTGATTTCTTTATGAATGTCTCATTAACCTTTTCAGCTCTGTTTCCCAATTTTTTTGTTTCTAGTCAGTTCTATCTAATAAGGTTGGTACAAAACGTGATATCAGGCTAAAACAACCCAAAAGAGGCATAATACACATACATGGACACCATGCAAAATTACCCTCTGTAATTACGAGAATGTGAATGTGGAGTAATAACCAGCATTTATATAAGGGTTTAAGGTTTACAAAATCCTTTATAAATATAATGTGTAGGTATGAACTAGAAGGTTCATGCTATTGTTCTCATTTTGCAAGTGAGGAAACTGAGGCAGGTAGAAAGTAAGAAACTTGTCCAAAGTTACACAGCCACTAATAGTCTGAGACTGGGTTTGAACTCAAGTCTTTCTGACTCCAGACACAGCTGTCTATTCACTGTATTCCTGAGCTGTCTCTGTTGCTTTTCTATAAACAAAAAAATGGTCACCATCTCTCTACAGCAACTGTTTTCACATTCTGAAAATATTCCATGGGAAGTCACTCTCAGCTACCTAGAGAGACATGGGATTAAAGAAACAGGAAAACACATTCTTCTGTTAGTATCCCTGACTATTGAGGTCTAAGGGTGTCAGGAACCCTGAAAATCAAGGGCAAATGATGCAGGTCCTGCCTTGAATGAATTCAACCCAAGTCTTCTACCAATCAGAGACAATTTTTATTAAATTTTTATTTAAACTTTTATTAAATGAAGAAACTGAGTGTTGTAATCCAACATATTTATACTAGCTCATCTGCCATGAGGAATGATATGCGTTATTGGGTTGCTCTGTGTTTTGTGGTCTGGATTCATAATTGCATTCCTGTAGGGAACACCTAGTGAAGAATTTCTGTCTAATAATGCAGACCAACAACTGTTTTAGAACCTGTAGTCTAAGAGTGGTGTAAAGATAACCGAGTAGTTAAGTGACTTCCCCAGAGTCATACAGACAGTAATTGTTAGAGGCCATACCTAAACCTAGATTTTCAGCACTTTTTCCACTATAGACTTTTCATGTACTCTAAAGCTTATAATGGTTAATATAATAATGACAATAAATGGTACAGTGGATATGATCCTGAACTGGGAGTCAGAAAGACCCAAATTCAAATCTAACCTCAGAATTTACTACCTGTGAAACCCTGGGCAAGTCACTTTAACCTCTGCTTGCCTCACTTTCCTCATTTATGAAACATAAATTATAATAATAGCAACTACCTCCCAGTGTTGTTGTTGAGGAAAAAATTAATTAACATTCATATTGCTTTGGAAATCTTAAAGCACTATGTAAATAGCTAGTATAATAACTTGTGCTACCTGGAGGAGGGACTGGATTACGGGAGTGAGAAGGGCATAGGAGGAGAGTTAGCTCTGGATCACTAGCAGCTAAGAACTGCATGAATGTAAAATTTGTGAGGTTAGAGAAAGGCAAGAACAACCACCTGGGTGAACCCACCTGTGCTAAGACTGTATGACATTCTGATCTTAGGAACATGGCTGCGAAATGTCATGGATTGGGATGTGCGATTTATTATTCCAGAAGTTCCTGGGAAAGAGCCTTTAGAACTTGCAGTGAAGCCAAATCAAAATTCACTGAAAGGATGTCTGGCAGGGCAAAGATATGAAGACTTTCTCTTCATGCAAAACACAGGAATGTGAATCCTTGATTTAGAGTTGAAAGAGAGCTTAGAGGCCATCAAATCCCAGCCCCCTAATTTTACAGATGGGGGAACTGAGGCATGGAGATTTAAGTGACTTGCCTAGGGTCACAATTGTGAAAAGCTTGCTTGTCCTAGAAAGAAAATGCTCATTGTGAAGTCAGGAAAGTTCACATTCTGTTTTATATTTACTATACGTTCCTTGTGAATGGGTAACTACACTTGCTCAGAGAAATGCAAGGCTATTTATGTTCTATTTCCAATTAGAATATGCCCCCTTGTTCTCCATTGGCTAGATGCAACCTCCAGAACCATCTACTTCATGTTCTCCTCCTTGATATGTCCCCTTTCCTTTGTGATGTATCCCATGTGCATTCAGATTAACTTGCTCCACCCTGGTAGTGTGTTGAATGATATTAAGTGGCTCGTTAAACATGCTTACAGGCTTCTGACCTTGGAGTTAATCAGAAGCCTGGTTCTGCTGGGTCACAGCTCCGATTAGAATTAGATACATTGCCTGCTATCACTCCTCCTATCACTCCTGCAAAGCTGAGAGTAGTTTTTAATCCTGTGGAAACAGAATTCCTTTTCTGTTACTATTGTTTCTTACACACAGATAAAGAGTATCTGAGGCAAGATATCACATCCTCCAAGTCCAGGGCTCTATCCACTACACCACACTGCTTCTCCAGAGACTTGTAATATTCAGATTTGAAAGGTTATAAGAGACCATCAAGTCCAACCCCCTCAGTTTATGGCATAGCAGATAAAGCTCAGGATCTGAAGTCAGGAAGACCTGAGTCTAAATCCTACCTCAGACACTCAGTTTGTGACCCTGGGCAAGTCATTGAACCTCTCTCAGCCTCAGTTTCCTAACCTGCAAAATGAGAATAATGATAGAACCTACCTCTCAGGGTTGTTGTGAGGATGAAATAATATTTGTCAATTCCATTATTTTCCTTAAAACATTATTTAAATGCTAATTATTACTACTATTCCCACTGTCTTTCTCCTCATCTTTATCACTGTCATTCGGATAAGAGGAATTTTTCTTTATCAATGGTCACATAGCTGGCAGCAATTAGTGGCAGAATTAAAGCTATAATCAGAGTCACTAAATTCTCAATTTAGCATTCTTCTCCAATACTCAAGGAGAGATGATTCAATAAGAGGAAGGAAGGAAGGAAGGAAGGAAGGAAGGAAGGAAGGAAGGAAGGAAGGAAGGAAGGAAGGAAGGAAGGAAGGAACAAGAAAAGAGGGAGGGAGGGTGAGAAAGAAGAAAGGAAGAATGAAAGAAGGGGAGGAAAGAGGAAAGGAGAGAAGAGAGGAAATGCTATTTGTTTAGATCAGTGCATTGTCCCCAGAAACCTTGGTTTAAGTGAAAAATGCTGTCTGTGGAGAAAAATATAAAAATTAAATAGGATGGAGTCCCTATTATAGAATTTACACTACAGAATGGGAATATGATACATAGACAAATAACTGCAACACAAAATGATATCTGATAAGTACATTAGAGACACAAGGCAAAGTGAGGTCAGAAAGGGGAAAAATCATTACGTCGGGAACTATATGCAAAAGCTTCATGCCATAACTAGCATTTGAATAGGTCTACAAATGCTGGAAATATTGAGCTCCCTGGCAGAACTGTAGGGGAAACCTTCTGGGCAGTTGGGTCAGATAGTATCCTGAAATAAAACCACAGTTGTAGATGCCTTATTTCCTCTCTGTGTAAGGACTGAGCCCAGTAACCAATTTCCTTGAAAATAAGCTTCACCTTTCATGCCCAGGAAATTCCCTGGACATGAAAGCCGAAGCTCATTTTCTGCCTTAACTGTATTAGCCAAAGAAGTCATATTCGATCATTTAGCCCATCCCACTCACTGTTTCTTGTGCATTCCTCCTTAATTTGCTGCAGTAGAATTATCGAGTATACTCTGCATAATTTGCTTTTAATACACTAAGCAGCCAGGCTTTTATTAGGGATAGTATATTTATCTTTCATATGCTTTATAGATTTTCCATGCCCAAACCAATTCTATTATTTCACTGAATATTGACATCTGATTCTGTGGATAGTCATTGAGATATTTCTTTTCTTACCCTTTTCCAAGGCAGGCACTGCATAGGTTTATTTCTATGACTTTGGCTATATCTCCTCCTTCCCCCAAATTCGGCATCACTCCAAAATTATTTTAAGTACAACCCAATCTTGGAATGTCTTTGTATCTCAGTCAGCTGGTACCATTGATTAATGTCAGTTCAAATTTGGCTAGTATTCCCTATCCTAACCAAAACCACCCCACCTTTTTTTTTTTAATCAAAGCTTTCCTTTGAGCGATCTTCATTACTTTTAATGAAGCTCATTTTCTTCATTTCTCATATTAAAAGAAAGTGTGAGGAGAGAAGTTATGGGAAATGGGACCAATCCCCCCAAAGTCTCTAGTCATCTTTAATAGTGTAGTTGTCTTCATCAATCAGAGTACCTCCCTTTTCCATTGCTTCAAGTTTTGGGGGTTTTTTTGAGTCTGTTTGAAAAAATCCTCTTATTCATTCACCCTGTTCCTAGTTATTCTAGCTCAAGTTTCACATTCTCTTTTGATTCCCTTCCTTCCCTTTCCCTTCCCAGTCAGATTTTTCTTTACCCAGAGGTGTTTTAAGCAGCCCCTTTGTAAAGCCACTTTACAAAGAACAAGTAATCTTCCAGCCTTCTTTTCCAGAGGAATTGTAATCCACCATGCTTTAATTACAATGTCTCTTCAGACTCAAGCTACCATCCATTTATGGATTTTAATACTTCCTCCCTTATGTACCATATTCATTAGATTTATTAATTCCCCCAAATATGCTTTTTTGAAGTTTAATACCTAGAGTCTTTGAAGCCACTGCTTCTGGATGGAATTCTAGAAGTAGATCACTAGTTAGGAAAAGTGATAGAGGGGTTTTGGGGAGGGCACATACCAGCGTCCTGTGTATTTCTGCTTTAACTCTAACTTGTGGACCTCTGTACTAACCTACTGGCTTGATTTCCCTTATCTGAAATTAAAACATGGTAGTTTTCTTATCTGGGCACTTTTTAAAATCTGGCTTTATTTGTAGCCCAGTGGATCTTTGGCACTCAGAAGGATGAGGTCAATAAAAAGGATCATGCCCTCACCAATTCATTGTTAGCCTGGGTTATTCATGTTCAATTTACCAAACAAAATGTAAACTCTCTGAGGACAGGCAGCTGCTTTTGTATTTGTATCACCAGAAGCTTCTGGACTATAGCAATAGGAATATGACCTGTGATTTCATTGCTATAGGGGACTCCCTGATGAAGAAATTTCATAATTTCATAATTTGAATTATGATTGAATAACTGAATTCACATTTCAAAGCAGGTGAGCAACTTCTCTACAATTCTACAATTCAGAGTCATAAGGAAAGATGCCTAGAGCATCAAGAGGTTAAATTACTTGTCCAAGGACACAAAGCTAGTATATATCAGAAGTGGGGCTTAAACATAGGTCTCTGTCCAAAAAAAAAACAGTGGCTAACATTTATATAGTGCTTTGAGGTTGTCAAATCACTGTGTGTGTTTACACATGTGTTGACACATATTTTACCCTTATGACAACCCAGAAGGTAGGCATTGTTATCCTAAATTATAAATTTACTTCTCCAGGCTGAGATATGTTAATTGACCAGTCCATGGTTATACAGACAGTAAAAGTTCTGAGGCTGAATTTAGACTCACGTATTCCTGACGCAAAGAGCAGCACTCTAACTGTAACACTTTACTGCCTCACTACCCACAATCTTCCTTGGGAAGAAGAGAATCTCCATTTTATAACATACTAATCTTCTTCCTTTGAGGTAAGGGGGAAAAATGCCATTTCATCAAGTCAGATATCTTGACTGGTGTCAAGCTTCTCTAAAAGGGGAGAAACATCATTCCCTCTTTTACCAGCCTCCTCCATTCAGAGAAGAGGAGAAGGTCCATTTCATCAGCTCTTCTACCTTGGGGGAAGGGGAGTCACATCATTCCTTGAGCTCATAGCACTGGTCCCCTCACTGCTTAAAGACCTGCAAACTACTCTGGTGCCTACCCCCATAGATGATGACAACTCACCTCGTTTCTTACCAGTTAACAATTCTGCCCTTGCTATACTCTCCCCCATTCTAGGGATTGTGAATCTTTCCTCCATATCATTCAAATCCCTTTCTTCATCCACCGCTGCCTGATCTCTTATTCCTATTCCCCTCCATCTAACCCTCCTGTGAGATCCCACAGTAAAGCTATATACTCCTTTTACTGTGCTCTCTGAAATGCCTGCTCCATAGGTAATAAACCTGCTTTTATCTTAAATCTTTTCATTTCCCATTCTATATCGCTATCACTGAGACCTGGCTCCTTGGGAAGACACAGCCTTCCTAAGTTCCCTTTCCAGCACTAATTATACTCTCTCACATTCCATTGGCTCACTTCTCCACATTGGGGAGATGTAAACTCTGCTCTCCACTTGCTCTTCTAGGTTCTCCCTCTCTAACTATCATTCAATAACTTCTCTTTCTTTAAGGTTAACTCAGTCCATATCTATCACTCAATTAAAATTCTGGCAGCTGTTTTCTACCAATCTTCAGGACATTTCCTTATTTTCTCAATGACTTTAGTACCTGGCTCACAGTCTTTCCTCCTCAACTCCTGCCCTCACAGTAGGGAATTTCAGCATATATATTCATCCTTCTTCCAAAACCATAATTTCCAGTTCTTCAACTTACTCATTTAACATGAATTACTCCTCCACCCCTTGTCAATCACAAAGGAAAAAAATGGTCAAAACTTTGTCCTTTCTGTCACCCATAAATATACCACTTCCACGTTCGTGAACTCTGAAATTCTTATTGGAATGCTGAAATTCTCTCATAGTTTATCATCATCCCTCCTCTCATCTTTTCTTATAGCTTAAAAACTCTGTTAAGCATCCATATCAGGACCTCTTATTCCTCAACCAGTTCATCGTTTCCTCAGCCATCACCTAAACTGTCTACATCCTCCTGTTTCTCTCATCGTGACCCCTTTAAGAACCAGTTCAACTCTACATTGCTCTTTTCTCTCTAGTGTTTTGTACCTTTATCATATCACCTATTCTGCCCTACCAATCCCAAGCCTTGGGTCAGTCTCACCATCTGTTGTCTTTGCTCGTACTACTGAATGAAGCTGGAGAAAATGATGTAACCATGTCGACTGTATTCTTTGCAAAGTTATGTTATATAACCTCAACTGAACCCTCACAGCCACATCCTTTTGTACCTTTCTAATTAATTCACTTTCTCACTCCCCAGCTTTCTTAAAGTCCCAGCTAAAATTTGGCCTATTACCGGTAGCATTTCCCAATCCTTCTTCATTCTAGTGCCTTCTTTCTGTTGATTATTTCCTATTATCCTGCATACAGCTTGTTTGTACATAGTTGTTTGCACATTGTTGTTTGCTTACTGTCTCTCCCAGCTGTGAACTCTAAGAGGACAAAGAAAGTTTTTCCTTCCTTTGTATCTCCAGCACTTAGCATAGTACCTGACTCATAGTACGCACATAGTATTGACTGTCTGACTCTCCCATAGATGACAGGTACCTAATAGATACTTATCTGGTTGATGTTCTGCAGATGGTCTCTTATTACTCATTTCTGAATTTTTATTCAGAACCACAAAGCATCCATACTCATTTGTGGAAAATAATTTTCAACCTTATAAGAGCTTTGTATAGGTAATTCAACTCATTTCCTAAGTTAATCAGCTGTCTTTGTTTCTCAATTAATCAGCATTTCTTCTATTCATTTGTTCAACAAATATTTATCAAATATCTGCAGTACACATATCTTATCAGTCACTAGGGTCATTAAGAGACTATCAGACATATTCAAGTCATTACAGATCTTTATATTAATCTCTTGTTGACTATTTATCTAGTCTCAGAAAGGTTGCTCCAAATCTTTTCAAATTTGGGGACACTAATATCAACCCCACACCCCCATACCAATGCTCACTCAATAGATAATCACTCTCAATAGAAAATCTGACTTCACACTATCTTAATGTAAACTCCCTCAGCTTCTTTCCCTTCACTTCAAAATATCTTTTTATCTCTGGTATCCATCTCCTTCTTTCTTCTGTCTGAAGAAATAATCCTCTTCCTTGCTTGGATTAATCCTTCCAACTGTGCTCTTGATCCCATCCTGTCTCAATGTCCTCTGAGACCTTTCTCCATCAATTATTCCCTCTTTTTTTACATCTTCAATATCTTACTCTTTACTAGCTCCTTTCTGACTAAAAAAAAATTCTTCTTCTCTATGCATCACAGACTCTCAAGAACACAGACACACTCCCAAAAGAATGTTTCTTTCAACTGTATGTCTCATCTCTCTTTCCCTAACCTCTACTTCCTGAAAGAGTAAATTACACTTCTTGTTCATTTTTTTGTTTGCTGTTCATTTGTTTACTCATGTCCAACTCTTTGTGACCCCATGGGCCACAGCATGCCAGGCTTTTCTATCCTCCATTACCTCCCTAAGTCTATCCAAGATCATGTTCATTGCTTCCATGACACTATCTATCCATCTCACCTGCTGTCATCCCCTTCTTCTTTTGCCTTCCATCTTTCCCAACATCAAGATCTTTTCCAATGAGTCGTCTTCTCATTGTGTGACCAAAATACTTAAGCTTCAACTTCAACTTCAGTATTTGTCCTTTCAATGAGCAGACTGAATGAATCTCTTTAAGTATTAACATCTCCTTGGTGTCCAGGGGGCTCTCAAAAGTCTTCTCCAGCACCACAATTCAAAACCGCTGATTTTGTGGTGCTCAGTTTGCATTATGGACCAGCTCTCACAGCCATACATTGCTATTGGAAAAACCATAGCTTTGACTATATGGACCTCGGTCAGCAAAGTGATGTCTGCCTTTTACTATGCTGTCCAGATTTACCATAGCTTTCCCTCCAAGAAGCAAACATTTTTTAATTTCATGCAATAACTATCTGAAGTGATCTTAGTGCTGAGCAATATAAAATCTGACAGTGCTTCTACTTTTCCCTCTGTTTTCTGGGACCAGTTGCCATGATCTTAGTTTTTGGTGGGATTTTTTTTGGGGGGACGGGGTATTGGGTTTTTTTATGTTAGCTTCAAATCAGCTTTTACATTCTCCTCTTTCACGCTCATCTAGAGGTTTCTTAATTCTTCACTTTTTCCCATCAATGTAGTATTGTCTGCATCTCTGAGATTGTTAATATTTTTTCCAGCAATGTTATTTCAAGCTCTTGTTTCATCAAGATCAGCATTTTACATGCCGGACTCTGCATATAATTAAATAAATATGTGACATTGTAGAGTCTTGTCATACTCCTTTCCCAACCTTAAAGTGATCAGTTGTTCCACATTCAGTTCTCTTGTTTCTTGGCCCACATACCAGTTCTTAGGAGACAAGTAAGATGATGACAAATAAGATGGTCTGGTATTTCCATTTCTCTGAGCACTTGCTACATTTTTTTGTGATCCACATAGTCAAAGGCTTCAGTATAGTCAATGAAGCAGAAGTTAGTGTTGTTTTCTTTTTTCTGGAACTCCTTTACTTTCTCCAGCAAATGTTAGCAATTTGGTCTCTAGTTCCTCTGCCTCTTTGAAAACCAGCCTGAACTACTAATATTTCTGCATACATATTGTTGAAGCCTAGCTTGAAGAATCTTAAGCATAACCTGAATGGCATGTGAAATAAGTACAATTATTTAGTAATTTGAACATTCTTTGGCATTGGCCTTGTTTAGGATTGGAACATAAACTGATCTTTCCCAATGCAGTGGCCACTTGTGGTTTCCAAATCAGCTAGCATATTGAGTGTAGCACTTTCACAGTATCATTTAGGATTTTAAGTAGCTCAGCTGGAATTCCATCAACTCCACTATCCTTATTGTTCTCAATGATTCCTAAGGACACTTGACTTCATTCTCCAGGATGTCTGGCTCTAGATCAATAACCACACCATTGTGGTTATGGGTGATGGTAAGATCTTTCCTGCATAGTTCTTGTGCACATCCCTTGTCATCATCTTAATCTCTTCTAATTCTATTAAGTTCCTACCATTTTTGTCTTTTATCATACCCATTTTTGCATGAAATGTTTGCTTGACATCTCTAACTTTCTTGAGATCCCCTGGTTTTCTCATTCTATTCTTTTCTTTCATTCTTTTGCATGGAAGATCTAAGAAAATTTACTTAACTCCCCATGCTATTCTCTAGAATTGTTCATTCATTTGGGTAGATCTTTCCCTTTCCTTCTTTCCTGAGGTATTTGTAAAGCCTCATCAGACAGCCTTTTTGCTTTCTTGTTCTTCTTTTTCTTTGGAATTTTTTTTTTGTTGTTGCTTCCTCCTATACAATATTGCAAACTTCTGTCCATAGTTCTCCAAGCACTCTATCTCTTAGATCTAATCCCTTAAATCTACTCACCACTTCTATTTCATATTCATAAAAGATGTTAATTAGGTCATAAATATATGGTCTGATAGTTTTTTCCTACTTCAATTAAGCCTGAACTTTGCAATAAGAAGCTCATGATCTGAGCCACAGTCAGCTCCAGGTTTTGTTTTAACTAATGACTGTCCAGAGCTTTTCCACCTTTGGCTGTAAAGTATATAATCAATCTGATTTTGATATTGACCATCTGTTGATGTCCATATGTCCACCTTCTGAGTTGCTGAAAATGAGGGTTTGCCATGACAAGCAAGTTATTTTTACAAAATTCTTTTAGTGTCTGCCCTGTGTCAGTCAAACTTCCCTGTTATTCAAATTATCCTTTAATTTCCTATCTTGGCATTCCAGTTCTCTATGATGAATATGACTTTTTTTAAAATTTTATTTCTAAAAGATATTGTAGGTCTTCATAGAACCAACCAACTTATTGGAGCATAGACTTGCTTACTGGGATGCTAAATGGTTTGTTTTGAATTCAAAGAAATATCATTCTGTTGTTTCTGAGGTTATAACCCACTCCTGTTTTTTCACCCTCTTATTGACTATGAGGGCTACTCTGTTTCTTCCAAGGGATTCTTACCCACAGTAGTATAAATAATGATCACCTGAATTAAATTTGCCCATTCCCATCCATTTAAGTTCACCAACACCCAAGATATCGATGTTTAATCTTTCTATCTCCTGTTTGACCATATCTGGCTTATCTTGGTTCATAGATCTTAAATTCCAGGTTCCTATACAGTATTAATCTTTACAGTATCAGATGTTCTTTTCATCATCAAAGATATCCACAGCTGAATTTCCTTTCAGTTTTGACCCAGCCACTTCATTATTATTGGAGCTCCTTGTATTTGTCCTCTGCTCTTCCCCAATAACCTTAGGTTTGGAAGACACCTTCCAACCTGAAGGGTTCATCATCTGGAGTCATACCTTTTATCATTTTAATACTGTCCATGGGGTTTTCTTGGCAGAGATACTGGAATGGTTTGTCATTTCCTTCTCCAGTAGGTCACCTTTTGCTGCCTTTACTTCCTCACTGTTTTTATACTCTTCAATCTATTGCCATCTGGCACCTAGTCTAGTTTTTTAAAAAGCACTTTTGAAAGTCATGAATGATCTCTTCTTAGGTGGATCCAATGATCTTGGCCTTGCCCTCTATATAGTATTTGATGATATTGACCAGCTGCTCCTTCACATCATCTTCTCCCTTCATTGTCCGGACACAGCTCTCTCACTTCTTTCTCTCTGACTCCTTCTATCAACTTCATTGGCTCCTTTTCCTCTTCCTGCTCACCTAATTGTCACCATTATCCAAGGTTCTATCCTGGACAACCTATTCCAATATGGGAGAGCTCTAATTGTTAGGAAATTTTTCCTTACCTCAACTCTAAATCTGCCCCTCTACAATTTTCATCCATTGTTTTAAATTCTCTGGGGCCACATTGAACCAGTGCAATCTCTCATCCATGTGATAAGTCTTCAAACACATGAAAACAGCTATTTCTCCTCTGGGCTCATTAAATCTACTTCCTCCAACCAATTCTATAGCATGAAACTGGAGTTTTTCATCCACCTGCTTGTCCTTCTCCAAACACTATTCTGCTTATGACCTTGTGACCCTGTCCTTCCTAAAATGTCATCTACTTAACACTGATGAAGAGCATTATGGGAAGTATTTGATCCTATCAGCTCCCTCCTTTCTCTAGGGGGTGGAGCCACATCTCATTAGACCTTGACTACCTCTCCTCAACTTCCTTTCTTTTCCTTACTAAAGGCTGGAGATTTAATCAGCCAATACCTATTATAACAATTAGCTCAGCTTTCCCCTGGGGCAATATACGATGGCCTTCAGATCCTTGTGTCTTTTTCTCTTATGTTTTAGAAAAAGTTACAACTATAATCACAGTCAGAGCCCCCTGTTAGGAAAATTCAAAATAGTCAGACAAAAGCTTGTTTTGCTGCACAAATTCAAATTTTGAGTATTTCAGACCAGCTGAAATCCTGGTCTGTCTATATTTGAGTCAAAATAAGAATGCAGGAAACATTTAGTTAAAATAAGCAAGTAAAGTCTATTACAGTGCTATTACTTCACAAGCATGGAGAGGCAAACTGTGGAAGGAGAGCCTTTTTTGGAAACTCTTCATTCTTTGAAGATGTGAATACAGCTGGTAGTAGCTTCAGTCTCAGGCTTCTGTTCTAAGATGCTGTGCAGAGGCCTAATACCCCACCCCCCTTTTTCTTCTGCTCTTTGTTGCTCCTTTTAGATTCTCCTTTTGCTTTCTGCCTTAAGGTTCTTCTCTTTTCTTGTCCATGTTGCCCTTTTATGTTGGCTCATTAAGACCCGGGCACTCCTTTTCAGAGGTGTAGAGCAGAATGTTGCATATCAAGTCAGATTTTTTTTTCAACATATTGGACAATTTTGCTGATTTTTTTCTCTTCTTCCTCTTTATCTTTTTAAAAAAATCTTTTTTGTAAAAGATGAATCTCTGAGAAAGTGAAGAAGGACAGGGGTGGGGTAGAATTACAAGGGAATATCTAGGTGATTTTAAAACAAAAGATAACAATAAAAATCTATTTTAAAAAGTGGGTGGAAACACTGACTCCATTGACCTTGAGAGTTAATGGAACTTGGAATATAAATTATATGATATGCCCTTCACCGCAGGAAAAACAAGTGCCCTGAATCTTAGAATGTGAACCGTAATAGTCTGAGCCTTCTGGGATCTTTCTTTTGACCTTTCTCTCTTTTCCCCTCCAACTAGCAGGAGGGGGAAGAAGTGATTCTATACTTTCCCTTTCCCTGTCAGAATGAGTCTAATTCCTTTTATGCATGACAGTCCTTCAAAATTTGAAGATAGCTATCATGTCCCCCTAATTTCTCTCTTCTCCACACTGTACACTACCAGTTCTTTCAATTCATGCTTGTATGACATTGTCAGTAGGACTCTTATCAATCCACTCAGCCTCTTCCGAATATGATCCACTTTGTAAATGACCATCCCAAAATGTTACAGCTCCATAGTGCAGGGGGGATAGAGTGCTAGACCTGGAGTCAGGAAGACTTGGGCTCAAATCTGACTTCAGGCACTTTCCCTAGGCAAGTCACTTAACCCTCTTTGTCTCAGTCTGTAAAACAACTGAACAGAAAAATATTTAATCCAGATGTACATAAAATAATAATAACTGATAAATAATAATAAAGATAATAAACATTTATATAATATTTTAAGGTTTTTAAGGTGCTTCATAAATATCTCATTTGATCCTCTGTGAGGTAGGTATCATTATTATCCTGATTTTACAGATGAGAAAACTGAGACTGAGAGAGGTTTAGTGACTTGTCCAGGGTCACACATGTAGTAATTGTCTGAATTCAAAAATGAACTTGTCTTCCTGATTCCAGTTCTTACTGTCTCTCCCTTGCCCCACCTAGCTGCTAACATGCTAGTACATAATATATTATGTGAAAGTGAAAAATAACATAACATGAGAGAACATAATTTAATATAATGTAACAATACAAAGCAATACAAGATAACACATAAAAAATTCCAATATATCATGACATATTACAATAGGTGATATGATACAATATAATACTCCAGATGTGAGATTACAAGAACAGAGGGCTGGTTCTTGTTCTAGATACTATGCCCTTCTTAATGAAGCCCAGAGGGTTTTTTTTTTTCACTGACAGTCATTCATTTGCCAAATACTCATCAGAAATAACCAAATTCCAATAACCTAGTGTTCAATAAACCTGAGAACATAAATTATTTAGGGAAGAATTCCTTATTTGATGAGAACTGCTGGGAAAACTGGAAGACAGTTTAGCAGAAATTAGATTTAGACAAATATCTTAATAAGGTCAAAATGCACATATGACTGGAATATTAAAAGTCATTCCATAACAAAAATTAATAGAACCAAATCAGGTATGTTTTATAGTTAGGGGAGACTTCTCAAATAAACAAAAAAACAAGGATAGAGTCTCAGTCACAAAAGATAAAACAGATAATTTTCATTACTTGAAACTGAAAAGATTTTACCCAAATCAAATAAATATATCTTAGGTAAGAGGGATATCTGTCAATGGGGAGTCAGGGGGAGGATCTTTGCATCAAATATCTCTGATAAGGATCAGAGAACATGGACAAACAATTCTCAAAAGAACTTCAAACCATCAACAACGACATAAAGATTGCTCTAAATCACTAAGAATAACAAAATATATCAAAACAAGTCCAAGTTTTCAACTCATACCCCATCAAAGTTGAAAATAGATAGAAACACTCAATGTTAGAAGGACTATGGGAAGATAGGTACAATAATACTTCGTTGGCATTTCCGTGAATTAGTCAAACTACTCTTGAACTCTATGGGAAATTATGCTTAAAAAGTGACCTTTAACCCAGAGGTCACCCAGCTCGGCTTATAACAACTATACTACCTGTAGACTTTCCTAGAACTCATCATGTCTTCTTTCCACAGCAAATTCCTCGCTGAGAAATCTCATTGTGCTACAAGTTTGAATCTCCCTGGCAGTTATACCCCATCAGTAATAATAATAAACATTAACATTTACATAGCACTTACTATGGGCTAGACCTTGTGCTAAGTGCTTTACAAATATTGTCTCTATTCTGGAAGGTAGGGACCATTGTTGTTTGTTCCTCATTCTGGAAGAAGACCATGACATCAGGAAGATGATGCCATGACATGTAAGTGAATTGGACTTAAGTGAGGCAGGGCTTGCAAGGTTACTGTCCTCACTTTCTCCTGGGTCCAGTGGCAAGGTATAGGAAGACTGGAGATGGTCCTGTGGGAGGTAGGTGCTCTTATCCCCATTTTACAGATAAGGAAACTGAAACAGACAGAAGTTAAGTGACTTGCCCAGGGTCATACAATAAGTGTCTGTGTTTGGATCTGAACTCAGGTCTTCCTGAGCACAGACTCTGTACACTATGGTGCGACTTAGCTGCGCCT
Source organism: Bettongia penicillata ogilbyi (assembly GCA_023548195.1). Classification (NCBI taxonomy): domain Eukaryota; kingdom Metazoa; phylum Chordata; class Mammalia; order Diprotodontia; family Potoroidae; genus Bettongia; species Bettongia penicillata. The sequence goes on along the minus strand of JAJHZJ010000162.1, from coordinate 9,971,589 downwards.
ACACTGCTTTTGGACTTCTCCAGAACTCTTCAATCTGTGCCTGTGCTGGATACTTTCTCCTTATTCCCTCTCCCTTTGTTTTCAACTTCTTTTTGTATATTGTCTTCCTCCATTTGACTATAAGCTCCTTGAGGACAGGTCTTTCTTTGTTTTCTTTTGGTATTTGTATCCTCAGCCCTTAGCACATGGCCTTGCACATTAGTAGGCACTTAATAAATGCATGATGATGATGATGATGATTTCAAAGACTGACAGAAAGGTCGCATAAATTCCAAAATAATCCAAGTAGTACCTTTTTGTAGTAGTAAAGCACTAGGAGTAGATACCAATCAGTTGGAGAATGGTTAAACAAATTGTGGTATGTGAATATAATGGAATATTACCATATTATAAAAAGTATGAATTTGAAGAATTCAAGGAGGTATAGCAATACTTATTTGAACTGTTATAAAGCAAATAAATAGTACCAAGAAAGCACTCTACACAATGATTACAATAATATAAATAGAAAGAACAAAAAAACAAAATTAAATCAAAAGTAATTATAATGACCAAGAATAAGCCCAAAAAGAGATAAGAAAATGCACCATTCTCCCTTCTTTAAAGAGGTGAGGGATGATGGGTGTGGGACACTATACATACATCACCAGACTTAGTTGATTTATTCATTAATTGACTTTTTCTCTCCCATTTAAAATATTCTTTCTTTCAAGAGATGTTTTTTTTAGAAATGAAAGTAATGTAAGAATAAATGATAACAATAAAATTTTTAGAAAATCAATCAATCAATCAATCCAAGCCTTGGAGGACTCTCATAAATTTGTTCTGGAATTTCCCAGTTCAGATCATATTGGCAGAAGTGAGCAGACAGATGCGTTATGGGATCAGTCAACAATTAAGAACTCTTCTGGCCCAGCAAACAGGTTGCTGAGTAAACTTTAACTGCCCCCAAGCCCTTCCCTAGGGGGTAGATTTCCAGAATTCATAAAAAAGGGGACAGGGAAGATACTTGGAAGAAATAGCAAATAATATCAAACAATTCCTCACATCAGTAAGGGCAAGCTATAGCCTCACCACAGTGGATTTCCTTTCCTTCCTAGGACATAAGAACAAAGGTTAAGTGATATTGGCCTCACCCTGAAGGCATTTTTCATTTTAGATATTTTCACCTCTGACCACCAAACTTTATTGACTTCCAAGGTAGCATCATGTGTAGAAAGGAAAGATAATCTCCAAGAAAATTGAACCCTACGGCAAAATACCCATTTCTAAGGAAAGTGAGAAATTTTCCTCCACCCCCCCACCCTCAATCCCAATGCGCAATTATTAACTGATACCTAGGTACCATCGAAAACCAGCCCTTGTGATACCTGGAACTTTGACTTTAGAAAGCGTCGGTTATTTCTCTGCCTGGGTTTGAATCTACTTTGAACACAAAATGGCTGTTTGATTCTGAGCAAGTTAACTGACTTTCCTGAATCTCATTTTCCTCATCTGTAAAATAGGGTTGATAATATCAGTTATCTCATAGGATTTGTATAAGGATCAAAGGAGATAATATAAGTGCTATTTATAATGTTATATTGCACAATATGTATGATAGATGTTATCTATACATGTTAGGTATTATTTGCACCTTTTTCCAACATTACTATCTATTTTTGCCTCAGGACAGGAAAATACCCTCAGGGGGATGGTTTTAGTTGGACTACTTCTGAGGGGAGGAATTATTGTCCAAAAGTTTAGAATCACAACATCCCTGTGAAGCCAGAAAGGGCCTCAGAATTCATCTAGACCAGGCTGTGCCTGGACAACAATCCCCTCGGCAAAACTCTGGATATCTAATTTTTGCCCAAAGGCCTTAGTATCTCCTGAGGCAGAGAAATTCTGCTTTTACACAAATATTCTGCCATGATTTTTAGGTAGGTATATTTTTCTCATATACACGCACATCTACCCATTGCTTTTCCTTCTGTCCTTTGGGCACAAAATACTAAATCTGCCTTGTATATGACAACAGTTCTTCCCTCATCTGACATACTCAAATTAGTTCATGAATCTTAGCTTTTACATCTCCCAACAACTCTCAAGTTATGTTTCTTCCTCTCCACTCCCACGGCCACCACCCTAGTTCAAGTCCTCATTACCACTAGCCTGGAAAAATCCAGTGGTTTCCTGTTGAGTCTCTTGGGGGCACATTGGGTAAAGCTGGGGACACCTACTAGCTGTATGACCCTAGGTAGGTTCCTTCCCTGCTGCTTGCCTTAGTTTTCTCAAATGCCTTCACAGGGTTACTGTGAGGCTCAAATGAGATAATATTTGAATAGCACAGTGCCTGGCACTTAGTAGGTGTTTAATAAATTTTTATTTCCTTCCTCCCAATCTGTTGTTATTTCATTATTTCTGCCTTCATGATGTCAGTCATAAACATCCCTTTCTCTTCTGTACATTTGCACCCTAGCTCTGGGTCTCATTATCTCCCATCTGCACTGCTATAATTGATTTATTTTGCTAAACTATTTTAAACTTAATTACTAAAACAAATACATAACAAGAAAAAAAGAGACATTATAAACAAATATTAAAAATTAAATATAAAATAAGAAAAGAAAAAAGCATTACCATATGCACAGCAAAACATAAGAGAGAATTCAAAATATACAGCAATAAATTTCCATTTCAAGAAAGCCAATGTAATAAATACTGTACACTGTGTTCAGAACTATCCATGTTTTTCTTTGCTTCCTTGTAAGTTTTCTTTTGTTCTCCTGTGCATTTTTACTTTACTAATCTTTTCCTTCCCCCTCCCCCAAAGGCTACTCTTAAGTGCAGATGTATGCATATGTATGTATGTGTGTATGCATGGACACATGTGTACACATACATGTATACACACATGCATACACTTACATGCACACATATGCTTAGATATTTATAATCACACATATATAGACATATACATTCACATGCATCTATGTAAGACTATATTATAGTTATTTGTCCTCTGTTTCTCTGAGGAGGAATAACATCTTCCTTCATAGGCCTAAGTCTTTCCATATTTTTCTGTTACCAGCTCATCATTTCCTACACCACAGCAATATTCCACAGTAAAATTCCAATAACTGTATGGTTATTTTAAATAGTCTAAAACAATATTGATTAATGTGCCTGACACAGAGTGTATTTTCCCTATTTTTCTCTTTTGATTAAATCTATTTTAGCTTTAACTTTGTCTGAGATCATTAATTACTACCCCTGCTTTTTTTCCCCAATAAATTCTGCTCTGATCTTTATTTCTTTTGTATGTATCTCATTTCTTATCCCTCCTGACTCCTCTACTTTACTTCTACCAACTATCTTGCCCTCTTATTACTTAACCTAGCCACCCTCCAAAGATTCCTCCCTGATCCTACCATTCCCATTAATCTAAATACCCTTCTATAGCCCCCTTATCATATTCTCTCACTCTCTTATTTCTTTATAAATTTAGAAGATGTCTATTCCCTTCGAAATGTGTATGATATTATCTCTTTAAATCAGATGTGATGTGAGAAGGGCTCCCTCTAAAAATCCCTCCCTTATCTTCTCCCCATTCCCCATTCCCCTGGCCTTTTATTTCTTTCTCAAATTGGAACACTTTTATACACTTCAAGATATGTGTATATGTGTGTGAGTGTATTTGTGTGTGTGTGTGTATATATACACACACACATTTACATGTATGTTATGCATTGTTCTCTCATTAACCCATTCCTGATGAGAGTAAGGTTCGAGAACTACCAGCCCTCCTCCCCCATCTAATTCCTCTCTGTCAGTTCTCCCTCTCACACCTCATTTATATCAGATAATTACTCTTTTTACTTTTCCCTAAATAGTTACTTTTATAAATCATATTATACTCAGGTCTACCCCAATCTTTCTTTCAAAATACCTATTTACTAATAACAATCTTAGACATGCATTTTACATTTCCTCATTTAAAAAGTAAACAGTCTGTCTTTGTTGAATCCCTTGTAATTAGTCTTTAACGTGTACCTCTTGAAACTTTTATGTCAAGTTTTCTATTGAGTTCAGGTTTTATTTATTTATTTATTTTAAGTTTTCAACATTCACTTTCACAGAATTTCTCCCCATCTCTCCCCTCCCCCCCCAAAATGCCTTGTATTCTGATTGCCCCTTCCACCAATGTGCCCTCCCTACTAATACCCTTCCCTTCCCTTATCCCCATCTTCTCTCCTGTCCTATAGGGCAAGATAAATTTCTATTCCCCATTACATGTATTTCTCATTTCCCAATTCTATGCAAAAACAATTCTCAACATTTGTTCCTAAAGCTTCCTCTGCCCCCAGGTTTTGGGTTTCTTTTCTTTTGCAATAAAACTCTGAAAGTCTGGCAATTCATTCAATGTCCTTTGGTTTTGGGGGGTGGGGGGGGTTTGTTCAAGACTATGATCTATGATCAGTTTTGATGGGTGTGAACACTTTTGGCCATAACTCCAGTTCTTTTGCCCTTGATATATAGTATTCCAAGACTTTCAGACTTTCAGTGTTGCTACTATTAGGGTCTTGTGTGATTCTAACTGTGGTTCTACCATATTTGAATTGTGTTTTCGTTGTTGCTGGTAAGTATTTTTTCCTTGAACTGGAAGTTTCAGAATTTGATTATGATATCCCCATAGGTTTTCTTTGTAGGATCTCTTTCAGATGATGATTGGTGGATTTTTTTTCTAGTTCTACTTTCCCCTCTTGTTCTAATGCTCCAGGATGAAGGACAAACACAAACCTGTGAGGAGATGAAGCTACCTTAATGGCAACCCAGCTAGTTCGGTAAATCAACTCATCCACTCCCTTCTGTCTCCCCCTCTCCTTCTCCTCTCCAAAAGAAGGCAAATTTGGATGGTCAGAGGATGCCCAGTTTACTTGGGGTTTATACACTAGATTGATTTCTCTCCTTTCCTCCTCCCTCCTTCTCTCCCTTCTTCCTTCTTTCTTTATTTCCTTCCTTCCTTCCTTTCTTTCCCAAAACCTTAAACTCAGTGCACTCTGAAGCCCATAGATTGCACAACAATAGGTCCCTGCCCAAACTCTTCTGAATGATTTTTTTCTGGACCCTCCTGACTTCAGAGTAATAATTATCAATAGTAACTGTTGCTCTTTCCCTCCCAGCTTGATTTACTTAATATATTTTTTCTTTTGCTTATTAAAAGGGTCATTCCCTGATTACTTCTTAAAGAAGTCTATTCACTGAATGGGCATCACCTCACTCTAAGTGAGTACCTAAATAGACCTTGACCAAAAAATGCCAAGGTCTCCCATTGCATCCTAGACGATCTCCATTCACCCTGATGAATATCTGGTCATGGGATCCAGATGGCTCAGGAGGAGAAAGTGAGGCTGGTGGCCTTGCATAGCCCTCCCTCACTCAAAACAAAGTCAAATGCAGGTCACGTCCTCATTTCTCTGATGTCATGGTCTTCAAAAACAAAGGACAAACACAAAACAAAAAAAAAATAATGCTTCTGGAACATTTTAATTATTTTTTATGTTATTGTATCAAGAATCTTTTTTAGGTAGTCTGATTATTCTTATGTTTTCTCTTCTTGATCTATCCTCCCGATCAGTTGTTTTTCTTAGGAGGTGTTTTGCATTCTCTTTCATATTTTCATTCTTTACATTTTATTTTATTATTTCTTCATCTCTTACAAGTCAGCTGGCTTCTCCACCCTGTGCCCAGTTCTAATTTTAAAGGAGTCATTTTCTTTGTTAAGGTTCTGGATCTCCTTTTCCAGTTGGTTGACTTTCTTTTCATAATCTTATTTTTCTTGGATTGTTCTTTCTAACATTTTTTCCTTAATCTCTCTTATTTGATTTTAAAAACTTTTTTAAAGTTCTACAAAATCTTTTTGGGCAGGTGACCATTTGACATTACTCTTTGACATGGGAGAGACTTTTTTTTGCTTTCTCTGCAGATGAATAATTTTCTCTATTATCATAGTAACTTTCTATGACTGGTTTCTTTTTCCTTTGCCTTATCATTTTTTTTTTTTGAAGAGCAGGTTGTTATTGTAATGACCTCTAATCCTGGAGTACAGAGGAAGTGTCTCTGGTCTCAGATCCTCCTTTAGTTCTCTCCTCTGGCCTGGAACCTTAACCAAGAACTACACCCTCCTGTAAGTGCCCACAGTCCCTACCCCACGCAACTGGTATGTGCTGATTCCTTCTCACCCAAGACCATGTCTAGGCAGCACAGCTGGACCTTACCAGTAGAGGTTCCCTCAGTCTTCCCTTACTCAGGTGCTCAACTCACCACACTGTCTGGGAGGTGAAAATTCCTGGTGCTGGGGCTGAGGGTACCTCTCAACTCAGCTAACTCCAGGGCTCACCATTTGCTGTTTTAAGGGAGCTAGCCTGGAAGTGTTTATATTTCACAGGAACCAAACCTCAGTTCTGAGATTTTTCTTCCCTTCTCCCATTTTACCAGAAGGACAACCGTTTTGCCTCAGTTCTTGTCTATTTTTACCTCTCTACATTCACTCTGAGGTACTATTTTGTGAGCATGGAATTTTCTGCCCTGCTCTGCCATCTTCCCCAAATCCTCCTATAATTGACTTCTAACTGATTTTCTTGTCTCTAACTGATTTTCTTGTCTCGTCTCTCTATAATATCTAATTTTTCCTCTATTGCCAAAATGATTTTCTTTTTTAAAAAAATTAATTTGTTCAATTCTTTATTTTTTGCCTCACTTGGCCAGAACCATGCTTCCCAATAATTACATTACAGTGGTGGCCCCTCTCCTCAGTCCCACCTGCTACCACCCCCACTGCTTAACTCCTCCCAACCTCTAGTCTTGTTTTGGGGTATCAGGGATCATTAGTGATGCTGTGGGTATGGATATCAGACTCTTTGGGGAATAGTCCATCCCATCTCCTGGTCCCATAAGGGCAGATTGTTCCCTCTTTTCTTTATCAGGAGGTCTTCTAACCCCTCTTAATTCCAGTGATTTCTCTCTGTTAATTATTATTGTTTTTATTTATCCTGTATATAACTTGCTTTGTATATATCTGCTTGCATGTTATCTTTTCCAGTAGATAGTATTCTACTTGACAGCAGGGACTGGTTTTTTGCCTCATTTTGTATTCTCATCATTTAACACAGTGCCTGGCACAAAGTAGGTGCTTAATATCCCCTTCCCCATATAACAGAACCTGGCCCAGTTATAAAAGAAAGGAACAAGCATTTAATTTATTAATGATGTGCTGTGTCCAAGGCACTTCATTAAGCACTTTTGAGTATTATCTCATGTGATAATGATCTTCCCCCCCCACTTCTTCAATTAACAAAGGTTAACAAAAGTTGTGACCTTTTCCCAGGATCACATAGCTGATAAATGTCTGAGACCGAATTTGAATTCATATCATCTTGACACCAGACCCATCTCTCTATCCACCCTGTCACCTAGATGCTTCTAGTAAATTATATAAGAAATCCAATATAAGTATAATATGAAAAACAGTATAGTATAAATAATATATTAATACAGCAAATTAAATAATATAATATGACAAAAACTATAAGATAAAGAATATAATATATTAAATTATATAAATAATATATTATGAAAAATTTCTAGTTATAATATCCAAAGTACAGTTCTGAAAAACCTAAGGCATCAAACCACAGGGGCACCAAGAAATATGTAGGGAAACAACCAGACCAGTAGAGTTCCCTAGATATCAGAAGGTAAAGCTTTGCTCTGCTCACTGCTAAATTGAGTGGCCTTAGCTTTTATATACCAGCTGGACCATCCACTGGGGTGTAGGTATGAAGGGCTTGCCATGTGCATCCTTGGACAGCTAAGTGGTGCAGTGGATAGAGCACCAGTGCAGGAGTCAGGAGGATCTGAGTTCAACTCTCACCTCAGACACTTGACACTCACTAGCTGTGTGACCTTGGGCAAGTCACTTAACCCCATTTGCCTCATCTTGGGTCATCTCCAGTCATCCTGATGAATACCTGGTCACTGAATTCAGATGACTCTGCAGGAGAAGTGAGGCTGGTGACCTACACAGCCCTCCCTTACTCAAAACAAAGTCAAGTGTAAGTCATGTCGTTGTTTCTCTGATGGCATGCTCTTCTTCTTTGTGTAACCTTACACTTCCCATTCTAGGAAGTTGCTCTGATAATTGAGACCCACCTTACAGGTCAAGGTTCCTATGTTAGAATATAACCTCCATAAAGTTTATATTTGTATTTCCAGTGCTTAGCATAGTGCTTGGTACATAAGTCCTTATCAATATTTTCTCTATCAGTCTAACAAACATGCTTTAAACTGGTCCTCTCTCATCCCATGTATTTTCTCATCCTTCTTTCTTGGGCCCTAATAAAAAGTACTTGATGCCAATGAAAACATGAAAAAAATAAAAATAAAAAGCATCAGATCTGAGTTTTGGAGCAAGCCCATCTGATTGAAGCCCTGCTTAGAGAAAAGGAAATATCTTGTGTCCTGGGGTTGGAGGGGAAAGGATGCTGTATAAATCTATAATATTATCCCCATGGTTTAACTAACTCATTGGTGTACAGAAGAGATGACATTTCCTTTAATCCAGTTCTGAAGATTTCACTACTACATCCCCATGATTTTACATCAGGTGACAGAATAAAAAGTTTCCCTTCCCATCCCCTGCTTTCCCAGTAGGACTTTCTTCTACACAGATATTCCACTGTTTTCTGTTCTCCCAGCAGCAGGGCTGTGTTGAAACACTTATGGATCTAGGCCCATGCTGGCAACCTGTCAGGAGCCCAAGGGCCTCACACATCATCCTCCAACAGAGAAATAGAGAGCTGCCTGGTTTCTCTAGACACCAGCTCTCCCTCCCTGGGTACTGCCACCACAATTAGGATCATAGCAATCAGTATTGCAGCAATCCCTGCGAGTTATTACCAGGCACTCACGGCTCCAGGGGCCACAGAGGAAAGGCTTATGTTCATGTAGATTCCTGGTCAAGCACAGTCCTATTTAGCTGAGATACAAAACATATTGGCAAGAACAGCTTCTCAAACCTCCTATTCTTTGACAACTTTCCAGCCCCCCAGTCAATGACATCTTTAGAGGGTGGCTGATCACTGTCCCCAGTTCCTCTGTTAACCTCCATTTTCACAAAAACACAGGTGGGCCAAGAAGATGCTAGAGGAACAACTGGTCCCTCTGGGACCAAACAACCATATTTAATTCTCATCTATAGTTAGTGCCATAACTCTGTTGTCCTACATTCCTTTTCTCTAGCATGCTCAGTTTATATACTAGCATCATTCTCTCCTTCATCCTCATGGCAGTCCCGAGTGTGGAGGAGAGTAAAAGAAAGAACACTCAAGAAAGTGAGGAAGCAAGCACAGAGAAGCAGGTCCTACAGGGAGCACATCTTCAGGTCTCCTGATTCTTCATCTCAAATTCCATCCATCAGACCTGGCAATTTTTAAGACTGCTTTACATACTAAGGAGTAAACTCACCTGGGGTTAGAGGATGCTCTTTTAGGGGGATGTGATGCTATGATAAAAATTATAAGATTTTTTTTGGTTCAATGCCTGCATAAATACATTTTTTTCAGAAAAGACAAAATTCACAAAAAACTCAACAAAAGCGAGAAAAATAGAGTAAATTTGCTCCATTTGTTGGGAGAAAGGGGTAGTATAAGGGGTTTATGCCATCCATCCCTGGGTTATGAGCAGAAAGCCTAGGCATAAAGGTAGAAGAACCCAAGATCCTCTTTCACATCTCCTTTATGACAATGGGTAAACATCTCTTTAGGGAAGGATTCTCCTTTCCCAGCAAGGGGAAAAGGCTAGGACTTTCCATAGGAGGCAGGAAAAGGGCACTGATGGGGTATGGTGATAACTTTCCATCAGTCTGCCATCCCTGATCCCAAAGACTTGGCACATTCTGGTGGTAAGGCTTACAAATTTGGGAAAGAGGTCTAAGGGAGAGATACCCATCACTGTCTTGTTTTTCCCTTCAACCTTCAGATATTGCATGGTACCCCAGCAAAAATTCTAGAATTGGAGTCAAATGACCCAGATTCACAGAGTCAATGAGCTTGAGAGCTAGAAGTGACATCAGCAGTCATCTGGTCTAATCCATACCAGATATAATAATATTCTATAGTAAGAATTATTATTATATAGAATATATAATATGTATATTATATAGAATAATAGAATAATTATTATTATGTAAGAAATTATGTATGCAATCAATACAGAAAAGCATGGAAAGATCCACATGAACTGGTAGTCATCAAAGCAAAGGTAAGAAAACAAAATATATAACAACTATGACAATGTAACTGGAAACAACAACCACACAAAAAAAATGAATGTTGCAAGACTATAAAGAGCAAACAGGGTTTGAAAGAAGAAATGGGATCTTTTCAGAGATGGGAGGTCCACAAATGTACATTGCATATATTTTCAGACTTTTTGGATATAGTGATCAATTACACTAACTTTTTTTTTTCCTTTTTTCTCTTTAAAAAATGTTATTTGTTTTATGAGATGATGTTCGGGGATGAGGGAGGGAAAACTATGATAATCTTAAAAATAAAAGACATCAATAAAAACTATTTTATAAACTGAGTCATCAGAGTGTGTTCTTCAAGAACTATACCTTTTGTATGTTCCTTCGGAGTAATATCATTCTTTAAAACCACAAAATTAAAACAAAAGAAAGCATTGAAACACATGTGTATGGCCTGCAATCCAGCACTCACTTGGCAGAGAGCTAACTAAAGGTGGGGAAACCAACTCAACCTGGTTTCATCTGGTCAAAGTCATATGTCTCAAGTCAGCTTAGTGTCAGTAGGACAAAGGCATGACCAGAGTGTCACAAAATTATACCACATCAAAATTATGACTTGCTCCAAGTAATAAGCACACATCTGTAGATCTCAAAGGTCCTGTCCATTTATAAGTCTATGATTCTATAATCCTGTAATAATGAACAAATTATGGAAACAAGTGTCTTATTATTTATATTGGGGGGTTTACATGCTATTAAAAAGCATGATAAATCCTTAATTTTACTAAAAAAAAACCCTTAAAAATGTTCATTACTTGTGTAGATTATTTTATGAAAAGTGTGGACAGGCATGACTTTTTTTCGGTTTAACACTAAAGATTTTTTTATATATAAAGTTTGTAAGTCATTTTTGTTAGGAAAGTTTGTACTGGTATCTCTGATTTTATTTTTAAATGGGATTAGATCTGGGATGTTTTCCAAAGACCCCGAGGTAATGGGCACATTTTAAATAACTCAAAGATATAAATCAATCTTGTGAATGAGAAGGGGCTACAGTGCCCTCCTTATTACTCTCAGCCTGGATCTATGTCAACCTGGCCTCATCTTTGAAAATCAGGAAAATACAGGTTTAACCAGGGTTATTTTTGGCCCATGTATGTGAAGCATATGTGTTCTTTGAATCTCTCTCCTTTTAGGAATCCAAGTACTTCTAACCAAAGTTCTGTTCTGACTCTTTTCTGGTTGGTTGGTTATTGTTTTTCTCCAACCTACGTACCATATGGATCAGGTGCAGTGTATTTAACTTGGTCAGCCCTTCCATAGTCTATACGTCCTCCCCTAGTGCTCTGCTCAAATCTGCCTAAGATACCAAAGCTATTATATGCCCTCAATCATTGCTAATTCTGAATAATTACGCTGATTCCAACACAGTTCTTAGGAACACTCATTATGACCAACCGGAATGGAGAATCAATGTTCACTCTTAGCACTGAGCTGGAAATGTAAATAGAGAAAAAAAATGACTGTGTCAGGGAGAGTGCTCTACAAGTCCCCCAAGGACCTAATTATGAATGGACATTAAATATTCAATCTTGTGTTTAACCCTTGAGGTACTGACCAAGAGTACACTCAGCAGATATCTGTTTTCCTCCTTGGACTGCACTGGCATTAACAGTTTAACCTTATCTCTCCACTTGCTGTAGAAAATGGACTGTTTCCCCACTATGCTACCATAATTATCTTACTCTTCCATGACACCCTCTCTTTCCCTTACTGCTTCCAAAGACTTAAACATTAGTACATCAAATAAAAAGGCACCAAGAGTTCAATGGAATCTTAATATTAGCACAGACATTTTTGGCCAAAAAATAGAGTAGTCATAATGTGTATGACTACATACAACATGTAGCTAGGTGGCACAGTGAATAGAGTGTTGCTTTTGGAGGTAGGAAGATCTGATTTCAAAACCAGCCTCAGAAACTTCCTAGCTATGTGGCCTTGGGCAACTAATTTAACCTGTTTGCCTATTGGATCATTGTCTTGTCAAAAAAAAAAAAATGATTTACTGGAGAAAGAAATAGAAACCATTCTAGTATCTTTGCCAAGAAAACACCATGGACAGAGCTCCACAGGGTCATAAAGAGCTGGGCATAACTCAACAATAACAAAAAACACCAGTCCAAGTCAGATATCTACATAGAAGAGTCCGGTTCATGTCTCAGGATTCACACTGGTGTAATGGAATGTAACAATATTGGACGCAAAGTCAGAAGACCTGAATTCAAGTTTCTACCCTGCCTTTTACTATCTCTGTGACCTTGGATAACTCAGTTAATTCTTGAGTCTGGTTTTCCTCATCTATAAGATGGGAAATATCATTAGGGAAATTGGACACAAATGTGGATTGTGTCCTTTGAAAATTATAGTCTTAGAGAGATGCCTGGAGGACTAAGAAGTTAAGTGACAGGCATAGAGGTTCATAGCTAGCATGTATCTAAGCTAGGACTTGATCTCAGTTTTTTCCTGATGGTAAAGCTGGCCCTCTATTCACTGTATCACATCATCTCTCTAATTTGTAAGCGCTAGGCAAATATGAGTTAGATTAGGAGAAGTATCTTCTATCCATAAAAATATTACAGTTTCTTTCATGAATCACCAATCATTTCTACCAATGCAGTCTAAGACTGAATTAATTTTTCTAGTAGCCACTTCACGTTTTGGGATCCTATTGAGTTCTCACCAAAGCACAGCATCACAAAACATACTGGATTTGGCACCTAAAGATCTGGTTTGAGTTGTAGCTCTGCCACTGAATTTAGGCAAATAATTTACCTCTATAGACTTTCCTGTCCTAAAATACAAGGCATTATAAAGTCAATGTATTTTTAATCTTTAAACATTAAGACTTTTGGATCACCCTGTATCAAATGAGTTTTTTAGACTAGAAGATCTCTGAAGTTTTTCCCTTTCTGGCATACTATGAATTTGTAAGCCCCACTCTTTTTCTTTTACATGAATTGTATTCAGTCTAGATACTCCCTTCCATGTACCAATACCCTCTCTACCATCCCCACCAGTCTAATTCTATACTCATATACTTTTTGAACCTTAATGTTGGACTTTACATTTGTTACTACTGAATTTCATATTTTAGTTTGGGACCACTGTTTACTCTGATGACATCTTTTAAAATCTCAGTTCTGTCATCCAAAATCTATTAGACCCTCCTAAATACTGTACACATTCCTTCTCTTCTTCCATTTTTTAGCATTTGGCCTTTAGCCACATGACTCTCTAGGACAGTATCTAATTGGGAACTTTTCTGAAAATCCCTTTCTTATTCCTAGGCATTCCTAGTAGATTCTTCTGTGTCTCTCTCTAGGTCCTTGAGAAGGTTTACCCCTCATTCTATTTCAGCCACAGGCACTGCCTGAAGGCCAAGAAGCCAAATCAGGGACAGATCTGTATACAGCCTTACTTCCAACTTAATAGTCAAGACCCTTGGGCATTTACTTTGCACAGGAAGCATGGAGTTGTTTTCTTTTTTTAAAGCTATCATTTCATCAGAAAGCATTAACTCTATTTATGACAGTTTAATGTCACTTTTTCTTGTTCACCTCAACACAGAATTCACTAAGGCAATGATGATCCATGGCAGTTGTAAGTCTCACCTAAGTGATTATTCCCTCCTATAGCATATATTTTCTTACCACCCATTTCTCACTTATAAACTGTTTGATAATACTAGCTCTGTCACCCTAGCTCCTTTCACATTAATTCCAAAGTAAATAGGTAGAACCATGAGGAAAGTCTGAAAAAACAGTTGGGAACACTTTTAAGATTATAGATTCAGAGCTAGAAGCAATCCCTCATTTTAAAGATGGGAAAACTGAGGCCAAGAGAGGTGAAATAATGTAGGTGCAGAAGATAAGCAAACTTCTTAATGGCAAAAATTATTAAATTGAGGTTTTATATCCCAAATACTGAGACATAGTAGAAGTTTGTTGATTGAATGACTGATTGATTGAAGGTCAGAGAAAAAACTCTGACAACAACCCAACTTACCTATGTAAGTGCCTAACTGCTTAGCATACTGTTTTGTATAATTCTTTTTTATGTGAAGTAAGTATTTACATTGTAGAATAATGATGTCATGGGTCAAATAAAATGAACATTTTCTCCCCCTACTCAAAGCTCCCCATATAATAATTATGCATGAGGCAAGTAATTACAAATGTCCCTATAGGATAAGATATTAAGAGGTCTAATGAGGCAACATTCTGATCAATTTACATCAGAGAAGGACATGATCACTCAACTCCTCCTCTCCACCAATATGCAGGCTACATCACAGTGGTACAAACTGATCCTTAGGTTTGTGATCTGGGATGTACTGAATTTTTCTTGCTGCTGTTGTAATCCCTGCCAGAACACCCTCAATTCCCTCACCATACCATTTGGTGACCACAAGCAGTTGAATGTAACCTTTGCTCGTCTTCCACAATTCCCTTTCCTTTTCCTCTAAACACCTATCTTAGGCAAGGGGCTCATTTCCAGTCATCCTGATTTATACCTTGCCAGATGCCTCTGGAGGAAAAAGTGAGTGGTGACTTTGCACAGGGCTTCCTCACTTAAATCCCATCACCTTCCAGATGCCATAGTCCTCCTCAAGAATGCAAGGCCAAACAACAACCTGTGAGGAGTAGAGGCTGCCCTACTGTTGACCCAACAGGCAGTTCCAATTGAACAATGTAACTCCTCCCTTCTTCCCTTTCTTCTTTTCCTTTTTCCTTTCTCTTTCCCTTTTCCTTTTCTTCTTCCTTTCCCTCTGTCCACATGGGGTAGCATAACCTTACCTGCAGGTACTCCGCCCAAAGGAATGTATATTTTGACCACTGAAACCTTATAAATTATCTTGGGGTTTATGAGCTAGATTTTTTTAGATTGGATAACGATAGGTCCTAGCCCAAGCCCCACTTAGTGGCCCAGATTAGTCAATCTAGACAGAGTGAATGTAAATAGAAATTGTTTGTTTTGACCAGAAACCCTGTGGATCTTCCCCTCCAAGATGTTTGTGTGTTGTTTTAGGTAAAAAGAGGCCATTCTTTGTCTCATTTCTTGCCTAGTCTTCATCACTGAATGGGTGTTGATACAGTCAAACTTGAGACCTATTAAAGACTTTAACTTAAAAAGGCCAAGGTCTCCCACTGCATCTGGGGTCACCTCCAGTTGTCCTGATTTATATCTTGCCATTAGACTCAGATGACTCTGGAGGAGAAAGTGACTTCTCACAGCCCTGCCTCACTTAAATTCAATTTACTTGCAGGTCATGACATCACCTTCCTGATGCCAGAAGGGAAGAAAGAAGGGAAAACAGCAACACCTTATGCAGAGAAGGTAGAGGTATAAAAATGTGTGGGCATCACCAAATTCAGCTACAACACATTCAGACAGAGAAGTAAAGAACAAAGGAAACTGGAGCAGGGCAGTGGAGAGTATGTGAAGTTACATCAGGCCTGAAGGAAAGGGGAAGGGCATTCAGCTGCAATACTTTCTGTTCCCCTAAAAAGTCAAAGGGGTAAGGACTTAGCTTGGTGAAAAGAGAATTCTCCAACATGGAGAAAGCTGACACCACTTTAAGCTTTAGCCTCGCCACAAGGGATCTGGCATCAAAGAAAGTGAATAACAGGTGAATATAAGGGAAAAGACTGAAATTGCCAAGATTGTCAAGAGGAAGAAAATTTAATTAAAAACCTGAAGCATCAATAAAGAAGTCAACAAAGATGTTAAAAACAGAAGACAAGATGGCCACCAGGACATTTAGAATGGTATAAACATCTCTGAGTAAATATTGCAAGACAAAAAAATTGAACTGACATTTGATGATGTAGAGAACCCTGTGGATTCCCACCCCCACACCTCCCAAAAAAAACCATGGAACCACAAAAGGATATCCTGAATGATTCAACAGAGAAATAAGAGTTGTGAAAGAAGAATTTAGAAACTATGAGGCAAATAATAATTGTCAAAAGAGAAAACTTGAATCAACAACGGAGTCTCTCCACAGAAACAAAGAAAAAAGATTGTGGGATAGATAGCCTAAACTCTATAAGATAATGTGTTTTCTATTTTTAAAAAAAGAACACTACAAAAATGATGAATAAATTAGGATGGCAACTCCAAACATAGCATAAGAGAATTCACTGAATATATTAATGAAGAAATGTGAACGTACTCCAAATCTAAATAGTTGAAGTTTCATATATCACTGTATCTGAATCATAGGATGAAACTAGAATTTTTCCCTTGAGTCCATTTGATCCTGACATACCGTACAGGGATGCCTAGCAAATTACTAATTCAAATTGTAGTGTTGGAAGTATATGAGAAATAGAGTTTGTAGGACAGGGCTTGAGGATACTTTGGCTATGATGAACTGACTTCCTCTTAATAACAGGCACATAAGGGAATCAAAGGTGAAGAAGTTGATCAATTTTCCCAATTGATTTAGATTTCACGTTGGCTCAGTCTTTTTTTTCTCATGAAAAGAAACTCTAAAACCATTTTCAGGACTGAAATAAGATATGAATAAATAAAAAAAGTCAGTATACTATGTGGTATAATTTTTAAAGATACTAGGAAAGCTTCTATTCCAAAATATTTCACACAGACAGATGCCCCAATACTTATAACGTAGTATAGCTTAGTAGAATGATCACAGGACTTGAAGTCAATTGGTTTGGATTCAAGTCTCAGTTCTACTCCTTAGTAGTTAGATGACAAGTCATTTCCCTTTTCTGGCTTTGGCTTACTTATTCATAAAATAAGAGATTCAACTAGATAAACTCTAAAGTCTCTTCCAACTCTGACATTTTGTGATTCTACAAAACCCCTTTATCATATTCCCATCTACTGTAGCCAAGATTTCTCCTTCTATCCACACTCATTCTCTATTCATTCAATTGACTTTTTGAATCAAAGTGGATGTGTTTACATTTATCACTCTTAAATTTGATTGTTAGATTTTCCCCTTTATTTCAGCCTATAGAAGATTTCTAAAAACACTTAATCCAGCACATGGTCTGAAAAATCCTACCTAGATTCCATCTTCTCTCATTAGCATTTGGCTACCTGACTTCCTGGAGAGCTGCCCAAGTGGTAGAAATTTCTGAAATTCTCTTTCTGATTCTTAGCCCTTCTTAGTAGCAGTAGCTACTGTTTGTACCAGTAGGGATTTATGATAGGGGTTAAATTGTTTTCCCTTTGTTCCTCTTTTAAATATAAAAATTCCTGGGAGAATTGAATATTATGTTGTTATCATCAGATACTAATGCCTGATTATGTAATAGTTCAAGAAACCATTTTTCCTTGAGAAAAAAGTAGTCCTTAGCTGCATGCAGACATTAAACCTCTGGAAGGGGAAGGGCACAG
Source organism: Bettongia penicillata ogilbyi (assembly GCA_023548195.1). Classification (NCBI taxonomy): domain Eukaryota; kingdom Metazoa; phylum Chordata; class Mammalia; order Diprotodontia; family Potoroidae; genus Bettongia; species Bettongia penicillata. The sequence continues at coordinate 9,953,867 of JAJHZJ010000162.1, read as the reverse complement.
AAATTGGGGTGGAAGGATAATGTTCATAGGTGATCAAAATATTTGGGATGGAGCAATGGGCAGTTCTTAGAGGTCACTGCAGGAAGTCACAAACCATAGACATTCATCTTTAAAAATCAGACTATAAAGGATATTTCTCAAACAGTGACCCAAAAAGATTACAGCAGAACCTTGAGTAGTTCATGGCTGGTAAGATTCTTTCCAACTCTAAACTTCTTGGAATCTGTAATTCTGAAAAAGAAGTGGAGAGATGGGAATATGACAGACCAGGATCTCCCACATCCCTAGCAATGATTAGGAGGGAAGATTTGAGATGGGCTAAGACCTCAAGGAGTTTCGCTAAATTAAGACTGTAGGAGCTCAAAAGCTAGGATTTGTTTTCCTGTAACATCCATCCCAGATGGAATTAGGCCAACAGATTCCAGATAAGTCAAGAAAGAAGAAGTGCCAGCCAGGCAAAAGAGGAGGAAATGAAAAAAGGAGTGGGGGACAAGGCATGTTTGCTTATAGAACCCAGATTCTGTAAAGGTTCCTGTCATATAACTTTTTATATTGTTAATGAGTTTACCCTGTGGAACCTACAAAAAACTCTTTCAAATAAAGGGCTATAGGCTATTTTCAGGAATGTGGTTAGGGGAAAGGGGACTTCTTCACCCACTGAAGGTGAAGGTTCATGGTGAGGGAACCTGGGATCATAAAGAATTACCAGGAAAAAAAAACAAAAAAAAAAAGACCTGAGTGAAGGCCCTAGTGAGCCACATCCTGAGCTACTCCAGATGGATAAAAAGAACCCTATATCAAGTTCTGCCAAACTGACCTTCTTATACAACACTGTGTCTCTCATTTGTTCAAGGTGTCTACCAAGAGTACTAAAACTACCCAGTCTTCTTTACAGCTCAAACTTACAGTGGGCTTCTCCCCCATTCGCCATTTGTTGGGCATTACCGGAGAAATTATCTTATTTGTATATATTATATGTGTATATATGTGTATGTGTATGTGTGTATGTATATTACATGAGCATATATACATATATGAATGTGTGTGTGTGTTTATTAAGTCCTCCTTATATGTCAGGCCCATAGCTAGATGATGCAGATATAAGGACAAAGAATGAATTAATCCCTTCATGCAACGAGCTTATCACCTTAATTTATTTATATGTACTTACATGGGTATATGTTGTCTTTCCTCTGTTGAAATGTAAGTATTCCAGGTGCTTAACACAATATCTGGCAGGTAGTAGAGTCTTAATAAATGCTTACAAGTTAATTTATTGAGATAACCAGTCCGTGACAAGCTAAACTTGCAAAAAGAAACAGCAAAGTAGGGGCAAACATCACACAATCCCACCATAACAATGGCCAGGAAAAAGCTCAGAGGTCTATTTCCTATGCTTCTGATTGACTAACAGCTACTGACTAAAGCTGATACAATGAGGCATAAGATTACGTCTATATGTCAGCAAAACAACTGTTTCTGAAAACTGAAAAAAATTAAGTCAAATCAAGTACCAAGTAGAATGGGGGTGGTCCCATTTAATTCAAACTTTTTTTTCAAGTAAATTCATTCAAACCATTTGCGTGTATAAAGACAGAATCTCCCAAATGCTGACAGCCACATCTGCGGAATCAGTCTTAACACATACCCTTCAACCTTCTCAGAGATTCTGAGGAAAATTGGCAGTGAGATATATCTAATTAATAGCAAAAAAGGTAGGAGTAAAAACCGAAATCAGAACCCAAATGTGTCACTGCTCTTTCTAGCAAGGTGTCTGTATAAAAGCCTGTAACAGGCTTCCACACCACGAAGTGGGTGTAATGGCATGTAACCTACGTGCACACATATGCTTGCCAGTACCCACAGTATGCCCAGAAATTCCAATGAAATCCAATGCTAAAATTCTGTCTGGTAATACACAAATTAGCACAAGAAGCCAGGAAGCTTAGGTGTAGTTTAAAAGACTGGATTTAGTCACAAGACCTGGGTTTCATTCCTAACGCTGATCCTTAACACTAGGAGATCTTGGACAGATCACTTGAGGATCTCAGTTCCTCCACCTATAAAATAAGGGGGGTTGGATCCTCAAAATCTCTTCCAGAGCTACAACTTATCATCTCATGATCCAATGAACCTTAATTAAGTTTCCTGTTCCAGGGGTCACCTCAGTTCACATCCTCCATGGTGTTGGGATCAGTAATTTTGCTTAACTTTCCAACCAACAGTCAAGGTGTGCTTAACAAAATTTTTTAATTCTCCAAAGTACTACTGCCAGATAATAGCATTTCTCTAGCCACTGCTACCTTGAAAGCTAAGTGTGTGGGAGTCATGGAAAGGTGTTTAGAATGGAAAGAAAAGGTCAGTGGGAGGGGAAACCTTTTAAAATGGAAATCACCCAGGCATTCATTTCAGTACATAGAGAGGGAAAGGAAAGTACTGCATCTGCTTTTACCTGATTACTGCATCATCAAACATGCTCTGGAGCCCTGGAGCCTCCACATACATTACTGCGAATGTACTTTCAGACCAGAGTCTGGCTGCTTATAGCCAGCCACTAGTCTAACTGATCTATTTTTTCCTGTAACCAAAAAGGTAAGCAAAGAACCTTCCTCTAAAGCAAAAAAAAAAAAAAAAAATTAGCAAATTCAGAATTTCTATTTCTGTTTAACATTTTCCAATCAAGGTTAACTGTTTGTTTAAGGGATTTTGCTTTGATCAAGGTCATTAATGTAGAAAAGCTATTTGCTAAGTATGGTCCCTTATATGAAATGTAATTTAATTTAATTAATAAAATATAATTAAATTTAAATGTACTTTTTAAAAAATCAAGCAAAAACACTGGAAAAATCTATTATAGGCTTAAAACAAAGTTACAAAGAAACACACACTTGGTGGATTTTCTTATTGTGTTTCATTTACTACAAATACAAGACAGCCTAGTTTAATGTAGGGCATGGGGTACAGGAATCAGGAAAACCCAGGCTCAAATCCCATCCTTGATATTCATTAGTTGTATGACCCTGGATAAGTCATCTAAACTCTCTGAGCCTATTTCCTCATCTCTAAAATAAGGGGTTTACACATAATGGCTTCTAAGGCCCTTCAAACTTTACATCTGTGTGTAAAATAATGATAATATTTATATGGGGTAGCTAGGTTGTACAGTGGATAAAGTACCAGTCCTGGAGTCAGGAGCTCAAATCCAGCCTCAGACACTAACTGGCTGTGTGACCCTGGACAAATTATTTAACCCTGTCTGCCTCAGTTTCCTCATCTGTAAAATGAGCTGGAGAAGGAAATGACAAATTGCTCCAGCATCTCTGTCAAGTCACTGAAGAGCTGGACGCAACTAAGGATGACATGGCAACAACAAATATTTCTATACTTTAAAGTATATGAGCTTTAAATACTACGAGGTAAGGTGGGAAGAAAAACACCTCTGGAGTCTGGGGAACTCAGTGCAAATTCTACCTAGATGTTCACTGCCTATGACACCATGGACAAGTTACTTCACTTCCTCAGCCTGAGTTTCCCTTATCTGCAGAAGTGGGTTATTGGATTGGATGGTCTCTAAGGTTCCTTTTGACTATAGATCGTGGGCATTCCCCTAGGAACATTATCTCACCTGATCATTTCAACCACCCTGTGAAGTATGGACTGAGGATATTATCACTTCCCAATCTGCTGATGAGAAAACAGAGAAGGGTAAGTTTCTTGCCCATGATGATGCCGGTCACAACTGTCAGATGCAATATGGAGAAGAGGCCTGAGCCTGAGGATGCTCCATAATTTCAATATCTCTAACCTGGTTCCAACAGTTTTTATTCCATTGCTTGATGTAGTCAAACTGTCAGTTCAGTCAAATAACAGCCTAACAATTGCACTGACTGGTATGTGCATGGGTACTGCTAATGGCTCAGGCTTTGCCATTAGTGATCCAATTTGATCATAGGTCTTTATTCAGAGCTATAACTAGGAATTTGAGTTCCTGGGGCAACCAAAACTCCTTCAGATGAGGGGATAGGAATGGCTCGCCTACCTAGGCACTGGATGGGAAACCAATACTCCAGGGATAAGGGTCAGGGAAACAACAGAATGGAGTAGAGAAGGATCTTACCACAGCCTATCATCTGATAGTTTCCTATCTAATATAATTGTTCTTGGAAACTAGGTATTAATTCAGCTGTTTCTAAAATGCGGAAGGACTGCATTATGAGAGCTCTCTAAAGTCAATACCCTAGAGAAGTCTCAGGTTCCCTGCCTTACTCGAAACCCTCTTGTTAAGATCTCTGTTTAGATGCCTGTTTTCAAAAGCTACCTCTTAAGATTCTAAAGGAGCCCCTCCTAGAGATCCCCAATCGCTTGCCTGGAACAATTCTCTCTCCCCCACATTTCTCTACCAGTTTGATTCCACAGATGACACACGTAGACGCCCTTCCCCTACATGCTGTATACTTTGACAGTTTACATCTCCAAATCAAACTGGACAAGGTAGATTCTCCTCCCCCACCCTTTTCTTTTTGACTCTAAACCAAAACCTTTATAGACTCACTGAATGCTTCCATCAGAAAAACCAAGCCCTACCTAAATAATAAAAGTGGAAAAGTTTCTCAAGCAGGCTGCTTCTTCCGCACCTTGATTAGCAGAGCAAAATGTAGACATAAAATGCAATTGCTTTTTTCCCCCCAGATGCTAAAAACGTCAGCCTTGATTTACCCCGACACTCTGACTGACTCACGGTGGACATAAATCCTTCACACCCAACGCAATCATTTTTTGACCCGCTCAGTGGTGGAGAAGAGAGAAGATTGCGTTCATCTTCCTAGCGCCAGCAATAACTCGTTCTTCATCTACCTCTGAGCTGAGCCGGGACAAAAGGCAGAAAGGCAGAAAGGCAGAAGTTCCTATTTCCTCCAGAGTCAGGAACTTTGGTTGGGAGACTGAGAGAAGGAGGTATTTTTTCATTGATCTTCTCACCTGACCTGGCTGTGACTTCTGATCTCTGTTTCGTTGGTAATTAGAGTAGGGAAATGTCTGAAATTTCCCGTCAGGAAGCAGATGTGTTACATCTGGGCTGCCGCGGAAATAACCCTGCCGCTTTTCTGTTCTGTGCTTTCCGGGGGCGGCGGGGGTGGGGGGTGGAGGGGGCTGCTGTGAAAGGGAGCAGATGTAGCATTCTGAAGATTTATAGCCAAGTAAAGAAAAATTGAAATTGTTTGTGTTTTGCCACAATTCAATGAGTTGTGTTTGTCGATTCTTGATCATGGCCTCTAGGAATTTGAAGGACAAGGTACAATAGATCAAGTAATTTAGAGTAGCAAGAAGTCAGGGTCTCTGCTCTTTAATAACTGAGAGGCCCCATGACCAATCATTTCTCTGCTCTAGCCCTTGTCATCAAACCTTGAAAATGGGTAGTCACATCTGTCACTATTTTTTAGTGCTTGAATAAAGTTTCTTTTTACATTGATGTCATTTTCCAGTGCCCATTCCACTACTCCACTATTAAATGCAGCCCTCCTTTGTATCAAAGAAATAACTAAGCAAAACAAATTCATCACATTAGATCAAACGTCATTCTGTACCCATAAGCCACCACTTTTCTTTCAAAAGGGGCATTTCTGTTAGTTGGCAAGAATTTATTAAATACTTAATATGTGTCAGGCACGTACAAGAAAGACAAAAATTGTTCCCTGCCCTCAAGGAGCTAACGTTTGAATGAGGGAGACAATATGCAAATAAATAAGCAATGTGTATATGCATACAGAGGAAGAGACAGAAGGAGAGAGGGAGACAGAGAGAGAGAGAGAGACAGAGACAGAGAGAGAGACAGAGACAGAGAGACAGAGAGAGACAGAGGCAGAGAGGGAAGAAGTTATTTTAAAAGGGAAATGCATTAGCAGGTAAGAAGGAGACAGGAATATGGAATTGTTTCCTGCAGAAGATGAGCTTTGATCTGGGTCTTGAAGAATTTCAAGAAAATTACAATATAGAGTTGAGGAGGAAGAGATTTTTCAGGTTTGGTGAGCAGTCAGTACAAAAGCACAGAATAGGGAGTTGGAGCATTATGTTCAAGAAACCGTAAGGTCTTTCTAGCTTGATCATAAAGTTCATGGAAGATGGAAAAGTAGGAAGGGGCCAGGTAATAAAGAGTTTTGTCAGAAGGAAGACCTTATTTCTGATCCTGGAGATAATAGGGAACCATTATAGCTCTTTGAGCAAGGATGATGAAATAGTCAGACCTAACATTTCAGAAAAATCACCTTAGTTGTTGAGTGAAGAATGGAATGGAAGAGAGAAAGACTATTGCTGCGATCTAGGTAAGATGACATAAGAATCGGAACCGGGAATATGACTGTATGAAGTGGGAGGAGTTGCATATGAGGGATATCATGAATGTAAAAACAATGAGACTTGACAATGGATTGGATACATGGAATGAGTGAGAGTGATGAGTCAAAAAGAAAATTAATGTTCTAGGGAATGGGCAACTAAGATGATGATACTGCCTACTATAGTAACAGAAGGGTGGACGGTTGGTGGTGGGAGAAAAACAGTTCTGTTTTGAATATACTTGTTGTTTTGTTTGTCCTTCATTTTCAAAGAGGACCAGGACATCAGAGAAATGATGATATGACTTGCACTTGACTTTGATTTGAGGGAGGGAGGGAGGGCTGTACAAGGTCACCATCCTCACTTTCTCCTCCTGAGCCATCTGGATCCAGTGACCAGATATTCTTCAGGATGACTGGAGACAGCCCAGCTTGCCATGGGAGACTTTGGCCTTTTAGGCTAAGTCCTTTTCAGGTCCTCACTTAAAGTGAGATAATGCCAATTCAGAGAATAGGCCTCTTTAAAAAGCAGTCAAGGGATGGCCCCTTTAAATAGAAAAGAAAAATAAATAAATAAAGCACACTGGGAGAGGCAGGAGCCTCAGGGTTGTTTCAAAGAGAAACAGTTATATTGACATTCACTCCAAGCCAGGAAGGTCCAAAAACAGTCATTGAGTGGAGCTTGGGCAGGTATCCATTGTTGGTCAATCTATGGGCTTCAGAGTACACTGAGTCTAAGGTTTTAGGGAAGACAAGGAAGGAAGGAAGGAAGGAAGGAAGGAAGGAAGGAAGGAAGGAAGGAAGGAAGGAAGGAAGGAAGGAAGGAAGGAAGGAAGGAAGGAAGGAGGGAAGGAAGGAAGGAAGGAAGGAGGGAAGGAGGGAAGGAGGGAAGGAGGGAAGGAAGGAAGGAAGGAAGGAAGGAAGGAAGGAAGGAAGGAAGGAAGGAAGGAGGGAGGGAGGGAGGGAGGGAGGGAGGGAGGAAGGAAGGAAGGAAGGAAGGAAGGAAGGAAGGAAGGAAGGAAGGAAGGAAGGAAGGAAGGAAGGAAGGAAGGCAGTAAACTCCAAGTTAGCTGGATAGCTTCTGGCCATCAAAATTTATCTTTTTTTGGGTAGAAGAAGGAAGAGGAAAGGTTGAGAAAGATGAGCTGACTGACCCCCCAGCTAGCTGTGTCTACTCACAGGTTGTGTTCATCATTTGTTTTTGAAGAGGACCATCAGAGAAATGATGACACAACTTTGTTTTGAGTGAGGGAGGGCTATCTTAGGTCGTTAAGTTTGAAATGACTGGGATATCCAGGTTGAGATTTCCAAATTACAAATGGAAATGTGTGACTATAGCTCAGGAGAGAGATAAGGGCTGGATATATAAATCTGAGAATCATATCCATAGAGATGATCACTGAACCCAGAAGAGTTGGTGATGTCATCAAATGAGATAGTATAGAGTAAAAAAGGGAAGGGCCCAGGGCTGAACTTTCAATGACAGGCAAAGTGATTGGGTGTTACATGGATCAAGTACCAGTAAAGGAGACTGAGAAGAAGTCAACAGTCAGATAGAAGAAGAAACAAGAGAGAGAGTATCATGAAAACCTACAGAGGAGAGAGTATTCAGAAGGAAAACATTATTGTCAGTGTCCTATGTTGCAGAAGTCATGAAAAATGAGGATTGAGAAAAGGCCATCTGATGTGGCACTTAAAGGGTCATTGATAAATTAGGAGAGAGCAGTTTCAGTTGGGTGATGAGGTCATAAGTGGAGCTCTGAAATCGTGTTTGAACATTGTCTTGATCTGATTTTAGTATTATTTCTCTTTACATTATTTTGATATATGTGTTCTTTGGATTCTGCTTACTTTGCTTTGTTTCATTTCAGTCTCCCCATTTTTCTCTGAATTCTTCATATTCATTGTTTCTTAAGATGCAATAGTATTCCATGACCTTTATATATACCATAATTTGTCCATCAATTTCCCAATCAATGAGAATTTATTCCAATTGTAGGTTATATTTGCTACTGCAGATGTTACTGTGAATATTTTGTTCTATATGGAGCATTTCTATCATTGATGTCCTTAGGGAATATGTGGGGTAAGGAGATCACTGAACTGAAGGGTATGATCAGTGTAGGGATTTTTTTTTTTGAAGTTCTAAAATGTTTTATAGAATAGTTATGCCAATACACCTGCCACTACTTTCTTCACAGATATATTTCAGGGACCTGTATGTAAATTCTTTGAATCCTCTAGGGAAAGCAGAGACATGATAAAAAATTTATGGTAATATTCTTTTCCCTATTCTCCTACAATGGTGCAGTGGATAGAGCAGCGGGCCTGGAATCAGGTAGACTCATCTTCCTGAGTTCAAATCCAGTCTCAGACACTTACTGGCTGTGTCTCTTTATTTTGTATTTCTTTTTGGTCTTTGTTTTCTCTCACAACATGACTGATATGGAAATATCTTTTGTATTACTGCACATGCATATCCTAAATCAAAGTTCTCTCCTTTTCAATAAGAAGGGAAGGAATAAGGGAGGGGGAGAAGTTGGAACCAAAAATTAAAAAAAAAATGTTAAAATTTATTTTTAAACCAGACATTTACTAGTTGTGTGATGCTGGGCAAGTCACTAAACCCCAATTGCCTCACCAAAAAAATAATAATTTATATGTAATTGGGGAAAAATAAAATATAAAATTAAAAAAAATTCCCCACACTCCAATTTTCTGGTGGAAATGCCTTGTCCTTTCAAAAATAAATATGAGGGAGCCTTCAAAGTTTAGAAAAAAATAAAGAAGCAGATAAATAAGTTGATAAAGCAGTGGGGAGATCTAGAAATAGGTCAAATAAAATTGGAGAGAAGAGTATACAAAGGAGAATGAAAAGAAGGATGAACCCAGTGTGGTACGATGGGAAGAGCACTGAACTTCTAGCCAAGTTTTTGTGGTCTAGTCATTTCAGTACTGTCCAACTGTTTTCTTGACATGGATATTGGAGTAGTTTGCGATTTCCTTCTTTGGCTCATTTTATAGATGAGGAAACTGAGGAATATAGAGTTAAGACTCTAGGCCCAGGACTCTATCCACTGTGCCACCTAGCAGCCCAAGTACCTCAGTTCAAATTCTGGCTCTATCAAATACTATCTATGTGCCTTATGTGATCTTGGGAAAGTCACTTTTAAGCTCTGTCAATTTCTTCCACCTGTAAAATCATTACCCTGGGCTGGATGACCTCTGAGTTTCTTTCTAGCTATAGAGCTTTGACTCTATGATCTTTTGAATGCTGAGTAAACACTTGGACCTAAGAACACATATGAGACTCTCCCAAATGAGGAGGAAATTGAACCCTCTAAGCATAGATTCTGAATAATTATCATATAAATTCACAGATTTCATCAGGTGAGGGATAATCCAGGAAAGGTCAGAGAAATATGTGATAAGCAAAGTCATTTCCCAAAGATCAAAGGATATGAATTATCTATTTTCAGAAGAAATGTGAATGATCAACAACTATATAAAAATTGTCAAATCACTAATACTAAGAGAAATGAAAATTAAAACAACACTAAGGTTTTACTTTTCACTCATTAATTTCACAAAGATGATTAAAAGCATGGAAACAATCATACTGGATGGGTTGTAGGAAGATAGGAACATTTATCAATCGGTGCAGCTATAGATTGCTCCATTCATAGATCAATTTAGGAAATAATTATTTTAGGTATAATAGTTTATACCTTTGGAATTCAGTGACCCCACTACTAGTCATATACCTCCAAAGAAATCAACAATGAAAGAAGTTTCACATAGAACAAAATATTCGTAACCGCAGTCTTTGTAGTGACAAAAATTATAAACAAAATTAGATCTTATTGATTTAGAAATAACTGAATAAATTGTGATCCATAAATTAATGGAATATTTCTGTGTTCCAAGAAATAACAAATATAAGGCAATCTGAGGAACATAGGAAGACCCATGAGGTGACGAAGGTCAAAACAGAACAGAGACAAATACATGCAATAACTATAATAAAACAAACAAAAACATCATTAAATGACAGGTAAATTGAAATCAATTAAAATGTATAATCTTCATTCTGAAGCACAAAGGAGATTCACTTATACCCCACCCCCACCGGAAAGGCAGGGGACAATGGGTGCAATATGTAGCATACATTGTCAGTAGGTTGTGTCTAACTGTTCCTTTTTGTTGCAAGGGTGAGCTCAAAATGGGTGAGGGTGAAGAGGTAAATCAAGAAATGACTTGGGACTTATGACTCCCACCTTGCAACCTGACTATTTAAGGTTGATAGAAGAAACTAGAAATGTTTAATCTGGAGAAAGGGTGAACATAATGTTTTCAATAGTTTGAAGAACTGATATCTGTAAGAGGGATTAAACTTGTGCTGCCTAGAATTAGAGGACAGAATTAGGAAAAATAAGAGAATTTTCAATAGTAATTTATAGGCTTAATGTAAACAAAACTCTTTGTAATAACACAGTGGAATATAGTAGAATGGGGTGCTTTAGGAGATAATAGATTCCCATCACCTTGTATCTTTAGACAAAGTCTCTTTTTTTCAGAGAGGTTGTAGTCGAGTATGGGTGAGATTAAATGGGCTTTCAAATCTCTTCTGTTTCTGAGATTCCATGAAAAAAAAAAGCTTTTCAGTTCTTGACTGAATCTGCAGGACATAGTACTGTATTATTTATGCTATAGTAGAAATTCCTTTTGGGTGTCTGTTGGAAGTGATTGATTGCCACTGATGTTCCTTCCATATCTAAATTCCTGTTCTAGTGAGAGTTAGCAGCCAAGGCCACAAAGACAATATAATAAGGGAAGCAGGAAGAAACATCTGATCACCCGGCAAGATGTTGTAAGCCCCGTTTAGATGTGTACAAAGCTGGACTTTAACTGTACTCTGTATTTGTATTTCATTCCCACCTTTATACTCAAACTCTTTAAGTTTCATAAAGATGACCTTCCTGGCAATGATCTATCAGGGCTAATCATAGAACAAATGCAGTTTTAATACATTTTCTTCTCTAACTCAATCATGGGTTGAGTCTTAAGGATTTATCTTAGATTTCTGGCACTATCTGTGTTTCTCTGCCCCTACTGCCAACAGATAATATGTTTCCTTTATTATTTCCTTTTATTCAAATTTGTACTGAAAGAGCCTACAACTTGCCCAAATAAAAGGCTTCATTTGCTCTTACCTGAAGCCCCCATCCTTTGGGGTTTCATCAAAAAGGCCCTTTGGTCTACCCCCAATGACAAATATTTACAGCTTCTACCTCTCATAGACCTTAACGATGACTGCCTGGCTCCTTGCCCTCTCTTCCTCATCCTTAAATATCCATAGATATTTATGTTATCACTCCAATGAAGTATAAATTTTCATCTCATTTTCTTTTTTTAAATCAATTTGTTTTCAGTTTTCTACAATCATCTCCATAAGTCTTAAGTTTTCTCCCCCTCCTTCCCCAATATGGCATGCAATCATATATGGGTTCTACACATATATTCTTATTAATCACATTTTCACATTAGACATGTTGCATAGAAGAATTAAAATGAATGGGAGAAACCATGAGAAAAACCAAACCAAAACAAAACATAACACAAGAGCTCTGCTTCATTCTGTGTTCTTTCTCTGGATGTGTATGGTTCATCTCATTTTCAGACTGATAGACAGGCATTGCTCTCTTCTTCTGCTGATTATGTTCCCTATTTTCCCTCAAAATACTTTCTTCTATTGCTACTTCTTCTCCCCTACTAATGAATTATTTCTTCCCTCAATAGTTGAACATAGACCTGTACTGGACTAAAAACTGATTGCTCTACACATTCTACGGTGGATAAAGAATGACTGAGTTTGTACTTATACATCCATATGCTACCATATACTATTGCGACTCTGAAAACAGGCATTTTAGGAGTTTCACACACAGCTTACCTCAAGCAAATTCACAGATTCTGAGATCTGGCAGCTTTTGGATGCTATCCTCAAAATCATCTGGTTAAAGGTATGCCTTCAGAATACAATGTTCTTCATTTTTGTTTTGAAAATACTGAAAACCATATGCTGTGGACATTCTACAACCACTTAGACTCCATACTACCATACAAGTATGCCCTGCCTAACACTGTTAATTGCTTTTAGGAAAGGGGCACATTTAGTAATGTGGAAACAAGGTTATAAGATTGGTCAAAAAATGCCAAATCACACTTTTGGGGATTTTATTGTTTTGACAGGGGCAGCTAAGTAGCACAGTGACGCTTAGAGTCAAGAAGACTTAACTTCCTGAGCAATCTGACCTCAGACACATACTAGCTGTGCGACTGTAGGCAAGTCACTTAACCCTGTTTGCCTCAGTTTCCTCATCTGTAAAATGAGTAGCAGAAGGAAAAGGCAAACCACTCCAGTGTTTTGCTAAGAAAACCCCAGATGAAGTCACAAAGAGTTGGACAAGACTGAAAAAGACTGAACAACATTGTTTTGATTTTGGCTCCCTATCTCACCCAGGTTGAAAGTATAGCAGTCATTCATGGGTCTAATGTTGATCAACATGGAAGCTTGACCTCTCCTTGGGCAATCTGGTGACCCTCTGTTCCCTGTGTTGATGTCTATTTTAGTGCAAATAATTGCTCAACTCTGGAGCCCTACTACAGCTCAGAATAACCAAACTCAATCAGCCCACCAGCCACCAAGGACGCAATGGCACACCAATATGCCCAGAATGTTTTATGGCCTTAATAATGGATCGCCAAAGAACTTTCCTCACAAAAATCCCTGTAAGAGATAGATAGTACCACTATCACCTCTCCCCCCACCACTTTACAGAGGAGATAAACAAGGTTTAGAATAGTTGAGAAACTTGTTCAAGGTCATGCAACTGGTAAATGACAGTCAGGATTCAAGCTCGAGTCTAAAGGAACTCCAAAGTCAATATGCTTTCCAATACACCATATTATGATAGGGTTTGGCTATAATGTAATCATCCGAAATTATGTTGGTCAGGGTAACATTTTGCAGAATATACCTATATCTCTTTTTCCTGTAGTGGAAAAAAGTGAAGTCAGAGATCATGGGCGTTAACTTTCACTATAGTGTTCACTTTGAGAAAATGACATAAACAACAATGATAATAAAAAATTTTCCCAAAAAGCTATTTGGTAGCATGCACACACACATACACATACACACACACACAAATACACACACACCTTTTTCTTTCACTTTATTACTGAAGGATGAATGAAGCTTATGAACCTCAGTGCAATATTTCTTTGTCGTAACTGTCTGGAGATGGATCTCCTCCTAATTCTTTTCTCTAGCTCTCTAATATTATTTGCAAAGCCTATGGACTTTCAGTTTCAGATTGTAAAGGTGAGTAGGTGAAGCCAGAACACCTGTCTCCTATGCTCAGGAGGCTGCTGGGAAAGCTACCCCAGGGAGATCATGCTTGAGTTTCGCAATAGATATCTTTCCTTCCTGCCTTGTCCTTAGGTCTCTGCTACCAATCAAAATGTACCAGAGTCAATGCCAAGTTCGAAAAACCTGCTTCTTACATCCAAGAGGAAAAGAAGAAGAAATTCACATCAGCACTTAAGATGTTATGGAAACCGTGTGCTGTGCACTGCTCGCCTGCCCCCTGGCCTTGGAATCTATACATTATTTAATGAGAAGGGAGACATACCGTAAATGAGCCAGAACAATAGCTTACGGGGGAGGGAGGATTTTTTTTTTAATTTCTCAGACTGTGCCCGTTAGTTTTGTTTCTTATTTAGGATACAGCATTAATCATGCTAATATTTTACAGCCCGGCTTTACACTTTAGTCATTACTTTAATCAAACCCATCAACGAACGCAGAAGCACGCTACCAGGTGGGAATAGCTGCTCCCGCTCGCTGTTAATTACTTTGCATTTTACAGCAATCAGCAGCAAGGGCTGAGATCATAATAAATTCATGACTTATGGGCCCATAAAATCATTACCGTAGGAAAATATGTTTTATTGGGGATTCGACGGGAGGCTGCTCAGAGAGAGATTTCTTGAAGGAAATGACACCCATGAAATTAAACTGATTCTCACACTCAGCAGAAATGTAAATGGGCCAAGAGAGCCAGATTTTATAAGAGGAGAGAGGGGTCAGGCGGGGGCAGTGAAGGGGCTTGGGGATGGGACAGGAGAGGAATGGACAAGGGAGTGGAGATTCCTAATGGACGCTTGCTTGGTGTCTGCCTCAGAGCCACAACTGGAAGATCCCTGCATCTGGACTGGGAGGAGTTAAATTCCAACTCCACCCCGTGACCACTATGGACCTCCCTTGACCTCAGTTTCCTCATCTGTAGAGTGAGGGTATTTGAACTAGGTAACCTCTGAGTTATCTTCCAGCTCTAGGTCTGGTAGGTTAATGCATAAGGGGAGGAAGATGTTTCTGGTGTCCTAGGTATCTGGTATCATAAAGCTGTAAGATAACCTAGAGCTCATAGGGTCATACATTGATTAAGAGTTAAAAATGGACCTTAGGAAGTCATTTAGTCTAATCTCATTTTGCACATGAGAAACCTGAAGCCTAGAGGGATTGCGATTTTTTGTCCAAGGTCACATAACAAGTAAGGTGCATAGCTAGGATTTAAACTTCAATCCACTAACTCTAAATCCATTACTATTCCCATTGTACCCAACTGCCTACAGACCCCACCTTTTATAGATGAGAGACAAGAAACCTCAGACCAGGTGATTTCTCTAAGCTCAGTCACATAGGTCCTTGATGGAATTCTGCTGTACTATAAGAATGATGAGCCCAATGATTTTAGAAAAACATGGAAAGATTTACATGAAATAATGACAAGTGAAATGAACAAAACCAAGAGAACATTGTAGACAATAATAGCAATACTGTTTTAAAAACAACTTCTATTGAAAAAGTTATTTTGACTATTATAAATACCCAAATTAATTATAAAGGACATATGAAGAAAGGCACTATTTGCATCGAATGAAAGAACTAATACACACATATATATACACATTATATGTATATTATACATATATAATATACATATAATGTGTATATATAATACACATATGTACACACTGTATATGTGCATGTATATTTGTCTATGTGTACATATATGTATATACACATGCATACATACACAAATACACACATGCACCTATTTGTGTCTAACAATAGCCATCTCTAGGGTGGGGAGGTAGGGAAGAAAAAAAAGAAATTTACATGATAATTTTGTTGGCTATTTGAAAGGAATAGCAAGTTATGCATAGTAGATTTGCAGTTTCTTATGCAATCATCTTTTTTATTGTACTATGTTATAGAAATACTTGTTTTATTCCATAAATTAAAAATAAAATACATATATTTTTAAAAGATCACACAGGTACTAAGCAGCAGAACCATGACCTAAATCCGGGTCCCTGACCTCAAATCCAGAGCTCTTTCCACCATACCAGCTACTTGACCCACTTTCTCCTCCTTCATATTGACTTCTCCTTTGATCTTCTGACTCAGCCTCAGACTCAGTTACAGACTTCCAAGCTCCATGGCACTTCCTGCAAAAGGGGCAATGATTTGGGATTCTTGAGGCAGACTCTCCTGCCAATACTCAAAACAATCCACCCAGAGAGAGAGTTCAGGAGGGAGAGGGAGGAGGAAGGAGACGCTGATTCAGGGACCATTCCCCAACTTGTCCTTTAGACAACCCAGAGAAGCAGGAAGCACTTAATAATGTCCACCAGTGGACTGTAGCTGTGATCATGGAAGCCCTCCATTTATTTTTTTTTAATGAATTTATTTATTTTCTCCCCATTTGTCCCCTCCCCCCACTCCAATACACCGAGCATTCTAATTTTCCCTATCACCAATCTGCCCTCTCTTCTATCATCCCTCCCTTCCCTTGTCCCCATCTTCTCTTTTGCCCTGTAGGGCCAGATAACTTTCTATTCCTCATCACCTGTATTTCTTATTTCCTAGTAGCAAAAACAATTCTCAACAGTTGTTCCTAAAACTTTGAGTTCCCACTTCTCCCCATCCCTCCCTTCCCACCCATTTCCTTTGGGAAGGCAGGTAATTCAATATAGGCCATATCTGTGTAGTGTTGCAAATGACTTCCATAATACTCATATTGTGTCAGACTAACTATATTTCCCTCCCTCCTGTCCTGCCCCTCATTGCTTCTATTCTCTCTTTTTATCCTGTCCCTCCCCAAGAGTGTTGATTTCAAATTGCTCCCTCCTCCCATTTCCCTCCCTTCCATCATCCCCCCCCACCCTGCTTATCCCCTTCTCCCCTACTTTCCTGTATTTTAAGATAGGTTTTCATACCAAAATGAGTGAGCATTTTATTCCTTCCTTTAGTCGAATGTGATGAGAGTAAACTTCTTCTTTTTCTCTCAGCTCCGCTCTTTTTCCCACCACTAAATAGTCTCCTGCCTGCCTCTTCTATGAGAGATAATTTGCCCCATTCCATTTCTCCCTCCCTCCTCCCAATACATTTCTCTCTCAGCACTTAACTTCATTTTTTTAAGATATGATCCCATACTATTCAATTCACTCTGTGCTCTCTGTCTCTGTGTGTGCGTGCATGTGTATATGTGTGTGTGTGTGTTTTTGTGTAATCTCACCAACTACTCAGATACTGAAAAGTTTCAAGAGTTACACATATTGTCTTTCCACATAGGAATGTAAACAGTTCAACTTTGGTAAGTCCCTTATGACTTTTCTTTGCTGTTTACTTCTTCATGTTTCTTCTCATTTTTGTGTTTGAAAGTCAAATTTTCTTTTCAGCTCTGGTCTTTTCATCAAGAATGCTTGAAAGTCCTCTATTTCATTGAAAGACCATATTTTTCCCTGAAGTATTATACTCAGTTTTGCTGGGTAGGTGATTCTTGGTTTGAGTCCTAGTTCCTTTGACTTCTGGAATGTCATATTCCATGCCCTTCAATCCCTTAATGTAGAAGCTGCTAGATCTTGTGTTATTCTGATTGTATTTCCACAATTCCACTGGAATTGTTTCTTTCTAGCTGCTTGCAGTATTTTCTCCTTGACCTGGGAACTCTGGAATTTGGCCACAATGTTCCTAGGAGTTTCTCTTTTTGGATCTCTTTCCAGTGGTGATAGGTGGATTCTTTCAATATTTACTTTGCCCTCTGGTTCTAGAATATCAGGGCAGTTTTCCTTGATAATTTCATGAACGATGACGTCTAGGCTCCTTTTTTGATCATGGCTTTCAGGTAGTCCCATAATTTTTAAATTGTCTCTCCTGGATCTATTTTCCAGGTCAGTTGTTTTTCCCATGAGATATTTCACATTCTCTTCCATTTTTTCATGCTTTTGGTTTTGTTTTGTGATTTCTTGGTTTCTCAGAAAGTCATTAGCCTCCATCTGTTCCATTCTAATTTTGAAAGAACTATTTTCTTCAGTGAGCTTTTGAACCTCCTTTTCCATTTGGCTAATTCTGCTTTTGAAAACATTCTTCTCCTCATTGGCTTTTTGAACCTCTTTTGCCAATTGAGTTAGCCTATTTTTCAAGGTGCTATTTTCTTCAGCATTTTTTGGGGTCTCCTTTAGCATGCTGTTGACCGGCTTTTCATTCTTTTCTTGCATCTCTCTCATTTCTCTTCCCAGTTTTTCCTCCACCTGTCTAACTTGATTTTCAAAATCCTTTTTGAGCTCTTCCATGGCCTGAACCCATTAAATATCTATTTTGGATGTTTGGGATACAGAAGCCTTGACTTCTATATCTTTCCCTGATGGTAAATATTGTTCTTCATCATCAGAAAGGAAGGGAAGAGATATCTGTTCACCAAGAAAGTAACCCTCTATGGTCTTATTTTTTTCCCTTTTCTGGGCATTTTCCCAGACAGTTACTTGACTTCTGAGATTCCTTTCCACACCCACCTCTCCTCCAGATCTTGCCAGCTAGTGCTTGGGGTCTGAGATTCAAATGCTGCTCCCCAGCCTCAGAGCTTTCAGTAGAGGCAAGGCTGCTATTCAGTGTGAGATTCAGTTCAGCTGCTCGGGTGGGGGCAGAGCCACCTCTCAGGGCTCAGTTCCCTCAGGGGGTTTATGTGGAGACCTTCAACAATGGACCTGAGCTCCTGTCTGCTTTGAGAGCTCCTGTCCACTGCTGCCTCCACTGCTGCCTCCCAAGGGGGCCTGAGTTATGGAGACACCCTGATCCCCTCTTGGCCAGCCATAAAGATTCTCTCACTAATCTTTGCACCTGTGGGTGGAGGGACCTTCGTGGCCACTGGAAACTCTGTTTCTGAAGCCTGCTCGGATCTGGTCCTCTCGGTGCCACATGACCAAGGCAGGGCTGGGCTCTGCTCTGGACCAGTGTGCAACAGACCTTTGGTGTCAGTTTTTCAGGTCTCTCTGGAACAGAAATCTCCTCCACACTGTTGTTCTGTGTCTTCCGCTGCTCCAGAATTTGTTGGGAGTTCTTCTTTACAGGTATTTTATGGGCTGTGGGCTAGGAGATAGCATATGTGAATCTTTCTACTCTGCCATCTTGACTCCTCCCCCAGCCCTCCAATTCTGTAACCACACATGCATACATACACACACACACATACACATACACACACACAAATGGACATGTGGCCTAGGTCTTTTCTGCCTTAGGTGAAGGTCTTCACCCTCCTGAAGGTTATTTAGGGTCACCTTCTATGAAACAAGGAAATAATGAAGCCCTGATGGTTAATTTGGAGTTTGTTGTTGGGTATTTTTTTGGCTGCTGTTTATTTGTTTTTCTCACTTGTCTTTCTCCAACAATCCATCCTTGCCAGCTTGTGTGGTAGGGACTATTTTCTTTATTTTCTTTTGTCTTCGCCTCTTCCAATTATGCTAGATAAACACAGACCATTATTTAGTGTTATTTAAGCATGAAATTATAACAGATCCTTTTAAATGCCAAGGCACTAAAAATAATTCTCTTTATCAAGGCACACCAGGTCCAGATCCAGTTACTCATTAATTTCTATAAATCAGACAAGATGAAATTCAAACAAAATCCAAAAGCTTTGGATTTGAGGATTTATTCATTCTTTCTGGGATTATCACAATTATTACTTTTCATTGTCATCATCATCAACTTCAACTTCATCACGAATGCTTATTAAGTGTTGGTGCTGTTTTAGGTGGGGTAAGGGAAGGAAGAAAAAGAAAATTCTTAAAAGCTGTTAAAAATTTTAAAAAGGAGAGAGTAAGTCCTATGGCCAAGAGAAGTGTAACAATCTAGGAATCAGTATTACAGGAAGATACTGAATCTAGAGATGGAAGCAGAACAGAGCCAGGAAGGCTTTGTTCAGGTTCATTTCCTTGTTGAGATCTGGAGATTCAAATATAGAAACAGAGTCTCTGGATATAGTATCATAGGAATTAACTTCCAATCTTAATTCTCTCATTTGTTATACCTGCAAAATCAAGGCAACATCTGGCTCACCTCTTCGAAACTCAGTTTCCTTAAATGAAAAAATGAAGGGATTAGAGTAGATAATCTCTAAGGTCCTTTCTAGCTCTAAATCCTATGCCTTATAAGGAAAGTAGATTGGATATTTCTTAGAATGGAAGTTAGTCCTTGTCACCATAACCATGAGCCACCAACTCCCACATGCCTATTAAAGATAAGTCCTTTTGTTCAAGGACTCAAAGGTCAAGGGTCTGCCTGACTCAGATCAACAATGAAATTGTCTAGGAATAGTTGGATCACATGGATGTTGCACTATAGATGTCTGTTATTAAGGAATGATGAATGTTTGGGTTTAGGGATCTTGACTGCATTCCCAACTGTCATGGTGGCATTCAAGAATACCTACTGCTCTCTATAGCTATCAAGTCTCATGAGAGAGTCATTCACTTGAGAAGCAAATATGTCACAAGTTGCCTTTGTATAAAGGACTTGGGATACCTTCATAGTAGTATAAAACTTCTTTTGCTTTGTCCCTCATCCAAAAACTTAGGGAAAATAACTCCACTAGACAATATGGTAGGTTAGTACTTGTTAGGGTGTCTGAGCCTGGACTCTCAGGCCCACAGGCCTTATCTGACCAGCAGCGCCTGTAGGCCTTGGTGGAGTGAGCTGTAAGTAATGACCGAGGCGGGAGACAAGATAGTAGGCAACTCCATTTATTTCAATAGCAAGTAGTGCTTTTATCTCTTTCCAGAGCCCTTAGTGGACCTATCAGCAAATAGTTTGCCCTAATAAGGAAACCCTATACCTATGACCAGGACTGCCCAGGATTGCCACGTAGCCCCTAGAAAAAAAAACATCTTGGGCCTTCTTTGTTCTCCCAGGGCCCAGGAAATAGCCTTGAGCAAAACAGGGGCGGAAAACTTCCTCTCAGCACCATCTTGCTCATGCCTTACCAGTCTCCCCTCAGTTTACCTGAGTCGTGACCAGTGAATGCTGTCCAAGAGTCTGGGGGTTGGCAATTCCCTTACAAGTACTAACTCCATAATGCAAGCAGGTGGTGACAATGACCCAGAGACTATTTTATGTAAAATAAAAGGAAAATAACTTTAATGTGAAACCTGTGAGCTCATGAACATGGGTATTCCCTGCAGTGATACTAGTCATTCCCTACCCATGACTCTCTTCGTCTTGTGCCTTCTTGTCCTTATTCTCTCATGCCACTATAGAGTATCTACCACATACAATAAAGACCTTCCTCTAACTCCTGTTGTTTTAAAAGTGTACTATATCAACTATCCATTTATAATCCCTCACTCTCACTATATTCAATTCAATTGGACAAGCATTTATTAAGGCCCAGGTATTATGCCAGGAGCTGGGGATACAAAAGGAAAAACAAAACAGTCCCTGTCCTCAGGGAGCTTACATTCTCCCAAGAGGAAGCAACATGAGCACAGAAAAGTAAATTCAAAATATACACAGAATAAATACAATATAATGAGGGAACAGGAGAAACTAGGGTGTCAAAAAAGATCCCATATAGGAGGTAGCATTTGACCACACTTTTGGAAAGACCAAAGGTTTCCAAAGGGTGGAGGTAAGTAAGAAGAGTATTCTAGGCACTAGGGATAACCTTTGCAAAACCATGGAGGAAGGAGATAGTTAAAGAAAATAGTAAATAGGAGTACTTGGCTAGAAGGGACACTATGAGAGGAGGACCAGATTAGGAAGGCCTCTGTTATCAGGTTTTAAACGTTAAACAGAGGAATCTGTCTTTTATCCTAGAAGCAATAGGCATCCATTCAAGAAACTCAAGAAACAGGAAAGTGACCTAATCAAGTTTGTACTTCAGTCATATCCATTTATCTGCTGCCAGGAAGATGGAATAGAGAGGGAAGAGACAAATCCGAGAGGTTACATGGAGGCAGAGCCAAGAGAGCTGAGGAGCAAGGAGAACTATAGTCCAGCTTCTCCAACATAGTCCTTCCACAAAACTCTAGAAAATGCACCAGCCTAACTATTGGTCAGAAAATCCAAGGAAAAATATCTCAGTGAGTCACTTTTCCAGATAAGGTTGGCATTGATATATAGATATTGGCATTGATACATAGAAAACACGATGGAACCAAAAGGCAGATTATTATGAGAAACATGCCACCTAGAGCATACACACACACACGTATGTATGTAAGCTAAAGCATGACAGAGTCTGCTCCAGTCCCTTATTTTTTACTCTGTCTGTATCTCTGTTCCAAGTGTGTTTGTCCTTCATTGCTGAAGAAGACCATGCCATCAGAGAATAATGATATAACTTGCACTTGACTTTGTTTTGAGTGAGGGAGGACTGTTCAGGTCACCAGCCTCACTTCTCCTCCAGAGCCATCTGAATCCAGTGACTAAATATTCATCAGGATGACTGGAGATGACCCAGGATGAGGCAATTGGGGTTAAGCGACTTGCCCAAGGTCACACAGCTAGTGAGTGTCAAGTGTCTGAAGTGAGATTTGAACTCAGGTCCTCCTGACTCCTGCACTGATGTTCTGTCCACTGCACCACCTAGCTGCCACCCTAACCCTGTTTCAAGTACGTTTTTTGGAAACAACATGTTGCCAGATTCTATTTTTTAATTCACTCTGCTATCCATTTCTGTTTTATGGGTAAGTTTGTCCCATTCACATTTAACTGTATATTTCCTTCCACCCCTCCCATTTATCTCTCTTTTTTTACTCTATCACTCTTTAAAAGTTTGTTTTGTTTATGATGCCCACTTCCACCAATCCTCTTTCTCCTCTATCAGTTCCACATCTTTTATCCCTTTTCCCTCTTACTTCCATGTAGGGCAAAATAGATTTCTATATCCAACTGAATGTGTACATTATTCCCACTTTGAGCCAGCTCTGAGGAGAGAAAAGTGTTACCTGCCAATCCTGCCCCCACCATTCCATCTTCCTTCTGCTGTTAAAGCTCATTTTATACCTCTTTTATATAATTTCCCCCTTGCTACCTCTCCCTCCCCCTTTCTCCTAGTGCATTCATTTTTCTCCGCCTTTATTATTATTTTTTCAAACATCCCATCATAGTTAAATTATGCTTGTGCCCTCTGTTTATGCTGCTCTTTCTAACTGTCCTAAGAATGACAGAGTTCTAAGGTGTTATAAGTATTATCTTCCTATGTAGGAATGAAAACAGTTTAACCTAATTGAATCACTTTTGATTTCTCATTTCTGCTTTCCTTTTCATGCTTCTCTTGAGTCTTTATTTGAAAGTCAAATTTTCTATTTAACTCTGCTCTTTTCATCAAGAATGCTTGAAAGTCCTTTATGTCATTGAATGTTAATTTTTTCTCCTTAAGAATTATAGGTTTATTCTTACAGGATTATAGATTATTCTTGATTGTCATCCTACCTTTTTTTGCGTTCTGGAATATCACATTCCAACTTTCTGATCCTTTAATGTAGAAGCTCTTGAACTTTGTGTTATCTCGACTGTGGCTCTATGATATTTAAATTATCTCTTTCTGGCTCCTTGAAGTATTTTCTCCTGGGAGCTCTAGAACATGGTTATAATATTCTTGGGGGTTTTCATTTTGGGACCTCTTTCAGAAGGTGATCAGTGGAATCTTTCCATTTCTATTTTACCCTCCAGTTCTAAGACATTAGCTCAATTTTTAAAAAATAATTTCATGAAAGATGATATTAGGGTTTTTTTAATCATGGCTTTCAGGTAGTCCAATAATTCTTAAATTATTTCATTTTTATTTCTTTTTCAGGTTAGTTGTTTTTCCAAAGAGATTTTCCACATTGCCTATTTTTTAATTTTGTTTTATTTTTTCTTGATGTCTCATGCACTCATTAGCTTCCACTCACCCAATTCAAATTTTTAAGAAATTATTCTCTTCAGTGATCTGTACCTCCTTTTCCATTTGGCCAATTCTGTTTTTTAAGGGGTTATTTTTTTCAGGTTTTTTTGTACCTTTTTTAACAAGCTGTTGGCTTTCTTTTCATAATTATCCTGCATCACTCTCATTTCTTTCCCCATTTTTCATATAACTTATTTAATTTTTAAAATTTCTTTCAAGCTTTTCCAGGAATTTTTTTTTTTGGGCCAATAGACAATTCACATTTTTCTTTGCAGCTTTTCATGTAGGTATTTTGACTTCATTTTTTTCCCTGTCACCATAGTAACTTTCTATTGTCTGATTCTTCTTTTGTTGTTTACTCATTTTCCAGCCTATTTCTTGACTTATAGCTTTATATTACACTTGATTTGTGTTCCCAGGGTAGAGGAGACACTGTTGTAACCTTTAAGCCTTTCTTGCTGCTGTTTTTAGAGCGAATTCTGGATTTACTGCAGGTTTTGGTTCTTTCAAGATGGTATGATGTTAGGAGAAGCGTGGTCACTGCTCTCCTGGCCTGTGCTCTGCTTGGTGAGTGATCAGAAATGCTCGTCTCCGCTCTTGAACTGTGACCAGAGCCCCTGTACCCCTTTGACCCCAAGCACTTGTAAGCTATTATTCCTCTTTGCTCTGGGACTGTGACCAGAAATTGCATATGAGCAATGCGACAGAGTCCTACAAGTGCCAACAAGTACAATCTCCTTCTTCCTAGTCGTTCAATTGTCTTACTATACGAGAGTTCCTGAAGCTGCTGCTGCTACTGCTGAACTGCCTCCAAGGTCTACTGTTAGTGCCCCTGCGTGTGGTCTTCACTGGGTTCCAGATCCAACCACCATCCTGTTGAAATATACCTTTCCTGCCAATCTTGTAAAGTGTCCTGGCTTGGAAAATTGTTTCACCCTGACATTCCATTGATTCTGGTTTTCCAGAATTCAATTTAAGGTGTCATTTTAAAGTTTATTGGAGAGGAATTTGGAAGAACTCTCAGATGAGTCCCTGCCTTTACTCCACCATCTTGGCTGCTATTCTTATTTGGTCTTAAATATCATTTTTAGCATTATTTTTGTTTTAAACTCATTTCATATTTTCTAAGAAATCTAGTTAGGCTTGTACCCAACTTGTGTTTTTCTTTAAGGGTTTGCTTGTAGAAGTTTTGGAGTCATTTTCTTCCTCTGAGGTGGTATCTTGAGTATCCTTGTCACCTCAAAAGTGCTTTAAAAATAAGCAGGAAAACTGCATTTTACTAAAAAAAAACAAACCATAGACAAATAAATTTAATACTAAACATACATGTACCAAATGTCAAAGCACCTAAATTCTTAAAGAAAAAGTCAAATGAATTGCAAGAGGAAATAGTAAAATTCTACTAGGGGAGGGACAACTAGGTGGCACAGTGAATAGAGTACTAGTCCTGGAGTCAGTAGGATCTGACTTCAAATCTAGTCTCAGACACTTACCAGTTGCATGACCCTTCATGAGTCATTTAGTCAATTATCTCCCCCAAAAAAAACTTTACCGGGGGGAACCTCAACTTTTCCCTCTCAGAACAAGATAAATCTAACCAAAAAATAAACCAGAAAGAAGTTAAGGAGCAAAATAGAATTATAGAAAAGTTACATGTGATAAACCTCTGAAGGAGCTTAAATAGGAACAGAAAGGAACACACCTTTTTCTCACTGGCACAGGGCATCTACACAAAAATTTATCATGTGATATGTGATAAAAATCTCACAGGCAAATGCATAAAAGTAGAAATACCAAATGCATTCATTTCATATCATAATTGCATTCGATAAAAAAAATAAAAATATTGATTAATAATTCATTGGAAACTAAATAATCTAATCCTAAAGAATGAGTGGTTAAAAGAACAAATCATAGAGACAACAAATAATTTCACTAAACAGAATGACAACAGTGAGACAATATAGCAAATTTTATGACATGCAGCCAAAGCAGTACTTAGGGGAAAGATTATATCTCTAAATGCTTACATCGATAAAATGGAAAAACAGCAGATAAATTAAATGGGTGTACAACTAAAAAAATTAGAAAAAGAACAAATTAAAAATTCTTAATTAGATACAAATTGGAAATCCTAAAAATCAAAGGACAGCTTATGGAAATTAAAAGTAAGAAAACCATTCAGTCAATAAATAAAATTGGTACCTGATTTTATGAGTAAACCAAAAAAATCAATAAACCATTAGTTAATTTGATTTTTAAAAAAGGAAGAGGAAAACTAAATTACCAGTATCAAAAGTGGGGAGGGGTGAATTTACCACCAATGAAGAGGAGATTAAAATAATTATTAGGAACTATTTTGCCCAATTATTTGTAAATAAATCTGACAATCTCAGTGAAATGGATAACTATTTATAAAATATAAATTGCCAAGATTAACATAAGAGGAAATAGAATATATAAATAACTCTATCTTAGAAAAAGAAATTGAACAACCCATAAATGAGCTCCCTAAGGAAAAACACACCAGGACCAGATGGATTCAAAAGTGAATTCTAACAAACATTTAAAAAACAATTAATTCTAATAGTCTATAAATTATTTGGAACAATAGGCAAAGAAAGTATTCTACCAAATTCCTTTCATGACACAAATTTAGTTTTGATAACTAAACCAAGAAGAACAAAAACAATACAGAAAATTATATAACAATTTCCTTAATGAATATTAATGCAAAAAAATTAAATAAAAGATTAACAAGGGAGATTACAACAATTTGTCTCAAAGATCATGACAAGATGGTATTTATAACAGGAATGCAGAGCTGGTTTAACATTAGGAAAACTATTAGCATAATTGACCATATCAATGACAAAACCCACAGAAGTCACATGATTGTGTCATTAGATACAGAAAAAGCTTTTGACAAAATACAACACCCATTCCAATTAAAAACACTAGAAACTAAAATAAATGGAGCTTTCCTCAGAATGATGTGTAGCATTTATATAAAACCATTAGTAAGCATTATCTATAATGGAAATAAGCTAGAAGCATTTCCAATAAGATCCAAGGTGAAGCAAGGATATCTGTTACCACCACTGTTATTCAATATTGTAATACAAATGCTAGCTACAGGAATTAGAGAAGAAAAAGAAATTAAAGGGATCAGCATAGGCAGTGAGGAAACAAGATTATCAGTCTTTGTAGATGATATAATGGTATACTTAGAGAGTCCTAGAAACTCAACTAAAAAACTAGTTGAAATGATTTACAACTTTAGCAAAGTTGCAGATCATAAAATAAACCCACATAAATCATCAGCATTTCTATGTATTACCTGCAAAGTCCAGCAGTAAGAGATAGAAAGAGAAATTCCATTCAAAATAACTGTAGACAATATAAAATATTTGAGGGTATACCTGCCAAGATAAGCCCAGGAACCATATGAACATAACTATAAAATACATCAAACAAATAAAATCAGATCTAAGGAACTGGAAAAATTAATTGTTCATGGGAAGGTTGAGCCAATATAATTAAAATGACATTTCTATCTAAATTAATCTATTTATTCAATGCTATACCATTCTATCAAAAAATAATTATATCGAGCTACAAAAAATAACAACAAAATTCATCTGGAAGAACAAAAGCTCAAGGATATCAAGGGAATCAATGAAAAAGAAATGTGAAAGAAGGTGATCTACCCATACCAGATCTCAAACTGTATTTATAATGTGGTAATTATCAAAACAATCTGCTACTGGCTAAGAAACAGAGTGGTGGATCAGTGGAAGAGATTAGGTACAAATTATAGTAAGTGACATAGTAATCTAGTCTAAATCTTGATAAACCCAAATATCAAAGTTTTTGGAAGAAAAACTCATTATTTGACAAAAACTCCTGAGAAAACAGTATTGCAAAAACTAGGCATAAACTTACATTTCACACCATATACCTAGATAAGGTCAAAATGGGTATATGATTTACACCCAAAGGGTGATACCACAAGCAAATTAAGAGAGCATGGAATAATTTATCTGTCAAATTTATGGATAAAGGAAGAATTTAGGATCAAAGAAGATTTAGATAGCATTACAAAATGTAAAATAGATCATTTTGGTTAAATAAAATTAATAGTTTTTCACAAACAAAATCAATGCAAACAAAATTATAAGGAAACAGGAAAATGTGGGAAATTTTTTGCAACAAGCATCTCTGATAAAGGCCTCATTTCTCAAATATATAGAGAACTGAGTCAAATTTATAAAAAATACAAATCATTCCCCAAATGATAAATGGTCAAAGGGTATGAACAAGCAGTTTTCAGAGGAAAAAGTAAAAGGTATCTTTAGTCACATGAAGAAATGCTCTAAATCACTATTGACTAGGACATACAAATTAAAACAACTCTGAGGTACCACATCACACCTATCAGAGTCTCTAATATGACTCAAAATGTAAATGTCAAATGTTGAAGAGGATTTGGAAATACTGGG
This sequence comes from Bettongia penicillata ogilbyi, assembly GCA_023548195.1. Taxonomy (NCBI): domain Eukaryota; kingdom Metazoa; phylum Chordata; class Mammalia; order Diprotodontia; family Potoroidae; genus Bettongia; species Bettongia penicillata. The sequence continues at coordinate 9,925,736 of JAJHZJ010000162.1, read as the reverse complement.
ACACTAGTTCCCTGTTGGTAGAGTTGTGAACTGATCCAACCATTCTTGAGGGAAATTTGGAACTATGCCCAAAGGACTGTAAAACTGTGCATACAATTCTACAATACTACTTCTGAGCTTATATTCCAGACATTAAAAAAATGGAAAAGGATCTATTTGTACAAAAATATTTATAGTAATTCTTTTTGTGGTGGCTAAGAATTAGAAATCAAAGGGATATCTATCAATTGGGGAATGGCTAGACAAACTATGGTATATGATTGTAATGGAATATTTTTGTGCTATAAAAATTGACAAGTTGGATGATTTTTTAAAAACCTGGAAAAACTCACATGGACTGATGCATAGTGAGGTGAACAGAACCAGAAGAACAGCAACAATAATACTGTTAAGTGAAGAACTGTGAATGACCTGGCTATTCTTAGCAGCACAATGATTCAAGACAATCCCAAAGGACTAACAAAACATCCTATCCACCTCCAAAGAAAGAACTGATATTGATTGAATACTGAAGCATGCTATTTTTCACTTTTCTTTTTTTTATTCAAGTCTTCTTGTTTAAATGATTAATGTGGAAATGTTTTACATGATTACACATGTATAACCTATATCTGATTGCTTGTCTTCTCAAAGAGGGAGGGAGATAGAATTTGGAATTCAAAACTTTAAATAAAAATGTCTAATTTTTTTAAATAACTATATATGTTTGTAAAAGTTTGGGGGATTTCCATCCCCCTTGCTTTATCAATGAGGGGAAAGAGGATATAATGTGGTTGTGGAATTAAATTTAATTTTTTAAAATGTTATTTTAATAGTCCAGGGTATAGATGATAGGGTTTGGGTGAACATATGTCTGGGTGAATCAAGAGGTGACAGGTGTGAGAGGTATTGTCATAGTAAAAACATGATTTATGTGCTGTTTGGAAATGAGTAATGAGAAAAAGTGAAGATTCAAGGATGACACCAAAGTTGTATACCTGGGGGACTAGAAATATCACAGTTCCTTTGGCATAAATAGGCAAATCTGGAAGAGAGGTAGGTTTGGGTAGAAATATAATGAATATTATTTTGGATGTGTTGAACCTGAGATTTTCAGGAGACGTCTAGTTCAAAAGGTATAGTAAGCAGTTTGTTATGCTTGACTAGAGTTCAGTAAAGAGTCTAGGACAGAATGTATAGATTTTAAAGAACAATTAACACCTGTACTATATAAATTATTCTCAAAAAGGAGAAAATAAAGCAATCTGCTAAATGCCTTTTACCTCTCAGAAATTTTGTCTTTTTAGAAGGCTTAACTCAGGTGTTATCTCTTCTGTGAAATTGTCTTTGAATACCCCACCCAACATATGTGCACATGCACATGCACATACACACACACTAATGCCCTCAATTTTCCCCCATTTTCCTTATAATATACCTATTTGTGTACATATTTTATTCCTTCAGTAAAATACAAACTTCCTAATAGTGGGGACTGTTTCATTTTTGTCATCTTTTTCTACCACCTTTCTCTAGTTGTTAAATGATTAAGGCATTTGGGGGAATATTTTGACCTCCTAAATGTAGCAATTTGAATTGGTTAAACTTTAAAGAAAAATAGTGCTAATCAAGCATCAGATGGTTGTAATTTTATCACCCCAAGGATAGATAGATAGGGAATATACACTCCCTTTGCATTTTTTTCCCATTTCCTACACTGGAATATTAACAGATCTTTACAATAGGTCAGATTGAGTTTCTTATAATTGTGAACAATGTCTACTCATGTTTATCCTTTTCCCCCCTAACTTTCTGTTGATTTTGACTTTTACTCTAAATTGTCACTGGTCTGATCATAGACAAATGACTGATTCTAGTATGACGACAACAACCAGTGATTTCCCGCATGTTAAGACATAGTCATGTCCATTTCCTTGTGACTTTCACATTGAAGAAAGTGTTCCAAATGAAAAGGTGTGAGGTTTCTAACTAGTCTACAAAATTTTAGAATCTATCCTTTCTCAAATCTAAGCCATATTTTCCAACAGACCTTCCATCATTGTCCCAAGTACACATTCACACTGAAATAATAGATTATCAAAAGGTATATGTGTTCCCTTGGGTGGGAGAATCCTTCTCACTCTTTGGTGTAATCTTCTTCTTCATTCTCTGAAACAACTATTGTCACTGAAGTTGACGTTATCTCACTGGCATCCTCTTCATTTATGTTCATCATGGGGATGATGAAATGACCAAGGAAACCAATTCCTTTATTTGAATCTCCAGGGAGAAGCAGAAACTTGGTGCAATTCTTCCATTTCTCTGTAGTTTTCTTTCACTTTTCCATTTCATTGGTTGTATATCAGTGTGGTTCAATTCAAACAGCAGTAAGTCAATTAGATAATTATCTCATATTTTGAATACTAACAATTAGTGTTCATATGTGGTCTAAAACTAGATTATTTTTAGTACATTGTATCTCATTTTCTTCCATATAACCATAATTGTGGAAGCAGAAGGGAACCACACAGAACTGCAAACCATTTAAAATTTTCTTTGTTTACTAGATTGTCCCTCTGGAAAGGTCTTTTTCCAATGATTCATCATAATGTGAATTGGAATCTGAGTTCTCAATGGTTATTCAAATAGAAGAAAAGCTTTGGTAAGCCCTTCCAAAGCTGAAGACATGTTGAACATAGTCCCCATAATATCTATTCCCTGAGGACCAGTCAAGACAAATTTGGAGAGTCTCATCAATGGATTGTCTAAAGGGTGTAGTGGTTATGATTTGTTTCTGGGGAACGAGTGCCCACACTGATGAAATCACAGAACCTAGAAGTATTGAAGTAGTAGGTTGTCTTTGACAATTAATTCATAACTTAGTGGTCTACCTCCTGCTGGTGAGTCTCCACCTAGACTCAAGTAGCAGACTTTGTCACAGGGGACACATAAAAAGGCTTAATCAGGATACCAACATAGAATCAAAGAGAGGGAGAGACATACAGACAGACACAGAGGGACAGACAGAGACAAAGGCAGAAAGAGTCAGAGAAAGACAGACAGAGACTGAGAGACACAGAGAGAGTCAAAGAGACAGAGAAAGAGATTAAAAGAGAGACAGTGAGAGAAAGAGAGAGGCAAAGACAGAGAGAAAGAGAGAGACAGAGAGAGAGAGAGAACATATATCAAGTCCTTTCTGGGTCACAGGCATTGTGTTAAGCAGTAGGAATACAAAAGCAAGAAAACAAGATGGTTGTAATTTTATCCACCTAAGAATAGCTAGGGGGATATACACTCCTGCTGCATAAAGACACAGTAAATATTTGTGGAATTAGAATTTGTGTGAAGCTGCTAGCAGATGTCCAGCATCAAGCCTATTCTCACAAAGCCATTATTAACCACCAGGTTGGACCTGCATTTTGCCCCCAGTCCTCTCACTCTGGACAGTTCAATAAGCCAGAAAGTGAGATAGGACAATAGCTTTTCATCATTTTGAGGAGTACTGTTTGAATATGATTTTGAATCCAGAGTATGATGAGGTAGAAGCATACTTAACCTTTTAGCCAAGTCTGCCCTAAACCTATCATGTTATTGCAATACAATATAGTATAATAAATAGTGCATTACAACCAGTCATTTTTCAGTCTTGTTCAACTCTTCTTGACCCCATTTGGGGTTTTCTTGGCAACAATACTGGAGTTATCTGATTATTTCCTTCTCCAGCACATTTTACAGATGAGGTAACTGAGGCAAACAGTAGTAGTAGTAGGTATCTGAGGCCAGATTGGAATTTAGGAAGATGAACCTGCCTGACTCTAAACTCAGTGCTCTGTCCACTGTGCCACTGAACTGTCCCTGTATTACAATATAATACAGTAAAATAAACATTTATTAAGCACTTATTAGGGATACAAATAAGAAAAAGAAATTTAGTCCCTGCCTTCAAGGAGTTTGCAATCTAATGGGGGAAGATGAAAATTTGGGATAGGGAGAGGGGGACTGGTAATGAAAGGTGTGAGTACCAAAGCTAATGCTATCTCAGTGAGAATGAGTTTTCTAACGATGCCCTTTTCCTGGAGGGAGGGAAGCCATGATGATGGTAGAGTCAAATACAAGCATAAAAAACTAATGGGAAATGAAGAGTTGGCTGGGCTTCTGAGTCCTCTTTGAACAATTGAGTTGGACCCATAAAGGGCAGCCAGGTGCTGTAGTGGCTAAACCACCAGTCCTGGAGTCTGAGTTCAAATCCAACCTCACTTCTTAGCTGTGTGACCCTGTGAAAGTCACTTGACCCTGTTTGCCTCAGTTTCCTCCTCTGTAAAATGAGTTGGAGGAGGAAATGGAAGATCGCTCCAGTGTCATTGCCAAGAAAACCCCAAATAAGAGCACAAAGAATCTGTTGGGATGGAAACAACTCAATAGCAACACAATCTGACCCATAACACTAAGGTTAAAGTCAAAGATGAGACAAGGTTGAGGGTTACTTTGGTTTATTAATTCATCCTCCTTTGTGCTGTATCTAGACACCTAGTCCAGAATCTGAGCAACAACGATAGCAGGGTTGAAGGCATGTATACAACCAGGGGGTCACAATTCCCAAAGAAGTAAGGGTAGCACAGGGTTTGTAGTGTCAAACTCAAAATAGAAACTGATCCCTGTGGGCCTCAAATTGACTTAGAAAAATCACAGATTAACATTATCTATGTGGTATTTATTAATTTTTTTTTATTTTTAAAATTTATTTATTTATTTTCAGGTTTTTTTTTTTTTTGGTTAATCATTTCTCAGTTACATTTTGCCAGAATTACATTCTGGTTCTGGAAGTTTTACAAGGGTCTGTGGCCCATGGGTGGTAAAATTGACACTTCTGGGCAGAGTTGCTTCACATCTACAGTAACAAATTAAGGAACAAACATACCATACTAATTCATTTCCCACATATACACATACACATGTTAGCTGAAACAGCAAAAACCAATAGGTGGAGGAGAGGATATTTGATATGTGAGGCTTACCTAAGTCTTGTGTTATCTCCTTCCCTACTCCTCCACAAACATGCTACAGTATGACCTTGGGACTTCAATTTTCCTTAGTTTATTCATCTGTAAAATGACCAGGATAGATTAAGGTTATTTCTAAGTCTCTTTCCAGTCCTGACAATCCATGATTCTTACTCTGAGATACTTTGGTAAGAGAATCTAGAGAAGATCATCCATGTAGGCAGAAGATAGAAATTTTTACCTTTTGAAACTCAAGTTGCAACCCAAATATCAGCCTGAATTCATCATTCCAGGCCTTCAACGGCACTATATCAGTCACTCTCTTTAGCCCATTTAGATGAGTTCAGTCCTCCGAGCACTCACAAACTAGAACTGTGATTCACAGGGCCACCTGGGATTTTCATGCACAGGAAGCAGCACTTAGTTATAGGAGTTACTATTTTTTAAGTTCCTTGTAAAGTAGTAGGGAAATTTAATCTATGCAGCAACTGGGCCCTGAAGTCATTGAAAGAAAGCTCTGGTTGGGGACCTCCAGATCGAGTGAGGGCTGTCTTCTAGTAAACAGATTTTACAAATCACAGTCTAAGCCCCAGTCAGCACAACGCTCTTTAAAATTAATACAATAGCAAAAGCATTTAATTAAGACATAAAAACAATGGGAATAAAAAGAAGGAATCAAATAGCATTATTCTATTCTGCTGTACAAAATGGGTTATAATTATATATACCTTCAGGTGGTAGATGGGTTGGCATATTCCTGGGGGAAATTCATGAGAGACTGAGGAAACTGTTTCTTAGTGAGTTTGAAGATGATGGGAGGAAACTAAAAAATTTCCCCTATTTCCTCTTAGCATACTCTCAGTGGTTTGCTTTAGGATCTTTTGGCATCATGGGACATGCCGGCATATACTGAAGCCTCTTGGCTTTGTTCCATGGTCATAGAGATTCCTCTGGGGACTCTGGTTTTGAGAATATCATGGCCAAACTGTTTCACATGCTCTACATTTTACCACCCCACTCTGATAGTATCATGCAATTCACCTTTCTGCATTTGTTCACTTTCACAGCCCTGGCCCTTTTCCATGTAGATAACAAAAACTGATATCTCAGACCTTTCTTCAGAGACTGGTAGCATCCTTGCCTCTTCACTGAAGAGTTTCCATTAAAGACAAAAGCAACATTTGTCCATATTACATAAATTCATGTTGAATCGGATTGATGAATAAACACATCATGTGATGAAATACAAGGACATCTTCCTGAATTTGCCCCTAATTAAGTCTGTTACCACCCCCAAAGGCAATGTAATATAGGGATATTAATGTTAATTAATTATTAATAGTTAATTAATTAATATAATAATGTAAAAAGAACTTGCCTTAAAGATGATGAGATCTGAATTCAAGCCTTGCCTCTGACACATATAGGCTGTGTGAGCCTGGGCAACTCACTGACCCTCTCAGAGAGCTTGACAACTTTTTAAAATGATAAACTTCAGGGAAAACATTGACTTACATTGGCTGGGGAGAGTTTTGTCATTGGAAAACTCCCTAATCCAAGGAAATCACAGGTCCAGCCCATAGCTCTATCTCATTAATGTATGACCTTGGGAACAAAATCGTAAATTTAGGTTTTCCTTCTAGTCACATCCTCTTAAATAAGGCAATCGTATCATGAGACTTTGCCGAAACATGAGGGTACCAGAAATTACTTGATTCTCAAGGTGAGAAATCTCAGAACAAAAACTAAAAATATAAATAAGCCAACTAGAGATAAAAAGAACTATGATGGAGTCTGACTTTACACAGCTTTTAATAGATGCTGATATCTCTTATTTTTTCCCTAATTTACCTCCTTTTGCAATTACATTTCCACAGTCTTCTTTTCCATACACAAAACATAAATTCAAGTGAAAGTTGATCTATATTCTTGGGGTTCATGGACATGTCTTTCAAAGAATTCATCCCTTTTCCAGGTACCCCCAGTAAAGCAACTTCCCCAAGCTATTTTCATCAGGTTCTTCACTTTGCCAGTTCCTATCATTATCTTGTCATTTGATCATCTCCAATATGGTATAATAGAACATGTGTTGGACTTACGGTCCATTTGGCTATGTCTCCTTGGGCAAGTGGCAAAATTGTTTTCTTATCTGTGAAATTAGAGTGATGCTACTTATTGCCCTACCTACTTCACAGTGTCCTCCCAAAATAAATTTATATGTAGAAAATATTTACTTATCTGTGCTTATTGTTGATTTACCCATTCTATCTCCCTCTAAAATGTAAGCCCCCTTTAAAGCAAGTACTTTTACTTTGAAGCAGCTAGGTGGCTCAGTAGATAAAGGGATAGACCTAGTCTCCAAAAGACCTAAGTTCAAATCTACCCTCAAATGCTTACTAGCTATGTGACCCTGGAGAAATCACTTAACCCATCTCAGTCTTTTAATATGTAAATAAGAGATAAGCAATAGCATCTTCCTCCCCAGTAAAAGAACAAAATATTTTAACCTTCAATGCATATAAAACTCATTGAAAATCTCAAAGTTCTATATAAATGCTAGTTATTGTTACATCTCCAGTGTCAAGCACATGAGCACTTAATAGGAGGTACTTGAATTATAATACCATTGAATTGTAACATTACTATATAAACCTCTCTGACTCATCTTCTTGGTCAATGTACTTATTTTTCCTTCTCCAAGCCTTAGATTTATCTATTTCTGCTCAGTGAATTTCATAAATTAACATGGAAAATATTTATATTTAACATATACAAGCTAAAATAAAATAGGTACAGATATTTGTATGGCATCCCCAACTCCCAAATATGAAGTCCTTGAGAGCAGGGAAGACATTTTTGGTTTTCTTTGCATCACCAGAATTTAACAAAGGACCTGGCACAAAGTATGTGTGTGTGTGTGTGTGTGTGTGTGTGTCCTTCATTGCCAAAGAAGACCATGCCATCAGAAAAATGATAACATGACTTGCACTTGATTTTGTTTTGAGTGAGGGAGGGCTATACAAGGTCACCAGTCTCACTTTCTCCATCTGGATTCAGTGACCATTCATCAGGACGATTGGAGATGGCCTAGGATGCAATGGGAGACCTTGGTCTCTTGACGCCAAGGCTTCTTTAGGTACTCACTTAGGGTGAAAGCCCATTCAGTGAACAGGCCTGTTTAAGAAGTAGTCAGGGGATGGCCCCTTTAATGAGGCAAAGAAAAATAAGTGAGTACTTAATAAATGCTTGTTGACTGACAATAATATCACATGGCCTATATTATAATTTACATAAAGTTACTGGAACCAGAAATGGGCTTGAGTATAGCCTAACAGAGGGACTGCTCTAATTAATGGATAAGAGCAATTTGTAGTTAGCATATCAAAGGACCTGCCTCTGCTTTATACTTAGTTTCATTGTTTATATGCAAATGAGTGCTTCCAAAATAGTTGAAAACAATTTGTTCTCCTCAGTAGGGAAATACTCCCTTTACAATCTTGTTTACACTAAGAATTTTCTTACATAGAAAATTTTCTTTGTCAATATTAAAAGAGTAAACTTCATAATAGTCCCTGTTCAAGTTATTACAAATTCTGAATTACTGAAATCTAAGATAACAAGGTCTTATCATACTTAACAAACTTGAAACTAGCTTGCAAACAATTGTATACAATAGACCATATTTTAATGAATGTTAAAATATTTATAATCTGCAAATGATAGTTGATTACTTCAGCATTTTCAAAAGATTGGTGGCCTCAAGGGCAGGTACTCTCCCACCAGAGCTGGTCAAAGAATTTCTGTGTCTTAATAGATAGTTTCATGAGACGCAAAAAGAAGAAAGAAAAACTTATCTTTAGACAACAGAAGATCTGTCACAAGGGGCAGTTGGATGGCCCTTCCAGCTCGGCAAGACCTGTCTATACCCTGTTGGCAGAGTCTTTGAAAATCCACAACTACCTCCACACTAAGGTAAGTCATACAAATTGGAATTTAGTGGAGAATCATTAATTTTGCATCATAAAGGAAGCTAATTTACAAGTTAAGGGACTATGTAAGCATGGTACACTATTGGTTCTATGTCAAAACAAACTTAGTCCTTTAAAAAAAAGTTGGAAAGACAACAATTTTAGCTTGAAGACCTATATTTGACTCATAAAATCACATGATGCAGACTGGCATCATCAAAGTCCATGTTAGATAAAGAAAGAGAATCATTTTTGAGCTACAGCAGCTGGGTGAATTTTCAAGGATTGTTTACTTGTTCATTATTTAAAATCTTACTGTCTTAGAGAACCAAAATGTTTATGGCAACATAACGCTGGAGGAAAAATCACAGGACTGGTTCAAACCATAGCCCTAATGCCCCTCAGTTTGAGCAACCACCTCGGGCTACAACAGTTGAGACATCTTCCAGACTAACAGTCCATGTAGATCACTTTCTCAGCTTTGCTGTTCAGTTGTTTCAGTTGTATCTGACTCTCCATGATCCCATTTGGGGTTTTCTTGGCAAAGGGACTGGAGTGGTTTGCCATTTCCTTCTCCAGCTCATTTTACAGATGTGGAAACTGAGGCAAACTGGGCTAAGTGATTTGCCCAGGGTCACACAGCTAGTAAGTATCTGAGGTCAAATTTGAACTCATGAAGATGTTCTCTATCCACTATGCCTAGTTACCTAGCTACCACTTTCTCTACTAGATTAGAAACTTACATGGAAGAATGGAGATTTAGACTAGTAACTCCTACTTTATGCCAATATAAATTCCAAATGGATATGTGACCTTGGTTAAAATTTAAAAAAAAAAATCATACCACAAATAAATTAGAGAAAATAAATAAATAAATAAATTAGGGAAAATTGCCAATCAGTTGGTTCATTACCAAAAAAGGAATAGAGAAGATAAAGTAAATAATTTTAATTACAAAAAAATTCAAAATGTTTTTCACAAATAAATCCAATAAAACTAAGATTAAAAGGGAAAGAATTGGAAAAATATCTCCAGTTTATCTGATGATCTAATTTTCAAGATATATAAACAACTGATTCAAATTTATAAGAATAAGAGCCATTTCCCAATAAATAAATGACCTAAAGCTATAAATGGACAGTTCTCAATGTAAGAAAAGCCAGGATATCTATAACCATATTTTAAAATGCTCCAAATAAGAGAAATGTAAATTAAAGCAATTTCAAGATTCTACTTCACACCCATCAGATTACTAAAGATGACAAAAAAATTTAAATACTGATGGGCTTGTGGATAAATATATTTAGTAATGTACTATACTTGCTCCCAAGGGTCTATGAATCAGACATATTTAATATTGCCAGAATCTCAAACATATTGCATTAAATATTGGATAAAAATCTGAAGTCTATAAGGGCAATAGTAATCTTTTCATCACTGTTTCTAATTGAAGTTAAAACTTCAAAAGAGAAAAGCAAATTTGAGAAGTTATTAGTATATTTAAAAGATAATACATAAGAGGAAATTTGGATTGTTGAATAAAAGTTTAAAATACAGAAAGGAAAAGCTGTTGGACAGAATACATGTAACAAAGTTTGAAAATAATGTGTTGGGGGGGGGCAGAGCCAAGATGGCAGAGTAGAAAGACACATATACTCTAGCGCTTCCCCCAAAGCCCACAAAATACCTGTAAAAAATGACTCAACAAATTCTAAAGTAGCAGAAGCCACAGAACATCAAAGTGAAAGAAGTTTCCAGTCAAAGGTAACCTGAAAGGCCAACAGGAAAGGTGTATCTCGTGGGATGCTGAGCAGAGCAGAGTCCAGCCCTGGCCATGAGGCACTAGGAGGAACAGGACCTGAACAGATCTCCAGGGCAGAATTCCCAGCAGGGAGAGTCCCAGATCCCTCAACCCACAAGGGACAAAGAAAGCTCCAAAGGTCAGTGTGGGAGGGCTTTCCCAGCTGGGCAAAAGGGAAGTGGGATCCCCCCAGCACTGGTCCCAGGTGGTAGAGACAGTGGCCGCAGCAGCAGGCGGTTACCGTGGCTGTGGAAGCAGCCTGGGTCCATTGTCCAGGCAGCTCAGATTAAAACCTCTGGGGGAATTGAGCAGCTGATCTGACCCTCAGCCTTGAGCATGGTACCGGATGAAGGGGAGGGAGAGGAGGAGCACTAGGACTCTCCTCTTGACAAAGGATTCAAAAGTCAAGTAACTGGCTGGGAAAATGCCCCAAAAAGGAAAAAAAAAAATAAGACCATAGAAGGTTGATTTCTTGGTGAATAGGTGTCTCCTTTCATCCTTTTGGATGAGGAAGAACAAGACACTGTCAGAGGCAAGGCTTCTGCCTCTAGTATCTCCAAAATGAATATGAAATGCAGTTCAGGCCATAGAAAAGCTTGAAAAGCACATCAGCAGCTTGCTAAAATGCTGAGGTAAACAGCACCTTTAAAAATAGGCTAACTCAATTGGAAAAGGAGGTCAATGAGGAGTCACTGAGGAGAAGGAGACTTTAAAAAGCAGAATTAGCCAAATGGAAAAGAAGGTTCAAAAGGTTCAAAACCTTCAAAAGAAGGTTTTGTCACTGGACAAAATAGTTCTTAATAAGAGAGAATGGAGTTCAGGGAAGTTAATGACTATGAGATAAACCAAGAGGTTACAAAACAAAACCAAAAGATTGAAAAAAATAGTAGATAACTTGAAACATCTCATTGGAAAAATAACTGACCTGGAAAATAGATCCAGGAGAGACAATTTAAAAATTATGGGACTACCTGAAAGCCATGATCAATAAAAGAGTCTAGACATTACCTTTCATGAAATTAGCAAGGAAAACTGCCCTGATATTCTAGAACCAGAGGGCAAAATAAATATTGAAAGAATCCACCAATCACCTCCTGAAAGAGACTCAAAAAGAGAAACTCTTAGGAATATTGTGGCCAAGTTTCAGGTCAATAAAAAAATACTGTAAGTAACTAGAAAGAAATAATTCAAATATTGTGGAAATATAATCAGGATAGCACAGAATCTGGCAGCTTCTACACTAAGGGATCAAAGAGCTTGGAAAATGATATTCCAGAAGTCAAAGGCACTGAGATTAAAACCAAGAATCACCTACCCAGCGAAACTGAGTATAATACTTCAAGGGAATAAATTGTCATTCAATGATATAGAGGGCGCTCAAGCACTCATAATGAAAAGACCAGAACTGAAGAGATAATTTGAATTTCAAACACAAGAATCAAGAGAAGCATGAAAAGGTAAACATGAAAGAGAAATCAAAGGACTTTCTAAAGTTGACCTGTTTACATTCCTACATGGAAAGATAATATTTGTAACTCTTGAGACTTTTCTCAGTGTTTGGATAGGTGGAGGGATCACACATACACACACACACACACACACACACACACACATACATATGCACATATAAAGAGACAGAGAGTACAGGTTGAGTTGAATGAGAAGAGATAATATCCATAAAAAAATTAAATTAAATTAAGGAGTGAGAGAGGAAAATACTGGGAGGAGAAAAGGAGAAATGGAATGATGCAGACCATTACTCATAAAAGAGAAAAGAAAAATCTTGTTCAGTGGAGGAGAAAAGGGAGGAGGTGAGAAGAAAAAAGTGAAGCTTACTCTCATAACATTTGGCTTGAGGAGGGAATAATGGAGGATGGAGGACAATATAGTTAGTCTTACACAACATGACTATTATGGAAGTCTTTTGCAAAATGACACATATAGAGCCTATATTGAGTTGCTTGCCTTTTCAGTGGAAATGGGTAGGGAGGGGGGGAGAGAAGTTGGAATTTAAAATATTAAAAATGAATGCTGAGAATTATTATTGCATATAACTGTGAAATAAGAAATACAGGTAATGGGGTATAGAAATTTATCTTGCCCTACAAGAAAAGAGAGAAGATGGGGATAAGGGAAGGGTGGGGTATGATAGAAAGGAGGATATACTGAGGGAAGGGGTAATCAGAATGCAAGGTACTATGGGGTGGGAGGAGGGGAGAAATGAGGAGAAAAATTGCAACTCAAAATTTTGTGGAAATAAATGTCAAAATCTAAGAATAAATAAAGATTTGTTGAATAAAAAAGAATATGTCTAATTTACAAATCTAATCAAAAAGTCATTTAAGTGAAAAGTGCAGAGAGGGAGAAGAAGGGGAAGAGAGGGAAAATGCTATGTGTATTCACCATCAAATAACATGGACCAGTTGAAATGTATGAAGAATGCAAATACTCGATATCTCCAAATTCCCAATGGACAAAATCCAAGAAATGGGCCATCATGACATCAGATGTCTTTCCACAAATGAACAAAATATCAACATCAAAAACTTTCAACAAGTAAATTCCAAAAAGTCAATGAAAAACAACGATGAAAAGGAAAGTAGACAGTTGTTTCAACATACTCATCTTGTCTTAGATTCGATGGGCTAATTCTAACAGTTGGTGAGGGACCTGTTTGCCTTTCCCTAATAGTGAGCAGGCAATGTTCTCCATATGGATAGCTATGTGGTAAATGTTACTGCTGCACCACTGAAAAGGAAAAGGAAAATTCATCACATAGCTCATGCATATTCCAAGGAGATTTTTTTGAAAGATCTAATAAAAGCAACTGGATCTCCAATATACAAAAACTACTGGGAATCCAAATGCTCCCAAGACCCCATGACCAATAAAGTTCTTAAACCTGTACCAGTCACTGATGCAAAGAATCAGCATCTATTTGAGTGTCATGGGATGCACCTCCATCAATGATGCAATTTGAGCTTGTTTTTATTTCTATATAGAAAAAGGTACCAACTCTTACATCATGTATCCGTAAAAGCTCAACTTCCACTTCTGGCCTCAAAGATTTGGAAGCACTGATAGACTTTGTTGTATGCAACTAAATTGATATACAATCTTTCTGAAAACTTACAATCAGTCTTTTTGATTGGCATACATTCAACACAGCCAGTAGCCTCAGAAATAAGTGTTTACCGTGTTATCTGTAAGGGAGGTCTTGACTGTGCAGTTTCTCATAATTAGTCTAAGGAAAACTCACATTCAATAACCTTGGCTGTTTACCTCATTATGGTTAGGCTTCTCTGTGCAGGTGCTAATAGTAATACTATAAACTATCTTGGAAAAAAAGCTATATTAGAGTTAGGGTTGAGGGGAAATCTGACAAGACTTCTTGCAAAAAATATTACCAAATAAAGCATAATTTGTCAAATTTTTACTATGTTAACTATGAGGTTCCTAGCTTCAAGGAAAATTATTAACTCAACATTAATACGCAAAGGGTTATAATAAATTGTACTTAATAAAAGCTTCTTTTACTTAGGAAAGGAGTGTCACCAAATGGAGGTTGTTATTTGTAGTTTCCAGTCGTATGCAGGTGTTGACCTATCAGGTTGCTTTACTTCTGCTTCAGTAGGATCTCAAACTGTGAGGCAGTTCATGATACTCATATACAGTACAAACCAATATAAGACCATCCAGGATAAATGAGGAAGCACAGGAAACTCATTAACCAATTTAGATTTTATAAAGATTGAAAACCAGCTCCAAGTAAAGAGACTGTGCCTGCTATTACCTATGTTTTAGAGGGGATAGAATTTTGAGAAAGTGGCAATTTACCTCACTCTCAAGACTGTTAAATGTCATGTTTAGAGAGATATTATTTAAGGACAGAGAAAAAGACAGAACCTTTTTTTCTTGAAAAACTCAGTAAGTTAATTTTCAAGATACTGAAGAGATATTTGCTAACAAGGTAGAGGATAAATATTATCCTGTGGAGACGGATAATCTCTATGAAAAATATATCATGAAGAGCATTCTTAGAAGACTCCTGATAGACTTGAATGGTGGGACTGTGTTTCCAGATTTAAGGAGAAGTAAAGAGTTACAGTTAAATGATAATCTATCCATGATCTTTCTCACTACAAGACAATGGTGAAATAACTAAATATGCCTTTATGTTGTTTGTTCCACCATTAATAAATTTTATAACAAGTAACAATTATATTCATTTAAACCTATGAAACTAGATTGGGGTGCTTCATTTTTTTTTGCATGACATAGGTCCTTTGGCAGTCTTTTTAAGCCTATAGACTTCTTCTCTGTAAAACTGTTGTTGCTTACATTCATAAATGAAGGAAAGGTAAATTTTCTGTCACAGGTTAGTAAAAAGAAAGATGTAATTTTTCCCTATCCAAATTCATGTACTCCCTGATATCTATCTACGAACCCATCAGTAGAACCCAGGTTAAGAGCACCTGGAGCTATTGGGGGGGAGGGATTTAGGAGTAAGATATATCTGAACTAAATTTTCCAGGTAAAAGATATTCATTGGTTTCTTTAATAAACTAGGGTGGATTAATGAGAGATTGTGATTTTTACTAATTAATTAGGATATATCAAAGTATTACCCTTGATTACCTTAGCACTCCAATAGAGAATTAATAAAATAATGAGTCAGGTAGCAAGCTGAAAGGGTGAGATTTGGGGTAGTTGTTGACAAGTGTCATATATACTACACAGTTCATTTGACCCATCTAGACTACAAAGACACAAGTAGATGAAAGCTGCAAGAATAGGTAATTAGTAAAAAAATGTGGCACAGAAAAATGAGTGTCAAGAGTACAAAAATGCTCAGACTAGCAATGAAGACAAGAAAAAGATCTACAAATGCATACATAGGTTTTTTATATTATTCTATATATTTTGTGATGTGTTTTATTTTATATAAGTGCATATCTACGTTACATATTGACATCTCTACACATATACATGTGTATAAAAGTGTCTATATATATGCATAAAGATACACATGTATGTATGTATATAGGGTATAAGATGTGTTCAGGGAAGATGAGTACCTCTGATATGAAGGCTGTCAACCCTTTTTCAGGTCTTCTCAGCCACCTTTAACATCAGGGCACCTGATTCATTCAACTCTCATCAATGGCTATAAGAAACTATAGCATGTGCAGTGGCTACAATCCAGTAAACTGTTTTTTCAGAGGGGCTAAACCAGGTTAAGGGTAACCAACAGGACTCAAAACTGTTAATGAATTAGGGAAGTGTCTACCTCAAGCATGTAAAGACTTTCCCTGGCAGATTGGGCAGATGAGAACAATTTGTTCTAACAGTCACAAAAGTGGCTGAAGGAGGTACTGTGGAGAGCTTAGAGTTTGGTTAGGCATTCAAGACACCAAGGTCATCCACTGCATTCCAAGCCCTCACCAATCATCTTGACTTTGTCTTGCCACTGGACTTTGATGACTCTGGAAGAGAGAGTGAGACTGATGATTTCATGCAACTCTGCCTCACATAAATCCAATTTAAGCATGAATCAAAAGACATCACCCATACCATTTTACCATTTTTACTTACATCAAAAGTCCTTTGGCAACAGGTAAGTGACGAAGCAGCAGTTGTGAACATACTGGGAACTGTAATCACAACCCTGAATACATAGGTGGCCTAGGCCATCTTCTCACTGGAAGTCACAGTGGTATTTGGCAGGCCCCCGGGTGTCTGATCAGCCTTTTTAAAGGACCATACTACTTACATCCTAGTGTGAGAAAGGGGCTAGAAAATGTGACTTAAAAATTGTCTGCTTCTCTCAGGCCTGGCCTGCTTACCACACCAGGCTGAGATCTCCTTGTGGTAGAAACACACACACACAATGTATAAAAACTTTCACCAAGATGATTCCACTCACCATCAGTACATGGAATGGTATACACTTATGGACAACATAAAATCCAATGGACATGAAAGACAAAAAGCTCTTGTTGCAAGAGAACTTAGCAACCCTAAGTGAAACAAGGCTATCATATGAAAGCCAGCCTAACAAAGTGAGAACTGGATATACATTTTTCTGGAGTGGCCGTAATAATGAGGAGCACTGTGAAGTTGGCATAGGTTTTGTAATGAAAATCAATCTAGTCAATAGACATGTATGCCCACCAAAAGGAGTGGACAATGTGACTGCCACTTTTAGGAAAGCACCACACCACTATCATCGGTGCATATGCTCCCACCATGATGAGCCCTGATGAGGTCAAAGAAAAATTTTATGAAAACTTGAAAACTCCTTATTAACAATGTTCCAAAAGAGAACAAGCTTATAATTCTGAGTATTAATGCAAGAGTAGTCACAAACTACCAGATATGAAGAGCCCTTGGGAGGAATGGAGTCAGAAATAGCAATGGTCGCTTGCTGCTGAAGACGTGCATCTCATGACCTTCTCGTCACCAACATTATCTTCCATTGACATAAATGTAATAAAATTTCTTAGATGCACACCCACAACAAATGTTGGCATTTAACAGACTATACCATTGCAAGGAGACAAGATAGGATATGAGAGTGATAAAGTCAATGTGTAGTGTAAAATGCTAGACTGATCATAGACTTCTCCTCTGCAAGGTAAATACTCACATTTAACAAAAGTGGTGGCCACAAGGCAAGATGATGACCAAAAGATTTAATGTTAACAGATTAGAGCACTTCTCTAAGTGTAGTTTGTAGTCAGCTTGGAGGAAAAGCTGAGCCAACACACGGTTGGCAACAGTGGAGTAGAAAAGGAATAGGCATCTTTCGGAGATTTGGTGCACAGCACTGCATTTGCTCATCTGTGCCAGAACACCAGCAAACATCGAGACTGGTTTGACAAAAATGATAGAGATATTCAGAAGTTGCTAAATGGAAACTAAGAAGATAGGTCAGTCATCTTTAAGAAGACAGCATTTAACTCCATTGAAAGTAAATTGCAAGCAAAGCTTAGAGAGATGCAGGATTCTTGGCTCCGTAAGAGGGAAGAGGCAATTTAGTTTTACACTTAATCCAAAACACTTTTATGATACCCAGAAGGCTATTAATGGGCCAAAGTCCTATGGTGCATCTCAACTATTC
This sequence comes from Bettongia penicillata ogilbyi, assembly GCA_023548195.1. Classification (NCBI taxonomy): domain Eukaryota; kingdom Metazoa; phylum Chordata; class Mammalia; order Diprotodontia; family Potoroidae; genus Bettongia; species Bettongia penicillata. Next base: position 9,907,865 of record JAJHZJ010000162.1, on the reverse strand, counting down.
AGCACTGTTGGAGCCACATTCATTAGAAATAAGGACATGATCCTGGAGAGATGGGCTGAATATTTCCATAATGTCCTCAATAGACCATCATCAACCAATGATTAAGCTGTTGATCATTTACCTCAGGTTGAAGTCAATCTCTCTCCAGTTAGACTTCCAACTGAAGAAGAGTTATTGAATGCCTTTAGGCCACTCTCATGTGGTAAAGTGCCTGGTGTTCATTCTATTTCAGCTGGGATTTACAAGGCAAGGGATCTACTGCTCGTATAAAAACTGACTGAAACATTCCAGGCTATATGGCAAGAGAAGGTTATCCCCCGGGAGAACAAAGATGCCTCTGTCATCCATTTCTATAAAGATAAAAGAAATAGGTTGTCCTGTGACAGTCACACAGGGTTCTCTTTCCTAGTTAATTCTTGCAAGACGCCAGTCAGAGTCCTCCTTAATAGACTGATCTACCTGAGAACCAGTGTAGCTTAAAAAGGGGTCAAGGAGCGGTTGATATGGTGTTTGCTGCCTGACAACTCCAGGAGAAATGCCAGGAGCAGAACAGAAGTCTATACACAATGTTAGTCGATCTGACCAAGGCCTTGGATACTATTAATCATCAGAGCTGGTGGAAAATTATAGCAAAATTTGGTTGCCTGGAGAAGTTGAAAGGTATTGTATATCAATTTCACATTGGCATGCTTGCATGGGTTCTAGGTAATGGGTGATGTTCTTGTGCTTTCCCAGTCACCAATGGAGTGACACAAGGCTGTGTGCTTGCTCCCATGTTTTTTAGCATGATGTTTACAGCAATGTTGTCAGACACCTTCCAAACAGCATCACAGTCAAATACAGCACTGATTACTTATTTAAGTTGAAAAGACTACAAGCCAAGACTAAAGTGGAGGGATGGTGCATGAATTTTTGTTCACCTCTGAGGCTGAAATGCAAAAAAGTATGGATTAATTCTCTGCTGCTGGTGCTAATTTTGGCCTAACAGTTAACACCAAGAAAACATAGGTTCTCCACCAGTCAGTATCACATCATCCCTACATGAAACCATCAATTAAAGCAAATGGAGAAATATGTAATGCTGTGGATAAGATCATTTACCTTGGCAGTATACCTGCCAAGGTATATACCAAGTATATACCAAATATATACCAAGGGATGTACACATAGATGATGAGGTTGATGCACACATTGCCGGAGCTAGCTCAGTAGCTTTGAAGGATAGTGGGGGAGAGAAAAAGTATTAGACTACCTATTAAATTGAAGGTCTATAGAGCCATTGTGTTGACTTCATTGCTGTATGCCTATAAAACCTAGACAGTATACCAGTGACATGCCTGGAATCTGAATCACTATCATTGGAACAGTCTTAGGAAGATTCTGACAAGATAAGGTACTAGACATTGAGGACCTTTCTCTTTAGCTGATCTGCCAAGCATTTAAACTCTACAGAAGATAGCACAAATCCCATGGACTAGTCACATTGTTTGAAAACCAAACATATGTTTGCCTAAAAGACTATTTTATGAAGAGCTCACACAAGGCAATCACTCACACAGAGATGAGAAGAAGCAATATGAGAAACTCAGTGACTTTCTGAAGAACTTTGGTGATTATGTGACATGGGAGACACTGGCAAGGGACCATCTAGCATGGTGTACCCACACCAAAGAAGATGATGTGCTCCATGAGCAAAGTAGAATTGCAATAGCTCAAAAAAATGTAAGATACACAAATTTAGAGACATCTCCACTTTAAATGTTCCTGTGGATTGGTTGGGCCCGATATGTTGTAGAGCTCATATTGGTCTGATCGGTCACATTTGGACACGCTGTACCTTGAACTCAGCATAATGGTGTCATTTTGGTCCTCTTTAAGGACAAAGGGCAACAACCAACCAACTCACTGACTCTGTGTGTGTGTTATATATATATATATATATATATATATATATATATATATATATATATATATATATATATGTATTTAGTAGAAGAAAGAGAAAAATCATAAGAGGGATAGCACCAACCATTAAGGTAAATGAGTAAATGCAATGGTGAAACTGACAACAGTGAGGCAGATCTGCTTCTCTTTTACTTGCTCCCATTTTCTCTGATCAGGACTATTATCTTCAGAATGGACAGGACAAAACAAAAACATCTGATAGTGAGTTGAAACCCCAAAGAAGGGGTGATATAGAAAGAAATATTCTAGAAATATTCTAGCTACCCTAGATGAGCTCCTATTGAAGGCCCAGATGAACTAAGTCCTTGAATAGTGAAAGACCTGGTATAAATGAATACTGAGACACTGTCAATGATGTACCAGAGATGTACCACAGGACTAAAGTCCGGTAGAGATTAACTCAATTTTTAAGGCAACAAGGTGTAAAAACTGAAGGCCCCCTGGATTTGGCTGTAATTGTTGGAAAAAATTTAGAACATATTAAAGGGATGGTTAGCGAACACCTAGAACAGGAAGCAACGACCACAAATTGTGAGACTGCATCTAAGATAAGTTTTTGTTGTTCTTGTGGTGTTGTTTCAGTTGGGTCTGACCCTTTGGGATCCTTTGGTTTCCTTGGTAAAGATACTGGAGTGGTTTGCCGTTTCCTTCTCTAGCTCATTTTCCAGATGAGCAAACTGAGGCAAACAACTGCACTAAACTCATGTCTTTTTTTGACAAAGAAATAAATATTTATGTAGTGCTTACTACGTACCCAGCGCTGTGCTAAGGACTTCACAAATATTTTCTCATTTGATCCTCACAAAATCTCTGAAGGGCAGCTGTTAATATCATCCCCATTTTACAACTGAGAAAACTGAGACCAACAGAAGTTAAGTAATTTGCCCAAGGTCACACAGGAAGTGAGCAAGGCTAGATTTGAATTCAGGTCTCCCTGACTCCTGCCTCATGCTCTATCCATAGTTCTGAGGGGCAGGCTGGTTTTAATAAGAACCCCAAAACAGAGACCATGCATAATAAGGCAGATTTTGTTTCATGAAGGCTATTTTGGACTACTTCAGAAATACATAATGAGTTCTTCTGAAATCTGGAAGTTAACTTTGGCATTGCTGACCTCATGGTTTTTAAAAGAATTGTGATTATCTAGAATTATTAGCTTGAAATTATAAATAGACCAGCTTTTTTGAAAAGAGCCATGAAGAGACTTTGTAAAGGAGATTGGGTCAAAGAAAATTGACTACAGGTTAAGTTTTAAAAGACAGTCAACTGTGCTAAGCCATGGGTTTTAAATTTTATTTTTCTTCTATATTTTGATATTTATTCTGTAAAATCAGTTAACTATTCTTTTCAGTTTTAAATTAAAATTTATCCTTTCATTTTATAAATAGTAGTCATATTAATAATAACTAGCTTTGCAAAATGTTTTAAAGATTTATAAACACGTTAAATGCATTACCTCCTTTCGTTGTCACAACAACCCCATTAGGATAGAGTGTGTGTGTGTGTGTGTGTGTGTGTTCTCTCCTGGGATCATTCAGTGTCCAGTCCTACTCAGGGCTCAATGATGCGTCACTATGTTGTCTATACAACCCTAAACAGAAGCACATACTCTTCACCCATTGTGGTGGACAGAGGCATTGCTTTTCCCTCATTCTCAAAAAGGGCCCATGACATCAGGAAGGTAATGTCTTCACTTGTAAGTGAATTGGATTTAAGTGAGGCAAGGCTGTGCAAAGTGACCAGCCTCACTGTCTCCTTGAGTCATCTGTGTCCAGTGGCAAGATGTAGATCAGGAGAACTGGAGACAGCCCCCAATGCAGTGGGAGACATTGGCCTTTTTAAGCTTAGGTCTTTCTCAGGTCACAGTTTGTCTGAGGCTATACTCATTCACTGATTAAAGCAAGGTAAGAAAAAAGGAAAAGGAAAGTAAACAGAGGAGGTCATAGTTCAAAGAAGATCTCCAAGTCTAGTGTAACACGGAATGAAACCTGAATTCAGTGCCAGGAGAATTCGATTTGAAGGTTCTGAGTCTTCTTACTTGTGGGACCTTGAGGAAAATCATTTCTCTTTTTGGAGCTCAGTTTTCTCATTTGTAAAATGAAGCAATTAAGCTGGAAATGATATCTGAACTTCCTTCCAGAATCCCATGAGTCCATATTTCTTAATAACCCTCTTAGGACTTGCTAAACCAATAAGTAGTGGCTGAACTTTGTAAGGGTGAGGAGTAATCCTTATATGCCATGTGTCCTGAGATCATTGTGGAGTCTGCCTGTTTTGAGAGGTTTGGTTGTGTTTGCTTCTGTTTGGTCCAGATCCATGATCACGTTAGTATAAAGAACTCCCAGTGTAGAAACTCCCTCCACTGATGTAGGTAAACTTCTTGACTGAAATTAGGAGCCTTAGAAAGTTGCTTTGGGACACTAAAAGGATAAATCACTTGCCCACATTCTTGCAGGAGATCACATGAAAGGCAAGACTTGAAACATAGCTTTTCCTGAATCAAAGACTAGCCTTTTATCCACTATATCTTACTGCCTTTCTTTTTATAATAGCTAAGAAAAATATTAATCTATTTATTTTTCCCAGATAATAAGAATTAATAATAGTTATTTTCCAAGCAAATAATAGGTTTGTCAGATGCTTTGCATAAGATCATAGATTTTGGACTAGAAGGGATCTTTAGGGCAATCTAGATGTGATAATACCTATAAAGAGCTTTGTAATCCTTAAAGCACTATAAAAAAATTTTTTTAGATTTAGACTTAGATTTTAAGAGCATTTTTTAAGCATGTGCTATGTATCACATTGGGGAAGCAAGATGATGAAATTGATAAAGTACTAGACCTGGAGTCAGGAAGACTCCTTTTCATGAGTTCAAATCCAGTCTCAGACTCTTACTAATTGTGTGACCCTGGGCAAGTGTCACTTAATCCTCTATTTCCAGTGCCTGATACATACTTGTTGAGTCATTTTACAATCCTTTCTGACTCTTTGTAAACCCATTTGGGGTTTTCTTGGCAAAGAGCAGTTTACCATTTCCTTCTCCAACTCATTTTACAGATGAGGAAACTGAGGCAAATAGAGGTTAAATGACTTGCCTAAGGTCACACAGATTCTAAAGGTAGATTTAAACTAAGGTCTTCCTGACTCCAAGTTCCAGACTCTATCTACTGTGCCCCTAATCTAGTCTCCTCATTTTACATGTCTATCTATGTTGGCTTCCTACTGCCTGAAGGTCAAGTATGTTACATTTTACCTTTTTTCCATGCTTAAGGTTTACTTAAGGAACTTGGGGAGAGTCTAGGCTCTCTATCAAAGGCTCCAGCCCCTACTGATAATAATACCTCAATTAAAGAGGAAGGTCACCTGTATCCCCATTTAACCAATAACATTCAGATCAGCTTTAAAAAGGAACGTTTACTTCAAAGGTATATTAACAAGTATATAAACATACTTCATAGTAGGTAAGGTTTAATCTCCCTCAACACTTCCTCAATCTCTGGGGAAAGGAGATTAAATTCATAGACAAATGAGTTTCTGTAGTGCAGTGCACAGTCCCAAATTTCAAGTCCAAAGTCTCTGCTCAGCTCAAATCCCGGGCACCCTGGCATCTCTGGGCTTCCTTGTGGACTGGGTGAATACAAGATCTCACCTGGAATCCTGGCTCCAAAGTCATCATGGCTAGAAAGCCCAGGGCTGGTGGGGATGACCTCCATTGGCCCCTGAAATTGAACTGAGATCCAAGACCCATTTCTCAGAGCCATAGGGCAAAAAGAGGGGTGGTAAATCTATCCCCCCCCCTTCTCAGTTCAGTTATGGTACCTGCATTGTATGTGAGATCTACAGGAAAAACACACATGGGAAAAAGAGGGAGACTGTCCTCTTGTTATAGCTTCACAGACAATCAGAGGAGGCTACTCCTACTTACAAGATAAAGGAACACAGGATAGTTTCTCCCAGAGGTAGGTTCCTGGCATTTTCCAAGAGGCTGCCTCCATTTTAGGTGATCTGGAAAGGTCAAAGCAAGCCCAGCTGCATAGAGATAAGGAAACTGAGACCCAAGGAAATCAACTGATTTGTCCAGGGTCACATTATTTGTAAACCTCAGAAGTGGAATTCGAAAGCAGGACCTCTGACTTTAGCTGTTTTCTGTTTGCTTTTCTCCCACTGCACTAAACTGCCTCCAGTATCTTAATTCAATTGATCCTCACAATAACCCTATGAGAAAGGTACTATTATTAGCCCCATTTTACAGATGAAAAATTGATGCTCAGAGATGTTCATCTTGTCTAGGGTCTCCCAGCTAAATAAATGTCTGGGTCAGGATTTCAATTCAGGTCTTCCTGATTCCAAATCCAGCACTCTCTCCACTATACCACATTGCATCCCCCAGTTCCATTTGAAAGGACAATTATCATTTAGGGACATCTGTTTACTTATTGTCCGAAGAGAGATACCTTTAGGACTGACCTTAACTCACAAGGTTATTTTTAATAGCAGTTTACTGTTATCTCATCCAGTATTAAAGAACGACATCTGGCCTTCTCTTTCCAAGGTCTCTCTTACAACCCAAAGTCATTGACCAAGTAAAGGCTTGGAGGGATTCTTTTTAGGTTTATAGCATTTATTCATGGCTAAGGGATTAGACAGGGATAGCAACTCTGCAAGCCTAACTGGACCTTTGTCTCTCACTCACAAAGGCGCAGGTTGGCCCAAGCTATTGGTTTCTATTATTAGATTTTTTTATGTAACCACAAGCTGACAGGTACCAGCTTGCCATATTACAGCCCTACTGTGCTATAAATATCCTTTCCCTCTTCAGGGAAGCGTGTCCGAACAGAATATGTGAAGCAGTGTAACAAGCTAGTAGAAGCGGATAGAGGTTTAAATGTCAGCTAAGACAATGTTCATTTTCCTTCCACCTTCAAAAAAATAAAATAATAAAATAAAATTGTGAAGCTCTTTGAGCTGTTGAACTAAACTGCTCACTGTTTGAAGTTCATCCTGAAAAGCCTTTTGCAAAATATTTGCTGAAACACAGTAATGTAGGAATTGTAGGGGATTAAGATTGGTTCGGACCCTCCTCCCCCACACCTATCTCCCTTAAGCTGGTTTCTGCAGACAAGGCAGCTTAAATTCCTATTTCAGAGACCTAGATATCACAAACAACATACCTCAACATGACCAGCATATCTTCCAACCCCCCAAAAAAGCTCTAACTTCTTTATTGATGAAATGCCTCATTTAACACTATATCTGCCTCAATGAGCAAACCAAGGCCCCCTCATCTGACCCTTATATGACTTTCCTTGGGGATCTAAATTGTCAGGGCAGATGGTTTTAAGTGGCCTGTGTTTAGAGCCAGGCAATCTGAATTCAAAGCCCTCCCATGCCATTCATTACCTGTGTGCCTTTATGCAGCTTTACACTAAGAGAGCCTCAGTTTCACGAAATAAAAGAGAAAGATTTAGAACCAGAAGGGAGCATAGAGGTCATCTAATTCAATCCCTTCATTTTAAAAGGGACGAAACTGAGGCCCAGAGGCATTAAGCGCTTATCCTAATGTCCCATAGGTAATAAAGGGATGTATATAATTCTGATTTTCTCATGGAAACAATAATTTAATGCCTTTCACTAAAGGCACTGGATTCTAGAAGTGACTACAAAGTCATATTTCATTTAAACAAAAACTATTTAATCTGGAACTCAAGGCCACCCACAAGCTGGCTCCATCCTACTGGATGAGTAGGGCATCATCAGACTTCATTATTTCAACAGCTAGATGGCTCAGTGGATAGAGTATTAGGCCTGGACTCAGGGAGACCTTGGTTCAAATCTAATCTCAGATGTAAGCTGTGTGACCCTAAGCTAAATAAAGCTTTTATTACTTCATTTTCCTCAACTATAAAATGGGGATGGCAGTAACACCTACCTCCCAAGGTGGTTGTAGAAATAAAATATAATATTTATAGGTGTTTTGTGCAGTGCCTTGGCACATAGTACTTAATAAATGCTTGTCTCCTTCCTTTTTTCCTTCTTTTTTTCCTTCCTTCCTTTCTTTTTTCCTTCCTTCCTTCCTTCCATCATTCTTTCCTTCCTTACATATTTCCTGTTCAATTATTGCGAGGTGAGATGCTCATCAACATGGAATCCAACAGAGCTTCTTTAGTTGGAGATTTTTACAAGCAGGTTTAAGGAGATTTTTTAGATAATCATTTATTTATTTTTTTTTTTGAGAAAATGGTCCAGAGATACTGGCTCCTTTTTAATGTTTCAGATCGTCCTGTCAAAAGGACATGCAGCATGGAGCATGCTGTTGGTGTCCTGTTTCTTTAGAAGTTGGAAGGCTTTTTGCTTTCTTGGAGTGCTATCTCATCAGTGCCAGGAGCCTCACTGGGCAGCCTGATACTATCTATGAAAGGCATTAAAATACATATTGTTTTCAGTGAATTTTTATTCTTTTTTTAAATCCCTTCTCACATTTTTCTTTAAAATAACCAAAAGTCTCAAAGTTTTTAGTTAAATGGTAGTCAAACTCAAAAACATGCTACCTTATGCTGAATTCTGAATCCACAAAAATCAAAAACCCTTCCAACTCTGGCATAAGTCTTATGCTTCCTTTAAAGTAATGGCGCCAAAGTGTCATGAGAGCATTACATCATTGATTTGTTATTTTTTCCCATGCTTTTATCAGTTACATGTGGTCAGAGTTGTAACTAGGATGGGGCAAATGGGGCTTTGAACCAAGCAATGAATGCACTTATAACAGCTTAGAAACTTAAAAAACTTGTTTCATACATAAATAACAGGAACACTAAATTAAACTAGCAAGATAAGAGATAACACGCTCCTTCTCCCTGAATCTGAGGTGAGAACTTCTTCAGCTTGGCTCCCTCCTGATCCCTCAAATCCTGACCCCAGAGAATCTCTTCTCCCAGTCAGAGGGCACTGTCCTATGATGTCTTAACAACCCATTCCTCTGCTGAATTTATCTCAAAAAGCCAATTTTCTATTTGTCCCAGGCTTCAAAATTATTTTTGTAGGTCTGGGTATAGCTCTAAAGCAAAGTGAGGCAATCAGCATTTATTCAAGCTTGATACGTACCAGGCATTGTACTAAGAGTTGAAGATACAAATGCAACTAAAAAGAGACATTACTTTTGTTTCAAGAACTTTTCATTATATTTGCAGAAACCTGGAAACTAGGAGCAGGACGATGAAGACACTGAGAGTAGAAGCACAGTTTTGAAGTTCAAAAAGTCAGGAGTGGAAATGGGAGCACAATGAAGGTTGGCAGGCCTGACATCCTCTACCAAATGGAGAACCCAGAGGGAATGGGAAAGGGGGGCAATCCTGGAAGAGGACTATTCCAGCACTAGAAAACCACAGGGATGGTTGAATGCTCAGGATGAGGAGACCCCAGGTGCTGAGAAAAGTTGCAAGATGAAGCAGCAACTGAGAGTAGGAAGAATGAAATTTGACTGTCCAGAAGCCCCCCAAAAATAGAGGCCTTGGAAGGAATAAGCAATGGGGAAAGGAAACAAGCCTGATGGAGGGATGTGCTAGGGTGAGAAGAACTATATATTCCAGGCTTAGGAGGCCCCAGTTCCAGGATGAGACAGAATCTGACACATGGCTTTCCAGTCCAAGGCTTTCCTAAAACAAGGAAGTTGTCACAATACATTAAAATTGTATTGGACAGGATGAGATTGCAAGCCCAAGAATCAGAGTTGTGCCTGCCTGGCCTCTGAGGAGAGAAGGGGAAGGTCAATAGGAGGTGAGAAAAAAGTCATTGTATCTACATTGGGTAGTGGGAAGGCATCAATCTGTGTACACCTGCCTGGGGAAGGAGGAAGGCGAGGGGAATTGGGGTTTCATGGCTTTGGTGCCATCCTGCTAGATCAGGGCTAAGAGCCTCAGGGTATGAGCCTGCCTTTGTTAGGCCTGAGTAGGTTGAGACCAAGGGCAGTGGAAGGGAGAAGGATAACACTTCAGGAGATGTCAAGTCATTTATACATGTCTCCGAAGACTTAAAGGGTAAATGACTGTTGTATTTTCATGGCCCACTTTTTTATGGAGGGAAGTATACAAAAGTTGCCATAAAGGACAAACAAGAGAGAAACAGTGCTTGAAATAAGAACAGGTATGAATGGATTCAAGAAAGCTGATATGGACCCCAAACTGCAGAAACAGAGCCTATCTGGAGCAGTCAGTCAATAAACATTTATTAAGCACCTTTTGTATGGCAGGCACTGTGCTAAAAGCTTATGTTCATTCTTCATTTTCAAAGAAGACCATGGTATCAGAGAAATGATGATATGAATTGCATTTGACTTTGTTTTGAGTGAGGGAAGGCTGTGCAAGGTCACCAACCTCACTTTCTCCTCCTGAGCCATCTGGGTCCAGTGACCAGATATTCATCAGGATGACTGCAGATGTCCCAGGATGCAATGGGAAACTTTAGCCTTCTTAGGCTGGCCTTGGGATACAAAGAAAGACAAAAAATAGTCCCTGTCCTCAAGGGTGATTATAATTTAATGGAAAGTAAAACAGTCCTTGCTTTCAAGGGAGAAGGAAACAAATATTTATTAAGTGCCTACTATGTGTTAGTCTCTGTGCTAATCACTTTATAGAAATCTCATAATTTTCACAACAAAGCCATGTGATAGGTACTATTACAATTCCCATTTACAGCTAAGAAACCTATGTAGGTAGAGGTTACGTATAAGAGAGAAGATACAGCTCCAGGAAAGAAGACATCTTGTCAACAGCAAAAAAATGCCAAAGTGAAATGTAAAAAACACTAGAATTGGGGAAAGTGATAGTACCTGAGAAGTACCTCACCCACCCTCAAAGAAAAAAATCCTGAGAAAACCTGACTGTCAGAAGTGAAGAAACATTCAGCAAAAGAGTTGGGTTTAAAATAAAGATATACTAAGAACTGAAACCATGGCTTCTTTATTACTGGGACTTGTTCACCAAACCCAAAACAGCTGTTCTGTCTTCCTGCCAAAAAGTTTGTGGACTCAATTCTAGAGGATCATAGGAGTTATAAGAAATCATGTGGAAATGTAGATAATAAAGACTGTGCTGTTAATCAAATTGAGGAATGGATCAAAGAATATCTCATTGCAACGCTGGGCACTCTACTCTACAACCTTGAGAGAACAGAGTATGGCAATAATCTTAACCGGATGTCCCAGTGCCCCTACATCCAAGGTCCACGGGACACTAACCATCTTATAGAATTATCTGTACAAACTGGAGCAATGCTAGCCTATGCCCTTCTGGAAGAGATGTATTTGTTCTTATTATTAAAATATTTGCATAATTTCTTGAAACATTTATCATGAAATTCTTTAGTTTTGTCGCACGGCAGTGACAATGAGGTTGCCCCTCCTGAGCATCAAGGGAAAGTTACATAAGGGTCTGACATTATTTAGTGTCTGGATCTTGTTTTCTTAATTACTCTGTTGCATATATAACATATGTGTGTGTTTGTGCTTACATATATATGTGTGTATGTGTATATATGTATATATATAAATATATATAATTTAAAATTGTTTGTATATACTAACCTAAAGAGCACTGATCACTGGGTCACAGAGCTAGAATTTGGAGGGACTTCAGAATCCATCTACTCTATACAGCTTATTTTTTGGATGGGATCTCCAGTTGCTATGATGGGATTATATTATATATCATTATTTAGGTGCATTTGAGGAGTACCTGCCCTTGGAGAATATGGGCATGCTCTTAGGCAACTTGCTCAAAGAATTCAGAGCTCGTGATTGGTTCCCAGTGACTAAGATCACCTTCAAGAAAATGAGATGAAAGGACAATCTCAGGACCACTCCTCCAAAGCCATCTACAAACCTCTGTCTCTCACTTCCAAGGAGGCCTTCTGAATTCCTTGTGGAAGAGATTAAGAACAAGCATAGCTTTCCCTTCCCCTAGGATCACACTTGGTCTACTAAATACTACTCTTTTTTCTGAACAACACAAGTGGCAAAGGATTCTCAAAATAGCATGAACTGGTACCTCACCTTGATTTCTTATACATCACAGTGTGGGGCAGCTCTTTCAGCAAAAGTCCATCCTACTGAGTCTCAGTCAATCAATCATCTTGGAGGCAGCTACAATCACTGGAAACCAATCAGGAATATTGTGTTCTCTCCGCAAGTGGTCAGTGGGTATGCCTATACTCTCCATGGAAAGGTTTCCCTCAGATGCCTCCAGACAAAAGTTTCCTCCCTGGAATCTTATCAAACTGATTAGGAAACTTGTCAAATTAATCTCATATCCCACAGTCAAACCCTCCCATCACCACCTCATTTTACACTAAGACATTATTTGTTTAAGTAAAATGATGTTTCAACCTCTCCTCTTCTTTCAGAATTGTTAGTGGTATATACAGGAATGGATATAAAAAGTGACAAAGACATACAGGCTGCTTCATCGTATAGTTGACAAAGAAGCTTAAAATCTGATATTACTATTTCTTTGACATTAAGCATTCTTAAGATGCATTAATGCAAAATGACAAAAAAACACAACTCTTATTCCTAGTATCTAGTATCAAAAGTATAACTCATTGTATATAGCTAAAGATTCATTCATTGGTGCTTATTTTGGTTTGGTTTGGATTTAGTACAGGAAGTAAACAGATCCCCTTTAAAATTTAACTATGTTATTCCATGGGCATTTCTCTTGGCTCAAATTATTGAAGAACAATGATTTATATTTTCTATGTTGATCCTAAAGCACGTTCCAGAAGATTTGAAGAAATATAATAGGGAGTCTCTCTGGTCTTACAGAAAATTCTGTAAGTACTTCCAGCAGCTGTTTTAGAAGTGTTGGAAAGAATTTGGTTTTAATTTTTAAAAATGTTAAAATCATGCAGCCTTCTTTACAAAGTGGCTCTGAGATATCTTTCTTCAATGTAACATTGAGTGCCAATATCAAGTGAGGTACGAGACTGGTATTTGTTTTCCAAACAGTCCACTTCATCATGGAAGATGAGCTTTAGAGAGTCTGACTAGATTTCCTATAGATTATAAACATCTCCAAATACTCCCGTTCATGGTTTCTGTTGCTTTCACTGTAATAAAATGCTATTGTATCTCTTCAATGAGAATGTTACTCCAAAGACATCAAACTAGCTAGCCCTACTGAAAAACAAAACAGATGAACAATGCATAATGTCCAAATCACAACATGCCCACTGAGTCAATCGCTACTTTTGGCAGCCCAGACCATCTTTTTAATATTATACAGTCATGGATTTAGAGTTTAAAGAAGCCTTAGAAATGATTTAGTCCAATCCTTTCATTTTTCAGATGAGGAGATTATGGTGGAAGCAAATGATGTGACTTCACAAGATTTCTGAGCCTGGATTTAAATTCATGCCCACTGACCCCAAGTCCAACATTTTTTCTACTATAATATCAACATTCTCCAGATGATGCCATATGTCTGTAAATCAGAGAGCACCATGATATTGGGGGGTGGGGAATCGAATTTGTAGGTCAGAGAAAAGCTGAGCAATAGAGGTGAGGAGGTTGCAGTATATTTGCATATTATCAGTATATGAAGTATTAGTTAAGATGTCATTAGACATGTATGGTGAGTTGAGGAATGGCAGAGACTCTAAGTCTTCCAATATTAGCTCCATTCCCTGGACCTAAGCAACATTTCTACCTTTAATTTTTACTACTCTCCAATAAGCATGTTGGTTCTGGTCACCCCGTATTTTGCTATTTCTGTGCCTTTCGTCAGGCTGTTATTTCAACTTGGAAAGCCTTCCTCTCATTCTATGCTCACCACACCATAGCCATATTTCCAGATCCAATTCAAATACCATTACTTTCATGAAAGCTCTCTCTGATTCAACTATCTAAATGTAAATTCTCCTTCCTGCAGATCCTCTAGAAACTTCCAAATTCTCCAGAGACACAGTGGTTTAGAATTGAAATGGCTTGTGACCTTGGGATGATGTAGAAAATATTCAGTGGTCCCTCCCAGCCTGTACCAGGGATTATAAGGGGGAGAGGAGGGAGGAAGGGTGAGGAGTTAGTGAAAAGGAGAAACAGCTTGAAAATGATTCTCCCTTCCTTTGACTCTTCAAGTGGCCTTATGTAACTCTCAGACTTCCAATGCTGGGAAGACAACATGCTAACTCTTCCCCATCCAGCATTATGGTTACTTCCTGGTTACATAAAGATTAGGCTCAAGTTGACCAGAGGTCCTGAGTCTATTGAGTGAAGATAAATGCAATAAGGGGAGATCCTTCATCAGAGAAGATGGCACCAATCAAAGAAGGAGAGCAAGCTCCTGGCCTAGCTAGCCAGAAGGCATGGATTTTAGGGAAGATAGTACAGAACCAAGGTGAAGGATAAAATGCTTTATCAGTAGTCTTGAAAACTGCTTTATGCTCTGGTGAGGTTTAGGTGTCTACTCCAGCAGATTGCAATGGTCATTTTAAGTTAGATTACTGAATCCTGTTTTAAGTACTTCTGTATAGGAAATAATCATATGACCAATGTCTGACTTAAATTTTACACCGAGTTCTTTTTTGTTTCCCCCTTTGGGGAGGTGTAGATCCAGGGCACCAGGACGTGGGACTTAATGATCCAAATAATGGAAGAATAGGTAGCCTAGCCCCCTCCTCATTTTAGATCAGCATCCTCCAGGAATGAACCTAGTGGAGGCCACGTATGTGGGTGCAGAACAGAGGGGCCCTCTGTGGAGAGAAATCAGCTGCAGTGCCACTGACCCCCTTGGGCCCAGCCATGGATATCAATGTTACATATTCATCTTTATGTAACCGAAATGTTTAATAAATATTCAATAAATATTTGGAAGGAAAGGTCAGAGAATCATGGTATTCCAATGGCCATCTAGTCTAACCTATACCTGACCAAGAAATCATTCTGCAACATCCCCAGCAAGATTCATCTGACTTCTCCCTGAAAATGCACAGGTAGAGGAATCCACCAGTGCCCAAGACAGGCCAGGTCTCTTTGGGATAGCTCTACTTTTTAGGAAATATTTTTTTACATTGAACTTAAATCGCCTCTTTGTGATTTCTACCCATTGATCTTCTGGAGCCAAGCAAGGTAAGTCAATAGAGGGATGCATTCGTAAATGTTTAACAACTGGCTCTCCAGAAACATACATGACTTGCTTTTAAGTTTAATCTGTGTTATTAACATTTTCTCCATCACTTTCTTAAGTCTAGACACAACAAAACAATAAATCAAGCACTGATTTGTATCATTTCCAGTTTCTGAGGTGTAAAGGTCCACACCGAGAAGCCACATGAAAAGACAACAAACAGGAAGGAAGGAAGGAAGGAAGGAAGGAAGGAAGGAAGGAAGGGAGGGAGGAGGGAAGGAGGGAAGAAAGGAAGGAAGGAAGGAAGGGAGGAGGGAAGGAGGGAAGAAAGGAAGGAGGGAAGGAAGGAAGGAAGGAAGGGAAGGGAGGGAGGGAGGGAGGAAGGAAGGCAGGAAGGCAGGAAGGCAGGAAGGAAGGAAGGAAGGAAGGAGGGAAGGAGGGGAAGGAAGGAAGGAAGGAAGGAAGGAAGGAAGGAAGGAAGGAAGGAAGGAAGGAAGGAGGGAAGGAAGGAAGGAAGGAAGGAAGGAAGGAAGGGAGGGAGGGAGGAAGGGAGGAAGGGAGGAAGGAAGGAAGGAAGGAGGGAAGGAAGGAAGGAAGGAAGGAAGGAAGGAAGGAAGGAAGGAAGGAAGGAAGGGAGGGAGGAAGGGAGGAAGGGAGGAAGGAAGGAAGGAAGGAAGGAGGGAAGGAAGGAAAGAAGGGAGGAAGGGAGGAAGGGAGGGAAGGAAGGGAGGGAGGAAGAGAGGAACAAAGCTAGGTTACCAGTTCCTATGGTTAGGGAGAATGCAAGTCCTTTGAATGTTCACTTTGCATGGCCCTCTTGCAGCATCAAGTTCAACTAGATGTTCAATCAGTACACTGTGGTTATATAGCGAATGCCTTCTTGAATGGGGAAAGATGGCATTGGTCTTCCCAAGAGAGCAAAGGATAATGAAATTTATATGAAAATTTAGATTCTGCAAAGTGCTTTTTCTTGCATTTATTCTTATCCCCATTTTACAGGAAAGGAAACTGAGGCTCAGAGAGGCTAAATGCCTAATTCATAATCACACAGCAAGTAAATTTTACCGGGAGAGGTTCACTGAACTCAGGTCTCTCTTTACGCAAAGTCCAATGGTCTTTCCTTTACCTTTCAGTAGATACTAGCTTGATTAATTGGAAATGCTAAGAGGACCTTTCCCATGAGCTAAGTTCACCTAATTAAACAAAAAATCAGGGGAACATATTTAAGGGGAACATTCTAAGATTTCTAGGTATAAGGAGTTTTTGAATTTTCTCATATTAGGATATTATCCAATATTCAAAAAGCATTATTACATGTTATGGCATATATAATTTAAATGTTTCAAAATCTATATAAGATACAGTCCCCCAAAAAAATCCCGTTGCTATAAAAATATATTTGCAATGTCGGCACATTACACAGACAGACTTTTACAACCATCAGCTTAATTGTTTAGAGCCAAGTTTAACTCCTTTTTCCTCCAGTATATTTTTGCACAAAATTTCATTTGAGGCTAAATAGTCCAATACAAGTGGAGCAGAAAAGGCACATGGCAACTTCACATTTTCAACACATCGTGCCTTGCCATACATTTTTAATATCATGAAATTGGCTCATTCTGTAATATTTTGATTGGAGATTTATGCATACTGTTGTCACATATTCTTTAAACAGATGTGCAATAAATTTGATGAAAAATTCTCTTCCTCATGAAACTAGGACACTTGCTCATTTAAATAATATGAAACAACAGCAAAGATCACTCTAGACCTTTTAGAAATACCGGATGTTCTATGAAGTAAGGGGCCTCAGAACATGTAGCCACGGTTCCATTTCCTTTTCACTGCCAGACACTTAAATCAATGGGTGGATGTCTTGCTCTGGTGCCTACAACCGTGGCTTCTAGGCACTTTGGCAAGCTGTCTATGATTGCACAGAAAATGATGAAACAAGGGAGAAAATTGTTCCACTTTGCCATGGGGTCAAATCCTAGCCAGTTATCTCCACTTTTACAGGATTATACACCACAGCCTTAACCCCAAATGGCTATCTTGCCAGTGTGTGCCCCAGCACACCATGGTAACTTGGTGAGATAGTGTGGGTGGTTCAGCGACTCAGGGTAAATAAATCTTCACGGTTAGACACAATTCAAAATCTCTTCTATATTGCTGGCAATACAAAATGGGCCACTAAGTGGCACAGTGGACAGAGTGCCAGGTCAGGAGTCAAATCCAGCCTCAGACACTTACCAGCTAGACCATCCCGGGCAAGTCACTTAATCCTGCTTACCTCAGTTCCTCATCCATAAAATGAGCTAGAGAAGGAAATGGTAATCTGGTCTAGTATCTTTGCCAAGAAAATCCCAAATAGAGGTCACAGAGTCAGAAAGAACTGAAAAATACTAAACGAAAATATAGAAAATAGCAAATTATTCCATTAAAAAATCCTCACATCGCAACTCCCCCTTGAAGATTTCTGTTCAGACTTGGCAAATGAAGGACTATGGATTAACTTCTCTTCTAACCCTTCCCAATTTGGGAGATTCCAAGTTCATTCTCTGACAGCAACAAGAAAGAGCGCCTCAATTCTCCCAGAGCCTCTGCACTAAATCCTCCCAGATTCTCAGTGGATGCCCTTGTCTTTTACTTTATTAAGACTGGGGTCATTCAACTCAACCTTTCTCAGCCTTAGTTTCCTCATGTAGAAAGTTTAAATAATTATGGCACCTACCTCACAGGTTTGTTGTGAAGATATATATAGAGATATATAGATATATAGATATATATATATATATATATATATATAATATATATATGTGTGTGTGTTGTGTGTGTGTGTGTTTGTGTGTGTGTATGTGTGTGTACATATATATGTATATACATATTGTGTATACACACATATATACAGATATATACATATGTGTGTCGATATATATATATATATATATATATATATATATATATATATATATGGAGTTTGTGAACCTTAAAGCATCGTGTAAATGCAATGATGAGGGTGATGATACTGAACATCGCTCACACTTCAAAACTTATTTATACCCTCACCTATCTTCCCCTCCTCTATTTTTAAGTTACACAAAGTACTGGCCTCTCTACTTACCAAATGTTACCCCTCTAGCTGTGCCCTTGATCCCATCCCCTCCTGGCTCCTCTAGGTCCTGGATTAATTAGTTATTTGTTTTCCTCTTTATATCCTCAATATCTCTGCACCAGTTCCTCCCTATTTGTCTACAAACATGCTGAATGATACTCGATACTTGAAATTTTAAAAAAACTCTTTCCTTAAACCCTGCTGTCCCCCTCAAGCTATGGTCCCACTTCTCTCTTTTTATGCCACACATCTTATCTTGAAAGTATTACCATTGTAACTCTCAAACACCTGGAGTGTTACATCTGGAGCTCCCAAGGTTGACTGGACAGTCTCAGATAATTGCTGTCTCAGAGATGCAGCTCATTAGCTCTCTTGGAAAAGCCTCATCATCACAAACTCATCTTCACAGGGAAGGTGAAGAACACCTCCCTTTCTCAAGTGCCCTGTCTATCATTACCCACCCCTCTCCAGGAAGGCAGGACCTGTCATCAGTACTATAGCAACCACTATATATGTTAAGTTAGCTCTCGTGCTATTAGTTAGAATCATACAATTTTTAACCAATTCATTTATCCTCAAATTAGAATAACATAGAAACAGATAAAACTAAAACCAGCACCTACATAAGATAATAATTCAGCATCTAGAAGAAGAATATTAAAATAAATTAAAAGTTTTAATTTTAAAGAACAGCAAATTAGTATGCCATACCTTTTAAACTTGGCATTTAAAAAATGAGCTTCAACATATACATCATCATGATGTATCATGACGACTATCATCAGTTATGCCTGCATTCCCTTACATTTTTTTTCATTTCTATATTTGCACACCTAATCTGTGAATATATTTTCTGTTTAAGTAGTGATACTCAGTATCTACATTCTTCTCTTGATTTTTCTTCTTTACTTTGTATAATTTGATGCATTTTCCCACATTTCTTTGTATTCCTCAAATTTATCTCTCTGAACTGCATTATAGTTTTCATTATGTCATAGTTGATTCAGTTATCTCCAAATATGCTTAAGTCATTTCCAGTTTTTGTTGGGTATTTTTTTGGCTATTATAAAATTTACTTTGATTTGATTATATAATGCAAATATGAAGTTTAGAGGCAGGACAGTGCTGTGGCAAGATTATTAAGCATGATGACAGAAGAACTAGGTGTGAATTCTGGCACTGTTAGCTTAGGCAACTGAGAGCTTTAACCTCTCAGAGCAACATTTTCCTCCCATGTAAAATGATGAGATTGGAACAATCTACTTCTAAAGCTCCTTCCAATTCTATGGTTCTATGAACTTCACGAAGTACCAAATATAACCACAGGGAAAATACCGATAAGGAGATGTAGCACAGGACTACTCTAATTTCTTCCCCATGGGTCAGTATGCCAGACTAATATGCAGAAACCCGCCAAAGAAAGAGAAATCTCCCATAGTTTCCAAACAATGAAATCATATCTTTCTCTGTATCCCAGAAGCTTACCTGGATCAGAGTCACTTTCTGCAAACAAGCGAATTTGCTAAAAGTTTCTATGCTGCTGTCAGTCATTCCATCATATCTGACACTTCATGACTCCATGAACCATAACATATCAGGTCCCTGTATCCTCCACTATCTCCCAAAGTATGTCCAAGCTCTTGTAAATATTGAATAAATGCCTATTGTCTAACTCATTGCACTGGGTAGTTTTTGAAGTCTGAATCTATGACCCTATGAGCCTACATCAGCAAGTACCACTTTTCCTCATCCATTCCTGGTTGCTCCCTCATAACTGTACTGGTCATGTAAGGCTACCCACCTATAGATGCTCCTTACCCACTACCTTTGCTACTATATAAACTCATGCTGTTGACTAGGTGTTACCAGCTCTGCTACTATATTTGGCTGTAATGCTGAGAGAAAGCAATTGAAACTCTTTTATTACACAGTGCTCTGTAATTTGAATGCCATGTCCATCACTCTAATGAAATTGTTCTCCCCAAGACAGAAGTTCTTAACCTTTTTGTTTTGTTTCATGGACTCCACTGGAAGTTTGGTGGAGCCTATGAACTTCCTCTCAGAATGATGTTTTTAAATATATAAAAGAAAATATGTAGGATTACAAAAAACTTAATTTTTCCCATCCCAGTTCCAGACCCCCTGAAAGCTATCCATTGATCAATAAGGGATTAAGAATAGACCTTAACTTAAAAATACCCATGCAAGGTGCAGCTATGTGGTGTAATAGATAGAGCACCATACCTGAGTTCAAATTTGACCTCAGACTATATACTTGACACTTAGTTAGCTGTATTACCCTGGACAAGTCACTTAATAACAACTGCCACATACATCCCCAAAAAAAAATCCTATGCAAAAGTCACCTAATTATGTTGGAAAATTCAAAGATGAAAAACTCATGGAATCTCTGGAAAGGGAACCTTAATGATTATACATATTCTTAGTATCACATAGTACCTTTACAAAAATGGATCATGGTCTAGGGTACAGAAAAAATCTAAATAATTGGGGAAAAAACAGATGCAATAAAATACCTCCTTTATAGATGAAAACACACAAAAAATAGTAATTACAGGAAACACAAGCAAAAACCAAATTGCTAAATAAAATATGAACAAGGTGAATTTGTAGATAAGAAGTATGAAATGAAGATAATCTTCACAGTTTATTATAAACATTTTAGGCCAATAAAGATGAATAAAATAAAAATGAATAAATATTTCTGTTTCTTATTTTAAGAAATTTTTATTATATATAATAAAATATTTTTAAATAAGAAAGAGAAATATTAAGCAATCTGATCTCAGAAAGTAAAACTGAACAAGCTATGAGATACAAAGGAAAATATGAACCAGGTGCAAATATATTTACACATTAATTCTGCCAAAGTTTTAGGGATCAATTAATACTTATTCTATAAAATTATTTAAAATAATTGAGAAAAAAAGAACTCTAGCAAATTCCTTTTATGAAACAAATATGGTGACTAATAGCTGTGGGAAAGGGCAAAGGAGAAGGAGGAAGGGATAAGATAAAATAGAGAAAGAGAACTACAGACCAAAATCATTAATGACTATTGATGATGCATTTTTTAAAAAATCCTAGCAAAAAGATTATAACAATATAATCTCCCTCAAAAAAATATCCACCATAACAAATCTGAGTTTATACCAGTGATGTAAAGATGGTTATATTGCAAAAAATAACATAATTGTATCAATAGGTGGAGAGGAGGAAAACAAAATGAATACCTTTGGAAAATAATAGTCTTCATTTATACTAAATCCCTAAAATTCATAGGCAAGGAAGAGGCCCTTTTCACAAAATCCCAGGGTTTCTGAAAGCTGGAAAGGACTTCAGAATTCATCTAATGCAACCTTTATAGAGAAATAATAGCCACTATAACATACTCACAAAATTTAATTTTCATCTAATATGATAAAAAATATATTTCTAAAGTCAAATATTGGTATTACTTGTATTAGAGAAATACTGAAAGCTTTCACAAAAACAGCCTGTCTCCCAATTACCACTTGATATAATTCTTCAAATGCTTGTAAAAGCAATGGCAGAAGAAAAGAAATCAAAGGCTTAAATATATGCAAATTGGAAACAAAAATATCTCCACTTGCAGATAACATGATGGTTTACTTAGAAAACTCCGGAGAATCAATGAAGAACTAATTGAGATAATTAATAGCTTCATTAAATAGCAGGATAAAAAAATAAATCCAAGAACACCACGAGCACTTCAATAACACAAAAACAAAAATAATCTAATGATCAAAGAGAAATCCCATTCAAAATAACAAAATGCACAAAATATCTGGAGGTAAATTTACCCAAACACATTCAAACTATATTAATACCATACCAAAAAAAAAACTTCTTGTTAGAATTAAAAGAAACCAAGTAATTGGAGTGATATTCATAATTCATTCACTCATGTTTGAGCTCCGTCATTATAATAAAAATGGCATTATTACCTAAATTAATTTACACTTTTCATGCTACACCAGTCAAAGTACCAAGAGGTTACCTTACAGAACTGCACAAAATAATAACAAAATTCATATAATGGAACAAAACAATCTCAAGGGAAATATTTTTTTAAAAAAAGAAATTAAGAGGACTTATCACTTCTGTGTCTCAAATTATATTATAAACAATAATGACTAAATCCAGTTGGTAGTCACTAAAAAATAGAGAAGTAGAACAGTGGGATAGATTACATAAACAAGAATGACAAAAAAGTAGTCCAATGCTCAGTAAATCCAAGAACATAAACTCATAGGAGGAAGACTATGAAGTAGTCTGGCAAAAGCTAGGTTTAGGCCAGCAACTTGCACCAAACACTACAATATGTAACAAATGAATGTTTAACAACAATGACAAAAAAATCCACATCATTTTAAAATGAAAGCACGGAAGCAGTTGCTTTTCACAACTACTGCTGAGGGTACAATTCTTAACCAAGCCTATAAGTGATCATAAAAGAGAAACTACTTCATTTCAACTGCACAAAATTTAAAACTTTTGCAAGAACAAAATCAAAGGAGTTAGTAGAAGAAGAGAAATTGTCAATTTGGGGGCAAACATTAGCAAAAATATGTTTGACAAAAGTCTGATGTCCATGATATACAGGAAATTTTCATGAACGTTTAAAAAAATTTTCAGAAAAGGTAGTGCAAACTATCAAAAAACAAAAAAAGTTGCTCCAAATCAGCAATAATAAAATAAAACTACTGAAATTTTATCTCACACCCAGAAAATTGGCAAAGGCAACAAGGAACATAAGGAGACACTTAACACTGTTTAAAACTCAGCTTAAGTACTGCCTGCTTGAAAAGGTCATTCATAATTGTCCTATCAGTACTCCCCAAGTCATTCCATATTTATTTTGTATATTTTCTGTATTCATTTATTTGTGAACATGCTGTTTAACTTCTAGTTAAATGTAAGCTTCTTGAAAGTAGACACTGTCTTTATAATTTTACTCTGTATCCTCAGCACCTAGGACAATTGATGAGATGTAGTCATCGCTGAAGAACAAATGCTTGTTTAAAGACTGATTTGAATTCCCTCCCCTTGGATCGCCTTCTTTTCAAATCCTACTCTTCCTTCAAGATCTAATTCAAATGCCAATTCCTCTTTAACCTTTCCCCTATCACCTTGCTGAATTCTCTTACAACCCCAGTTGTTCAATTTCTGTGTATTTGTCCTGTTCTGCTTCACAATACACATATTCTATGTGCCTATCCCTTCTCTTATTATAGACTTGAATGTTCCTTGAGGCCAGGGACTGCATTTTATTCATCGAAGTAGTCTCCCAACAGCCTGACATACTCCTTGTATATAGAAAGCACTTGATAAATATTCATAGAATTGAAGGAGACAACACTGTCAAACTTTTTCATGCTGTGAATATTTACTTTGAAACATGTTTACAGAGCTTTGAAAGTAAAGTGTAAAGTCTGTAATCTGTGCTAATCCATAAATAATCCCTAATCCTTGTTTAAACCATTACTTTCAAATTACATCTCCACTCAATCTTCTAAAAAAAAAATGGTATAGCCAAACTGGATAATTTGAGTTCTGTTTTCCCCTCATTTTAGAAGTAGTAATGAGCAGTAAAAGAAAAACTCCAAAATGTAGATGGAAAAGGGAGAGGAACCAAGTGAACATAATTAATCAAAGCGCAGGCATTTGCTAAAAACTTAATATTTCTCCTACGAACTGAGGATATAAAGACAAACGACAAACAGTCCCTGCTCTCAAAGAGCTTGGATTCTAATCAAAGAGAACAAATATAAAATAATAATAATTATAATTAACAAATAATATATAATAATATAATAATAAATATATATAATAAAATATTCACAAAATGAAAACAAGGTTGTTTGGGAAGGGGATTAGGAAAAGATCTGTGGGGAAAGTGGTTTTTAATTACATAAATAAACTCAGAATAGATAGCACGAAACTGTATTTTTATTTTCCAAATATTGATGATGACACCTTTTAGTATAATTTCTACTTATAATTATTGCATTTTTTTCTATCTGCGTACCAGGTTGAGTACACAGAGCATTACAGGCATGGGGAGAAACATGAGCAAAGATATGGAGTGGGGAGGGCACACAGTATACAGCTCTACAGAGTAGATGATTTTGACTGATGCATAAAATGTTTAAATTAATGTTGATAATTGTGAAAAGGAAGGGGTTGTGAATACGTAAGAAATCTGGAAATGCAGAAAAGGCCCAGATTGTGGAGGACCTTGAATTTAAGTCAAAGTGGTATGAACATTATTCAAGAGGCAATATGGCGCTCCTGATCATTTCTGAGCAAAGAAATGGTATAACAAGATTTAGGTGTAAGAAGAAATGATCTGTTAATGCATAATATAAATGCCTGGGTTTTGTAACTAGTGAATGTACCTTCATGTTAACTACCAAATATAACTCTAACAACACACAACTGATCCAATAGTTCCTAGAATATTGGTGTCTTCCAATTCTTGACCTAATCCGTAGTCTTTCCTAGGTTGCTGCCATTGCCTCCTCATTTACTCACCTGGCTCCAAATCTCCCCCAACTGAAATCTATTCTCCACATAGCCACCAAAGGTATTTTCCTGAATTCTGGTCTGTTTGGGTCTCTCTCTCTCATCCATTCAATAAACTCTAGTGGAAAGTAATTGACTCAAAAAATCAAATATCAACTCCTCTCTTACACATTTATTCCCTTCCATACTGGACTATTCACTGTTTGGAACAAATGAGCCTCCATCTTCCATCTCTTGGCCTTTGCATTAGCCATCACCCATTCTTTAGAATGTTTTGCCTCATTACCTGTGCTTCTTGGAATCCCTGATTTCCTTCAAGACTCAGCTGATGGAGCCCTTTCTGCATGAAGCCTTTCCAGGACTATCATTTTGTATGTGTATACATGCATAAAACACATTCAAATTTATATACATATATGAATACATACATCATATATACATATATGTATATATGCATGCACACACATGTTGCCTCTCCTATTCAACTATACCTTCCTCAAGGGCAGGAATTATTTTTCTTTCTTTATCCCAGGAGTGGCGCATAATAAGTGCTTAATAATTGCTCAATTTACAACAGAATTAATACAAAGGGGAAAAGTACAAATAAATATAAAGTAGTTAAATACGATGGAGTTTGGGAGAGAAGACCCTGGTAGTTGGGGGAATTGGGAAAAGCTTCACTGTGAAGATAGTGCTAAGCCATCAGGAAGGAAGGAAGGAAAGAAAGAAGGAAGGAAGGAAGGAAGGAAGGAAGGAAGGAAGGAAGGAAGGAAGGAAGGAAGGAAGGAAGGAAGGAAGGAAGGAAGGAAGGAAGGAAGGAAGGAAGGAAGGAGGGAAAGAGGGAAGGAGGGAAGGAAGGCAGGGAGGGAGAGAGGGAGGGAGGGAGAGATTCTATGAGGTAGACGTGAAAGGAAGTGCATTCCAGGCCCGGGAAATGGGCAGAGCAAAGGCACTGAAATGGAAGACAAAATATTATGAGTAGTGTCACTGGATCATGGAGCATATGTAGGGGAGTAAGGAAACTGGAAAATAGGGAGAGAAAATAGGTTGGGGAGGTCTTAAAATAGATGATTTCATATACGATTCTGGAGATGAGGAGGAGATAATGGAGGACTCAGGAGTATACTTTAGAAAGATTACTTTAATGACCAAGTGGAGAATGGACTGGAGTGGGGAAAGACTTAAGGTAGGGACACCAATCAGAAGACTGCTACAATAGTCCTGGCAAAAGGTAAGAAGAATCTACAGAAGCATGGCGGATCGGAAGGGGATATTATGCATGTGTGTATATGTGTGCATATAAGTATGTACATGTATATATATGTATATTCATAAATGTACATGTGTATATATTGTGTTGTTATACCTAGCCATATATGTACACATACATGCATACACTGAAGACACATGTTTATGCATGCATTCCTATATGAATGTTTATATACATGTGTATATGTGTGTGTATATTCACACACACACAAATGAGAAAAATGTGAGGATAGAAATCACAAGACTTGGCCACAGACTGGATTTGTGGGATGATTTTGAGTAAAGAATTAAGGATGCTACTGAAATCACAAATCTGGGCAAATGGAAGGACAGTGGCACTTTTAGGGGCATTAGAGAAGTTTTGTGGAAGAGGAATAGCAAAATTCGGTTTTGGAAATATGGAAGTAGAAATGGCAGTATCTGGAAACAAATGGATATTTAGGATGACAGAAAAGTGCAAGACTGGGAAGGATGGTGAAGTATTTGACAGAAATAAAAAATTCTGAAAAAGGGGAGGGGTTTGGGGGAAAAATCAAGAAATCATTTCTGAACATGCTGAGCTTGAATTGTCCAAAAGGCAATTAGTGATGTGAGCCTAAGGGCCAGGGTAGGCTTTGGCTAGATAAATAGATCTGTGAATCATTTGCATAGAGATTATAGTTAAATCCATGGGAGCTGACAAGGTTACCAAGAAAGAGAATGTAGAAGGAGAAATCATAGGGGATAGAGGTTGTAGGACAGAACAGATTCTTGGGAGGACCCGCCACTAAAAGAATGTTAATAGCAGTCAAACATAAGATGAGAACCAAGAGGAAAGCAGTGTCATGGAAAAATATAAAAAAAAAAAAAGGAAAGAAGGAGGGAGTATCTTGGAGGAGAGATTGATGAATAATGTAAAATACAGCAAGCAGGGTTGAGGAGGATGCAAATTGAACGAAGACCGTCAAATCTTGCAATTAGGAGAACACTGATCACTTTGGGAAGAGTAACTTCAGTTGAACAGTGGGCTCAGAAGCCAGATGGCAAAGGATTGGAGAGACAAAGTTGAATGAGACATGAAAACCACAAGTGTAGAAGCTTTTTCCAGGAATGTTGCTGAAAGAGGAAGGGAAGGTATAGGACAACAGCTTGATTATAGAATTTATAGCTGAGACAGAACTTAGAAATCATCTCCTTAAAACTGTCATCTTACAGAAGAGGAAAATGAAACTCATAAAGGTCAAGGAACTTGCCTTGGGTCACACAAGTAATCAGCAGCAGAGCTGAGATTGAAAAACCAGTCATCTGACCCTGGACCCCCTTCTTCACTGCTCAGCCCCCTTTTCTTTGTATCAAAAGAGCAGTACATTCTGAGTGGCATGTATAAGAGGTGCTATAGACATACGTAACAGAAAGGTCAAAGAATCACTAAGTCCATCAATAAGTACCTAGTATATATTCCAGGTGCTGAGGATGCATAGACAGAAGTGAAATAACCCCTGCCCTTGAGGAGCTTCCATTCTACCAGAAATACAACTTATACATATGCAAATATCTACAAAGTTTATCAGACAAAACAGCCTTTATTCTTTTTTAATTTGGGGGGAGAAGGTACTAGCAGCTGAGAGAATTAGGAAAGGTGAAGGTCAGGCTTGAGCAGTGCCTCGATTGATGAGTCCGTGATGAGGAGAGAATATATCCTACATATAGGAGGAGTGTGTGTGTGTGTGTGTGTGTGTGTGTGTGTGTTCTTCCTTCGTTGTTGAAGACCATGCCATCAGAGAAATGATGACATGACTTACACTTGACTTTGTTTTGAGTGAGGGAGGGCTGTGCAGGTCACCAGCCTTACTTCTCCTCCACAGCCATCTGAATCCAGTGACCAGATGTTCATCAGGATGACTGGAGATGACCCAGGATGAGGCAGTTGGGGTTAAGTGACTTGCCCAAGGTCACACAGCTAGTAAAGTTAAGGGTCTGAGGTGAGATTTGAACTCAGGTCCTCCTGACTCCTGCACTGGTGCTCTATCCACTGTACCACCTAGCTGCCCTTATAGGAGGCAGCATAGAGATTAAACGTGGAGTAGTGAGTACAATAAGAAACAATGGGAATAAGAAAGCCCCTTTGGTTGGACCATGGTGTAGATGACAGGGAGTGACCAATAAATGAATCAGTAAGTATTTCTTTAGGCAGCTAAAGAGTCCAATAGACAGGCAGGCTCTGGATCTGCAGTCAGGAAGACCATAGTTCGAATCCTGCCTCAGACCCTTAACTTTACTCTGGGCAAACGACTTAGCCTCTGTCTGTTTTGTTTTCTCCAACCATAAAATGGGGATTGTAGTAGCACCTACTTCCCACAGTTGTTTTGAGGATTAAATGAGAGAATTATTTTTAAGGAAATATTTCTTAATCACCTTCTTTATGCCAAATACATAGGTCCCAGGGATACAAATACCGCTCCCTAGGAACTTCTGTTCTAATGGGGGAGATAGCAAGAACGTAGGCAAATACATACAGAACAAGAATAAGGAAAATAAACACCCAATTGTTCAATTCAAGATCGTTTGGGAGGGGGAGCACTAGCAGTTGAGGAGACCAGCAAAGCCTTTATGAAGAAAGTGGTGCTGGACTCAAATCTTGAAGGTCAAATGGAATTCCATAAGGCAGAGAGAGGCAAGGAGGGAGCACATGGCCAGGGAGAAGCCACAGAGAGGGGCAGGGGAGCCCTGTGGACAAGGAGCAGAGAGGCTAGTTGGGTCTAACTGCAAATTTCAAAAAGAAAAGTACCATCCAATGAGGCAGGAAAGGTAGGTTGGGGCCAGGTTGAGAAAGGCAAGAAAAGCTAAACAGAGGAGTTTATATTGCTCCTAGAAGCTTAGGGAACCACTGTAGCTGATTGAGTAGGAGGGTGATATGGCTGGATCTGTGCTTAAGGGAAATCACTCTGGCTGCAATGTGTAGGATAGACTGATACAGGGAAACCCTTGAATCCGGGAGAACCATTAGGAAATGAAAAGGTAGTGAGGGTGTGAACTGAGCTGGTACCTAGGTGAGGAGTGAAGGGAGGGGAGTGCCTGTGACAGATGTTGTGGAGGTAGAAACAGCAAGGTTAGACAACTGATTGGCTATTGGGGGCCCAGGAGGTTGAGGAGATGAGAATGACAAGATGACGAACCCAAGAAGCTAAGGAAAAGTTTGAACAGAATTTGGAAAATTTGGAAGAGGGAAGGGTTTGGAGCAAAGACAAGGAGTTCACCGTTAGATGTGTTGCATTTGATATGTCTCTCAAACATCCATTTTGGAATGTCTAATAATAAGACTATGGTGTGTATGGGACCAAATCTCTGGTCAGAGGCTGGGACTGGACATGTAGATAAGGAAATCATAGACACAGAGATGATCATGAAAACAGATGAGAACACCACTGGGAAGAAAAGAAAAGGGGCTAGGATAGAGTCTTGGGGAACTGCCATATTTAGGGGAAATAATATGAAATAAGGCCAGTTTATGAATAGGAACCATAAAGAAAATTGCATATAGTAGTTGACCTTCCTCTACCCTTCAAGGGATGACACCTCCAACATCCTCTACAGAAGTAAGTAGGTTTACACAGGCAGGCAAAAGCATCAAAGATTCAGTACTGTTTTAAGGAGATGAGATTGGATGGAATGACTCCTATAATGGTCCTGGTCAGCCTTTGTCAAAGGAAGGGTCTTGTCAGACTTGTTGCATCCAGGTGGAATCAATAGTGGTCAGTAGTCCCAAGCGTAGGAATGGACCTTTGTAAAAGAACAGAGAAAAGCCCTTTTAGTTACCCACACAGATGGGTAACTGTGCTTGCTCCCAAGAAAATGTTATTTAATTCTAAGATGAAAGGAACAGGTCTACTAATCATCCCTGCAGCTTAAACTTGCCCCGACCGCGTGCTAAACACATTTTTTACAATCTGGCAGTGATCTTTGCCTATTAAGCATCTCTGGCTGCAGAGAAGTGATATTGATTTATTTCACTTTTATGGCTGGAGGTATTTATGCCTATTTGCTTCCTTGCCTCTTCATCCCAGTTTAAAAAAAGAATCCCTTGGTGGTGGTAGAACAGAAAGCAGATGATTCATAGTTTTATGGCTTGAAAGAGCAAAGAGCTGGACAGTGGGAGAAGGAAAGAACTGTTCAGGCAATTCTAGCATCTATCAGGTCTTCCTTTTTATTTGCACATCAGAAAGGGAGGAGGAGGGAAAGAGATGGAACAATTAGAAAGAGTCAGAGGAACAGGGGGAAAGCAGAAAATAGAGTAATGAGAGCTGAGGGCCATTAGTTTGAGCCTTTGCTTTGCTACCAACTAGCAGTGTGACCTTGAGTAAGTCACTTACTTCTGTTGGTCTCAGTTCTCTTATTGGTGAAAATCAGAGGCTCACTTTCTAGTACATAAGTCAGGCAATCAATATAGCATTTGATAAGGACCTACTATGTGCCATGCACTGTGCTAAGCATGGGAGATACAAAAAGAAGTAAAAGACAATCTTTGTCCTCATGAAGCTCACAATAATGGGGGAGGGAGCAAACAAACAAATGTGTGTTAGCAAGGAGATATATATATATAATATATATATATATATATATATATTTAATTATCCTGTGTGTGTGTGTGTATGTATACACACACACACAGGATAATTAAAAAGTAATTAAAAGAGGGAAGTCATTAGAATTAAAAGGGGTTGGGAAAAGTTTCCTGTAGAAGATAGAATTTTTGTCAGAGACTCGAAGGTAGACAGAGGAGCAAGGAGGTAGAGTGAGGAGAAAGAGCATTCCAGGCATGGGGAACAGCCAGAAAAAATGACTAGTGCCAAGAGACAGAACGCCTTGCTCAGATAAGAGTCCCTGGCTTGAAGAGCACATGGTGGGGAACAGAGCAGAAGAAGACTGGAAGGGTTGGAGTTGAGGGGACCAAGTTAGGAATAGCTTTGAATGCCAAGGAGAGGCTTTCGTATTGGATCCTGGATAAATCCTGGACAGGGAGACACTGGAGTTTATTCAGTGGAGGCGGGGTATGATGTGGTTGGGCTTACGCTTTAAGAAATCACTTTGGAGGCTCAATGGAGGATGGAATGAAGAGGGGAGAGACTTGAGGCAAGCAGAACCATGAGCAGACCATTGCAATAATCCACGGCTGTATAGAGAAGAGAAGGGGGTATCTTAGAGAGATGTAGCAAAGGTAAAATCAACGGATCGTGGCAATAGATTGGAAATTCTGCAGTCATAACAATTGACATTTATATAGCACTTTAAAGTTTGCAAAGGGATATGTAGTGTTATGGTTACAGCATTTAAGTCTCAAAACATCTCTATGAGGTGGGTACTACGGTTATTATTCACCCCATTTTATAGATGAGGAATGTCATTGTTGGTAGTGAGTGAATGAATGGATGGATGCATGGATGGATGGATGGATGGATGGATGGATGGATGGATGGATGAATGAATGAATGAAAAAAAGCATTTATTGAACATCTATGTGCCAGTTTCTATATTAGGTGGGATCCAAATACATTAGTATAATAATTGCTTTCTAGGAATTGACACTCATAGGGGCAAATAAGACAAACAGAGGAGTCTTGGCCATCAACGTGATACAATGGATACAGTGCTAAGGTCTAGAATCAGGAAGACTTCCTGAGTTCAAATCTGGCTCCAGACACTTATTAGCTGTGTGACCCTGGACAAGTCACTTAATCCTATTTGTCTCAGTTTCCTCATCTGTAAAATGAGCTAGAGAAGAAAATGGCAAATCACTCCAGTGATCCAGCCAAGAAAATCCCAAATGGGGTCACAAAGAATTGGACACAATTGAAAAACGACTGGACAACAGCCAGGTAAGAGAAGAGGTCTGAAGAGAGACAAAGATGGTAAATAGAGACATAAGCCAGTCTTTATGCCCCTCCTAGAAATAATGGCAGTAGTAACACCATTACTAATTCCAGGCCTGGGTGGCAACATGCAGCGATGCACACAAGATGCCCCAGGAGGATAGCTGCATGGGAGAGAAGATGACCAAAAGTGAATTAGGAGAGTATACACTCATATCCAAAACTGTTTGGACAGCTCAGCCCCAGGATGGACTTCCAAAAGGGAATGGATGAATTCCCTCAGAGGGAGAACGAGAGAGGGAGAGAGAGAGAGAGAGAGAGAGAGAGACAGAGAGAGAGAGAGAGAGAGAGAGAGAGAGAGAGAGAGAGAGACAGAGACAGAGACAGAGACAGAGAGAGACAGAGACAGAGAGAGACAGAGACAGAGAGAGTCCCTGAAAGTCATGTCTAGACGATGTTGTTCTAGGTAGGGAGAAAAGGGTGGCAAGGGGGTACCCAGGGTGCATGACTGCATGAGCTATGGAATGCTTGTTTCCTCCCCTTACGCCTGCTTCTAGTACTTCTTTTCCTTCTATCCTTCATGGAGCTGCCAAAATAACATTCCTAATACACAGATGTGATGATGACACTTCCCTGTTCAAAAAGTTCTTGTAGATCTCTATTGAACTACAATGAAATACAAACTCCTTAGTCTAATAGCTAAAGTATTCTATGGTGTGACTGAACCATTCATTGTCAAAGTGACATAATGGGAAAAATATTGATCTGGCAGCAGAAGATCTAGGTTCTAGTCTTGGTCAAGCTCTTTATTATCTGGATGGCATTTCCTCTGTCCACTTGCTTCCTTCCTTTGTAAAATAAGAGTAATTATAACTGTGCTGCCCGCCTCATGAACCTGTTATGAGGGGAAAAAAGACTTCATAAATCTTGATGTGCTTCAAAAATGCAAATTACATATATTATCTCATTTGATCTTCATAGGTGCCATCATTATCCTCATTTTACAGATGAGTAAACTGAGGCTGAGAGAGGTTAAGTGACTGGGCCAGGGCCATACAGTAAGTGTTGGGAATGGAATTCAAACTTGTCTCCCTGATTCCAGGTCCAGTGCTCTATCCAGTATGCCATGCTAGTCTTCAAAATTAAGAATTAATATTATGTTTCCTGGTGTAAAGACCTCCCTTGAATGAAAGATAATTGCTCCTGAGAGTCAAAACTTGTAGCCAGATGATAAAATCTTAGATTGAGAACTGGGAGCTACCTTGAATTGAACCCTCTCATTTTCCAAATGAGGAAACTGAGACCCGTAAAACTTAAGTGACTTGCCTAGGGTCACACAACAATAATGGTCCAAGGTAGGATATAGATCAAGGTCTTCTTGACCTGGATTCCAAAGTCATTTCAACTGCACCCTATTACTCCCTATTACTACAACGCTACTCTTAAAGACTACATTACAAAAAACTGGCATTGTCAGCTGTTCACTGTATATATTCTATTGACTCTACAATCATCCAGGCCATTCTTCATGCCTAGAGTGCATTCCACTGACATCCCCTTCATGTCTTACCTTCTTTCCAGACCTAGCACAGAAGTCAACTCCTCCATAAAGCCTTCACCCTCCCTCACTGTTGACAATGACTTCTCTCTCCTCAAATTCCATCAAGAGTGCTTTATTTTGGATTTCTCTTTTCCCATGATCATAATGAACCTTGAGAGAGTGTAGTGTTGTGGAATGAGCGTTGGTCTTGGAGGCAGAAGACCTGTGTTTAATTCTCCACTCTCTCACTTTACTAGCTGTGTGATAGTGGGCAAGTAATTTTAACCTCTGTGCCTCAGTTTCCTCTTCTGTAAAATGGGAACAATAATACTTTTACTACCTATTTCACAAGACTGCTGAAGGTAAAGTATTATGTAATATGAATATTCATTTGTGTGTGCCTCATATTATTATTTCTATTAGATAATAAACTCCTAAACAAAAGGGATTTTTCATCTTTGCAACACCTAACACAGTGTCTAGCACACAGTAAGCCTTCTGTAAATACATGCTGAAGGGAATTGGATCTAACTGCATGGATTTGAGAGTCTTTAAAACTTGATTGGTATTGGCATCAGCTAAGATTTGAGAAGCAGCAGACCTGTGGCATGGTCTCCCTGATGGCAAGTTCTTTCTATCTGGCAAGGCATACCCAAGTATCTCTTAGAATTGAAGTGGGTCAGAGGTTGAACAAAAGAGGGGCAGGGATTGGCATGTGTCGTCTAGTAGATATTAAAACTGCTAAGTCAATTGCACAAAGGTTAGAGAGGGTTCTAATCAGCAAAGCCAGGAGAGAGATTCAAAGAGAAAAGTCTAAAGTAGCAGGTCAGATTTAAACACCAAACAAGCAGGGGTGATAAGTTCCAGGTGAGGTGGACTCAAAGATAATTGAATCTGACTCTTCTCCTTTTCATGATCTCCAAAGTCTCTAATGAAACTGCCTTCTCTGGTCTTTAAAGGAACATTACCTGACTGTCCCCTAATATCCTACCAAATTCTGATACTGGGCGTCATTGTAAGTCCAAGGCACAGTCTAGAGAATAATATCTAAATAAGAGCCAAAGGGAAAGACAAGGCGAATAACTGGAGATTAGCCACGAGGAAATAGGAAGTACATAGATCTAATTGGATAATCATATTTCTACTTTGAATATATTTCTTTGACCTTGTGTTGTTTATATCTTTACCAGTGATTCGATGAGGCGGTGTAGAGTAGTGGAAGAGCATGTGGTTTGGAGTCAGGAAGACCTAGGTCAGAA
Source organism: Bettongia penicillata ogilbyi (assembly GCA_023548195.1). Lineage (NCBI taxonomy): Eukaryota > Metazoa > Chordata > Mammalia > Diprotodontia > Potoroidae > Bettongia > Bettongia penicillata. Next base: position 9,873,186 of record JAJHZJ010000162.1, on the reverse strand, counting down.
AGACCTGCCTCTGATCTATGCTGCCAACATGACCCCCTTAGAGGGTACTAGACCCCTTTGTGTTGTGCTTCAGGTAACTCTCTGAGCCTAAAAAAAATGCAAATCAATTACCAATCTGCACTAATACAGATTGTTTTTAAATGGGAGTGCCCTATAACATCAAAATCATAAGTTTAGTCCAAATAAATAAATTATTGAGATACATATGTAGGTGACATATATGTATATAAATGACCCAAAGTGGGAGAGATAACCAACACATTGATACTCTGACTCTAATAAAGTCAGATTTAAAAAGATCTCATCATTGTCTAGAATAGGACTTCTTAAACTTTTTCCACTCACTACCCTTTCAGTGCTTCTTAAACAGTGGGTTGCAATGGGGTCTTAACCCACAGTTTAAGAAGTCATGGGCTGAATCTAATAAGATAAAGTTAAATAGGTTCAAATGTAAGTCTTACACTTGGGTCCAAAAATTCAATTTCACAAACACCAAATAGAGAAATGTGACTAGTTCCTTTGCTAAAGATGTCAGAGATTTCATAATCTTGGTCAGCAATGTGACATGGCAGACAGAAAAAATCAAGTGATTTGGTGGAATGGTATATTAAGGGAGGCATGGATTACAGAAATAAGGAGATAGTTCTTCTCTACTATATCCTGCTCAGATCATTTCTGGAAAATTGTGTTCACTTCTGGGCCCCACGATTTAGAAAAGATAGTAGCAAAATAGAGCATATTCAGAAGATGGCAGCCAAGGTGGTTGTCCTTAGACAAAAATGGCAATGACATATAAAGATTGATTGGAGGAGTTGGACATATTTGACCTAGAGAAGGAAAGGCTCAGGAAATATATATCTCTTTTTAAGTATTTTAGTGCCTATCAATGTGTGAAAATGATTAAAGTTATATTTTTTAAGCCCAAGGACCCAGAACAAACAACTATGAAAATGAATGAATTGCAAAGAGGTGAACTTTGGTTCAATGTCAGGAAAAACTCCAAGCAATTACAGCTGTCCAAAAGAAGGGAACGGGCTGCTAAGGTAGGAGCCTCACTAGAAGTCTTCAAGAGCATGCTGGATAACCATTTGGAGGATGTGGGGGAATGTTGTAAAGGAAATATATGTCCAGATGTGGATTGTAATTTATGATTTCTAGAGTCCCTTCCAGCTCTGGAATTCAATTATTGTGTTTCACCCCAGCAATAAACCCTGGGGCCCCTTGTCCTGTGATCTCTTCTGAAGAGTACAAGGATTGTTGTATTGCTTTATCGTCAGCGTCGTAGTCACATCAGGGTTTGTTCCGCTATTCCTCAAATCATTGGGCATTTCTTTTCTTTCTAGTTCTTGGATTCCACAAAGTTCTGCTATTAATATCTTGGCATATAAAGGTATTTTATTTCAGTCGTTGACCCCCTTGGATATACATCTAAATTTTACATCAATGTCATTGAATATGAATATTTAGTCTCTTCGTCTGGAGGGGAAAAAAGGCAAAAATCACAAAGGAAATAATGAAAAAAAGTAGGAATGAAGGGTCAAGCAGTACCAGAATTCCACATTATAGTACAAAGCAGTAATCATCAAGATAACTTGATACTGGTTAGAAAATAAAGAAGTCCACCAGTGGAATAGATTAGGTATATGATACACAGAAGCAGAAAACAAAGGAATCTAGTGTTCAATAAACCAAAAGACTCAAACTACTGGAGTAAGAACTCATTTATTTAACAAAATTTCCTAAGAAAGCTGAAAATCAGTCTATCTAGTTGTCCTCCATGCCTGGAATGCTCTCCATCATCTCCACCTATTGGCCTCTCTGGTTTCCTTTAAGTCCCAACTAAAATCCTATCTTCTACAGAAAGCCTTTCCCAACCTCTCTGAATTCTAATCCTTTCTTTCTGTTAATTATTCTCCATTTATCCTGTATATAGTTTGCATATATTTGTTTGCTTGGGAGTCCCTCAAGGGTAGCGACTGTTTTTTACCTCTTTTTGCATCTCCAGTGCTTATAATGTCATTGTTGCTCAGTTGTGTTCAACTCTTTGTGACCCTGTATAGGGTTTTCTTAGCAAAGATACTGGAGTGATTGCCATTTGCTTCTCCAGTGGACAAAGGCAGACAGAGATTAAATGACGTGCCAAGGATCTCACAGCTAGTAAATGTCTAAGACCAGGTCTTGAACTCAGGTCTTCCTGACTCTAGGCCCAGTATGGTTATATCCACTGAGCCATGTAGCTGTCTCCAGTGTGTCTGGTACATAGTAGGCCCTCAATAGGTGCTTATTGACCGACTGACTGTTTCAGGGGTTTTGTCTTTTCTTTTTTTTTATTAAATGAAGGGGAATAGGATGGAGAGAAAATAGAGTTTTGTTAATTAAAAAAATAAATTTAATTTTTACAGAAGAAAAGGAGATGGTTCAGACAAGTAGTAAGAGCAAGAGCACGTCCATATTCTGCTGGTTTTCTGAGCTGAAAACAGACTGGATGTGACAGGGACAAATTGATGATCCACAAAGAGTTAAACAGAAAATCAACCCCATAACTAAGAGGACATTCAAGAGTCTCCTCCTGAAAGTGGGGGGTGATACCTTTGCCACATATGACCTCTAAGATTGAGCCCACTTTTCCCTGGGCTCTGCATGTACTGGTATTAGAATATGCCATAGACTTTTGGGGAGAGGGATCTTTTATACGAATTTTTCCTATTATACCATCTTAGTAAATGTTATTGGTCATTTTATAATTATAAATTGATTTCATGGCAATTAGAGATCAATTCATATCTCTACCTGCTTTAGAAAACCACTATGTGACACTAAGTGAGTCACTTTGAGGTGACTTGGGGGCGGTCTCAGTTTCCTCATTTGTAAAATGAAGGGTTTGAATCCAAAGACTTCTAAGGTATTTTCCATGGTTCTCGTCCTCACCCCAATATCAGGAAGAAAGCAATACTTCCCTAGTTATTGGGGGAGGGGGGAACAGAATGAAAACAACTCTTGACAGAATCAGAAATATCCTAATAATGAGTCATGTATTTTTGGACCTGAGTGGCGTAGGCATTGTTTTATTTGGCTATGCATTCATGTTACAAGGATTTTGTTTTCCTTTTTTTTCCCAAAGAGATGAAGGGTAGGAGAGAAAAAACATTTTTATTCACTGAAAAAAAACCTGAGCTTTAATTCTCTTCTTAACTTTGCTATGTGACCTTGAGCAAATCTCTTCATATTTCCGCACCTTAGTTTCCCCATCTCCCAAAATGAGGCAATTGGGCTAGATGATGGTAATAATAATTCATATTTATATGGTCTTTTAGGGTTTACAGAGCACTTTCCTCACAATGGCCCTGTTACATAAGTAGTGCAAGAATTATTATCCCCATTTCAGAGATGAGGAAAATGAAGCTTAGTGGGGCTAAATGACTTGTCTGTGTTCAGGAAACAGATTAGTTATTGGAGCCAGGATTTAAACACAGTTGTTTTCCTTTCTCCAGGCTCAGTACTTTGCCCATTATACCATGGTGCTGGTCTCTAAGTGCCTGGCCCATTCTATAACTTGCTCCCCAAATCAGGAATGAGGGAGAGAAACTTCTATAAGGCACAGTTGTAAAAGAGTAATGAATTTGTAGGTGAGAAATCTGGAAATCAGCTCTGACTCTTCTAGAAAAACTACAAGTCTTTGGGCAAAAATTTTGTCTCTATTTATCAGTTTCCTCTTCTGGAAAATGGGGATCCCTAAGTTGTCTTTCATCTAAAAATACCTATGATTCTACATACCTAGTTAAATTATGACTCTTTGGCATCCAAAGGGAAAGACTTTAACTGAAGCCAGTGATCAGCCCATGTCATGAAAGAATAAATTACCTGGGGAAATGCAATCGTATAGAGGGTGAGCACAGAAACCCTTGTTATTCTTCTTAATGTCTTGGAGCCTGGCTAAACTACAGGCTTCAGTAATAGCATGTGGGTTAGGTTGCTTCATAGGTTAATTATACATGGTGTAGAAAGTATTTCCTTTCATCTGTTCTAAATTTGTTCTCTTTTAATTTTGTCAAGTGGTGCCTTGTTCTCCGATTAGGGGAAAGGGTAACCGGGAGTCTGCAATTGTCTTTCTCTGTGCCATCCATTATGTTCCCCACCTCTGTGATAGTTCGCTTCTTTTCTCCACTCCTTTCAAAATGAAATATTTAATCTTTCCTTGTATAGAAGCCACCCCTTCCCCCATATCCATCTGGTGTGCCCTTCTGGAGACCTTTTCTATTTCTGCTCTGTCCTTTTGGAGATGAGGTGAGAAGCAAAAGAGAATGAGGTATTCAAGGTGAGGAGGGAGCATTGATTTACCAGATAGAATTATAATACTTTTCCAATTGTTCTCCAGTTCTTTCTTGAAGCAGACTAATATCTTTGCTCATCTTTTGCCCTGTCACTCTCCACTTTGAACAACTGAGTCCAATGGGCTATCTAAAATAATGCCCAGTTCTTTTTTACTCAAGAAGTTCCAACTCGTTCTGAACCCGCAGGTATGAGTCAGAGGTTTAAATCATTCTCACTGATGATGCTCGTTGCCCTAGATGCTCTCTTCCTTGTATGTGAATGTCCTGATCTTTCCAGGAAGGAATAAAATATATATTTTTTTATTTTGAGAGAGAGGCTACATTTTAACTCTCTCTGGTCCTGGAGGTATCTGGCTACTATTTGGAATCAGAGATCATAATTGTCCTTCGGTCAATTCCCCATAGGAAGAAAATCACATGATTTCCGAGTTGGATATCACAGATCTTCCCTGATCCCCTCTCTGGTTGATAATGACCTTTTGCTTAGAACACACAAAGTACTTTGTTTTATAACTCTCTTATACACTAATTGTATATCTGGATTGGCACCTGGATATTTAGGTTAATGTCAATGCCTTCTAGACTCTAATCTCCTTGAAGGCAGAGATCTGAACTTTTTTATGTTCTGTCAAAAGTTGATGATGTGACCTTGGAGCCTAAGAGAGGAATCAGAATTGGAGTGTCAGAGAGAAGGGGAGTTAGGGCATTAATCATTCTCTCAGTAAATTCAGTTTGATGAGCATGTGATGCAGTAAGCTTTCAGCTTGAGTATTCAAAAACACCTCTTCCTATAGAGTATAGACATGCATATTGGAAACTCTTGAGAGGAAAAAGGGAACTCTTGCTTGTATTCTACTGACTGGATGATTTGATTATCTGGAATTCTTAGGAAGACAGGCTTTTGTCAGAGACCTCTTATAGATGAACCCACCTCTGATGATGAACTAAAAGATCACTCAGCCTTTGTCCTTTATCACTTCTTCACTTGTATGTTTCTTCTGGAGTATAGCATGGCATGAAGAGATTTCTCACTCCCACTCCTTACCCCTGGTTCTTCAGGAATTACCAGTAGTTGCTTTACAGCAGAAGTATCTAGGGAACTCCACATGCCCATGGGTCCTGAGAGGACAGTACCTCAAGTTTCTTTTACTTTCGAAGCACAAGTAAGAGACCACTCCTCCTGATAGTGGCCTTTCTCAGCCCAAGAGACAATAGCATTCCGGAAAGCAATAGAATATGAATGTGTGAATAAACAAACATTTATTAAGCCCCTTACTATATGCCAATCACTCTGCTAACTGCTGAGAATGCAAACACAAAGCTGAGATATCACCTGCCTTCAAGGAGTTTACATTCCAATGGGAGATGAAACATATAAAGAAATGATGACAAGGGATAAGTATTTTGGTTTGGAATATTACAAGGTTGGTGAGTAGAGTCAAAGAAGAATCAAGTCAACAGGTCAAAAGGATTTGTTAAGCATGCACTATGTGCCAAGCGCTGTACTAAGGAATAGATGGATATACTTTTTCCAAAAGCAACTACATAGTTGATATAAAGCTGGTTCAAGTACTGAAAAATAAGAGCGGTGGATTAGAAAAACATGTGTGGCTTAAGGCAGCAAAGCAAAAAGATGGCTGGTGAAAAGATGGTCAAGGAATGAAGTAAATCATGGCTGGTACTAGATCTACATGTAGTTGGCAACTTAGACCTTGAGATCAAGGCTGATTAAGGAGACACAGGTCTGACCACATCACACCCCAGCTCAACAATATTCAGTGGCTCTATATTAAGTCTAAGGTAAACTATCAATTCCTTGGTCTGGCATTAAAGATCCCCCATAAACTGTCTCCAACCTACCTACCTTTCCAATCGTTTTTTCCATATTACTCTCCTTTAAGCTATCTGTTCCAACCAAGTTGGACCGTTCTCAGACTCAATATGGCATCTCTTTTCTCCATGCATTTGTATAGGTCATTGAATGTTTGGAAAGTAACCCCTCAACCTTAGCAACTAGCACAGTGCTTTGCCCATAGCAAATGTGATTACTAAGTAAAGATATGTTGAATTTTTTAAATTTAATTGAATTACTTGAAAGAAGGAATGGATTGAGAGACTAGGAGAGCACCAATAAGGCTTAGTGTAAGAGAATAGTAGAGCTAGTAGAATCAGCGGTTGTCATTGGAGGATGTAATTATGAGATCTTTGAGGTGGTGCAGAAGGTAATGTCCAAAACCAGGCCATATCAGTGTGTGATTGAAGAGGAGCAGAAATGGATGTCGGTAGTGTACAGAAGATTAAGGAATCGTGTGGTCTGGTCATCAGAGGGGTTATCTCCATGAATGCTGAAACAAGAGCCTAGATGGAGAAGACAACGACAATTCAGACAATAATGTCTTTGGGAAATCTCAAGAGAATGACCTAGAATGCAGTAGATGACAGCAATAAGGATAGGGAGCAAGTTGAACAGACTGCATTTGTCTTAGGAAAGGAAAGGTCACTGTGGGATGATGGTAGAAGAAAACATTGCAATCAAATAACCAATTGGCATTTAGTAAGTGTGAGTGTATGCTGTGTGCCGTTTCAGGAGCAAGAGTTAAAGAGGCAAAGGCAGAAACAGTCCCTACCCTCAAGGAGCATGCAGAGGGTATGGAGCTGTTAGAAACAGCATGTCCACATAAAGATATATGCAATACAGTTACAACAATATTGAAAAATGTATATATATAATGATTTAAGGTTTGCAAAGGGCTTCACAATACAGAGTGAAACAAAAGTCCTAGGTGCTTTTATATTTAAAAGTTTTAATAGTTCAAAATGCACTAAGACTTTTCGGACACTGAGTTTTTTCATTTTATTCTCACGAGAATCTTAGGAGGTAAATGTGATTATCATCTCTATTTTACTATGTCAGACAGTGGTTAAATGCCTTGCCCAGGGTCACATAGATAGTGTTGGATATAAGATTTGAACTCAGTTCTTTCTAACTCCAGGTCCAGGGCTTTATTAACTGTGTTACATAATTGGCAAATATACACAAGGTAATTGAGGGCGAAGGATAGGTAGATATTAGCAGCTGGGAGGGAGGATCAGGAAAGACCACATGTAGAAGGTGACTTTCATGCTGAAACTTGAATGAAGGCAGGGATTCTCAAAGATAAAAGTGAAAAGAAAATCAATGTGTGTGTGTGCAAATATATTTTGTATATATGTATGTTATGAATGCATCTCTCTATTTGTGTCTGTGATTTTTTTCCCCAATTATACGTTAAAATAATTTTTAGCATTTTTAAAGTATATTATTAATCTGGGTGCTGGATGGGAGTGAGAAAGTGATCATCCAATAGAAGATGACTTTTATTTGTATATTTTTTTATATATCTCATTATATCAGCATGTGTTATGTTCCCTGATAGAATGTAAATTCCTTTAATCTAGGGACTTTTTTGGTCTTTGTCTCTCAAAGCCTGACAGAGAGCCTATCACACAGTATATATTTTACAAATACTAATGGTTTGGTTGTTAGGGATACAACATCCTCACCAAAGACTGAGGATTAAATTGTAGAAGTGGAAAAAATGTTGGATGAAAAATGTGAGGATGTAGGGCAGCTTGTCCCCAAAGATGAGGAGTTACAAATGACATGGTGGAATTGGTGAGGAGGTGGGTGAACTGACCTCGGAAGGAATAGGTGAGATTAAAAGGGAGCTAAAGGTTCAAGGCAAAACTGAATGAGTCATGATACTTACACCTTAGGCTATGAGAGCAATTGACCAATACTGGAGGAAACAGTCATACAGACATGCCCCTTCAATGGAGGATTTACAGAATTAGCACACCTGGTGTTTTTGTTTGCCTCTGTGAGATTTATTCCCCAGGTAACCCTTTGCTCTTTGACTCAGAGAAAGAGACTTGAGGGTTGGGGAACTGAGAAGAATCAGGTCTATGAAGTTACTTCCACCATAGGGAAAGTCTTAAAAGATCCTGAAGAAATAACTGCTTTGGATGACAGAAACCCCAAAGAGAGTGCCCCAGTTAGTACCACTAGCCACATCACCCTTCTGCACCTGTCTCTGATCCTGGGTTTGCTGTCCGCTTGAGCAGTCCATGTGACTGGAAAAGAAAAGGAGGGAGACAAGTTTCAGTCCTTCCACAGAAGCCCTGCCTGCCTAATGCGCTGACTGTTTATTATGGATTCCTCCTGATCTAATGGGAGTTGAAATTTCCATTAATTAAGAATATAAATAAATAAATGGGTAGGAAGGAAAGCAAGCTGGTGGCATGTTGCCCAGAAGGCTCTGCTGAAAGCAGCCAGTTCACGCTTCATTAGCATCTTCTCTCCCTCTCCAAAGCTGCTAGCACAGCCTTTCAGCTTTGATACATATACAGGGAGCTATAGTTTGGAGGAGATGCTTTTATTTTTCTCCTCTGGGGCTTCTCAGAATCTCAGAAGGAACTTTCCTGGCCTTAAAGGGCCAATTTCCCCTACCCTGAAGTACTTCTTCCCAGCCTTCCAAAAGGTAAATCAGAACCACCTAGTTGGACTCCATTTTGCTGCCATGATGAGTTATTATGAGCAAGAAAGCATCAGAACAAAGTTCTAGGTTTCCTTGGCCAGACCCCTCCCTCATTTGAACCTTTGGAGTACTTGGGTCAACTATTTCTTCTCCATATTATTTGAATATGGAGTTAGCATAAATCAATGACCACCACCACATCATCCATTCATGGAACCATCAGTTAACAGCAAATGGAGAAACATTGAATGCTGTGGATAACTTCACTTACCTTGGTAGTATACTTTCCAGGGATATGCAATTGATAGCGAGGTTGATGCAGTCATTGGCAGAGCTAGCTTAGTGTTTGGGAGACTCCAAAGGAAAATATGCAAGAGAAGAGATATTAGACTGACTACCAAACTGAAAGTCTACTGAGCTGTGGTGCTGACCTCATTGTTGTATGGCTGTGAAACCTGGCTAGCCTACCAGTGCCATGCCAGGAAACTGAATTGCTTCCATTTGAACTGTCTTAGGAAGATTCTGAAGGTCACCTTGGCAGGATAAGGTACCAGACACTGAGGTTCTTGCTCAAACTAAACTGTCAAGCATTCAAACTCTGCTTCAGAGATGTAACTCCAATGGGCTGGTCACGTCGTTCAAATGTAAAATGTACGCTTGCCAAAAAGACTGTTTTGTGGAGAACTCATGAAGGACGAGGGTTCACATGGTGGCCAGAAGAAGTGATACAAGGACAAACTCTCTCTTAAGAACTTTGGAATTGATTGTGTGACATGGGAAATGCTGGCATAGGACTGCTCAGCATGGCATACCCACCTCAGAGAAGGTGCTGTTCTCTATGAGCAAAACAGAAGTGAAACAGCTCAAAGGAAATGCAGGATGTACAAGTCTGGAATATCCATCCCAAATGTTCACACAGGCTATTTGTGCCTGTGTGGTAGAGCATTCCGAGCTCATTTTGGTCTGATCAGCCACAGTTGGATACGTTGAAAATTGACTGTAGCATCGTGATGTCATTTTGGTTCTCTTTGAGAATGAAGGACGACAACCCATAACCAACTATAAAGGTGAGCTATCTTTTAGGACTAGCTTGCTTTTAAGTATAGCTTAGGCTTTCCCAGGATCAAAAAGAATAATTGCGTGATTGATCTAACACCACGTATTTTATTCAACAAGCAGTCATGCAGAGTTTAGCACTGTGCCACAAATTCTGGAAAACACCAGGAAAGGCTGTCACATTCCATGCCCTTAGAGAGCTTCTAGTCCAATCGGAGAGGGACGAGTAATACACGTAAACTAAATGCCAACAATATGAGTACATAATTGTCAGTTATGAGACCATAAGTTCAATTTTAAAATTACTTACTAAATACCCAATATTTGCAACCAGATGGCTCTGGAGGAGAAAGGAAGGCTGATGATTTTGCACAGCCCTCCCTCACTTAAATCCAATTCACTTGCATGTCATGGCATCACCTCCCTAATGTCATGGTCCTCTTCCAGAACAAAGAACAAATAGCAGCAACAGCAATTCGCAGAGAACTGTGCATGGTCTGAGGGAATACACTAACTTCAAAGATCCTTTAGTTCCTGTCGTCAGACAATGGACAAGCTAGGAAAGCTAAAGAGTTCACACACAAATAACTAGAGTGCAACACAAGAGGGAGACAGCATAGTTCCGTGGAAAGAAAACTGCACTTGGGTTCCAATCCCATCGTGCCACCTACTACTTGTGGGATTGGGTAGGTCATTCTTGTCTTGTCGTCAGTTTCCTCATCTAGAAAATGATGATTTAATTCTTAGTAATACTGTGGAGACAATTAGGCCAAGAGTTTGTGAAGTTAGCAACATAAATATTATTTGTGTCTCAGTTCGTTAATGTTTAAAAAAAAGAATTCTTTAGTGGTCCATATTGTAAATGCTTTAAAAAGAAGTATCACCTGACCAAAAGTTTGAATTGTTTTATCTGTTATCAACTGTGTTAAAAATGAAAAATAAAATTAAAAAAAAATGATGAAATAACAGTAAGTGACCTCTTCAGTCCCTTCTGGGTCTAAATCTAGGATCTTATGGAACACGGTAAGTATATGAGATGGACTCATTGTATGATCTATAGGGTCTTAAAGAGGGAAAACTTACTAGCAAATGAAGGAACCACAGAAGACTTCCTGTATACTGTGGCCCAGAGTTGGGTTATAAAGGATATGAAGGAATTAAACATATATGAGCAGGAATGGTATTTCAGATATAGAGAATGGCAACCACATAATCGCTATCATCGTTATCATAACAATAATTAGTATTTATTTGCTTCACCTTAAGGTCTGCAAAGGACTTTAGAAATAGTTTCTAATTAAAATGAAATGTTTTGAGATAAATCTTCATAACAACCTGGAGAGGAAGGTGTTATTATTATCCTGATTTTACAGAAATGGAAACAGAGTCAGAAGTTAAATTCCTTGCCCAGAATCACTTAGCTATTCATTTTGAAGGTCACTTTTGAACTCAGGACTTCCTGACTCCAAGTTCTACCTTTAATCCACTGTGTGACTCAGCTGCCTAAGCTAGAGAAAGTGAGGTATTCCAGTTTCATTAGGTTATAGGGTACATAAAGGGATAGGTGAAATGATTTTTCTCTTATACTAATTACCAGTTATTAAATTAGGATCAAGGATTTTCCTTTCTATTTCCTCATTCAGGGGTAAGTCATTCAGCCAGTCTCTGAAGGACATTGCTGATTAGATGAGTTGCCCAAATCTTCTCTGTATGCTTCTCCATCTTGGGTGGGACCCCACCTAACTAGAAGACCTTGCAAACAGAATCCAGTCTAGGTGGTTATTTGCCCTTAGGAAATAAGTTCCTGTCCTTAGAAACTTCCATTAGAATTTAGGGTGACCCACCTCATGAAGGAGAAAACCAAACAGAGTGGTATGGGTAGAGATGGATTCTTTGGCCCAGATTGCTGGAGGTGGCTGAGCCTCATGATCAGGTCACGTTTCAGCAGGAGGAGCTGAAGACTTTTAGCCTACCTTCTCATTAATATGTCCATCCTCTCACTGCTTGTTCAATAATCAGAGCTGATCTCTGCCTGTCAGGGGCTCTCACTTTTCTAAAGGCATTCAATCATTTGATGATCTCCATCTTTTTCTTTGGTCGTGGAGAGAGGCTGATGATCACTGATTCATTGATTATGAGCTAACCTAATTAATAAATTGATTATTAATTACCCAGGAACTGTAGCTCGAGATATTCATTCATCACAGGAAAGTTGTACTGTAAGTTTGCAAAAGTAGAATTTTATCACATTATTCAAGGCCTTAGATTTTACTTAGCAGATAATAAAGAAGAGTTTAAAGAGTTTTAAACAATGGACAGTCAGTTTCATGCATAAGGAAATGTCTGACAACAATGTGAAGAGCAGATGTTATAGATGGGAAAATGGAGGCAGGCAGATGTACTAGGGGACAATTTTAATAGTCCAACTGACAATACTGGCCTATACTTGGATAGTGCCAGTGGAATTGAGAGGAGGGAACAGATGCAAGAGATATAAAAAGGTGTTAACAAGACTTGATAACTGACTGAGTATTCGATGAAGTAAAGGACACTTCCATAATACCTCATTAGGGAACAAGAGAGTTAAAAGTTGGAGTAGTCAGGGAAGGTTGCCTGAAGAAAACAGGACCTGAACTGGACCTAGAAGGATGGATAGGTTTTTTTCTTTCTCTGACTCATGGAGAAAGAAGCTTAGAGTATACTATGGCTGCGTGGAGTTAAAATCAGCAGAAAATTACTTTAAGAAGTCAAAACAGAAACATCAGTGAATCTAACACCAACCATTCCATCCCCTCTCACCTTTAAGGTCTTGTGGCTTAACCAGGAGCAACAAGTAGAACTTACAGAAACCTTGAACTCCTGCCCTGCTCACTAACCCTCTTCCATCTCCATGGAGTCCATGCTGCTGAGTACTTCCAACTCTAATCCATGGGTCTATGAATGATATTCTCTGTTCCTCACCCTCCCCATCTTCTTCCTGCCTGCCTTGCTTCTCTGTCCAATCTCTGGATGCCACACCTTCTTTCTTTCTTCCCCTGTGACTACTTGTCTCTGTATTTTCTGTGGTTGTTACTTTGTGATCACCACCCTGCTTCCCATTGTCAATCATGGTCTTTCCCAATGAGAACTCAAAAAAGTGGGTATACCTGCCCAATTTCATAATTTCTTGAATTAATTCTTAATTTATAGGCTAAATATAAGAGGTAAAAATGTAATATTTAGAACCATCCAAGAGTGGAATGGGCTGCTTGAAAAAGCAGTGGGTTCCTCATAATAATAACAGTTGACATTTATATATATATTTTTTTTTTCATTTAATTTTCATTATACCTATTTAAGTACTATGAAAATACCAACAATAATAAGTATCTATATGACATGTTAAGATTTGCAAGCCACTTTAACATACACTAAGTCATTTGATCCTCACAACAAGCCTGGGAGATAGTAGCTATGAGTAATCTCTATTTTGCAGATGAGAAAACTGAGATGCATAGCTGTTAAGTGACTTGCCTGGGGTCACACAGCTAGTAAGTGTCTGAGACAGGAATTGAACTCAGGCTCTCCTAACTCCAAATCCTTCCTTCTATCCAATGTACCACCTAGTTGTCTACGTATTATTACAAGACTGAGCTATATTATTATCTTCATTTAAAGATGAGGAAACTGAGGCCACAGAATGTAAGGTAACTTGTCCATTGTCATAAAACTAGTCTCAGAAGTAAAATATGAAACCAGATTTTCCTGACTCAAAGTCCAGTACTCTATGTCTAGTTTCTCAGTGTCTGAGATCAAATTTATCTCCTTTGTACCAAAGTACCTCTTACTTTGTTTGCTGCCTATACTGCTAATAAGTAACTGAGCTAAGACTGAACTCAGGTCTTCTGACAGCGAGTTCAATGCTCTGTCCACCAGACCAAGATGTTCTACTTTGTAGCTGCATGTGTCTAGCACTTACAGGTTTACAAAGCATTTTCCAGGCATTAGGTTGTTCAATCTTCACAACAATCCTGACAGGCATTGCAAGTCCTGTTATTTCCAGTGTACAGATGACAAAGAAGCCCAGGAGGAAAGCTCAAGTCTCTCCTTTGTCTTCAACCCCAAGCTATTAATACTATGACATACTGTCTCCCTCCCTCCTTTCTCCTCACACCAAGGAGACCAGACAGAAGAAAGAGGAAGGGGAGAGTGTAGATAACGAGGATGAGATGAATGTAGAGGGATGGATGACAAGACAACCTCACATGTCTAAAGCACCTGATGGCTTGCAAATCACTTCTCTCAAAATAACCAAGTGGGGTAAGTAGTGTCAATACTATTAGTTCCACTTTTCAGATGAGAAAGCAAAGGTTCAGAGTGGCCAAATGACTTTCTCAAAGTTGCACAGCTAGAGTTAGAGATTAGTGTCAGGCTCCAGGAGCCCAGTTGCATAATAATACATTGCCTCTGGGAAAAGATGTGCTAGAAAATAGCATCATGGAACCCTTAAGATTAAAACAATTTTAAGACATTTTATTCTGTAAATAAACGTAGAAAATAAATAAGGATAAAAATGAATGGAAGAACATCCATACACACATATATAACTATCTATAAACACTATTCACTATATAGGTATATGTATGTATATATGTGCACATATAATATATATTTGTATATACACACATACACATATTTCATAAAAAGGCATTTCAAAAATCTTAGTAAAATTATAAGCTACTAAGGTTTAAACCTGCCCTAGGGCTTTGGGGAAGAGAAAAAGAGTTGGGGGGACAGGGGAGGGAGGGAGAGGGAGAGTAAGGGAGTAGAAGAGATAGAAAAAGCAGAGGGGCAGGGAAAGAGGGAGAGAGTCAAAGACAGAAATAGAGAGACAGACCCAGACATAGAGACAGAGACATAGAACATGAAGGTTAAAAAGATTAACTTCTATGACCTGGAATATCTTGGAATATCTAGGATATTTATACGGAGATAGATCTCTTCAAATGAATATATAGACACACACACGCGCGCACACACACACGCACACGCACACATACGCACACGCACACGCACACATAGCTCTACCTAACAGAAATTCATAGTATATTATGCAAGCATCTTGTTCTTTTTTTCTAACCAGTTGAAATATTTGTTGATTATTACAAAGGTCACAATTAAGAAATATACGTGTGTATATATATATGTGTGTGTATATATATATACATATATATGTGCACTGCATAAATATATGGAGTGTATGTGCATGCGTGTGTGCGCATGTGTGTGTGTGTGTGTGTGTGTGTGTATTTAAGAGAGAAAGGACAGGATATGCACATGCCCAGACCCTTTCGTCCTAACATTCAAGGCATGCCTCTGCATCCTCCCCTACTCCTATACCAATGTAAAGTCTTAAGTGATTCTGGTCCAGATTTCTCCTAGCACTTTCATATTTAACTGCACAAATGCATAAAGAGACCTACTTTTCCAAAGGATGTCTTCTTTCAATCCATTCTAGCCCCCTTTATTTCCAAGCTACAGGAATCTTAACACTTTATTGAAAATTTGTGACTGAGGTAGTGAGTTGGTCAAGCAAGACAAAGAGGGCTTGAGATGTTGGTAGGAAAGGTCTGAGTTGGTGGGTGTGATAAAGAGGAATGTCTTTGCGAGGGATACGTTGTCAAATTTATTCTGTAAAGATAATAAACCAGGAGCTGAATTTCTTTCTTTAAAGCCCCCAGGAATGGCAGAATGTTAGAGGCAGAGCTGTAACTAGACAGTTTTTGTACCCAGGGCAAATAAGACAAACAAAGCCCAAAGTGAGAGACTTGAGTCACACCTTCTGTTGATGAGTCGTGGAGGGGGAAGCATGGCAGGATGAGGCTCATGGCAGCCCACCCTCTGGTAGCGTTCTACTTTTACCAATCATTCATGCTAGTTAGGTGAAGAGAGCTATTGTTTCTATAAACTGATCCACCAGGAGAGCTATTAATGCCATCTAAGTTCATCACTGGGGGGTCGGTAGTAGGTATTTAATAAATCCTTTTTGACTTGCCTTCATTTAAAAAAAACCTTGGGCCTTGGCTCACCAATGTATAACCTGTCTCCAAATCCTGTGAGGAGGACTGAGCAAAGGACTGGAAGGTTAGGTTAAGAGCTCACTTTAAAATCTTATCCTGGTTATTGAAGTTGATGAGAGATAAATTGCTGTTGGGTGCTAACATCATTTGTTATGGGGTGGGAGGAGGTTGACTTAAAGAAAAAGAGAAGCAAGGAGGGTCATTACAAGAAAATCAAATGATCATTCTGACCTCCATGGAAGCTAATATCCAAACCCCACAGTTTGCTCAATGATATCCCATTGGTTTGATGACCTGGGAGATTGGTGATGAACACACATTCTCCAAGGTGATGAGATGCTGAAGTTGCTTGACCTTTACTGAGGGTCCTTCCCCATTCATTACCACCTGAACCGGAGCAGGGTTAGAATTCAGCTCTGCGCTGAAGGAAAGGCCACTGTATTAACCCCAAGCAACATGGAGGCTCCATTTTGTTTCTGATGAGGAGAAGATGAATGGGTCTCTTTACTCCTCTTAATGAACATTTCAATCTTCTAATAAACATTCTAATAAAGAAAAATTGAGGCTTAACTCACTTTTATTATCACAACTGACATGTCGCAAGGTCTTAATTGGACTGAAAACAGTTTCCAATAATAATATCCGCCTTAATTGATTCATTAAAGTGGCCCCTACTGAGACAAAAGTGCTAGTTCCAAGGGGGAAGAAAAGAGAAATAGAGGCCTGATTTCCCACTGAGTAGACGATAATGCCTGCACCATTAACACCCACAAGGCCAGTTAAGAAGGAGCCCAGTAGCACTCCATGACCAGAAGCGTCTCTAGCACCTAAATAGTGGCACAACAGAAACAATCCATCTTGAAGCAAGGAACATTGAGTCACTGAACTCCATGTCATGATCCTCACAAAGTGCAAAAAGAAAGGGGGAGGGGGAGGAATAAGAAACAAAGCCTTTTGCCAAAGAAGTGAATGACTAAATGTCTAGGTTGTAAGATACATCTTCCTGATCTACAGACCTGTTCATATCCCTCCTCAGCTCATGACTCTTCAATGGTTCCTCAGTGCCTATAAAAGAAAACCTTTGTTTTCTGTGATGTTTTAAAATAGATTTTTGTTGATATCTTTTGTTTTTACATAGTCCAGTTTTCCCTCTCCCTCCTCCCATGGCTCTATCCCTTATAAGAAGAATTTTTTAGAAGAAAAAGAAAAAAAATCACAGCAAAATAGTTAAGATGTGGAAAAATAATCTGTTCCTCACTCCTAATCCCCATCTCTTCAAAGGAAGAGGAAGGAAGATGTCTTCTCATATCTTCTCTTTATAGCCAAATTTGAACTTTATAATTTTCAATATTCCATTCCACCTCTCTGTAATCTCATACCACCTGACCTTTCTAGACTTATCTCAAGCAATGCCTCTCATTCCACTTTATATTCTGGATAAACTGGAAATTCCTGACCCACAACCTGTATTTTCCCAAATCTTTGTTCATGCCCTCTTCCCCATTTCCATATCTGGAAATTCTATTAATTCTGTAAGACTCAGCTCTGATGCCAACTGTTTCATGAAGCCATCCCTAATTTGCCCCAGCTAATAATGACCTCATCTTCCATGCACCATATGCAGAGCACTTTGTGTTTACATCAGAGGAACCAGCTCATATGGGCTCTAGAGCTGATTATGAATTGTTCAATGCAAATATTCACACTTGGACATGGGGAAGCACATATCAGAACTCTATTTATTGGCTTGTAGTTTGAAAGTAATGGAGAATATGTCAATAATGTAAATTAGGCTTAAAATTATGTCCTGTCTACATATTTTTTCCCAAAGAGCCAGTGGTTAAACGTTTGACAGCACATCACTGCTTCTATTTGCCCTTCTAAATTTTTAGGTATGTGAAGACAAAGCTGGATACTTCTCCATAGGCAAGTACTCTATGCATATCATATTAACTAAGGATAGTTGTGTTCAAGTATTTGAATGACTCTAAACTTGATCTGTTTAGCCCAGAGGCAAGAATTAGGAACAAAGGGTTGAAATGCAGAAAGATGGAGTCAGGTTAATCTAAGGAAAAGCTCTGAAGCAATCAGATCTCTTTAAAAATGGAATGAATTGCATAAAGCATTGATTAAGTACTCACTATAGTTCGGCTAGGTGGCACAATGGAGTCAGGTGTTGAGCTGAAATCCAGTCTCAGACACTTACTAGCTGTGGGACCATAGGCAAGTCACTTAACCCTGCTTGCCTCATCCACCAAAATGATGAATGAAGGAAACAGTGAACCACTCTAGTATCTTTGCTTAGAAACCCCAAATGGGGTCATGAAGAGTGAGATGATTAAAATGACTAAATACCATGTAGCTGGCATTGTGCAAGGCTGTGACAGGAACAAAGACAAAAATGAGAGTCCCTTTCCTCTAGAAACTTCAATTCTAGCAAAGTGTAATGTTAATGGGGTCTAAAAGATCTTCCTCATCCATTAATAGGCCTCAGATGGAGCCCATTAAGGAAAGTTTGACTAAGGGAAGCTTGTTTTGTAGGAAGATCCACACCTTTTGTTAACTATTAATGAAGCTCTGGGTCATGAAGGTTGTGATGCCCTCTGGCTCTGAAAAGTGTATTTATACTCTGTGGTGAGGTTTTGCTTTGGGGGCTTATTCTTTGGTAAAATGTTCATGTGCCAGATGAGATTCAGGGTAGCTGCTAAGTAGCTCCCTGACTTTGAAAACCCAGGTGTTGGTGTTTCTCTCTCTGGTAATTATATATGTGTGTAATGATCAGACAGCTGAATCTGTCTGTTGATCTCTGAAATATGTTTTGCTTATGGTCAGACAGTTAGAAGCCCTGTCTGTTGGTCTTTATTTCTCTGCTTGTATTTTCTATATTGTTGAATGTAATTAAATAAGTTGTTGACCACTCAAAAGTTGCTTTCCTTTTGGAAAAACAGATCTAAAAATCTGAGTCAGCAGTCCATTCTGGATGTGTCCAGGTGCTTGCTACTATAGAAGGGTTATAACACATAAACACATAAGAATATATTAAATATATACAAAGTATTAGGAAGAGAGGCAGTTAGGTGGCACAGTGGATAGAGCACTGGCCTTGGAATCAGGACTATTCATGAGTTCAAATCCAACCTCAGACCCTAGCTATATGACCCTAGAAAAGTCACTTAACCCTGTTTGATTCCATTTCCTCAAATGTAAAATGAGCTAGAAAAGGAAATGGCAAATCACTCCAGTATCTTTGCCAAGAAAACCCTAAATGAGGTTGGGTACAACTGAAATGACTGAAGAACAAGAAAAACAACATTGAAGGGAGAGTAGGAATGAACCCCAGGTAAGGATCGGGAAAGGCTTCATCGGAGGTGGGGTTTGAGCTAGCTTTTGAAGGAAACTAGGAGGTATAGAGTAACTGTGCTCTAGGCATCAAGGGTGGCCACTTCAAATTCAAGAAGGCAAGAGGTGGAGTGTTCTAGGTAAGGAAGAGGGAGAACCAACTGACTGGACTGCTGAGTGTAGGAAGGGCTGTGTGTACAGTGAGAGTTGGAAGGAAGTCTGCCAACAGCTTGGAAGACCTTTAGATGCCAAATAACTGAATGTTATTTGATCTTATTGTAAAACCATACCTCTAGAGCCCCCGAACAGCCCCTTCTCTTTCATCCTACCCTCTCTGTTGACGTCTGGTTTACTTTAAAATTAAGTGGGCAAGGTATTAATAAGGCTCTGTACATGGAATCTGGAGATCAATGAGCCCAAATCAATAAAAGCCTTCTCCTTCTTATCCCCTTGGGAACACCTTGTGAATAAAAATGTTACAGTCAGCCCCTGTTTGTGAGTGACCATGGATACAGAGGTAGGAAGGAGGCCACTCTCAGCTAAAGGCATATTTGTTTTCGATCAACAAAGGGCAAAGTGGCGATGGGAGGATGGCAAAAAATGAAAGTTCCTAAGTGCTTTCTGAGGCCCTCAACTTAAAACTTTTGCTGTACTCAGATATCTGGGTCTGTCCAGGGAAAGAGGGGAAACAGCAGCCATCTGGCCCACCATCTCCCCAACTTCCTTCTCAAATTATTAATGAGATCACTTCTTTTTGGTCAAATGCTTAGGAGATCTTGTGAGAAAGCATCATGGGATATAAATTATAAATGGAGCAGACAGATTATCTCAAAATTTGTCTATATCTTCTTCTCCTTGAACATGAAGGAGGATGGGAGCAGTTAAGGCGATGACTCATGCAACAAACCAAAAGCCAGATCCAGCACCCTGATGCTCAGCTTTCAAACCAGCAAGAGAAATCTCATGTAGCACAGTGCAAGGTTTTGCATGAACTAAGGAATATTTAATAAGTAAATTGGGGCAGCTCTGATTTCAGAATGCCTGGGTTAGCCTACAGTGTTGGAGATTGGAGACAGAAAGGCCAAAAAGAACAGAGTTCGAATCTGACCTCAGACACTTACTAGCTGTGTGACCTTGGGCAAGTCATTTAACCCCTACTGCATAAAACTAGAAAAGGTAATGGCAAATCACTCCAGTATCCATGCCAAGAAAATCCCTTGTACACTTGGACCAAAGGGTAAAAAGAGTCAGATATCACCGAACAACACCTTTTATCGCCTGTGTGACCTTGAGCAAATCATCTAATCTCTCTGAATCTTTCTTTTCATGTCTCTGATGAGGGGGTTATGATACCAGACCCAGAGTTCTATCCCCTGTGCCAACTTGCTCACTATAGGACCATCACTGTAGACTTGAAAGAGATCTTGAAGTTTACCTAATCCAATCCCATGTTACAGATGAGGAAATTGAAGCCCAAAGAGGTTAAAGTGACTTGTTAAGTCACATATATGATAAAAGCTAAGATTTGAATCCAAATCTCCTGGCTCCAAAACTAGTGTTCTTCATGTTGAATCATGCTAAAACTTTGATTTTCTTCCCCTCCTACTCTTGACCTATCAAATATCCCACAAGGGAAAAAAATGAGACCACTGTGCCAACTGGGTCTGCTACAAATTCAACTGGCCCCTCCCTGCTACTTGGCATCCTTTTATTTGGTTCCTGTTCATCCTTTCTTACATTTCTTGTAAGCCGGGATGTCACACTGGGAAAAGAATTGGACCTAGAGCTATGGAAGACGTGGGTTTGGATCTTGCCTCTAATTCTAGCTGGCTTTGTGGGTGCAGAATAGCTACTCTCTGGGACTCACTTTCATCCTAAAGTTCTCATCCACATTTGTTGCCTCCACCTTCTCACCTCTTTTCTTTTCAAACCTTTCAAATCTGGCTTCTGAACCAACCATTAATGAAACTGCTCTCCACAACATTACCAGCAGTCTCTTGCCTACCGAACCAAATGGGCTTTTCTAGCCATCATCGCTCTTGACCTCTCCCCTCTCTGCAGCTTTGCACGTTCTTGTAAATCTCCTTGTGAATCCTCTTTCCTCCCAGGAATTTGATTACACTGACTCTCCTCTTACCTATCTAACCACTCTTAATTTCTTTTGCTGATATGCCCCAGGACTCTTATCTAAGGATTCTCTGTCTGTCTCTGTGTCTCCGTGTCTGTCTGTCTCTCTGTGTATGTCCGTCTCATTCTTTGCCTGTCTCTCTGTGTGTCTGTCTCTGTGTGTGTCTCCCTTTCTCTCTGTGTGTATGTCTCTCTTTCTCTGTCTCTCTCTATGGATCTGTCTCTGACTCTCCCTTTCTTTCTCTCCATCTATGTCTCTCTGTCTCTGTCTCTCTCTGTCTCACTCTCCTTCTGACTCTATCTCTATGTATTTCTGTATCTCTCTCTGTCTCTGTGTCTCTGTCTCTTTCTTTCTCCCCTCCTCTCATGCATTCAATCATCATTTCTGAGCAGATGACTCTCAAATTTACGTGTCTAATATTCATCCCTCATCCGAACTCTAATCCTCCATTACTCATTGGACATTTTCACTCAAATCCCCCACTGACAGCTCAAATTCAACATGTCCAAAAGAAACTCATTATCTTACTTTACTGCCCATCCTTTGACCCAAATTCCCTTTTTCTCAAATATTCTCAGAAAAACCCACCTCTCCCCCATTACTCCCTCAACCTATTCTCTTTTATCATTCCTTCTTTTCTCTGACAAGAATATCAAAAGAGATTTCTAGAATCTCTCTTCCACCTTTTTTAATTCCTTTTCATGCCCCCCCACCATGACATGCTTTTATAACCCATCCTCCAACTTCACAATTCTACCAAAATTGTTCTGTCGAAGGTCATCGATGAATTCCTAATTGCCCACTCCAATAGCCTTTGCTCAATTCTTACCTTCAACAAGCTCTGGACAGTATTTAGTGTTGCTGCCACTAGGAATTCTCCCCTCCAGTGGTTGTCATAACACTCTACTCTGCTAACTTTCCTCCTATCTCTCTGATCACTCCCCCTCTGTTTCTTTCTTTGCTTCCTCTTTCTAATTCTGAACCTTAAATATAGCTATTCTCTGGAGAAATTTATGACCAAATAAGAGATAGAGAACATTATGAAGTGCAAAATGGATAATTTTAATTACATTGAAGTGAAAGGTTTTTGCACAGACAAACCCAATGTAACTAAGATTAGGAGGGAAGCAGAAAACTGGAAAAGAATTTTTACAACTAGTATCTGGGATAAAGACCTCATTTCTAAAATTTATAGACAACTCAGTCAAATTTACAAGAACACAAATCATTCCCCAATGATAAATGGTCAAAGGATATGAACAGGCAGTTTTCAGAGGAAGAAATTAAAGTTATCTATAGTCACATGAAAAAATGCTCTAAATCACTATTGATTAGAGAGATGCAAACCAAAACAACTCTGAGGTACCACATCACACCTATCAGATTGACTAACATGACAAAATAGGAAGATGATAAATGTTAGAGAAGATGTGACAGAGTTGGAACACTAATTCATTGCTGGTGGAGCTGTGAGCTGATCCAATCATTCTGGACAGCAATTTGAAACTATGGCCATAGAGCTACAAAAATGTGCATACCCTTTGACCCAGCAATATTGCTTCTAGTACTGTATCCCAAAGAGATCATAAAAATGGGAAAAAGTCCCACACGTACAAAAATCTTTATAGCAAATCTTTTTGTGGTAGCCAAGAACTGCAAATCAACAGAATGCCCATCAACTTTGGAATAGGTGAAGAAGTTGTAGTATATGAATGTAATGGAATACTATTGTGCTATAAGAAGTAATGAACAGGCAGACTTCATAAAAACCTGGAAAGACTCATATGAACAGATACTGAGTGGAGTGAGCAGAACCATAAGAACATTATACGCAGTAACAGCCACAGTGTATGAGGACTGTTTCTGATAGATTTAGCCCTTCACAGCAATGCAAGGACTTAAAACATTCCCAAAGGACTCTTGAGGCAAAAATGTCATCCACATTCAAAGAAAGAACTATGGAATTGGAACACAGAATGAAGTAGTCCATTTTCCCTTGTGTTATGTTATGTTTTGTTTTTTCTCATGATTTCTCCCATTCATTTTAACTCTTCTATGCAAAAGGACTAAGGTTAAAATATGTTTAGTAAGAATGTATGTGTAGAACCCATATAAGATTGCATGTTGTCTCAGAGAGGAGGAGAAAACTTAAAACTTATGGAAGTGATTGTTGAAAAATGAAAACAAATTAATTAAATTTTTTAAATATATAGCTATTCTCTGAAATCCTTTTGGCTTTTCATTACAGATTCACAGAATTTCAAAGCTAGAAGAGCCCCTCAGAGACCTTCTAGCGCACCCTATATCTGAATGACTATCACTTCTATAGTAAATCCAAAAAACCGTCATCCAGTTTTTGCCAAAAAACTTCAAGTGAGGAAGAAACTGTTACATTCTAGTGGCAGTTCATTCTATTTTGCAAAGACTCAAATGGTTAGAAGTTTGTTTGCT
The DNA here is from genome assembly GCA_023548195.1 of Bettongia penicillata ogilbyi. NCBI lineage: Eukaryota > Metazoa > Chordata > Mammalia > Diprotodontia > Potoroidae > Bettongia > Bettongia penicillata. The sequence goes on along the minus strand of JAJHZJ010000162.1, from coordinate 9,849,305 downwards.
TTTCCCCTGACATAAGCCTAAATTTGCCTGTCTGAAATGTCTACTGATCGTTCAGCATTGTGGGGCCAGCCAGGAGATGTCTAATCGTTCTCCCATATGATGACCTAAAGGCAACTATTCTGTCAAACTCCCTTCCCTGCCCATTATTGCCTACTTTTTCCCTTTTCTAAACTATACATCCCCAGCTCCAGAGGTATACTGGAGCAAGCTCCTTCTGGCTCAGTTGTCAAATTTTCCCTGTGAACATTTATACCTCAGAAATCAGCAAATGTTAAAAGTCAGGGCTTGATTTATTGTTGTGTTGATTTCTAGACTTAAGTAATTGATGGGCAAAATGTTAACAATGAAGACTGAACTTAAAAATGTGTCCTTTGTACATCATTTGCTCCAGAGAGCTGGTTGTTAAACAATGTATTAACACATTGCTGCCCAGTTCCTTCAATGGTCATCATATGTCCTTCCTAAAATACAGTACCGAGGACTGAGCAAAATGTTTCAGAATTTCTCTGACTGGGATGAATTGCAATAAGACTATCACCTACTTATGCCTGGGTACCAAGCTTTTCTTCATACAGGCCAAGATCCCATTAATTTTTATGGCTGTCATAACTGTCAATTACATAGCTCTAAAGTTTACAAAGCCTTTAATATACATTAAGTCATCTAACCCTGACGGTAACCCTGTATGATTGGTACTCTAGATGATCTTGCTATTTTACAGATAAGACAACTGAGGCACACTGGGACTGTGACTCTTTCATGACTACACAGTTAGAAAGTGTTAGACTCTGGATCTGAGCCTAGGTCTTCCTGATTCCAGTTATCAACACCTTATTTTATTCTGTTCTTTCCAATCCAAAGATTTTTTTACCTTGGTAGAGGAAACAGAAGCCACGTCAAAACGAGGCATCAATTTTTATGCCATCCATTCTGAATATCCCTTCTTTGATCTCCCTCTTTTCTTCCATTACAGCTTTTTTAAAAGCCTGGTGGTTATTCTTAGCTTTCCTCAACAGCCTCAGCTCACACTAAGTTTTAGGACTGCTAACACCATTCTTACAGCACGGTGTCAGCCTTTTGTATTCATCTTCTGTTACCTACTCCTTCCAATCTTCTGAATGTCTTTTAAAGATCGTAGTTAGTTGGTGAGTTCTCTGTCCAGACATTAGTCTTTTTAGGCAGCTACCTTTTTTCTCTCCTTATAACAATTACTTCTCTTTGCCTCTTCAGAATTTCATTTTTTACAATCTTCTTTCCTTCCAAAAATAAACTTCACCTTGTAGAAATTTAAACCAGGGGATTTTACCTATGCTTTGTGTGAATCCTTGGAAATCTTATCTCCTAAGCTCTAAGGTACATGTCTGACTCTCCTCTGTCTTTCTTTCTCTACTAAAAACTCTAAGATGGAGCAGTCACTGACCCTTAGGGTTCCCATCATTTCCAACTTGATACTGACAAGTTCATTGACTCTGAGAGCCTCAGTTACCACCTTTATGTAGATAACTACCTAATCCCCTGACCTCTCTCCTGAACTTAAACTCAGCATTTCCATGTGGCTACTGGGATGCCCTCACCAGGATGTTCTGCCAGTACCACTAACTCAACAAAGCTCATCAACTTCTCCACAAAATATATTCACCTCCTGACTTCCTTATTTCTCTTAATAGTATTGCCAGCCACCCAAACTAAAAATCTTGTAGTCCCCATTACATTTAATGTCTTCCTCAATGTAGCCCAGCTGTTGATTGTATTTAGTGCTTTGAAAAGCTTTAATTTTATGTAAATGGAACTGTCCATGCCTTACTAGGGTCCTTAAGAGGGCTGTAATGAGAAGAAAAAAAGGCATCATGGTGGCCAACCTTCTGTTAATGAGCCTATCTAAGCTGCGCTATTGGTCTTTCAATGACACAATCTATTGCCAAGCTCATACTCAAAGGCTTCAATACCAGATGATGAAGTACTGAGAGAGATTAATCATAGAAATGATTTTTTTTAATCCAACAAAATGTCTTTTTGTACCATTGACAGAGGTAATTCTTATGCTATTGCTAGGGGCTACATGAAAACAGTGCTGATTTGAAAATATATGCACAACTGCAATAAGCTCCAAATGGATATAGGACCTTAACATAAAAAGGTTATATCATAAATAAATTAGAACAAAACAGAAGGTGGTACCTTTTACAATCATGGATAGGAATAGAATTTTGAACCAAATAAGAGTTAGAAGTGATCATAACATATAAAATCAGTAATTTTGATTACATCAAATTAAAAAGCAAATCAATGTGTTTAAAATAAGAGAAATTGTTGAATGGAGAAATCTTTGCATCAAGCATTGGTAATAAATATCTAATACCCAAAACATATAGGGAATTGAGCCAAAAGTATAAAGCCCAAGAGCCAAAGGTTATGAACAGTTTCCAAAATAAGAAATGCAGGTTCTCAACAACCATGCTATAAATGTCCCAAATCGCTACAAATAAGAGAAATATAAATTATAACAACTCTCTGGTTTCCACTCACACCATTAAAAATGGTAAAAAATTATAAAAGACAGAAATAGCCTATGGAAGCTGGGGAGGGTAACAGGAGGATGCTCTTGGCACTATTGTGAGTTCACCCAATTGTTCTAGAAGACAATTTGGGACCTTGTAATAAGAGTGACTACATTGTTCATATCCTTTGACTCCGTGATCCCACTACTGGATATATACCTAGAGAATTCCAAAGACAAGGATAAAAAGTAAAACATTTATACCCACATGCTCCATGACAGCAAGATTGCTGCTGTTGCTTCCATCATTGTCACTCATTCTTTGTCTTGAAGAGCAATGACATGATGAAGGTGAAGTCTTAGAAACAACTTGGATGCTCAAAGACTGGAAAAGGACCATCATCATCATCATTATTGCTATTTTACAGATGAGGAAATTGAAGCTAAGAGAAGGAAAGTGACTTTCTCAGGGTACTCCCAAGTCCAGCTCTCTATCCACACTAATTCACCTAATTTCAGTGGCCAGTCTTGTTCCTGGAGAACAGATGATCTACTTCCTTCCTTTCTAGACATAGATGGAGAACTATGAGAATGGAATGATTCATACACAGATACAGCTACTCTGCTGATTGGTTTTATTTAACACTTTTTTCTTTTTTTCAAGTGTCGGTACACAACCAATGGAGCTTGGGTAAGTTTTGTGCTGTTGTATCTGTGGGACATGTTACTAGCCTGGAGGGAAAAAGCTAAGCAGAATGTAATGCTACTGGGTAAGAGACTTGTGGAGATGGGCCAGAATTTCCTCAGGGAAAACATGTATGGTCCCAGATACTCTTCAGGTAGAGGTATGTGGAGAGGGAAACATCAGATAGGTGGGGAAGCTGGTTCCTTGGCATGTCTCTGATTCCCTTCTTGTCTCCCAAGAGACTACACAGATGGGCCTTCTTGAATGAAATCTGGCACTCTTCTTTGGTTTGAGCTGAAATATTATCACCCTCCCAGCTCGAAAGCTCATTTACTCCTGTGTATTCTCTGATAAATTTTACTCTTTATAACTTCTCCAATTTCTCTTTGCAGTTTTGCTTGCATGAACAGATTTATTCTCTTTATTTGTGATGGTCTTTGACGCAACCAGAATTTGGTGGGCAGGGGATAAAAATGGCATCTGCAAGGTAAAAGCTACCCTTTTTCCCTTAACAACAGAGTAGTGCCAAGTTTTAAAAATGAATGTTAAAAATTCTTCTTACATGTAACTGGGAAATAAGATATACAGGCAATGGGGTATAGAAATCTATCTTGCCCTAGGAAAATAGATGGGAAGGGGATAAGGGAGAGGGGGGGTTGATAGAAGGGAGGGCAGATTGGGGGAAAAGGTAATTGGATTGCATGCTGTCTTGGGATGGCGGAGGGGAGAAAAGGGGAGAAAATTTAGAACACAAAATTTTATGGAAGCGAATGTTGAAAACTAGAAATAATTAATAAAAAGAACAAAAGAAGAATTGAGTGGTGGTTTAGGTTCTGAGGCATAGATAAGAGATATTTGAGGGGTGGCAAATAGACACAATTCTAACCTAACATTACTCTCCATGACCTAGGAAAGAGTATTGGACTTGAGGTGTTTCTGGGTCCTGCCTGCAATGTCCTCCTGTCCCCCAGCTAGTATATTGGCAGTGTAGGCATAACCTTTGGCTGTCTGTCTCTCTGCAAGGGAAAGTCCTCCATTATTGACACCCATCAGCTGAGCTGCCTTTGATCCTATGTGGTCATACATACACGATATAGGATTCAATGTAAGGAGAAGTGGGGCACATATTGGAAAATGATGGTGATATCAAAAATGAAACTTTAAAAATAAAATATTTGACTATAGACCTCAGAGGGTTTTTTTCAGATTCAGCTAATGACATGCTTGGTATCAGTCAACAAACATTTATTCAGCATTTACTATGTGCCAGGCACAATGCTAAACATCAGGGGAGCTTACATTCTAAAGGGGGAAGACTCTACATAAAAGCAAATTTAAAAGTTTTATAAAGGAGTAAGAGAAGGTGGGAAGTGGAGAGGGGTGACTTTCAATGTATGAATTCCATGTTGAAATGGTTTTTGAGGGGCAGGGTAGAGTAAGTCAGGAGTAAAGCTTGGAGAGGAATGTCTCTGATTACTACAGATAATCTGGAAGTAATCTCACTTTACCAGTGTTGAGTATCCGAATTCCCAAGAGGTTCCAGTAACGTCCTAGAATCTCAGGATCCCTGAGTCCCAAAATTTCAGATCTCAGAGGCCATGTGGTTCAACTCTCGCCTAAGCAAGAATCTTTTCAATAATATTACTGACAAAATGGTCATCTAGCCTTTACTTCATGAAGACTTCCAGTGACAAGGAGCCTGCCTGTCCTCAGAAAATCCATTTTTTACCCAAAGCCAAAAAACAGGATTTCCCTGTGCCCTCAACTTTACCTTTCAGGAAATGGATGTTCCCTCTTTCAGGCATCACAGCCATCAGAGAAACAGTCATCAAATGAATTCCAGGAAGAGCAAAAATCTGCAGTACAAATAAATCCAATGTGCTCAGAGCATGACCTATAAAATTTCCAGAAGTGTCAGTCAGTCCACTACTACCATTATCTGTATCAAGGAAGGTCCTTTCTTCATCAAATGGAATGCAAAAAGGTAGGTTCCTTCTTTTTTTTTTTTTTTTTTTTTTTTTTTTAATGCCAGAAGAGGCTATAAATATTCTTACTGCACAGAGATTGTAGAATAGTAAGTATGCAAATGGTTGTCCACAGGGTAGGGGGAAAAGGTCAAGTCACTAACTCTTTCAATGCCCATTTGCTCCATGGAAACTGCCAACACAGTTTTTGTGAGGATGATTATTTGAGAAAGAAATCTCACCCAACATTTCCTCCTAAGTCTAACTCAAGTTATGCCTCACCCCACTAGTGGTGCTGGGCTGTGGCTCCCCGTCACCCCCAAATGCTTTCTAATAGCAATCTGTCCATCATACAGCATCTGCCTCCATCCAGGACTAGTGTGACTCCCTGAAAAGGGCACACAGACATCCATGGGATAGGATAGGTAGGCTGGGGAGAAAATATATCCCACAATTTCTCTGGCTATGATCCAGTGCCCAAAATGCCTTAAGGGGACTTACCCATTTACATTTAAGGATTGAAAGCTTCCATTAAAATGTAATCATGAGTTCTCCAGAACAGGTAACTCACCCAACTCTTTTCAGTCATTAATACCTCTGCATAAAGCACCCTGTAAGATTTAGCAAAAGATTAGCACAAAAACTGAACCTGAGGGAGTGGGACCACATTCAAGGTAACAGTTCCCCAAATATCAGACCAGGCTCCTTTAGGGCAGAAAATGTCTCACTTTTGTACTTATATCTCAAGTGCCTAGTACAGGAATATTTTTACTTAGGGAACTCTCAGTGAGGAAACATCCCCTACAAAAGTAGATAAGCACCTGGTCTGAGATTTAGATTCATTCCCGAACATTCAATATAGGAATTATCATTCCTATCACCACCATTACCAAGATTGCCTAGGTTAAGTGACTTGTCCAGCTCCATGAGTCAATATGTATCAGACAGGACTCAAACCCAAGTCTTCATGATTTAAAGGACAACTCTCTATCTAACACATTGCAGGTGCTTAATAAATGCTTATTTCTTGATTATAAGGTGCTTTGCTCACAATTTTCCTATGAGATAAGTAATACAAAGTTCCATTTTATGGATGAGAAAAATGATGATGACAGAGGTTAACACTTACACACAGTCATGCTATCTGGGAGACTTCTGACTCCAACACCAGAGCTCCTTCTGCCATGACAAGAGGTGATGCTTCAAGACACAGAAGTGTTGGCACTAAAGGCAAGAAAAAGACAGGAATAGGTAGTGTTAATGGAGATGGTAATACTCAATGAGCAAAGCCAGCTCCAGGATACTGAAATCAAGAAAGTCACAAGCATTCAAGAGATGCTATGCTGTTACAGGGACTCAGAGACAATGGAGACTGGAGACAATGACTCAGGGAGGGAGATGGACAAGAAGCCACCTCCTCTATCTAGTGCTCTAAATGATGTGAGACAATGAGAGAAAGAGAGAGAGAGAGAAAGAGGGAAAGAGATTGAGAGAGAGACAGAGAGAGGGATGGAAGGAGGGAAATAGAGAGGATGGGTGAATGGATGAATAGATAGATAATAGATGGTAGATAAATAAATGGATAAAGATGGATGGATAAATAGAAGGATAGATGGATAAATAGATGATAGATAAATGATAGATGAATAAATTAACCAATAGATAATAAATACACAGGGGAAATAGAATAGAGGTGGTGGACAGGAAGTGATATGGAAAGTTAAAGTTAATCTTTCAGGCTAATAGCCTCCATTTTTTATGAATAAAATAAATAGGAAGGGCAGCTAGGCGGAGCAGGGAATAGAGCACCAGGCCTAGTGTCAGGAAGACCTAAGTTTAAATCTGGCCTCAGACATTTCCTAGCTGTGTGATTCTGGGCAATTCACTTAGCCCTGTTTGCCTCAGTTTTCTAATCTGTAAAACAAGCTAGAGAAGAAAATGGCAAACTGCTCCAATATCTTTGCCAAGAAAACCCCAAATGGGGTCACAAAGAGTCAGATATAAACAAAATGACGGAACAACGAACAAAATAAACAGGTAGAACTACATGACCTCTAAGGATCTTTCAACTCTAAATCTACAACTGTGTCAGAGGCACCGTGTCATACATACATACATGCATACATACAGATACATATACATACATGAATATATACATAAAGTGTGTATTTATATATCCATATGTATATGTACATATATATACACGTGTATGTTTTATCCCATAGCATGTGACATGTAACAGATGCTCAGAAAATATTTGTAGCCAGTTCCTCTTTTGTCAAAGAGAAGACAAACCCAGAATTTAATTAATTAATACAGAGAGGATAAGTGATTTAACTAAGAGTACCCAGGTAACCAGTATCAGAGTCAAGAATTGAACTCAAGTCCTTCAACTTCAAATCCAGTGTCCATTTCACTGCACCATGTTGCATTACATACTCTCTTCCTTTTTCCCCTAAAGGATGCCCTTGATCATTTTAATAAGCTCTCACTGGCATACAAATAGGGGTTAGAAGACAGGGGCAGGGAGCCATAAAATGTGATTCATATGGGTATTTACATCCCTACAAGAATTGAGGACTTGCCAATGGGACACCCCATGTGAGTTTTGCTTTTGTTGGTTTTTCGGTGTGACAGGTGAGTGGGGTCTTCGGGGGAGATGAGTAAAAAGTAGTATCAGAAGGTAAATACAGATTTCGCCTCCTTCACAGTCATACCTCCAGGGGAAGTATATTTGACAAAACGAAGACACACCAAGTAGCTTCTACCTACTTCACAGAAGTATATCATGGAACAGGTATCAGGCCTTTCCATCCAAGGGTAAGGCCTACTGTACTAGAACACCATCCAAATTACAGGTTTGAAGGAAGACTAATCCCTGACCCAAAGAGAAACAAAGCAAGGACTCAAAGAAATACAGAGGATACCTGCCATCTCCCAAGATTCAGGCTAGTAACTCCATAACTAAGAATTTGCCATCAGAGAGATCTGCTAAAACCCCATGCTGGTTCAAATGGTTTGGGGAAGTTTATAAGCAACTTCTGGTTAACAATTCTGATTTACAGGCCATTAAGTACTTCAAAAACTTGCCTTCCTCTTCACCTGTACAAACCAAGGAGAAGTGCCATTTTATTGGTCAGGCTTCCTAAGAACTCCAAGAGACCACAGACTTATGAAGCTCTATCTACTCTTTTGAACAATGGGAAATGAGATACAGTGAAAAAGTAGAAGATACCTTAAAGGCTTGAACAAGTTTGCTAAAATGAGTAGATTATACTCTCTCCATTTTTTTAAGAGAAAGGTTGGAGAGAGAGAAAACTAAAAGAAGATACCAGATTCCTTCAATATAGAGCTGGCTTCATCTACCAGTGAATATGACTCAAAATAGTAATGGAACCAATATATGAAAGTAATAATTTTTTTAAAAATTCATAAGCACTTGGCCCAAGAAGCCATTCTAGAGGAAAAAGTAGAGTCAAGGAGAACAATGCCTTTCTTGGGAAGAAAAGAAAGTAGAGAAACTTGGCAGGAAAAGACACTGGAATTAATTAACTACAAGGGAGGAAAAGGATTTCTCTTCTAAACCAATGACCCCAAACCTAATGCAGAGAAGAATCAAGGAGAATGAATGGATTATAATTGTCTAGGGGGGAAATGGTGTAGGAGGTGCAAGTCCAGGGTTGTTTGCGTTGGGTTGTTAGTCTAAGTATGTTTATTCTCCTTCATCCCTTCTCCCCACCCAGCAATAAGAAAATGGAAACCAGTGGAATTCAATGACTGCTGGTCTTAAATTAATTGGAAATCCCATTAAATTGTTTTTACAAAAACCTCATCTGGTCATTCACTCATAATCATAGGGTCACAGAACCAGAAGATAATAGCTTTAAAGCTGGAAGGAAGCAGAGAAGTCATTTAGTCAAATTCCCATACTTTACAGATGAGAACACTGAGTTCAGTGCACTATTTTAGGCCCTGGGGAGGGAGATCCTACTGAGATGAGGCCTGGTGCCTGACCCCATGTAACTCATAGATTACTGACTTGAAGATCAGGCAAATCAGCCTTCAAACTCAAACTATAGAAAAGGAGTCTGGGAATGAAAAGCAGTTAGCCATGAAGTAAAATGACTTTTTTTTTACCTTTCTCAAATCACCACCTGGCTGAAGCACTCAGGTGTTACAGCATTATGTGATGAAGAAATAGACAGGCATGGAGTCTGGCCCCAACTACTTGATTTGCTATTGAAACTTAAAGTCATTTTGGATTCCTTGGCTCCCACATGTCTCTCTGCCAACCAACTTCTGACCTTTCTATTGTCGTCCCTATCCTGAACTCCTTAGAAACTTCCAACAAACCATCTGAGTCCTGGATTGAAATAGCTCCTTGGCATTCAAGCACTGTACCCTGATCCTGGTCTGTGATCTATCTTCAGTTCTGATTGGCAATACAGCTTGGCTTATTTCAACTGCAGGGCCCTCCTGGAGAGACCTGTCTTCTGTGCTGTGCGTGGTGATTTTCGGAGATGGAAATAATATGTGTGAAATCCATTCCAGTTTCTTTTCTCCCTAATATCTTAAACTGAACTGGTCCCTCTCTCACCCAGTTAAGCTCAAGGGTTAAGAAGCTGAAACTGTTAAACCTTATTCCTCAAACCTGCTGGAAACATTGCTATTAAAATACTGTTTGAGCAGGTTGGAGGAGAGGCAAGGTCGGTAGAATGCCACGTGTCTACAGATTTATTTCTATATGTACACCCAAGCCTGTAGGAAAGGAATTTCAGTAAACCCAGAGGGAGAAAAGGAGGAACTGGGGAAGAGGAAAAGAGAAGTAAGGAGGGGGGAGGGAAGGAGAGAAGCAAGGTGCCCTGGTGAGTGGATCAATTTCCCCATGTCTTCAGGCTGGCTCTCTCACCTTGAGTACAGTAATATTGCCACCTAGAGGCTTGACAGAGGCTTCTTGAAAGTGTATACTTTTATTTCATAGATTTGATCTCCTTGTGCTATTGGGTAACTGGGATTCTTTAAAGAGAGAAGTAAAAAAAACTGGGGATGGGGCAAGCAGTGCAAAAACAGTCGTCCCTTGGTAAGCCAAGGTGAGAGAGGTATCTGTAACCTAACATTAGCTGGAAAATGCAGTTTGTGCCTTGTCAGTTCATCAGTCAGCAAGAATTTGTTAAGCACCTAACATACTAGGCACTGTGCTATACCCTGGGGATACATACACAATAATGAAATAAGAAACTTACTCATAAGATAGAAGAAACCTAAAGAGGTCATCTTAACTCTCCTCCCTACTCCACCACCTTCCAACAGGGTTATAGGCAGCTGGGTGGTACAGCCAATAGAGCACTAGATTTACAGTCAGGGAGACTTGAATTTAAATCCTACCTAAGCCAATTACTAGCTGTGTGATCCTGGACAAGTCACTTAAACACTGTGTGCTTTGACTTCCCCATATTTAAAATATAGATAATAATGACCCCCACCTTTTTCAGGTGTTATGAGATTAAAATAAAATAATGTTTATAAAGTACTTTGTAAACTTTAAAGTTCTATATAAATACTAGGTGTTACTACTACTACTACTACTACTACTACTACTACTACTACCACTACTACTACCACTACCACTACAACTACCACTGCTACTACCACTACCACTACCACTACTACTACTACCACATATAAACCATATATAAATGGCTGGCAAGTTGCTGTTATAATTTTTCACTGTTTTTCTTGTCCTCCACACTTGCCCCAGATGGGAGTGTGATTTCACATATACTCCCTCAATCATCAGTGTGGCATAGATAAATCTGCCCTTGTTAGTCCCTGGCTCATGAACCTTCAATGTCTCCCTCCTGCCTGCCCTCCTTATCTAAGCATTCAAAGCCCTTAATATTCTGGTTTCAAGTATACCTTTCCAGGTTCATTTCACATTACTCCTTTTCAGACCCCCTACATTTGAACAAAAATAGTCTCAAAAATTGTTTCCCAAACTCAGTGTTTTTTGTCCCACCCTTATCCCTTTACCCAAACTACTCCCCTAATGCCTAGAATTCCAGTTCTTCCCCTCTATGTCTTAGAATCTATTTTCTCCCTCAAAGCCAGCTCATGGACCATCTCCTACAAAGAGACTTTCTTGGCTTTCCCATTTATTAATGTTCTCTTTCTCCCCAAATCATGCATACCGACATGATGACATGTTGTATCCCTCTGGGTAGAATCTAAACTCCTTGGGAACAAGAATTGTTATTTGTTTGTTTTTTTCATTATTTCTTTATACCCCTACCCCATGGTACAATTTTCCATAACCTGGCACCCTATGGAAGAGTCAAGTCTCATACATGTACATGTAATCACAGCTATTAAGTTCCATACAATTCAAAGCATGCCCAGGCAATTGAAAGCATATACTTTAAGAACCACTGCCTTAATGCCAAGCACAGTGCTTTGTCCACAATAAGAACTTAACAGATATTGTTGGGTTGGGATCCAAATTCTGCCTTATATCTAACCCAAGACTGCCCTGATTTAGCTACAGCTCATTTCACCTAGCTCTATCCTCAATAGGGATGGAGAATAGCTTTGGTATTTTCAACCTTGTATCAGTGGAAAGTGAGACTTTGATAAATTCCATCCCATGTTTATTTTCAACATGGCTAGCCAGTCACACTTGCAGATGATGTCTGAACTGGGAGTGAGGTGTGGAATGGCAGGGTGTTGGGAAACCAGTGGAAAGTAAATTATCGTGTATAGGGAATAAGAAAGGAAGTACAAAGCTTCAGAAGGATATCAGGATCTTTTTCTTCTGGGAAACCATTTTACCTCCCTTTCAATTACTGTTATACCACACACACACACACACACACACACACACACACATTTCCCTTCCCATTGACTGAAAAGGAGAGATACAGAAAATTAAGACAGAGCAACATCCTTGTGGCTAGACTGTTGGTGAAAACAGCTATAACTAATTAGTTTTCAACTGGCTTCTGCTAGATGAAACCAGGAGGCTCCCAATTCTATTCTAGCAAAACTACCCTAGGAGATGGAAGTGCTGTTTCAAAAACAGCAGAGAATGTCTATGCTTCAAACTATAGAGAACTCTTGGCAAGATGAGGAAGATTATTCTAGATTCTGGATATAGTCAATAGATTGCAGGATATCGGTTTCTATTCAGAAAAACCCTTTTCAACTAGGCAGTGAAAGAGAAGATTGGGGAGGAAAGGGAAATGAAAGGGAAAGGGAAGAGGAAAGAAAAGGAGAAAGGAAAGGAAAAAGAACAGGAGAAGACAGGAGGAAGGGAAGAGAGGGGATGGAAGGGAGTGGAGGAGAAGGGAGGGGAGGGGAGGGGTGGGGAGGAGTCCAGGGAGGGGAGGGGTGGGGGAAAGCAGGTGAAAGGCAAGGCAAGACAAGGCAAGGGGAATATAAGCACTTAATGTGTCAGGCACGGGACTAAGAACTTTATGAATATTATCTCATTTGGTCCTCACAACAACTTTGGGAGTTGGGTGCTATTATTATTCCCAGTTTTACAGATGAGGAAAATGAGATAGAGACTAAGTAACTTGTTCAAGGTTACACAGCTAAAGAATGTCTGAGGCTGGATTTGAACTTGGATCTTGTTGGATTTGAACTCAGGTCTTGCTGACTCCAGGCCCAGCACTCTATCCACTGTGTACCTAGAAAAAGATTTGAGGATTTTAGTGGACTTCAAGCATAATATAAATCAGGAATACATTGGGGCAGCCAAGAAAATAAATTCACCCAGGCTGTATGTAAAGAGTTGTAGTGTCCAAGATGAGGAAAGCAGTTGTCCCACTGAATCTTGTCCTGGTGGAACACATCTGGAATATTATGGTTCGTTCTAGGTGTTACATTTTATGAAAGATGCTGATAAGCTAGAGACTACCAAGAGGAAGGTTCAGATTCATACTTTATAAGGACTGGTTGAAGAAACTAGGGATTTTTAGCCTGGAGAAGAGAAAAATCAGGAGGAACGTGATAGCTGTATTTAGGTGTCTAAAGGGCTGATACATGAAAGACTTGTTCCTAGAGGGCAGAACTAGAAGTAAGTAGGTGGAAGCTGTAAAAAGGCTAATTTAACTGTGATGCAATGGAAAAAAGTCCTAACAATTCAAGCTATCTGAAAGCGGAATGTGGGTTCCCATCCCTAGAAGTCTTCAAGCAAAGATTGGAAGACCACCTTGAAATATTTCATAGAAAAGGTTCTTTTGGAGGTATGGGTTGAACTTGATAGTCTCTGGAGTCCCGCGTAGACTAAGTGCTGAGATTCTATGAAACAGTCTGAACTGTAATTAATTGCTATTACGAATCTCCAAATCACCAACCCTCCAAACTATGGAGCCATCTTGCTCTCTTCTGTCTCCCACATCAAATCACTCATCAATGAGTCCAGATAATTCTGTCTCTGAAATGTCTCTCCCATCCAGTTCTTCCTTCTTCCTTTTTTAAGGTTACTACTTTGTATGGGAGGTGGAGGGGGGGCGGGGAATCATACAGCTGTTATAGGGTTTCTTTGGACAATGCCAATCCCCAGTCCCGTCTCTAGCAAGTGAACTTTGAGGGTGAGGGATCTATGAGAGGTTGAGTTACAAAGAGTATGTGGAGCAATAGTGGTCATTCCTCCCCACATATAGGGACTTACTGTTTCAGGACTCCATGTTGCTAAATGTAGCTGTTATGTAGCTCCATGTAGCTACTGTAAGTTTCAAAGGAGTTTGAACCTTCAGAAGTGAATACTCCTTCTAGAAGGAAAAATCTGTCCAAAGGTAAGACTCTGAGAAGTGACGGATCTTCATTTAGGTTTTTTTCCTAATGTGATAGAGTATGCAATAATAAATGTCTGTTAAATTGTATTGGATTACATTAATGAAGGACCTGCCTCACCAAAAGAGCTAAAGCTCAGGCTCTAAACTCGAATGTAAAAGAGATGCCATAGGGTCTACTCTTCCATTTATGGGAAAGATGGAGTACCTAAGCTGAGGAATCCAAAGGATCCATAAGGTGAAAGCAAAGGGAACTTCTACAACTATGAAATGAGTGAAGCACCATTTGACAGAAACCCCAAATGTGTGTGTGTGTTCGTCCTTCATTGCCAAAGAAGATTATGCCATCAGAGAAGCAATGACGAGGCAATTGGGGTTAAGTGACTTGCCCAAGGTCACACAGCTTGTCAAGTGTCTGAAGTGAGATTTGAACTCGAGTCCTCCTGACTCCTGCACTGGTGCTGTATCCACTGCACCACCTAGCTGCTCATATGTATCTCTATGAAAACTCCCCAAACGTTCCCTTTTCTCATTGATGATATATATTTTTGTGGGAGAGGTTTGTCCTACTGTTACTTCATCCATTGCCTTCGTTCTTAACTCATTATATACTCTAGTAAGAATGAACACATTCGTGGAGAATCCTGAAAATTTTTTTGTTGTTTTGTTTTATTTTTAGTAGATAACAGACCCATGGAGTACCTTAAACATGGAGTTATTCTTCTAGGACCTTAGATCATAAGAGATGCCTCAAGTGTTGTATGAGCACTTATCAAGCAATTATTATATGAAAGACATTGAGAGGAAAAGATAAAAATGGAAGACATTTCTGTCCGTAAGAAGTTTACAATACATTTAATAAATATTTCTGAATTGGTTTGTTAAATCACTGTCATTACTATCAAATTATATTTATGGGAGGTCACACAGTGATGGAGTAAAAAGGGCAGTGATTGATCTTAGTTCAAGTACTGACTGCAGACTATTAGTTATGTGGCCTTAGGCAAATGGTTTTACCTCTCTAGGTATCAGCTTACCCAGCTATAAAATGAAGATAGTGCATGTGCTATTTATCTCTTTGGATTGCTGGGAGGGTGAAATAAGACAATGTATGTTTTAAAAAGAACCTTGTAATTAACAAAATGTGGAAAGTTGTTGAATCATTTGGAAAGACATTTACTAGTTAAAGGAGCCTAGACAAGTCACTCAACCTTTGTCTGCCTCAGTTTCCTCATCTATAAAATGGCAGTGATCATAGGTCAAAATTTATAAGACTGTTATGGGGTTTAAATGGGGTAATATTTGTAAAGTACTTCCCAAACTTTAAAGTTCTTATGAATGCTAATTACTGTAGTTGCTGCTGCTGCTGCTGTTACACACCAGGCACTGTGCTAATCACTGGGAATACAAGTATTAGCAAAACAAAAAACAAAAAAAAGGCAATCCCTGACCTCAAAGGTCTTACATTCTAATGGGGGGGGAGGCAATTTATTTATTTATTTTTTTGGTTTAAATTTTTATTCTTATGTAGGCAAAAGTCAAATATACGTTTAACCCAATTTGATGGCAAGTTCCTTAGCTTTTGTCTTTTCCAGCTTGGCAATACGAGCCACTGATTTTGGACCCAGAACGTTGCCACCCCAGTGATGACAGATCTCATCATATCTGTCGTTGTAATTGGTTTTGATGGCTTCTACCAGCTTCGCCAGAGCTCCCTTATCTTCAGGGTTAACCTGTGTGAAGGCAATGCTTGTGCAAGTCTTTCTGTGAACTAAGTGACCCAGTCTGGCTTCACCTTTGATAATACAGTAAGGAACCCCCATTTTCCGGCACAAGGAAGGTAGGAAGACCACTAGCTCAATGGGGCCACATCATGTGCAATCACTACCAACTGTGCTTTCTTGTTTTCTACCAGGGTGGTAACGGTGTTAACACCTGCTCTGAGGACTGGTGGTCTCTTAGTGGGGATGGCTCCTTTGCCTGAAGCCTTTTGTTCAGGCTGAGCCAGCAGCGTTTGCTTCTTATCTTGCTTTGTCTCTGGTCTATATTTGTGAGCCAGTTTAAACAGCTGAGTAGCTGTCTGACGATCTAAAGCTTGGGTGAATTGGTTAATTGCCGGTGGGATTTTCAAACGCTTATAAAGGATAGACCTTTGATGCTGCCGTCTGATGTACCAAGGCCATTTGACAAATCGAGTAAGGTCCCTTTTGGGCTGGAAGTCCTGACCAATGCCAAAGCTCTTGGGTCGCTTCTCAAACAAAGGACTGACCACTTTCTTGACCTCCTGCTTCCCCCTGGCCTTCTTCCCTTTTGGCATCTTGGTCGGCTTAATGAGAAAGGAATGGGGGAGAGGGGAATAACAGGGAGGAAGGCAGAAAAGGAGTCCAGATAATTACCAGTCAAGCCCATTTTGAAGTGAACATGGCTGACATGGGTACTTACTCAAATGAGGATTCTGGGAAGGAAACTCACCAATCTCAAGTTCTGAGTGGATTTATTTAAAATGAATGGAAGGGTGGCCAAAAAAGTAGTGATTAAGTTTTTACTATATGTTGGGTACTGGACTAAGACTGTCAATGAATGGATGTTGCCTTACCCTAAGTGAGTACCTGCAAAGACCTTGGCCTAAAGGCCCCAAGGTCTCCCAGTGCATCCTGGGCTGTCTCCAGTCATCCTGATGAATATCTGCTCACTGATACAGATGGCTCTGGAGAGAAGTGAGGCTGGTGACCTGCACAGCCCTCCCTCACTCAAAACAAAGTGAAGTGCAAATCATGTCATCATTTCTCTGATGGCGTGGTCTTCTTTGGCAACTAAGGATGAGGACAATCAGTCACCAGCACCTGGCCACTGTTCCCTAAAATAACAGACTGTCCTGACCCTCAAGGAGTTTATTTTCTAATAAGGAAAGACTACACAAACAGGAAAGTAGTAATCAGGCAAGAAAGCATCAAGGAAATCCTAGGTAAAATGATCCATATGACAGCCAACGGAGAGACCCTTTCCATGAACAAGTGGTGGTATGGATTTTTATCATTGAGCCTAGAATGAGAAACAGAAAATGAGGACTTCTCACACTGTGAGTTAACTAAAAATCACAAACCCTCTTCAAAGTACAAAGAAGAGGTCTGAATAAAGTTCTACGAGAGATTTGAGGAACTATGAATCACTGACCTTCAGCAGCCCAAGAGCAAGAAAGAATAAAGTCAAAAGGTATATTATCTAGATCTTAAAATAAACAATTATTTCAAAGAACTTGACTTTTGTCCTTCCTCTATGACAGATCGCAACTCCTCAGTGCTTTACTTTATAGTCTGAGTCTCTGTGGTCTAAAATTTTAATCTCAGTAACACCTGTGATGAAGGAAGCATTTCTTAAGTGCCTCCTATGTGCCAAGCACTGTGTACTAAGTGCTTTGCAAATGTTATTTTATTTTAATCTTCATAATAACCCTGGGGAAAAGGTGCTATTATGATCTCTCATTTTACAGTAGAGGAAACTGAAGTTAAGTGACTTGGCCAGGGGGTTATAGAACTGAGGCCAGATTTGAATTCTGATCTTCCTGATTCCAGGTTCAGCCCAGCATTCTACTCATTGAGCCACCTAACTGCCTCAAACATACTGATAAAATTTCAGATTTCTTTACTACTTGTCTTCTGAAATATTCCAAGTACTACCATATGGAGCAGTGGCCTCCAAATGTTTGATCATGCCCCTCAATAGCATGAATAAATAAATAAAAATTTAAAAAATTAGCATGCACCTCTAATATATGTATATTTACTTAATCAGACAGATATACATACATACATATATGTATACATATATACTCTTATACTAATAATTAGTATTATTATTATATGGTAAAATATGGTATCTATAGTAATGTATAGTATATAAAATAATACTAATAATACTTATGAATCTTACACAGTAAATAAAAAATTTTCAAGGATAAGTAAAGATGAAATATTTAATCTCAGAGTCACTGAGAGACACTGGAGTTTACTGAATAGGAGAATAGCGTAAGTAGATCTGTGATTTAGGGATATCAGTTTGACAAATAGGTGAAAAAAGGGTCAGAGAAGAGAAACAAATGAGAGAGAGAGATGAATTAGGAATCTGTGGTGATATGATATGAGATACGATGGGGGCTTGAACCAGGATGTGAACAGAGAGAAAGGGTAGAAGAGTGAGAGTGTTTACGGAGCTAGAAATGATAAGATTTCTCAAACGATTGGACACATGAAGTGAAAGAGAACGGGGCATCAAGGCTAATGGCAAGACTTTAACCTGCATTTTAACCTCCACCCATAGGGTAGCGGTGCCCTTGACTGAACGAGAGAAGTTCAGAAGGGAAAAATAAGGGAATGAGCTTGGTTACGCCAACTGTAATTCTTCCATGTCCTATATTCATCCTATATGATTCATGTTATTCCACTGGAAATGAAAGATGTGGGATGGGGAAGACTGGGCTGGTACCAGACTCTGTCCCAGAACATAGAACCCACCCTCCTCAAGAGTTTCCACCACGGTAATGAGATTTTGAGGTTTGGACAAGTGTACTAAGCACCTAAAATGACTTTTCCTAAAGTCACTCAGGTGTGTATTCGTCCTTCCTTGCCAAAGAAGACCATGCCTTCAGAGAAATAATGGCATGACTTGTACTTGACTTTGTTTTAAGTGAGGGAGGGCTGTGCAGGTCACCAGCCTCACTTCTCCTCCAGAGTCATCTGAATCCAGTGACCAGATATTCTTCAGGATGACTGGAGATGACCCAGGATGCACTGGGAGACTGTGAGCCCTTTAGGCTAAGGTCTTTGCAGGTACTCAGGGTAAAGCAACACCCATTCATTGAATAGGCCTGGATGGTACACCTGTATTGGAAAAAGTTGAATTAGGTGGGGAGGAGGGATGATGGGATGGAACCCATCTTCCCAAGCTCTCTGATGAGAGTATCTCAGGCTTCTGATGATATTCCTAAAAGGAGTCCAAGTTCTGCTCTTTCCTCTTTGCCTGTTCAGAAATCTAGGCATAGAAGGGGATGCAATTAATGGTATTTAGCTTAATGTTCATTAGTTAATTATTTTTGATTTTTATTCATTTTTATTCATTTGTTAATAAGTTTACATATGTTTACCTGTAAACAATATGTTTATTAATTAATAGTATCAGATGAGGTAAAAGAGCAGGTTAGTATAGAGAAAAGTCACTTCTTTCTCTTAAGAAAGTAGAGAAGAATAGCTATGAGTCACATATTGAGGTATTTTGAGGGGAACAAGAAGAGTAAACTGAAATTAGCTAGCTTCGATTTCCTTGACTTCTATTTTCCAGACTACAGTTACCAGTGCTGGGATGTTAAAGGCTAACCCCCTAAAACAAATATCCCAGGGAATCTACATCCTAGGTGGTTCATCAAAGCAATGTTGGCAGTTAGATCATCAAAGCTCAACCATCACTTGGCTTCTGGGTTTCAGACAAAGAGAGGAAGCGTTTCGGTGTTGAAAAAACATTAAAAAACGTTGAAGCTCTTTCATGAACCTGGGGTCAAGGTCTTCTTGAATATGGGTTGACCAAAATGAGCACAGTGATTTGTGGCCTGCAAACTGTGAATGAGTCTAGCTGACAACAAGATCACAAGCAGACACAAGGTGTATTTGGCAAGGTTAACAGCAGTGGGAAAGAGGGGTTACCTTCTCCCAACAAGGATATAGTTCTTTCCTGAGCAGAGATGAAATAACAGTCTGCAACTGAAGCCTTGAGGACTGTGGGCACACAACTCACTAAGAGAAGCCATATATAGCATCTAAAATGATAACCAGTTACTTTTTTTTAAGAGTAAAAATTTAGGGTCTATCATGTTCTAACCTTGTAGTATAAATTTCCAGCTTCATATTTTCCAGTTTGGTTCTAACAGAAGTGGCTAAGGGTCCAGTGGCTTTGTCCAGACCTGAACCCAGGAGCTGACTCTAGACATTCTCATAACAACCTAGGTTGTAAATTCAGGGCCTAGTTTATTCTCATTTTCTATATCCAGTGCTTTGCATGTTATTATTTGGTTTCTTTGTTTTTTGTCTTTTTGACCAGTCCTGTGATTTCAAGGAAGATCTCATGAGAAAGTCCCTACTAACTAAGTAGATCCATACCTAATCTGCCTTTTAGAAGGTACCTGGGAACACTGAGAGGTGAAGTGGTTTGCCCAAGGGTGATGTAGCCAGTGGTAGAGATATACATAGTATGTGCTTAATAAATGTTCGCTGAATGAATGAATCAATGAATGCCTACTGTGAGTAACTAGAATATTAGAAAAGCACATAGGAGGCCCTATTTAGAAAAAAGGAGCCAAGATGATGAAACAGCACTGAGCTGGGAGAAAGGAGACCCAAGTCCTCTCTTAGGCTCTGTCACTAAATAACTTTGTGCCTCATTTTAACTTATAAAATGAAGGCATTGAAGTATTTGGTCTCCTGCCAGTTCCAAAACTCTGTGACCTGTTATTTTAAGGCAGGAGTTTTTAATCTTTTTGCATCATGGACCCCTTTGGCATTCTGGTGAAGCCTATGGACCCCTTCTCAGAATGAAGTTTTTAAATTCATAAAGTGTGGATAACATATAGAAAAGAAATAGATTATATTGAAATACAGTTATGGAAATATTTTAAGAAACCAAGCTCTTGAAAATGCAGCTTCTCTACCCTATTTCACAAGTGGTATCCTAGTTCAGACTCTGCCCACTGAATTTTAAAATGAAGGCACCTGTAAAAATAGCAGGGATCTGTGAATATGGTCCAAAGTATGCCCAAAGGGAATTAATCACCACTATAACAAACATATCAGGCAAGTGGTCATTTAATCTCTGTGCCTAAAGACTTGGTAAGGCCATTCTGGGACTTCTAGTTATTAAATTCTGGTGATTGGGCTCTGAAATGGAACCTACCTATGATAAATTTCAAGTCTCAGCAATAGTAATTATGGCAACATCCCTGGATGTTGTTCCTTTTCCTCTGGGGGCCCCAAAGTCAATCCGCCTTCCTATGTCCAACTCGAGCCTCAGGCAAGAGACAAAATGAGCAAAGTAAACTCTTGAACAGCTTGGCAGCTCCCAGAGGAAAAAAATTGGGGGAAGGAGGATATTTAAGCTTCCTAATTGAATCTTAAAAACAGGGCAAGACTTGGAGAAAGCATCATATTCAGCGACATTTCAGTGTTTGAGAAAAAAAAAGTTGAAATTCTGATGAGGAATTTCCTAAATTCATGCTAATTCCTTCAAGTTCCTTTGACTTTAAAAGGCTAAACTTCTAAAGACAAGTTTGCAGCCTCTGGCAGGACCTAGTTCTGCTTTATAATAATAGCAGCCCTTGATGATGATGGAGACCTATTCCCCCATCGAGTGTATCGGTTCAGGTGATTGTATTTATTCAATTCAGTAAACATTTATTAAACCCCTTCAATGGGTTAGGCACCAGAAACACAAAGATAGATTTGATACAACTTCTGCCTTCAAAAAGCAGGGATTTTTAATCTTGAGTGTAAGAGTGTGTGTGTGTGTGTGTGTGTGTGTGTGTGTGTGTGAAAACAAGTCCTTGAAAATATAGCATGGCTTCTCTCTTGAGGGACCATGTGTCTGTCACTTAACCTCTGAATCTCAGTTTCCTCAGGTGTAAAATGAGAGTGAAAATAGCTATAGTATTTACTTCAAAGCACTGTTGCAAGGATTAAATGATAATAATATATGAAAAGCACTTTGCAAACCTTCAAGTCCTATATAAATGTAGATTATCATTACTATGATTATATTATGGGAAAATCATTACTTCCTAAGGGAATGTTTGGATAGCTCTGTTAGAGTTTTTTCTCCTTAAATCAAGCTAAAAGGTGCCTTTCTACAGCTTTCTCCCACTGCTTCTATCACTACCCTCTGGGACCAAGGAGAACAAGTTAAATCTGTCTTCCATGGCTGACAGCCCTTGAATTACTTGAAGAAAGCTATCATCCTATCTCCCCGCACCACATGGTCACACAAGTAGCAAGTAACTAAGGTAGAATTCAAATCCAAATCCTCTGCTCCTTCTCCTGTAAGATACTGCCCCCTACTGACATACCTCCAGAAAAAGGTAAAGCAGCCTCTCCTGGACCAAATCCATGACTCAGGTTAAACAAAAGCCTTCTCTTTTCTAATGAATATGAATAAAGAAAGGGCCCCCCCAAAAGGGAGTAAGTATCCTTCTCAGCAGACAGTTCGAAGCTGAAGATTTTCTTTTTTCTCCTTCAGATTCCCATTCCTGGGACCCCTTCTCCAACCTCCTAGGAACCCCGTAGCGGTTTGCTGCTAACTGGCCCTGTCTCCATCCTCCATATTTCCATGGCAGCACAGAGTCCAATTCCAACACCTGGGTTTTCTCCACTTTGCCAGCAGAGCCAACAAAAGGCTTGCAAAAACAAGAGAGAGAAAATAATGTTAGGAGTAAATAAATCACTAAGTCGTGAAAGGAATTTCTACAAAGCACAAGAGAGGCACAGGCCAGCATAGGGGAGAGCAGGACAAGAGGGAGAGAATAAGAGCAAAGCTGTGATCCTACCATTCTCCAGAGCACAGGACTTGTCAGAGCCTGAGGAAGGAACTGTTCTAATTTGCTAATCAATGTTAGGTATTAACAACAGCATCAGTTAATAACAAGGAAAGGCCCACCTCTCCTCAATGGTAATTATTTCTGACACAGGTCTCCAGGAGGAATGTCAAGACTTAGGTTAGCTGCTCTGAGTGAAAATAACCCAAGATTGGCAAAAAATCATAATTTCTGAAGAAATGGAAGGTGGGGGCAGGAGCGAGCAATTAGAAATACTTGTCATTATGATTGCATTGTGAATAAGGGGGTATCCACTTTGCAGCAGTCTGGGTTGGATTTCAAGTGCTTGGCTTCAGCAAAACTTTGCCAGGACAGATAAAGCAGGGGCAGAATACATCAAAATTTCAGAAATAACAGAGCGTGAAAAATACATGTCTTATAAAGGTGTCCAAATAATGGTGTGCTAGATAATAAAAGCTTTTCAAATCTGTAGGGCCAGGAGCAGTACTACTTTACCAGCTAGGAAAGTTGCCAGAAGCTACAGGGGGCTGATGCCCTGGCCTCCCAGTATTATCTTGGTGGCATAGCAACATTCTTACTCCGCATTAAAAGCCAGGGGGGTAGCAGAGAGAGGTGGCCCTGTCCCAGCCACTCAGATTTTATTCTGCAATCAGTCACTTTGTCAAAGGCAGCATATGAATCAAAAGCACCCCATGCTGAAGTTATAGGCTGATTATGTGGCTGTAGGCACTATGTCAACAGAGGCCTCTTGGAGGGATGGGAGAAGGTATATGCCATACAGCTTTGCCATCACTCTTCCCGTGTTCTAGTTTGGAAAATTACAATTTACAAGGAAACATGATGAGGTTCATTGGGGTCTCCATTGCTACATCCAAATTAAGACTCCAACTTTCAAGTATCACCACATGATATGCCCTCCGTTGGGTATGGCAGGGCAAAGTGGGGACATTTATAACAGGTGTTTACTTTATTATGGTTCCTGGGAGAAAGTATTTGTTACCCGGTCGGTAAAATGCTTGATTTACCAACCCGCTGAGGTTTATTCAGCGTATTTCTAGTGTCCCTTTGTTACCACTCACATTTAGAAACCTACCCATTGTTAGCAGTAATTCAATCCTTTAAAATTCTATGCCTTTTTTTAACTTTAGCAAAGAATTAAAAATAAAATAGATATCATCGATTAGGGAATAAACAAGATGTGGTGCAAGAATGTAATGTAAAATTTCTTTGCCATAAGAAGCAGTGAATGTGGGAAGTGGTGTCACATGCCTATAGAACTTTGCTGCCAGGAAAAAGGATGCCATTGAGTTGCTTGAATTCAGGAGTTTTGAGCTACACCAAACCTGGCACTAATATGGTGAGTCCCTAAGAGTAGAAGACCATTAGCTAGCTAAGGGGAAACACACTGACCCTGGTCAGAAAATCAGAACAGAGTTAAAGCTTCCATATTGACCACCAGCCTATCAAAAAAATAAAAATAAAAAGGAAGAAGTAATGAATAAAATGAATGCAAAGAAACAAGGAAAATGTTAGAAAGTAATGCAAAGTGAAGTAAGCAGAATCAAACGATATACATGATGCCTCCAACAAATGGAAACGGAAAGAAAAAGAACAAAACTGAACGCTATGAAATTATAATAACCAAGCTTGGGTACAAAGAGATGGAAGAAACCATTTAGCTCCCTTCTTCTCAGAGGTAGAGGGCTGTGGGTATAAAGTATTGCAGATAATTTCAGACTTAGTTGAACTTTTTCCCTTCTTCATTAAAAGAAATATCTCTAGAAAGAGAAGGGGAAAATACACATTTGGAAATGCTGATAATATAAAAACAATTTTAATGTTCCTTCCCCACATAAAAATCTGCTCCTTCATTCTCTGCCGGACTATTGCCAACAATGTTGGGGGAAGGGGTCAAGTGGCTCAACTGATTCCAATTATCAACTCTTAAAGCTTTTTTAGCAAGTGGTAGAATCTAGCATGACGGAATCTCACTCAATAAAGCAGTTATTACTTTTCTATGTGGCATGGGGCAGAGGAGGGAGGACAAGAGAGAGAAATATGATGAGATCTAAAAAGCTGTGGACTTTTGAGAAAACTTCTCAGTTTGTAACAAACATACAAATCCATCAAAATGACTTTAATAAATTAGCAATACAGTCACATGGTCCTTCAAACAGCATGAAATTTGAGTATCATTCCTCATACCCTCTGGATTCTGACACAGAACAAGGAAGGGGTGGAAGACAAAGACTGGGTCTGTGTTTCTCTACCAGCAGGGGAAGCACTAAGCAACAAAAATGAGGAAACAAAAGCTCCCCATGTATCTTCTCAATTGATTTATACTACTTTAGGTCCTTCTCGCTTCAGCTGTTCAAGTCTACTCCTCAACATCCCCTGAAGCAAAGAGTCACCTGGAGTTCCAGCTTAATGCTGGATCTCCTTTTTAAGAGACAAATTGATTTTGAAACAATGAGGTCCCCTATGACCAGTTAACCACAGAAAGCTTTCTCCTGCCTCTCAATAAAATCCCACCATGATGGTCCTTTTTGTAAAACCTTCTATCCTAGGGGGAGCTCTGTGTGTATGTGTGTGTATGTGTGTGTGTGTGTGTGAGAGAGAGAGAGAGAGAGAGAGAGAGACAGACAGACAGACAGACAGAGAGATTAAAGGGGGAAGACCACAAGACCATTTATTGATAGGAAGCAGCCCCATTCGAAGTTTAGAAGTCAACTGACTTTTATTAAGCATTTACTATATGCCAGGTACTATGTGCTAAGTAGAAAGAAAATAGTCCCTGTCCTCAGGGACATAATCTAATTCTGAGATAGTAATACCTTTCTGATGATCAACAGATTTATGAATTTATAAACAGTAAAATTCCACTATAGTTCTGGAGACATGAAATGATGAAAGTGGAGCCCTCACTGGGCTCCCTATGGCTTTAGTGCAAGAAAGGCCTTACTCAACAAATATGAGGAGTATGACTGAGCCCTGTGACATAACTGGACTGGAGCATAACAAGGCTCTCTAAAACAAGGATTGTCATTCTCTGTTTAATAGTCTTTTGTCTTTCCTTTTATCTCCAGTGCTTAGTACAGTACCGGGCACATGATAGGCTCTCCATAAATGGTTATTGACTAACTGGCTGACAAAGTAAAATCAACAATCCTTTCTTGTGGGGATGAGGGCTCGAACTATAAGTATAGTACAGTATAAAAATGTTGGATTTGGAGTTAGGTGACTAGGCTTGAGCCCCAGGCCTGCCATCTAGT
Source organism: Bettongia penicillata ogilbyi (assembly GCA_023548195.1). Classification (NCBI taxonomy): domain Eukaryota; kingdom Metazoa; phylum Chordata; class Mammalia; order Diprotodontia; family Potoroidae; genus Bettongia; species Bettongia penicillata. Next base: position 9,823,508 of record JAJHZJ010000162.1, on the reverse strand, counting down.
ACCTGAGGGATTACTGCCTCAGTTCTCAGTTCTTTATCTAGGAAATGAGGGTGTTTGACTAGATGACCTCAAGGTCCTTTCCAGTCCTGAACCTTTGATATTCATCAGTGGTCTCCAAAATCTAATCCTGGCAGAACCACAATTAAAAAATTAAAAAGTGTGATTCTGCAACAATCATGGGCTTGTCTTTGATCCAACTTCAGCTGCCCAATACTGAACCACTTCACATGTCCTTCTGTACAAGCTCTTAGCCTCACTCTTTCTGCCCTAGTCATTACCCCCTCAGAGCAGCGGACACCCATAGCAACAGCTGGACAACTGCCCTGGGACAACAACCCTCCTTTCTACCTACCAATATCCCACCCCTTGCATGCTCATATAACAGAGGCTTTTCTGCACATGTTCAGATTATTTCACATAGAGGCACCTTGTTTCTTAAAAAAAAAATCCTGTGATTCCCTGCTATGTGAGTAGGAATAGACTCTTCATTGACTATCAATCCTGAAACAGGCTTCCTCTTTGAAATCTGCCAGATTGGGATACTTGCTCTTTTTTCCCATGGTATCCAAAAAGGCAGACAGGTCTTAATCATGCATAGTGTATGAGCCATGAACTCAGCTGATAAGAGTGATCTCCCCTTTTACCCTATGGCCCTGAGAAACAGTCTGAGCATTTCATTTTGGTCTGCTTTATTTGTTATTCTAGGTTCCAGAAACAGGCTGCTTTTCTTATTACTTGTACCCCCAGTGTAGCACAATGTAGGTGTTCAATAAATGTTTATTGGAATGACTAGAATCCTCACTGGATCCAGAATCAGAACGTGGTGATATTGGAGCCAGGATTCCAGACCTGACTGCAGTCAGTCAGCCCAGTAAGGAAGTCCTGAAAATCCAGGGTGCTTGGGACTATACCAAGAAAGGCTTTGAACTTGGAAGTTGAGATTATGTTATATAGGAACTGAACTAAGCTATAAACCTAATCCCCTTTGCCATTCCAGAATATTAGGTGATACAGGTGGGGATAATGGCCTCCAAGGGTTTGTGTTGGATTTTTGGGGGGAGGGGTGGGGATCATGTTTGTGTGTTTACCCTTGCTCTTCCTTTGAAGTATATATCCCTTTGTTAAAAAACAATTTGACAGTTAAACGGCTAAATAGAATTGAGGTACAGGGGACCCCTAAAATTGACCATAGGTGGGAGAGCCATTGGCAGAGAGCTGAGATTCCCTAAGTCCTCAAAAGGTGCCAGAGAACCCTGAGAGTGGGGTAAAGTGTAACAGATCCAGCCTTCAGGCAGTGGGGGCCAAGGTAATCACCATTACACTCAATTTTTTTTAACTACTACAGATGTCATCACAGAAGTTTAGAAACCACTAATCTATATGATGAGACAGAGTAAATCCACGTTGAATAGATGTACTTTCTGCTCACTGCCCCAAAGCAATCCCTAGCAATTTACCCAGCTAGAAGTCAGCCATCTTCATATGGGTCAGTAACCTTTTCAGAAAACAAAAATATAAAAGAAAAGAAAAAGTCAGTGCATTCACACACCTCTGCACAGCTATACACACAAAAATAAGCATGCACATACATGCATGCACACACAAACACACACCCTTTGACCTCGAGGATGGAATTAGTCCCTATTGGAAACCAAATTGTACATGATGGAAGACTCCATAAGTAACACTTGTATCAAAAAGGACTCAAGATCTGGGACTGCAGGATAATACCTCCTGTCTTCTGTGGCCGTTTTAAGTGTGGCCTTATTGCACACACCAACAGTTGTTTTGTGAAGAGCAGGAAGTAGAATTTTATGACTTGGCTTCTGGGAAACACAGATGCTGCAGGCAGTGTCATGGTGGGGTGGTAAAGGCACTGGGAAACGTTGGAAGGCATTCATTATCTTCCTGCAGCTGTTCATTAACCCACAGACTCTGTGTGCTAGCTGACTATGGGACTGGCAGTCACTCAATTCCAGAGGAAAGCAACCTAGGTGGTTTGACAGGTGAAGGGAAGGTCTACATGAATATTAAAACCCAAGAAGGCAATAGGCCAGTAGGTACCCTGCTATGACTTCCTGGAGGGGCAGGCAACCATGAAAGCATTTGTGTGGGGCACATCTGAGCTGTCAGCTCAACTTTTTATGCAACAACATCTGGAATAACTGCTCTTCATCCAGATGCTAAAAGACCTCTTATGACTTTACCTGGTCAGGGGGAAGATCACAACAGAAATGTTTGGATCAGAGATCTACAAAACAGAAAACCTTTAAAGCTATAGAAGAAAACAAGAAGTTAGGGAAAAAAAACAATCATAGAAGCTGGCAAAAGAACCTGTGCAGGGGGAAAATACTACTCTCATGCCTCATCTTGGCATGGAAGTAACCCTGAATCCTTGGAGAATATTCCAGCAATGTACAAACTCCTTAAGATCTCACCAAAATGGAAAGCCAAGAGGGTCCAGCCAACAAAGGACTGTATGTGTGTTTTCAAAGGATCAGTCCAGTTAGGTTTGGAGATATTCATAAGTGGAAACTTGAATTGTGACGGAAAGGCAGAAACTGATTCAGATTATTTACTAGGATGTGAAGCAATGTGCAAGCACTCACATGGATGACTTCATGGATCCTCAAAGTAAGTAGGTGAAAGGTGTTTGGGCTGTTACTCTGAGAGGCAAAAACCTTGTGTGTAGAAAATAAAGTATAGCTTTTAACACTGATCTAGAGGGCAATATTTCAGGCTTGGGCTCCATTTAGTCTATTAGAATGTCACTGTCAGCCAATGAGCATTTATTAAATACCTACTATGTGCCAGGCTTCAGGCTAAGTGATGGGAACCCAAAGAAAGACAAAAGAACCCATCAGCAACCTCACAGGATGGTGGGGGAGACCACATACAAACAGCCATGTACATAGAAGATACATACAGGATCAACTAGAGATAATCAGCAAATAATCTCATTGTCAAATAGCCCTGTGGCTAGAGCACAAAATTTAGAGTCAGACAGACATGGGTTCAAGTCCTGCTTCAGAGGCTCACTAGCCTTGTAACCTTGGGCAAGTCACTTAAGACAGCAGATAGAGCACTAGACCTGGAGTTGGGAAGATCTGAATTCAAAAGTTATCTCAGACACTTATTAGCAGTGTGACCTTGGACAAGTCACTTAACTTCTGTTTGTCTCAGTTTGTTTTACTGTAATATGTGGATAATAATAGCACCTATCTCCTAGAACTGTCGTGTAGATTAAAATGAGAAAATACTTACACTGCTTTGCAAACCTTAAAATGCTATACTAATGTTACCTGTCATTATAACCCTAGTCATGGATGGTCTCCTAATAAGTAGCTACTTATATATATACATATATATTAATATAATATATATTATATGTAAATATAATATACATATACATTATAAGTGGATAGGTGGTGGGTCTGAAGACAGGAAGACCTGAGTTCAAATCTAGCCTCAAACACTTACTAGCTGTGTGACCCTGAGCAAGTCATGTCACTTATGGCTGCCTCAGTTTCCTCATCTATAAAAGGGGGGGTCATAACAGCATCTATCTCTTAGAGTTATTGTGAGGATCAACTGAGATAGTAATTATAAAGCACTTATTACAGTACCAGGCACAGAGTAAGCACTGTATAAATGCTAGACATTATTATTATTTTTATTAGCCACAAATTCCAACAGACCCAAGAGAGAACCAATGACCTCCACCTAACAAAACATGACCGTTGTTTCTACACCGTCTCACAGACAGTTCAGTTCCCCTTACACATTTATTCCCAAACCCATTCCACCATGAATATGTCTTAAAGGAAGTCTTCAAATCCAATCTCCATGAAACCTTCTTGTCCCACCCAGTAACACACTCACTACCTCTTAGGACCCCTCAGAAGAAGAAACACAAATGTTATCTGGTGTATGATATGTCAGAAGAGCCCCAAGCTAGTGGTCAAATTGATCTTTAAGTCTAGTTGTAGATCAGGAATGGGTGTAGTATTATCCTTGTACCTTACAGGTTTTGGTCAAGAACAACCCCAAACCTGAAAAAGTGTTTTAGAAAGAAGTTTGTGGTTGTGGCTATTGCTGCTGTCTGTCCTCTGTTCTGAAAGAAAACCAAAAAAATCAGAAAGGTAATGTCTTGACTTGCAAAATGAATTGGATTTAAGTAAGATGAGGCTGTGCAAAGTCATCAACCTCATCACTTGCTAGTCAAGAAAGAAGTTTAAGTCACTGAGCAAAGGGAAGAGCTGAAAAAAGTGGACAGCTCCCCCAAGACTGTAAACTTGACTTTATATGGAGTTCAAAGGCACAAGGAAAAACAGCTCATTTACCCACATGTAGGCAATTTCTAAATAAGGCATATACATTGTATGAAATGTATAACAGAAGGAATTTTTTTTGCAATTCTTGCAGTAATCTCTATGTGAAAACAAGGCATGCTGAATGTTAGATCTAGAAGGTATCTGGGGTCATTATGTCCTGCACAACCTGCACATCCTGAACATCCTGAGCTGGTCTAGACAAGTCCAATTTTTTGCTATGGAGGGTGAAGCTAATTTTTCCACCTAGGCATTTCTGATGAGACTCATGGTTGGAAACTGCTAATATGAACTTCTTGGCAATTTGGGGTACTTCCAGAAAAGAGACAACATAACAGCTGGTAACAATGGCCCTTCCCTATAGCATCAAGTAATCCTTATCCTTCTCCCCCACAAAAATCCATTCTTAGACTGTCAGCACTCCACAGACACGTTATCATCAATGAGCTTCTCATCTGAAAAAAAGTGATTTTTCGACTGAATTTTTTTAATTTATGAGCCTACAGATTTCTACTGTTATCTCACCACCTATGGATCAGGTCTCTATTTATCCCTTTATGTTTCTCCATGTTTCCCACATTAATGCACTATCATTCTGCCAGTCCCTCAGATTCACAAATTAGGTGTTATCCTCAACTCATCACTATCTATCACTCCACTATATCCCATCTGTTGCCCAGGCCTGTTGATTTCTCTTCTGCAGCACTACTCAAATATTCTCCCTTCCCTTCTATGATTCTGCCACTCCTTGGATGCAGGCCCCCATCACCTCAGGCCTGGACTGCAACAACAACCTGCTGGTTGATCTGCCTGCCATGTCTCCACCCACTCCAGCCCATCCTCTATTCAGCCACCAAAATGATTTTCCTAAAAATAGGTCTAACCATGGCTCCCTCCAACTCAATAATATCCAGTCACTTCCAGAATCAAGTACAAAATGCTCTATTTGGTGTCCAAAGCCCTTCATCACTTAACCCTTTCCTATCTTTCTAGTTTTCTCACACCTTACTCCTTATCATGTGTTTCTTGATCCAATGACACTGTCTTCCTTGCTGTTGCTCAAACAAAACACTACTTCTCCTGACTCTGGGCATTTCACTGGCTGGGCTGTGCCCCATGCCTCCTCATCTCCAACTTCAGGCTTCCTTCAAGTCTCAGCTAAAATCCTTCTTTCCTCCACAAGTCTTTCCTGATCCCTTTTTTTTAAAAAGAAAAAAGCATGTAAATCCCCTTTTTAAAATGGTTGTATTTATTTCTAATTTATGGAATAAAGCAAGCATTTCCATAACACAGAATAATAAAAAAGATGATTTTATATGAAACTACAAATCTATTATGTACAACTTGCTATTGTTTTTAAATACATAATAAAGTTATCATGTACATGTCTTTTTTTCCCTCACCCCCCAGTCTTAGAGATGACTACAATTAGAAACAAAAATGTATATATGTAAAATCATTCTATACATTCTTCTATTTATCAGTTCTTTCTTTGGATGCAGATAGCATCTTAAACTCTTAATTCTAATGCCATCCTCTGTGAATTTTTTTCCCTAATCATCCTGTTTATTACTTATTTGTACATAGTTTCTTTGCATGTTGTCCCTCCCATTAAATTGTGAGCTCTGTAAGGTCAAGAACTGAGTTTTTGCCTTTCTCTCTATCCTCAGATCTTAGTACAGTGTCTAGAAAATAGTAGGCACGTTGACTTGTTAATGGCTATAATTCAAGTTTCTTTACATCATCCCTCATTCTTACTAAAACGTGGTCTTCCCTCAACTTGTGAGATCCTTCAGTCTGGTATTAGAAGCTTGTCCTTTTAAGTTCTCCTCTCTTTTTATAATCTTACTCTCCCTTTCCATTAGTTCCTCCCCTACTGCCTACAAACATCCTCAGATTCTGCTCCCCCTCATTCTTAAAACTATCTTCACTCAATTGTGACATCCCCTGAAGCTATTACCTTATGTAGCTCATCCCTATCACTGCCAAACTCTTAGAAAAAGCTCCCTCTTACTCACTCAGTGGCTCTGCTCAGTCTTCTCACACTCACACTTCAGATTCTTTAATCTGACTTTGGATTTCATCCCTCAACAGAAACTGCCTTCATCGATGTTAACAGTGATGTAATAACTGTAAAATCCAATGGTCCCCTCTTAGTTTTCATCCTTCTTAACATTTCTATAGCTTTTAACAATATTGACTGTTTCTTCTTCCTTGACATTCTCTCCTCCCCAGTTTCTGGAACACTTCTGGCTCTCTTCTTACCTATAGGGCCAGATTCTCTTGGTTGCCCTTGCTAGAGCATGATCTGTCTTGTGGTCCCAATGTATGAGTGTACCCCAGGGCCATGCCCCTCACCATCTGGCTCCAAACTACCTTTTTAGATTTATTCTATATTATTCCCTTTAACACATTGGATATTCTAGTCTAACTGGCCTATTTACTATTCCCTATGAATGAATGACATTCTATTTCCCACCTCATTGTTTTTGCATAAGCTGTCTCCTTAGCTCCACGTTATGGATACCTAGCTTCCTACGACGCACAGCTTATATGAACCATCCACAAAAGGACTTTCCTAATCTTATTAATTCTTACTGCTCTCCCCATCTCCAAACACATTACATTAACCTTGTATCTATTTTGTATTTACTTACTGGTGCATTTTTCCCTTTAATAAAATCTAAGCCCTTTGAGGACAGGAATTATTTTCTCTTTAGTTTTTATATCCCAAGTACCGAGTACAGAGCTTAGAACATAGAAGGTACTCAGTGAATGTAAGGGAGTGGAATAGAATTGAATCTTGTAATTAAAGATATTCCACAGTCTGTCTCCAACCTACCTTTCCAGTCTCGTCCCATATGACTACCATTCTCATACCCTACATTACAGATATCTTCTATCCTCACTATGACCTGTCTGATTTCTAGGATCTTCCCCATATTGTCATCCATTCCTGCAATAGCTAACTTCCCTCCTCTCTATCTGGTAAAGCTCTTCTTTTCCCTGGAGACTCAATTTGCATCTAATTTCCTCCATGAAGACTTCTTAAGCCGCTCCAGCTCAAAGTGATCTTACTTCTATACATCAATCCCTCAATTAGTAAGCATTTATTAAGTGTCTCTTTGAGACGCATTGAGGATACAAAAACAAAATAAAACTTTCCTGCAAGGAACTTACAACCTAGCCAAGGAAAACAACATACACATATAAAATTATTTTTAAAATACATAAAACATAGCTTTGGGGGAAAGGCACAAGCAACTCGAAAGGCTTCATTTAGAGAGCTAAGTCTAAGTCTTCAAAGAAGCAAAAAGTTGTAAGATGCAAACATGAGGAGAGAGTGCATTCCAGGTCTGGCAGACAATCTGTGAAAAAGGACAATGGAACATCATTTACAGAGTATGCTATCTGCTGAATGAGGAGAGCACCTTCCCTAGACTTTTCCTACCACACTTTCCTCATATCACAATTATTTATATTCATGTCTTTCCAAAGAATTTTCTCCATCACTTTCTTATAGCTAGACAATCCACAAAATAAGTCAAGCCTGATTTGTTCCATTTTGTACTTTCCAAAGATATAAATGCTCACACTGAAAATTCAACAATTAGCTCACCTGGGCTCAACTGGGCCGACTCCACACACCCTTACACTAGAATCCAAATTAAAGAGAACCGCTCCAGATTTTAGAGATTTCTGGGGAGGGGAGTCCTTTCTATCTTGTCCTTCAGCATTTTGACCCTCCCTTACAAAGTTCTTCCATAGATCTACTCTGAAAAACTTAATTGAAATTTGGGGCTATTTTTTCTTGTTCTGGCCTCAGAAATAGTTTCTCTTCATCACCTCCCATACTCAGATGTACATTTAGAAGACACATTTTGAGGGTTCATGCTTCCAAAGACTCTACTTCCTATGCCTACAGACCTTTTTTCTAACATGGTAGTTTTGGGGATTCTCAAGAAAGAGAATTCTTTTTTTCTCTTCTTCTTCTCTCCAAGTATCAAGACAAAACTATTCTCCCTTTTTTTTGAATAGGGTTTTTTCCCTCATTTCACAATAGTTCCCTTTTTTGACATTTTGCTATTTTTATATTATTTTTGTGAGTGTGACCCATTTGTGATGATTGTCTGTGATAAATCCTTCAGGCAATGGGAAAAATCAATGCAGAGGAACTCTACTATGTCTAAGTGGTGTTGATATCTGCCTGGCTTTTTAAAAAAATTATGTTAAGCAGGTTTGCAAGTTCACTGTAATTGACAGGGAGAAAAGAATATGCAATTAAAAGGTGTTTTTAATTTATTTTTAAGTGGAAATTAATAGAAATTATCTCCACAAAAAGCAGGATAATAAAAGCATGTTTTCTCTTTAAACACTACCAGCAACAACTCATGTCTCTATAGTACTTCAGGGTTTCCAGAGTCTCCTTAAAATGACAATCCTCTAAGGAAGGTAACTCAAGCATTATCATTCCCATTTTACAGGTGAAGGAAATGAAAACTTAGAGAATAACTTTTCTCATGGTTTCCACAGCCACCTTCAGAGGCAGGATTTGAATACATCTCCTGACTGCAAATTCAGAGATATTTCTACTAAGCAGACCTGTCAGCAGAGGTAACAGTCAAGAAGCTGCCTTGTAGTCTCTGTTCCTAAAGACTAAAGCCCATCAGTTGTTGTCATAAGTAGAAAGAGACACACCCAAAGGGACCATTGGGCTAAGTTGGCTTTGTAACTCACAAGCCTGAGTCTAAGGGTCAGGAAGGATTAGGGTTTAAGAGATGGAAAAGACCTTCCACTAGTTCAGTCATTAAGAATGATTTTCCAAGGATCACATAGGGATATAAACCCAGAATCTAAACCCAGGTCTTCTACTACAAATTCACTGTCTTTCTCACCACACTACACTTCTGCAGCTACTTATAGGCAGATCATGGAAGAGTGGATAGAGTTTTGTAGACATGAAGATCTGAGATCAAAACCAGCCTCAGATATTAGCTGTGGGACCCTAGACTAGTCACTTAACTGTTATCTGCTTCAGTTTCCTCATTTGTAAAATAGGGATAATAATCACACCTGCTTCATTGGGTTCTTTTAAAGATCAAATGAGGTAGTATTTGTAAAACACTGACACAGTGCCTAGCAAACAGTAGGAACTTAATAAATGCATATTTATTCTTTCCTCTCAGAGTTTTCACATCACGTAGCTTTCACCTAATTCAGTTTAACTAAGACAGAGAAGCACTTAAGATACCATGTCTGTTACCTCATCTGTAAAATGGGAATAAAATTCCCTTAAAAGTTCCTTACATTTGAATTGCACTTGGCACAATACCAATGGACTGCAGTTGTAGAGGAAACAAAGAAGGTGTCATAACCTTGGATTCCAAAACACAAAATAAATTGAAATCATGAGCTAAGCCTAATTTTCCTCCTCTTTTTTCATTCAAATATATGAAGCATGTACTTTGTGTAGAGCACAATGCTTCATACTGGGAATCTTTCCCAGAGGGAAAATGGCGAAGTTCTTGATCTCAAGAAGTCTGTAACCCAGGAGTGGTATGTATTTTGATTATTGCTCGGGCATTTCTTTCAGTCATGTCTGACTTTCTGTGAACAAGTATTATATAGTAGAAGGTGGTGTGCAAAAAATATCCAAACACTGTGTGCCCTAGCATAATATGGAGAGGTGGAGGTCACTTTTAGTGGGAGAATCAAAGATTTCAGGGGAGTAGTGGCAATGGCTCCCCCTGTACCAATTCAGTCTCTACATTGCCAAGTTGATAATCCTAAAACAGATCTGCCATGCCATCCTACCACACAAAAATTGTCAATGGCTCCCTATTGCAATCCAAAATTCTCTGCCTGGCATTTAAAAGCCTCTATAACTTCAGTTCCACCTACCTTTCCAATCTTATTTCCTATCCCTCACCTGCATATACTCTTCATTTCAGTCAAACTGGCCTGCTCACTGAGCTCCCTGTGTAACATTCCATCTCTGGTCACCATGACTTTGTCCAAATGGCTTTCCATGCCATGAATGCTCTCCCTCACTGCTCATCCCCACCTCATAGAAGAATCTCTATCTCTTTTGGAAGAGATGCCAATTGTTAACATACACTTCCTCTGGAAGTAATTTGATATTAAGATCTTAGATTTAGAGCCACCTAGACAGCTTCTAGTCCAATCATACTCAGAGAGGGTATGGGACTTGCCCAAGGTCACACAGTGCCAGAATTCAAACCTCATTCCTCTGAGTGAGTATCCAATATTCTTTCTACAGGACCAGCTCTACTTTGTACTTACTTATGGAATGGATATAAATAGCAGCACACTCCTTCCCCCAACCTTAGCTAAATCATACACCACCCCGTAGGAGAGTGAAGGAGAGGGGGAGCCTACAAATTTACCTACATTTGAGTGGTTATGATGGGAATTTTACTCTTTTCTCTTTAAATGTCCATTGCCTAGCATAGAGCTTTGCCCATAGTAGGCATTTAAATGCCTGTTGAATTGAACTGAATTGGTGTCTTAGCTGGAAGAGAAGGATTTTAACTCATGTGACTGAGGAGAAAGTAGGAGGGAGAACAGTGGAAGCGGCAGCCAGTATTGGTCTGTCAGAATCTATCCCTTCTAAGTAGGAAATGTTCTTTTCAAATGGAAGGGCAGATGGTCCCCCAGAGCCTCTCGATTATCATGAACCGAGTTCTGGCAATTTACGGGTCAAAGGGGAAATTTACAAGGACATATCTCTTTCCCTGAAACATCAGGCAGTCCATATGTACACATTTCTCTCCACTAAGACCTAATTTTCCACCATTTGCCTTGATTTGCAGCTCCTTTTTCCCCATTTCCTTGATTTAATGCCCAATTATTTTTTGTCCCGTTGCCAGTAAAACAAAATATTTCATAACCACTTCTGTGGGGTTTTTTGGACACTGCTTTAAATACATGACTTAACACCTCTTGTATCACAAAATTTAGAGGGATCTAGTGAACACCTAGAGATGAATTTTGCATTTTTCACAGGAAGTTGATCCGAACTCGGCATTTAGAAGCATTGTACTGGGCTTTCAAGGGCTCTCCAGGCTTTTTCCACCCATCTTCCATCCCATAGACATGGGCACAATTTGAAAGCATCCACATCAGAACCAGGTTCCCACTCCCACCAACACCCTCCTTTTTCCTTACTTCTATCACTCACATATTTTTTCCCTTGCTTTCTCTTCCCATACAACCTGTACTGAAAACATCAGTATGCCAAACATCAGGAGGCTGGATATTAGTTTCAGCTTTGCTACAAAATAACCATGTGATATTAAGCAAGTGACTTAAATCGTTTTCAAACACATTTGCCTTCTTAACATTTCTGGATTTAACTCCATGACCTCCAAGGTTCTCTCTAATTATAAAAGTCTAGGATTTCCAGCAAAATAAGAACACCATGAGAAAAGAGTGGGCATCAGGACCCTGCAGTGCTGCAGGTGACAGCTGACTGGGCCACACATGTTCTAGACATGATCATATCTCCCTTTTAGGGTAATCTATACATGTATGCCCATCTTTCCCACTGGTACCACATGTATTTTCAGGAGAATGTACACCAGATTTATAGAGGAGATGTCTTACAGTTATTGATCACACTATAGCATTTCAATAAATGTTCCTTTGCAAAAACAAGCAGCCTGTGATTTGTGTGATTCTCCTTCAACATCCTGGAAATGGAGGACCAATAACAGTCAAAAAAAAAAGCATAGTTGTCATCAGTCGTTGTGTGGGGAGAAGGTGAACTATTACCTATAAGTAAAGTCTGTTGCTGTTCAGTCATTTTCAATTTTTTGTGACCCCATTAGGGTTTTCTTGGCAAAGATACTGGCGTGGTTTGTCATTTCCTTCTCCAGCTCATTTTACAGATGAAGAAACTGAGGCAAATAAGGTTAAATGACTTACCCAGGTTCACAGAACTATTAAGTGTCTGAGGCCAGATTTAAACTCAGGAAGATGAGTCTTCCTGACTCCAGGCCCAGCACACTATCTACTGGGCCACTTGGCATCCTATGCTTATTTATTCTTTGAAACATCTCAGGATTTGCACATGGATAGAAGAGAACTTTGCATCTCTTCTGTTCTTTTGGGAGCCATGGCACTCTTATTTCCTTCATTCCACAGCAACGTTGATACTGTCCCTCCAAAAAATAATATGTGGGTAAGGCTTATTTTTTAATGAAGTAAAATAAAAATAATTTTGTTTTGTCAAAGTTGTTTTTTTTAATTATGTACTGCAAAGAAAAGTCCCAAAGTCAGGGGTGTGCTAGAGCCAAGTCCTACTGACTCAGAAGGGCTAGTTGTTAAATTTTCAATGTGAGCATATAAACCTTGGAAACCTACATCAGTGCTTGATTTACTGTTTTGCTGATTGTCAAGATTTAAGGAAGTGATGGGAAAAATATTAATAATGTAGATTAAATTTAAAGGTGTGTCCTAGAATACTGGCCCTGGAGTCAAGAGAATCTGAGTTCAAATCCGGCCTCAGACACTTAACTAACTGTGTTATCCTGGGCAAGTCACTTAACCTTACTGCCTCAAAAAAAAAGTGCATCCTGTAAATTTGGTGGGGGAGGGAGCGGGTGGTCAAACATTTACCAGCACATCCCTGTCCAAAGACCTCTAGGCAAATGTTTTGTTGCTATTTTTTCTTTGTGTAGCTAATTGTATCTGCGTACAAAAAAAGCAAGGAAAGCAGGTAGACTGCTGGAAGAGCTATGATCAGATCCCTTGGATCTGACTTGGCTCATGGTACCTATTTCTCCCCCCACTTGTCTAGTGGGAGATTTGAAAACTACAGTCTGGATCTGCAGAGAGCAACCATAGTTTCTACTCAAAAAGCCATTAGTTGTGGTCTGACTTGTGGTCTCACCTGAGATTGAAATTTAGGAGGTAGATGGCATGCTCACCACAAGCTAGGGTAAGGTCTTTGACAGAAGAACCCAAACCCCTGGCTAGGCAAGGGCATGCAAAGAAAAAAAACCTAAGCCTGAGGCCCTTAGCTAGATGAAAAGACTCTAGTTTTTGTTATAAAGAGGATGGTGGTCAGGGCCAAGAATCTTTTCCAATGAGAAGATAGGCCTTGGTGCCAAAACCTAAAAGCTAGATTTTAAGCTGACAGAACATGGCATCTCAGGGAGAGATAGCCAAAGATCTCAGCTGAACCAGAAACTGGAAGCATTAAAGGGTCCATCCAAGTAGTATCTGGCAGAGATGACATGTTCAAGGGAATAGTATCTGGGGAAGGTGTGGCCAGCAGAGGAGCATGAGTCTTTCCATCAAGAAGCAATGTCTGGCCATGGGGACTATACGTCCTCCTGAGCAGCATTCAATAGAGAGGACAGGACCATAGAGAGCAGGTCTTGTGGGAGCAGAGAAGGAACCAGAGGAAGATCTCAGTAATCCTACAGGAGCAGATATGGGACGGAGGTGCTCCTTACCCCATGGGTCTTTGTGTAAACATAGGTGTGCTTGTGATCAAGAAAAGCCAATGACTGCAGGTAAAATGTTTTGTTCCTTCAAAATATTTATTCCTTTGATTCACTATTAAAGGTAAACATATTGGTCAGTTGTGAACTATGAGTGTGAATATTGTGGACCTTTGGAGTAGCTTATACTTGGAGTGCTTATTGCATCCCAGTGGAGTGACTCTAATTTAGGGGTAGCCCTCAGACTCTGCACTGATGTGTAAGTGCCAAAGTTAACCAAGTCTTTAAAAAATTCTTCTGCCATATTGAAGATGGCAGACTAGAAAGAAAGACACACTTACACAGGGTTCCCCCCACAGCCCATAAAATACCTGCAGAGAGGGACTCTCAACAAATTTTGGAGCAGCAGAAGTGGAGAACAGAGTGGAGGAGATTTCCAGCCCATGGAGACCTGAAAGGCCCATGGAAACACAAGAGCCAAGCACAGAGCCCAGTCCAGCCTTGGCCCAGCCACGCTGCTTGATGAGACTCTGGGAGGAGAACACCTCCGGAGTGGAACCTCCAGCTGCAGTAGCAGGGCCTCAGATCTCTAAGGCCACGGGCACCAAAGGTCAGTGACAGGGTTTTATCAGGGATCCAGGAAGGAAGAAGGGCCTTCCCATACCTCCAGCAGCAGGCAGCAGCCACAGAGGCTGCACGGTAGCCCCTATGGAAGTTCCATTGTTGGAGGGTAAAAACCCCCGGGGGCATTGAAGAGCTGAGTCTTATCTCAGTCCTGGGTGGAGGCCCTGTCTGAACTGGTCTTTGTCTCAAACTGAATAGTGGCCCTGCCCATCCAGCTTATCTGAAAATCAGCCCCAAGTGCCGACTTTGTGGAACTGGAGGCCAAGTGGCTGTGGAAAAGTATCTGCTAAGATTCTGGGCACAAAAATCCCTCTCTGGGTCAAACCAGTACATGCTTGATTGTGTCACCTGCGAGGAACTGAGATCTCACAGATTCCCAGAGTATACCCTACTCTTGACAAAAGGACCCAAAAGTCAAGTAACTGGTTGGGAAAATGCCCAAAAAAGGGAAAGATAATGAGACCATAGAAGGTTACTTTCTTGGTGAACAGATATTTCCTCCCATCCTTTCTGATGAGAAAGAACAATGTTTACCATCAGGGAAAGACATAGAAGTCAAGGCTTCTGTATCCCAAACATCTAAAATAAATATTCAGTGGGCTCAGGCCATGGAGAGCTCAAGTTAGACAGGTGGAGGAAAAACTGGGAAGAGAAATGAGAGAGATGCAAGAAAAGAATGAAAAGCAGGTCAACGCCATGCAAAAGGAGACCCCAAAAATGCTGAAGAAAAGAACACCTTGAAAAATAGGCTAGCTCAATTGGCAAAAGAGGTTCAAAAAGCCAATGAGGAGAAGAATGCTTTCAAAAGCAGAATTAGCCAAATGGAAAAAGAGGTTCAAAAGCTCACTGAAGATAATAGTTCTCTCAAGATTAGAATGGAACAGATGGAGGCTAATGACTTTCTGAGAAACCAAGAAATCACAAAATAAAACCAAAAGAATGAAAAAATGGAAGAGAATGTGAAATATCTCATGGGAAAAACAACTGACCTAGAAAATAGATCCAGGAGAGACAATTTAAAAATTATGGGACTGCCTGAAAACCATGATCAAAAAAAGAGCCTAGACATCATCTTGCATGAAATTGTCAAGGAAAACTGCCCTGAGATTCTAGAACCAGAGGGCAAAATAAATATTCAAGGAATCCACAGATCACCACCTGAAAGAGATCCAAAAAGAGAAACTCCTAGGAACATTGTGGCCAAATTCCAGAGTGCCCTGGTCAAGGAAGAAAATATTGCAAGCAGCTAGAAAGAAACAATTCCAGTATTGTGGAAATACAATCAGGGTAACACAAGATCTAGCAGCTTCTACAATAAGGGATAGAAGGGCATGGAATATGATATTTCAGAAGTCAAAGGAACTAGGCCTCAAACCACGACTCACCTACCCAGCAAAACTGAGTATAATACTTCAGGGGGAAAAATGGTCTTTCAATGAAATAGAGGACTTTTAAGCACTCTTGATGAAAAGACCAGAGCTAAAAATAAAATTTGCCCTTCAAACGCAAGAATGAAGAGAAGCATGAAAAGGTAAACAGCAATGAGAAGTCATAAGGGACTTACTAAAGTTGAACTGTTTACATTCCTATTTGGAAAGACAATATTTGTAACTCTTGAAACTTTTCAGTGTGTGGGTAGTTGGTGGGATTACACACATACACACACACACACACAGAGCACAGAGTGAATTGAATAGGATGGGATCATATGTTTAAAAAATGATATTAAGTGGTGAGAGAGAAATATTTTGGGAGGAAAAGGGAGAAATGGAATGGGGCAAATTATCTCTCATAAAAGAGGCAAGCAAAAGATTTTTCAGTGGAGGGAAAAAGAGGGGAAGTGAGAGAGAAACATGAAGCTTATTCTCATCACATTTGACTAAAGGAAGGAATAAAATGCATATTCATTTTGGTATGAAAACCTATCTTACAATACAGGAAAGTGGGGGAGAAGGGGATAAGCAGGGTGGGGTGGGGGGATGATAGAAGGGAGGGCAATGAAAGGAGGGAGCAACATGAAGTCAACACTCTTGGGGAGGGACAGGATCCAAAGAGAGAACAGAAGAAATGAGGGACAGGCTAGGATGGAGGGAAATATAGTTAATCTTACACAACATGACTATTATGGAAGTCATTTGCAAAACTACACAGATATGGCCTGTATTG
Organism: Bettongia penicillata ogilbyi; assembly: GCA_023548195.1. Taxonomy (NCBI): domain Eukaryota; kingdom Metazoa; phylum Chordata; class Mammalia; order Diprotodontia; family Potoroidae; genus Bettongia; species Bettongia penicillata. The sequence continues at coordinate 9,806,917 of JAJHZJ010000162.1, read as the reverse complement.
AATTGCTTGCTTCCCAAAGGAAATGGGAGGGGAGAGAGGGAGGAAGAGAAGTTGGAAGTCAAAGTTGTAGGAACAACTGTCGAGTATTGTTCTTACTACTAGGAATAGAACAACCACTAGGTACAGAACTACCACTAGGTACAGAACTACCACTGGGTTTTCTCTTCACTAAACTAAATATGGCCAGTTCCTTTAACAGATCCTCATCTAACATGGAGGTGGGGGTGGGTGGTTGCAACTAGGTAGCACAAGGGATAGAGTGCCATGTCTGGAGTCAGGAAGACCTGAGTTCAAATCCAGGTAATGGGGTATAGAAAATTATCTGGCCGTACAGGACAAAAGAGAAGATGGGGACAAGGGAAGGGAGGGATGTTAGAAGAGAGGGCAGATTGGTGATAGGGGCAATTAGAATGCTAGGCATTTTGGGGTGGTGAGAGGGGAGAAATAAAGAGAAAATGAATGTTAAAAGTTAAATAAATAATGATTAAAAAATAAAAATTAAAAAAATTGTTCATATTTCTCATTCCAATGATTTCTAAATGACTTCAAAGAATTTATGCCAAGTTGACTTTCCTGGTTCTGCTTTTGAATCCATCCAAGCATAAATCCACAAGTGAAGTTACAGAATCATATCAGGATCATTGACATAGAACTGGAAAGGTCAATAGGAGCTATTGAGTTCAGCCTCCTCATTTTACAGAAGGAGAAACTGAGGCATAGAGAAGTTATAGGACTTACCAAGGGTAACAACTAGTAAATACCTGAGGTGTGATGTCAACCCAAGTCCTCCTGCCTCCACTTTCAGCATTCTCTCCATTAATGTATAAAAGCAGTATAATTCCTTAGAAATTTTTGAAAACAGCCACCAAATCCTAGAAACATCTTTAATTTGCAAAGGTTATTTGAACCTAGCCAACTAATGAGCATTTTTATCTTTGGGGAAACACTGTTCACTCCTTGCAGAAGCTCTGCAAAACTGGCCCTTTTCCATTTTCAGCTTCAGACAAGCCTCAAGTCAATCCAATACTTTTGTCCATCCCCATGCAGAGAAAATGAGGTCATCCAGTTACACCAAATACTCCATGTAGTTTGTTTCTCCAAGAACCTTCTCCACAAGCCAATGGAATGTAGCACATGCCTCCAAGGTGCCTTGGAGCATACACTGAAACTCACAAAATTTAGCCAATCAGATAAGAGCTGTCTTCCCCTTGCCTTCCCCAGCCATCTGGTAGCATCCACTGCCCATTGGCTGCTGGTAAATAGCCTGGGGAATCTTAAAATCTTGGCCTGGTATGCTAGACCCCTTTAGTTGTCTTGTTTAAAGTCCAATAGTTTGCACATATCCAGACTTTTCCAGTCTTTTCTCATACCACTATTCTAGTTGATATATATGGATGACTAGACTTAACAGAATCACGAAAGTCACTGAATTTCAGATTTAATTTGTCTACCTAGTCCAACCCATACATACTGAATCTTCACTACAATATATTCAACAAAGGGCAATCCAGTTTCTGCTTGGAGATCCCAAGGAGAAGGAACTGGTCAATTCTCCCATAGCCCATTCTACTTTGTGACTCCCTGGGTTAGGCAGCTCAAATTGTCAAACAGCTTTCCTTAGCCCCAAGCCTAAATGTGCCCCTTTCCAACTTTCCAACTCTGATCCTGATTCTAACCTCTGGGTTCAAATAGAACAAGTCTAGGGCCTCCTCCAAATGGTAGATCTTCAAATACTTGGAAATAACTACCACTGTGTTTTCTCTTCACCAAACTAAATATGGCCAGTTCCTTTAACAGATCCTCATCTGACATGGAGGTGGGGGTGGGTGGTTGCAGCTAGGTAGCACAGGGGATAGAGTGCCAGGTCTGGAGTCAGGAAGACCTGAGTTCAAATCCAGGCTCAGACACTTACTAGCTGTGGGACCTTGGGCAAGACACTTAACCCTCAGTTTCCTCATCTGTAAAATGAGCTGGAGAAGAAAATGGCAAACCACTCTGGCATCTTTGCCAAGAAAACCCCAAGCAGGGGTCATGGAGAGTTGGACACAACTGAAAAGACCGAATAGCAAATATCTAACATGGACTCAAGGATTTTAATCATACTGGTTTCCCTGATCTGTATATTCTCTAGCTCATCAATGTCCTCAAATGATGAACTAGAATGGCAGGTGATGGATATACCAGATAAGGTCTGAGGAAGGCAGAGTACAGTAGGGCCATCACTTCCCTATGCCTCACTTTATATAACCTGAGATCATACTGATGACTTACATGGAGTTCACAGGTCTCTAGAATTCCCAGAGATTTTCAGAACTGCTGACTCTCCATTCTATACTAGTGATGATGTTTTTGTACCCAAGTGTAAGACTTTACATGTATCCCTATTAAATTCCATCTTAGTAGATTTAGCCCAGTGTTCTATCCAAAGTTCTGCAAACAAAGAGGCCCAAGAGCCAAAGCTGGTGTTTTTCGTATAGTCCCTGACTAAGAATTACTTTAAAATTTTTAAAAACAATAAAACTTTACTTAAAAATGTAAGAGTCATTCTCATCTGTGGACTTGGTCTAAGGCTTAGTTTGCTTGATACTTGTACTATTCTGTTGGATCTCACTTTTCTCATCTACAATGTCAGTTTTCCCTCCCACGTATGTCATCTGAAAATTTGAGGAACAGACGATCTATGATTTTTATCCAAGTCATTGATAAAAAATGCAAAAAGTGCTGAACCAAGCTCAGATTCCTGGCTGTCTTGTTGACATTGAACCATTAACTGCTACTCTTTGGATCTGACCATCCATTGAGTTTTGAACCCATCACACTGCTTTATCATCAAATCAATATTGTTCCATATTCTCCACAAATAGTATGGGAGAGTTTATCAAGACCTTTGCTAAAATAGAGGTAAACTACTGTAGTAGCCAGTTCTGTTGATGTTCACTCATTTCAGTTGTGACTGGCTCTTTGTGACCCCATTGAGGGTTTTCTTGGCAAAGATACTGGAGTGGTTTGCCATTTCCTCCTCCAGATCATTTTCCGCATGAGAAAACAGGCAAACCAGGTGAAGTGACTTACCCAGGGTCACACAGTTAATAAGTGTCTGAGACCAGCTTTTGAACAGAGGAAGATGAGTCTTCCAGATTTCAGGCACAGCATCCTATTTACTGTGCCACCTAGCTGCCTGGCTTCCAGCTAGATAGATACATCTAAAGATAGAAGGGACATCAGAAGTCGATTAGTCCAACTGTCTCTGATGAAGAAAATGAAGCCCAGGGAGGTGAAATGATTTGGTCAAGGTAGATGTGTACTGGTAAACACTTAACAACCATCTCCAAAAAAAGGTACACATGACACACTTTTAAACTGAATTGGCATTATTTACATTTTCTCCATTACTTTATTAAGTTTAGACAACCAACAAAACACTAAATCAATCTCTGACTTGTAGCATTTGCTGATTTCTGATAAAAATTTAACTATTGGCTTTTACAAGCTGGCTTGATCTATCTCTAGCCCATCCCTGGCCCAAAAGTCATATAGTCACAGTGAGGTGAGTTTTGAAACGAGTTTTTTTAAATCCAGTGCTCTTTTTGCTGCACTCTTCTGCCTCCTTCCCTATTCTTGGGACTGGCCTTTGGGGCCAAACAGAATAAGTATAACCTCTCTTCTATGTAGCCTTTCAGGTACTTGAAAACTAGAATTATTGCTCCCTCCACCCCAATTTTCACTTATTCAGTATAAATATCTCCAGTTACTTCTGCTAATCTTGCAGCACAGAATGGACCACACTAGTGGCCTCCTCTGAACATTCTCCAGCTTATCTATGTCCTTTCTAAAATGTGATCAGAATAGAATACAATACTCCAAATCTGGAGGGCAGTACAAAGGATCCATCACCTCATCTCAAAACTACATTAGCTTTTTTCACACTGTCGTTTCATGTTCATTAAAACCCTCAGGACTTTTTTCAGATCCACTTCTATCCAGCTATGTGCCCCCATTTTATACTTGAGAAGTTGATTTCTTAAACCCAAGTCTAAAATTTTACATTTCTCTCTATTAAGTCTCATCTTATTGGAGTCATCTCAGTTTTCTTGGCCTGTTGACATTTCTTAGTAGCCTAACTCTATCATCCACTCTATTAGATAGTAATGTAGACAACTTTATAGCCTTCCTTGGACAAAATTTTCATTACCTAGTAACCACATTTGGAACAAACATAGCTAAAAAATCATTGTTGTTTGTATGTGTTGCTTATTTTACAATTCTTAGTACAGTGCCTGTACTTAGTACGGTACAGTACGGTGACACAGAATAGGCATAAATAAAAGTTTTCTCTCTCAGTATCTATATCATCCTTTTAACTATCAATCATCTATCATTTGTCTATAATCTATCACCTATCATGTGTCTATCTATGATGTATTATGTATCTACTTATCTAGCACCAATCTAGTTATCAAGCATTTATCTATTAACTATCTATCATTTTTCTCTTGATGATTTATCATTTATCTTGCTGTACTCTATTATTTATCTATCTATAATCTAATATCTATCTATCTAACTAACTACTTACCTACCTATCTAGCTAGCTATCTTTTCATCCATCCATCAGCAGTAAGAGCCACTTTTCAAAAGGAGACTATGGCGGGAAAGGAGGGTGTCTCAAAACTAAAAAGCATTCAGAGTCGGGAAGAAGGTAATATTTCAGGTGGAGGAGAAGTCGTACTCAGAGAATTGTACAATGCTTTTTTTCCCACCTTCCTTACATAAGCTTTGAGTTGAAAAATGATGGAAAGTGGTATAGCAATGGGGACCCCAAATAAAAGACCTTCTCGTCCCAGAACACAGAGACTCTGAGAAGCAACAGTGCTTAATTCTCACAGTGAGCATGATGACATTTGGGAAATAGCTCCAGGCACAGCCTGGCCAAATGCTTCCAATCTGCATTCTATGGGGCAAGAACATTCAGAAACCCCTGGTGTCCCATTACCATAACATACTGCATTTCTATGGTATCCTAGAGGGCTCCCATTATAACTTCAGACTGTTCACCCCTCTGTACAGAAGATATTTTGACTGCTGTCCGGAAGATAGGAACAGCTGGGTTGTTAAAGTCAACAGGCTCCCACTTCCACATAGACCAGATTGTGTCATAATTGGAAATGTGAAATATGGCTTCCGTTGTTTAAGTTTCAAAAGGCAGGATAAAACCTGTTTTCATTGCCTCTAAATCCTGCAAAAATACAGAGTTGCTGCTGAGGAAACAGGGGTAAGTGCCCTGTATGCCTAAAGAAATCCTGAGGGAGCTAGGGAGAATAAATAGGGTTCTTATGCAGGTCCTCCAGATTCAAGTCTACAGATTCATGTCTCGTGGAAACACTGGAAGAAAAGGAAGCAAGTATTTTCTAAACATCTACAATGTACTAAGCATTGTGCTAAGCATTTTATAAATACTACTTCATTTGATCCCTATGACAACCCTAGGAGGTAGATGCTATTATGATCACCATTTTATGGTGGAGGAAACTGAGGCAGACAGAGGTTTAGTCACTTGCTCAAGATCAGATAGGTAATAAATGATTGAGGCTAGAATTGAACTCAAGGCTTCCTGACCAAGTACTCTATCCACTGCACCATCTAGCTGCCTCTAGAGCACTGGAGTTCAGGGCAGAGCATAGATCGTGGTCCAGAAGAGTGGTCCAGAAAAATCTAAGCCCCTCCTTATTTTGTATATCTATATAGCTCTTTTAAGGATCAGAATCTATTTTATATAACTTATCTGATTCTCTGGACAGCCCTATGTGGTGAGTATTATAGATAATACTGTTTTATAGATGAGGAGGAGCAGATAGGTAGTGCAGTGGATAGAGTACAAGGCCTGGAGTCAGAAGGACCTGAGTTCAAATCTGGCCTCAGACACTTACTAGCTGTGTGACCCTGGGCAAGTCACTTAGTCCTGTTTGCCTCAGTTTCCTCATCTGTAAAATGACTTGGAGAAGGAAATGGCCAGTCACTTCGATATCTTTGCCAGGAAAACTCCAAATGGGATCAGGAAGAGTCAGATACAAGTGAAAAATGACTAACAGAGGAAGAAACTGAGATTCAGATCAGTTTAATGAGTCACACAAAAAGTGCCAAAGGCAGGATTCAAACCCAGAATGCCCTGATGACAAGGCCAGCATTCTTTCTTCTCCATCCGATTGTCTTTCTGAAATGGTTTACAATCCCACTCGCTATTAATGTTAACTTCCAACTTTTATATTCCCACAGGTTTTAGGTCTAGAAGGGAATTTTTCTTTTGAGGGTGTTCTCCCTCTGGACCTCTGCAGTCCTTGTGCGTATGATAGGGTGGAATCAGGAGCAGTGATCAGAAAAGCCTCTGATCAATACAATGAGCCCTCTCAATAGACTGGAGGAGACCACAGGTCATGGGTTTTTGTTAGAAAGGGATGCCTCTTCTCACTGAGTCAGCTATGCCTTAGCCCTTTGCTGAAAGATATGTGGTCCCCTTGCTGAGAGGAGAGAATGAACTCTAATTGGTTCCTAGTGAGAGGGGTTGCCCTGGAGATAACTCAAAACTAAAAGAGGAGACAGAATTTTGTCAGACCAACCATCCTTCCTGTTTAGAAGAGTAAACTATAAAATTTTCCTTGTATTTCCAGATCAAGAATATAGCAGATATGTTTGGCAGGAATGGAATTTCTCCTCTCCCCCAAATAATTCTCCCTACCCTCCAAACAAAAAGAGAAAAACCGTCTTATAGGAGAAATGCATGAAAATGTCAAGCAGACTATGCTCACCCAGGTGAGAGCCTGAGACAGGAGTTCTTAAATTCTTGATTAAGTGGCAACTAAGTGGTGCAGTGGTTAGAGAAGTGGGCTAGGAATCCAGAAGGCTTTATCTTCCCGAATTTAAATTCAGTCTCAGGCTGTGTGACCCTGGACAAGTCACTTCACTCTGTTTGCCTCAGTGTCCTCATCTGTAAAATGAGTTGGAGAAGGAAATGGGAAACCATTCCAGTATCTTTACAAAGAAAACCACAAATGAGGTCACAAAGAGTTGGACATGACTGAACACATTAAATTCTTGGTGCCCTTTTTCTTCTTGTTTCCTGAGCACAGAAAATCAAGCAGTCCTGAGAAATAGAATGGATGCTTGCTTATTGGGGTTCACCTCAAGGGTAGTCCTGAATTCAAAATTCCCACTAGCTACCTTGAGAAAGATTTCCTTAACAGCATGCTTTTAACACAAATGTCAATAGGAACTAGCTTTTAATACAACAGTCAATAGGAACTAAAGTCATGCTATGACTGAGAAAGAGCTCACGAGCTGGTAAACCCTCCATGATAATTGCGATGAGATTCTTGGACAGCAAAGGTCCAAGATGAATGGGAATTCTGTCTCATAGTCCCTCAAAGTGTCATTATTTTCTGGAGTCAGCATAATATAATGTGCTATTAAAGTGTTTTATATTCCTTGTATTTATTCATTTGTGCTATGATACTTATGCATGTATTTTTTTGGTAATGGAGCTATTCTCTACCTGATACCTGTATTGTAAACTTACCTTTGTGGGAGGGGACCTTGTTACTCTGATATAGGGAAACCCTAAGCAATTTTTTATAAATTTATCTGGAGTTTTACTCTGGGGTGAGGGCAGAGACAGAGAGACAGAAACTGACCCCTCTGTAGTCAAACTCTCAGGATCAAGCCTGGTTCACATGAATCTGGTCTCTTGGACAAGACAACCTGGAACATATGAGTCCACTCATACTACATTTGCCATCATTGTACCCTGTGGCATCTCTTTGATTGTTAACACATACTACTAGACTTTTAATGTGTTTATGTCTTCTCTGTAAATTCCTTAACCAAATACCAAGTGTTGTTTCTTTGTGATCTCATTAGCTAATTAGTGGGAGTTAAATTCACTTAGGGAGTACAATATTTGTTGAATTAAAACATAAATTATTAAATAATTCCTTTTGGGGGCAGAGCCAAGATGGCCAAGTAAAATGAAAGATCTGCTCTAGCTCTCCTCTCATAGCCCAAAAAATACCTGTAAAAATTACTCTAAACAAATTCTACAGTAGCAGAAGCCACAAATTGACTGAGTGAAAGAGATTTCCATCCCAAGATAGCCTGGAAGGCTGACAGCAAAGGTCTATTTCACTGCGTTCAGAGCAGAATACAGCCTAGCCTGGGCTACGTGACACAGACAGAACTAGAGCAGGATTCAGAGTGAGGAATCATGGGTAGCAGGTGTGGCTCCCAGATTTCTCAACCCAAAAGCAACAAAAACAGCTTCAAGTTCAGTAAGAAAGCTCTTTCACCTTGGCGAGAAAGGAGCAATGGTCCAGCCCAAGCCCCAGCCCCAAGGAGCAGCAGTGTCCATTTTTGAAGCCCTCTGCCTAAAGACCCTGGGGGAATTGAGCAGCTGATCTGGATCTCAGCCCTGAGTGATGGTCCTGGAGTGAGGAGGAGCACTGGTTGCCGTGGTGGAGCTGGTAGTGGCTGTGGAGAGAGAATGCTACTTGCAGTTCCAGGGCAGAAAAGAGTGCTTGTGCTTGCTCTCACACCAGAGTGCAGGTCAGGAAATGAGTAAACTTCTCTCCCTTGATTGTGCCACCTTGGATGAAATGAGAACTTACAGCTCCCCAGAGTATACCTTCCACTTGACAAAGGACTCAAAAGTCAAGTAACTGGTGGGAAAAATGCCCAAAAAAGGAAAAAAAAATAAGACTATAGAAGGTTACTTTCTTGGTGAAAAGGTATTTTCTTCCATGCTTTCTGAAGAGGAAGGACAAAGTATACCATCAGAGGAAGACATCAAAGTCAAGACTTCTACATCCAAAACCTCCAAAAAATATGTAATGGTCTCAGGCCATGGAAGAACTCAAAAAGGATTTTGAAAATCAAGTAAGAGAAGTAGAGGAAAAATTAGGAAGAGAAATGAGAGCGATGCAAGAAATTCATGAAAATGCTGAAGAAAATAATACCTTTAAAAATAGACTAACCCAAATGGCAAAAAAAGTCCAAAAAGCCAGCAAGGAGAAGAATGTTTCAAAAAGTAGAATGGGCCAAATGGAAATGTAGGTTCAGAAACTCACTGAAAAAAATAGTTCTTTAAAAATTAGAATGGAGCAGATGGAAGCTACTGACTTTGTGAGAAACTAAGAAATTATAAAACAAAACCAAAAGAATGAAAAAATAGAAGACAATGTGAAATATCTCATTGAAAAAACAACTAATCTGGAAAATTGATCCAGGAGAGATAATTTAAAAATTATTGGTTTACCTGAAAACAGTGATCAAAAAAGAGCCTAGACATTATCATCCACAAAATTATCAAGGAAAACTAATTTGATATTCTAGAACTAAAAATAGAAATGGAACGAATTCACCAATCACCTCCTGAAAAATATCCCAGAAGGATAACTCCTAGGAATATTGCAGCCAAATTCCAGAGTTCCCAGGTCAAGGAGAAAATATTACAAGCAGCCAGAAAGAAACAATTCAAGTATTGTGGAAATAGTCAGGATAACACAGGATTTAGCAGCTTCTACACTAAGGAATCAAAGGGCTTGGAATATGATATTCCAGAGGTCAAAGGAGATGGGATTAAAACCAAGTATCTGACTATGTACCCAGCCAAACTCAGTATAATACTTCAGGGGGAAAAATGGAATTTCAATGAAATAGAGGACTTCTAAGCATTCTTGTTGAAAAGACCAGAGCTGAATAGAAAATTTGATTTTCAAATACAAGAAACAAGAGAAACATGAAAAGGCAAACACAAAAGAGAAGCATTAAGGAACTCATTAAAATTGAATTGTTTATATTCCTACATGGAAAGATGTTATTTGTAACTCATGAGACATTTTTCAGTATTAAGGTAGTTAGAGGGAATATATATATATACACATATATGTGTGTGTGTAATATATGTGTAGGTATGAATACACACATGGGTGTATGTGTATGTATGTGTGTGTGTATATATGTATATATACACACACACATAGACAGAGGGCATAGGATGAGCTGAATATGAAGGGAGAATACCTAAAAAAATAAAATTTACTGTTGAATGGAACGTACTAGGAGTAAGAGAAAGAGAGAGGTAGAATGTAGCAAATCATCTCACATAAAATAGGGAAGAAAAAGCTTTGACAATGGAGAGGAAGGGATGGGGGAGATGAAAGGAAATACTTGAACCTTATTCTCATGGGATTTGGCTTAGGGAAGGAATAACACACACTCCATTGGATATGGAAATCTATTTTACCCTGCAAGAAGTCAGGGCAAAAGGAGATAGGAGAGGGAATATAATAGAAGAGACAGCAAATTGGGAAAAAGGTAATCAGAAGCAAACACTATTGTGGGAGGACAGGTCAAGTGAGAGAATGGAATAAATGAAGGATAGGATAGAACAGAGGGAAATGTGATTAGTCTTTCACAACATAACTATTATGGAAATGCTTTGCAATGTTAAACATGTATGACCTGTATTGCTTGTTTTCTCAATGAGAGTGGGTGGGGAGGGAGGGAGAAAATATGGAACTCAAAACTTTAAAAATGAATGTGAAAATTGTTTTAGCATGCAACTGAAAATTAAGATATATAGGCAATGGAGTATAGAAAACTGTTTTGCCCTACAGTAAACTAGAGGAGAAGGGGGATGGAAGAAGGGTGGCAGACTAAAGGAAGGGGTTGATGTGGTTCATGCTGTCCTGGAGCAGGGAGAAATGGGAAGACAATTTTGAATTCAAATTGTTGTGGAAGTAAATGTTGAGAAGTAAAAAATAAACAATTTTTAAAAATAATCCTTTTTTCCTGTTCCATAGAAATGTAGCATCTCTGACTTCACACATCCAAAGTCTGACCCTGAGGTCCTTCAGGGTAACCAAGATAGAATCCAGTCAAATCCAATATGCCTCAACATAATCATCATCATCATCCTCAATAATAGTTAGCGTTTATATTGTATCTACCATGTGCCAAGCATTGTGCTAAGGACTTTACAAATATTATCACATGTATTGCCTTCCTACCATGTGAAAGGAACTAGAGATATGAGGGCAAAAATAAAATAATTCCTGCCCTCAAGGACCATACATTCTCCTGGGGGACTACAAGGCATAAAAGAATAATTTTATATATAATAACTGAGGAAAGAAAAAGTGCTCACAAATAAGGAAATCAGGAAGGTCTTCCAGGAGTAAATGCCCAAACTGAGCTCTGACAGAAGATGGACATTGTAAGAAGCTGAGAAGAGGAGACAATGCACTCCAGTCATAGGGGGACAGATTATGCAAAAGCACAGAGGTGGGAGATGGAATACAAAACTCAGAGAACAGCAAGTTTGGCCAGAATATGGAGTGCTCTGGGAGTGGGACCGGAATAGTAATGATCTGTGCATTTTTATCTTAGAAAGAGGAGACAAATAAGATGGCCCTGGGTTTAGAAAGGGAAAAGAAATGCCAACTTTGTAGTCTCATTTACCCTAGCCCTGCCTTTGATATCTATGATATCAAATCATATCAAATTCCTTGTTTCCCTCTTACATAGAGGTGAGAAACAGGTCTGTTTAACAACTGTAGTGAAGTTATCCGAAAGCTTAATCTTGCCTTTTCCAAAGAGACTAATCCAAAGCCAGAGTCTTGCTGGTGGCCAAAAAAAGGTTGTCGACATGCCAGTCCAGGGACATTGTTTTCTGCCAACAATTTGGCTGAGAGTTAAGGTTGAGGAAACATCAATAAAATGTTTTTAAAGGGAAAATTGCCTAGGGTCTCACTCCAGAGAGCGACGAAGAGTAAGGACCTGGCTCGGTGAAAATAGACCGGTGGGGATGCTGATGGATTGCGAGAGGTAAAAATTGGGGAGAAGGAGGGAAAAGGGTGAAGTAAGCTTTCTGTTTGAGGCTGGATTTTAGGAAATGGAGGGCCATAGAATTACTGGACTTCAGAGCTAGAAGGGACCCAAGAATTCACCTACGCTGCTACCTTCCCTCATACATGAAACCCTTTGGCCCCATCCCCATTTGGTCTGAACAAAAATTTGCTAGAAATTCACCAAGGTCATAGAAGTCCCTAGAACCGTTCCAACTATTTGGGGCTACCCTTGGAAAGCCCGTCTCCCACTCCGATGGTTTTCAACACTCAAAGCATCTTAAATATGTTGTAATACCCAGGTTGTAGATGGAGCTTCATTCTACACTTAAAATACCTTAATTTTTTCCTCTTCCAAATGTATTTCTCAAGGTGCCAAACCACATTAAGTAAGTAATAAATGAAAAGTCCTGCATTAAGCTCTTGCTTCATACCAAGGACTATGCTAAGTGCTGGAGATACAAATACAAATGAGGAGACAGTATCTGACCTCAAGGAGGGGAGACAGTGCATATTGGGAGTCATAGCCAAGAAGGGGTATTTCAGTTTGGGAAGTTACATGAATAGCAAATGTTGTCCCACTGGAAAAGACTTACACACCTTTTCTTTTATTATGGTAGTATTGATTGGATCTGGAAGAATCAAATATTGACTCCAGTAAGAGAGGAGCACATGAATGGGAGCAGACAAGGAAAGGAATAAATTCTACTTTGGGATAAACCCTACATGCTGCAAGAGGAGATCCAAGAACTAAGGAAGCATTGAGACAAACAAAAGGCAACCATCCAGTGAGGAGAAGGTAGCTACTACTATCTAGAAAGCAGCTAGATGACCCAGTAGATAGAGAGCCAGGCCTGGAATTAGGAAGACCTGAGTTCAGATCTGTCCTAAGACACTCACTAGCTGTGTGACCCTGGGTACATCAATTAATCTCATTTACCTCAGTTTCCTCATCTGTGAAAATGAACTGGAGAAGCACATGGCAAACTACTCCAGTATCTTTGCCAAGAAAACTCCAAATAGTATCATGAAGACTTGGACATGTCTCACCAGCACTGTCTAGAATCAGAGAAAGTAAAATGAATCATAGCCCAGAGACTGGAGATCACTGTTTATTCGCTTGTTTATTCATATATGTATTTATTGATTAATACCTGGAAAGGGCCTTAGAGGTCGTTTCATGAATAAATTCTTGTTCAGTCCTTGCAGTCATCTCCAACTTTCCATAACCCTGTTTGGGCTTTCCTTGGCAAAGACACTGGCATAATTCACCAATTCCTTCTCCGGCTCATTTTAAAGATGAGAAAACTGAGGCAAAGAGTGTGAAGTGATTTGCCCAGGATCGCACCATTAGTAAGTGTCTGAGGCTAGATTTGAATTCAGGAAGATGAGTCTTCCTGACTCCAGACCCACTATCCACCCATGTAGCTGCCCTCATGAATGAATAAGTATTCATTAATGCTATATTGTACCAATACAGTTGGGCAGACAGCCTTTGCAAAGACACGGAGATGGGAAAATGAAATGTTGTATCTGATGAACAGCAAGTTGCCTAGTTTGGGTAAAATCTAGAGTGCATGAAGGGAATGAATAAACCTGGGAGAGTGAGCTGGAGTCAGATCATGGTTCTAGAAGAGAGGATTTTGAATTTTATCCAAAGAAAATGGGAGATCTGGAACTTCCTGAAGTAGCAATTTCAGATCTCCTTATGGAAGAAGAATGGAATCCCAGAAAGGATAGAGGAATCATGGACCTAGAACCATGGCCAGCTCCTTCATTAAACAGTTGAACAAATGGAAGCTCAGGTTAAATTCAAGCTCACACAAATCACACATAAGCCTTTGAGTCAGGATTCAAAGCCAGGCTTTCTGACTCCCAATACAGTGGGGGTTTTTTCCACTTGACCACATTATTTTCCCCTCCAGCAGTCCCTTCCCTCTGCGCCTAGAAGCACTCAAGGCCAACAACATTCTTATTAACAGAGGTGACAGAGGTACGCAGTCTGACCAGGCCAGAAGTTCACAGAGACGCAATAATAAACACAATGAGAAAAAATAAGCTGTTAATCTCATGTTCTCCATCATCAACTGCAGATGAAAAATAGAGCTGAGGCAAGGCATGGCTTTGATATTATCGGAACTAGGTTATTTTTCCCCTAGGAATGGCCAGACATAAATATGATTTGGGGTTTTAAGGAATTTACTCCATGATGCTTTATACAGCTAAAAACCTTCAGCTTGTTAGCGGCTGACCCCAATGAGTCAAGGGCAGCAGACAGACCGAGACAGTAGATCAGAAAACTGAAAGGGATGCCAATAGCAAACATTCTGTACACCCTATGAAATAATGTCCAGGAAGCTGCAGGGAGACTTGGCACAAACATGGGCATGGCAGTTGGCCCGCTGGCAGCAACAGTGATCTGTGTAAAAGGGGAAGAAAGGCTTCTTAGCCTACGACACTCTCCTGTTTGCCCGACTCACTGGAGGTTTGGGAGGATGATAAATGTGAAAGAATTTTATCCCTGCCACCAGGAAGAACCAGAACCCCAGAGTCCCTAAAGTAAAAGCATGCCTCATGTTACTGAGAAGCAGAATTATTTGGGAGTGTCAATGCCCCAAGTGGATGCCTCTTCATCACCACACTCCACCCCTGGCCCCAGGAGCTTATGAGGCTTCATAAGAAACAATGCAAGCAGCAGACTAAAGATCTGGGAGTGTCTGGTGATGCTCCTACATTTCCGGAGCAGTAGCACACACCCTGTATCCTCAGGCTGCTTCCTGGGCCTTTATAATGACATGGGTTTAGATCTAAAAGAATTTAGAGACAATCTAATCACATCTAATCTGATCCTCCTACTTTGACCAGAAAGGAAACTGAGTTTAAGTAACCTCATGGGGTCATAGATCCAGAGCTGGAATGCACCTCAAGGCCACTGAATTCAACTCCTTCATTTTACATTTGAAGTAACTGAGGCCCACTGAGGGTGACTGGCCAAAAGTCACATAGTAAGTTGCAGAAGTGGGACTAAAACCCACAAACTCTGATTCTAAATGCAATGTTCTTCCCACTATGCCAGTTTCTTTTTCTGTTAAAGGAATGGAAAGGAAGCCAGGAAGGAGGACTTGTGCATTGCTCTCCAGCATTGTCTCAGTGAAAGTGTGCCCATTCACCCCTGAACAAGCCATCTATAATCCCGCCTTCTAAGCCTTTGCATTATTCCTCCTGTTGAAGTAGCTGCTTTTCTGTTTCACAAGCAAGGCTCACCTCCTCCATGAAGCCTTCTCTGCCCATCCCAGCCCAAAGTCACACCACCCTCCCCTGAATTCCCATAGCATCTGCCTGGAATTCTTCTTAGGTAATATACCCACCTAGATTGTCAATTACCTAGGGACAGAACTGGTGTCTTATACCAGTTCCTGGAACAACTCTACATAGAGAAGATACTCAAGAGCTACTTACCAACAATGATGGTGAGAATGATGATGTTGATATGTCCCACCTCTGACAGTAGCAATGAAACCAGAAGCAATCACTCCAGAATCACACAAGAAGCAAGTCTCTCTGAGACTTTTACAGGGACAATAATAGTTGTACTGTCCATCTCTCAGGGTTATGGTGAGGAGAGCATTTCCTAATGCTCTATAAAAATGTGAGCTGTTCCATGATGCTTCTGATTGCTATGATAGTGGTCTTCATGATGGTGGTGTTTGGTGAGGATTCCTCCATTGATGGTCAAGGCAATGTAATGATGACTCCATCCATTCCATTCCATTCCATAATAGGGACCTAGTGTAAAAGGGGAAGAAGAGAATAAGGATCAAGGACGTAGCAAAGAATTGGAAATTGATGAAATGCCCTTGTCATCCCAGAGTGGAAGAGTTCTTTATGAGGAAAATTATATGACTTCAAGATCAAGCCTGGAGGAGAAAAGAGATTCAGGGAGAAGAGGGGGGAAAGAAAGGTGCAAAAAAATCTGGTTTAGGTTTAGAAATGAAAAGAACCCTAGAGACCATCCAGTTCAATCCACTCATTTTACAGAAGAGGAAATTGAGGCCCAGAGAGGGGAATTGAATTGTCTCAGGGTTGGGTTATGAATCCAGGTCTTATAATTCCAAATCAAGTAAATAAATCTTGACTTGTCAAGTCAACAAGTATTTATTAAGTATTCAGTATATATCAAACACTGTGATAAGTGCAAAAAAGAAAAATCAAAAAGAAGCCCAGCCCACAATGAACTTACATTCTAATGCCCTTTCCACTGTACTCCACTGCCCCCCAGAGACAGAGAGGATACCTAAAACTGGGCATCAGTGCAGTGACTAGACCCATATAAAGCATCCAGACTCAAAGGATTTTCCTCCTTATTGATGTGGGCCTTCACTTCAGCCAAGCAGAGTAAGTTGAGTCCCAATAGGTACAAATAAAGAATTCCATAAAGTGGTCATATTATCCAAATGCACACTGTATACTTTTATTGGGTTGGAAGAAGTAACTATATTTTATATAATTATAATTTCAAAAAATGAAAATTCCAGTATACGCAACCATTCCACAAGATTGATTATTTCCAGTCGTCAAGACCCGGGGATGATGATGAAGAAGAAGAATAGGATTATTATTTTATGTTTGCTTTTATGTTTGCAAAGCATTTTATAGATCCTATTACCTAAGTACTATTATGATTCCCGTATTACACATAAGAAAAGTGAGGCTAAGAGAGGTTAAGCAACTTGCCACTGTTGGCAAGCATCTGAGGCAGGATGTGAACTCAGATCTTCCTGACTCTAGGTCCAACACTCCATCCACTAAATGATATAGCATATGGATTCTAACTCAGTCTTGACCTTAACTGCTCTTCATGTCTTGTATAAGTCCACCTAGAGGCTTCCCTCTCAGTATCAGTTATAAGAACATAATGCTAAAAACACCAAAGTCTGTAAAATTATCATCTCCAAGACAAATGCTCATTGGCCATCTTAAGGCTTGAGATCAACCATACTTTCACTTCACTCAAAAAGGGAAGCGAAACTTCTAAACACCGATGACCAGGAGAAAATCAATCTAATCCAGAGAATCAAAAATCTATGAATGAACAAGACTTTAGAGATCATTGAGATGAACTTTCTCATTTATCAGATTAGAAAACTAAAGATCCCAGAGGTTAACCGACTTGCCCAAATTCACCCAGCTAGTAAGTTTCAGGGGTGGGTTTTGAATCCTGCTTCCAAATCTAGGACTATGCCCTATCTCCTCCTTGTTACTCTTTCTCCACCTGTTCATTCATTGTAGATACACTCTACCACTCAGAGTTTTTGTTCTGACCTGGACATTTCCACATGGACAGTTCATTGTTGCCTCAAATTCAACAAAACTAAAACTGACTTCATCATCTTCTCTGCAAATGAATTTCCCCTCCTGATATTGTCATGTCTATCAATACTATCTCATCACACTGGATGTCAGAGAGATATCACAAATTCAATATGTTCAAAAAAAAGAACTAATTATCTTTCTTGCCTAAACCCTCTTCTTCTTAACTTTGTTCTTCCTGTAAAAGGGACTCCCACCCTCCAATCACCCATTCTCACAAACTCTGTGGTCCTTGACTCTTTACACTCATTCACAACATATATTAAATCTGTTGCCAACTTTTGTCATTTCTACTTTCATATCTCTCCAAGATGCACCCCCGTCTTCTACTTGTGAAGACACCCCACTGGTACAAGCCCTCATCACCTCATAGCTAGATTATTATAATGACCTTCTGGTTGGTCTCTCTGCCTTAAGCCTCTCCCAACTCTATTACATCCTCCATTCAAATGCCAAATTGATTTTCCTAAAGAGCAGATGTGACCATGTCACTCCCTCCCAAAATGTCAATATCTTCCATTGGCTCTCTGTCACATCCAAGATCAAATATAAAATCCTTTGATTGGCTTTTAAAGCCCTTAACAACCTAGCTCCTTCCCACATTTCCAGTTTTCTTAGACCTTAATACAGTTCAATAACATTGACCTTCTTGCTGTTCTTTACATAATACTCTATGTCCTAACTCTATAGGCCTTTTCACTGGCTATTCACCATTTCTGGAATGTTCTCCTTCCTCACCTCCACATCTCAAATTCCACAGTCAGTTAGCCAACACTGCCAAGTGCTAGAGATAAAAGTAGATATAGATACAGATATAGACATATATGTATATTTATATATATATGTATGTATGTGTGTGTTTATGTATATATCCAGTGGTTATCTTTAATTTATTTATATATGTGAATAGATATAAAATATATATGTGTAATATGTACATAATACATACATACATACATAATAAATTAAAGATAACCACAGGGCAACTGGGTGACTCAGTAGACAGGAACAGAGTAGTGGACCTGGAGATAGGAAGATTCATCTTCCTAAATTCAAATCTGGCCTCGGACACTTACTACCTGTATGACCCTGGGGCAAATCACTTAATCCTGTTTGCCTCAGTTTCCTCATCTGTAACATTATCTGGAGAAGGAAATGAAAGACAACTCCAGTATTTTCTCCAAGGAAGTGCCAAATGGGGTCACAAAGACTTCAGACAGTACTGAAAGGACTGAAAAACAAAAGAGGAAATTCTAGGTGTGATTATATGGCCAGTGTGGAAAATTCCCTGATTCTGTGATTCCTTCCTAATGGCCTTTTCATCTATCCCCTCCCCCCACTTTCCCTTCCAATGACAACCATCTTTTCTTTCTTACCAAGTAAAATGACTAGCCTCCCCAGTCTCTAACATCTCCCCACTGCCACAATCCATCCTGTATACTGTCTCAAGGGCATTGATTTGTTTTTCATTTTCCATCTCAGAAGTATCCAGTGACACCCCACCCATACCTTACCCTACCTGATCCCCACTGCTTACAGTCATTCAAGGCCTAGAATTTACAATCTAACCCCATCCCACCGTTATCCTCTCCTACACTAACCTTCGGTTCTGGCTGAATTTGTCTGGTCACTTTTCCCCAAAGATGTTCTCTCTTACTTTTATCCCGTTATTCCTACCCTGCTCCCTACCTAGACAATTCTCCATGATCTAAAGATAGATTGTCTATTTCTCTACACTATCTAACTCCTATTCATCGTCCATTCTAGCTTTTAATGCCTATTCTCTCCATATAGACTTTCTGTTGAAATAAACTTTTCTCATCTCCTGGAGCATTTTTTTCTCTACCACTCCATTGGCAATTATCACTATACTACTTTATACTGATATAGGTCAGGTGATGGACTGATGTCTTGGGACCAGCCTAGGTAAATGTATCATGGCAGGTCAGGAAGAGACTTATATGGGCTTTTCAGTAAACCACAATTCAGGTGAAGTACATTGTTAAAGGTCACACAGCAGAAACGAGGTCACAGAATTATCTGATCATCAATTTAGATATGGGAGGAACCATAGGGGCCATAAAGTTCAAATCCCTCATTTTGCAACAAAGGCAACAAGGCCCAGAGACATTAAGTGATTCTAACCAAATCACACAGCCAATAAGTATCTGAGACAAATTTAGAACCCAGATCTTCCTAACACCCCCATTTCCAATGTTCCATCCATGATGTTTCAAGAACTTGGGTATGAATCCCAGTTCAGCACTCTTTGGAAACACAGATCCATTAAATCTGATCAACAGGTTACCATTTTCAATGATATGAGACTGTGCCCAGTAGATCCCTTGAAATCCAGTGTTCTATACATAGGATAATAGTACTGTAGAATTATGAGTCTAGAGTTAGGAGTTACCTCACAGGATATCTAGTCCCATTCTTTAATTTTATAGTTGAGAAAACTGAGGCCCAGGTAGATGAAGCAACTTGCCTGACATCACACTAGTAGTGTCAAGGGTGGGATATTTCAATATTTCCAAGATACATGGATTCATTGGTATGACTGATCCCTCTACTGAAGGGGAAAAATAAGCATTGATTGAGCACCAACTATGTGTCAGGCACTGTGCTAAGAACTTTAGAAATATTGTTTCATTTCATAATAATACTTCATAATAATTTCATCTCATAATAATACTCTAAGGTAGGTCCTATTATGATCTTCATTTTATAGTTGAGGAAATTGAGGCAGGTAGGGGTTAAATGATTTTACCAAAGTCACAGAGCTAGTGAGCATCTTGAGTTCAGGTCTTCCTGACTCTTTCTGCTGTGCCACCTAGCTGACTAATGAATGATCTGCATAAAATGTGGAACAAAATTATGTGTGTGCATCACCCTATCCAGACCAATCTATGATGGTCCTCAAATGATATACTGATCAATGAATTCCTACTGGATCCAAGTTGGTCAGTGGACCCATACTTGAAAGCATTCTAGTTTGATCATATATTCTGAACTTTCCCTACTTGTATGGCTTTTAAAAACCCAGGATCACCTTAATGTATCATATAATAACACAATGTCAGAGACAAGGAGCCTTAGAAGCCTTCTAGTTCTGAAGAAGCATCTCCT
The DNA here is from genome assembly GCA_023548195.1 of Bettongia penicillata ogilbyi. Taxonomy (NCBI): domain Eukaryota; kingdom Metazoa; phylum Chordata; class Mammalia; order Diprotodontia; family Potoroidae; genus Bettongia; species Bettongia penicillata. The sequence continues at coordinate 9,786,524 of JAJHZJ010000162.1, read as the reverse complement.
CAACAACATATCTAACTAGTTATCCATCTTTTGATTAAAGATGTCCAGTAAATGGGAACCCAGCAGCTCCCAAAACAATCCATTCTGCAGATCTCCGGTTGTTGGAAATTTGCTGTTGTTGGTTTTTCCTGACATCAAACTTTGACTTTGTCTCTTTATGATTTCCTTCCTTTGCCCTCCAGTTTTGTCTTCTATAGCCAAACAGAACAGCTCTAATTTCCCTTCCCCATGACAGATCTTTTAAGATATTTATTGGGATTCCCTCAACCCAACACACCCCAAATCTTCTCTTCTCTAGACTCAAAATTGTTGCCCACTCTTGAGTGCTCTCTGAATTATGTATGTTATTCTAAAAGTGTAATGCCCAGAACTGGACACCACATTTTATATTTTCTGTCCAGGGAAGAGAATACAATGGAACTATCACCTCCCTGGTTCTACACATAGCTGCCCTCTATAACTCACAAGGCTCCTAGCTATGGGAGTCAGGTCTCCAGTCTCCTTGGCCCAGAGTCTCAGGCTTCACACTCTAGTGTCATCGAGGTGACTGCTGGAAGGTATGGTCTAAGTTGAAGGCCAAATTCTACTATGCAGTGGTCTGATCTTGAGTCAATGACTTCACCTCTCAGACCCAGTCACCTCAATACTTCAATGAAGGCTTTTCAACCAGGTAATCACACCTCTAACTTCCAGTTCTAATCTTCAGTGAGATGGCCATTCTCTTTCTGAAAATTGCTGATTTATCCTAAGACCCAGAATTATGTTCTTTCCCAGACTGGGAACTCTTCTCCACTATCCCAGACCACACAAACCCACAAGCTGCACATGTGTCAGCACATAACCCTCGGGAAAAAACAAGCCATTCAACTGTCTTGTGTGCATGATAAAATATTGATTAGGGAATTTTAAATTTTGAAATGATTTAGGAGTCCCGAGATGGGGAATGTAATGTACTGTGCCCAGCTGCGTTATGAGCCATCTATCTCCTGTCAGCAAGCAGCAAGAAACTGACAGAATCAATACAAACGTGTCTGAAGACAGGCTTAACTCATTTCCCTCGCCCCTGGGGCGACAAGTGGAGTAGGTCAGCAGTGGGAGGATTGGGGACCAGAGTGCCAGTCTGGGCACCCAACTTACCAGGCAGAGAGGACAGTGAGAAAATAGATTGACTTTTTCATCTATTTTCCATTGGCAGGAACCACTGGGATGAACTAGCTTGGTTACCTCTGACACAAGCCTGGGAACTGAACCACATATCACCAAAACATGCTGTTGAGTTGAACCAAGACTTTGCTTAGGACTTGCCCCTGAGATAACAGGCAATGGTATCAAAACTCCAGAGATGAAAAGAAACTCCAATGCTATGTAGTCCAACCCCTTCATTTTACAGAAGGAGAAACTAAAACCCATGGACATAAGGTGACCTGCCCAAGGACATACAAGCACTAAGCATAAGAAGCAGGATCTGAACCTGGAGTGACGCCAGAGTCAACGCTCTTTCCACAGTTTCAAGTTGCACCCATAAAAGTCAGCTGATTCTTATGAGAAAAGTGCTCCCTCATCTTCAGGGGCTTCCTTGGCCCCCATTCTCAGTAACATTTCCTGACATATTTAATAGAGGTACCTGGTAATGGTCCAACTCCTTCCTGTCTCAGATGTGGTTCTGTGCTCCAGAGGCATTTGTTAACCATTCTGAGAGAATTGAAGAGATGTGTTGTTCTTGTTTTTTTTTTTTTCAGCTAAAAAATAGTACATACAGCAGGCAAATAAACTAACTTGTTTAACCCTACCCTCAAATACAGTCAGAAAGGAAAGGCTAGCCACCCCCAAGAGAGGTTGGCAACACTTTTTTGATATGGAATATGAGCGAGCAAGTCTGTATTAAAGACTTATTTGCCCTGTCAGGAAAAAATAAAACCTCCATTGGCTGTTGACATATTGGTCCTTTATTTTACAGCCAAGTTCTCTTGACTAAGAAGGTTTTATGGTTAATCCATTCTCCTGAGGGATTCCTCATAACAATCCAGAGAAATGACTTTTATTTGGTCTTCTGTCAGCCCTAGTTCCTGCCCTTGATCCCATTTTGTCAACCCTTAAAGCATGAAAACTCAGCTTGGTCTTCACTCTTTGAGCCTTCCCTTCTTCTCACCTCATCACTTCTTTTTCCATACGCTCTTTAACCTTCACTGTATCCCAGGCCATCAGCCGTCATCTTGACTTTGGTCTTGCCACTGGACTTCAACAATTCTGGAAGAGAGTGAGGCTGATGACTTTTGCAATTCTGCCTCACTTAAATCCAATTCATTTGCAAGTCAAGACATCATCTGTGATATGTTGGTCCTCTTTGAAAACAAAGGATAAAGAACCATATAGTCCATCACTCTCTTCCAATCTTGATACTTGTGCTATGATTGAGGCTGAAAATTTCTAGAGGTAGCAAGAAGTAATTTCCTAGGCTTGGCTTATTTAGAGATCCTGAGTAGCACAGATCCTCAGATGCCCTGAGCTCTGGGTCTGCTTGCATCTCCCACCAAGTATTTTTTCCTTTTTCTTTGTGGAGGCCATGGAGGACTCTGAAAGTGCCAATTCATACACATGTAGGAGAATAAACTCAACTGATATCTGCTCTGGATTATTCTCTCTGATTAATACTTTGAGTGACAGATACTAGCTCACCAGGTTAGCATACAGGGTCTTAGAAATCAGGACAAAGACAGAATACTTGAAGGTAAACTTGTCTCCCATTCAAAAGCTCATCCCCCCCTTCTTTAAGCTCACACCATGTCCCAGGGCTGTCAAACCCCTAACAAACCATCATCTATTCTAAGCTAACTTCGTTCTCTTCATACACACCTCTGTTCTCTGCATCAACTCCTGACCTTCACCAAAGCTTCTATTCTCTTGGTCTACATACAAAATAGTTTATACCTGGGGGTCTACCATCTTGTATTTCTTAACACCAGTGTAGGAATTGTCCTAACTCTTGATAAATAGCTTGGGGGATAATTACCAGTTGCAGGCAGCTACATGCAGCTTCCCAATCCCAGCCTTGAGCACAGAACTGAATCCTCTTCAAATTATATCATTAAGGAGAAAGTAGCTTGGCAGCCTAGCACAAAATGAGTGGAAATTTAAAGACCGGGAGTGGGGAGCAGGGAGAACTAGGGCATTTCTACAAAGGGTAATTACAAGATTTTTTCCTTCACTGCTTTGAATGACATACATTCATGAGAACGGTCCTTCTGAAGTTTTGCTGTGGGTTTCTTTAGGGTCCACTGGCCCAAGTGAGGGGAAAGAGGGAAAGGAATAAGCATTTATATAGTACCTACTATATGTCAAGGGCATTTAGGTGGTCCAGTGGATAGAGTACTAGGCTTGGAATCAGTAAGACTCATCTTCATTAGTTCAAATCTGGCCTCAGTCACCTACTACCTATGTGACCCTATGCAAATCACTTCACCATGTTTGTCTCAGTTTCTTCATCTGTAAAATAAGCTGGAAAAGAACTTGGCAAACCACCCCAGTACATTTGCTAAGAAAACCTCATATGGGGTCACAAAAAGTCGGACACTACCAAACTACTATGTGTCAGCACTATGCTAAGTACCTTTTATGTGTTTTCTCATCTAATACAACAACTGTAAGTTAGGTGCTATCATTATACCCTTTTATAGTTGCAGAAACTAAGGCAGAGGTTAAAGTGACTTTCCCAAGGTCACACAGCTAATGTCTCATGAAGGATTTGAACTCAGGTCTTCCTGACTCTATGTACAACATTTATCCACTATCTTTACTTGTTGCCTCTACTAGAATGTAAATTTCTCTATAACAAGGGCTTTTATTTTGTCATTGTATCTTCAGTGTTTAGTTAAGGACCTAGCATATAAGAGCTGCATAATAAATGTTTGACTAATAAATGCCATAAGAAATGACGATAGGAGGAAAGAGTTGGGAGGCAAGACTGAAATCCCAAGAAAGGGGTAGAGTGTGGAGACTGGAAAAACCAATCCCAAAAAAACAAAACAAGGAGAGAAACTGAGGCTTTACCCTGGACACAGGACCGTCAGCACTTATACTGCCATAGCACTGAAATGATCAACTCACTTTAGCATTTAACAAGAATGATTTGTTGTTATATTTATCTTTCGTTCTTGAAGAGCACCGTGACATCAAGATGATGACATGACTTGCAGCTAACTGTGATTTGAATGAGGAAGGGCTGAGCAAAGTCACCAACCTCACTTTCTCCTCCTGAGCCATCTGTGTCCAGTGGCCTGATATTCATCAGGATGGCTGGAGATGACTCATTATGCAATGTGAGACCCTGGCCCTTTCAGACTAAGGTCTTATAGCATTCTTGCTTTGCATGAGATACAATCATTCAATGGATAGGTGTCTTTAAGTAGTTGTTCAAGGAATGGCCCCTTTAAAAAAAAAAAAGATTGAACTGGGAGGAGAAGACCCTCTGGGTTCCTAGGTATAAGAGTAACAATTACTAAGTAGTATTTAAATCCACTCTGTGCTAGGTGGGTGGGGACTTGAGTTCCTGAGTGAATTGGGTGTGAGGCTTGATCTTTGAACAAGAAATGTAGCCAATAGACCCAGAGGAGAAAAGGCAGCTTTTGGGGGTGGAAAGGGGGGTGGGGGGGGGGGGCGCGGCAGAGAAGGTGTAAGGAGAGATTAGTTAAAATAGGAAACTACACAGTGTTACATGGGCCTCCTCTCTCTGACAGCTAAAGGACCCCAAGTGAGGCTGCTCTCTCCCTACCTGATCCATGAGGGCCAACGCCCAAGGTCTCTCTATCCAACCCTTCCAAATGAATGTCTTAAAAAGTTGATATGACGGAACTTTTTGTGCTGCATCAGAATATTTTATGAAATTTTCTTCAGGTACGAAAAGGCTAGTTATATCTTCAGTCCTAGGAAAAAGCGGATGGACTTAATGATGAGTTAATGATAGGAAAAAAAAAGGAAGAGATTATGCAAATCTGATGATGACTGCAGAGAACACAATGCAACAAAGCTACAGGGGTGTGATGGCAAGCACCAACTACAAGCCAGGCACTGTGTAAGACTTTGGGTTTATAAAGGGAAAACTAAAAAAGGAGTCTACATGGGGGGAAAGGTGAAGAGAGAAAGGGAAACCGTATAAATGCATAAAATGTGTATAAAATATATGTAAATGAATTACAAGAGAAGTTTTGGAAGGAGGTACAAGTATCTGGGAGAACTGGGACAAGCTTCCTGTAGGAGGTGATGTTTGAGCTTGGCTTTGAAGGAAACCATGCATCCTAAGAGGCAAAGGTGAAAGGGAAGTGCACTATGGACACAGGAGAAGTTATGGGGATGAAGGAAGAAACCTGCTTCAGCTGAGTTGGATGTTTATGTTCTCCATTTTTTGCGTGTCAATAAGAGGAAGGAATTTTCCTCTCTATTTTGTACTTAATCATAAGGAACACTGTAGAAAGAGTAGGGCTTCCTGAAGAACCTTGGACAAGAAAATCACTTAACATCCCTGTGCCTCAGTTTCCCCATCTGTGAAATTAAGGGATTTTGGACTAGGTGGCCTCTGAGGTCCTTTCTAGTTCTGTCTACATCTCCTTTCCAGCAGTTTTGAGGCACTTTTCCCATTCGGATCCCAAAGGTACCAAATCCTCTCCCATTCCCTCAAAGTCTCATATGAAAATGGCATCAGGTGTGGCCACTGCCCTGGCAGAACACAATGGCAATTATGCCCACATTGAGCCCGACTTCAATAGAGTGTTTAAGCTGAAGAGGAAAGGCAATCATTGCTTAGCCACATGAAATTGGCCCTTTGCAATTCTAATGACACAGAGCTCTACAGAGGAAGGAGAGAGGAAAAAAGATGGGTAAAATTCTGATAGCAGGAAGGGGTACAGTCATCATGCCTTTTTTGTTTTTTGTTTTTTTATTCCAGTCCTTGTATCGATCTACATAGACACATTCTCTTGATTTTCTGATCCTGGTAGAAAGGTAGCCAGGAGAACGGGTGCTGTGCGTATTCCCCTTCGTAACAACTCAGGCCTCTGTGGACAAAATGGTACCCTGCTCCAGAAACCAGGCACACTTACCATTCCTGGAAAAAAAAATCCATTGGCCAATGACATGTAGGTCCTTTATGCAGGAATGGCCTCTGGTGCCTCTGTGCCTCCAGATTCCATGAGGGTCAAATGTCCCTATGACAATGAGCTAAGTAAGAGTCCTACTCCAGAGCTAGAGTACCAGGAATACAGTGAATGTAAAGACATGATAGTATCTGAAGAAAAGCAGAATTTAATTGTAGAAACAGGAAAGGCCCTGGTAAAATCAGTTAACTCCCAAAGAAATATTCAGTCAAAGTTACAGAATGCTTGACCAGTTGGTGGGAACTTGCCAGGAAGGGAAATCGGAGTCCTAAAGATGAACGAACACCCACTCTCTGGCAGTGAATGACATTACAAATTTTCATCAGGACCACACCAGGGCTAGGATCCAAGCCAGGGATGGCTAGGAATCCATCTGAGAATGGTATTTTCTTCACTATAGTAGACTTTCATGTAGCTGACCTTCAATGAGGCCAAATCATGACCCAGCCCAGGCAGGGAGGCAGGCAGCAAGTCCATTAAGGGCTCAGATGAGAGAACTCAGTCCAAACTAATGAGATTCAAAGTGAGCTTTAAATGAGATTGGCTTTTTAGCAAAGCATAGCAAATGTTCTCTTCCCACTCCTGGTGTGGGGCATCACTGACTTATGAAGCCTCTGACCTCATGCAGAGGAGATTTTGAGGGAAAGAGTGGTGGGGCTGTTTTTGCCTCTGATTCCGCTTTTACTGTGTGTGGAGGTATTGTATTGGTAAGGAGTTTCTTTAGATTTTCATCTCAGGAGGAAGCAGTGCTCTTGTAAGAAGCTCCAAGCCAGAGCAGTATAGGTCTCCTATTGGGAAGTCACCAGGGTGAAAAAAGAAACCTGTTTCAGTCAAGTTTCTTGTTTATGTTATTTTTTTTTGTTTTGGTATATCAAAAAAAGAGAAGAAATTTTCTTCTCTCTATTTTGTATTTTTCACAAGGGCCCTTGTAGAAAAAGCAGGCTCAATGAAAGACCTTGGGCAAATCTCTTAACCTCTCCGGGGCTTCAGTTTCCTCATTTAGAAAATGATTGGTTTGAACTAAGTGGCCTCTGAGGCCCCTATACCCTCTGTCTAAATCTGTGATCCTATGATATCAGTTGCTGAGACCTGACCTAGTAGAACTGGGACTTAACTGCAGCATTTCCCAGGCACCTTTCCTCATTTCATTAACCCCCTCAGATACCATGGATGCCAAGTTCTTTCACTCTCCTCCAGAGACTCATAGTCAAGATAACTGTTTCCTTTTTTTTTGTCTGACTATCCCAGGAACCTAGCATAGTACCTGGAACATCATAGGTGCATAGTAAGTACTTACTGATTAATCATTTGGTTACTAATTTCAGCATGTTCTGAGATAGGAGCCAATGGGATATATCTCTGGGTAAGAACAGAGCTCCGTACACAAAGAGACTGGACAATTAGACCTGGGAAGTATCTACGGTATTCATGCCTGAAAGCCCTTTGCCAAAGAGAATGAACACTATGGACAGATGACTATGGGAGGAAAAAATACATTCATTTTCCAAAAAATCATCAGATGTTTAGAGACAGGAAATAATTCAGTGACTTTCATTCATTGCCAAAGACCCATCAAATTCTCTTACAAAGGCTGTACTTCATTCATTCTCCTGGTAAGGGAGATAATACAAGAGGGAATTCCATTTTACTCATTTGAAATTATCCTTTTGTCAAGTGATATTGAATGAACCTATGAAATACCATTGAGCTAGATGATTTCACGCTTTGAAAAGTTCTTTCATCTGCAAACTTGACCATCTTAGTCTTTGAACTATCAAGGGGCCCTCCATCTGCTGTTCAAATCTCTTTGAGAAATTGATATAGCCTTACTGAAGAAAAAGAAGGGAAAAAATGGAAAGAAAAAATCACAACAGACACTCCATTATGCAAAGCTTTCTAAGAAAACGTTTTCCTTACCCCTCCTGCCCCTCCATGAGAATTAGTTGCATTTTTCCATTACCATAATCTCTAAGCTATCCATCTGAGAAAATGGAATCAAAGAGAGAATTCTTAGGTGAAGACATTCTTTGAATGTTAGAGGTAGAAATAATCTTCCTCTAATCCAACCCTCTCATCCTACAGGTGAGGAAACTGAGACTCCATGAGTTTAGTCATTTGCCCAAGTCTACACGGAGAGTTAAGAGCAAAGAAGCTATTAGAACTCGTCTACTGACTGACTGCAGCTCATGTTCCATAACTCCTGGTAGCATCTTATTCTCCTATATTCTTTCCCAACATCAATCACCCTTTTCCTTTCCCATTTTATTTGTAAGTATCATCCTTTGTTTTTAAGGGAGAGCTACTGAAGGCATAATTTACCATGTCTCCTCAAAAAGTGACTTCAGCTTCTTCAGAAACGGACACGAACAAATCTCAGGGAAAAAAAAAACATTAAATTGCAGCAGAGAAAGGGCATATTTGGGGAGTTTGCTTCTGATACCAGGTTCTTCAGTCAATCAACAAGCACTTATTTAGGGATTATAATATGCAGTACACTGTGCTGAGCACTGTGGACCTATAAAAAAATTAAAAAACCAGCCTCTGCCATCAAGAATAGATTAAAACAAGGAAGATGCTATGCTTTTGATGAGTGTAACAGGGTGACTGGATATAGTCAATGAGGCTAGGCCTTGGGAGGAGAGATATGCAGCATGTTTAGCCGGTGCAGTCCCCGGATGGATGTTTATAGCTGGTTCCTTTCCACTATGCATGTGGTGATAGGGAGAGTTAGAGGGGACTCAGAGACTAGGAGAAGAGATCCCAAAGGCAGTGAATGGCCAAAGTGAGGGTCTCACTCCTGATCTTTTCTTCCCTGGCTGCGTTTGAAGGAAGACAATGCTATATAAGTTTTTGGATGGGGAGAGGCCTCAGGCTGTCTCATAGCTGACCTGTGGTCTCTTTGCATTTGTTTGTTTCCTGCTTTTAGGTGTTGGGGACAGCTTTATGACTTCATGAGTTTCAAAAGGTTGGCAGAAATCTGAGAGCTGAAATTTGTGCTGGGATGTGTCAGAAGTCAGACCGTGAGGATCACAGTTCTGAGAGATCTGCTTGACCCAGCCCAGCAGTAGCAGAGACGCCAACATGTCTGTCCATCCACATTCAGAATTGAACTTGATGGAGTATGTGCTACATGTAGAAACAGCATTAAGTCTGAGTCCACTCTCCCCAAGATGCAAGGTTATGTAAGGGGAAAGTGAATCCCATGTGTGTGTGTGGTGGGAGAGGGAGGGGGGAATGTTTGTAATTTCTGTTCTTGCTATATCTTCACAGTAAAGTCCCTTTGAGAAAACTAATTGGTGTGGATTGGTTCAATAGAACTGAGGTACTAGTCATGGGAAACCAACAGTGAGAGGAACATACCAGAACAGGGCTCAAATTATTAACTTTAAATTAGAGACACTCCCCACACACTCCTTCAGGGCTACCCTTAGAACCCTGAAGTTGAGGTATAGCTAACCTTGTTCTGGGAGGATTAATTAATTAATTAAGCATTTATTAAACACATACTACATGCAAAGCACTGTGCTGAGCATGGGGAATAGAAATGGAAAAGTTGATCAGTCCCTGCTCTTAAGCAGCTCCCTAATTTAATGGAGTAGCGGGGCAGAACAACATACCTGGAAGGTTTCAGGTGAAAGTCGGATGGAAAAATCCTATGGTCCTTTGTTACTACCTCCACACACTTGCCAAGTTCAAACCAGGCCTCAGACACCTACAAGATGGATAACCCTGGACAAATCACTTACACCCTGATTGCCTCAGTTTCCTCATCTGTAAAATGGGGATAATGATAGTATCTTTCTCCCAGGGCTGTTGTGAGGATCAAATTGGACAATGCACTTAGCTTTACATGTCTGGCATCTAGTAAGTGCTACATAGGTATTAGCTATCATGATCTGAAGACTTATGGGCTTTTTCCTCATGGACTATAGTTCCTAGAAGGCTTTGGACAAATGATACATGAGTCCTGAAATTGACTTTCCAGGAGTCTTGTGGGACAAGGAATCAGACTTTGGAGATGAAGGCTGGAGAAACTTGGAGAGGTAGGAGGGAGATGGTCACCACTATGGGAAAGAAGAATGAAAGGGGCAGTAAGTAGCCCTTCAGGAGATTCAGATGTGAGCTGTTTCTGGGTGTAAGAGTTTGGAGAGAACAACTTTCTGTGGAGCTGAGTCAGTGAACTCTTGCCAATCCAACTCACTACTCTCCTATTTCCCATTAGCCATTTTTATTTTACATTTCCCAGGCTGAAGATTATTCTTCTTAGTATATAAAGGTGGGGTTTCCGCTCCCACTCCAATTAATGTAATCATGAAAGGCCCATACAGTTGGATTGAATCAATCAATCTAAAGTATAAACTTTGTGCAAATAAGTCCTTCATCAATTGAAGAGGAATCAATTGCTTTGATCATTGAATAAAACAGATGATGCCATCCAGAAAATATCTTGAGATTAACTGAAAGACTCAGGCAATCCTCTGGGCCTATATTTAACACAGCAAGCCAGTTCAAGAGTGAGCATTCCAGTTGCAGGTTAATGTAATGGTGGGGAAGCTCTAGCCAAGCCCCTGAGAGGAAACAGGTAATATTGGCTGCTGGAGAGGCCATGGAAAACCTAGAGGAAACACCTACAAACAGGTGTTGAAGGGTCAACCATAGCTGCAGGGAATGAGATCCCTGATGACAGATAGAAGTGACTGTTATGGATCATACAAGGGCACCAACTCTCGGTCTATCAAAGAGGTATACATAGAGGAATCTCATGAGCTCTCTACTTCCAGTAACCAAGAGCTATGAATTAACCGTTAGCACATATGTTCTTTACCCATGTACCTGACTTCCTTTGTATGTCTGAAACCAATCTCCCCAAGAACACTACGTAGGCAAGAAGAGAATGAACCCTTAATTTTGGGGGGCAATGCTACTGATCATACCTGTGTAGTAAATACCCTTTCAGAAAGCCTGGCAGATAATCAAGGAGGAGCATACTGGTGGCAGATCCAGGGCAATAATACCAGACACCCTAACAATCATCTGGGCTGCCCTCAAATCTGAGGGAGGATTAGTAACAGCTACCCTGTGGGGACCCAGCCCACCAGCACAAGTAGGAGGGGAAATAGAGTTGGAGGGTATGCTCCAATAGGAAAACTACAGTAGGAAAACAAAAAAAATTGGATGGTTTTGTTTTCCTTCCTTGCCTGCCATAACAACTATATCCATTTAGTCTAGAGATCCACTTCCTTTTGTGTTTTTTTTAACCTTCCTCTCACTTCTAAGATACTTGAAGAGGCCCATTTTGTAGTTTTTGACATTTTTCATTCACCTCTACTCGTATTATAGCATCACTGGCATTGTTCTATTATCCCTCCTGGTACCAGGACATACTCTCTTCACATACACTCCACATCCTTAGGGAGAGGGAGCTTGAATTTAAAGGATAGAGATAATCAGGTAACATTCATGTCCATCATAATGTAGGGAGAAATTAGGTTGGATTTTGCTTCAGAGTACCTGAGTTAAATTTCTGGCTCTGCGTGGAGCCTTGGACAAGTCACTAAACCTTCTCTTCCTCATCTGTAAAACTAAGTTTCTATGCTCAATGACCAATATAGCTGCTTTGGGGGCTAATTCTAAGATCCTGTTGTGATTAATACATACACACACAAATATGTATCACCACCTATGGGGCAACTCCTCATTGCAATGGTGGGTAGTTGACCACTTTTCTCCTCAGGATTCTAGGAGTAACCTAGAAGAGCTAAGGTTTCTAGTACTATAGCTCCTGAATTCCCACTGGTATGTTTCCCATTATCAGTCAACCAATAGATCTCCATTAGCTTTTATAAAAAGGATTTACTGACAGTTATAGTAATAACATTAAACAATATAATGACAATTATATAACAAAAATATTAATAAAACAAACAGCATTCCTCTCCATACTGGGGCACATTTTCTTCTCACACCTGGGGAGAGGGAGTTCAAAATAAAAGGAACTCAAGAACACATGTAGAGAACAAGTGTAGCTGAGGGGTGAACTAGGCACTTGACCCCAAGAGTCCTTTTCAAATTTAATAGAAACCCTACAAAGTTTTTATTAGGTCTCTATTGGACTCCAAGAATCAATGCCTTTCTATATTCCATATCTAGCATTTCTTTCCATCAAATCAAAAATATCTTTCCAGAAATCAAAAACGCTAAAGCACTGGAATCCTAGGTTGACCATCTTTCTACATCTGTTTCCTCTTTATTAGTTAGGATGAGACCACAACAGTCTTCCCTCCCTCACTTCCTTCATTCTATAATGCTAGTTCCTTCCCTCTCTTGAGGCTACTGCCAACACTTCCTTTAGAGAAGGCTCACCACTTTCATGGTTCCTCCATTCTCTGTCAGCACTTCTGCCTGACTCCCATTCCTCAGAACATGCCCCTGCACTACATACTCCTGGCTCCCCCTTCTCCCCCTTTCTGCTGCCTTTTGTGTGTTTTCTTCCCCCATTACATAAGCTCCTTAAGGGAAGGAACTGTCTCTTTTTCTTGTTTGTATCCCCAGAACTTATCACAGTGCGTGGCACATGGTAGGCACTTAATAAATGTTTATTGAATTGAATTACTGATCATCTCCAATGTATCCTATCAAGATCTTGTGTGTACATAGTTGTTTGCCTATATGGTTCTCCTATATTAGAGCATGAGTTCCTTTAGATTAAAAACTGTCCTTTGCCTCTCTATGCAGCTCCAGCACTGAACATAGTACAGTACCTGGACTATAATAGGCACATAGTAAATGCTTATTGACTTCACTTGCTGACTTAAAAATAAAATGAATAGTAAAAGCAAGTCAAGAGAACTTATCTCCAGCTGCTTTGATTTTAGTGAGCAAAACCTCTTCCAGTAACTATTCAGACTGTGGAGTCTCTCATCACTCCTATATCCTGCCTCTGGGTGTCAGTTATGTGTTCTGATTTCAGAATTCGTCATTCACCTCCTCCTTCTGGCTGTAGCACCTGCTGTATGCTCCCAAGCACAATGTCATTTATTTCTTCATCCACTGATACTCATTCAAGTACTCTCCACCATGCTTCCTTGCTCAGCTTGTAAATTTCCTCACTGTGGTGTCCTTAAGTATTGGCAAACCACTATTATTGAAGAGATCAGTGATCTCCACATCAGTCCTCCCACCACCGGTATAGACTAAGAAGCATCCATTCCTTTTCATCCAATACCATCCTTGTCCATGACTTCCCATAAATCTTCTGTAGAGGATTTCTCCAACATGCTAGAGACCTACATCTCCTTCTCTTAATATTTCATAGATCCCATGAGTTTCCTGAGAGCAGACTGTCTCACTACTCTATTAGTATCTTCAGAGATTAGCCCAGGGCTTTGCACAGAGCAAACATTTAATGACTGCCTTTTCTACTGTTCATTCACACTCAGCAGACCCACCTATTATTCCTCATCTTCACTATATAAACAGCTAATCTCTTTTTCTGTTCTTATGTCCCTTTTATGATATATTTACATGCCAGTTCATACACAGGTCATTGTTAATAATATGTCACAACTGACTTATACCTGCCATATTTCAGCCAATTTACACCCATGAGGAGAAAGCTTCTTAATAAGCAATGCTGCTTCACTGCCTTTATTATCCAATCTTATCTTTTTTATTAATGTATAGCATTCCATTGCTGCCTTTTAGTCATGAGGCGTATCCCATAAAGTTTCAGCAATACCTGTCAAGCCAAATTTAACTTACTGCATTAAAAGTTCTATAGTAGGAGGATGGGATACTATGGACTTTAGAGAGAAAAGACACAGGTCTGTCCTACTGATGATTTCCTCTCCATCTCCAGGATAGTAAAAGTTCAGAAAGAGTCCTCAGGTTTGTGTATGGGATTCATACTTGGAGGCAGAAGACCTCAGTTCAGGTCCTAATTCTAACATTGATTTGGAATAAAACTACATGCAAGGTGCCCCAAAACTCTTACTGTGCAATTTAAAGCTATTAAAAGTTAAAACTGCACACTAAGACTTTGGGGATGTCCTGTAAAAATAAGTCTATTCCACTCTCTGGGGCATAGTTCCTCTTCTCCATACCCTACTCTTTGTAAAAATGAAAATGCTAAAATTAGTGATTTCTAAGCACCCTTCCAGCTGCAATGGACTAGCTCTGTTATGTGGTCTGGCACCAACAATACAATAAAGATGAAATATTTTAAAAGACTTAAGAATTCTAAACAATATAAATTCTAATCAACACAATTCCAAAAGACCATTAATGAAGTATACCATCCGTTGACTGGACAAAATGGTTCCTGAAGTCCCTGCCAAACCAGATATTCTGTGTTTCTATAAGCCTGTGGTCAGTGATTGGGAAGATTGGGGCCTGGAATTGTGATTGGAGGGAGAGGCAGCAATTATGAAGAGAGTGTTTTATTGATATGCATTCAATGCATTGTTAATGTGAGTTTGCTTGAAATCTCAATGTAAGGACATAGTATGTGGACCCTGGGAGCCACCACAGCGCATTGAGGAATTTGGCTGAACACAGTGAAAATATGGAATGGTATCATCATGATCATGATCATCATCAAGAACTGTGACCTGTTTGCTAATTAAACCAACAGGTGGCATTGCTTACCAGTCACCTGATCCTGTTTGGCAAAAGAAGTATTACTGACAGTCGCAGACTCACCCTGATTGTTTGCACACCACCTCACTAGAGACAAGTGTAAGAGCTGAGCTCTCTGTGGCTCTTGGAAAGTCAGTGACCTTCTATTTCCCAGCTCTATTTTCTTCATTCTTTTCCTCTTAGCCTCCCCTTACCTTAACCTCGGCAAATCTTGCCTCCTTTTTAAGCTGGATATATTTCAGTGAGCCCTAGTGATGTAACTTTGGCATGATAAAGTCAGCTCTCTAATCAAATAGATAGACATGCTTGGATATTACATATAGTCTTTTTACTCTTGACTTGGAATCAGTAGCAAATGGTACATGATGTGTGTTCATCCTTCATTGCTGAAGAAGACCATGCCATCAGAGAAATGATGACATGACTTGCACTTGACTTTGTTTTGAGTGAGGGAGGCTGTGTTCTCCTCCAGAGCCATCTGAATCCAGTGACCAGATATTCATCAGGATGACTGGAGATGACCTAGGATGAGGCAATTGGGTTAAGTGACTTGCCCAAAATCACATAGCTAGTGAGTGTCAAGTGTCTGAGGTGAGATTTGAACTCAAGTCCTCCTGACTCCTGAACTGGTGCTCTATCCACTGCACCACCTAGCTTCTCCACATAATAATAAATGCATAATAATAAAGCAATGAATTACAAAACATCTACTGGGAGGCTGTATGCCTACAATTTCTCCTAGATATAGAATCAGTCTGAACCCAGGAGTTCTAGGAAATACATAGTTTGACTTTATTTAGTTCTCCACAGCTGTTCCACTGAGCAAGAAAACAAATGTTCAACTCATGCTTCCAGTAGAGTCAATATTTAAGAAATATCTCAATTCTGAACTTGGTTCTCAGCTCAGGCCTGGGCATAGAACTCAGAAACTGGTACAGACCAGAACTCATGAGGCTTAATGTGTTTCCTAGTCTCAGTTATCTGGTTGCTGGCTGAGGGCTCTGATTATTCTGCCTTCATGGAATAGGGTGAATACACTCAGCATCAAGGAGCAAGGCATGGAGCAAGGACGTTATTAATGTCCTAGCATCCTTCTCGAACCTTGACTGGGACATCCCTCTCCTCCAGTTGCCTCTCTCGTTCTTTCTTATTGCCCCTCTCTGGCCAAGTCCCCAGATAACACATGCAACAAGTCTGAAGAAAAGCAAGCAAAGTGAAAGGAGTGCTCCATCAATCTTCTCACACTCCCCACCACTAGACACTCCCACCACCATGACACTTCTACCAGTCCAGAGAGAGCTAGGATGAAAAGCTGTAAGATCAGACTCTCTCCTGGTTTATGAACCAAATCACTAAGCAAGCACTGTATTCTACCTTGGTTTGTTTATTACTCATACTCTGAAAATGTGTATGGAGGTCATGGGTAATAATATCACCCTCTCTTAGATATTAAATCCTATGAATTACTTGCCCTCTCCACCAATATTCTTCTTTCTAAATCTTGCTATGATGTTTGATGCTATCTGGCTTAGTGATGTATGTGAGCAGTTTTCTCCCTCCCTTTCCATTTTCCATTGAAAGCTCTTGATTAGATCCCAGTCCCCAGAAAAAACTCTTCTTTCTCTTCCTGGTCACATCTTTCCTATCTCTGTCCAACAGCATATCATCAATCCTTTTCCCAAAGTACAGGTCAGGAAATCTAAATCTCCTTCTCCAATACCATCTCCTTAACCAGCTGTTCACTTTCCATATCTGAATTTCCCTTCTGAAACCCCTATTTTCAATGGGAAAGTGATTTTTAAAATACCACCTATACCCCTAAGTCCTTTAATTCATTTGTTAGAATGTCACAATCCCAGAGAAGCTTTTAGTGTCATTTGCCCATACATGAATCACAAGAAGTGGCTATTGGTGTGGGGGCTGACAGATCTCCAGAAGTCCTCTGTCACATCCCAGATGCACAACTCAGAAAGGCAACACATTTCCCAACTGGGCAAGTCAGGAAGACATATGACTGCTCCAGTGCCACTCAGCAGGTAAGTACAACCCTCATGATTCATCTCTTCTTCCTGAGAGTATTTGACATATCAGTTGACCCCATGGAAATCCATGACCATTTCTTAAAGCACAAGAAACTGCTTCTCCCTCCTAGGGTCCAGGTCCACTTTCTTTGCAGAATGACCTCAAAACCATTACAGAGCTCCCAAGGTTTAGTTGTCCTTCTTCTTGATGGCATATTCTTCCACATTCCAGCCTCCTGATTGATTTGACTTCACCTGTTTCTTGAGATGCATTGGATTCTTTGCTATCCTCTTGAAGAAAACCTTCTTCTGTAATGCTTATAAAGCATGGTCTACTCTAAAGCAAAGAAAGTCACAAGAATTTCAGAGATAGAAAGGACTTCAGCAGTCACATAATGCCTGCAAAAGAATCTCCATTATGACATCACCAATGAGTAATCATCCATTCTTTGCTTCTTTGCTTGAAACCATTCAGTAAGGGGAAATCTGCTCCCTCCCAAGGCAGTCCATTCTACATTGGCAGGCTCCAATTCTTAGGGAGTTTTTCCCTGACATCAAGATTAATTTTACCTCATCACAATTTCCTGTCATTACTCCTCCTTCTTATTTTGAGCCCAAATAGAATAAGTCAAATACATTTTCCCCAATGAGAAAGACTGTTAGATACTAGAGATGCCCCTGAAGCTTCTGATTTTCTGACTAAATATTTCTAGGTCCTTCAATTGATCCTCATATAGAATGCACACTCTATCCTGTTTATGCTCTTCTGGATACTCTCTGCCTTGTCATAGACTTTTCTCAAGGACTGAATACAATGCTCCAGATGTGTCTGACCAGGGCACCATATAACAGAGCTGTCACTTCCCTATTCCTTGAGGCTGAGTCTCATAACGCAATCCAAGATCACATTAGTTCTCTGGACCATCACACTAAACTGTTGACTTATGTTGAGCTAGCAATTCACTAAATCAGGGATCCTTAACCCTTTTTTTACATAGACCCATTTTGGCAGTCTGATAAAGCCTATGGATCCCTTTTCAGAATGATGGTTTTAAATGCATAGCATTTCAAAGGAAACCAATTATATTGAATGAAAATATTGGAAAAATAGCAACACAAAAAACCCAAGTTCACAGACTCACATTAAGAATCATTGCATTACATACCCTTTGACCCAGCAATACTGCTTCTAGGACTATATCCCCAAGAGATCATAAAAATGGGAAAGGGTCCCACATGTACAAAAATTTTTATAGCATCTCTCTTTGTGGTAACCAAGAACTGGAAATCAAGGGAATGCCCATCAAATGGGGACTGGTTGAATAAATTATGGTATATGAATGTAATGGAATACTATTGTGCTATAAGAAATGATGAACAGGAAAACTTCAGAAAGGCCTGGAAGGACTTATATGAACTGATGCTGAGTGAAAGGAGCAGAACCAGGAGAACTTGGTACACAGCAATAACTACAATGTGTGAGGAATTTTTCTGGTACACTTAGTATTTCAGTGTAATGAAAGGACTTAAATAATTCCCAATGGTCTCTTACGGTAAAATGCATTCCAGAGAAAGAACTATGGAATTCAATTGCAGAATGAAGCAGATCATTTTCTATTGTATCATGTTTTGGTTTGTTTTATGATTTCTCCCATTCCTTTTAATTCTTCTATGCAACATGACTAAGGTGAAAATGTATTTAATAGGAATGAATGTGTAGAACCTATATAAAACTGCATGCCATCTCAGGGATGGGGTGGAGAGGTAGGGGAGAAAGGAGGTAAGAAGGGTTAAAGGGGGAGGGCGGAGAAAAATCTAAGATATATGGAAGTGATTGTAGAATACTGAAAACAAATTAATAATAAAAAAAAGAATCACTACACTAAAACTTCTCAATCTTTTACCTGTGACTACTGTGTAGTCACAACCCCTCATCAAGTCCTTTCATTTCTAACTTCATAGTATCTGTTCTATATGGGCCTTTCCCTTGAATGATACTGCTACAACCCTGGTGCATCCCTCATGACCTCATGCCTGGACTATGGCAAAAGCCTCCCTCAATCATTTCTCCACTCCAGTCCATCATCCATTCAGCTGTCAAAGCAATATTCCCAAAATATTGACCTGATGATGTAATCACCACCATCATCTCATTCAATAAAATTCAGTGGCTTCCAATCACCTTCAGAATGAAATATAACTCTATTTGGTATTCAAAAACTTTCATCACCTGGCTTCCTCCTACATTTCCAATCTTTTTACATCTTAACCCACCCCCACATACTCTATTATCTAGCGGCACCAATCTCCTATTCTTCACAAAAGAAAATCCATCTCCTGACTCCAGGCATTTTCACTAAATGTCCCCCATGCCTAGAATACTCTCATCTCTACTTCCTAGTTTCTCTGACTTCCTTCAAGGCCCCACTAAAATTCAGTCTTCCATAAGAAACTCTTCTCAGTCCCCCTTAATGCCAGTACTTTCCCATAGTGAATACCTCCAATTTGTCCTGTCTGCTAGACTGTTATTTCCTTGTGAGAAAAAATTGTCTTCTACTTTCATGATTTTATACTTATTTCAATTCAATCTTACCTTCTTAGATTTATCCCAATATTTAGAATTGAATTTGGGAGTCAAGAAACTTGTATTTAAATCTTGACTTCAACAGTCACACAATTGTTTTACCTTTGGTAAGTGACTTAACCTTTCTATGACTCAATTTCCTCATCTGTAAAATTAGAATAATAATATTCACAGTCTCTAGGCCCCTGAGAAGTTTATAGTCTCCTCCTTCACTCAGTATTCTCCAGTCATGAACCTAGGTTTTAAGATACTCCTTGAATCCCAAGGAAAGAAAACTAGCCCCATTCACAGACTCCAAAGACTTTTATCTTTATAACGCTGAGACTGTCTGCCCCATCTTAATATGCCTAAATCATCCCTTTCTGGAGATCTTGGGAGTTTAACCTAGAGGAAGCTTCTTGTCTCTCATTCATACTCAACCTGAAAGCACTGACTGGGGAGAAATGAGTCTTCTTAGTCATTAATATGGCCAACATGGCACTTGTTTTAAAATGGGCTTCTTAGTGACATTGTCTTTAAATCAGCATCTGGATCCTTCTTATCAGAAGGCCTTGTGCACCTCACACAGTCTAAATCACTGTCCTGTTTTTCCCTAAATCTGAATTCATACCTACACTGTCACATCAATGGTATCTCCTCTGACTTTTTTATTCCATACCCAAAACCTGTGCCCTGCAATATCCTTTTGATTGAGTTCTAGTTTTCAACTTCCCTGTGCCTAAATCAATGAAAAGACTTGTAGTAACACAAATACCCAAGGTCCAAACAGCAAAAGATAGCAAATCATTTTTCCACTTGCACTATATCTTACTCTGTGTCTCAGGCCACAAATCCAGGTTTCAGATACTGCCTCTGGAATTGTCTGCTTTATGAATGCCTATCAAACATCCTCCCACATGTTCTTTACCCCAAAATTAATGTCAGATCAATGTAAAAAGCTTCTCATGTCGCATACCCAAATTTCAGCAAAGCCTTTGACAAAGTCTCTCTCAATATCTTCACAGACAAGATAGAGAAATGTAGGATGTCTTTGGTACACAATACAGATGGTTTCACAACTAATCAGACAACTGGATGCAAAGAATTAATGGACCATTATTGATCTAAAGGAAGATCTCAAGTGATATGCTGCTGGGTACCATCCCAGACCCTATTACATTTCAAATTTTTGTCACTAACTTAAATGAAGACTGAGAAGACAATCTTATTTATTACAAAGATAAGACAAAGCTCAGAGGGATAGTTCAACATTGGATAACAGAATATGGTTAAATCTTGACAAAATGGAGCAATAGGTCAAATCTAACAAGATTAAGTTTTATAGCAATAAATGCTCAATAATCCAAGAATAGGTGAGAAGAAGAAAGATCCATACAGAACTGGGAGTTCTGGACAGTACCTGCTGACAATTCAATAGGTCAATAACATGACTTGGAAATTTAGTAAGGGACCTTTGAGGTCATCTCATCCAAGGATTCTTAAGCTTCTCAGACTTCCAATGGGACCACTGATAGATTTTGTAAGTCCACAAATTTGGATGCAGCAAAATACATCATCATTTTTACTGTCATCCACTGAAATTTAGAATGACCTTTAATTATGAATTTTAAAAAAATTATTCTGAAAAGAGGGTTCATAGACTTTCCTAGATTGTTATAGCAATTCATGATACAAAGAAAGATCCAGAATCTTGATCTAATACTCAGGTGTCTTCCAATTCTGATAGTCTGTGATTCTGTCATTTAAAATACAAAGGTAAAACTGCTGTAAGAAATGAGTAATTGAGTGACTAAGCTCCAGAGAGATAGATTGCAAGGGTTTTTACCTTGATTTGTTCCAGTTGATTAGAGCAGGGAAGTTAACATCTTGGGTTTTACTGGTTTTACTCCAAGAAGGTTTAGATTTCTGGTACCATTCCAGCAGAGTAAATGGAAGATTTTTTT
Source organism: Bettongia penicillata ogilbyi (assembly GCA_023548195.1). Taxonomy (NCBI): domain Eukaryota; kingdom Metazoa; phylum Chordata; class Mammalia; order Diprotodontia; family Potoroidae; genus Bettongia; species Bettongia penicillata. The sequence continues at coordinate 9,765,193 of JAJHZJ010000162.1, read as the reverse complement.
TAACCAAAGAGTTTTCTTATGCTGTATTAACTCCAACACACTCTCTGATCCAAAGTCATTGAATCCAATGTTATTCTTTATACAAGATGCTCCATATCTTGTCTGTAGACATCTTCACCGGCTCTCTGTCAGGTCTGGGATTTTTTTCTTCATCTCTATTTCTGGCTTCTCTGGCTTTCTTCAAGACCCAGCTAAGAGCCCACCTTCTACAGGAAACTCTCCTTAACCCCTTTTAATTCTAGTGCCTTCTTTCTGTTGAGTATCTCTAATTTATCCTGTGTGTGTCTTGTTTGTACAGAGTTGGTTTTTATATTCTTTTCCCCCATTAGACTGTGCGCTCCTTGAGAATAGGAGCTGGGTTTTTATTCCTTTTTTTGTATCTCTAGCACTTATCACAATGCTTGGCACACTGTAGGTGCTTCATAAATGTTTATTGATTGGACTTGAGAAGGCATTTTAGTCTGGGTCAAGAGCACTGAATGAGGATGAGGAGACCTGGGTGCTAGTCCTCTTTCTGCCCTTTACTAGCTGTGGGACCTTGGACAAGTCACTTAGTTTCTTTTGGCCTCAACATAGAGGTAGAATTCTATGATCCCTTTGCTTCTTCCAAGCTTTAACAAAGCATTTTATGAATTATTCAGGAAATTTATTTAATTCTTGACTTCTTGTACCCATTGACTACCTAGACAATATATCTATATCTCAGCTTGAATACCTATAACACTTCCTTCACCTGGATAAACATTAACAATTACATTTCCAAAGGACTAAAGTAGTGTTTATGTAGGTAACTAGTAAAATCAGTCACGTATACTCCTTTGTATATACTGTTTTCCTCCAGCAAAGGTCAGGGTTTCACATTCAGGCAGTTAGGAGACCATTTCTGTAAAGAGAAGTAGAGTTGGTCCACCGAGCAGTAGGGAACTGCCAGAGCTCTGAAGACATTATTGATGGGGAAGAAGGAATTAACTGCCTACCTATCCATTTCCACTATAAATTTAAAATTTTTTCAATGTATTTGTTTTTGCTGATTGATGACATATAGGCTTGAGGCCTACAAACAATGGTGGCAAAAAATTCCAGAGCATGTGTCGTCAACATCATCATCAACAACATCATCATCATCATCATCATCATCATCATCATCATCATCATCATCATCATCATCACCAACCTTTATTTAGTGCCTACTATGTACCTGGAACTGCGCTAAGTATTTTTTACAAATATCTTACTTTAGCCTCACAATGACCCTGGGAGATAGGTGCTATCGTTATTCTCATTTGACAGATGAGAAAACTGAAGCAATCCCAAATTAAGTGACTTGCAAGGGTCATACAGTTAGTAAGTGTCTTAGGCCAGATTTGGACTCAAGTGTTCCTGACTCCGGGTCCAGCGCTCTAACCACTGTGCCATCCAACTGACATCTTATACTTTGCTGAATTGCATTAGGCTCATTGTGGCTCTGTTGTCTATAATATCAAGAATCTGCCAAATTGTTTAAAAGTAATATCAACCTCCCTAACCACGTGAACAGAACATCAAGGGCACGGTAAACTTTTTTATATTAATTTGGTATAGATTCATTCTTTAAACAGTTTGGATGATTACCAATAAGCAAAAAATAATAATATCTAGGATTTATATAGCATTCTGAGGTTTTCAAAGCACTTTACAAATAACTTCTTTGATCCTCATAACCCTGAAAGATAAGTTCTATTATCATCATTCCCATTTTATAGTTGAGGAAACTGAGGCAGAAAGAGATTATGTGACTTGCCCAGGTCACATGGCTAGTAAATATCTGAGACTGAATTTGAATGAGTTCAAGCTGCAGAAGAGGTTGCATACAACACATTACACCACAAAGTGATCCACTGGCTAGTGTAACTCTCCAATTTAGCTTTTGCTTTTCAGTCACATCCAACTGTTCATGACCCCATTTGGGGTTTTCTTGGCAAAGACACTGGAGCGATTTGTCCTTTCCTTCTCCGCTCATTTTACAGATGAGGAAACTGAGGTAAACAGGGTTAAGTTAGTTGCCCACGGTCACACAGCCTCAGTGTCTGATTTAAACTCCAGGTCCAGTGCTCTACACCACTTAACTACCCTTCATTTGGCAAGATAAATTAATTACTTCGTTGCTTATGTAAAGTAAAAGGTTCTGCCGTAATTAGGACCCTTAGCAGTGCATGGGTAAGCTCTTTGAGGGCAGGGGTCCATATTTTAGCATTTTAGAGCTGGAAAAAATTCTTAGTAACCTAATCCAACCTCCTACATTTATGAATAAAGAAACTAGGGCCCAGAAAGGTGAAAAGACTGCCCCAAATCACTTAACTCTTATTCATCTTTTTAGACCCTACAGTGGGATTGCTTTTCCCGTAGTAGGTGCTCAACAGATAAAGAATAAGTGAATGATTAATGAAGGAAGGAAGGACGAAATGAGTTAAATGAAAATGTGTTTGGGCTAAAGTAAAACGTGTCTGGCCTTGGTAATCAAAGCACAAACAGCGGCATAATTCATTAATTTGCTGATTGTTCTTTCCTGCTACAAACAGTCACTCTGAAATAACAGAGCACAAACAGAAAGTTCCTTTTAATTGAGGAGAGGGACAAGGGAAGAGGGTCAATACAGCTGCCAGCAAAGAAAGCCGCACTGGAAACAAATCACTCAGCCACAGTGATTGCTGCTAGTAATTTAACTATTTACTTGGCATAGTCATTTCATTATTTCAGACCACTAAGATGGCATTAAATCACTGCCCCTGTGTAATAATAGTGCCCAGATGCCTGGAAAATCCATCCAGAAGGACTTAATCACTCAGAGAATACTCATCAGTGTATTCATCAATGAGCTCTGATCCACTGCTGGGCAGAACTAGGGCATCTCTCCTACTGCTGAGCCCAACATACCCCCACAAGACATCAAAGACATATCTTCACAACCATGAGACTATTCCTGGCTTTGTTCTCCTAGCTGAGATTAGAAAGGGCCATTACCTGGCCCTGCACGAAGAGAGAAGCCACTAATTTGTTGCATGTGTGTGATATACAATTTATACTTCTTTGAGTGTTGGTTAATACGTTTAACCATCTCTAATAGACTCCACAAATGCTTTCCAAATCCAGTTGCAATGGTCTATTTGCTGCCTAGTACAGCATATAATCTTTTCCAAGAGTGGTATTGATCTTGCTAAGTCTCCCAGTCATCTAGTCTTTGAGCATGCCTTAGGAGCTCTTTTTCTATAGACAAACCACCTGTCTGTTTTTGCTTTCTGCCCATTAGCAATGCCTGAACAGCCTTGCTGACTAAAAATGCATCTGTAGGCTAGAGTAGCACTTCCCACACACACACCTACACACATACACACACACACACACCTACATTACATGTCTTTTTAATAGACACGGAGACCTGGTGTGAAGGTCACTTAGCTGTCACCAAAATCAGCAGCCAACTTCATGGAGAGAGGGAGGTGAAAAAAGGAAACGGAATGATAGTTCACTTATAAAACAAGGCAAGAATAAAATCTTGGACTCATAGGATGCAAGTGCTGAAAGGCATCTTAAGGAATATTTTGCCCAATCCTCCATTTTGTAAATTGTAAACCCCCAGAAGGCTAAGACTGTGTCTTTTGCATCTCCCATAGCTCCTTGCATAGCAACAGACCCTTAATAAATATATAGAGATATATATACATATATATAGATTTTAATAAATGAAACTGAGGTTCAGAGTAATGAGTCAATTTGCTCAAGATCATATAGTAAGTTATCAGCAGGGACAGAGCTAGGAATTGCAATGCCAGTGTCACATTGGGCCACTGAAAATTCTGAGAACTTTGGTCCAGAGGTCAACATGGGCTGCCTTAGAAAATCAATTTTAAAAATCACAGTCTACCAGGAAAAAATACTCTCTGTATACAGTCTATGGAAATCATACCAACCCAATTGAAAAAGTATTTAATTAAGACAGAAAAACAACATAGATAAGAGGACTCTGGTAATAGATGTATTCTCTCCCCTCATATACAAATGGGTATAATCTGCCAAGATAGTATATGGGAAAAATTTGTGGGGATGGAGATGACTATGCCCCAGTTCATGTACAAATAGAAAGAAAAACTATTGGTCATTCCTCATGTCCTCTCAGCATGCTTTCACTGAACTTCCTGGGGCTGAATTTTCCTCAGCTGTGTCACTTTTCCCACCAGCTTCCTCTACATGGAGTTGACCTCATTGATTTCCACCCCTAGAGTGTACCTGTAATGCCAACATCTCCTGTTCGGTAGATCACAGCCCATGACATCACACTGATCCAATCTGACTCTCTGATCCCAACTGCTCATGAATATTTCCAGGCTCTACTATCCATGGACTCCCCTACCTCACCATCTCTTATGTCCAACTCTTTTCCAAATGATCACCCCTATCTTTTCTTCCTTCTTCAAGTCTGTGCCTCCTAAAGCAATCCCTGTATGCAGGCACAAAGCCCCATTCGACATCCCATGGCTTCCTCCAATGAACCAAAAACAATCCCTGAACACTTCACAATAGGTAACACCAAGCTACAGAATAATTTCATTTGATCCCCACAACTTGTCTATGGAGAAGGTGACACAAGCTTTATTACCATAATTTTTTACACTACATAAATTGAGACCTAGATTAAATAACCTGCCAACCTCACATAACTAGCAAGTGGCAGAGACAGGACCAGAGTTCCTCTCCCCATATTCAGTGTTTTCCCCCTGCATCACAATCCCTTCCTAATGGCAACTAATTTAAAAACAAAAAACAAAACCTTTACAACATGTAAGACTTGAGAGAATCAAGTGATGCTGGAATCAGTCATAGCTGGTCATTTCATTGTCGTGGGTACCATAAACGTCCTATCAGGAGGCTGTGATCAAAACACTATTAACTAAGAAAGAGAAAGAGGAAGACTTTGAGAAATTATGAAAGGCTTTCAATGGTCCTAGACTTCTTGAAACAAAGGATTATGGGTACTATACAAAAAGCAGGGACTTTGGAGCCGTGGTCACAAGGTCATAGGATCATAGGTCTAGAGAAGCCATTCCCAAATTTTTGGACACTTAAAAATTATTGAGGATCCCTCTACCTAAGAGGTTTTATGTGGGGTATATATCAATCAATATTTACCATATTAGAAATTAAAAAGTTTTAGTACTATTACAAAAATAGTCTTATAAAATGCTTTCCTCATTTAGAGGTAGATGGGTGAGACAATGTTTACAGCACTGGATCAGAGGTCAGGAAAGCCTGAATTGAAATCTAGCCTCAGATACTTCACCTGTCTACCTCAGTTTCCTCAGCTGTAAAATGAGGATAACATTAGTATCTACTGTCAAGGGTTCTTATAAGGATCAAATGACATAATATTTGTAAAGCACTTTGCAAACCTTAAAGTGCTATATAAATGCTAATTGTATTATCATTTCATTATTATCATAGTAATCCTATGAGGCACACAGAAATTATTCTAGTGTTACTTCCAGTTCCTGACCACACGTCAGTTCATTGAACCACATAGATCCTGTCCTGAGGACTGACCATGCACACATCTGCACCCAGCTAATGATTTACCTGGTCCTAAACTCTACCTGTCCAAATTCTTCTTCTTAAAACTCTCCCCCTTAAAGTTGTGTCCCAACTTCTCATTAATCACTGCCTTCCCTCCAAATCCAGCCTTCTATGATCCCCACCTAACCAACCTGCTGAGTCTTGAGTAAAAGACAGTTCCCATCTCGTTCAAAAGAGGGAAGATGCAGAAGGCCCAGTGTGTGGTAATGCCCTGTTCTGCTTTCTCTTGATGATCTCCCATAACACTGTGTTCATGCGTGGATGTGATGGAGAGAGGGAGAGAACAAGGGAGCAGACGCAGCCTTCACCCCCTCCGACATTCACGCTGACCCGATTGTGTCAGCGCCACTTGTCGCCCCATCTGTCACCATGTCAGTTCCTGCTGGGGCCCCGGGATCCACAGAGGTTACGCCACGTGTCCCGCCATTTATATTGCTGGGCTGCCGTACTGATGTGTTTGACAGTTCTATTTGTTATCCTGCAAAGCAGGGTCTGCTCTTTCAAAGAGAGGAGAGGAAAAAAAGGAAAACGCAAGTAGAGTGTGGAATAGGACTAGGCAAGAACGGACTGATGGGAGAAGCTGGAAAAGGAGATCTGCAAGGTTTGAATGGGGAGGGAGGAGGAGAACGATGAGTATGAGGATGATGATGATGACACTAATGCTAATAACCAGAATTTATATGTTGATTTAAAGCTCACAAAGCACTTTATTTTTGTTATCTCATTGGATCCTCATGACAATACGTAGGCTAAGGGTTGTTTGCACCATTTTACAAGAAAGGAAACTGAGGCTTAAAGAGGTTAAATAATTTGCCCAGGGTGAGAAGGAAAGTGAACAAGCATTTATATATTCCCTACTATGTTCCAGGTACTGTGCTGAGCATTTCATAGATATTTTTTCATTTTATCTTCCCAACTCTGAGATGTGGGCACTGTAATCCTCATCCTACAATGGAGGAAACTGAGGCAACAGAGATTAAGTGACATACCCAGGATCACATAGCTAGCAAGTATATGGGGTAGGATTCAAAAGTAGGTCTTCCTGAGTTGTCTAGAAAAATTATCAAACTCACACTGTGTATATGTAGATAGAAAGAAGTCATTTTTATTGTAATGAAAATAATGGGAAGGTGAACAGTATGGTAGAAAGTGCCCTGAATTTGGAGACAGAGGATCTGGAGTTGAATCTTAGCAAGTTATTTAACCTCTCTTGGCCTCAGTTTCTTCATCTGTAAAGTGAGGAGTTTATACTTGGTGACCTCTAAGAGTTCTTCCCAGACTAAACCTTCAAGCCCAGGTGTTGTTTGGAAAATCGGCTTCTTTGTCATGTTGTGTGTACCCCACACACATTCCATTTGTTTTTCTACTTTGTTTTACAAATAAATAATAGAGACATGGGGACCTCTGTCCTATTGTGGAGTTCTGGTCCCTCAGAATTGTCAACTTCTGGGGCTGTGACAGTCAATCATTGTCAGCTCTCACGGAATACAGACTCTGAGTCAGTCAGTCTTTGGGGGAGAGATGGCAGCCTTGGCACTATTCTAGCCTCTCCCTGACAGAGTCTTCACTCTGTCTGAAACTCCTGGGTTGTTTGTTTGATGGGCCTAGCCCAAGGGTCACAGCCACATGACTGCCTGCCCAGAAGTTTCTGTACATCTTCTCTGCAAACACCTCTAACAAATAAAGAGAGGGAGATAGCTTGTTGTTCCGTCATTACAGTTGTGTCTGACTCTTTCTGATACTTTCCTTGCCAGATATATTGGAGTAGTTTGCCAGTTCCTTCTTCAGTTCATTTTACAGATAAGGAAACAGGCAAATAGGGTTAAGTGATTTGCCCAAGGTCACACATCTAGTAAGTGTCTGAAGCTGGATTTGAATTCAGGTCTATCTGGGTTTTCCATCTACTGGCTCACCTAGCTGCCCTAGAGAATCATGGTACTGCCATGGAAAAGAACACTATACCTAAAGGCAGAGGATCTGAGTTCAAATTCTGCCTCCATCACTTAGTGTATTAGCCAGGTGATGATATGCAAATCGCCTTAGTTTCTTCACCTGTAAAATGAAGAGACTCAACCACAAGGTCTCCAAGGTCCCTTCCAGCTCCCACAAAGAGAAGTCTTAAGTGTGTCATCAGCCTACACAGTGAGAGCAGGGATCCCATCCCTTTAACTTAATTTGCTTGGTCGATTAATTGGTCTGAGTATGAGGAGGTTACACTGAAATCTTCCAGTTTGGAAGAGTTCCTTCCTAGTCCCTGTATTTCCAGGGAAGTCAGAACAAGTCCATGTGGCCTGGGGTAGTACAGTCATGAGTACCACCTCCAAGAGACATCTTCCAATTGCAAAATGCCCTTGAAAAGTTGCTAATGCTTTGGAAATTCTGTTTGGAATGCCAGAAGTCAAGGAGAAACTCAGAAGGAAGAAAGAATGTTATTGATGAACTTCTATCTCCAATCACATTTTGGGTGGAATTTTATTATTTTAGGACATTATTCAGAAATTATAAATGATAATAGCAATTATAGTGATGATAGATAGCCCCTACTATGTGCCAGGCACTTTGCTAAATATGTTATATAGAATTCATTTGATCCTCACAAGAACGCTGGAAGGTAATTGCTAATGTTCTCCCCATTTTACCCCTGAGGAAACTAACACATATAGCATGTGACTTGTCCAGGACCACAGAATTGGTGTCCAAAGCTAGATTTCAATTCAACTTCTCATGCCTCTACACTCAGTGCCATATCTAGTGCACTTCCTAGCTGCCAAATTGTTCAAATGTTATATTTTTATTGGTTGGTATCCAGAAATGGACATATGATATTGTTTCAAAGACATGTGGTCCCCAGACTGATTCTAAGGTAAATACCAAAGATGATTCCAAAAAGGCCTTGAGTAATGGAACTATTGTAGAGCCCATTACATAGACTTTCAGGGTGACCACTATGAACGATAATACTCATTTTGACATATGCATAATAATAAAAGTTAAGATGTATGGGTTTTCATTTTATCCATATTTTCCTAATCATTTTCCAGATAAGAAAAATTTGTTCCAATGTCTATGAAGGTGACTGAAGCAGGCTTTGTGGAGTGCTTAGAGCCTGGTCAGACACAGAAGATGCCAAAATTATCCACTGCATCCTGGACCACTGCCAGTCATCCTGACTTCTGTCCTACCACTGGACTAGCCCATCTGGTGTGAGCGCTTGCCCAGCCCTTTCTCAGGCTGGTTATCCTCCTTCAGTGTTCATTTTTACCCGTGGCTCCAAGAAGCTGTAGCATGCATAGTGACCATACCCTCGTAAAACCTTATTGGCAGATGGGCTAAGTCAGGTTCAGGGTAACCAAGTGGCCTCAAACCAGTGAGTAAAGGAGGGTGTCTACCCCAAGCATGTGAAGACTTCCCCTGGTAGAATGGGGGGATGAGAACAATTTGTTCCAATGGCCATGAAGGTGGCCAAAGTAGGTGCTGTGGAGTGCTTAGAACTTGGTCAGACATCAAAGATGCCAAGGTCCTCTACTGCATCCTGGGCCATTGTCAGTGGGCCTAATTTTTGCCTTGCCAGTGGACTTTGCTGACTCTAGAAGAGAGAGTAAGGCTGATGACTTTGCACAACTCTTTCTCACTTAAATCCAATTCATGTTCTACTGAAGACATGACCCCATGATGTTACTGGTCCTCTAAAAATGAAAGATGAGTAACCATAATATTTTCCTATAAACCCTCCGTAGATCTACCCAAAATGCTGAAGGTTTTGCCTCCTTTTATCCAAATAAACCCTATTCTCAAAAAAAAAATCTTCTCTAGACCCTACCATCCCTGAAAGATATCATCCTGTATCTCTCCCTTTCTGGGTCAAACTCCTAGAACAAACTATCTATTCATGACTGCCACCTTCTCTCACTCACTCCTCAATCCTCTGCAATATGACTCCTGATCTCCCAACTCAACCAAAGTTACCAGTGAGCTCTTAATTGCTAAATTAATTGCCTTTTCATGGTCCTCCTCCTCCTGACTCCTTCGCAGTATTTAACTCTATTGACCATTCTTGCCTTAAAATTTTTTCTTTATTGAGTTCCACAACACTGATCTCTTCTTGTTTTCCTATGTATCCAAAATGGATGGTTCATCATTCACATCACATCCCCTAACTGTGGAGCTTTTCCAAGCCTCTGTCTATGGTTTTGTAGCAGATTGTAATAATATTACATGTACTATCCATATCATGGGGCTCCAATGAGGAAGGAGTTCTGGAAATTCTAGAGTACATTGAAATATGTTATTGTTGTAAAGACCTATTCTGATTCTTTGGGGAGCACCAAAGTACTTTGATCAGATGGGTGCCAGCGCAGGCCTCCCAGAATGCAACAATGTAGAGAAGTTTCCTACAAATCCTCCAGAAAAATTCTACTCCAAATCCTGAGGTCTATCATCCTTATATGAATCTTTATTTTTTTTTTTTGAGAGAAGGGGAAATGAAAGACCAACATGCTACTCAGGCTATCTCTTTCACTCTTGCTGCATGACTATCCCATTTCCCTCAATCGTCCATGTCTAAATAATATATTTTGTACCACTTTTCAGTGCTTAGCACAGTACCTGGCACATTGTAAGTACCTATCAATGTTCATTGACTGACTAGTCTAAGCTCTCACTGACCTCTGACTGCTTGTTCCTTTCAAGAGTCTTTTCACTGTTTGATGGGTTCTTTGTAATTTTAATTTAAAAGAATCCATAAGAATAATCCATAAATCAATAATAATAAATAATATCTGCATCCAGTGAAATAGCTGATAAAGAGAAGCATATATAGAATAATTTTACATGTATATACCTATTTGTATCTAATGGTTGCCATCTATACGGTGGGGGGAGAAGAAAAGAAATTGCATGATAATTTTCTTGTATATTAACTGTCCTCTGTTCTTGAGAAGAATCATGATATCAGGAAGGTGATGCCATTACTTGAAAGTGAATTCAATTTAAGTGAGGCAGGACTACGCAAAGTCACCAAACTCACTCTTTCCTCTAGAGCCATCTAGGACCAGTGGCAAGATATAAATAGTGAGGACTGGATTTGGCATCCAGATGCATTGAGAGATCTTGGTCTTTTTAAATTAACATCTTTCAGGTCTGTGATTTGAAAGAAATAGCAAGTTGCACAGAGTAGATTTACAGTTTCATATGCAATCATCTTTTTATTGTATTACATTATACAAATGCTTGTTTTATTCCATAAACTAAAGATAAAATTAAAAAACAGAAAAATCAATAAGAGAATTCATAGGGAAATCTAGGGGACCCTCATGGACCATTAGTGGTCTACAGACCACACTTCAGAATCATTTCACAAGTTTGCTTTGCTTTTTTTCTATTAAGCATTTTTAAAATATATTTTCCAAAGGAGAATAGTCTTTTAAAAGTCTTAGAAAATTATTCTTCTAAAATGGTCTTCTAAATCTTCTAAAATGTTCACATCATTATATCATAATTGCTCTAAGAGGATTAGCTCACAGTGTTCAGAGGAATTCAGCCTGGTTGGTTTGACTGTTCTCCATTATGAGGGCAAAGGTTCTTGTCATTTACTAACTAGTACTTGGAAATGTGATCGGTAGTTTCTGAGTTTAACAGAGAAATGGTGATTTATTCCTGGCAGAAACAATCACTTGTCAACCCTGTTATCTGATTTATAGTGGGTTTAAGGGTACCTCAGACCCTGAATACCTTGAGAACGGAGATTGGTTTTTTGACTTCCTTTGGATCCCAAGTCCTTAGTCCAAGCACACGGTAGGTGCTTAATAAATTCATGCTGGCTTGACTTTTGCCCATCAGTCACAGAAAAAGTGTAAGACAGAGGTTGTCAAACATATGGCCATCATTGCTACCCAACATCCCTGTGGCAGAACCAGATTAAAATGTAATTGGTAACTATTTAACGAAATAAATAAAAAATATAGTAGAATATACTTAATTGTTAATATGTGGTTGCCTAAGTTAGTCTGCAGCAGAGAGGCTCTTTATGTACAGTTTAGTACCTTCAGTTTCTATTTAAGTTGGATACAACTCATAAAGGGGATAGACAACTAGGTTTGGAGTTAGGGTGGTCAAGGTTCGAATCTTGTTTCAGACACAAGTTGTATGATTATGGAGAAGTCATTTAAACCTCTCAGACCCTCTCTTCCATCACCTGTAGAATGAGAAAACTAGCACTCACCTCACAAGATTGTTCAAAGAATCAAAAAAGATAGTGGATATAAAGTTCTTTGTAAATTTAAAAGCTTTGTATAAATGTCAGATATCATCATCATGTGATTTAATACCTGGAACTCTTTGAAGGAAATACTGTATAATCCAAGACATGATGAAGTAGTTGAGTGTTCCTTATGACTATGTGGCATGTTCCGTGTTTTCTTTTAATTAGAATAAATGGCATCCTATCATCCATTAGACAAAAGTTGGCTTGGAGAGAGGGAGTAAGATAGTCCAACAACCATCCTTCAGGATATATTTTTGGAGAATTAATGTACCAAAATTTATGTAGGACATATAGGGTTAGCTATGAATCAATTTTTACTGAAGTAAGAGGAGTAATTATTTGGAGAGATATTGAGTGTTAATGGCTAGGCTGAGTAAATATAGTTAAAATGACATTTCCCACACTAATCTCATAAACCTCATCTGTTCTGTAGCATCAGACAATGAAGACTTCCACAAAGGTGAATTTTCTAGATAAATGAAGTTTACCTTTTGATTGTCAAATCTTTTTTCAAAATTTTAACAGTCTTTAAGAAAATCTTCCTAAAATTCATTAAACTGGTTTAACAGATTAAACAGGTTCTTATCAGCAGAGGATAGAGAGAGAGGGAGAAAGGAAGAGACAAAGAAAGGGGAGAGAAGAGGAGAGAGAGAGAGAGAGAGAGACAGAAGATGCTCCCCAAATCACTAAACTTGCTTACCTTTTGACCTAGCAATATCACTCCTAGGTCTATACTTTAAAGTGATCAAAGAAAAGGAATAGGACTCCTATGTATGAAAAAATTTAGAAAAATTCCTTTTGTGATGACAAATCTCTGGAAACTAAAGGTGTGCCCATCAAGTGGTGAATGGACAAAAAGGGATGACATATGAATATAATGGAATAGTATTTTGCTATAAAAATGAAAAAAGGAATGTTTTCAGAGTCCTGGGAAGACTTATGTGAAAGAATGCAAAGTGAAATAAGCAGAATAAAGAAAACAATTTATGCAATAACAATGTTATGAAGAAAACAGCTTTGAAAGACTTCACTCTGATCAATGCAGTGAACAATTATTAACGCAGAGGATTGGTGATGAAGCATGCTACCCACCTCCTGACAGAGAGGTAATGAACTTGGGGTGTACCTAAGACATCCATTTTCAGATATGGCCAATGGGAAGATTGTTTGACTCTTTATTTTTGTTACAAAGGCTTTGATTCTATTTTTCTCCAGTGGGGGAGGGGCAATAGATAGGATAGAAAAAACAAAAAGGAAGAAAGAAAGCAAGAGGATTGATAAGAAGGGAAAAAATAAAAGAAGGAAGAGGGAGAAAAAATAAGAATTTTTTGAGAACAATGCTGTTGTAAATAATCCAATTTCATATCTATATAAGTTAGATCAACATAGATTATAGATATCTAATCATTCAGTTATATATCTAAATAGATTATTTTCCTGATGAATTCAAATGTTTAGTAGTCATCGCATTCTTGATGCTTTCAGTTTTCCCATGAGGGACACATAAGAGTCAGCAAGTAAGAACATTGAATTTAGACTCAGAAGACCAACGATGTTCGAGTCTTAGTACTACTTCAAACTATGCAGGTAACATGGGTATATCTATTTACCTCTCTGGGTTTCAGTTTCCTCTTTCATAAAATGAGAGTCTTGACAAGATGATCTATAATGAAAGTCTACGATCTAAATCTGTGATTGGATGATGGGATTGATTTTCACAGACACTTGACCTTTTCAGGATCACCATCAATGGTAGCAGGTCAAATAGGGAACTCTATACTGCCAAAGTAGAGTTATATCTGTCACTATTCTCTATATTTGTAAAATATTGTTGTTTTTTTCTTTTTTAAAAAAATGTGCATTATACACAATTATAAAACATTCATTGAAGAAATAAGGAATAGTTTAAATAATTGGAAGGACATCCACTGATCTTGTTGACTTGTGTCAACATAATAAAAAATGGTGATATTGCATAAATTAATTTATTGATTTAATGCTGTACCAGTTAAACGACCAAAAGGATACTTTATAGAACTAGACAAAATAGCATGAAAATTGATTCAAAGGAACAAAAGATCTGGAATCTCAATAGAAATAATGAAAAAAACTAATAAAAAGGAACTAGACCTTCTTGAACTCAAATTATACCATAAAGCAATGATTATCAAAACTACTAGATACTGGCTGAAAATTAGAAAAGTAGATCAGTGGAAGAGACTAGAAAAGAAAAACCTAGGGATGGCTGAACTTAATAATCCAGTGTTCAACAAATCTGAGAAGACAAATCATTACTAGGTAAAGAACTTCCTGTTTGACAGAACTACTGGGAAAACTGGAAAGCAGTTTGGCAGAAATTAGGTTAAAATCAATATCTTAATACCATAAGCTGTTGTTGAATCATTTCAGTAGTATTTCCTTGGCAAAGATACTGGAGCGATTTGCTATTTCCTTCTCCGGCTCATTTTACAGATGTGGAAACTGAGGCAAACAGTGTTAAGTGACTTACCTGAGGACAGATTTGAGCAAGATTTAGGAAAACAAGTCTTCCTGATCAAACCTCTACCCACTGTGCCACCTAGTTGACTATGTACATAAAAAGAGCAACACTAAAGAAAATTATGCTGATCGTGATATAATTATAATAACCAAGCTTGTTACAAAAGAAGAAATAAGCAAATGCTATCTCTCACTTCCTTTCTAGTTGGGGTACTATGGGTGCAGAACATTGTATATACTGTTAGAGTTGGTTGATTTATTGGTTAGCACTTCTAAACTGTTCTTTAAAAACTGATGGTTTGCTGGGAAGGAGAGTTGGAAAGGATATATGAAGAAATAAAGCAACTATCAATTTTAAAACAGCTATCAATAAAAATCTCCAAATTTGAAAAGTTTTCATTGAAATAAAATGTACTGAATTTATAAGAAAAATACATTTTAAAAAGGAATTGTATGAATATATATAAATATTAAAAATATAAAAATAAATATATTATATATATGTAAATATATATGCATTCCTTCCTTATTGAGTAGAGCACATCTAATATAATTTAACCCTCCCTTGATATCTCAGACTCATTTTTTGGAACATCCGTTTTGTGCTGTCATGCCTTCAGCTCAGTGGGTTAGAGGTGAGGCAAAGGTCCATCCAGCTGTCCTTATCGACTCCAGATGCCCTTCGGACTTCAGGGTTTTTATAATTTAGGATTTACTATTTTTTCCCTTTCTGTTGGCTGTCACTTCCCCGTCTGTCTGCTTCTGACAGCACATGCTCCTCACTATCATTTAATAAGAAAAATAATCGTAGTAAAACTCACACTCATCTAGGTTGGTAAAACTGCCCAAACTTAACCTTTGGAGAACTAAAAGCTGTCAGGGCAGGCAGGGTGTTGGAGTGGGCTGGGAGCTAGGGAGACTTTGTCTGAATCCTGCCTGTGAAAGTGACTCCCTGCATGACGCTAGCAAAGCCACTTGGTCTCTGAGCTGCGATTTCTTCATCTGTGAAGTGAGAGTGGTAAAATCTGCACTCCCCATCTCCGAAGGTTCTTGTGAGGGAAGCATCTTATGGAACTTGTATTAGCTTAAATGGGAGTTATTAAGATAGATAAATGAGAATTTCAGATCATTTGTCTTAATCTTGCAAACAATTTTAAGTCAATAGTCTTGAATCTGAGAGTAGGTCTTTGCCTCTTCCGTGAAGTAAAATGTATGGGCTTTGTGACAGGTACATCCATTGCTATTCACATCGCAATTGACTAAAAGTCATGGAGAATATAAACTTTCACTGGGTTCACTCTTCTGTTCTTTATTCAAAAAAAGGTGGGGGGAGGGAGCATTTGACTCAACAGAACAGAATGCATGCAGAGACTCTCCTCTCTCAAGGAAGAATCTCTTATGCATATTTTAAGATTGCACAATATTCCTTTATAATGTAGCCCCAGAGCAATCCTCTAGTTATAACTATCCATTGAAGCATAAAACAGGGAAAGGTGTTTGCCACTGGCATGGAAGATGTCTTGCCCAGGGTTCAAATGAAAGAACAATTCTCTCTAGATGGTGAGGGTCTCTGGATGTTCCTGTTTGTGAGTAGCATTTTTCAAACCCTAGGGCATTAAGGGGCCTCCTTATTGAGACCTTTGCCTACTCAAAAGAGATTAGCCTTACAATCTGTATAGGAAAAATGAAATGGATGAAAAATGGCATGCGGTTGAATGGCCAATCTATTGAGTAAGTATACCATTTGGTGTTGTGGGCTCCATCATCCTTCTAGTCACCTAGGTTCTCCACTTTATAGCATTTACCCCAACTCTTC
Source organism: Bettongia penicillata ogilbyi (assembly GCA_023548195.1). Taxonomy (NCBI): domain Eukaryota; kingdom Metazoa; phylum Chordata; class Mammalia; order Diprotodontia; family Potoroidae; genus Bettongia; species Bettongia penicillata. The sequence continues at coordinate 9,749,012 of JAJHZJ010000162.1, read as the reverse complement.
CATCCTGCCATTGCCCATATCCAATCAGTTGCCAACATTTATCTACTCTAATTCCACAACGTCTCTCATTTTTTCCCTCTTCTCCCTTCCTGCAACCTCTACCCTAGTTCAGGCCCTCATCATCTTTCACCAGAGACATTATAATAACCCTAAAAGTAGTCTTTCTTCTTCAGTTTCTCCTTTAAAATAAAACAAACAGAAATAAATTGAGTTACACTGAGAAAATTGTACCTTAAACTGTCCCAAGTTTCTCCCTGCCATAAAAACTCATTTTTTCAAAAGAATACATTTGTTCTGGTAATGCTATAGGGTTACAAATTGTGTAATACCACAATTTGAAGAATCTGGGAACAAGGAGGCTGCAATATCTTTCCAACAAAGACCTTCCCTCAAGCGGTGACATAAGGCATATCATCATCATCGTATGCTTAGAAAAGGAGAAGGGCTGGTCCGGAGGTGGGGATGTGGGGAAGAGGGATGCAGGGAGAAAGGGCTGAGGAATAATATGTACTGTAATGGTAGCCATGTAATGAGATTCTATCATTGTATAAAATTGCAAAAGGCCTGCAGGAAAGAAACCAGCATATTGAATAGATCTTCTCTGGAAGAACTCAAGGCAAACAAACAAAAATTGCATAAGATGCAAAGGTGGTTGTGGATAGATTATGACCTCACATCAATGGGATCAGAGGTCAATTAAAATCAAAATCAGAGGTTTTTCTTGTTGGGGGCTGGGGTGTTCAGGGCTATAGCATTGCTACATAAGGACCACTAGTTAAAGGAATCTTTTATTATCTCCATGTAAAATTGTTTGAAATTTAGTTGCTAAGGAAAATTCACATACATTTATTTTTATGTGACATTTTATCCTTCCTGATGGACCATCTTTCTTATGTAAAACACTATAATTTAATAAAGGTCATACGCTCCCATGCATCCCCAACCTGCATTATTCTCCTTACATTGACCTTAAAACTGAGGTCAGGGTGCACAGAACCTCACTGAATCTCACTTTCTCAGCTCCATTTTGTTAGAAGGTGCCTTTCAAAGATAACTTTTCTTCCTAATCAATTAAAGTAGTGAGAATTTTTGAAATCACTCAACTATTCCAGACAAAGGGGCAAAAGGACGAAGAGCAAGATGAGAGGTGAACTGCCTGATCCTCCTAATGAAAATTTCAAGGAGCCTTGGTTTATATACACTGCAAAATCCATTCCAAACAAAAACATCAGCTTTCACCAGAGCTTGGCTATTAGCCAGCAGTGAAGGAGAGATTGACCTGATTTCGGGTTGATTGCACAATATGAAAACTGACTTTTTCTCCCTAGACCCAGAGTTAATAGTTTTATTTGTGTCCTCCCCATCAACAAAAAGAGAACACTCCTTTAGAAAGCGAGCATGCTCAAAGAGGAGCCCCCTGCCTGGAAGGACCCTTCCCATGCTGCAGAGACTCAGTGCTTCAAAGGGAAATGTATATGTTTTAATTCAAAAAAGAAAAAATCAGCAGAAACAGCATACAGAGTGAGTATAGCAAATGCAAGTGAAAAAGAGTCCTGAAAGAAAGCTGAACTGAGTAAATGAAAAGCCAAAAATGATCCCAAGGACATTATATTGAAATGTAGGATCATGGATTCAGAGCAGAAATAGACCTTAAAGGTGATCAAGTCCTACCACCCATTTTTATGGATGAAGAACTAAAATCCAGGGGTTTAAGTGACTCACACATGGTCATACAGGTGACAAGGACATAGGTCACATGACTGCCAAGCCTGGGTTCTTTTCCATGCACTATGCTATGTCCATTACACAGACCTCCCTGGAGGCATGCACCAAGAGTTGAGAAACTCTTCAGGCAGAACACAGGACGCATTACTAGACAGGTCATTCTGTCTGCTATTTTTGCTTAACTTTTTTCCTTTGTTACAAGGAAAGTTTCAATGTAGGGGAGGGAGAGAGGAGGTAAATTTAGATATGACATCTAAGAACAAAAGGTATCCATAAAACTGATCATTCTTTCCCTTCATTTTTCCTTCCTTCCTCCTTCCCTTTCTTCCTTTCTTTCTTCCTCCCTTCTTTACCTTTTCTTCCTCCTTCTCTCACTCCCTCCTCTGTGTCCTTTTTCTTTCCTTCCTTCTTTCCCTCCTTCCTTCCCATTTTCCTTCCTTTCTACCTTTTCTCCCTTTCTTTCCTTCCTTCCTTTCTTCTTTCTTTCTTCCCATTCCTTTCTTTCTTCCTTCTTTTTCTTTCTTTTCTTTGGGTTTCCCTATCTTTCCCAGAAGAGAAATGCAGTACCCACTTATAGGCCTGACTGACCCACACTGCAGATCACCAAAATAATTTTAACTTGCACATTTCCAACTGAGGCTGTTTCTTCCTTCTTCTTTCTGCATGATGGCAGCCCACTCCCAGGAGCTCCCTGTGGTACCACCAGACTCAGTGCAGTCATCAGATTGACTTGGCACAATGAAGCTTAGGATTCCTGAGTTCAAGTGATTCACCAGCCTCAGCCTCCCCAGTAGTAAGGGACTACACACTACAGCCTTCTATGCTAAATGGATCCCAGACTGAAGCAAGGGATTCCAGCACCCCACAGATGCCAAAAGAAGGTAAGAGAAGCCTCCATCACACTACCCTGTAGAGTGAACTTCCAATGAGAAGACACAGACAAGAGTCACAAAGGGTGAACAGGTATGGTGCGTTACAATCAGTAAGTACAATTAGAGGTGGCGATGTGATCCAGGAGATCACAGAACCATTTGATTATTTGGGTATAATTGGTCAGTGAATAAGCATTTATTAAGGCCCTGATATAAGATAGGTACTATACTAAGTATTAGAATAAAATGCAAGAAAATACAAAGTGAGCATTGCCTTGGGCTGATATGCTGGCCTACATGGCCTCTGCAGAGGTGAAGGTATTTCTGTGCAACCGTAAAACAAAACTATAGATGCATGTTAAATCTGCACACAGTCAATCCTCCACTCCCAGTGCTAATGAAAGGGAGAAGCAGCCTGGGGAAGGGAGGTAAGGTGGGGGGATCTGAAGAGAGGTAAAAATATTTATAGCTAGCATTTATCTAGTACTTAATGGTTTGCAAAACATTTTTTCATCTCATATGATCATTCAACAACCCTAAGAAGTTGATGCCATTACTATCCCCATTTTACAGGTGGAGAAATTGAGGCAAACAGAGGTCAAGTGACTGGTTCAGGGTAACATAGCTAGTAAGTGCCTGAGATCAGATTTGAACTCAAATCATCCTGATTCCAGGTCCAGCTCTCTATCCACTATGGCACCAGCAATCACATCTTAATGCACAGAATGTTAGAGCCTGAAACCTTCATGAAACCCACTTTTCATTGGCTGTCACCATACGTGGAATGCTCTCTCTCTTCATCTCCATCTCCTGGCTTCCCTGGCTTCTTTAAAGTCCCCATTAAAAACTCAACTCAACTTTTCCTGAATCCCCCTTAATGCTAATGCCTTCCCTCTGAGAATATCTCCAATTTCTCCTGTATAAAGTTTATTAGTCCATAGCAATTTGTATGTTGCCTCTCCCCATTAGACTGAGCCCCCGGGAGCTGGGGCTGTGTTTTGCCTTTCTTTTTATACTGGAGCTTAGTACAGTGTCTGGTACCTAGCAGGGGATTAATAGATGCTTCTTAACTTGATGACGTCTACTAACTTGTAGAGGGATTGCATCAACATGGGAGGGGGGCGCCTAAACCTAGGAAATGACAAGTACACAAAGTACTTGACAGAACCGTCTTTCATACACTCCGTATTTCAACCAAACTGACCTCCTTGTGGCTCTTCAGACTCAATATTCATTCTCCTACCATCTTGCTTTTGTCCAGAGGGTGCCCCAGGCCTAGAACCCCATGCCTTCCCAACTATGACTTTAGACTCCCTTGTTTCTTTCCAAGTCCAGTTTTACCTCATCCCATGGGAAGCCTCTCCTTTGGAATTGGTGGTGTTTTCATTCTCCAATTATGATGTATTCACCTCTGTCTGTACCCCTGTAAAATAAAATCTCCTTGAAGACAGGACCTGTCTTTCCCTTGGGTCTTTCTATTTCCTGCACCCAGAACAGTGCTTTTCACAGAGTTGATTCTTAATAAAAGCTGCTGAATCAAATAGATTTGAATTTTATTCATTTGAAGTAAACAATAAAATTACCTTTTAAGGTTGATGTTGGTCCTTTCCCCCTAACACCACTGTGACTTTCAAATGCAGATATTGCATGCAGATGATTTATCTTCCTAATTAAGTCTAGCTTAGCCTAACATTAAAAGTAAATTTCTTTCTCTGATCCTACACCAAATGAGCATAGGGATAGAGGAAGGGCTATAGAGGAAGGGCTAAATGGCTGAGAAGAGCCAGACTGAGATCAAATATGGGCCAAGGGCAGTCCATTTTTGTTTGGCATTTAAGGCTCTTTCCAACCTGACTCCTTCCTATCTTTCCAATCTTGACACTTTACTCCCCCCACCCCCACCCCACAAACTCTGTGATCCAGCCTCACTGAGCAACTTAACTATTCCTTAAACACAACATTCCACATCTCCCTCCTCTGAGTCTTGGCACTGGCTGATGGCCTGGCCCTCCTCATTTCCACTTCCTAGAATTCCTGCTTTCCTTCACTGCTGAGCTCAGATATCACCCTAGGCAGAAGGCCTTGCACCATCCTCTACCTGCCAGAGCCTTCCTATCTAAGAATACTTTCCATCTACTCTTTCTCTATCTTGCACACAGCCATCTGTTTTCCTTTGTCTTCTCATTTAGAATATGTATTCCTTGAGGACAGAGACCGTTTCTGCCTTTCTTTCTTGAATCCCAAGCACGTAAAGTTCTGTTGACTGACTGACCTTATTAAAAGGCAATAAACTATAAAACCTTAAAAGAAATGTTGAGTATAGGCCTGAATTCTTTTGTTAAAACTTCCCTTGGCTCCTACTTTATCTTGGACTCCATTCTTTATTCTGCCCACCTTGCAAGTTGGTTGTAAGGATCAAATGACATAATAATTGCAAAGTGCTAAGGGCAGTGCCTGGCCCATAGTAGGGGGTATGTATTAGTTATTATTATTTAAGAGGAGATTATTGGGATTAAAATCTCTTATTCTTGCCTCAACAAGTATCATGCAGTTGCCTCTATGACAGCAAAGTCTTTTGCTACTTTTGTCCAGAGAATTATCACACATAGATTGCACAGAATGTTAGAGAAAGAAGAGAACTCAGAAGCCACCTATTTAAGCCAGAGAAAGGGATGTGGAAAATGAGGTCTGATAGGACAAAGGTCACATAAGTATTAATGGCAGAGTAGATTGGAACTCACCCTTTTTCTGATCCTTCTTCATTCCAACACCTTTCCTCTGTTGATTACCTCTAACCTACCTTATGCATAGCATATTTGTACAATTGTTTGCATGTTGTTTCTCCCATGAGATTATGAGCTCTTTGAGAAAAGGAACTACCTTTTGCCTTTCTTTGTATCCCTAGCAATGTATAGTAATGCCTGAAACAAAGAAGGCATTTTTAACTAACTGACTGACTTCTCTCTCCCAGGCCAATGGTGCTGGTTGACTTTTTCCCCCACTGAATAATTTTGTGTTTTCTCTAGGGTTGAATCGAGTATGACTTGTACAAAACATCCAGTTCAGCACTGGGTATTTATGGTGATAAATGATGACTCTTACTTGGTCAAAGTGGAAAGGATTAGTGTTTTTAAAAGCCAAAAGCAGATGAAGTTTACTGCTGCTAAAAATGATTAAGTGTATCATGGGAATTACAACCATGAGGAATCTTTTTATAAACCATCGTTGAATCTAATATTGGAGAACTTTAATTCTCTGCAATACATCAGCTGGTAAGTGTCCTATACAGTTCAGAATAATGCACCACAATATAATCTAATGAGTTCCATATATAAGACAAATTTTCTTACTTTTGGAAAAATAGGAGCTCCTACAGTGGGTAGGAGGTTAAATTAGGCAACACCTAAGGGTAACATCCCTTTAAACTACAATGTTCTATGGAGCTTTCCTTTATGGAAAATGGCAGTCACAAGATGGGGTGGGGGGCTGGGCTTGGAGCCAGGAAGACCTAAGTTACAATATTCCCTTGGACACTTACTAACTGTGGGACCTTGGACAAATTTCTTGACCCATTTGAGCCTCCATTTCCTAATTAGTGAAAAGCACTTACCCCTAGGGTTGTTTTGAATATGAGATGAAATGTTTATTTAAAATGCTTCATACATCTTAAAGCACTTTTTAAATGTCACCTACTATCATAGTTGGCTCACATGACCCTGACCTCAAGTAAATATGTGTACTATTAGGGTAGTGACAAAGGTCTCTTTGGAAGATCAACAACTTGTTGTCTTCCACCATCATCAAAGACACCAGAAGGGAAGGAAGTCTTAAAGCGGCCCCCTCAGTGAGATCTATGCTAATTCAAAAGAGATTAGTTCAACAATCCATATAGGAAAAATGAAATGGATAAAAAATGGCATACAGTTGAAAGGCCAATCCATTGGGTAAGGATATCATTTGGTGCTGTGGGCACCATCATCCTTCCAGTCACCCAGGTTCTTAATCTTAGAGTCTTCCCCCAACTCTTCTCTCTTCCCATTACTCATATCCAATAAGTGGACAGGACCTCATCTGCCTCAGCTTCCTCATATGTAAAATGGGGATAATAATAGCACCCACCTCCCAAAATTATAAAAGGAATAAAATGAGATAATATATGTGCATCATTTTCCAAACGTTAAAGTGCTACATAAATGCCAGCTCATTATTATTAACAATATTATTTTAAATAATTAAATATTACATTAATTAATTATTAAATATTAAAATGAGCATTAATTAATATTTATTGCTATTATTTATTAAAATGGAAAACAATGTGCACATTTAAGTTTCTACTTCAAACTCGTAATTATTATAAAATAAGCAAACTTATTTAGTAATCTGGAATCCTTGACTATCTTTACTCTCCTTCCTTATAGCTATCCTTAAGGCTTCCTTACCCAATTAGATTTCATTTCTTCTTGTTTTCCTGTCTCCAGGGAGAAGAAGACTACAGGTTGCTTAGCATAGAATAATAGATGAAAAACCCTTGCCGAGACCTAGCCCAGATAGGAAAAAAAAGTGGAAGGACCTTCAAGTCCGTGGGTCAGAGGGAAGTCATCAAACATTTGTTAAGAACCGATTTTTTTTTTTACTAAGCACCAGACATAGCACTAAGTTGAGGGGATACAAAGAAAGGTGAAAAATAGCCCTGTTCTCAGTGAGTTCATAATCTAATGGGAGAAAGAACATACAAACATCTATACACAAATAAATGACGCACAGAATAAATTGGAAATAATGGAGGGACAACAAGGTAGTACAGTGGATAGAACACCAGCCCTGGAGTTAAGAAGATTTGAATTCAAATTCATTCTCAAATATTCACTAGCTGTGTAAACCTGGGCAAGTCACTTAACCCTGATTGCCTAAAAAAAAAAAGTTACGAGTCAGGAGGACTTGAGTTCAAATCTTGTTTCAGAAACTTAACACTTACTGTCTGTGTGACTTGGGCAAGTCACTTAACCCAACCCTAACCCTAACCCAATTACCTTGAAAAACAAAAGAAAAACAAACAAGAAAAGCAGACTTTGAAAAAAGAAAAATATTGGAAATAATCAACAGGAGGAGGGCATTAGCATTTAAAGAGATCAGGAAAGGGTTCCTATAAAAAGTGCCATGTTAACTGGGACCTAAAGGAAGCTGGTAGGTGGAAGTTTAGGAGAGAGAGAAAGGGCATTGTAGGTGTGAAAGACATGTCAGTGAAAAATGTGCGGAGTACAGAGATGGAATATTGGGTGTAAGGTACAATTTGAAGGAATGGGCATATCAGTCACATCAATTAATATAAGATTTGTTTTTTTATAATTTTAAAATATTTTAATAATTTTACTGTAACTTACTTTATTTTCTCCTATATAGGCAAACATATTTTAAATACAAATAATTACGAGCAGATATATTCACGTTTAACTTTAAAATATAAGTATCTCTAGTATGTGCAAATGTACTGTGTCAATTTACATCTCTTGGTCCTTCAAGGTATTCTTCAATTTCAACTCCCTTTCTAAGTTTATGCTGAGTAGGAGCAATTAGATTGTCCCTTCCTTGCCCCATTCATTCACAGAAGTAATGTTGACCCCTTCCCCCAAGACTTGAGTTTCTCCATCACAGCCCACAGCTCACTTTCCTCCTTCAGTGAAAGCAATGGTGATATCAATGGTTTCCATGGCAACAAGCCCAATTTCAACATTTCCTGGCCTCCTGCATGGAGCCACTAATGTCACCGGCTAATTGCACAGGCTACATATAACAAAAGCATGGTGTCTTGGACCTGAATCTATGAAACCGCATGAAACGCAAGCTCAGACTTGACCAACTTAAAGGAAGCATTTCAACGTCAGTGAAGGTGTTGGGGGGAGGTGCAGTTCTTTTTATCTATTTCATCCAAAGGCCAAAACAAATTGCCTCCTGCCAGTGTGTTGAAGTCATAAAAGATCAGATGGCACATCCACCCAGGGCTCTAAGATCCACTGAATAAAACAAGGAGACACACTCACTACAGGGATGAACCCAACCAAATTCATTCAGCATTTATGAAACTTCTACAGGGTTGCAAACACTATGCTAGGATAGAAACACAAAGACAAATAGGAAAAGACCCTTGGCCTTGAGAAGCTGACATTCTGGGGGGGGGGGGGGGGTAGGCTAGGGAGGAGAACAAGGGACAAAACACATATTCACAGATAATGCCCAAAGGTGTTTGCTACTATCAAGGAGCATGACCTATGCTCCACACAAAGTCCAAATAGAATCACAGGAATAGAGACATAGAGTTGGAAGAGCCATGAGATGGCATCTAGCCCAATTTACTCATTTTATAGATGAGAAAACTGGGGGTGAAAGGGTAACTTGCCAAAGGTCACACAGGTAGTGGGATTTGAACCCAGGTTCTTTAACTCCAAATCTAGTTCTCTTTTCACTATTTTGCTCCCTCTGAAAAGAGCCCTATTAACAGAGAGGAGCCCCAGGGCCTCCTGCTGGTCCGTGATTTTGTCCTAATTACCTGAAGCCCAGAGCACTTATAGAATTTCTTCAATTATATCTATGACCATTCAAAAGAGATCAGCCTAACCATCCTTCTTGAGAAAACCAGGTGGATGAACGATGCATGTTGTCCAGATTGCGGGCATGCACTTAGTCAATCAGTAAGCATCTATTCTATGCCTACGATGTGGCTGGCACTGTATTAGCCCTGCAGTTAGACAGGTAGGACAATGATTTAGTATACTGGCAAATACAGCATATTTTGTTTCATTCAATGTGTCCAAAATATAGACAAGAATTCTAGATAAACAATGAATTACAAAGAAAATTGAATTGCGGAAGGAGATTTTGCTGCAAAAACCGTCATCTTTGTCATGTCTTCAGCATTTATCACAGTGCCTTGCATATAGTAGACATTTAATAAATATTTGTTGAATTAAAGGGAATTGAATCACATTTAGGAAATTTAAACACTCTCTTAATAATTCTGAAAGTATTTGCTTATAAAACGGTCCCTTTAAAAAACTGTATGCATACATATGTGTATATATGTACACATGTCTTCTGGGTACATGCTCTGTACATGTATATTTATATGTGTACATGTGTTTTGTATATGCTAATATGTTTGTACATGAATACAAGTATATGTACACTAGCTCATGAGCTCCTTAAGGACAGGGACTGATTTTTGCCTCTCTTTTAACATCCTCAGCACTTAACATAGTACAAGGCACATAGAAGGTACTTAATCAACCTTTATTGACCAACTGACAGCATATCAATATTCTCTTGGTGCTATGATAAGGCTGCAAATCATGGAATATCATAATGAAAAATCAAAATTGCAAACTAGAAAGGACTTTAGGGATTATCCAAGCTAATTCCCTCATTTTACAGAGGAGAAAACTGAATCACAGAGAAATTAAGTGATTTGCCTATGGTCACACAACTAGTAACATAGATTGTTATTATTTAGTCATGTCCAACACTTCCTGACCCCATTTGGGGTTTATTTGTTAAAGATACCGGAGAGGTTTGCCCTTTCCTTCTCCAGATCATTTTACAGATGAGGAAACTGAAGCATCAAGGTTAAGTGACTTGCCCAAGGTCACAGCTAATAAGTATCTGAGACTGGATTTGGACTTAGGAAGATTAAGGCACTCTATCCACTGAGCCACCAACCTGCCCTAATAAATGTAGAGATAGAATTTAAACCCAGGTATTCTTATCTTCAGGTCCAGCAGTCTACCCAGTTTTTCACTTTCTATTCTATTTTCTATTTTATTTTTCTATTCACACACTATTGCTAACAGGCAATGAAAAGAAATCCATATTGGGATCAGTTAGACTGTTACAAGAAAAACAGTATGAAAATCATTATCAAACACATGTGGGGCTAGAAAAAGAGTAAGGCTAGCCTATCTACTAAGAGAGAGGCAGGGCCATGCTGGAGCCAGCTTGAACCAGCTCAAAGATCCAATTGTTCAATTTTCACCATGAACATTTACACTTTGGAAATTGTCAAATGCTGCAGTCAGGACTTGATTTGTTTTTTATTATTATTATCTTAAGAATGTGATAGAGAAAATGTTAATAATGAAGACCAAACTTAATAGTATGCTTTGAATAGACTTTTTTGCAGAGAATAAAACACTTCTGTCAACATATATCATGACACCCCAGGAATGAGGGATGATGGATGGACAATGACAGTGCTTTTTTGTTAGCTATAAAATATCAAAAGAGAAAGAAGACCTCCCGAGCATTGACCAATTCATTAAGAGATGTGGACAAGACCCACACATGATGGGAAAAGTACCCCTGGACAGAATAACCAAACCAATGAGATCTCTAAATCCACTGACATGTTAATGCTAAATGGTGACTACAAAGAGAGCCCGGAATTGTAATTGGTTATTAGTACTCATTTTACAAAGGAGAAAAACTAGATCCAGAAATAAACAAGATCCAGGAAATTGTACATCCAGAAAAACAAGATCCAGAAAAGATCCAGAAGATATCAGAACTGAGGCTTGAACCCAGATCTCCTGATACCTACACCATTATGGACTTATGGCCACCACCCAGGAATTCTCACTGGCTGAAGTGAAACTTTTCCAAATGTATCCTGTTGTTGGAAAATATCTACTTGCCTATAATTTGACTGAAATTTCTGCATTGATTAATGTCTCACTAATTACTTATTAATTTTGTGTAGGTTGGTTTTGCTTTGTGACAGGGGCCCTTGTAGTGATCTGACCCTGGAGTCACATCTGCGATCACCATTAACCCAGAGTGCCACATGCTTCTGCATGCCCTGTGGAGACATGTGCAATGGAACATTCTAATCTAGATACCAGAGTTCTCTGAGAGCAACAAGTTCCCTAGAAGAGAGCCAGATGTGACTCTGGGTGTTACTACTTCATCTCATAAAACACTGCTTCACATCTCTTCAGCTGCACAATAACAGTCTTCAAGACAAAAGGGTGTGTCAAACAAAACTCATTGTCTTTTCCCAAAACTCTCCCATCTTCTGAGAAGGCTATCACCTGCAGCCAAGGGCACCAATGTCTTCTCGGTGACCCAGGTTCAATATCATCCTCAAACTTTCCCTGATACTCGTCCCTCATAACCAACTTGCTACCAAGTGTAATTGTTTCTAACTTCATAACATTTTTCCTATATACTCTTCTCTCCACTCTCATCGGACGTCTGGACTATGGCAGTAGCTTTCTTCTTGGTTCTGCTTGATTTCCCTGCCTCAAGTCTCTTCCCTCTCAAATCCAACTTCCACTCAGTTACCAAAGTAACCTTCTATAGCTCACTCATTTCTTAACAAACTCCAATTGCTTCCTGTCTTCCAGGATAAATATGAAATCCTCAGTTTTCCTTTCCTTCCATCTCACTCACTAACATATATTCTACGATCCTACTTTCTTGCTTTTCAGTCTCCCAGCTTTTTTACTTGATCACTGGTCTTCCTTCATGTCCAGAATGATCTCCTTAGTTACACCTCCAGGGTTCCTTCTAGGGTCAGTTCAAATCCTGTCTTCTCCAAAAAAGCCTCTCCTGGTACTCCACCCACCCACTCATTTGTTACCAACTTCCCACTGAGGTTATGTTTCATTTAAGAGATATCTATCTTATATGTGTATAGTTCTTTGCATGTTATATCGTCTATTAGATGCTCCTTGAAGGCAAGGACAGTCCTTCGCCTTTCCTTAAATCCTAGCACTCAGCATATTTGGCACATAGTTTAACCCGTGTTTGTTTTCTTTTCTTCTTATCCAGGCACTTTTCAGCCATGTCCAACTCTTCATGATCCCATTTGGGGTTTTCTTAGCTCCATGCCAAACACATGTGAGTTCTTTTGAGAAACATCAAAATTCATTTGTAAAATATATAGGTGGTCATTTTCCCACGACAACATGTCAAAGTCAGAACTAACCATTTTTGTAGCTGAGGTAAATAGCACAAAATAAGCCCTTGAACACTGCCACCAATGACAAAAAACCAGTAGACTAGGAAAGAGTTCACCCAAGAGCTCACCAGGTGGTTACTTCCTATTTTTACCTAAGTATTCTTGCTAGCTGGTTAAGTTCACTTGTTTCTAATCTATTAATGGACTACAGGTGCTGTCAAAGTCCTCTTAGCACCCAGGACTCAAAGCCCCAATTTTCCCACTTTAGTAACAGTTCTATGGAATATTAAATTGACCAGCTCTGAATGCATGCAGGCATATAGCCATATCCACTGTACCCCACCGCTTATTAAGTAGCCTTCAATTTATCTGTTTGAAAGCTCATTTTAACTTTCCATGTCTCCACGTATTCAAAGGATATAACAAAGTTGTATATGGGTCATGAATCCTTCAAACATGTCGGACTATTTTTCAAAGGTTTAGGTCTCCAAAAACTCCTTAATGAGCTAAAAAGAAATTTGTTTTAACCTTTCAAATTTTTAGCCTGCTTCCTTTTTACATTCAAAATCCCCAATATTATGTTTCAAAGAAAAGCACATATGTTTGGTGTCCTAATTGCCTTGGGGCCATTTTTTTAATGCCAAAGAAGTTGCCAGCGGGGCACACATCTGAATGTTCAGTTTAAGGATTTTTCAGAGAACTTTTTAGGATATGGCACCCAGGGCTCTTCCATAGCCATATGAAGCCCAAGTTAATTCATATCATGGGGGCTCCAAGCCCCAGTTTCTTTTAAAAGATTAAATAAGGTTAGACTAAATGTCGAGCAAGAAGGAGGAAAACAATTTTTTTTAAATGACAGGGAGGAGGAGGAAATAGAAGGTGACTCCCACCCACTTCGCCTTGGTGATGGAGCGGTTTATAGGTGGGTTGTACATGTGTATAGAGAAGAGCTGCTCTCATTACCACCAGCTAACAGAGCCACTCCCTTCTCCCTAGGCGGCTACAGCTCTGCTGCCAGTTACTAAAGGGGAGAGGACCCGAGACAAGAGGCAATCACTCTACTTCACCACACCCTAGGGACACCTTTGGGAATACTCACCAGTTATAAAGAATTCAACTGACTTCTGAATCACAATTCAAAGATTTCACAAACACACACACACACACACACACACACACACACACACACACACATAATCAAAGAAAAAAAATCAGCATTAGAAGTAACGCAAGAAAGATGATTTAGTCCAAATCAGATCTCCACAAGAATTCTCTCCACAACAAGCAGTCACAGCCTCTGCCTGAAGACTTTACATAAAGAGGAGCTCACTACATTGGGAGGCAGTCCATTTCACTTTTTGACAGCACTGATTGTTTGCAAATTGATCCTTACGTTAAACCAGTATCTACCTCTCTCTAGCATTTATCCATCACTCCTAGCTCTTCCTTCAGGGACAAAGTAGAACAATCTTCTTCCGCAGGACAACTTTCCAAATTCATAATGATAGCCACCATGTTCTCCCTAAGTCTGTTGTTTCCTCCAGCAAAACCCTCCCCGGATGTTACAAACTACTATTATGTAAAACCAGGTCCTGCCTCATCACTATTCAGGTTGTTCCCCTTTAAACCACTCCCCTTCTTAAAATGTGTCACCCAGAGCTGAACAGAATGGGCTCCCAATGTGGTCTGAGCAGAGAAGAGGAATTCGGGATGATTACTGCCTTCGCTTTAGACGCTACGTTTCTATTAATGCAACTGATTCAATCAACACATATTAAGCACCTTCTGTCTTCCAGGAACTATGTTAGATGTTAGAGATATGATGACAAAAGCAAAATAGTCCTTGTCCTCAATGAGTTTATATTCTATTGGGAAAATAAAATATGTATATACATCATTAAATACAGTGTGTGTGTATGTATCTCTACATACTTTGTATATGTATGTGTGTACATATATATGAGACAGAGAGACAGAGAGAGAGAAAGAGACAGAGAGAGACAGAGACAGAGAGAGAGACAGAGAGAGAGAGAGACAGAGAGAGAGAGAAATTGCTTGCTACTGGGAGAAGGGGAAGAATCAGGAAAGGCTTCCTGTAAGAGGTCCCAAGAGGGGAGGAAGCTAAGAATTCTGGGAGATAGAAGTGAATAAAGAGAACTCCAGGACCAGAAGCTAACCTATACAAAGGTACAGAGAAGCAAGAAGGGGGAACAAGCAGTAGGCCATTTACGACTAGACTTAGAGGGCTTGAAGAAAAGAAATGTGTAATAAGCCTGTAAAGCTAGGGTGGCTTCAGATGGGGAACAAGCCAAACACCCTTGACTCAATGATCCAGTCATGCATCTTCTCCAAGTAAGTCAAAGATGGAGAGCCTTAGATCCCATAGCTCCTTTTATGAAGGAGGTGATTGTCCCACTATACTCTGTCTACCCTCAGCAGACCTCACTTGAAATATTTTGTTCACTCCTGAGTGCCATAGTTTCAGAAGGCTATTAATAATGACATTGACATTTATATGGCACTTTAGGTTTGCAAATCACTTTGCTCATGTTATCTCCTTTGATCCTCTTAACAAACTTTTGAGGTAGTTCTACTTTTATCCCCATTTTACAGCAGAGGAAACTGCTGTAATGAGTTGAGAGAGTTTAAATGACTTGTAACTGGAAAGCATCCAAAGTAGGATTTGAACTTAGCTCTTCCTGACTCTAAGCCACTGTGCCAACTAGCTGTCTATTCTGGAGAGTGTCCAGAGCAGAGCCACCAGGAGAGTGAAGGAACTAGAGTTCAGGATGTGTGAAGGTCAGTTGAAGGAACTGGGCAACAGGCATATTTTATCTACTTCATCTTTCCAGTGTAGATGCACAGACCAAATTCCTTTGAGTGATTATACGTATCTTCCCAGAAGCTCTGCAATATGTTGGGCTTTGATGAAATCAACACAATGTTAACTGCAAACACGAGCATATGGAAGACCTCTGTATCTGTGCTGGGTCTCATGCATCACAGTGATGAACATCTTTGGAGAGCAGACATCTTGCTTTATGCCTCACTGATTTGTTTATTTCAGCGGAGGGTCATTGGACAGATTATTTCCATTTTATTCCTATTTATTTCTATTGTTAAATCTTCTAAGAATCTTGAATTCATTTTCTGTATGACTAGGAATCACTCTGATATATGGGTAGCATTTTATTCAATCAATCAATGCTTCTCAATAACAAAGAAAACAATAAACACAACGAGATTTTACATTCTCCAGATCTTTCAATCAATTGTGAAATGGTAAAGATATGTTCCATATTTTAATATTGCCTACTTGTTTCCTAATAATGTCCTTATTGAAGATATCCTCATTTTCTGTATTTATGACTCTCATAGTTTTGTGTAGATTGAAGAGTGTATGCATATCCTTTTGGTAGTTATTGATGCTGTCCTACATTTTTTATTGCTAATAAGATTTTAGACCTTATTCGTTGTAGACCATGAGTAAACTTTAATTTGACTCAGCGCCATAAATGTGGGATTCTGAAAGACCTAAGTCACCAGTTCTGACATTCTTTCTATAACAAAACCAGAGAAAAGAAAGAAGTGACAGATAAATGGAAGGATGGCTAACAGAGACTTCTGGGAGAAGTCAAAAAAAGAAGTTGATGAAGTAGTTTTATTTTATGCCCCAAAGCAATAAAAAATATTATTTCAAGGAATATTTGGTCATCACATATTGTTTATTGGGTAATAAATATTTTCAAAAAGACTACCATTAAAATAATTATAGCCTGGGCATCAATATTAATTGCCAAGGATGACATGGTAGGAAAATCCTACAAATGACTTGATAAGATCCACCAGATCTAGTTGCCGTACACTCTGATACTTAGTGACTTTGATACAAGGGCAGAAAAGGGTGTTGATTGTGAGAAATTTATGGGAAAGCATGGTTCAAGAAGAATGAAGGAAAGAAATTGAAGACTTTTAAATTACAGAAAAGCTTCATGCTTTTCTATCACTTATATCATTTATATTTGTATTATTTTATATGTAAATTAAATGTTTACACATGATATAAATTAAATATTGATACATTATTTATTTGAAAAAAATTGTTCAGTCTTGGACATGACAAATACCAAATAATGCCATAAAGAAAGAAATAAACTGAATTTTAACAGTCAAGAGAAGACCTGTTATTGATGTGAGTTATCCTTGAATTAACTGTTTATATATATAGACAAATCATCAGATACCTTAAAATTAAGATCAGAATTACTGTTTAAAATGAGAAGCAATAATAACAGGAAATATAGTATACAATTGAAATAACTCTTAAATATTTAAAGAAACTGTTGAAAATGGAAAATGGATGAGAGATTATATAAGCATTAATTATAACAATTCTTTTGAGACGTTTAACCAATATGTATGAAGTATCATGAGATCCAAAGAACCTAGAAAGTACCTTAGTCAAAAAATATCTGGCTTATTTCATTCCTTTTCAGGCCACACTCTGACTCTCTCATCTACCTCTCTCATATATACCCCAGAAATGTCTTCATCCTGGAACTTTACTCCATCTCTAGACTTCTCTTACTAGACGTATACTCTGCCCCTGTGACCTCTTAATTTGATTAGTTGGTCCCTCTCAAAGATTCCCAGAACAACTCTGTCTTCTTTCCTCTCCAGGTGCCTCTCTGAACTTTCTCTACCATACTCCCGTGAACTTTCCCATCTTTTCTCATCTTGCTTTCATCTTCTGTCTTCTCACATTGCAATGTAAGCACTTCGAGGGAAAAAGCTCTTTCTTCCTTCTTGTATTTGTATTTCCAGAACTGAGGATAAATCTGGCACTTAGCAAGTCTTAACAAAGGATTGTTGACTAGATTTACTTTCCAAACAGAAATGACTGTCCAAGGCAACAATGGGTAAGAATATAAAATTATTTGCAAAATCTTTCAAAGGAGGATGATGGATGATTATGAGGCACATCATCACATAAAATAAAAGAGAAGCAACGAAGGGTAAAAGCCAGTTTTTAAAGAAAGTATGACAAGAAAGCCAACTAAGCAAAGTCATCCCGGGGTCATTCAAGGAGAAAATGGAAGAACTTAGACAGAAGGAAAATGGAAAAAAATTTACAAAAAATAATTTTAACAAGTATTTTGCTCCATCAAGGACAATGGAATGACCACATTTGAGTTCTAATATCACGGTTTGACATGTGCTTACAGAGAACATAGGAATGACACTAATGATGGCAGAATGGCTTATAATCAGCCAATGTCCTCCTTTGAAAGATTTTGCAAATAGTTTGTATTCTTACATAGGACAGGAAAAGTAGCTGAACTGAACCAAATATATGTAAAAGAAATATGTGTTGGAGGTGATACACTATTGTCAGGCTATTAAGGGACCAATATACAAGGTATCTCAAAGAAGAGAAGATATCTGCGAAATTTTTTTTTAAATCTCAGATCTAATTAATATAAAAGAAAAGAAAAAAATGTCTTTGATAATGTCCCCAACAAGTACAAATCCAATCTTCTCCTGAAGGCCTCCAGTGAGGAGAAAGGCAGCCCCATGAATTTCTTGTTGAGCTGTGTTAGGAAGTTTTCCTTACATCCAATTCAAATCTGCCTCTCATCAACTTCTACTCTTTGCACAACATTTTGCCTTCTGGGGACAAGCAGAGCTAGCTTAAATCCCTGTCTAAATGACAGCCTTTCAAATATTTGAGGACAGCTATCATGTTGTCCTTAAGTCTTCTGTATTCTAAATTTAAGGAACTAGGGACTCACATTTAACAGTATCTCATTTCTACAGGAATATTAAGGTCTACAAAGCAGTTTGCATACATACATGTACACATGCACACACACACATGCATGCACATGCATGCACACATACTCCTATGAGGTAGAAAATACAAATGAACCCCATTTTACCGCTGAGGAAGGACACAGAGAATCCAAAAAGTTAAGGATTTGCCAATGGTCACACAATAAAAAGTATCAGAACCTTGGATCTTAACTCTAGTTTTCTGCCTCCAAGTCCAACATCCTTTCCCCCCATACCATGCTGATTCATGAAATTCATTCTCTTTCATCATTCCAATAGCCTTTTATGAATATTTTCTAGTTTAATACATCTTATCTAAATTGAGGAATACAGAATTGAACGCAATAATTCAGACATGATCTGGTCAAGGACGGCATAGAGTAGAGATGGAATCTGACTACGTTATCATCTTCATCATCATCATAGCTAACATTTATATCAGGTCTGCTGTGGATCAGGCACTGTGCTAAATGTTTTACAAATATTATCTTACTTGATCCTTACAACTCTGGGAGGTAGATACTATTTGTGTCCCCATTTTATACTTGAGGAAACAGTTAAACAGAGGTCAAGTGACTTGCCCAAGGTTACACACCTAGCAAATGTCTGAACCTAGATTTGAATGTAGATCTTCTTGACCTCAGATCTAGCTCACTACCTACTGTTCCACCAACTGCCCCTGATATCAATGCTATTACTACAGTAACTAAAACCCCAAAACTTCTTTGAAACTAACAGCTGTCTAGCCCTGTCTCTCCTATCTTATGATTAGAAAGGTGATTTTTTTAAAAGTGTGGATAATTTTATATTGATCTCTATTGAATATCAGCTAATTCAATATGACAGTATTCTAGGCTGCTGAGATCCTTTTCAATTCTTGACTCTGGCATCTAATGTGGGAACTCTCCATTCCAGTTTGGTATTTTTTGGAGATCTCATAAACATCAGAAAGTCACCTATTAGAAAGGTATG
The DNA here is from genome assembly GCA_023548195.1 of Bettongia penicillata ogilbyi. NCBI lineage: Eukaryota > Metazoa > Chordata > Mammalia > Diprotodontia > Potoroidae > Bettongia > Bettongia penicillata. The sequence goes on along the minus strand of JAJHZJ010000162.1, from coordinate 9,729,659 downwards.
AATGCCCCTTACTCCCTGTTTTAGACCACACGCAATGCTGCTTTGATAGCCCATAGTAAATAGATATGTTCCCAAGATGACTGGCACCTGAGAGTCTGGAGAGATGGATTCTTGGCCAGTCATCCTTTCCCCATGGTTTATTAACTTCTTTTGCTTTTCCTGCCCTTTCAATCTCTCTCAGGCTTCCAGACTCAAGTGAAGCAGGATTTCTCTATCACCACCACAACCTCCTGGGAGCAAGAAATGGCATCCCATAGGAGGAGCATATGGCAAGGTACCTCTGCTTACCTAGATGACCTGAAAGAGGAGTTTATGGAACTTCGCTTTCTGTCTTCCTCTGGGCTTTCATTTTCTTGTCCTGAGCATGGCAGATACTAGCATTCCTGAGTTCAGGAACCAGGTACCAGCCTCACAGGGGGAGACTTTGCTTACAATGCACTGATCCAAGAAGTGGAGTCTAACCAGAGAATCACCCTGCAGCTGAAGAGCTAAAGCCATATTATAGCAGAACATGAGATCCGGACCTTACCAAGCCTACTATTCCAATTTCTCCCTTGGACAGGACAGGTCTAAGGTGAATGCGAAGCATTTCCTTAGCAGTCCCCCAAAGTAACTTTATCTTCTGGGAGAACTGAATGGACTACTTGAGTGCTCTATGTTTCTGTATGTGTTTATAGTCTCCTATAAGTCCTTTTTTCTATACTCAGTGAGATAAAGGCTGTCCTATAGCAAGTACCTATATTGTACATTCAGAGTCTATGCAAGAATTAGGGTCCCTTTTACCCACTTTTGAGAAAACTTAGACACAATCCCTGCCTAACTCTTATTTTTGAGATTTCCCCAGAGTAAATTCTGGGATGGAGGCATAACTCAAAGACAGAAGATACCCTGTGGGGTTAGACCAGCTCCAGTCCATGAGAACCTGGAGTCTCCAGAAGGGAAAGGCCACCCATTCTTTTGAGAAGCGGAAGACTGGATAGCCAATGTTATACTTTTTTTTGGAAACACTACATAATTCCACAGATGCTGCCTGGAGCAATTCTTGGTGATTTGTCTCTCAGGAAATGTGTTACATGATTAGGAAACAAGGTCAAGATGGGCCCGAGTGGTTAAGACACTCTAAAACTGAGGTCTATTTCCTAAGGAAGAAAAATGAGACTGAGGCATTCTCTGAGGCTCAAAGTTCAGTTTGCTGGTCAGTAATGAAGGGATCCAGGCATCTGTGGGGAGTCTTCACACACTTAAACAAAGAATGAGAATTTCTAAACCAGACAGAAGGACCAGGGTTGTTGGTATCTAGGTCCTTGTCATGGATTGACTTATTTTCATGACACAATGAGGTATTGATCTCCCTGATTCCCCAGTCTCATGACCCTTGACTCCTCCCTAAGGCCTTCCTTTTATTTCTTTCTTAACCAAAGCCGCCTGATTGGCACTTAAGTCACTCTGCACCTGTGTCCCTAGACCTCAGTTATATCCCTTCAGAATCAACCTGTAATCACGAAAAGAAAAGGGAGAGAAAAATCAAAAGTGTCCTTGTTTCATTCCTGGCCAAATGTGTTTATTTGCTCCCTGTCTAGTGATAGGTTATTGTCCATAAAAGTAACAAAGCTTCCCTTGAAGGGACTTTGTTCACTTCTGATGTAGGCTGAGCACACCTGAGCTGTATAAAGCCACTCATCTTTGACCATTTGCAATGCCCCAGGCAGCCTCCCTCCCCAGAACTCAAATACATCTTCCCATCTCCATACATCATGGGAGGCCCAGTCTTTATGAGCTTTGCTTCCTCCCTGAACCTCACCAATTTATCCTCTCCCCAGGGTGTTCTACTCACATATCAGGAAGTGTCCACAGCCCCTGTGCATTGCTAGTCCACTCCTGTTTTGCACAACCAGCATTTAAACAGACACAGTACAGAAATAATTAAATCTGAATCCTATTCTGTCCCGGTGACAACTCAGCAGACAATTAATGATGATAAAAGGGCCTGCCAGCTGTTGCCTGACATGCCAGCAGTGGCTTACCCATGCCAATGAAGATGGAGGCCTGGAGGGCAAATCCCTCTGGTCTAGTTTCTATTTGTCTTTAATTTTTCACTGCTAGAAAAGTAACACTCACTTTGGGGAAAATCAGGTTCTTTCTTCCTTGTTCTCGAAAGCTCCAAGTAGCAATAGCAAGTAATGTAATGTCTAAAAAAAGAGAGAGCTTCCATAAAAACTAATTTAAGCTCTATCGCTGGGGACAGTGAGTCCAAATCTGTCAGCAGAGGAAGCAGGGAGTCCTCTTAATCACTGGCCACATCAGTGATTACAGGTAGGTGTTGCATCTTGCTGTAAGAGATCAATTACGAGCAGGGGACATGATGAGGTACAGGGTTTTTCATATTTGGCTGCTTCCCTCTAAACTAACTTTCATCACACTTAGGCCTATCAGCCCAATACTGCAAGCCTGGCTGGGACCGGAAGCTAGTAAAATAAATGGTCACTCGGAGGGAGACCAGGAATTTAGGGGCCTGGGAAGTCTGAAGGGAGATCGCTGAGGTAAAGGCACTCAAAACAATAGAGATGAGAAGGGACCAGAAGCCAGGGAAGCTAGCTGCACATTCCAGCTTCAAAAGCTAATCCAAAAGCTCCCTCTTGAAAGCGATCCTCTACCAGCTTCGTTAGTCACCGTCTATTTTATAGTTTTAGCCTCTATTCGAATCCACTTGGCTCGCCCCCTGGAGGTCTTTGTTTTGAATTAAAGCAATGCTCCCCATGTCTGCGTCATTCCCCTTATCTCACATGCTCATCTATTTCTGAACTCCATGGTCTGGGACCAAAGCTGTTCCTGAGGCACAAATAAGGCCAGGAAGAGGCCAGGGGTTTTCAAGTAAGAGAAGAGATAACGCTGAAAGCCTTGCCGATCTACATTGGCATCATCCTCTTTGCAGGGCCCAGGACCGAGGTCACTTAGCCAGTCAGTTCAGCAGGTAAACAGCCAGATGAGGAGTCCCGAGAAGGGAATTCATGTCCCAGTTCCATCTCTACCTTGTAGTGTGATTTAAATAAATCACTTCCTCTTTCAAGGGCTCAGTTTCCTCATTTACAAAGTGTGGGGATTATATCAGACTATCCCTGAGGTTCTTCCAGCTCTGTGAATTTAAGAATTTTTATATTTGGAGAAAAAGGATAACGGACAATTCAAGAGTATAGGCTAGGAGACTCAATTTTACCCCCAACTCCCTAGAATCTCAGGCCTCTCTGACCCTTACTTCCCTCATCTGTCAGAGAGGAAATAGAATCAGATGAACTTTGCTTTAACATCTAATAGTCTGTAATTCTATAATTCTTCACTGACATCTTCAATCAAAATGTGCAAGACTGTGGACAATGTCACTGACTTCTTAAGGCTAGAGAAGCCTACAGACTGGACATCCACCTAACTGTCCTTGAACTGGGCATCTTAACCTGGGATCCATGGATTCTCCCCAGGGTCATGGGGGGCCATTAACCTCTAACTAAAATTTAGCATTTCCTTCAATTATTTAAAAACATGATTCTGAGAAGGGATCCATAGGCTTCACGAGAAGGGTTCTGTGATGCAAAAACAGTTCAGGAAGGAAAAAAAGAAGCAAGTATTCATTAAGCACCTACTATGTGTCAGGCATGGCACTATTTATCTTACTTGATCTAGTATCTCATTTGATCCTTATAAGAACCCAGGGATGTTTCTTCTATTATTGGCAGCATTTTACAGTTGAGGAAACTGAGGCAGACAGACATCAAATGACTTGCCACATAGTTAATTGATATGTGCTAAGAATCCTTGCCATAAATGAGCCAATTTCTTGAAGAGTGTGTGTGTATGTATGTATTTAAACATCAGAGTCAGGAATTGAACCCAGATGTCCTGATGCCTACTATAGACACTTTGGACTATGTCCTATTGCCTAGAGGGAATGGACCACAACATATCCAAAGAGGAACTTTTGCTCCACATCATATCTGTAGCAAAGTGATGTACACTAAGAAATTTTGTCATTATTACATTTGAGTAAATAATCTCACTTTTTTTTAAATTAAGGGAATTACATTGTACTGTCCCCTCCCTAATCAATGTGTGTTTTTCCTGGTCAAGGCAAGACCCTGTAATCAAATTGGCAACTCCAAAGTTCTTTCTCTAAAGTAATTAACCCACATTCTTTGTAAGATTCATATTTTGGGCTAGTGGTGAATTTCAATAAGGAGGGGAAAAAGGAAGCAAACCTCCACTTATCTTTATGCCCTCAAAAAAAAACCACCTTCACCTTCCTTCAGATATGATCTAGTTCCATCCAATGACCTAAGGCCTGATAGCAATGTCGGAACATCAGCTCTTCCTGAGTCTTCTAGATCAGTTGGACAGATTTAGGTAGAATGGTTGGCACATACCCTCAACCAGCCATGCTTGAGGGAAGACTGGGAGCCTATTTATGGTCATTGAAAGCAAAACGAAACCAAAAAAAATAGCATTTTATGAGATATGCTAGAAATGGTTTTGGAACATTTATGTAAGTTAAGTGGACAGATTATATAACTACTTAATTGAAACATGTTATTTAGGGTAATGCAAGTTGTTTGATTAAAAACTTTCTCACTTTAATATGTCATGAGTCTTACTATATATTAATATAATGACTGAATCCTAATTGATACAGGAAAGAAGGGAGGAAGGAAAAGGATGGGAAGGGAAGGAAGGAAGCAAGGAAGAAAGGAAGGAAAGTATGGAGGGAGGGAGGAAAGGAGGGAGGGAGGAAGGAAAGAAGGAAATAAGGAAATAAGGAAGGAAGGAAGGAAGGAAGGAGGACTGAATGGGACAAGTCCAGGCAGTCTTTACAATGTCACCCAGTAAATCTGGGGTGTCTCTGGACAAAAACTATCCTTTGTGCTCCAGTCCACTTCCTGTTAAACCTAATCCCATTCTCCCCAGCTATACCCCAGATTGCTTCATCCTAGAATACTGACTTCCCTGATGGCAGCTGCTGAAATGAGCTCTAGGGAGAGCATCCCTACTTCCTAATGTGTTCTCTGGCCTCGTAACCCAGAGAGGCCCAGAATAATCAAATTGCATACTGGATTATAACTCAAGGATGAATCCTGAGCAAACTGGGATTCCCACAGCAGCAGACAGGAGCACATGTGGCAAGACGGCACCAAGAAAAGAACTGCTGCCCAGTCACTGGTCTGTGATGATGAGAAACCTGACCCCAGACAGACAGACGAAGGAGAACAGCAAAGGAAACTTTCTCGGCCATAAACAATTTCTCTTTATTTCTCTTCTGGGTCCCAAAGCCTGTGTTTTGGCTTATATTTTTCATTTGTGGTTGTGTGTTTCAGATAATAAAACTGTTCTTTTAAAATAATGGAGACTATATTGAACCTAAAAATAAAGAGACTAAAGTCCCTGCGTGGGAACAATTATTGGAGACGACTAGCCAAGCTCAAAACAGCTGTTAAGGGATCTTGGCCCAGGCAAGGGGAAGCAGACCTCCTGGCTGCCGAGGGGCTGGAAGGCAAACAGACACCAAAGGAAGGCGAGAGGGAGAATTCTGGTCTCTTAGCCCTGACTGTACTGCAAGACTTAGGTCATGTAACACCAAGACTAAAAACAAAGAAGGAGAACTTGCATATTAAACAAATGAAGAATTACCAACCACCAGAAAGAAGAGCTATTTCTGATTTTCTAAGAAGAGCAAAGCTGCCCTCAGGTTTGCTGTTGGATATAATGGGCCCCAGTGCGTCAGCCAATGACAAGCAGCCAAATTGACATGACATTATTTCGATACTGTGTTTGTCTATTCACTGATGCATTCAGAAAGAAAAAATAGAACAAAATGAAACTTCACTGAATCCCAGCAACAATGGGCATCATGGACAGGCAGACTGCATTGCTGTGAGAGAGCTAGGCACAGCCAATTGGCAAACACAAGATGCACATTATAATTTTTTTTTAGAAAACCTTAGCATAAAGGCAATTCTCCCAAAAGGTACTGCATCTATAGTACTTCCTATGATAATTCATAGAATCATAAACTTAGAGCCAGAAGGGAAATTAAGAGTCACCTCATTCAACCCACTAATTTTTATAGTTCAGAAATTTTTATAGTTGAGGCTCGGAGAGGTCAGCTGACTCACCCAAAGCTATTGGGCATGGTAGTAAGTGGCATAGGGACTAAAGCTAGGAGAAACCTTGAAGGTCATCTCTTCCAAACCGCTCATTTTACATTTGAGGAAACAGAGGCCCAGAGAGATTTACTTAAGGTCATATCTTCTCTAAGAAGCAAGGTCAGAACGTGAACCAAGCTTTTCCGATTCCAAGACCGTGTCCTGTTCGTTGCATCATGCTGTATGTCCAATGTTGTCCTTAAGGAAAGCTTCCATATTTTTATTCTTCAAACGGCATTGAAATCATGTAACAAATACTTCCACAAATATTCCATGGAATTCTGCAGTGCTCAGTATTGTGAAAGGGGAGCAGACACAAAATGCAGAGATACATAGAGAAAGTTCATTCCAAGGTAGGGCTCTACAAAACGCTGAAAGCAAGAGAGTTCAAGGTGAGACAGTAGAAAAGACTAAGCAGATGTGCTGGAGCCAGCTCAAATCAGCTTTTAAGGCTGTTAGTTAAATTTTCAATGTGCACATACATACATTGGGAATCAGCAGACCTATAAATCAGGGTTTAGCGTATTGTTTTGTTGATTGCATAGGCTTAAGGTGATGGATAAAATGTTAATAACCCAGATTAAGCTTTAAAAAGTGTGTCTTACATAATTTTTTTTTCCACAAAGAGCCAGTTAGTTAAACATTTACTAACATACTCCTGCTAGAAGTCCAGTTTATCTGGGACTTAGAACATGTGAATGGAAATATGGTGAAATAAGACTAGAATGGTAGGTTGGAATGAGACTATGTGGATCTATGTGGATCTATATGAATCCCATACTAAGAAGTTTAAATTTCATCTTTCAGGTTGAGAGACAACTGGAGGTGAAATTGGAAAGATCTGGGTACTGACTGGCTGAATGACTTTAAGTCAGTCATCTAAATTCTCTGAGCCTCAGTTTCCTTATCTGTAAAATGGAGATAGTATCACTACCAATTTCTTAGGGGTATTATAAAAATCAAATGAGCAAAGACAGAGCTCATAGCATCTGAGAAGACTTGGAGATTGAGAAGCTAGCTAAAGGGGACTGGATTTGGAATCAAAAGACATGGGTACAAGTCCTATCTCTGATACGAAACAACCATATGACCAAGGCAAATCTCTTAGCCTCACTGAGTCTCAGTTTCCTCAGATATTAAACGATGGCAATAACACTTACATTACCTACCTCATAGGATTGTTGTGAGATAAGCACTTTGAAGCCCTCATATGCTATATATATATATATTTATATATATATATATATATATATATATAATTTGAATTACTGTGGAATGGAGAAGACAAGGACACCTTAAACTGTCATCATCATTGAAGGAGTATCATAGGGGACAGTCGATGGCAGCCACAAATATTGAGAGGAGACAGCATAACAACATTAAAAAGTCTCAGGCTTCAAAAGTCATTCAGAAGTCATATCTGATCAAGATTGGTATCTACGACATTAGATGGACATTCTAATGAAGACTTCAGTTGATAGAGGACCCACTATGTTCCAAGACTTTGAAGCACTCTATTAGAAAGGTTTTCTTTACATCAAGCCTAAATCTACCTCTCTGAAACACTCACATATTGAACCTAGTTCTGCCCTTGGAGACCAATCTAAACATGCCTAAACCTTCTTCCCTAATGATAACTCTTTGAATATTAACCAATGCCACCCTGTCCCTCAACCCTCCTCTTTTCCTCATAAATCCCCATCCTTCAATGGATCTTCATTTGACAGAAACCCAAGACTTCCAAGATCTCAGTTGCCCTTCCCTGGATGCTCTGTAACTTATCGATAGCCTTCTTAAGATGTGATACCAGAACCAAACACAATATGCCAACTGTGATCTGACCAGAACAAAGCTTAGACACATTTGCTTCTGGCTGGCCCTGTGCATCATGCCTCTCTGAATGAAGAAAATGAATGAATGAATGAAAATCATACTAGCTCTTTAAAAATCACCTCTGGTGAACTATTTGGGAAACATTGTGAAGAAATAAAATTGGTGACCTGTTTTAAAAAAAAAAAATTATACTAGCTTTTTTTAATTACCCTGTTTAGTCATGTTGAGGTCAGGATCCACTAAAACTTCTAGGTCTTTTTTTTTCTCAGATGAACTTCCATCTAGCTATACACAAACCTATATAAGACTGTTGAAATCGATAATTTAAACCTAAATGTAAGATTTCCTACTTATCACCACTAAATTTCATCATTTTTGATTACACCTTGCTTATTGAGATTTTAGATCCTGACTTTTTGGACCTACATATTAGCTGCACAGCCCTCCTTTGCACTGGCCGATAAGCATGAGTTCCAAAGGAGGAGAGGCTCTTGGGTGATTTTAGTAGAGCAAGGTCTAAAAATAGCAGTAGATAATTAAGGAGTTTGCTCTTTCTGACTCTTTAAGCCTTGGAACATGAGCAAATGGGGTAGACTGCATTAGAAAGGCAGTTAAAGAAGGGGGTGCCCCTAGGGAAGACCTGATTTCTTTTGGTGCCAAGGATATAGGAGAGTAAGAAAGGATAACTCAAAATGAATAAAAAGGCTTTTTAAGAGGAGAAAGACTCAGACAAAAGGACTTGGAAAAGCAAGAAGGGAAAAAGGGGAGAAGAGAAGCAAAAGGAAAAGAACTCAAGTTGGAATAAAAGGAGAAAAGGAAGAAGGAAAAAGGAAGACCAGAAAAGATGAGAAGAGGGACACAGAAACCAGGAAAGGGGAAGGAATGGGACTGGAAGAGAAAGAGAAAGTCTAAAGAAAGGAAAAGGGAAAGGGAATATGCATTTATATGGTGTCTACCATGCACGAGGTACTGTGCTAAATGCCTTATTACAAATACTCACAAGAACCCTATAAGGTAGGTGCTATTATTATCCCAATATTAACTGAGTCAAGCAGAAGTGAGTTGCCAGGGTCACATAGGTAGTAAATATTCAAGACTGGACTTCCAGACTCTAGGCCCAGTACTCTATCTACTGAACCACCAATTGCCTGAAGAGAAAAGAAATTAAAGGAGAAGAAAGGGGTATAAAATTTGAATTAAAGAAGGAAATGTGTAAAACAGGGGAAAGGAAGTGAGGTGTCACTAGGAAAGTGCTGAAAGTTAAATAAATATCAAAGACATGAACCCAGCAAGGAAAGTTGACTGGGAGAGCTGACTATGAGAACCAAGCAGAAGGATGAAAGACAGAGAGCCAAAAATATGGAGAATGAGATTAATTTTTTAGTGACCTGCACAGAATGGGTAATTTGGAAGAATGGAGGGATTCTGTGAGGCAGAAGCCATCAAGGAACATCCTAGGCATGGGAGATGGTCAGTGCAAAGACACAGAGACAGGAAATGGAGGAAAAATTAGGAGGTGAATTATGGAGTATTGAGTAAAATATGATGAGCCTGGAAAAGATAACTTGGCACAAAGTTGTATAGAGATTTAAAAGCCTAACAAGTATATACTCAATCCTAGAGGCAATAGGGAGTCACTCTAGACTTTTGAGTAGAAAAGTGACATAATTAGATATGGACTTTAGGAAAATCACTTTAGTAGCTTTGTAGAGGATGAGCAGAGTGAAGAAAGACTTGAAAGAATAAATAAAAGATCAGCGCAATAGTCCAGGAAAGAGGTGACAAAGGTTTGAATTAAGGTGGGGTGTATATGTGTATGTGTGTGTGTGTGTGTGTGTATGAGAGAGAAATATCATGGAGGTAGAAATGGCAAAACAGAAATAGATTGGATATTTGGCATAAAGGTAAATGAGAAGTGGTGGATAACACTGAAGTTACAAACCTGGAAGACTAGAAGAATATAGTATCTTTGATAGAAATAGGGAGTTTAGGGAAGAATTTCAGGAGAAAAGATGAGTTCTGTATTGAACTTACTGAGTTTGATATACCTCCAGGACATCTAGTTTAAAATGTCTGATGCCCATTCTTCAGTCCTGCATCACCCATTGCCGATTGGCCATTTTAAAATGGATGTCCCAGAGATACAGCAAACCTAACATGCCCAATGCAATGCAAAACTCCATATATATGCATATATATATATATGTATATGTATATACATGTGTGTATATATACAGAGAGACATATATGTGTATGTATACATATGTGTATATACATATACACATGGGTAGATTATATGGATTTTATATATATACATATGTGTATGTGAGGATTGGATACACACACATATACATATATATCCTATGAGATATGATGGAGAGAGAGAAAAGAAAAGAGAAGGAGGAAGAGAAGGAGAGAGAGAAGTGTAATAGAAGCCAAAAGTGAAGAGATTTTCCAGGAGAAGGAGTGATTGACAGTGTCAAAAGCTGAAGAGAAATGACATAAATTGAGGACTAAAAAAGGGCCATTGGCTTATCAGGAAAGAGATCATCAGTAACCTTGGAGGAAATTATTTCAGTCAAGTGGTAAGATTGAAAAACAGACTACAAGGGGATAAAGTGAGCAAAACTTTAGGAAAAGGCAGGCAAAATATATAGATCATATATCATGGAAAATTATCTGTGAAAGGGCTTGAGGGGAATAGCAGGGTCTTTGAAGGATGGGAGGAACTTGAGAATGTATGTGAGAATGCAAAGAGATGATGGAAAAGAGAGCTTAAAAATGAGAGAACTAAGGGGAAAGATTAAGGGGGAAATCTCCTGGAGGAAACATTTGGGTTTGGGATTGAGCAGAAGTAGAAGGATTGGCCATGACAAGGATAAGAGTCACATCATTTATCAAAGACCATAGAAAAGGAGAGAATAAAAAAAAATAGAAGGCCAGGTCCATCAGCTGAGAGGGATGACGGAGGTAGTATAAGAGATTTGAAGACAGAGGAGGAGGTTTAGAATAGATGTGAACAGAACCACCTAGACCTTACCAAACCTGGTTGACTACTGCTAGTGATTCAAGTAAACACAAATGATACTTCAGGAAGACTCTAGAAGTTATCACTAAACTAAGGATTGTGACATCTTCAGCAAGAGACTGAAGACTTTCAGAGCACACTGCTGTCAAATCAAAGCAAATACTTCCGAATAGAAAGGCAGATTTGGGGAAGGGAAAACTAGTCAAGAAAATGATGTCTGAGAATGGGGATTTGAATTTCTAGGTCATGGCTTAAAATACAAGGATGAAGGGCTCCAGGCCAGGAGTGTACCTAAGGAGAGCTGGTAAGAATGGATTTGCCCACAACCTATCATGTCAAATGAAAATCATTTTAAAATGAGAAGAAAGAGAAAGGAGGAAGTGCTTCTATATAGTCACCAAGTTATATACCACAGAGACTATTTGTAATGTTAAAAAAAAGATTAGCATCAAATAAGGCTAAAAATTTAAAGGAACAAAAAGCCAAGAAAAGAGCCATCAATAAGGCCTCCTGACTGTAATACACAAATACACAAAATATGGGTGAAAGCAAGATTAACTAGTTTCCAATGCAAGGGAACAAATTTGACTTCATAGCTATCATTGAGTGGGATAGGACTCATAACTACAATATAAACTCTGGAAAAGTTACACCTTATTCAAAAATAATGAGATTTGACTGAGGTAGCATTGTTTGTATGTTAAGTAGATATATTCATGTGAGGAAATCCAAGAAACATTAAATCAATAAGTATTTATGAAGCACCTACTATGTAACAGGTACTGTCCCATTAGATTGTAAGTTCCTTGCAGGTAGAGACTGTCTTAATTTTTTTCATATTTGTATAACTAGCACAACAGTGCATGATACCTAATAGGTGCTTAATAAATGTTTATTGATAACTGATTGCTAGGTGCTGACCTGATGATGGAAGTAGAACGAAGAGCATCTGAGGGAAGATTAATGTAGGAGAATAAGAAAGCATTAGTGTCAGCAAAGTATGCTACAGACCATCTGGACAGAACGAAGAAATGGATGAGGAATTTGGGAAATATATTACAAGCCTGGCACAGAGGCATGATCTACTCATCATGGGAAGTTCAAATTATCTAGACATCTGCTAGAATTCTCTTTCCATGTCAAAAACAGAACAGCTAATAATTTCTTGCCTTGCCTAATTTCATTCTTCAAAACAGAAAAGAATTAACAAGTGGAACTATTCTTCTGTTCCTAATTTCCACCCACAATAGTAACTGGTTGCTGGGGAAAATTGACAGGAAATTTGAGGAGGAGTGGCATTTAATATTTGTTGGTTGATTGATGGATGGATTGTCTGAAATAGACTAGATTTTGAGGGAATGATTTCAAAGAGTTTAAAGCTATGTAGAAACCTATGGACTAAAATTGTATACACACAAAAAATATCAGACCAAGAGGGATGAGAAGCTCTCCAAAACAAAATCCTAAAAATCCAAAGAGAAACAACTAGATGAGAAAGAAAGGGGGAGTTGTCTGAGAACAATGATGTAGATGAATGAAGAGATCAACTAACTTAGATTTTTAAGAAGACAGAAGATGGAGACAGGGGCTAGTAATGAAGGATGAATACAAAAGCATGGCAAGTCCCATAAGAATAATGTCAGGAGTCCTAAAATTCAGTGAGCTGAGACTGCCAATGGGAGCAAAGGAGAACAAGAGGGGAGGTGGGGAGCTTTATTAGGGAAAAGAGCAAGATCAAAGAAGGGCTTGGCTTACTGAAGTCCAGGGTTAATACAGTGATGGTTAAGGACAAGGGAGAGAAGGAAGAACCGCTCATTCTTATTTTGCTCCAATTTTCTCTGACAACAAGAATGATCCTTGACCTGGAAAGAACAGAAAATACACAGCTAATGGTGGAAACCCAACATAAGCAAGCAGAGGGAAAGAGAGAACTTAGATGTCCTTGATGAGTTCAAAGCACCAGCCTCAGGTGAACTTCATTCTAGACCTGGGAAGCAGCACTACTGAGATTGCTGAGCTGTGGAGAGTCATTTTTGAATGATCATGGTGAGCGAGAGTAGAGCCAAAGGACCAGAGAAAAGCAAATGTTATCCTCCTCCATCTCCCCACTTTTTTTCAAAATAGGTAACACAGCAGAGTTTTCAAGCCTTATTTGAGTGAGGTCTACTTTGCTGCCAAAATCTGAGAAGATATTCCAGAAGTGTTTGTTAGTGGATATTTTAAAAAGGAGGAAGCAATCACAAAAAGCATGGCCTCATGCCTGTCTAGCCTGATTTCTTTTTCTCATTAGGGCTACTAAAATGTATACATTAAAATTATATGATATTACTTGAAAGATAAAATAGAGACAACCCTGTTTGACAATGCTCTGACCATTGATAGAAAGTGTAGCATAAAAAAGGAAGACGTGTGCTCATCACAGGTATTTACCATTGTCCTGGAGAAGATCCAAAGACTTCAAATAAAGGAGGCACTCCCTACAGATAAGGATGTCTTCTAGATTTCCTTGCTTGTGAACGGTATTGTACTGGTCTCATAGATCCTCAGCACGTTTCATAAGATGCTATGAAATACTTAGTCACTCAAAAGAGTTTGCTCCTTATAGGGAAAACCAAATGGGGAAGAACATATATTATCCAGAGTTTGATATGCAGTTGAATAAGAAATAGAGATGGACACAGAGACAGAAAATGGGGAGAAAAGAGGGAGGGAGAAGAGACAGAAAAAGGGAAGACAGAGAAGAAATGGAGGGAGAAAGGAGAGAGAAAAGAGAAAGGATGGAGAGTAAGTGTGGGAGAAGATGGAGAAAAGGGGGAAGGGAAGGAGAAAAAGAAGGGGAGAAGGTTAGTGAGAGAGTGGAAAGAGGAGGAGATGGTAAAGAGAGAGTGTGGAAAAGACGGTAGAGAGAAGAGAAAAGGGGGAAGGTGGGAGAGGGAGGAAGGAGATGTGTGTATTTGTATATGAGAGAGGCAGAGAGAGAGAGAGAGAGAGAGAGAGAGAGAGAGAGAGAGACAGAGAGAAGAATAGAGAATGGAAAGTAAGAAAGATATGTTCAAGCTCCATTCTGACATCTGATACTGGCTTTGTAAATCTGGACAAATCACTTAATGACACAGTGCACTCTCTAAGGCTATCCATTGCAGAAAAGATGCTGACTTGCAACAAAAAGGCATTTTCCTCCTGGAGCTCCCTATATCAATAAAACCCCAGCTTAAGTCAAAGAAAGCTAAATTTCTTTGGGGGCAGTTGTAAGATTATTGAAAACTAAGATTATTGAAACTACCCCAGGTTCTCCCTGAAACAGAAGTCCATTTTTTAATTCTATCATTCTTACTGGGACTACTAGATTGCTAATCTCTAATGAACTGAAATAATAATGTACCATCTACAAGACACATGGTGAAGAAACTGAGTAAAAAAAACTCATCAAAAAATAAAAATAAAAAATCAGAAAAGAAGATGAGCTAGTCATATAATGAAAGTGAAGGCCAGACAATGTGTTGCCTTATTTATATCTTCTTGGTGCCAATTTAAAATGAGGGAGGTCTCAGGCATATTGAGTGGGCCCCTAGGGGTGAGCTTATGGAAGAACCATGGACAAGAGTCTCAAATAGGCAGGCAGATAAAAGTTACAGTTCATATCATTGGATTGAGGACATTGCAGATGCATTTCAGTACTCAGCCTGTTGATCAGGGGACTGATCAGGGAAGATATAGGAGTTTTCACAAAGCATTTGACAGTGTCCCCTACTATTCTTGAGGACAAGAGGTGGAAAGGAGGTCTGGACAAGATTATAATGAAACAAATTCAGACCTGGTTAAACAGCCAGATAGACTGCTTATTAATGCTTGGATATCAGTTGGAGGGAGTGCTTTGGGGATCTGTTCTTGACTCTGTTATTCAACACTTTTTTTACTGTCCCAATGCTTAAAGACATTAACAGCACACTTACCAAATTTTCAGAAGATGCAAAATCAGGTGGAAGAGATGACATACGGAGCAACAAAGACATCATCCAAGATCTTTACAGTGTAAAGCAACGGTGCAGTGGATAGAGTTTAGGGCCTGGAGTCAGGAAGACTTGAGTTCAAGTTTAGCTTCAGACATTTAGTTGGACTAATCATTTAACTTCTATTTGCCTCAACTTCTTTAATGTAAAATGAGGAAAATAATAGCACCTACATCCCAGGGTTGTTGTGAGGATAAAATAAGATTATATTTGTAAAACACTTAGTACAGTGTCTGACACATAATAAGCACTTACTGTATAAATGCCAGCTATCATTATTATTAACATGGGACCAAATCTAATCAGATGAAATTTAGCAGGGATAAATGTCAAGTCTGACATTAAGGTTCAAAATATCAATCTCATAAGTATAAGATGTTCATCGGGAAAAATGGGACTTACAAGAAATTGGAATGTCAATATTAATCATCAACATGTCAGGGTAGCACAAAAAATGCTAATTTGATCTTAGGCTGGATTAACAGACATAATGTCCACGCTTTTGGCCAAACAACAATCTGAAGCTGGATGGACAAGCCAAAGAAGAGGTCCTTCAGTAAATGCATGTCAGTCATTCACTTTGGATGGTCAATTAATTGGGCCCAGAACTGGAAAGGAAAATGAGTTGGTTTGCCTTTAGGAAATTATGCAGTGCTTTTATTGACCCCCAGATTTGCCCTGAAACAAAGGTTCATTTTTTTTACCATCAATATACTTCTGGTGGTTCTGTACAATGTGAGTCAGGGATAGTCACAGTTTTTGAAGAATTTAAGTGCAAGTCATAAAGAGATGTGTGGGGTGAACATGAGCAGACAGAACAGTATGACCAATGCAAAATCATATAGAAGTATAGAAGAAGGAAATCATCAGAAAGCTATACGACCATAAAAGAAGGTGAGCCAGTCATGTAGCAAGAGCAAGGGTTACTTCCCACAGTCCATTGGTATCTATATAGTGTCAAGATAAATAAAGAAAATTCCCCAACCCATTGGTTAGAACCTTTGTAGAGGATTTATGAGAGGACATGAACAAAAGTGGCATGGCTACATTGGAGGAAAGACTCACATCAGAGAGATCATGTACTCATCAAAAATATCAAATTAAGTGAAGGGTTGTCATGTGAAAGAAGTATTAGACTAGTTTTGATTGGCCCCCCCAGGGGCCTATAAGCAAGAAATAGAAGCTGCAGAAATGCAGATTTTTAGCTTAATGTAAGAAAAAATACTCTTCATAATTATAGCTATTTAGAAGTAAAATAGGCTGCCTTGGAAGGCAGTGTTCTCCTCATTTGAGATATCCAAGCAAAACCTGGCTAACCAGGCAAATTGAGTATGTTCCAGGGCACATTGTAGGAGGAGTGATGGTAATTCCTATTCTCGGGTGTGGTGGAACTCTAAGGTTCACTCCAATCTGAGTTTCTGACTCTGAAGATATAGAAGTTGAGGGGAGTTTATTGACAATGAGAAGGAAGGAATGAAGGGAGGAAGGAAGGGAGGGAGGGAGTACCACTTGCTGTGCTAAGTACTTAGCAAATATCTCATTTCATCCTCCCAAAAAGCCTGGGAATTAGATGGTTTTATTATCCCTACTTTACAGATGGGGAAACTGATGCAAACACAGGTTAAGTGATTTGCCCAGGTTAACAGAACTAGTAAAGGTCTGAGGCTGGATTTTGAGCTCAGGTCCTTCTGACTCCAGGCCCAGCATACTGTGCCAGGTTCCAGCTGCCTCTTGTAATAGAGGAAGAGCTCCGGCAAGGAGAGCAGAAGAGAAAGGTGGAGAAAGCTGTGGACTGGGAACTGGAAGAACCAAGATCATAAGATATTAGATTTAGAGTTGGAAGAGATCTTCAGGTCCATCACATCCAGCTCCATCATTTTACAGATGAGGAAACTGAGGTAGGGAGATATTTCGTTCAAAAAGCATGGAGATGATCATACTAATATTGAACATGTGAATAAGTACTTTAAGGTTTACCAAAACTTAATAAATATTATCTCACTTGATCTTCACAATAATCTTGAGAAATCCCAGCTACATGTGTGAACATTATTCTGCTCCATGTTTCATAAAGTCTTGTCCAAAGTCCCAGTTTTATTGTGCATCAGAGTGGGTCCCATTTATATGTCCTTAATGCCCCAATATCTTTCTCTGGAAAAAGAAATTGCTTAAGGTTACTTACGGCCAATGTCAACCTGAAACCAATAGCAGTGGAACCAGTGTGACTGAGCTATGGCCCCCATCTTTCATTAGTTCTACGTTTCTGTCCTTGGCCTTCCTGTCACCACTTCCCAATCACACATATGTTTGTGTGTCTCTTTCTTCTAATTCCCCTCTATGCTTGTTTTTTCTCCTGTTAGAACCTAAGTTCCTTTAGAAGAGGGATTGCCTTGCTTGCTTGTATTTACAGCCCTAGGACTGATCATGGTTCCTTGCACATACTAATAATCTTCTAAGTGTTTTTTTATTCATTCATTCAAGCTCTGCATGTGAGTCCTTTTTCAGACATTAACCTCCCAGATGTCCTGTAATCCATGATACAAGAGTGGAGATGAAGTCGTCTCAAGATTTTACAACTATGCCAAGTGGGGCTAAGATGTTCCTATTATGCATTTATCTAGAACTTAATAATTTAAAAAAAAACTTTTAATCAACTTCAATTACCTCACAACAATCCTTTGAGATAAATAGCACAAGTATCATATTCATTTTTGTAGATGAAGAAACTGAGCTGAGATTCAAAAAGCTTCAAAGAAGAATCAGAAGAGTCCAGCAATGCTAAAAACAATATTTATTTGCTTTACCTAAGGGATGACCTTGTGAATTAACTAGAGTACCCAAAAGGACTTTGGAGAGAGATGTAGTGACAAGGGAAGGAAATGGTGACAGGAAGGTCAAGGATGGAGAAGCAGAGGCAATGACAGATGGAGACAATAGCCCAGTCACACTGGTTTTAACGCTGCTGGGTTCAGGACAATGATAGATGACTTCACTTAAAACTGAAAAGAGGACAAGGCCTAGAACGCAAGTCTTCTAACTCTTTGGCTATGTGGTATAAAAGACAACACCACACCCCACTAGGCTTCCTCCTACATAAACAAAGGTTTGCAGTTCCAAGAATTACATAAGTAAACCATCCAGAGCTAAAACGAAGGGAAGAAAGGGGGAATGCTGGAGGTAGATCCAGGAACGCTGACTCCACAGAAGCCTAACGCATCAGTTTCCAGTTCCTGACTGGAATGTTATAGTACACACCCTTCTCCTTCAGTCTCTAGCCTCTCAGGTCAATGAAAATGACAATAACTCATGTGTAGTACTTTACCACAGCAAAAAGCTTTACCTACATCATTTCATTTGTCCTTCACAATAACATTGGCAGAAATGGCTACAATTATACCCATTTAATAGAAAAGGAAATTGAGACTCTGGGTGGTCAAGTGACTTGCCCAAGTTCATCTGATACACAAGTAGCAAATCTAGGAATCTGTTTGGGGGAAATGGATATCTATACAATAAGAACACAGTAATATGGGCTTTCTTTTTACAACCAGATGATTTCAGACTTCAAGCGATAACGCTCTAAATGCTCACTTCTCTCAAGGGAATGAATTGCACCGGGTGACTACTAAGGTGAAAAGACATAAATCCATTAGTTAGAATGCAAGTACTTCCCTTCTTGGTGACTCACCTTTTTCATTTATAGAATGGAAATATTCATCTGAATCCTACCTGCTCCTAGAGGTAGCTAGTAGGCACAGTAAAGGGAGAGCTGGACTTGGAGTCAGGAAGATGTGTTCAAATCCAGGCCCCAGTACTTAACAGTTGTGTGGCCCTAGGTGAGTCACTTAATATCTGTTTGCCTCAGCTTCCTCAACCGTAAAATGGGGATAAAAACAGTATCTACCTTGCAGGATTGTTGTAAGGATCAATGAGATAACATTTGGGTTTTTTGTTGTTGCTGTTAAAGGAAAAAAGATGGTTTAATCTTCACTTTGAATCTCCAAGTTCTCTATCTGAAGATGAATAGTATTTTGTATCATGAGTCTTTTAGAGTTACAGTAGATCATTGTACTGACTAGAGTTACTATCTCTTTCATAGTTGAATATTGTTGCAATATTTTTGTTACTCTGTAGATTGTTCTCTTGGTTCTTCTCATTTTACTTTGCATCAGTTCACATAAGTCTTCCTAGGTTTTTCTGAAACCATTCTGCTCATCATTTCTTATAGCATAATAGTATTTCTTCACAATCAAATACCACAACTTGTTCAGTCATTCCCCAATAGTTGAGTGTCTCCTCATTTTCCAATTCTTTACCAGCACAAAAAGAGCTACTATAAATATTTTTGTACATATACATCCTTTTTCTAGGTTGTTTTTATTAGCGTGCCCAATTCGTTGAGCTGTTCTTTCTCTATTTTATTAATATGAGTTTAGAGATATAATTTTTCCCCTAAGTACTGCTTTGGCTGCATCCCATAAATTTTTGTATGTTGTCTCAATGTTGTCGTTTTCTTTAATGACTTAGCACAGTACCCGGCACATAGCAGACACTTTATAAAGGTTTATTCCCTTCTTTAGGGACCAACAACACTTAGTCTCATCAGTCTGGGCTTCTGACTATCCCTCCTCTTCTAGGTTCATCTGTCCTTCAGCTTCACAGGATCATAGAGTTAGAACTGGAAACCATATGAAAGGCCATCAGGTGTCTGCACTCTCCCCCCTACCCATTTTACAAATCAGGAAGTCGGGTCCAGAGAGGTGAAGGTCACAAAAGCAAGGTGTCAAAGGAGGGATTTGAACCTAGGTCCTTCGCTTCCAAAAACAATCCTCATTATCCATTACCATGCTGCCTTCCATGGAGCCAGAAGGTCCCAGAGGACCACAAGAGGAAGGACCTTTAGAAATTAACAGTTCAGGCCTGCTGCTATTCTACTACCCTGGCTCTTCTCAGCAAGAGTTAGAGGGATTCAGAGACGGTTCTCATCTAAATAACACTCAAACTCAGCACAATATTGAAAAGTTCCCTTTTCATAGAAGCAGCATTACCAACAAAGCAATCTGGCCCAGCTGACGAAGGCTGGCCAGGCTCTGTTACACTGTTAAATGCTGACATTGTCCCTTAGGGAGTCACTCAGTACTTTAAGTGAAACTGAAGCCTGGGGCTCCATCTGCTAGAGGTGTAGGGGAGTTCTTGCACTTAACAGCAATAATTACCAATAAGTGTTATATAATATGACATTGCTACTGAGCCCCACACCTTCCATGTTCTCTAAAAGTACACCCAGAGCAGGCTAAGATATTAATCTTTTTTTCTTT
This sequence comes from Bettongia penicillata ogilbyi, assembly GCA_023548195.1. Taxonomy (NCBI): domain Eukaryota; kingdom Metazoa; phylum Chordata; class Mammalia; order Diprotodontia; family Potoroidae; genus Bettongia; species Bettongia penicillata. Next base: position 9,709,285 of record JAJHZJ010000162.1, on the reverse strand, counting down.
TTTATTCAATTATTTAGCAGAAAACTTCTTCAGGCTGTTTTGAGGTCTAGGCTTCTTTCTAATGAATAAGTAAATAAAAATACAATACCAAGAGGCATTAAAAAATACTTCCAATTTTGGTGTAGTGCAGAAAGAGAGACTGGAGTGGGAAGCAGGTCTTTTTTAATCCTAGCTCCTCCACTAGCTTGTTATGTAGCCTTAGGGAGATAGCTCCACCTTTCTGGACCTCAGTTTCCTCCCTCATAAAATGAGAGAGTCAAATCATAAGAATTCTAAGGTCCTTCCAGTGACAACATCTTCATCCCCCAACACAGCACCTTACAGAGTTTTATAGAATCAGAGATAGAACAGGAGGACAGGAGAGGAAACTGGAGCCCAGAGAGGTTGAATAATGGTGGTGAATGTAATAGTACGGAATTCTAGAACTAGAGAATATAAAACCTCATTTCTAATCCAACTTTTCATCTTACAGATGAAAAATCTTGGGTCTCCCTGCCCAGTAATAAAAATAACCTAGTTCAAATTTCAGTTCATTTGACTCCTTGCTATATCCTAAAGCGTAAAAAATCATTAGCAAAAGTATGTGCAAATATTTTACTAAGTCCTCCTATTATTTTTCTTATCAACTTTCAAAGGACTGAAAAGCCAGATAAATAAAAACAACATTGTTCTCCCTCCAACTACCTAAATCAGTGATCTTCCTCCAATTTGAAACAGCAAAGGAGGTAACTGGAAACAAAAAGAAAGCTGTGCACAGATCTTTCCCACTCATACCCCGCAGTGGAGGTGGATAAAGAAGCTCAACTCAAACATGAAGAGAGCATCCATTATTTTTTCATTTAACCTTTTGGATCAGTATCACAAAGTTGGTCTACCCAACAATGATAGAGAAAGCTATCTGGATAAGGAAAGAAAACTATCTAGATAAGAAAAAACCATCAGGACACTTCAGAGAAGAAGAGGATCATGGGGGAGGGGGAAGGATGGACTCCTCTAAGGAAGAACAGGAGACGGGCAGGAGAGGAGAAATTAGTATTGATTTTTAAGGAATTAAAGAATTTTAACTTCTGCTATCTATGCAGAATGTGATCTTTTGTTGACTGTCTGAACTGAACCTATTCAACAGATAATGCTCAATCTTCCATGTCAAGAGACTTGGGCAAATGGTGATTCCTTCAGTGGAAAAGGGTCTGAAACTATCTGTCCTAGGTGGCCACACCTATGGACATGTGAGGTTCATTGGAGGCAGAAGGTTCTAAAAGGAACTCTGAGAAATCCAGTAGGATGCAGGGAAATAAATACCAGAGATGAAAAGAGGTAGCAGCCATATCTGCAAAGGCAAGAGTTCTGGAGAAACCGGTGGCTTCACCATATAATCTGGTAATTTCCCTTTATAGGAGCATAGGATCATATGATCAACCCTTGGCAACCAGGATAAGGGATATAAGGCAGAGTCATTTCTAAACCATAGCCTCCTTCTCAGGCAAACTTTCATACATTAATACTGCAATAAGCCAACAAGCATTCATTAAGCACCAACTCCACGCCAAGACCTGTGTTAAATGCAAGGGTACTATGCCGAGTGATGTCATTTCCAACCTTGAGATTTCACCTTTCCAGGAAAGCAGCATTTTGCCAGCCCTGAGACTTCATCAGTCTAATGCTGACAGACAGATAACATTGTCTTCCAGGCTTCAGGGCACTCATCCACCAGGCAAGTCACTCTGCCTTTTCTGCCCCCTTGCTCAAGACACTGTGCTGATGATCCAGCTCAATCAGACCAGTATGGGTATGCAAGTGGAGGTTTAAGAGGAAATAGTAGGAGGAACATCCTGCCATTTATTTTACTTTGAATCCTATTTTAAACAACCGCTTTTTGCTCTGTGTCACATTTTTTATACTATACGGTCAGGGGACTCAGAAAAAGTAGGGCTACTTGGAATCGGAATTTTGAATAGACATTGAAGGTAAGCAGTTCCCAGAACCCCACTCTGGCTCATGGTGCTACAGCCATTGTATTTAACCTATCTAGACAGATCTTTAGTGTTTCTTTTTGTGATGGGGTACAGTCAAAAGAGGTACAGCACTGCTGGGTTTGGACTTTATATATATATATATATATATATATATATATATATATATATATATATATATATGTATGTATGTATGTATGTATGTATGTATTTTTTTTCTCCAGTAACAAAGTGGGAGGGGCCTTCCTACAGTGCTTCGGGTTAATCTCATTAAAAAATGATGCCAAGAAAATAATAAAGAAAATACTGAACAGTGTAAGTCCTTTCCTTGAATGAAAAATAAATTTCATAAGCTATCCTTGCTGAGGAATCCAGCACATTCGACCTTCCAATAAGGGTAAGCAGAGTTTTCTATCAGAGTGAGATAGAAACAATAAATCAAACATTTCATATCCAGAGTACAAGCTGGCTTTGGTGAGTAAAACGCACCTCTCCAATAGTCTTGTAGATTTGGAGTTGTGTGTGTGTGTGTGTGTGTGTTACCAGCTATCAGACTGCCTTGACTCTGAAATTATATTGATACTGGTTCTTCATCTTAAATCTATGAAACTACCTTCAACAGCCATAGTCTTGACTACTTGTGACATACTATCACAGATAAAGAAGCTAGTCAATAATAACTCCGGCTACGTGCAAGATTCTATCAAATTACCTAATGGTAGAGATAGAACTGTAAGGAGAGGGACGAGGTGCATGAGAGCAATGGAGAAAGGGCTATGGAACATTCAGCTTGTGTATATTTCTGAGATGCTTCTGTGCTGATAACTTAGTCTGACCTTGAATACTGAGGATCACAGATCTAGAGTTGGAAGGCACTTCTAAGACCCTCCCCCTTATTTTACAGATAAGGAACTGAGGCAGGTAAAGTGAATCATGTAGGAAGGTCACTCAAGAAATGTCCTAAGTGGGATCTGAACCCAAGTCCCGGCTCCACGGCCAGTGTTCTTTAAGGGATATCGCAGTGCCTTCTGGCTTAATTTCTCCGGAACTGAATCTCCTTCCCTGTTAATGTTTGTTGATAGGGCCCATTCCTGAACAATATACTTGCAGGAGCAACACCTTGGTTTCCAGAGGAGATGAACAGCATCTTGGTATCTCTTCCCCCATCCCCAGGATACCTTCCCTACTTTGCTGTTTGCTAAGCAGAGGACTGCTCAGAGCCATCAGGCTGATGAATAGGCTTTTCTGATCAAAAGCCTAAGTGAAGAGGAAATCCTCCCTTAGGAGTCTGGTTCAGGACAGCATAAAATATGCTCCTGTGACCACAATGACAGTACACAAACTCTCCAGAGAGAGAGACCATCCTCCAGTGAATCTTTGATCATCTTAATATCCCCACTGTGGAACAACAGGGCCACAGAAAGTGAGTTTCTGGAAGACAGAGACAAACATGCTGTGGGAGGCCAAACCTCTGAGGAGAGGAATGAATGATCTGTGTGAAAGCTGGTTTGGAGAAGGAAGTCACTGGAAGCTGGGGAACCAATCAGGAGCCCACTGTTATAGGCCTATCAAGAGGTGATAAGGGGGGCAGCTAGGTGGCACAGTGAATAGAGCGACTAGCCCTGGAATCAGGAAGGACTGAGTCCAAATCCAGCCTGAGAGTCTTACTAGCTGTATGACCCTGGGCAAGTTACTTAACTCGGATTGCCAAAAAATAAAATAAAATAATATGAAAAGATACTCCATCTCCTGCCTCCAGGCATTTTCACTGGCCCTCTCCTGTACCTGGAATGTGTTCCCTCCAATCTCCATCTCCTGGTTCCCCGATCTCCTTCAAGTTTAAGTAAAATCCTACCTTTCTAAGGAAGTCTTTACTGGTCTCTTTAATTCTAATTCCCTCACTCTTTCTATTATTTCAAATTTATTCTGTACATGGCTTATTTGCACATATTTGTTTATGTGTTAACTTCCCCTATTAGACTGTAAGAACAGGGACTGTCTTTTACTTTTCTTTGTATGCCCAACACTTTAGCACCATGCCTGGAACTTTGTAAGTATTTTATAAATGTTTATTGACTGACTAAATCCACCTTTCTTTTCATTGTTCCTCCTTCTATAGGTAAGGTATCAAATCTGAATGACTGGCAAGATCATATTGCCCTCAACAAGAACAAAGAATTTTGTGGAAATGAGTGGATTTAAATAGGAAACATAATAAGTCCTGTTTTGGATTTCTTATGTTTGATGTGCCTATGAGATATTCAGTTTGATATGTCAAATAGGCTGACTTTTTTAATTAATAGAAATCTATTTTCTTTCCCTCTTACCCTCTGGCACCTTGGAAAAAAGGACAACTAAATCTTTGTAATACATATGCATTGTAAGGCAAAATAAATTCCTTCATTGTCTATGTCCAATTCATGTATGTGTGTGCGTGTATAAGAGAGAGAGAGAAAAAGTGTCTGTGTGTGTGTGTCTTACTCTACACAGTGAGTCTATCACCTCTCGGTCAGAAGATAGAAGAACATTTCTTCATAAGACCTGTGGAATAATGGAAGGTCATTGCATTTAGCAGAATTCTTATGGCTTTCAGAAATGTTTGTTTATACAGTGTTATTGTTATTATATAAATTGATCCCAATTCTACTCATTTCTTTCTTCATCTGGTTATACAAGTCTTTTCATCTCCAACTGTACCAATAGGCAGATGATGATGTGAGTCTGAAGTCTAGGAATGAAACTAAGTTTGGATAACTAAATCTGTGGATCATTGGCACAGATATGATCACTAAATCCATGAGAACTGACAAGGTCACCGAGAGAAAGTGTAGAAAAAGAAGGGAAGATGCTATGGTATAATTACATTTACAGGAAAAGGGCAGGATCTACATGACTGATGATCCACCAAAAGACACTGAGAAGGAGCAAACTGACAAGAGAGAGAATCAGATCATAAAAACCAGAGAAGAGAGAGTACTGAGGAACATAGAATGGCCAACAGTGTTGGATGCTACAGAGAAGTCAAGAAGGATGAGGACTGGAAAAAAGTGGAGGCATCTTGTACATGTGGCATTTTACTGAATATAACCTGATAATGTCAGAAGGAATCTTGAATCATAGGCCACATGTGCTATCTGTACCATGTCACTGAACTTTTTAAAAATAAGGGAAATTCCGATCTCAAGTCAGTGCATGTCCTCTTTATTTCAGCAAGCTGGATACTTGCCCAGAAACCTCCAGAAAACACAGACAACCACCAACTGGAGTTGTATACTATTGCAAGTTGGTACACTGTTTATTACGATAGGCTTTGTTATAACAACATCCTATCCATCTCTGCTGCCCAAGTCCCTTACCATCCCACCACCAGAAAGCCTTGTTTAAGAAAAGAAATTTGATTCAGCAAAATCACTGTACTTTTAGTCCTCTGCAAAGGACTAGAATTAACCAATGCCCAGTTAAATGGTGTCAGAGAGACCTAATTAGCATTCACATTTCTGGCAGAAAAGATTGAAGGCCCATTCATCCCAAAGAGCAATAATATAAAATTGCCACAACAAACTCTTGAGTTCTTTGGGGATAGCTTATAGAGTGTAAAAATATCCCTTGGGCAAACTAACTTCACATAAAAGAGTTGGTTCCTGAGTTAGTATGCAAAGCTAGAAGGAAAAATGAAAGTCCAGAAACTAAAAAGCTTTGCATAGAAATATTTCATTCTGTAAGAATACTTGTTTATGAGGAATTTGCCCAGGAAATCTGGAGGGACATCTAATATAGAAATCTGAGAAGAGAGTCTTGTCTTCAGAAGCTAAAGAAATTGGACTAGATTTAGAATTGTGAATTTTCACCAATGGACGGTCCCTAAGAGATCATTTAGTCAAGAAGACCCTCTGCACAACATCCCTGACAAATGGTCATCCAGTCTCTTCTTGGAGACCTGTTCAATGGGTAGTAATAAGAATAATAACTTTTAATGCTAGCATTGATATAGCACTTTGGGGTTCACAAAGTACTTAACAAATATATCTCATTTAAGACCTATTGTGATTTTATAAATTTGTGATCTTATAATCCCATTTTACAGATGAGCAAACTAAGGTAAACAGTAGTTAAGTACCTTGCCTAGGGTCAAGCGCCTAGTAAGTGTCTGAACTCAGGTCTTCCTTACTCCAGATCTAACATTCCATGCACAACAATCTGTGAGTAGACTCAGTTGCCTGAATGGGGACCCAGCTATAGCTGGCAATTCAACTCTTCCTCCCCTGTCTCTCTCTGCTTCCCCTTCCTTATCCTATCTAAAGGAAGGTAAAAATGGATGGCTAGAGGATGCCCAGTAAACTTGGGGTTTACTGGCTAGATTCCTTTCCTTTCCCTTTTCCTTTCCTTTCCCAAAACCTTAAACCTACTGCACTCTGAAGTCCAGAGATTGCACATGTACAACACTAGGTCCTGGCCCAAGCTCCACTTAAGGGCTGTTTTCTGGACCCTCCTGGCTTAAGAGTGATTATCAATAGTAACTGTTGCTGTTTTCCTCCTACCTTGATTTAGTTATTTTTCTTTGCCTCATTAAATGGGCCATCCCCCTGACTACTTCTTAAACAGGCCTATTCATTGAATGGGTGTTACCTCACCCTAAGTGAGGCCTAAAGAGGCCATTGCATCCTGGGCCATCTCCAGCCATCCTGATGAATATCTGGTCAGTGGATGTAGATGATCCTGAGGAGAAAGTGAGGCTGGTGACCTTGCACAGCCCTCCTTCACTCAAAACAAAGTCAAGTGTAAGTCATGTCATCATTTTTCTGATGGCATGGTCTTCTTGAGCAGCAAAGAACGAACACAACATTCCATGTACTGTGCCTATGTATAACCTACTCCCTTCTAAGGCAACCCAAATTGTGAAGTATTTTTGTTATTTTGGGTTTTGGGGTGTTTTGTGGGGGAGATGGGGTTTATAGTAGCAGAAACTAACTTCTCTGTAAACCTCTACCCATAGTTCCTAGTCCTCACCTTGAAAGGCAAACCATCGAAATCTCATTCCTCTTCCCCAATAAATGCATAAAGATGGCTGTCACGTCCCCACCTAAGCTTTCTCATCTCCAAGATAATATTCCCCATTTCCTTAAACCAAACAACCAGAAAGGCAGAGTTCCAAGTTTCCTGACCATTTTTCATAAACTTGCTCATATAATTGAATTATACTTCAAATTGTCAATGTTTTTGGTCAAATGTGGCATCTTGGAACTAAGCACAATATACTCTGTAAATGGGCGGGGGGGGTGGTCTGTCCACTACAGAGGACAGACATCAGGTAAATTCACCACTTGTTCTTAAATGTGGGTGGCTTGGCAGTTTGGACAGCTGGGTCACTGTGCTCTGGAGGAGGTCACTATGCCTTGTTCAGCACAAACACAGTTCCCAGGGGCCTTTTCTTTCAGAGTTTCTGTATCCTTCAGTAACAATACTAATTAATCTTTTCATTTTCTCAACCCATAAATAAAACCACTAATCAGATAAGAAGAAGAAAACCATCACCAAGATATCTTTTCTTCTTTCCTTCCCTACTGAAAGAGCTAAAAGAAAGAAAACTTGCAGTTCAAATCCCAGGCTTCCACTTAGGAGATGTGTGACTTTGAGCACTTCACTTAATGACTCTGGGCCTCAGTTTCCAAGTGTAAAAAATGAGGAGATTCAATGGATAATGACTAAAATCCCTTCCTACTCTATCATTATGTAATTCTGCTAACAACAGTACCTACCTCCCAGTGTTGTGGGAAGATCAGATTGGATAATATGGTAAAATACTTGGCACATAGTAAACTCTAGGTGAATTTTAGCTTCTCCTACTCTTCCTCCTTTTCTCCGTTCTCCTCTTTCCCCCCTTATGCCTCTTCCTTCTACTACTACTGCTAATAATTTATCTCATCAAAATGCAAGCTCACATAGGCACATTGGTATTCAAATGGAAGATAATATAATGTGCTTCTAGCAAACAGCCTAGATTCTTCGCATACTATTATGGTGAGATTCTGTAATAAGACTATATAATTTTAGACCCCAAATGTTGTGATCTTAAGATGTGAGAAAAGCCCTAATTGCTACTACCTCTAAAAAGAGAAAACAATAAGAAATGATAAGCCCTTAACCATTGAGCGTGTGACATAGAAGAGAGAGATCTGGCCTCAAAACTAGAAAGATCTGGCTGGGTTCAAGTCAAGGAATGATGTCATAATAGTTAACCTTAGCTGGCATTTATATAGCACTTCAAGGTTTTCAAAGCATTTACAAATATCTCAAATATCCCCTCACAACAATCCTGAGAAGTAGATGCCATCATTATCACCATTTCACAGATGAGGAAATGGAGACAGAGGTTAAGTAACCTGCCCAGGCACCCTCTGAGGTCTGATTTGAATTCAGGTCTTCCTGACTCCAAACTCCATGCTCTATCCACTGTGCCCCCAGCTATCTTGTATTCTGGACCTGAATAATGTTTCATTTACTTTCATCTTAACATTTAAAGCTTAAATTACATTAAATCGCACTTGCCCTATATACTGACTTTTCCAAATCACTAAATAAATGAGAATCTTTGAAGCTGGAAGAAGGGACCTCAGGGGCTATCTGGTCTAATCAAAACCTGAATAAAAATCCCCTCTACAACATAATTTACAGGGAGTCCACCCAGCATTGACTCAAAGACCTCCAAGATAGAGTTAATACTAACTACAGAAGATTCCTCCATATTCTTTCATCTAAGTGTTTTTGCTTCTTCACTAACCCAATTAACAACATTAATTAACATAAATTAACATTTATGGTCAGTTCCATATTTCTCATCTAGTCAACATGAACCAAAATCCACAAACTGGACTTCATGGGAGACACCAAAGCTTTAACTGCTTCAAACAAAAAATGAATGTATCATTTTTTTATCCACCAATTTTGTACTTCTATCCAAAAGCAGAGGGGAAAAAAACAGATACTGAGTCCATCTGGTAGGATTAAACTGCTCTGAATAAAAGCCTATCAGCTTATGGTTCATGACGCCATTATCTTCTAGGATGTTTGGGGGAGTTTCATTCAATGTTTATTGCACTGCCTTTTTAATAATTATTTAAGCCATCCACATGAATTTGGCAAGCATCCCAGGGCAAAATCTCCAGACCTCTCTCTTTTCACCTTCACAGCCCCTTTATTAAAAGGAGGATTTAGCCTTAGGCCCTCATTCAAAGAATCCTTGCATTGGACCATCAAAGTTTTTTCAATAGTGGACTCCATGTTCACAAATCCATTAGTGTGGGCCATCTGAATTGTTTCTTACAATGATAGTTTCTAATTAATTCAAGCCTGCTAATCATTACACGACAGTAGTCATTTTGGGATATGATAGCTTATTTCAAATATTTGAAGAGCTATCATATGTAAGAGGGATTAAATTTGTTCTGATTGGTCCTACAGGGCAGGATGAGAAATTACAAAGATGGAAATTTAAGTCTGATATCCAGAAGAAAAAAAAAATCTTCCTAATAATCAGAGCCCAAACCAGAATGCCATAGGAAGTAGTAGGAGTCTTTCTCTCTTGATGACTTCCACCAGAGGCTAGGTGAACCTTTGAGGTATATTGTAGAAGGGATTCTCAGTCAGCTGTGGAGCCCAACCAACTCTGAGTTTCTATGATTCAAATATTCTGAAACAAAAAGAGGGCATAGTGGTTATATGGTTGGATCTTACTGACCTCCTAGGTAATATGTCAAAGCTATTTGGATTTGCTTTCATTTGGTTTTGTTTATTTTTAACTAAAAAATAAGAGGCAGACACACAGACAAACCCAGGCTGAAGACACCCAATAGACCTGCAAGTTGGACACCAGAGTGTTATATAATACTCTCCAAAAAATCCTGAAGATTGCATTCTTAGAAGTGATCCCCTGGAAAGAAAACTCTAATGGATTTTTCTATTGACAGGACTAGTGTAGGAAGGATGCAGATAATTCTGATGCATTATCCAGAGACCAGCTACATCCATGGGAATGACAATCAACAGAGAACAAAAATGTGCAGGGTCATCCTAATGTTAGGCTGAAAAGATATCCTAATGTCCCTTTCCTCTCAAAGTATTAAAGAGGAAACAGAGTTGCTTACCTTTGCATATAATAAGTATAGTAGAAAGAACATTGTGCTTTGAAGTAGAAGGATTGGGTTCAATTCCTGACTCCACTTACTGATTAGATGACCTTAAGCAAGATCATCCACCTCTCTGGACCTCAGTTTCCTCAGTTCCATTGGACCAAATGGACCAAAACTAAGACTTTGCTCCTTCCAGCTTTAAATCTAGGACTCCATGAGTTTAGGAATCAATGTATGTTGAGCTGAAATGCTTATCTCTATTTTTAGAAGGGGTGAATCAATTCATAATAGGTTCCTATTTTCCAAGTTCTCTCTTTCTCTAAAAGTCAAAAGCTATTCTCTGTCCTGTTTCTGGTTCTTTTTTCATAGAATCCAGGACAACCCAAGAGTCTACAGATGGGTTAAAGCACTGGGACCCATTGGCCAACTCTTCCACACTTTGTAAATGTATTTGAGAATGTGTCCAAGGATGCTGGTATTCTTAGAGCTCACAGAGGCTCAGTTACCCTGGGGACAAGGAAGTGGAGTTTCCCAGGGGAGATTAAGAATGTGCAAAAATCTTTTCTAGGACTGACTAATTGCTGGATTCACATAGCAAATATATTGGGCAATTATCCAGTGAATTGTGAGCGGTGCCATTAATTAATCAATCCAGAAAACACAAGTCAAGATGTAGCTGAGAGAGAAAATAGAATCTGGAATAGGGACATGGTTTGGGGGAGAGGAGAGGGGCTCATATGGAATTTCTGAGAAATTAGGAGACCATAGGTTATGTCACCTGATAGATATATAGTCCTGAATTATCCACCTTGACCATCCATATGACCGCAAATTGCCAGATAATTGCTCATATCTTGTTTGCTATCATGGTTCCTTATCGATTTCACAGTTCCTTAATTTAATGGCATTCCTAAATTCATTTGGGTTTTATCAGATTAGTTTTTTTTCCACACAGCTGTATGGTATCCTTCACTTTAAATAAATCCAAAATACAGAACTTGGGCTTACAAAAGTGCTAAATTAGAAAACTGGTTCTTTCAATTCAAAGCCTTAGCTTACAGTATTTTCAGCCAACAGTTCATCATCTGTTGGTTAGACAGCAGCATCTACTGGCAAAGTCCCACTTTTTAAGAATTGTAATTCCAATATTAGAAGTAAAGCAAAGTTCTGAGGGTTGCAAGTGTTTAATAGAAGAGATTTCAGATCCAACACAAAATTTGCGTAGAACAGAAAAAATAAAAAAGGAGAAAAATAGTGAAAATCACAGTGAAAAGATTTTAAAACCAGAAGTAGAGACAGAACTACAACACTTAACAGGCATATAACATTGCCAGTTTATTCAATGCCCAGCATGCCATCAGGGTGGGTCAAAATCTTAAATTTTTTTTCTCACTAGAAAATTTTAATCATTTGAGGATATTTTTCACTAAGAATATTTTACTAGTTTTATCATAGAAATCAATGGGGAAATCAATCAACCAAAAGAAATTGTTGAATACTTACTATGTGCAAATTGCTGAGAGAGGTGATTCAGAGGATAAAAAGGAGACAGATTGCCTGCCCTCAAAAATCTTATGATTTAAGGAAATAAGCAATATACTGAAAATCATTTAATATCATTTGAACCTCAACAAGGGTCAGAGCCTGAACTAACCAACCTAAGAGACAAATCTTTGTTCTCTGAGTAAACTCAGAGAATACCTTTTCCTATGTCAACAAGGCCAGATGGGGCTGACTTAAGGGCATTTTTTCCTGTTTATGGACATTAAGACACTATCTTGAATAATGACACTTTTTTTTTATCTTAATATTTTGGGACATATACTATGTTACGGCATGTTCATGGTAAAGAAAGCACAGGTATCCTGGGTTGTAATTTCAGTTGACACTTTGTCAGCTCTCTCATTGTATTTACCACCTATTCAATGAAGAAAATTCCTTTATCATAATATGGTTAAACACATATGGGGATCATTAATTTGAGTGACAGAGAGACCCTGAGTTGGGATTATTCTAACACATAAAAAGGCTTGTCATGCTTTTATCAGACAGTCAGCATTCACAATTTAGCTCCTTGTATGTATAAGCTCTTTAGTTTCAGCTAGCATTAAAGAAATAAACAATATGAATTTATATATACATATATACATATATATAAATTCATATTGTTTATTCCCTGAAATATATATATGCTTGCCCCTTTAACCAAACTTTCAGGTCAATAATACACATATAAGGCTAGCCAGTTATATTATATTGAAGCACCATGGTATAGTAGGAAGAGTGCTGGACTTGGAGTATGAAGAGACTTCCATTCAAATCTCACTTCTGGCATTAGTCATGTTACCTTGACCTACTCAGTCAAGTCTCAGAGCCTCACTTGTTGGTTTTTTCCATCTATAAAATGGAGCTAATAATATCTGCAGTATCTACCTTACAAGGTTGTTCTGAGAAACCTTAAGATTTATTCAAATGTAACTGGCTATAAAAGTTCAATAAAAGAGAGAAGTTTATGGCTGAAGGAATGAATCAGTGAAAACCAAAACCCTGAAACCCTAATGGAAAGCTAAAACTGCCTAAGTTAGTATGTTATTACTTGCCAGATGAAAGTAGTAGGGAGCAGTTATCATGGGAGCTCAAAGAAAAGAGAGTTCACTCTCAGTGAGGCACAGAGGGAAGCCTATATCAAGGAAGCCAGATTTGAATAGGGTCTTAAAAAGTGGAAAGGTGGAAAGTGATGGAGAAAGCCTCTCAGAGCCAGGAGAACAGCATGAGGAAAAGTGTAGAGGTTGGAAAGTACAAAACCTGGTTAGAGTATAGTTTGACTGGTACAATGGATACAAAGGGTCTGTGTCAGAGAGCAGACTCAAGGAGGTTGGAAAGGCATAATGAAACCAGATTATGGAGGGCTGAAATAAGGGATTGACTTTAGATTTAAATCTATAAGCGAAAGGAGCTGTTGGAAGATTTTGAGCTATTAATGATAGCTAGCATTTATATCACACTTTAAGTTTGTAAAGCACTTTAAAAATGTTTATATCACTGAATCATCACAATAATACTGGGTGGTAGGTACTTTTATTAGTTCCATTTTGTAGGTGAGGAAACTGAGGCAGAGAAAAGTTAAATGACTTGCCCAGTAAGAGGTGGGATTTGAACTCAAGTTTTTCTGACTCCAGGTCCAGGGTTCTTTCTCCATACACCATTTAGCTGCCCCTGAGGAAGGAAATAACCTGAAGAAAGCAAAATCCTTAAGAAGGTATGTCTGATAGGGGAGAGAGAATTTACAAAAATTTACTTTGCAACTTTCATTAATGGGATGTATGGATTCCATAACACGGGGGACCAGTCATTTCATCTCCCACACTTAGGCTCTTTTGTTCTCGTCAATACAGTTTCTCCAAAACTCTTCTTGGCTTGAACATCTCACCAATGCTTCCTCTCTATGGAGCTCCTATGGGTCTATCTGCTTTCTTTTCATGGCCCTACTCTCTGTCCACTAGTCACGTTTTCCTTTCCATTTATCACCAGGCTTACCGCCAACAGCTCTATTAGCAAGTTAAATGGTCACTCTGTTGCCATTCAAATTCCTTGCTTCCAGGAGCTATTGGAAGAAGTCCAATTTATATTATTGAACTATCTCCATAGCCCTTTGGATTCCCAGAGTACTTTGTAATCATCTTTATTAGTTGATTCCCCTATAAACAATAAGAATTGAGTTAATAATGGTATCCTGGTTTGCAAGTGAGGAAACCAGGAAAGAGAAAAGTGCAGATGCTTGTCCCAAACCACTAGAATGGTTTTCAGCGCCTTGTCACGGAAATCTCATCAAGGTCATAAATTGCCTCATTTTACATTTTAAGGAATTTCTACATCTTACCCAAGGTGGTTATCTAGAAAATTCCTGCCAAATGAGTATTGTTTTACAATTAACTCCTATTATTATATCAGAGGTATGCTGCCAGAGGGAAAGTATCTGTTAATGGAGTTAATGGAGTTAAAAACTATATTGTTTATATGTTTCATTTGCCATTTGCCATCACTACCCTATATTATTAATTACCTTTTTACATGGATATGTATGGCTTCTTGATAAATGCTCTTATAGTACCCAGGTAAGTTGTATCTTCTAGGAACCATAGCACCACTCCATCTCTTCTTTATATCACCTTACAAAATTTTCCCTTTTTTGCATGTTCCAAGATGGTCCCTGTCAACACCAGAGAGGAAAAACTGTAAGGTATCTCATGGAAGGAATAAGAAGCACCTAGAACTTCTCTGAGGATCATCCCTTGTTGCTCTTGTAGCTGAAGGAGCAAGAAATAGAGTTGGTTTCCTACAGTGGCAGATTCTAGTGTTAGTGCTATTGCAAGACGCAATTACAACTGACATCCACAAAGTACTTTAAGGTCTGTAAAGCACTTTACATGCATGACTCATTTCAGTCCTACAAAACCATGTGGGGTAGGTAGAACAAGTTTAATTGTCCCCATTTTATGTCTGAGGAAATTAAATCTCCCAGAGGTTAAATAAGCTCCCTAAGACTACACAACTTAAATATTGGAGGCAGGATTTGGACCCAGTTCTTCCAGCTCCCGTGAGTTCAATGATCATCTCAATGCATACAATTCCCAGATTTATAAATTCATCCATAACCCCTCTCCTAAGGTCAGCAACTGCCATTTTGAAATGAATGCTAATAAGTACCAATGAACTCTTATTCTGAAATGAATGTCCAAAATAGAACTCATTACCTCTGTCCCTAAGCCCTCTATTCTTCCTAACTATCCTACTATTTTAGAAGGACCGCCATCCTCCCAGTCTCCTATCTCCCTTTCCCTCTACATATCCAATCTGTTGCCAAGTCTTATAGTTTCTCCCCTCACAGTATCTCCCCTATATGTTCCCTTCTTTCTACTCACACAGCCACCACCTGATATAACACCTCATCACCTCATGCCTGAACTATTAAAACAGCCTTCTGCTTGGTCTCCCTGACTCAAGTCTCTGTCTACTCCAATAAATCCTCTACTCAACTGCTAAAGTGATTTTTCTAAAATACAGGTCAGACTGTGTCACCCTTCCCTTGCTTGATATACTCCAGTGACTTCCTATCACCTCTACACTAAAATATAAAGCCTTCACTTTGACATTAAAATCCCTTTACAACCTGACTCCTTCCTACCTTTCTGATCTTATGATTTACTGTCCCCCACTTACCCGGCTATATTGACCTACTTTTTGTCCCTCTCACACAACAATCCATCTCCCAACTCTGGGCCTTTTCACTGGCTGTCACTAATGGCTGAAAGGCTTTCTCTCCTCACCTCCCCACCTTCTGACTTTTTTCAGGGTTTATCTGAAAACCTATCTTCTCCAAGAGATCTTTCCTAGCTTCCCCCCAATGCTATTGCCTTCCCCTTTTGCACTGTATATACCTTGAATCTACATAGTTGCTTGCATATTGTCTTACCCCTTAGATTTTGAGTGAATTCCCTTGAGGACAGGCACCATGTTTTTGCCTTTCTTTTAACCCCTAGTGCTTCACATAATGCCTAGTACATAGTAAGTACTTAATAAATGTTTATTGACTGACAAACTGATTCTAACCCAGCATTCCATCAACTATCCCATGCTGCTATATCCACAAGCACACTGACATGATAATGGTACATCATGCACACGAAAGTCCTGGCTAGTTTTCCTTCTGTGTAAGTCACCATATCTTGCTGTAATGTTTCTCAGCAAGACACATCAAATGGAGTGCTGTGGGTGTGTATATTTCCATGGAGTATGATCTCAGAAGCACTGTTTTTCTCATACGTCTGGACCTCGTAGGTAAATAGTATAGCATTTGAGAAAGTAGACACTTGGGGAAATTGGGCACTGATGAAATGAATACCTTCAGAATCATCTGCCAGCTGCTTGTCTGAAGTTTTTGGCTGAGAATTTCCCCCTTATCTAAATACTCACAGCGTCTAATAGTGCTGGGCTATAATAGCTCACTTTGACAGTAAATACCTGCCAAATACACATTCTGGTTCAAAATGAAAAATGCCTTAACTTTGAGCCTTCAGGCAAAGGAAACAAATTAATTCCTAATGCTATAAATTTCACAATATAAAAATTCCACATATAATAATTTTATCTACCTGGTTACTTTGGAGAATCCTGTTCTGATGGTTCCTCCCGATCTGAAGAGGACCCCAAGCTCTCAAAAATTCTGTATTTAGAACATAAGAAGAGAAGACATCTTACAATGCTGTAGAGGATTGTAATACGAATAGTGTGTCCAGTGATGGACTATATCTCTGCTATCCAGTTTGTAGAAGTTTTGAGAGGCTCATCATCCAGAAAGTCCAGAGTTTCCAGGGGATGGGTGGAATTCTTTTGCTTGGTACAGTAATTCATAAAGCCTATGCATGAATTCTGAGGTTTGGGTCTGCATCAAAACAGATACTGAAGTATCAAAACAGCAAGCAATGAACAGTTCTATATAAGTGAGCTCTTATAACTGATGTTTACAATCCCCTCCTCTTTTATGTGCCAAAACATTTTTATTCATAATGACCTTTGAAGGAGCACACTTTAACTTTTTCTTGATGACATTACAAATAGCAATTATTTGTAACCACTAGGGAGTGGATTCCAGGCTGTCTGATTAGTCAGTCAGTCAATAAACATTTATTAAGTACCTACTATATGCCAAACACTGTGTTAACTAAGCACTGCAGATACAAAGGGAAGCAAGAGTCAGTCCTTATCCTCAGGACTGTCTAATGGGGAGACAAGGTACTAACAGCTGTGCGCAAACAGGATATACAAGACATCCATGGGAAATAATCCAATGCGTCTGATAGACACTAGAATTAAGGGGGATGGAGAAAGGCTTCCTGTAGAAAGTGGGACTTTAAAGCCTTTGACAGGACTTAGCTATATGCTGGCTAACAGTTATTCACTCCAACCACCTGCTCCATTACATCTGCCAAACGCTTAAACTATCTAGAGTAGAAGTCCTTAGCTTTTGTAATGTCTTGGAACCCTCTGGAAGTCTGATGAAACCTGTGAGTATACATAGTTTAATGTATAAAACGAAATATATAGGATTACAAAATAAAAAAATTATATTGAAATACAATTAGTTAAAAAAAGTAAGTTCTCAGACTCCACGTTAAGAACTCTGATCTAGAGGCTTATACACCAAACATTTCTCAACTCCTACCCTACCTAAGGATATTTCTCTTCCTTTCCTTTGAACAACATTCTATTCCCAATTAGTCAAGATTCACATTCATAGATAAAACAAAACATTTAATCAGATTAGTAAAACAAAATATTGCCTATTATATAGAGAAAATATAATATACAAGTTATAATATAACAGAATACTAAGCTTTAGAATTGGCTTTCATTTACCTGTTCTCTAACCAGAAGGGCTAATGTTCCAACCCACACCAATCCTACCAAGCAGGGAAAGAAGGACATGATTACAATGGGAATGTCTGAAAGACTCACTTGCCCCTTCACTGATCCCTCCAGGAAACATGGCATTTTCATGATTTATAAGGTACTTTACCTAGTCACACTAAGTCAACTACTCATCCAGCTCAAATGTTATGGTAGTTTCCACAATTTCACCTATTGCCTCCCGAATTAACTCATTTCTGGGCTCATCTCGCTCTGTGTTTTAGACATACCTGGGTCTTGTTCATACTCAAAAGGTTAAAGGATCATGTGGAAAGGTTCTATCTAGTCCTCCATGCTCCTGTCTCTTCCTATTCACCATCCCCCTGTCATCTTCAATCACTTCTCTGAATCTACTGTCTACCTTTGAAAGAAGATCAAACAAATGAAATTGACATTAGCATATCTAGGTGTTGGCAGAGCTTGTATAAAATTTTGGAATTTCATGTATGGAAAGGACCTCACATGTCATCTAATCCACCTCCCAACTGAAGTACAAATATCGACAATATCCCCAAAAAGTCTTTACTTGAATATCTCGATACTTAACTCATTATTTCCTGAAAAAGCCCTCTCCACTTTAGAATACCTCTGATTGTTAGAAAGCTTTCCTCTACATAATCCCTCTTCTCCATAACAACTCTTCTAATATTTAATGAAAGTGCTAAGCTCCACCTTAAGATTTTTCTATTCCAGATGAAACATCCCCCATTCCTACAACTGATTCTCCTACAATGTCATTTCTAGACCTCTAACCATTTTGGTCACACTATTGGACAAAGTTCAACTTGTCGATGTCTTTCCCAAACTGCAGTGTCCCAAACTGGACAAAATACTAAAAACATAATCTGATCAAGGCAGAGATTTTCTGATCACCTGCTTTTTTATTCCCTTGTTTTAATACAGTCTTAAATAGCATTAACTATTCTTACTTTCTACTAGATCCAATGAAAACCCTTAATCTTTTTATTTGAATTGTCTCTAGCCATATCTCCCTTATCATGTAACTGCATTTTTTATAACATAAAATATAGGACTTTTAGATATCCCTATTCATAAGATCCAATATATTTTATTAGATTTCAGAATGCCAAGCCTGTCCTCTAATATATTGGTTATATATCTTAGTTTCATACTGTCTGAAAACAATAAACATGCCATCTGTGTCGTACAAATTATCAATAAAGGTAAGGTAAAGTAGTAAAGAGAGCATTGGATTTGAAGTCTGGGGACCTTGTTCTGCCACTTAGTTTGTGTGACCTTGAACAAGTTACCTAAAATGTCCAGGATTCAGTTTCCTCATTTGTAAAAGAGAAACAGAGAGAGGACTGACCCAAAGTATCTCTAAGGTTCTTTCCATCTCTGAGCCAAGAATATGAAACATACCAAGAAGAGATCACTGTGGCTTACTTCCCTCCAGGTTGTTAGAGATACATTCATAAATACCCTTTGAGAACAGTCAATTAAGCAGTTCTGAACCTATTGAAATGTATTATATCCAGTCTATGTCTCTCCACCTTGTCTATAAGCATATGATGAAATATTTTGTCAAATGCCTTGCTGAAAGCCAGCTGTACTATCACCATCCATTTTTCTGATCTAATAAACTTGTCAAAGAAGGAAATGAGGCTAGTCTTACATGACTTGCTCTCAATGCATCCATGTTTGACCATAGTGATCACTGATCTGCTTCCTAAGTACTCAGATGGTACTGTTAGCCATCCATTCTCGTATTTTGCCCAGAATCAATATTAAGTTTGTCAATTTATAGCTGTGAGAATTTATCTTCCTTATACTATTTTGAAAATAGGGACAACATTTTCTCCTCCTTGGAGAGTTTCACTCTACACTAAATGACCACAGATTTCTGTGCTTTACGAGATGAATGAATGAATGAATGAATGAATGAATGAATGAATGAAAGAACAGCAAAGCATTTTCTAGGTATGTGCCATTTGCTAGACTTCAAGTCAAGTACTAGGGATACAAATACAAATAAGCAAGCTAGACCTTGACCTCAGAAAGCTTACCTTCTAATGTAGGAAGACAGCACATACATGAGAGTGATGGCCAGGGAGGAGTGTTTTACACATGGAAGTCAGAACTGGAGTTGTAGAGGAGGGGGGAAGGGAGGAAAAGTAAAAGTATAAATGGGGAGGCATGTTATAGAGATGGACAAGAAGTGGCATGGCAGGCTTGAGATTGGGCAAGATGAAATATAATTATTCACCAATCAGAACTCAGAGTCTTAGGAATAAGAGGAGGTGGAAACTGGAGAGTAGGTGGTAGTTATTGTTTCCTCCCTCCTAACAGACCTATCCTTCCTGCAGGTAGCATAGTGCCTCTATGCAATTGCCTTTTTAATTTACTGATTTTATTCTGCTTTGGACTGAGAAGTTAGTTTGCCAAACTTATTAGAAATGTGTGTAAAATGAAAATAATCTAGCTTTAGGTAAGAACCAAGGGTGGTCTATGAGAAAAGTATGTGTGCTTAACACGATGGATTTTGCCGGTATCTTTTGGCTGCTCAAAGATTTACTTCCTGGCTACCGGTTAGTTGATTCACTATGTGCCAAATAAATAAATGTGTTCCCCAACTGGTTTTTCTATAGCAAGGACTAGCTCTACTGTCACTGATATTCTAATGCCCTAAAGGAATTATTAAGGATTCTAAGACTGTTTAATAGAATTCCTGAGAATGATATAGGCCCTGGATGAACACAACGCATTGTGACTGAGTTTTCAGCCAATTTCTTAGACCACCGAGTGCCACTGATTCTGAGATTTGCAAAAGATTGGATTATAAAGGAACATGTTGACTTGAGAGTGGATAATGATTCAAGTTCTCAATCAGCATTCGTTTCAATTCATTACATACAGGCTTTCTGGGCAAGCCAGAGTGTATGCAGATCATCTCTTCTATTTCCCTAATCATGTCCTTCCTGCTCATCCCTTGCTCAGCTCATAATAAAACAAAACTGGTATGTACCTGTGAATTTCAAATGAATTTACAATGGCAGGATTCCAAGGCACATCCAAAGGAGGGTGTCCACCATCCTGGCATTACAAAGTTTATCAAATTAGGGCGACCATAATAGTGTTTCCTAAGCACCACTGACCTGATGGGAGAGTAAGCAGAGGCAGAAAGCTCTGACTGTGAAAGAGAGAGCAGCTTATGAGAAAGAGGGTTAATGCTGCATCTCCAAGTCAGAATCCTGCTGATCACAGAGTCATTCCACCCTGGGGATTGGGGGATGAAAATAACTTGGCTTTGAAAAAAGCACAGCCCGTTCAGGAGAGCGGAAGCCAGTTATGTGCATGAAGGATAAAGAAATAGGTCCCTGCTGTGTAAAATTGTGTGTTATTGAATGGATTAAATTGTCATTCAGAAAAGGTGATTTTAAGAAATAAAGCTAGTGAAGGAAGAGTTTGGGAAGAAAATGCATTCAGGTGTTGCCCTACTACAGCAGCTGGGAGAAGTGGTATTGTCATTAATAATAGCTTCTATTTGCATAGGGTTTTCATATTTCCAAGGATGGTCTCTTTGGGGCTTCATAATAGTCCCATGAGGTAGCGAGAGCAGCTATTATTATTCATTTTATAGGAAAGAGACTCGGAGTGGAAGTGAGTTACATTCATTCAGCACACTTATTAAGCACCTATTGTGTGCAGTACACTGTTAGGCACTGAGAGAGACACAGACTTTAACTGAGAAACAAAACCTGCCTTCATAGAACTTACAATCTAGTAAAATATAAGATACCAACCTAGATATACTCTAAAGCTACAATACACAATAGTATATGATAGTAAATTCATTAGGAAGGTGTAGGAAAAGGTGAAGTGTACATGTGTTAAATTCAGCTCATTTCAACAAACATTTATCAGGCACCATGATAGGTACTTGCAATACAAAGATAAAAAAATGAAATAATTCCTGATCTCAAGGAGCACCCATTCTCCTGGGGTGGAGGAAGGCATATAATACACGTGCACCCAAGGAAATGCAAAGTATAGGCACTAATACAAGTAATTTCAAGCAAAAGAGAGTGCTATTAGCTGGGGAAATCAGGCAAGGAAGGTCTTGTGTAGAAGGTGGTACCAGACTCCTGCTCTGAGGAATGCTAGTGATGTTAAGAGGGAGAGATGGGGAGAAAATGCATTCCAAAAATGAGAGTCCATTTGTACAACTCAGAGAAGACCACCATCTTCTGTAAACACAGGTCACAGGGAAATGGACAGGAATTTGAGGACAGAACAAAAGTTTTGGAAAAGCTGTCAATATCCTTGTTTTCACTGATCAAAAATCTGAAGGCTAGAGAAGGATATGTGCATATGTGCGTACACATATGTATGTATACACACAAATATACATATATGTGTGTACATGTACATATGTATATGTGTATATATTTTAATATGCTTAAAGTCACAAACAACTTGATTCCATGCCTTCTTCTTCCAGATCTGGTTTTCATATATTTTCCTAGGAAAAAGACTCTTTCCTTTTCCTCCTTCATAGCTACTTCCCTATTTGCTTAATGTCAAACCTTAGCAAAATTGTTCAATGGGTTAGTCTGACTTAGAGGCTCCAAGTCCTTTCTGGACTTCCCTGCCCTCACTTTCATCACCTATGACTCCTCTCCTTCAGAAGACTAGGACTTCCATGTTCTACTCTTATCAAAACCTGATCTTCTGAGACATAACCTGATTTTAGTGTTTTTCTTCTTATTTTAGGGATTCTCAACCCAGAGTTCACAGATCCTTTAAAGGGATGATGGATTTCAGGGGTTCTGTGAACTCAAATGGGGAAAAATTTACATCTTTTTTTCCACTAACCTTTAGCTAAAATTTAACATTTGCTTCAATTATTTATAAAACATTATTCTGAGGGGTTCATAGACTTCTTCACTAGAGTGCCAAAGGGGTCTGTCACTCAAAAAAGGCTAAGAATTCTGCCTTAATGTGAATTTATGTCACAATGCAACCTCTTCATAGGGTATTTGCATGATTCTTAGATTTGAAGGGGATCTCAAAGGTCAGCTAGTCTAATTCTTGTCTGAAGCTTAGATCTTCTATATGACATCCCCAATATGGGATCATCCAACTTCATCTTGGAGACCTCCAGTGACAGGAAACTTACCATCTTTACTACACCATCCTCCCCAAGGCAATCCATTTCACTTTTGTACAGCTCTTCTTGTATATTGAACCAAAAGCAACTTCACAACTCTCTAGTACTGCCTTTCGCTCTAATTTCTCAGGTCAAACAGAATGTCTAATTCCACTTTCACAACGAATGTCTTTAAACTTTAGAAGACAGCTATCGAGTCCCTGCCAAATCTTCCCTTCTCCTGGCTAAAAATCCCAATTCCTTCAACAGTTGCCTCTGACACGTCACATCTTATAATTCGGTAGTCAAATGAGAAAAACAAGATCTTTGCAGCAAGTTTCTCAAATAAGGGCTTGGTATCCAAGATATATAGACAACAGACATATGAAAGAGGCCCTATACAAATGTTAGCAATTGTTACATCTATAGATATATAAATATGTATGGCCAAACAGCATATCTTTATTAAGTAATTCCTTATTAAGTAGCCAAAGGATATGAACAAACCGTCCTCAAAAATTACAAACCATATGAAAAAATACTCCCAGACACAAATGAAAAGAGAAATACAAATCAAAGCAACCCTGAGGTTTCACTCATACCCAGCAAACTGGTGAAGATGATGACATGGGAGTAGTCAGTACTGGAGGGACTGTGGGAAGATAGGCCTGCTATTATATTATTGGTAGAACTATGAAGCAGGACATTTTGGAAGGCAAATTGAAGCTGTATTGATATAATGACTAAATGTCTATATTATTTGACCGAGAGATTCCACTCCTGGTGGCAATATGCACCAAGGAGGATACGCCTAGTATTTGATAATAAGAAAGTCTCCATATACAATGAAATAAATGAGTATACACACACACAGACACACACACTCATAAGTCTTTATCTATCTAGAGAGAGGGATAGCTATTGTTCAGTCACTTCTGAGTTGTGTCCAACTCTTTGTGACCCCCTACAGTGTTTTCTTGGCAAAGATCTTAGAGTAGTTGGCCTTCTTTTCCAGCTCATTTTTACAGATGAAGAAACTGAGTAAACAGAGTGACTTTTCCAGGGTTACACAGCTATCACATATCTGAGGCCAAATTTGAACACAGGAAAAAAATCCAGCTATATACATATATACAGACACACACACACACACATAAATACTAGAACTGGAAACAAAGTAGATGTCTATCAGTTGAGGAATGGATAAACAAACTGTGGATAAATAAATTCATAACATGAATGTTGTGGAATATTACTGAACTGTAATAAAACAGAAGTCATGATGAATACAGGAAAAGGACAGGCTTGTTACTGATCCAGAATGAAGTAAGCAGAGTCAAAAAATATAAATAAATCCAATTCATATAATGATTACAATGTAAATGGAAAGGCTAACCACAAAACTATGAAACAGAATATTTGAATATTTGCAAAGAAAAAGCATGGCCCTTTTTAAAGAAGAGATGTGAGGACATAACCTTCTCCTACTCCTTAGCAGTGGTGGGAGATCCACTATACACACACATACATATATACACATATACATACACATACATACACATATATGTATATATACATATGTGTGTATGTATATGCAAATATGTGTACATATATTTGAGTTTTTCATATTTCAAACAATTTTTATAATTTTTTCCTCTTCCTTTTCTTTTTTATATGAGATGGCTCTCTAGGAGAGAGAGAGAGAGAGGGAGAGAAAGAGAAAGAGAAATGAGAGAGACAGGGGAAATTTTAGATGATGTGAAATCAAAAGTTAGTGATAAATCTCATTTTTCTGGTACTCTAATAGAACTCCACTCTATAGTAAGTGAGTTCCTCATTCCTACTTCCCATAGATACTCTAGAGGAGGTTTAATTAGATTATCTGTGAGACTTGTTTGGGATCTTAGGTGAAAATAAATTATTCTTGGAAGATTTTACACAGTAGCATAAATTTTCACGGGCAGCTAGGAGGCACATTTGGACAGAGTTCCAGGCCTCAAGTCAGTAAGACTCATCTGCTTGAGTTCAAATTCAGCCTCAGATACTTACTAGCTATGTCACCCTGGACAAGACCCCTAATGCTGTTTGCCTCAGTTTCCTCATCTGTAAAATCAGCTGGAGGAGGAAAGGGCAAGCCACTTCAGCATCTTTGCCAAGAAAACCCCAAATGGGGTCACAAAGGATCAGACATGACAGAAAAATGACTAAACAGCAACATAAATTCTCACACTATGATAAAAATTACTCACTCAAATTCTGTTCCCAGTGAACAGATTTTGTTACAGGGGCAAACATAAGGACCTAGATTTCTAATGATAAAATCAAGAGTTTTGTCTCCTCTTCTAGGAATTTCCATTATAGTTAGGGAAAAGAAAAAAGGTGGAAGAGAGGAGACAAAGCCTTCCAATATCCCCTCAAATCCCAGGACAGACTCAACCTCCTGTTCCTAAATAGCACAAAGCAGTTCATATTTTGCTTCAGATACCACCTATGTCACTTAACTTCTCTGAGGATCCATTTCCTTATCTGAAAATAGACATACCTCCCAGTGTCACTGTAAGGATTAAAAAAAAATATATAGGTAGAGCACTTTGCAAAAAATGTCAGCTGTAATTATGGACTGAAATGGGACCTTAGAGATAATCCAGTCCAATTCTTTCATTTTGCAGATTAGGAGCTTGAAGTATAGAGAGGCTAAGTCAATTACCCAAAGTCACACCGTAGACTACTCCCCGCTTTAGGGCTAAAAGGGGATCTGAACCTGGGTGCCCTGATTCCAAATCTAGCATAATTTCCACTACACCATCCCACCTCCTTTTCTCAGAGCTGTAGTTGGAAGTCTAAGTGTGAAGTGCATTCAAGCAGCTATTGGAGGGCATGCAAATAAAACCTTCACTGAGGTAAACAGTTGTTCAATTTTACAGCCTATTTACACTTAACTTTTATGTGCCGTTATGATATATGGCGTTGACGGGTTTGGAAGAGTCCTTGAACGCTCTTATGCATGTCATCTTTGAAGTGACTGGTTGATAAATGGCTTATACTCACTGGCTTTCATAGCCCATGAAAGTCTTTAAACTAGAGAGGTGTCCCTAACTATCCATTAGTGATCATGGTAATTCTTCCAAACACGATGTTAGTCAGTTATCCATCAGGCTTAATTGCACTTTGCATGAGGGTGATAGTGCATTTGCAAGAAAATATACAATACTGAATGAGTCTGACTGAGGCTGTCAAACCAAATGACTTTATACCAGTTGGTCTGTCATGCCATGACAAAGTAGAATGTTTACTATTACCACATCAAGTAAGTCAGGATAACTGAGCTATGAGGACAAAAAGTAGCAATTGTAGTAGGATCCCTAAAGTATGAACCTGTCTTTCTCCCACCCTGAAGTGGCCTGAAGTATGTAAAGAAATGATAGAAGCAGGACATCTAGGAGGTACACAGATGTATATATGTACATATAGATATATATATACATATATATCCAAAGTGAAATGTTGACTGTATATACATGTATATATGTGTGTATATGTACACATGTGTGTATATATAAAGCAAAATGTTGACTATATACATATGTGTGTATATGCATATTGTATGTGTACATATGCGTGCATATCTCCAAAGCAAAATGCTAACTGTATACACATATTGTATGTGTTTGTATATGTATGCATGCATGCATATCTCCAAAACAAAATGTCAACTATATATGTGTGTACATATATATGTATATTTTATGTGTGGATATATATCTCAAAAGAAAAATATTGACTATATGTAGCCAACATTTTGCTTTGGTTAGATCATAGATTTTCTTGAGAGAAAGACAAGAAAGCCCCAGGTATGACTTTACTGTGGGACGGCCATGCAGCCCACAGGGTCTGCTGCTCATTCCACGTGAGTCTTCTTCCCTGTGTTTCTCCATATGCAAGCTTCTAAATAACCTTGGGCAGGCTTCTTAACTTCTCCAAACCTCCATTCCTCCTTAGGAAAATGAGAGGGGTAGGCTAGGTACCTTCTAATGTCCTTCCCATTTCTAAGTCTATGACCCTTCTGCCCTTAGATAATATATGTTCCAAAGAATTTTTGTGTGTGAGCTAAAGCTGACTAAGATCCTGGGACCAGAGAATACTCAAGGATTTGTACAACGATGTCTCCTCATCACAAGCCATGTCTTCAACACCTTCCCAGCCCTTCTCTGCTCCCTCAGGTTTGGGAGATGGCAGAAGGACTCTGACGCTGCCTACTACAAAGACCTTCTTATACATTTAAAGAAATGTCCAGGGGCAGCAAGGTGGCACACTAAATAGAGCATCAGTCCCAAAGTCAGGAGGCCCTGAGTCCAGCCTCAGATACTTGACGCGTACTAATTGTATGGCCTTGGACAAGTCACTTAACCCCCACCTTTTCCTCTGTTCAAATTTGGCCTCAGATAAGTGATAGCTGTGTGACCCTGGAAAAGTCACTCTTTCAAAAGAAGAAAAAGAAAAGAAATGCCCTGAGAAGATTAGTGTGATGGATAAAGTAACCAACTTAGTCAAATGGCCAAACTTGTAGTGCCCACCTCCTACTATTTCAATATAGAAACTAATGATTTCCATGGTAGGCAGCAGTGTTTTACAAACAATAGGGCATTCATACATATTCAAGAATTGCAATTCCTATTCCTGGTCACCTTCTGATGGCAGCCTGTGTGACCTTGGCGAGTGTGTCAGTCAACAAGTATTAGCCGCATTGCACTTCAGCACTGTTGAATTCAGTCAATCCATGAGTCATCCACCTGCAGCAAGGACTACAGGCTTATGCCGTCGCACATGATTCATGTCAAGTTCTTAACTGAATACATCCAGGCATTCGGTGGTCACCATTTCCCCTTGTAAAAGCTCACAATTCAGTTCAACTCAATAAATATTTGTTAATCTCCTACTGTGTGCAAAATACTATATTAGCTACCAGGAGACTATCTACAAAGGTCCCTGCTCTCATGGAGTCTACACGTAAAGACTGAGAAAGGAATCACTGCTGACCAAAAGAAGCAGGAAACTTCCTAGGAAAGATGGTATTTAGGTTGGACTTTCAAAGATGGGTAGGAGTGTAATATATGGAAATAGGGAAGAGGTTCAAGGGCATATGGAATAATAAGCAAAGGTAGGAAGGTGCCATCTATTTAAAAACCATCTGCTGTGAATAAAGCACTGGACCAGGAGCCAGGAAAACCTGAGTTCAAATCCAGCCTCTGACCATTACCGTGTGACCCTAGGCAAGTCATTAAACCTGTTTGCCTCAGTTTCCTCACCTGTAAAATGAGCTAGAAAAGGAAATGCTGAACCACTCCAGTATCTCTAACAAGAAAACCCCAAATAGAGTCATAAAGAGTCAGACACAGTTGAAAAACAACTGAACAACAAATAAAAATCCCTCTTAGAATTTTCTAGGAAGTACTTCCCCTTCATATATATTCACAAAAGTTCCCATCTGCCCCTGCAGATATAACCTTTGCTTTGTAAGGTACAACTACTACAGTTAGCATATCCTGGGCGTCTCAGATTTTAGCTTACATGACTATAAAACCTTCTACCAAGAGCTCCCCTGGAACCACATCATAGTGAACGTGTGTAACACTAAATTCAACAAATGCTTATTTCTTGAGCATCTGGTTTTTCAGACTGGCAAAGCAAGAAACAGAAGGGAATTACTATTTCTGTGCTTTTTTCAAGTGTTCTAATGTACTGTAAAAGGTCTTCCTGCACTGAATGGGAGGTTGAGCTCAACGACCTCCAATGTCTTTTCTAACTAAAAGCCTATGAATTCTGTAATTGCCCAAGTCCTCAAAGGCAGCCCTTAATATTTCTGAGATTGTGTCAGCTAATTCCTTAAGTCCTTCAGGGGAATCAGACCCATTGGATTCAAAATCTAGAGGGATGAAGGAATCTCTAAACTGGCAAATCTTTTTTAAAATCGATTTTACTGATATCTTTTGCTTTTACATTGCCTAGATTTACCCCTTTGTCCCTCCTTTCCCTCTTCCCAGATGGCTATTCTTAGAACAAAGACTTTTTTTTTAATGAAAGAAAATGATACATTGAAAACATACCAAGAATAATAGGCAAAAATTCACACCTATAAACCTCAACCTCTCATATTTCTTCTTTGGGATCAAGCTTGTTCTTTATAATTTTGCAACATTTATCTATGTACATATATGTATACATATATTAAAATATTAGATACTGCAATATGTGTGTATCCATGCATAATGCTTATGCATACATACCCATATGCATATATATGCAGGTATACATACGTACATGTATATGTGTATGTAAAATTTAACTTACTTGTCAGATCTCCCAGGTTATCAGATTGTGCAGATGGAAAAAAAAGACTCCAAATTAAAAGGGTGACATTACAAAAAAGAATAATAAAGTGAAATTGTCCACAATAATTACAATGACCAAGCCCCATAGAAGAAATCAGGAAATGTACCTCCTAACTTTGATGTGAGAAGAGGGAGACTATAGAAGTGGAATACTATATACATTGTCAGACACAGTCGACAATAGGACACAGAAACTATTATATAAACATGAAAGTCATCAATAAAACCTTTTTAAAACCTTAATATTTTAAATTATATAATATTGAAATATTTAATATTTTAAAAATAAAATAGTATAACAAAGGGGTACTTTTACCATTGGAGTTGCATGCTGCAGCCTATGTTATATGTGTCCTGTGCTTCCTGATTTTGCCATGGTTTTGTTCATCTGATTAAACTGTTTGTTTAAACAGGACCTTGAGGTCTGAGTGAGCATTAATACACTGGGTCTCCTAGCCAGCGAACAGTCACTGGGATAGGCAGTGACTTATGTCAATGAGTGATAATAGATGATGGACAAAATCCCTGCAGAGAGCCCAAGAAGTAACTGCGAGAATATCAGGTAATGAACTTTCCACCTGTAATTTATACCTCTTTTACATGCTTTCTGTTTCAGGAGAAGCAGAGACCAATGGTCCTGCCAATTGACAGAACCAGCCTGGGACTCTTTGTCATACCTTGTATCCGCACCCACTCCAGCCCCCAGTACACTCTAAGTTGCTTAATGAAAGGAACTGCTTATTTCTGTCTATATTTCCAGTATTTAATACAGAGAATTAGAGCAGATGTTTAATAAATGTTTATTGAAAACTGAAAAGAGATGAAGAGACTCACCCTACATGCCTAGTTAGTGACAGATCTGGAAATTATAACTCATGGCTTCTAATTCCCAGTCCTATTTATTCCTTTTTTTTGGTTCATGTGAATTTAATTACACACACACACACACACACACACACACACACACACACGCACACACACTCAAAATTACTCAGAAATTTCTGTCAACAGGGTAAGAGAAGAAGCAATAGGTGTTGTTGACACCTAAAAAGACAAAACTGAAAAAAAGATGAAAATA
The DNA here is from genome assembly GCA_023548195.1 of Bettongia penicillata ogilbyi. Classification (NCBI taxonomy): domain Eukaryota; kingdom Metazoa; phylum Chordata; class Mammalia; order Diprotodontia; family Potoroidae; genus Bettongia; species Bettongia penicillata. The sequence continues at coordinate 9,679,142 of JAJHZJ010000162.1, read as the reverse complement.
TGCAATTATCACACCCACAATGAGAACAGTTTATTTGGAGGAAATAATAAGAATAGCAATATTGAAAAGGCAGTGCCGTTGGAAGCTGAATATATCTAAAATGGATCTGTGCCTTTGTCTTGCTGAATGTTCCCTCCAATGATGCCAATTGTATCACATCCATGTCCACCCACCCTATGCTACTCTTACCTATTTTATCCCATAACTTTGCCACTAGGCATCCACCCAATAAGCTAGAGGCCTTTTCTCCTTTCATACTCTCTCAGTTGTATCTGGGACAGATATAAATATAGACAGATATTCATCTACGTATAGATATAGAAAGATCCATCCATGTCCACAGAGAAAGACAGAAAGATCCTGACAGATAAGGTCTAGAGAAGGTTTATCCAATTGTAAGTAATAATCTGGACTGTAGAGATTCCTAATCTGCTTGACCTTTCCTATGATGAGATACTTGAGTTGACTTCCAAATTGGATGAAGATCATGTATGGATAGTCTGAGAAAACTTGAACCTACCTCAGGGGTCATCCATAAATTATCTAGCAAGCCGAGTCAGAAATCACTGGAGAGTGCTTCCTTTTAGCCTTATATGGATTTACTTGGTAATGCTTAATAATCACTATCCCCTCTACGACAAAGATGAAGATGATGATGATGATTTTGTGAAAACACTTGATCCCTTCACATCAAAGTTGTGACCATATGATTCAGTGGTACATCCAGTCTCATCAAGGTCTCATGGCAAATAAGTCCCAGAGTCCATACTGGAACCCTACAACTCTAGTGCAATTTCCAAGCCATCACCTTCTCTTTTTTCTGCCCTTCAACATAGAATAACATTTCCCACTTCACATATAGAATCACTCCATAGAATAATGCTTCCCACAAGCTGTCAGAGTTTGGGTTTATTCTCATGTGCTACTTTGGGACAGGACTCAGGACAAAATCGGTGAGGGGTTCTCAACATGAGAACCAAAACAGCCAACACTGCCTCAGCTCACTTCAGTCTCCAAGATTCAGTTCCACTTCCTGTTCCTGTGGAGGGGTCCAGTCCATCATCTTCATGAATTGGTCCCATCTCCATGCTCTGGCAGGCGTCCCAAGCCCCCATGCCAAACTCGAAGTCTCACCTTGCCTCTGAGCCAGTATGTCCCTTCCAGGAACTCCACTAAGCCTCTCTCCACTTCCCGCTGTAGCCTGGCATACAGAAGGCCACCTCCAAAGGGACTCCTGGGTATGTCACTAATCCTTTTCTCTGTTTCCATGTCACATTTAATTACTTACTCAATACAGAATTATCCAAACCAGGGCTCTAAACTAATGAGATGCTGCACGGCCTTCAATTTGGGGGATTACAGCCCGGAGTGTCACTCATCAAGGTCAATTCTGATCGTTCTGAAACACAGGTTTGTGCAGGCTCGTCTCCTCCTTAACCTGAAGGCTTTTTTTCTTGTTTCTGAAAGGGAAAAACTGTGAAGTGTTGGTCAGAGCGAAGTGAGGGATGGTGAGGTACTGTTTGTTCTAACTGTGTGGGGAGCCTTTGGAATCAATATCTAAATCCTTAGAGTCACATTGAAGCTAACTCCCTTCTCCTAATCATCCCCATGAGGTACCCTGACCTGGCCTCTAGCAAATGAGAAACAAAATAGTGCCCTCTTGGTGGTGTTTAGGAAGGCAGTGTCTCCCAAAATCATTTGATCAGGGAATGTTTAGGAGCTAAAAGTCTATTGTCCATACTTGTAAAAGCTAGCCTACAGCGTCTCGGGGAGAAGGGAGAATGGGAAGAACCTGGGATGGAAAAGGGTTTGGGCCATTTGGGAGCAAAGTGGAGGAAATTGTCTATTTTCACAGCAAAAAGAAAACAGTTATATTTGTTATACACATAGCATGATGCCTAGCACGTAGCAAGGGCTTAATAAATCAAATGAGGTATTACTTATAAAATGCTCAGCAGAGTGCCCAGCATCTAACAGGTGCAATATGAATGTTGATTCTCTCCCCTAAATGTTCGTTGACTGACTGATCTGTCTTAAACATTTAAGAGCACTGAATCAGTGTCATGGCTAGAAGTTTTTGTGCCCAGGAGAAGCAGGACAAAATGTTTTGTCAATTTAGCTAAGAGGGAGGAAATCTTGGCAAAGAATGGGATACCATTAGGTCCCTGCTGCTGCCAGGGAAGGCCCAGAACATTGGAGTTGGGGGCCAATGTAGGCTGAAGAGCTTCCCTGCTAATTATTCTAATAACTAGGGGTTAAATTCAATTGCTTCTACCATGCTAAAGGATTAAAAGTGTTGACAGTGCCTTCTGCCTTAGTTGCTGCCACCCTAGATTAGACCCTGGGCTATATTATATATGGATCAAGTTAATACAAATGTTTATTAGGAAAGATTTCTGGTAGGGTATTAGGCTATCAGGGTACTTGTGCTCTTGTGTAAAAGATATTGATATCAATCAAGAACCAGAAATAACCTCAACAAACCACAGCAAATTGATTACAGAGATTATAATATTTCACAACTCAAATAAATTGAATGAATAAATGAATGAAAAAGAATTTATCAAGGGTTTGCTATGTTTCAAGCACTATAGCCTCTGACTATCTGAACAAATGCCTCTGCTAACAACAGTATACACATTCCTTCCATTTATCTCCCAGGTAACCTCTTCCTGAAGAAATTCACCTATTTATTATATTAGCACTTTTATGGTAACAAAAAACTAGAAATAAAATGAGTACTCACTAATTCAGGAAAGGCTTAACAAATTGTAGCATAGGAAAACAGTGCAATGTTATTATGGTACAAGAAATTAGAAACATAAAGAATTCAGAGAAAATGAGAACTACGTAAGTTACAGCATAGTAGAATGGGGAAAGTATTGGCTTAGGAGTCAGAGTGCTTGGGTTCAAATCTCAACCTCACCATTTGTTCTCTATATGTCCTTGGGCAGGACCTCATTTTCCTCACCTGTGAAATCAAAGTGTGGGACTAGATGGTTTTATAAGAGATTCCTTCCAGCTCTAACTCTACAATCTGTCTGAAATTGCAATAAAATGATTAAAAAATGGTAATAGAGCCAAATAATATATACAATAATGATATAAACAAAAATAGTTCTAAAAAGCAGCTGAAAACAGATTAATTGCAAAGACCAATATTGATACAATTCCATTCTATCAGATATTAAAGGAGCAATTAATTTTGATATTTCATAAGCTGTTTACAAAAGCAGGAAAAGAATTCTACCAAATTTCTTCTATGATACCTATCCAGAAAGAGACAAATCAGAAAAAGAAAACTATAGACCAATTTCCTTAATGAATATTGATGAAAATTTTTGAATGAAATATTATCAAACAGACTTTGACAAACCAGCACAAAATTTATGCATTATAATCAAGTGGAATTTTTATAAAGAATACAAGACTGGTTCGAATTTAGGAAAACAACAGATATAATAGACTGTATTAGTTAACAAAAACAATCCAAAAATCATGACTATATCAATAGATACAGAAAAATATTTTTAAAATATACACTTATTCCTGTTTTAAAAAACTAGAAATCATAGGAATAAAGAACTTTTCTTCAATATAATAAGTAGTATCTAGTTAAATCAAGCGTCAGCATTATATGTAATGGAGATGAACTAAAGTCTTTTCCAATAACATCAGAGGGCAAAACAAGGATGTCTGTCACCTGTACTATTGTTTAACACAGTGCTAGATATACTGATAAGATAAGAAAAAGAAAAAAAAAGAATGAGCATATTCAAAGAGGAAAAAAAAATTATTGCTTTTTGCAAACTATATAATCTACATAGAGAACCCTAAGAGTCAACTAAAAATTAACTGAAATAATAAATTCAGCAATGTAGCAGGACATAAAAATACCCCCAAAAATCATCAGACTTTCTACATATTGCCAATAAAACCCAGCAGGAAGTAGAAATTTCATTCAAAATAACTAGCATATTTAGGAGTCCAACACATAAAACTATAAAACAATCTTTAGAGAAATAAAGACCTAAATAAATAGAGATATTAACTGCTTATAGCTGAGGCATTCTGATATAATTTTTTAAAATCATATAAATCAGTTTATTTATTCAGTGCCATGCCAGTTATACTTCCAAAGGATTACTTCAAAGAGCTAGATAATGACAAAATACATCTCAAGGAACAAAAGGTCAAGATTCTCAAGAGAAATAATCATTTCTTAAAAGTAGGAGGGTGGAAAGCCCAGAAGCACCAAATCTCAAAGCAGTAATCATCAAAACTCTTAAAAAACAGAAAAATTGACTGGTGGAATGATTTGGGTATTCAACTTAAGGAAGCAAACAAATACAGTAATTTAGTGTTAGAGAAATTCAAAGAGTACCAGTACAGGGTTAAGGACTCATTCAACAAAACAGAAACTTCTGGGAAAAGGAGTTTTCAAAGGAAGAAATCCAAGCTATCAACAGTCATATGAAGAAATACTCCAACTCATTAATAATTAGGGAAATTTAAATTAATCAGCTCTGCAGTTCCACTTCACATGTGTCAGATTGGAAAAGATGAGTAAGAGGGAAAATGACAATTGCTGGAGGAGAGGCACATTAGTGCATTGTTAGTAGAATTATGAATTGTTCTAGTACCATTCTGCAAAATGATTGGGAACTATGCCCCCCAAAATCACTAAATTATGCATATCCTTTGATCCAATACTACTAGTTTTGGGATTTTTTTAAAAAGGAAAAAGGTGCACATGTACAACAATATTCATCCCAGGGGTGGAGCCAAGATGGCGGAGTAGAAGGACGCACGTTTATGAGCTCCGAAACCAAAGCCCATAGAATTAATGTAAAAAAGAGACCCCCATAACTTCTGGACCACTAAAAGGTGTGTAGAAACGGAGTGGAAGAGATTTCCGTGCCAGAGAGCCCTGAAGAGCCGTCCCCGGGGTCCGTCACGCCCCGGAAAGCGGACCCCACCCCAGCGTGGCCTTGGCCGTGGCCCCAGAGAAGCTGACCCGAGCAGGCTTCAGAGACAGAAGCTCCAGCAGCCGGGAAAGTCCCTCTGCCCACAGAAGCTACAGGTCAGTGAGAGAGGCTGGGCTGGAGGAGGGGAGCGGAGAGTCTCCGTGACTCGGGCCCCCTCGGGAGGAAGCGGCAGCAGAGACGGGGGCAGGAAGCAGCAGAGGCAGAGGCGTGGGCGGCAGCTGAGGCGGCAGCGAACCGGGACTCAGGAATCCCCCAGCAGCAGGCAGGATCTTCATTACGGAAGGTCTCTGCATAAAACCTGAGGGAGCTGAGCCTGGAAGACGGCCCTGCCCCCACCCACTCTATTACTGAAGGCCTCTGCATAAAGCCCCTGAGGGAACTGAGCCTAGGAGGCGGGGCCCCCCACCCCGTCCCCACCCACTCCGTTCCTGAAAGTCTCTGCATAAAGCCCCTGAGGGAGCTGAGCCTGGGAGGCGGCCCTGCCCCCACCCCAGCACCTGAACTAAAGCTTGCCGCGGAAAGCCCATTTGAATCTCAGAGGCCAAGCACTAGCTGGGCAGATCCAGGCGGGGGTGGAAAGGAAACTCAGAAGTCAAGTAACTGGCTGGGAATATGACTAGAAAAGGGAAGAAAAATAAGACTATAGAGAGTTTTTTCCAACAAATGCAAATGATCCCAACCTTCGGATCTGACGAAGATGAGGACGTATTCTTGCCATCAGGGAAAGACGTGGAGGGCGGGGCCTCAGTACCCCAGACACCCCAGGGGGAGGTCAGGTGGGCTCAGGCCTTGGAAGAGCTCAAAAAGGATTTTGAAAAGCAAGTTAGACAGGTGTAGGAAAAACTGGGAAAAGAAATGACAAAGATGCAAGAAAAGTATGAAAAACAGGTCAATACCTTGGTAAAGGAGACCCAAAAAAATGCTGAGGAAATTAACACCTTGAAAAATAGGCTCACTCAATTGGCAAAAGAGGTTCAAAAAGCCAATGAGGAGAAGAATGCATTCAAAAGCAGAATGAGCCAAATGGAAAAAGAGGCTCAAAAGCTCACTGAATTTAATAGTTCTCTCAAAATTAGAATGGAACAGATGGAGTCTAATGACTTTACGAGAAACCAAGAAATCACCAAACAAAACCAAAAGAATGAAAAAATGGAAGAGAATGTGAAATATCTCATGGGAAAAACAACTGACCTGGAAAATAGATCCAGGAGAGACAATTTAAAAATTATGGGACTACCTGAAAGTCATGATCAAAAAAAGAGCCTAGACATCATCTTCCATGAAATTATCAAGGAAAACTGCCCTGACATTCTAGAACCAGAGGGCAAAATAAGTATTGAAAGAATCCATCGATCACCACCTGAAAGAGATCCAAAAAGAGAACCTCCTAGGAACATTGTGGCCAAATTCCAGAACTCCCAGCTCAAGGAAAAAATCTTGCAAGCAGCTAGAAAGAAACAATTCCAGTACTGTGGAAATACAATCAGGATAACCCAAGATCTAGCAGCTTCTACATTAAGGGATCGAAGGGCGTGGAATAGGATATTCCAGAAGGCAAAGGAACTAGGACTCAAACCAAGAATCACCTACCCAGCTAAACTGAGTATAATACTTCAAGGGAAAATATGGTCTTTCAATGAAACAGAGGACTTTCAATCATTCTTGATGAAAAGACCAGAGCTGAAAAGAAAATTTGACTTTCAAACACAAGAATGAGAAGAAGCATGAAAAAGGAAACAGCAAAGAGAAGTCTTAAGGGACTTACCAGAAGTGAACTGTTTACATTCAGACAGGGAAAGACAATATTTCTAACTCTCAAAACTTTTCAGTATCTGGGTAGTTGGTGGGACCACACATACACATGTACACGCACGCACACACATACATACACATACAGAGACAGAGAGCACAGATTGTACTGAATAGGATGGGACCATACCTTAAAAGAAATTAAGGTAAATGGTGAGAGAGAAATGTAGTGGGAGGAAAGAGGGGGAAATGGAAGGGGGTAACTATATGTCATTTAAGAGGCAAGTAGGAGATTTTTTTAGTGAAGGGAAAAAGAGGAGAGCTGAGAAAAAAAAAAAACAATATTCATCCCAGCTCTCCTTATAGTAGTGATAATCCAGAAACAAAAGAGGGACACATTATTGAGGAAATATCTAAACAAACTTGGGTAAATGAATATAATGGCATATTATTACATCACAAGAAATGATGAAAAAGATGGTTTCACAGAAAACTGATGAGACGTGTATGAATTATTGCAGGGTGAAGTGTACATAACTAAGAGAAATATTTATATAGTATAAAGAAAAACAGCTTAAGAATTCTGATCAATTCAATGACCAATCACAACTCCAAAGGACCAATGATGAAACAAGCAAGACACCTCCCATCAGAGGGGTGATAGGATCCCTTTTGAACATGGAAAATATATGTATTTATTTTCCTTGACCAGATTTCTTTTCTGTAAGGACTATGCCTTTTTTTATTAGAAAGGGAAAAGATGAAGAGGATAAAGACTTGCTGGAGAGAGAGGAGTTATCAATAAGTGTTGCCAAAAGAAGAAAAAGATCATTGAAGCATTTTCCAATGCACAGAAGAGAAGGAAGCACAGACAAGCAGGTTAACTTTGAAAGTAATATGGTGAATTTATTATGGCTTTAAAAAAAGAATACACTCTACATTACAGAGATTTATGGTTTTGTTTTCATATGTAATCTCTTTTTTGCTTCTACTTCATATATAAAAATATTCTTTTTATTGTTATTCTTTATATTCAGAATAAAAGACATTTTTTTAAAAAAAGACTTATCGTGATGCCAAAAAACAGATGATGAAACATATTTTCCCAGAAGCAGATCGATGGCACAGTGGCTAGAGCACTGAGCCTAGAGACAATTCAATCCAGCCTCTTAGCTTTGTGACTTAGAGCAAGTCATTTAATCTCTATCTGCCTCAGTTTCTTCATCTGTAAAGTGGGGATAACAATTGCATCTCCCAGGTATATTGTGAGGATCAAATGACATAATATTTGTAAAGTGCCTAGCACAATGTCTAACATATAGCACATGCTTAATAAATATTTGTTTCCTTCCTTCTCTCCCTCCTCATTTATTCTTTCTATATTCTTTCCATCCTTCCTTTTTCACTTTTTTTCTTCCTCCTTCCCTCCTTCCCTTCTTCCTCCTATCTTTTCTTCTTTCTTTCCTCCCCAGAGGACCCCTATGATGTCTTTCTAGCTCTCAGTAGAGAGGTAAGGGGATACAGGGTTGGGGGTTTACAAATGCTGTCAGATGCAGCCACCTCATCAAACAGTTGTATAATAGATTTTCTTTGTCACTAGGAAGGTTTTCCTGAAGTAGGGGTGGGGATCAGTAAATGGTTGTAATATTTTAAAAAGTCATCAATAGAATCCTTTAAAACAAATTATGGGATGGCCTACTTGATCAGGAACAAAGGAGGAAAGTTTAAAAGAAATATTATGAGTTGGTATATGTGAAAAGTGGAAGGACTGCAAGAGAGGTCGTGGAAGAATTGTTTCATGATAGTCAAGACATGAGGGTTAGAAAATGCCTTTTCAGACACTTAACCATTAGCCAAACTGGGCCCAAGGGGCTTCAGTGAAAAAGATAGTTTAGCAAATTCAGGCATCATAGGGTAGTGTTTTTTTAGAAGTATTTTCATTCCAACCCTATTTCTTTACTATTTTTAATTTTATTTTTTCAATCAATAAGCACTTATTCTCTCTTGTCAATTCCCCTTTCTCACTGGGAAAAAACTATTGTAATAAATATACATAGCCAAATAAAACAAATTCCTGAATCGGTCATGTCCAAAAATGTGTGTACATATGTGTATGTATACATATATATGATAAAAAATATATGTCTAAAATAAGATGCTTATTCTACATCTTGAGTCCGTCACCTCTCTGTCAATAGGTGGGTAGCATGCTTCGTCATCAGTTCTCTGGAGTCATATTACAATGAGAAGAGTTCTTCATTCTCTCAAAGGTGTCTTTGCGTGCTGCTGTTTAGAGTATAATTTATTCTTCTAGTTTTGCTCACTTCCCTCTAGTTTCATACATAACTTCCCAGACTTCTCTGAAACCATCTCTTTCATCACATCTCATGGCACAATAGTATCCCATTACACACATCTGACTCTTCTCCTATGATGAATCTAGGGCACACACTCTTGGGGTCTTCTTTGCTTAGCCACAAGGAAGGGAAAGGAAGACATAAAATCAGGTACCAAGAAGGTGAGGGGAACTTGGTATCTCATAACAGGGAGCAGAGATCAAGGAAGAACAGAAGAGAATTAAAGTAACTCATCTATATCTTGTTTTTAAGATTTATGAAGCGATATAAAGATCCAGGACAATTCTGAAGGACCTATAATGAAAACGATATCTACCTCCAGAGAAAGAACTAACGGAGTCTGGTGCAGACCAAACCATACTGGGTTGTTTTTTTTTCTTACTTTCTTTATTTTTCTTGGAGTTTTTTGTCTGTATTTTCTTTCACAACATGACTAATACGGAAATATGTTTTGCATCATTGCACATGCATAAACTTCATCAAATTGCTTGCCTTCTCAATGAAGGAAGAGGAGAGAAGGTAGGAAACAATTTGGAACTCAAAATTGCAAAAAAAAAAAAAAAAAAAAAAAAAAGTTAAAAAATTTTATATACCATTGGAAAAAAATAAAATATTTAAACTTTTAAAAAAGATTTATAAATTGTTTTCCTCAAAACAAGCTTGTGGCATAAACATTGGGAGTATTACTATTCCCATTTTATAGATGAGAAAATTAAAGTTCATGTGACTTGCTGAATCAGGAAGCTCCCTAGTTGCCTGTATGATTCTAGAGCTTTATCCACATTCCTACTTTATCACTAGTTGATTAAACATCTCTCTTTACTCCACTAAAAAGGGAAATGATTAAGAGTATATTCCTGTCTTTTGTGCCCAATCGCTTTAAAATAATACTAATGATAACAATTCCAGGACAGTCAGAAACTGTCCAACCCTGAGCATGTGTTCATATCTTCTATCTCACAAACCAATTTTCCTTCTACTCTTGCTCCTGTCTAGAGGAACCTCCAGGCCAAAACCAAAGGTCTCCTGGATCAGCTATGAGGAACTGAGTTCTCAGAAAGTTGTCATGGTTAGCACTGTCCATGACCTCTGGGTTTCATCCTCTGTACTGCCTTACCTCACTACTTCTCAAGTGTCTTTTTTTCCCCTCAGGGAAAAAAAAAACTTTTCTACTTGAAGTAATGCAACATATCATTTTTCCCTCAATGATCCCAAGTCCCAACTCCAGATTCTGACTCAATCTTGGGATCTGGCAAGTGAGACCCTTTTTCTGAAAGCATTAGAAGAGTTTATTCGACTCTTTCTCTCTTTAAACAATCCAGCAAACTTTGTTAGAAGGAGGCACTCTAGTGAATCTCTTACAGGACAGTCTGAGATTTTACTTCCTTCAGTAATTCCTCATTGGGAGAAAGTCATGCATGTTTGAATGGCCTGCCCACATAGATTTCTTTCTTTTTTTTTTTTTTTTTTTTGAGGAAATCAGGATTAAGTACTTGCCCAGAGTCACCCAGCTAGTAAGTGTCTGGGGCTGGATTTGAACTTGGGTTCTCCTGACTCCAGGGCTGACCATCCAATGCACCACCTAGCTACCACTGCATGTAGATTTCTAAGAAACAGTGGATTGGAATATCAACTAGGAAATCTTACTACTCAGGAAAATGACAAGAATCCACCTCATTTTGATTCAGAGATGTGCAGGCAAATGTTTAACAACCGCCTCTCCAGGAAAAAAGTACATATAACACACTTATAAGTTGAATCTACACAATTAACCTTTTTTCCATCACTTTCTTAAATCTAGATAATTGACACAATAACAAATCTAGTCCTGATGGGTAGTATTTTTTGATTCCTAAGGGGTGAATACTTACACTAAAAATTTAACAATCTGCTCTCCCATTTAAACTGTCTCCAGAACATCCCTGTCTCTTCAGTATTTACCAGAGCACTGCTGAGTGAGGAACTCTCAAAATTATGCATACTCACAGTTCTGTTGACATAGGCATAACGAATTAACCTGGAGTATTACGGAGAGATGCTGTCCTAATCTTGATGGAGTCCCTCAAGAAAACATTGTCCTTTGGGAGATCCAAAAGATACTCTCGATCAGTGTTATCCAACTCAAATACAAGGGAGGCTACTATACCTTAAATAAAGATTCCTACAAGGACCTCCTGACTTAGAAAACCACATGCTTATATTATCTGTGTTTTATCATATTTTTATTTATTTTTTAAAATATTCCCAATTACATTTAATCCATTTTAGCAATGTGTTTGACACCTCTGCTCTGGGGCACACTCCTTTTCTTTATGATATAAAAATGAGTGGCTTAAAGAGAGAAGGAAAGAAAAATGTAGCAGGCCTTTCTAGCTACCCTTGAATAGTAGGTCCCAGACTGCATGGAAGGATATCATAGAAAAGAAACAGTGGCTAAAGGAGAGATGATGCTGGATGATCTCTGCAGTGGCAGCTGCCAAAAACTGATTCTCTCAAATGACTTACCTGAAAGAGTCAAGCAACAACGTGGCATAAGTACAAAGATTCGGTGATTTGAATTCAGAGCACCTGACTTTGTATCCCAGCTCAGATAAGCCCTATCTCTGTAAGCTTAGGTTAGTCACTACATTTCTCAGATTCTAGTCCACCTTGTTCCTCACCTGTAAAATGACAGGGTTTCTGACAAGAGATGAAGGATTGGAGGTACAGATTAAGACATGTTGTGTTTGGATGTGGCCAACGAAGGAATTTGTAGCCAGTTTTTTGTTTGCTTTCTTTAATAATGAAAAAAATGCAAGGAGGTTCTAGGGAGAGAAGGTAAATTTTCACTGAATAAAAAATAAAATGTTACTTAAAAATGAAGTGATTACATTGTAAAATAAAATAAAATGAAGAATTAAGACAAGATTAGCTTCTAAAATCCCTTTCAGCTCTAAATCTGAGTCTCTGAGAGTTGCCTGGGGCATGGAGAAGTTAAGTAACTTATCCTAGGTCACAAAGTCAGAACAGGGCAAAGGGTGAACTTGAACCCAGGTCTACTGTGGCTCTGAGGCCAGCTCTCCATGCACAATCCCACACAGCCTCTCAGTGAGCAAGAAAGGTCATGAAAAGCCCTCCAGCCCCAGATTTCAGCATCAAGCTAAATTTGTCTTTGCTCAGATCTAATGGTATGTCATGGAGAAATCTCCTTTGGTAAAAAGAGACAAATGCCGTTCTGAGTCTCTCAGGGTTCCTGTCCATCTGCTTGGTCCCTGCCAAGAGTTTAGCATCTCCAGGCCTTGATGGAGGTCAGTACTCTTCTCCACTGCAGCCCCAGCAGGAGTGAACCCGTTCAAAGCCCCAGAAAGAACCCTGCCTGAGCTGACTGCATGAAGGTTTTATTACCACTACCCCCTTGCCAGGCAAGTCAGAACAAGCTTTCCAAGCCAAGTGATGGATGTTCACAGGGAACCCGTGGGAGTTATTAATATTCATGTTCCAGTCACACTTTTGCAAGTAGTAGAAGCTTGTTTCCTGTAACACATCATTAAGCGAGGAAAACAAGTGACCTCCTGGAGCTTTGGGGCATCTGAGGAGAAGCTACTGTGACACAGGAGATAGTGTGGGGCATAGGGACCAGGTGAGGGGAGAGATCATCAGTCTTCCCTCCTTGCTATCTCACAACAGACCATCTTGGTTAATCTCCCTAGACAAGCCCACTCGTTGCCATCATTATACTTTTAGGGAGATCAGTAAAATGCAAAGGGGGCCACCTGAGATTATGAGTTTGAGAATGAAGATTGGGGCCTGGGACATTCTGATGAACTTTCCCACCTCCTCCAGAAGCCCCTTGTGTGACTGGTCAATGATATGCCTTACAGGGCCAAAATAACAATATGACAGGATAGAGAGAATGTTGGAATTGAAGTCAGGCAGTTCTGGGTTCAACTTTATCTCAAATGTTTTGAAGCTGTATAACTCTGGACAAGTCAATTGACCACTCTGATCATCAGTTTCCTCATGTGTACAGTGAACAAATTTTATACACACAAGTCTGTGCGTACCTACACATGAGCATGCCTGTATATCTAATAAAGGGGCTGCCCCCCACATGTAACATGGCGGGGCATCATTGTGTGGCTCAAAAGGAGGTAGAATAGACATCTCTAGTCTCTTTTTCTCCCATGTTTCACCAAGGAAGACTTCAATTCTTGCCAGGAGGAAAAGTAGAAGGTTGAGACCATCTGCTTGGCCACCATGCTCTCCTCAGAGAGAGGGGTTATCAGGTTAGAATTATATTTAACAGCTCCCTTAGATATTATTAGTCTAGGCGATATAATTTTCTGGTTCAATCTAACTTCTGGTGACTGTTTCATTAATGGGGGAAGAATAACCACAAGTTTTCTATCGAAGACTTGGTTCACACCAAATACTGATTCTACAATGAATAAAATAAACACACACACACAGCAAATTTCAAATAAAACCATTTATTCAAGTCCATAGCAAGATAGAAATCAGAGGAAATAAATATAGGAGAATATATACTAGACAATATGGAACTATACCATTGGAAGAAAGGCAACTCACTGAGAGAGAGAGAGAGAGAGAGAGAGAGAGAGAGAGAGAGAGAGAGAGAGAGAGAGAGAAAGAGAGAGACTGAGTTCTGTATTTCAACCAAGGGGAAATTCCCCAAAGTCTCTAGTATAACAATATGGGCATAGGGACATGATGGACACTGCCAGCTCCTTTCACATCAGCTTCTTCCCAAGTCTTTTCCTTCAGCAACCTGAAGTGGGGTTGGTATCAACCATCTCTTTCAAAGCTGGAAGCCAGAATCACCCAAAGTAACTAAAGAGATCACAAAGAGCCCAGCTTTGTCCACTTCCATATTCTCAGAACTGTCCAATCCTTCACATAGGGCTGGGACATTGATCTCCATCAATAAGGAGACAATGCTAACAATCTGGAGAGCAATTTGGATCTATGCCCAAAGGTCTATACAAGTCTACATGCCCTTTGATCCAGTAATAGTACTGCTAGGTCTGTATCTCAAAGAGATTTTAAAAAAAGGAAAAGGACTTGTACAAAAATATTTATAGCAGTTATTTTTTTATGGTGGCTAAGAATTGGAAATCAAGGTGATGCCTAACAATTAGGGAATGGTTGTACAAGTTGTAGTACATGGAAGGGAATATTATTGTGATGGAATGCTATCATGCTATAAGAAATGGCCAGCAGGATGATTTTAGAAAAATCTTAAAAGACTTACATGAATTGATGCAAAGTAAAGTGAGCAGAACCAGGAGAGACCATTGTACACAATAACAGCAATATTATACAGTGAAGAATCATGAATGACAGCTATTTTCAACAATACAAAGAGCTAAGACAATCCCAAGGACTCATGATGAAACATACTATAGACCTTCAGAGAAGGAACCGATATTATCTGTATAGAAACTAAAACATACTATTTTTTACTTTCTTTTTTCTAATCTTCTTGTACAAAATGATTAATGTGGAAATGTTTTACATGATTGCTTACCATGGAACTCAGGGAGTGGGAGGAGGAAGAAATAGGAGGGATAGTATTTGGAGCTCAAAACTTTTTTTAAATGCAAAAAAAATTGTTTTAACATTTTTAAAATAAGAGTGTTATATTAATGGGCTTTGAGATTTGAGTTGCATATGTACCATAGGTATGTATGTCTACATATGTGCCTATATACATATAGGCACACATGTGTATATATATACATGCACACATACAATGCTCTTTATAAACCCTAAGCGGCTATATAAATATCTGCTATCATTACCAGCAGCAGCATTAGGAATAAACATTTATTAAGTATTTATTGTATCACATGAAGTGATGTTATTAAGAACTTACTAGAGCCAGGTCAGGATGATAAATCAAGTTATATGAATTTAAGCAAAGAATCCAAGCCCTCAATGAGTTTCCATTCTAAAGGGTGGAGCTAAAAAGGATGAAGGGGTGAGGATTCAATGGGAGGACAGGTACCCATAGGACACGTTGGAGAAAGTCTTGTGGAGTTTAAGTCAGCAATGCCACCTGGATGGGGATGAGTATTCTCCCAGCTACCCTTCTGACTCTCCCAGATTTTCGCACCTTGACTCAACTTTGGTACTTATACATCATCAAAATACTCAGTATTTTCACCCTTGAACTTCCCAGGCCTTGTCTCCATGGGACATCCCTCTGCCATGGCAACCTCCTTCCCCCACTGGTAAGTTCCTCTAGCATACTTCTGACTCTGCAGACTCTCCCACCAAGCCCCCAGGGGAGTTCCTTCTCCTTCCTCCCACCACCACTTTTCAGCTCCCTTTTATGCATTACATTCTTTCATTAGAAAGTGAGCTTCTTAGGGCAGGGTTGATCTTTCTTCTTGCTTGTATTTGCATCCTTAGTGCTTAGCACAGTACCTAGCACATTGTAATTGATTAATAAATACTCATTGCCCATCTATTGGCCGCTTGCTGAGAAATAAGGCATTACAATGAGCTTTATCTGTGAGAAAAGGGCACTACTGGATACCACCATCTCCAAGTAAGGGATGTGGTTCCCATGACTACAGGTTGCCACAAAATAAAAGATACGCAGGTTGCCAGGGATGCCTGGTCAATACCCAGAGATGAAGGAAAGACATATATCAGAGATAGAGTAACCTAGCCTTAGAAATAATAACCAATCGTAGTAAAGGCAGAGGATAAGAACAAACCTCATGACTCCAAATACAAAGAAAACACCATACCACATTTCCTCCTTCTCCGAATTTAAGTATGTGGAAGTAAAGGGCAGCAAAGGAGTCCACCAAAAGCAAAATAAAACAAACAATTGGGGAAAAACTATAGATATTCAAAGGAGATGAAAGTTAAAGGAGATCTGTCATTATAATGGCATAGAAATAGAATAAAGAATCTCAAAGTAGGTGTTTTTGGTAGAAAGGAAGCCCTCCCACATGCTTATAAGTATGCATTTAGCCTATACAAGAAGAACCCTGAGGAGGGAGAACTCATCACCTCTGAAGGCCAATCATGGAACTTTGGACAGCTTGTCACCAGCAGGAAGTTTTTCCCAACATCAAATTTACATTTGGCCCTTTGAAACTTTCACTCATTGCTCTTGATTCTACCCTCTGAGAACAAGTAGGACAAGCCTAATATCTCTTCTATGTTTTCACTTAATTGTTCAGTTCTGTCCAACCCTTTATGACCTCATTTGGGGTTTTCATGGTAGAGAAAATGGAGTATGTTGCCATTTTCTTCTCTAGCTAATTTTTTACAGATGAGGAAACTGAAGCAAACAGGATAATGTGATTTGTCCAGGGTTACACAGCTAATAAGTGTCTAAGGCCACTTTTGAACTCAGACTCTCCTGATTCCAGGCCTGGTGCTCTATCCACTGTGCCACCTAGTTGTACCATCTTCTTACAGGACGGTCTTTTAAATAAATATATGAACACAGAACTCATGTAGCCCCGAAATTCTCTCCTCTTCAGCCAAAAAGTCCACAATTTCTTTAGCAAATCTTCATATGACATGGACTTAAGATCCTTTACATCCTAGTTGCCATCTCTGGCTGCTCTCCAATATATTAATATCCTTAAACTGTGGTATTCAAGAAATGAATATCTTCCACAGTTCAGATGTGCCCCAAGCACATCATCACTAACTTACTTCTGACTCTGTTGTCCACCATGGTAGTTATGCCTCCCTGCTTTATGCCTTCTGCAAGTCCAATACCCAAGTCATCTATGGTTTTATTAAAGTCACTAATACGAATGGGAACCAGTACAGAACCAAGAGCAGATCTCTGGGGCACTCTAATGGAGACCTCCTTGCTTCATTGTCATTAAGCCATTAATAGGCACTCTTTGTGTTCAGTCATTCTACCAGTTCCAAATCTCTCCAACTGTATTTCCACCTAGTCTACATCCATCCACACCACACACACAAATATGAGATACTTTCTCAAATGATAAGCATCCTCCTGATCTACCAGTTTAATAGTCCCTTCCAAAAAAGAAAAAAGAAAGTTAGTCTGTAATGACCAGTTCATAAAGAAGCCATAACCACTCTTTATAGTCTGTGCTTTCCTTTCTAGATATTATTCCCTATCTCTTTAATGATGCATTCTGGGATTTTCCTAGTTCTCAAAGTTAAGCCCCCCCAGTCTATAATTTGCAGGATCTGCTCTTTTCCCTTTTTTCAAAAAAACTATGCCAGTGTTTGTTCTTTTCCAGTCTTTTGATACCTCTTCTGTTTTCCAAAATATTTCAAATATTAACGGCGATAACATATTCCAGATGAATTATAACATTCACTGGTTCAATAATAAAATTCAGACAGAAAAAAAGATATAAATAAGGAGAAGAATTGAGTAAATGAAGCCTTCTTACAAATGGGGGCCATATAACCCAACGGATTCTACTAAAGTAAGAATGGGCCCATATATATCATCTCAGTTTTTGTAGGAGCAAAATAATGTAAATGAAGCGAGTATCCATCCTATACAATGGTGGTATATTGACAAATTTGAATATTAATGCATCCTGAGAAAAATATGGCAAAACTAAAGAATTTAGGGAAATGTGGGAAGACATATGAACTGATGCAGAGATAAACAGGATCAGGAACACAATTTGTACAATGACCACAATAATATAGTAATATTAAATATTAAATTAAATAAAGCCTCAACCAATCTTCACTTCAGAAATCTGCTGGTAAACATTTCTCTTTCCTCTAGGCAGAAATAGACTTTCTGCCCAGAAAAATAGAAAAAGTCAGTTTCCTCATCTCCAAAACATGGGGTTGGGAAAAATAAATTCTAAGGCCTTTACTGTTGCTGAGGTTCTAAGTATAAACTCACATTAAACTGTTCTAAGATATACTACAGGAAATCAAAGACATCTAGGTGATGCAGTGGGGAGAGTGTAGGACTTGTAGAAAACCTACTGTTCTATTCCTGCCTCAGGCGCTTACGACCTGTGTAACCCTTGCTATGATGACGTTCATTACTTTTATTAGGTACTTAACTAGACTTCTTACTCTTTAGGCTAGACTTAAAGAAAGAATGTACAAGACTTTTTATATGTTTTTCCATTTTCTACTTCATAGAAAATGTTAACATAAAAGTGAACAAAAAAGTTACTTTGACTTGAACCTTTCTAATATAAGCTATTGCCTTTAGAGCCCCTCTTTAAAAGCAGACAGAAATGTGGAGCCAAACTGTTAGGGACTTTCATTATTGAAAGAGTAGACTAAGATAAATAATATATGATCCTTGTCTTCAAGAAACCAACAGAAAGAAGCCAATAGAAAAAGAACTACATAATAACTAAATTCAATAGAGCACAAGGATTTAGAAAAAGAAAGCTCATCTAAGCCAACAAACATACAAATATAAAACAAGTCTGATGATAATAAAGCAAAACCAATTTAAATCATAGCACTCATCAAAACAAGGGCAGCTAAGTGGCTCAGTTAAAGACTGCCAGATCTGGCGTCAGGAAGACTCATCTGGGCAAGTCACTTAACCCTGTTTGCCTCAATTTCTTCATCTGTAGAATGAGCTGGAGAAGGAAATAGCAAACCACTCTAGTATCTTTGCCAAGAAAACTTTAAATGGGGTCATGAAGAGCCAGACACAACTGAAACAAGTGAACAATAACCTATCAAAACATTTTCAACTAGATTGTGCTCTTCTGTCTTTAATACTCTTTAGAATTCTCCCACCCCTACGCATAAATCAGCAGAGGGCTGGCTCCTGCTGGCTTGTGGACATGTCAGCATCTGAGTGGTATGCTGGGGAATTGGTTCGATAGTAGTTTGTTGGAAAGTTTAGGGACAGTAATGCTCAGAGGGAGGAGCACTGACGCATCTCTCAAGGTCACTGTCAGGTCTATGAATATGTAATATCATAAATAAAGAATTAATATTGAAGCTGATGCATCAGACTTCAAGGCAACGAGGTGATGCCTACAAAACAAAACCTTTCACTTAAAATTTCAGAATATAAATTGCAAGGAAGAAAACAAAAATAAGGAAACAATGGTCGTTACCAAATAATCAAGTCTGAATTGACTTAAGCAATGTCACAGAATAACACAAAAAAAAGATTGCTGCTGCTTCATAGATAAAATTTCCTTGAGGAAAATTGATGTATTTAAGTAGTAAACCTGCTTTTTTTTAGTTCAGAAAATGTTTTCCTCAAGAAACTATTACTAAATATGCTTAAGTACCCTGTAAGCTCTAAATACAATAATAATGTAAGGTGTATCAATATAGTCTAAGAAATCAGGGTTCCAAGAGAAATACTTCTCAATTAAGTCCAGAGCTATAACTAGGGTAGGGCAATCAGGGCTTTGTCACAAAGGAATCAAAATTGAGAGAGTACTGACAGAACTTGTGCTTGTTTAGCAGCTAAAGACAACAGAGTTTAGCACCCAGTTAGCAAGAATAATTATATCAAATAAGAAGCCAACAGACAGTGTGCTTCCTCTACCTGGTAAGCTCCTTTTCAACCAGTACCCACCCTGCTCTCTACTCTTGAGCCATGTTGTTTTGTTTCCACAGGGTCTCTGCCCCACTCCCTACTGAATTTGTATTAATTAATTATTGTATAATATTTTCACATTGTAAATTTAAAGGTTAATTTGAAGAAACTTGTGCTTCATTTAGGAGTAGCAATTGCCAACATTTCTAGTTATGCCTCTGGTGAGGGCTGATTTTTAGCAACTAGGAAGACTTGAAAGAGAAGAAAGGGGGTGTTAGGGAAGAGTACACACAGAATAGAATCAGCGAAGGATGTTGATCTCAAAAAACTCCAGAGCACATTGGAGTATCAAGAATCATGACAAAGGGTATTGCAAAGATTCAGGGCAATAGAGCACATGAGAATATTTGACCATATTGGCTGCAAAGATAGCATGCCATTATACAAAGTTGACAACTTGGCCAAGAAAACACACAAAAGATTATACTCAAGCATGTCAATTGGGAGAAAAATGGATGACAAAGTGTAGGTTAAAACATGAGACAGTGGACAGAAGGGTTTAGAACTAGAACACCAAAGAAGACATCATCACAGAAAAAGAGCCTGAGGAGCACACAATGAGGCAGGTGGAAGCATCACAAAACTCACAGTTTGCAGAAAAACAGGATGAAACATAAAAGGAATAGCTTATAAATAGTTTGGATTTTTATTCAAGAGTATTGCTTTTTAAATCTCTAAAGTTCAACTTCAGAGGGACAGAGCCAAGATGGCAGTGTAGAAGCAGGGCCTTCCTAGAGCTCTCCCTCCAAACCCCCCAAAAAACCTGTAAAATATTACACTAGACAAATTCTAGAGCAGCAGAAGTCACAAAAGGAGAGACAAGCAAATTTCCAGTCTAAGATAATCTGAAAGATCAACAGGAAGGATCTATGTACCAGAATGGGAGAAGAGTGTAGTTCCGTGTGGGACTGTGCCCACACAGACAGAGCTGAAGCAGGCCTTAGGGGACTGAATCACTGGTGGCAGCTGCAGTTTTCAGATGTCTCAACCCACAAATGGCAAAGACAGTTTCAAAGGTCAGTGGGAATGTTCTCTCACCTGACTGAGAGGGGAGCATGGTCTGGCCCCAGCCCCATCCTCAGCCCCACAGTGGCAGCAGCCACTGCTAAAACAGTGGCTGCTTCTGGAACCCTATATATAACAAAGAGCTCAAAAGTCAGGTAATTGGCTGGAAAAATGAGCAAATTGGGGGGGGAAAGAAACAGATCATAGATTCTTCTTACTTTGTTGGTGAAGGGGTTTTTTCTTACATCATTGGTGACAAGGAAGATCAAAACATACAGCCAGAAAAAGACAATAAAGTCAGAGCTCCTACATCCAAAGCCTCCAAGAAAAATATGAATTAGTCTCAGACTATGGAAGAGCTCAAAAAGAATTTTGAAAATCAAGTTAGAGAGGTGGAGGAAAAATTGGAAAGAGAAATGAGAGAGATGCAAGAAAATCATGAAAAGCAAGTCAGCAACCTGCTAAAGGAGACCCAAAAAAATGGTGAAGAAAATAACACCCTTAAAAATAGGCTAACTCAATTGGCAAAAGAGGTTCAAAAACCCAATGAGAAGAAGAATGCTTTAAAAAGCAGAATTAGCCAAATGGAAAAGAAGGTTCAAAAGCTCACTGAACAAAATAGTTCTTTAAAAGAGAGAGTGGAGTTCAGGGAAGCTAATGACTATGAGATAAACCAAGAAGTTAGAAAACAAAAACCAAAAGATTGAAAAAATAGAAGATAATATGAAATGTCTCATTGGAAAAAACAACTGACCTGGAAAATAGATCCAGGAGAGACAATTTAAAAATTATGGGACTGCCTGAAAGTCCTGACCAAAAAAGAGCCTAGATATCACCTTTCATAAAATTATCAAGGAAAATTTCCCTGATATTCTAGAACCAGAGGGCAAAATAAATATTTAAAGAATCCACCAATCACTTCCTGAAAGAGATCTAAAAAGAGAAACTCATAGGAACATTGTAGCCAAATTTCAGAGGTACCAGGTCAAGGAGAAAATATTGCAAACAGCTAGAAAGAAACAATTCCAGTACTGTGGAAATACAATCAGGATAACACAAAATCTAGCAGCTTCTACATTAAGGGATTGAAGGGCATGGAATATGATATTCCAGAAGTCAAAGGAACTAGGACTAAAACCAAGAATCACGTACCCAGCAAAACTGAGCATAATAAATACTTCAGGGGAAAAAAAGGTCTTTCCACGAAATAGAGGACTTTCAAGCATTCTTGATGAAAAGACCAAAGCTGAAAAGAAAATATGACTTTCAAACGTAAGAATCAAGAGAAACATGAAAACAGTAAAAAAGAGAAATCATAATGGACTTACTAAAGTTGAACTGTTTACATTCCTACATGGAAAGACAATATTTATAACCCTTGAAACTTTTTTCTGTATCTGGGTAGTTGGTGGGATTATACAAACACACACACACACACACACACACACACACACATATATAATATATATATATATATATATATATATATATAAAGAGAGAGAGAGAGAGAGCGCACAGGGTGAGTTGAATAGGAAGGGATCATATCTTAAAAAATGAAATTAAGGGTTGAGAGAGGAATATATTGGGAAGAGAAAGGGAGAAATGGAATGAGGCAAATTATCTCTCATAAAAGAGGCAAGAAAAAGACTTTTCAATGGAGGGAAAAGCAGGGAGGTGAGAGGGAAAATGTGAAGCTTACTCTCATCACATTTGACTCAAGGAAGGAATAAAATGCACACTCATTTTGGTATGAAAACCTATCTTACAATACAGGAAAGTGGGGGAGAAGGGGATAAGCAGGGTGGGGAGATGATGGTAGGGAGGATAATGGGAGGAGGGAGCAATTAGAAGTCAATACTCTTGGAGAGGGACAAGGTCAAAAGAGAGAATAGAAGAAATGGGGGGCGGGATAGAATGGAGGGAAATATAGCTAGTCTTATGCAACACGACTATTATGAAAGCTATTTGCAAAACTACACATATATAGCCTATATTGAATTGCTTGCCTTCCCAATGGGGATGGGTGGGGAGGGAGGAAGGAGGAGAAGTTGGAATTCAAAGTTTTAGAAACAGCTGTTGAATATTGTTCTTGCGTACAACTGGGAAACGAAATACAGGTAATGAGGTATAGAAATGTATCTTGCCCTACAGGACAAAAGAAAAGATGGAGATAAGGGAAGGGAGGGATGTTAGAAGGGAGGGCAAATTGTTGGTAGGGGTAATTAGAATGCACACAGTTTTTGGATGGGGGAGGGGAGAGATGGGGAGAAAATTTGGAACTCAAAATTTTGTGGCAATGAATGCTGAAAACTTAAAATTAATTAATTCATTGATTTAAAAAAAAGAAAATCAAGTAAGAGAAGTAGAGGAAAAATTGGGAAAAGAAATGAGAGTGATGCAAGAAAGTCGTGAAAAATGTGTCAATAGTTTGATAAAGGGAACTCAAAAAAATACTGAAGAAAATAACTGCTTAAAATGGCTGTTTTGCCTAAATGGCAAAAGAGGTCCAAAAAGCCAATAAGGAGAAGAATACCTTAAAAAACAGAATGGGCCAAATGGAAAAAGAGGTCCAAAGATGTCTTCACTGAAGAAAATAATTCCCTCAAAATTAGAACAGAGGAAATGGAAGCTAATGACTTTATAAAAAATCAATAAATTATAAAACAAAACCAAAAGAATAAAAGAATAGAAGTTGACCTGGAAAATAGATCTAGGAGAAATAATTTTAAAATTATTGGACTACTGAAAGCCATGATCAAAAAAGAGCCTAGACATCATCTTTCAAGAAATTATTAGGGAAAATGACCCTGATATTCTAGAACTAGAGGGTAAAATAGAAATGGAAAGAATCCACTGATTACCTCCTGAAAAAGATCCCAAAAGGGAAACTCCTAGGAATATTGTAGTCAACTTCCAGAGTTCCCAGGTCAAGGAGAAAATATTACAAGGAGCCAGAAAGAAAAAAAAATCAAGTATTGTGGAAACACAATCAGGATAGCACAGGAGCTTCTACACTAAGGGATCAAAAGGTTTGGACTATGATATTCCAGAGATCGAAGGAGATAGAATTAAAACCAAGAATCATCTACCCAGCAAAACTAAGTATAATACTTGAGCGGGGAAATGGAATTTCAATGAAATAGAGGACTTCCAAGTATTCTTGTTGAAACATTAGAGCTGAGTAGAAAATTTGACTTTCAAATACAGGAATCAAGAGAAGTATGAAAAGAAACAGGAAATAGAACTGATAAAGGACTTATTAAAGTTGAACTGTTTACATTACTACATGGAAAGATGATATTTGAAACTCATGAGATCTTAAGTTCAGACATTCAACCTTGCAAGTACATTATGGAAAAGGCACATCTTTAGGAAAATATCTAGGAGGGTTAGTGTACTTCAGATTCAACAGGCGTCAGCAGCATGATGGGATAACCAAAAATCTAATATGATCTTAGACTGACTTTGAGAGGCACAGACTCCAAGAACAATAATCTTTGCCTTTTGTCCTTGCCAAATGACATCTAGAGTATTATATTCATTTCTGGGTGCCACAGTTTAGGAAGAGCATTAATCAACTGGAAAGTATCTACAGTTAATGGGAGTCAACTAAGTTGGTATCCTAATCCCATAACAATTAATGAAAAAACATTTATTAAGTCCCTATCATGGACTAGATGCTGTGCTAGATTCTGGAGATATAGCAAAAATGAGACAACCCCTCACCTCAAGGAGCTAACATTCTAATAGGAGACAAAATTTATAAGAGAGTGGTGACCAATGAAAGGAATTTTCATCCAAGGAGTCACAGAAATGGTGAGTGGAGTCATAGGGCAGTTGATCTCCATGTCCTTTCAAATATTAGTAGCATTGATTGGACTATTCCTAAAGCAAAAAATGGAAAGTATGGGTCAAAGTTAGGACAGAGGGAGAGCAAGGGGGATGGCTATGCATTTGGTGGCAAGATGTATGGGATGGATGAGTAGCATGTTTCATATTTCCCACAGTACCCAGAATTAGGATATATACATGGGAAAGAGGGATTTCTAAACATATAAAGTCTACAGCTGGAAATTTTGAAAGAGGTTTTGTCTGATTTAAATAAATTAAGATCCAAATAAAAAAAGGATTAATTCATTTATTTCCTTGGTTCACATAGTAAATCAACTCTGGAGCAGGGGCAGGGGAAGAAATATAAAACTGAAACAGTGATCACTGGATATTTTACAAACTTTCTGACTACAGATCGCCATCATTTGTCTCCCTAAGTCCTACAACTCCTGTTTTGAGGGGGATAGGTTGGCAAAATCAAGACAGGAGTTCCTAACATGAATTGAAATTCCTATCATCCAGGTGTTTCCATTCATGTCTTCCCATTATAACTCTAGGAAGAGCCAACCCAAACATTTCATTTATGATCACTTTGGAAAGCACCTGCCTAAATACTTGCCCCAAAACCTGCCTTTTCCCCTGAGATTGGAAGGGCTATTTACTAGAGCCAGGAGAGAGACTGAGAGACTTAAAAGAGGTATCTGATGCAACAAGATAAAGCCGTAGACTGTTCAGGAACTTCAAATCTTCTCTTCTAGCAAGAATGGGCGACTCCAACAGATTTTCCCATGGTCGCATATCCAGGATGTCTCAGAGGGAGGAGGACTTGAACCTACATCTTTGAGACTCCACATTTTGTCACCCTTGTACATCTCACTGAACTCCTATTCAAAATTTTGTACACAAACAATTCCTCAGAGAGAAGTTTGAGAACTCTCATGTGTTTTCTCTCTGCCTGTCCAATGGCAATTGTCAACTGAGGATGAGAACCATGTCAAATGAGGACAAGATCATCTCAACTCATCTTTGTATCTTTTACAAGCAATTGTAGAGTCTTCGTAAGGGTTCTGAGACTCTGGTTACAGTCCACAAAAATAATCTTACTTTTAAAAGCATTTCTTGATTTTTTTCCTTTTTTTATCCTTTGTGAAGAGAAGGCTGGGGAGACCTAATTGCCCTAAAGTAGAAATAATTGAGTACCAGACAGTAAGACTACATCCCTAACTCTTGTGTTATTTAGATCAAAATCAGAATAGCGAATCAAGAACAAGCCAGAGTCCACCATTCGCTATTTCTTTAAATCATCTTCCAGCCTCTCCTCTTTGCCAAGAAAATCTAAGAATTGTATTAACCATAATGATAATGTTTTGCATTTATATTCTCAAAGTGCATTAAAATCGTTAGGCAGTTAATGCAATGACACCTCTGTAAGGTAGGTCAGTATCATTATTCCATCTTAGTGATGGGAAAATAGCAGTGAGGAGAGATTCAGGCTCAGCCCTCAGTCTTGTAATCAGTCAAGTCTGGAAATCATATCTCCTAAGTCTCAGCTATTAAAGATACCATGAATAAACAACCGAAGTCCATTTTCCTCTGAGCATGGCTAAAATTTTAATTAATAAGGAATATTGATCAGTCCACAAATATTATTGAGCACTGGCCAAGTTTTCTTTTTTCACTCATAGTCTTATCTTTTGGGATGGAAAAGAAATACAAGAATCTCTCCCTAACATGAAAAAGTTACACCTTTGTTGAGGAGAAAAGATCTGTGAACATGAGGAGCTCCTGATTCCACATCTTTTCTCACTTGAGATTTTACTCATTGCCTATACTTGCAATGGCCTTTCCCCAAGAGTGCTGAGAGCTAAGAAAAACTGAACTCATATACCTGCAAGTCACTGAAACTCTCCAGGTCACTGTATATTCAGATGTAAGAGGAGAATAGTAATACTTAGAGGTTTGTTGTTAGAATCAAGTGAAAAAATTCAATTGAATTCAACTCAACAGTCATTTATCAGGCATATAATATTGGTAAGGTTTTGGGCATACAAAAACAAAGAAGAAATAACATCTACCCTTGAGGTGAATTTATTCTATGGAGTGAAACAATATGTATACACAGACAAGTAAATACTAAATATGTATGCATGCATATATACATACAAATATATTAGTGTAGAAATATTAAAATAAAACCACTAGCCTTACAAATGCAAAGTTCAAAGTAATTGTCAAGTCTTTGCAAACTTGAAGCCAATAAATTCTAGTTTTTGTTGTTGTCAATGTTTTTAATCTTTATTATTTAACCCAAGTCAAAGGTTACCAATACCATGAAGTTGCCCTCTGTCCCTCTCATATTGAGCTAGAAGTTACCTCTCAGGCTCTCTGAACTAACACTGCATTTTGCCTATAAGCTTTTTATGAACTTACCTCGTTCTATTCTGTATGATAATTTGTATACAGTGACTTCTTCAACACATCTCAGCTACATGAGAGCTGGAGGGACTCAGAGAACCATCACAGCAAAAACTGAGTCAGGAAACACTGAAAACCAGATTGTCCACAGATGCACTAAGGACAAGGATGATGTTGGGTGAGAGGGCACAGGATAAGGTGAGATTTTGGCAGGAAAACAATTAGACTTTCCTTCTTTGTTTGTTTCCCTTCCTTCCCCCCAGTTTCTGGTGAGAGTGACAGGGTACCCATAATTCCATTCGATTCCACAAAGTTAGAGAAAAACAGGTAAAGTGCTGGAGAAAACAGGTGATTGCCCCCAGCTGCTTCCTGGGGTCAGCTGAAGGGTAAAAAGGCTGTCCTAGCTTCTGCCTGCTAGGACACACATATTGTGGAGACCTACACTGCAAAGAGGGAGTCACTGGGGCAGAGATAAGACAGATGTTGGGAGTAGAGGGAAGACCAATGAGCAGAGACAGGGCCTGAGCAGAACCAGGCTGGCACCTGTTGGGGTTGGGTTAATGGCCAGTCCCACCCATTGTATCATAGTTTGCAGAATTCCTCCCACGAATTCCAAACCCAAAATCTCCTTCCATTTATCCCACCTGTGACCTGCAAATGAAGGAGGACATTTGGGAAAACAATGAAGTGAAATATTGGAAAGAGAAGAGCACTTACTAGTCTCTTTCCAATTCTCCTTCATTGCATTTTGATAAACCACATGAATATTGAAGTCAGTCACTTGAATCTTATGGCAGAGCATTCAGTTGATATTTGTCAGGCATAGGGACTCTAGAGCTGGACTTAATGTCTCCATGTCTCTATGTCTTTGGGTGTGTGTGTGTGTGTGTGTGTGTGTGTGTGTGTGTGTGTTACCTTCTTGCCATATATGTATATATTTATATATAGGGAATGGAAATATATGTTCCCATATAGTTATGTATGCATATAGATATACATATACATTCATACACACATATATTGCCGTGGATAGAGTTCCAGGCCTGAAGTCAGGAAGACTCATCTTCCTGAGTTCAAAACTGGCTTCAGACACTAGCTATGTGACTGTACAAGTCAATTAACCCTGTTTGCTTCAGTTTCCTCATCTGTAAAATGAACTAGAGAAGGAAATCGTAAACTACTCCAGTATCTTTGCCAAGAAAACCCCTAACAGGTGCATCAGAGAATCAGACACAACTGAGAAATACCTGAATGACAACAAATGCATGTGTCCATCTGCCATATTTTACTTCCATACCTCTAGATCACTCAAATCCAGGACCAGTGATGACCTTGCCATGAGGAGCTATGCAAGGTCAGGGTGTTATAAGACGGAAATCGACTAAGAATATATAGATATATAGCCTGAGTTTGGGCAGTGGGGCCATCGCAGGCTTACCCTAGCCTTTGAGGAAGCCTATTCAGGCAACTTTGATATACTTTGATAAAAACCGCTTGGCTGGTGGATTGAATGTGGTATCACTCAGCACACAAATAATACCATCTCTTTGTTGTCCCCAGACAGGATGCTAACGTCACAACAGCAAGCGGATTGCCCTGGTATTTGTGTCAACTTGACAACCAGCTTGTGAAGTAAGGAAACACTGAATTTGTCTCCTTAACTCACCAAATATCTATCCATATATCTATATAAATATAGATAGACAAATTCAGTATTTATATATTGCTAAATTTGTCTCCTCTATGTGTATGTGCATAATCTGAGTTAAGGAGGCAAATTATGTATATGTGTATATATAATTATATATATATTTATACACACATGCATATATAAGGAGGCAAATTCTTTAATTTACCTCCTTAATTATATGTGTGTATGCACAGCTACGTATTGAATTTGGTACCTTACTTTATATGTATGTATGTATGTGTGTAGAATTTGCCTCCTTATCCTATATATATATGTGTATACATACATATACTGAATTTACCTCCATATATACACATATATGTATGTATACACACATATGTACAGTATCTCATAAACTATAGCTCAAAACTGCACCAAGGCTTTTGGGACACACCATATTTTTCTTGCCCTATTAGGAAGCCCAACTGTGTGTGTATGTGCAGAATTTACCTCCTTACCTTATATGTGTGTACACATATGCATGGTACATATACATACGTTGAATTTACCTCCATATGTGTGTGTTTTGGGCGTCCCATACAGCTCAAAACTGCACTAAGGCTTTCAGGACATCCCATACTTCTCCTGTCCACCACGAAGCTGTTGATCCAAACAACATTATGTGTCAGTACATCCTGTACCTCGGTAACTTGCTACCAGGCTCCTTTTTTGGGGGGGTAGAGAGTTGAGCCTTTAATGCTTCCCAAACCACAGGTCAAAGAAGCTTCTCATGTGCATGGCCCTCATTTCTTCAGCAGGAAAATGTCTATAGGCAAGCAGTGATGTTAGTTTGGACACTCCAATTCCTCAGTAAAGTTAACAGATCACATACACACATACACATACATACACACACATACACACATATACACACACACACATACGCACACGGACAGAGTCATTGCTCCAGCAGTTTTAGTGTACATCCTTCATTTCTGAAGAGGACCAGTGACATTATAGGGAGATGTATTGATTTACGTGTGGATTGGATTTAAGTGAGGCAGAGCTGCACAGTCGTCAGTTTCACTCTGTCTTCCTGAGTCATCAGAGTCCAACGGCAAGACAAGTCAGGATGACTGGTGATGCCCCAGGATGCAGTAGGTGACCTTGACTTTTTTGATGCTGGTTTTGTGGTCCTTGAAAAAACTGTTCTCGTTCTGAAATACTCTCCACATTCAGAGAAAGAGCAATGGAGTCTGAATGCAGATCGAAGCATATTATTTTCACTTTTTTGTTTTTTTCTGGCTTTTCCTTTGTCTTCTGTTTCTTCTTTCACAGTACGATTAATGTGGAAATATGTTTCCATGATTGCACATGTGTAACCTATATCAGATTGCTTGCCATCTTGGGGAGAGGGGCAGGAGAAAAATCCAGAACTCAAAATCTTATAAAAATGAGCGTTGAAAACTATCTTTCCATGTATTTGGAACAAATAAAAGACTATTTACAAAAACAAGTCTTCCCAAGCTTGGGGTAGACCTCCCCCTAATGACAGTTTTCAGGGCTCCTGGTTACCCTTGACCTGGTTTAGCCTGTCTGCTCAGACAGTTTGCCAGGGAGTGGTCACTGCACATGCTACAGATTCTTAGAGCCACAGATGAGAGTTGAGTGCCAGGTAGACACCAAAGGTGGGTGAGCAAACCTGAAGAGGGCTTGACACCTTCACTCCAGAGGTGCTAACTTTCCCTGAACACCCCATACATGCCTTGGTATCTTCCCACCAAAAGAGCATTTGATTAATAAGTTAGGTAAAATCAATATAAGCCTGATTTGACTTAACTAACAGTACTGTCAGCCACATCATGTACCAGGGATACAATGAGAAAGGAGGAAATATTCATCTTCACACATGAACAAACAAATGTGTAACGGATGCCAAATCAAGTAAGAAATGGTTGGCAAGTGCAACCCTTCAGCTCCCAAGCCACCACCCAGTGGTCATTGCCATGGAGACATCAGACTCCAGAAAGTAACTTTCCTTGAACTTGCATTGAGACTTCTGGGGAGGAACATCTTGGAGGAAATACTTCTTGAGTATTACACAAAAGGCCAGGGTTGGGTTGGGATATAATAAGTACATATTCTCTAGCTTAGGCATGCCTAAGCACCAGAACTCTAGAGGGCTACTGTGGAAGGTGGTGCCCAGCAGGGGTCACTATAGGGGAGAGTTTGGATAAGAAGCACTTTTCATACGCATTCCTTTAGAAAACAGATTGAATTGACAATGTCTGTCTCAACTTAGTAGGGTCAAAATGATCTTTTGTTGAGGTCTCTGCTCCCCTTCCTCATCTTTTGCCTCAGGAAATTCACTAAATTCCCTCGTGAAAAGTGACATATCTGTTTAGAGATAATGAAATTATCTCCTCTGAGAGTTAGCGTAGGACAAAAGTTTCATGTGGCAAAACTAAAAATCTCTAAAATATAGATTGCATAAAATTTATAAAATGCTCCAAGATCCAAGGTAATCTGTCTATTGCCAAGCTGGGAAAGTGGTCTCCTAGACAATTGAATCTGGGGCAATCAATTATCAAGAGGATTCTCTCCTTTATCACTCTTTCCTATCAAAACAGAAGCTGGGGATGCAATTAAAATTATCTTTATCTAGGAAACCATTGTTTAAAAGAACAAACAACCAGTAAGCAAAATTTAAAATAGCAAAGAAATACTTAGTAATGAACCATGCCACCCACTGCATATAACAATAAAACAGGAGGGGAAAAGTGTGAAGTAGATTCTTTATGGTTCCCAACTTTTCTCTGATTTTCTATAATTCAGTTACTTTCTGCTGTTTTCTCTCAAGCTGTGAGCCAGGGAAATAAAAAGCCTTCAAACTCTACATGTCCTGGAATCGATCTAGAAAACACAGCTAATGCTCCTTCCACCATCCAATACTTTTTCCAACTCTCTTCTCCTACATCCTGATCCAGAAAGTTTCAACATTGCCATTGTGTCAGAAAACGCCATATTCCAGTTCCAATCCCGCGATCACTTCCCCTCTTTTTGAGCCAAATCCTTATTTGTGTTGCTAATGTCAAGATAGGGATTCAGCAAAGGATTTTGACCTTTTTAAGGAATGGAAGACATTAACCCTTTCTCAGTATGAACTGTGCAAAGGAAGAATAGCTATAGATCCCTCTTTTTTTTCCCTCTGTAAACAAGAGATAAGATCATAATCCTATTAACTAGGCTAGCTGTGTCCAAACTTTATTAATAATATACCTCTATCAGTAAAACATTATTGATGACATATCTCCAATTTGTATATTTACTTCTTCATGAATTACATACGTGTTCTACCATACTGATGATTACATGTATTATATAATACAAAAACAGACATTCAAATAGGATGAAATAAAAATGAAATAGTATTTGAGTCTAAAGTCAATAGGGAAATACTGTAGCTTTGTGAATAGAAGACAGACACCAGTAGAGGTCAAAGCCATGTTTCAGAAATATCATTTTGGCAGTTATGAGGAGAATAGACTGGAACAGAGAGAAGTGGGAGGCAAAGGGACCGATTATAAGGCTATAGGCTATTTGGGGGTTTTTCTTGGTGTTTTTTGTCCTTCATTCAAAAAGTATCAATGATGTCATAGAGTGATGTCTTGACGTGCATGTGAATTGGATTTAAATGAGAGAGAGTTGCACGAAGTTGTCAACCTCACTCTCTTCAAAAGTCATCAAAGTCCAGTGGCCAAACAAAAGTCAGGACCACTGGTGATGGCCTGGCATGCAATCAGTAGATGACCTTGGTGTCTTCTGACAAAGCTCTAATTGCCCCCACAGAGCCTGCTCCAACCATCTTCATGCCACAGGAACAAATTGTTCCCATCCACCCATTCTACCAGGGGATGTCTTCACATATTTGGGTTAGAGACCCCCAACTCACAAATGGGTTTGAAGCCTATGTGCTACTCTCAACCTGGTTTAACCCTTCTTCCAAGAAGGTTTTACCAGGCTGTGGCCACTACTCATGATGCAACTTCTTGTAGCTACAAGTGAAAGTTGAGTGGCAGGTAGAACCCAAAAGTGGATGGGTAGCCCTGAAAAGAGCTTTGCAAGTAAGTCCTCACACCAGAGGTGCTAGTCCTCCTTGAACCTCCCATATACCCCTATTGGTAAAGCCCATGTAAAAAGTAAAGGGGACCTGATCTAGGTGGTGGCTGAATTAGAGTTTAGAAAACCATTCAGAAGCAAGCAATCTGGAGGCAAAATCAAGATTATTTCGGAACCCCAATTGGATATGTGAATGTGGGGTGAGGGAAAATTAGAAGTCAAGGATGATATGTTATGACAACATAGGTGACTAAAAAGGCGGTGATGCCCTCAATTGTATCTTTGTTGTTTAGTCATCTCAGAGTCATATCTGACTCTTCAAGACCCCATTTGGGGTTTCCTTGGCAGAGATACTGGAGTGGTTTGCAATTTCCTTCTCCATCTCATTTCGCAATTGAGGGAACTGAGGCAAACAAGTTTCAATAACTTGCCCAAAGTCATACAGCTAGTGTCTGAAGTCAAATTTTAACTCAGGAAGATGAATCTTCCTGACGCCAGGTCTGGCACTGTACTACCTAGCTGCGCTCAGTAGTAATAAGGAAGTTTAACAGATGGGTAGTTTTGGGAGAAAGATAATGTAATGAAGTCTGCAATACTGTATATCTACAATACTGTAAAATATTGTACAACTGCCATTGTGCATCCATCCTCACTCATCCTGGTTGACTTATTCTGTCCCATTCAAAATGAAAGGAGGGGAGGTGAAGCTCTTACTTTCTCGTCACTTCCCCCAAGCACAAAGGCTTACTTCTTAGTGATCCAGGTAATCAGGGAGCAGAGAGTGGCAACAGAATTTTCCCAATATCTCCTGCATAATTGCTATGGGCAGCAGTTAATTTAGGTTATAACTTCCCCCAGAGGATGACATCAAGTTCAAAATCAGGAGCAAGGGGAAGGGAGAGACACTTAGATATCAGAGGAAAGGAGTGGTGTAAGAAAGTACTGGGCAATAAGGGTAAATGTGTTGGAAGAACTTACACAGCAGAGGGAAGGGATGGAATAGGAAAATCTTGGGGAATGTGCTGTTTTGGGAGGATACAATGCAACCTGTCTCAACAGCATCTCCTTAGGCAAGGCCACAGACCCCATTTGGGAGCTCACTGCATAATACCATATAAAAGAGAATAACACTCATTCAGAAAGAATAAAAATTATGTATTATGAGCCCAAGGAAGAAAGCATTGGGCACAGAAACTTGAGGTAGAGTATAGATTCTAGGAGATCCCCTCCCAAAGTTTGAGGCTTCACATTCCACATTTCCCTCTGAATGAATATGGGCCTTTCCTAATTTCCTCTCCATTAGAAAAGGACCCAGGAAGGTTTATTCTGTCTGTGTGTTTCCCAGAGAGTGAAGACCTCTCTATGCAGGGTTTCTTTGGGCCTTTAGCTATCAGTTGCAAGATAACCAAGAAAACGTCTGGCATTTGTCAGCTTTGATGAACTATAGTCTCAGAACAAGCTTCCTAATTCTTATGCCCTCAACTCAGGACGTGCTGCCATCTTCTTGCCACCCCTGCTCTACTTCTTCCTACCTAAACTAAAAGCCTACATGTTTCTGCTGAGGTCCTATAGCTCAGCTGCCATATTTATCAATTCACCATCCCTCTGACTCCCTATAACAAAATTCCCTTCCCTAATCATCACTCTCTTATATACGTTGTGTTCCTGTATTAGAATATAACTCCTTGAGGACAAGGTCTATCTCTTTTGTATTTGTATCCCTAGCATTTAGTACAATACCTGGCATATAGTACACTCAACAACGGCTTTTCATTCAGTCATTCATTCATTTCTAACATGTCTCCTTAAATGTAGATCTGACCATGTGACTCCCCATTCAATCAATTCCAGTGGCTTCTTATTGCCTTCAATTTCTCAGTTTATCTTTTAAAGCCCTACACAACCTCACATTAACCAACTCTTCCTTTCATTCTGAGATTCACTCAAACTGAGATCTCCACTCCCCCATCTCCCATCTCTGGCCATCCTCCAAGACTGTAAAATATTCCTTCATTTCCACCTTATAGATTCCCTCTTCAAGCCTCAACTCAAGTACCATCTTCTGTATAAAACTTTTCCTGGTCCTCTCAAATACTAGTGCCATCTCTCCCAAACTACTTTATATTTAACTACTTCATATGTGTTCACTTTATATCTATGCTGTATACATTTTAGACTTAGGAGACTCTTTAGAAGACTTGTCTACAACCTCCATTAAAATGTAAGTTAAGAATAGGGAATATTTCACTTTTTCTACATGTAATAATAGTTTGTTGCTGTTGCCCAGTGATGTCCAACTCTTTCTGTCCCCATTTGAGATTTTCTTGCCAAAGACACTGGAGCGGTTTGCCATTTCCTTCTTCACCTCATTTTACAGATGAGGAAACTGAGGCAATAAGGTGAAGTGACTTGTTCAGAGTTATACAGCTAGTAAAGTGTCTGAGGCCAGATGAGAACTCAGGAAGATCAATCTTCCCAATTCCAAGCCTTGCATTCTGTGCACTATCGTGCCACCAAGCTAACCCTAATAATAGTATATTATGAAAGAGAAAGAGAGAGAGAGAGAGAGAGAGAGAGAGAGAGAGAGAGAGAGAGAAGTTTGCATCCATTTTTATCGTACTTTATGGTTTGCAAACCACTTTACAAATTTCATTATTTTTGATGATCTTCACACCAACCCTGAGATAGGAGCTAGGACTATCTACATTTTATAGATGAGTTAACACCAGGCACAGTGCAATTAAGTGCCTTGTATATGAGGCAGGATTTGAACTCAGGACTTCCTGAAGCCAGGTCCAGTCTCATCCACGGTGATACCCAGTTACCCTTTGTAGCCTCAGTAACTACCATAGCATCAGACACATAGTAGGCACTTCATAAACATTTACTGATTAGTTGATTCTCATTGTGTCCTCTGCCACGTTACAACCCCAGGAGAAAAAGAGTCATCTTGATTTACCATTTATAAACACGCCTTAAATTCTACCAGGATCAGACCGATTAAGTAAATTATGTTACCCAGCACAGTTAGAAGGTCATTTTGTAGGATGAGTTTTCAGATCTTGTAGACACTGCTCCTAAATTCAAAGACACCCTCCCCGAGCCTGGTTGCAGTTCTTTCTTTCCCTGGGCAATTACACCTTTTCCTTAATCAACCAAATTCATCATTTTAGAACCATGGGATTATAGAATATCAGACCTAGGAAGGACCTTTGAGATCATCTTGTTCAACCTGTTACTTTTACAATGAGGAAACTGAGGCCATTTTCATAAGGTAGGTTATCTTGTCCCTTTTCTGACACGCCATTACTAGAAAAATAATGGAACTAAATTGAAGCAAAATCAGAAAGAGCACTGGGTCAAATCTTATGTAACAAAACACCTGAAAATCTGAAAACATTCTGTACAACCCACGTGGGTCTCTTCTCTTGAACTGTCTGTCCCTTCACCTGATGGTAACTAGCGTCAAAGCCATTCCTAACAAAACAAGGGGTCTGGGTCACTCCATCACACCCACAAAAAATGTCCCTCCCCTCTTCCCTCAACACTTTGATACAGGTGAAACTTGATTGAAATGAACTTCAAGAACCCACATCAAAGAGGAAAAGCTGTCACAAAATGCTGACACAGGCAGTCTGGAGCTAGGGAATGGAAAAGAGAAAGGAATGCCTTCCCAAATCTACCTTGGTATTGATTGGAAGTGGTTTACTACTTGTTTATATGTATGTGAACCTCATTGATTTTTTTTTTAGCAGTTGCTATAAGGACCCTCTCCCACTAGCTCCCTGAGCTGCTGCCCAGCCCTCTCCCTCTTCTCTTCCCTTCTCTTCACCCTACACCAGCCCCCCCACAATTCAGGGACATTGGACAGTTCTACCAATTCACCATACAGAGAACCCTGACTGGACAGCTCTCATCACAGCCTCCTGCCAGAAAGCCCTCCATAAAGATCAATTCCAATGACTTGTTTTCCCCCCTATCCTTCCTCTTTAATATGACAGATTGATGGCCTTAGTTTCTCAGGTGTCTCCTGAACTGTATTTGTATCAGGGAATTGCAACTCTTGAGCTGACCAGAATTGATTTTTACAATGTCCTTATTTTGACAGAGCCTATTGAGTTGATTCTTATAACTGACCTCTTCCCCTCCCCTGTTGAGGCATCTAGAATGCTGGGTAAATATTATGTTGTTTTCTGTTTGGTACCAGGTGGCAGCTGGTCTTTCTTCTGG
Organism: Bettongia penicillata ogilbyi; assembly: GCA_023548195.1. Classification (NCBI taxonomy): domain Eukaryota; kingdom Metazoa; phylum Chordata; class Mammalia; order Diprotodontia; family Potoroidae; genus Bettongia; species Bettongia penicillata. The sequence goes on along the minus strand of JAJHZJ010000162.1, from coordinate 9,642,254 downwards.
TTTGGAGATTATGTATTGCTGCAATTTTTATATCACGTTTATTTTCTTGGCAGATGGTTGACTTTCTCATTATCAGTGTGGTGGGTTGATGGAGGAAGGGTGTGTCCTTAGTATCATGTGTTGCATTGATAAAAGGCAGATAATAAAAAAGGATTTTTTTTAAAAGCCCCACAGAGAACAAAACTATATAATTTAAATTAGATACTTAAATTATCCAAGGGATGCTTATTATGGGGAAACTAAGACTTGATTTTCTTTCTAGAAGCAATGCCTGCCTCCCAAGGAAAGAACCTCAGTCAGTAGCCTAAACAAACTCAGGGTCAGTGGTAAGCCCCCTCCCCAGAAGATGTGGATCTTTCCCCCAGGAGGGAGAGCAAAAAGGGAAGCCTTAGAATTGCAAATGTAGCATTAAGTTAAAGCCCTTGGAATAAAATCTGACCCAATTAAGGCACTGCCAGGGCATGGCATTCCAATAGCAATTATATAGGTTGTAAAGGGGTAAAGTGACTTTTAAAACCAGGAAATGTTTCTGCCAGAAAGAAGTGGCCCCAGGGTCAAATGAGGAGTTGGAAATGCAGGACATCGCTTTTCTTGACCTCACCTAGGACATCTTCCTTCCTTCAGCTGCCAGGGAGAGGTCTCTCTTACAAGAGCTGCAACCTGTCAGCTATAAACATCTCCGGTACTATTGTTCCTGGGGGAGAAAGGGAGAAGATGGAGGTAGAAGAGGAGGGGATCGGATCCAACAGAATATTCAGAATCATAAAAACCTTTCCTTTCCTCTGCTCTGAATTCTAGGCTTCCTAATTGTGATTTTCAGGGCAACTAGGTGGCACAGTGGATGGAGTGTCTGGAGTCAGGAGGACCTGAATTCAAACCTGGACTCAAACATTTACCAGCTGTGGGACTTGTTGGAGAAGTCGTTTAACCCTGTTTGCCTCAGTTTCCCCATTTGTAAAATGAACTAGAGAAGGAAACATCAAACCACTCCAGCATCCTTGCCAAAAAGAAAAAAAACCCAAATGGGGTCATAGAGAGTCAAACATAACTCAAAAATGTCTGAAGAACAACAACCGTGGCTTTCAACATGAACTACTCAAAGGTATAGACTGTACTCCTCTGATAAGCCCTGAGGACTTTATGGGCATTCTCTCCTAGGTCCTGATGATATTGGCTTATCTAGGCAATGAAAAATAGTATCTCCAATTTGTAGTAGGCACAGGGGGTTGTGACTCACCCAACGTCATATGGTAAGTCAATCAGCAAGCAATGTTTAGGCACTGAACCCAGGTGTATTTTCTCTACTTTCATTCATTCATTCATTTTTAAGTTTTGTTTTGTTTTTGTTTTTTCTAAGACAAAGACTCCCTATTTCACAAAGGTTAGATGTACAAGAGCTACTCAAGGGCTCCATTCCACTCCCATCAGCATGGGAGCCTTGGCCTGCTTCATTTCTGACCTGGAATGTTTCACCATTCCTTAGACAACCTACTCCAGGGGATTCATTCTAGTCATGCCAAACCTACTTGTGAAGACCCTATAGGCTTAATTCACTGCAGCTTAGGACTCCAGAGCTCAAGAAATCTAGTAACCTCAACCTCTCCAGTAGGGATCACAGGCATGCATCATCTTTCCTGCCCACATTCACTTTCATTAAGTGTACATCAACTTTAAGCAAAATGGAATTCAGCCAACAAGCATTTATTAAGTGCTTATGAGGGCAGCTAGGTGGTGCAGTGAATAGAGCACCAGCCCAGAGTCAGGAGGACCTGAGTTCAAATCTCTCCCCAGACACTTGACACTCACTAGCTGTGTGACCTTGAGCAAGTCACTTAATCCCAATTGCCTCACCCTGGATCATCTCCAGTCATCCTGATCAGTATCTGGTCACTGGATTCAGATGGATCTGGAGAAGAAGTGAGGCTGGTGACCTGCACAGCCCTCCCTCACTCAAAACAAAGTCAAGTGCAAGTCATCTCATCATTTCTCTGATAGCATGGTCTTTTTTGGCAACAAAGGACAAAAATACATTGAGTGCTAACCTGAGTGTCCTTTCAGCAAGTCAAACAATCAATAAATCAATCAACAAACATTTATTAAGCACCTACTGTGTACCAAGTAGTGTAGAAAAGGGGTACATTTGGCAAGAAAGATAAATTATTTCTTTTGAACATGTTGAATTTAAGACACCTGTGGAGAGACCAAGTGAAAATATTTCATAAGCATTTCTTTGATGCAGGACTGAGGCTCAGAAGAAAGTCAAGGACTGGATATATAGTTCATCGAGTCCTCTGCGTGAAGATGATGATTGAACCCCTGAAAGTTGGTGAAGTCACCAAGTGAGAGTCAATCAACAAGTATAAATTAAGCACTTACTATGTGCCAGGCAGTGTTGGGAAAAAGGAAAAGGACATCACAATTGGTGGATGTTATGTAATCTAGCAAAGCAGACTAAAAAGAAGTGATCAACAGGTAGGAGCAGAGCAGAGAGAACAGTTCGTTGAATCTGGACGCATCTCAATTTCAAGGGTGGAACTCAAAGTTCTCTATCTTTCATAATGCAAAATTCTAAGATTCTTTAGTTCTGATTATGTTTTATCCTCACAATATGAGAGTGCCATGGTGAGCAAGCTCCAACATATGACCAAAGAAGAACTCTAAATTCAACCAGAAGGACAAAATGTCATTAAAACATTGCATAACAGAGAGATGGGCTAGACCAGTGGTAAGAGTGAGGGGCAACAGATGGACAGCCAGAATGTTCCTTTGGTACCCCCATTATGTTAGGATAAATGGAGAAAGGTCTTGATTCCTTGTAGTTTTGAGAATTGACTTACAATGAATGAATGAATGAGTGAATGAAATTGAGAGGACTAAGCATTGGATTTCTTTAAAAAGAAAACAACTCGTGCATTTTAATGTGGTTTCTTTTACCTAAATAGATGTGGAATCTCTAAGAATGTTTCTGTTGTACATAATCTAAGCACTAGACCATGCTGCCCTCTAATTTCCAAGATTCTTAATATTTTGTCGGTTTTTTCTCTCTAATATTACTTTTATTACCTTCAGTGATCAATAAGTAAACCAGTCTATCAAGCCAGTACCCCCAATCCTGGTAAATGGCATCCAAAGGGCACATCTTTAAGGGATTTAATGGGTAAGTTTTTAAAAAATAAAACAAAAACTGGAATGAGATCTTAGAAATCATCTAATTCAATCTCTCTAATTTTTACAAATGAGAAAAATAAGAAAGACTCATATAGGAAAGAGACCTTCCCAAGGTCCCGTGGCAAGCTACAAGTATAATTAGTGCAGGTCTCCTGATTCCCAGTGCAGTAGTATCTCACTACAGAGGGAGAATTACTTTATCCAGAATAAGAGACATGACATATACATCCTATACTGTCACAGTCAAATCACATCTAAAATATTGAGCTCTTTCTGGATGCCACATTATAGAAGGGATATTGGCAAGCTAGGAAAAGTGACCAGAAGACAAAGGGAACTAGAAACAATGCCAAATAAGGATTAATAAGAGGAATGAGAATATTTCAAAGAGACTTCAGCAGGGACATGACCATTGTCATCAAATATTTAAAGGACCGACCCACAGAAGGGGAATTAGATTTATTCTGCTGAGCCCAGAGGCAAAATTAGAACTAAAGGGGTGGAAGTGATGAGTTCAGTTAAATGGAAGGAAAATTTTCTCAATAATTAGAAGTATTCAAAAATAGAATAGAATGCTTCTGGGATGCTAAAATCCCCATCACTGAGGATTCTGACAGACCAGTCGATCCTTTGTCAAGGGTACCAAAGGAAAGATTCTTGCAACTAATAAGATTTAGGCTCTTCTCTTCCAAATCTGAGATCCTATGACTTGCCTGTAGGTTTTCTTCCTATTCAATTAGAAGACACCCTCAAGGAGAGCCTGTCCTTTGCCTAATCCTCCCATGGGGATGAATAGTAATTTCAGAAATAAAATGTAAATTACAAAAGGAAAGAAAAAATACAAAGAGCTAGGGAGAGGGAGGCCTTGGGGATCATGAAAGCTATCCCCAAGAGAAGAATTTTAAATAACACCACGGAGACAATGCTCTCTCTCTCTGTTTCTCTCTGTCTCTTTCTCTCTCTCTCTCTCTCTCTCCTCCCTCCCTCCTCTCTCCTCTCTCTCTCCTCCCTCCTCTCTCTCTCTCTCTCTCCTCTCTCTCTCTCTCTCTCTCTCTCTCTCTCTCTCTCTCTCTCTCTCCCCCCCCTTCTCTCTCTTTTCCTCTCCCTCTTCCTCCCTTCCTATCCAACCCTCTCTTTTTTCTCATCCTTCTCTTCCACCTTTACCTTTCCTTCCCTTCTCCCTTTTCTCTCCAACCCTTCCTTTCTCTTTTCCAACCCCATATCTATCTCTTTAGCTCTGTCTCCCTGTCTCTGTCTCTTTCTGCATCTGTATATATTTGTTTGTCCATCTTTGTGTCCCTTTCTATCCTCTCCCTTTCCCCCTTGCCTCTTCCTCTCCCCCTCCTCTTCCCGTCCCTTTCATTGTCCCTCACATCCACAGGAAGGCTGGCCTCCAACATCTTTGGTAGTTGTGCTAGGTCTTTCCCTGTGGGGGTATTTCCACAAACCCTTTGTAACAACAGCAGCAACCTATCTCACTACCAGAATTTTAAAGACTGTAGGAGGTAGCAAAGTAATAAGCTGTTCAGATCCATTGGCACACTGAGTAGATGAAAAACAGATTGGCCTCCATATGGATCATACTTTGAAGGCAACCTGGGCTCACAGTGTTCTACATCACCTCAGCTCCTTTAGACTTTGTGGACACTTGCCATTTTTATATTTTACTTTAAAATGCAGCACACAGATATATTACTTTACACAGTGGGTACTAAACTTAGGAAATTCAAACCCCTAAGAGACAGTGGAGGATAAACATAGAAATTGTTTCTCACCCCACCCCCACCACCAGAAAAAGACTTTAAAAAATGGGTGGATAACAGATCTATGGCAAGTGATTGAAGGAAACTTAAGGCCTTCCCCAAAATCAAGGACACCGTGACCTTTAGCAATTCTATTCAAAATACATTAAGTAGCATAATACAGAAAGCATTGCTCATAGGTTATCAGATTTTAGGCTAGAGCAGAACTCAGACATCATCTGGTCCAGCCTCCTTATTTTGCACCACGAGGAAACTGAGGTTCAGAAAATCAATAAATCAATAAGCATTTATTAAATGCTTGCTGTGTACTAAATGGGCAGCTAGTTGGCACAGCGGATAAAGTGCCAGGCCTGGAGTCAGGAAGACTTACCTGCCTGAGGTCAAATTCAACTTCAGACACTTACTAACTAAGTGACCTTGGGCAAATCACTTAACCCTGTTTGCCTCAGTTTCCTCATCTGTAAAGTGAGCTAGAGAAGAAAATGTCAAACCACTGCAATATCTTTGCCAATAAAACTGCAAATGGGGCCACAAAGAGTCTGACACAACTGAACAACAACTGAAGGTGTACCAGATACACTGTGCTAAGCGCTAGAGATACAAAGAAAGGAAAAATTAAAAAGAAGCTCTTGCCTTCAAGGAGCTTCCATTCCAATGATAGAGACAATCTATAAATCAAAACAAATCCAGAGTAGTAGATGGAAGTCAGTCTTAGAGGTGATGTCATTAGCGGTTAAAGGAGTCTGAAAAGACTTCCTGGAGGACAAAATAGAGAGTAATGAAAGAGGAGCAGCAAATGAGCGAGCATCGCTAGATGGCAGAGGTCATGGAGGAAAAAGGAATGCAAGAAGACTGGAAAGGTGGGGCTCCTCAGTTTGTGAAGAGCTTTAGGTGTCTTAATGCTCATACTGATGAATATGTGATTCCTCATGAACTATAGCAGGGGAAAGACACTGTCCAAGTCCTTAGGAACCCCCACTGGCATGTACCTCTCCAATGATGATCACCAATATCACTTAAGCAGACATTAAGTTTTTTAAGCAACATATTAATTTTTATCTCCCCCTCTCAAAAAAAAAAGATTACAACCTACTGTTTACCCAGTAAATAAGGAGTCCAGGAGAAAGTGGGCTCAAGCTTAGGAAGCACATGTGACAAAGGGATAACTCAGTTACTGGAAGTCTTTTTTCTGGTATCCTCACAGCATTTCCCTCAGATTTGGGACAGCTTTCTGCTAAGCTGTTCATAGGGCGTTGAACCTTTGCCCAGTGTGTCCTCGGATCCATGATGTAATCACTGCTGTTAGCCATTCCTGGGATGCTATAAGGATGCTACTGGGAAAAATAAAAAGCCTAAAATACTTTGGACCTTTCAAATCTCGCTTACTAAGGACAAGGGGAAGGAAGGGAAGGAGACCCATACTGAGGCTTATTTCCCACGAATCATTTCTTTCACAGGCTTTTAGATGGAATACTCTTCCCCTCTCTTCATGCTCTAATCTCTTACATTATAGATGAGGTCAATGGTTTTATATAGGACCCAAAGGGTGTTAGCAAGTCCCTCACCCAATCAGAAATTACTTCCTAGTAATGTAACACCACTGCATCCAATGGCTTTAAAGGACATTTGACACTTAGTTGGAAGTCTGTGATTTATTGATTAAGACTTTCTCCTTTGATAAATAAATCAAGGCTAAGTGATTGAGATGTGTTTTCTGATAATGATGATAGCTAACATTTGTATAGTGCTTTTTTAAGGGTTAGAAAGTACTCTAACAAATTTTATCTCATTTTATCCTCACCTCAGTTCATGAAGGTAGATATTATTATCATTTTATAGATTAGGAAATTGAAGCAACATAGAGGTGAAGTGACTTGCCCAGGGTCATACAGTCAGTAAGTATCTAAAGTTGAATCTTCTTGACTCCAGGTCCAATATTCCATCCATTACATCAACCAGCTGCCACAAAAAAATGTACTTTTACAGTTTCAAAGAAATAAATTATATTTAGATAACACCTCACCTCTTATACCAAGGTAAGCCGCAAATGAATGTGACCTAGATCTAAATGGTCACATCATAAACAAATTAGAGAAACACAGAAAAAAATACTTATTAAATCTACAGATAGAAGAAAAGTTCATGACCAAATAAAGGATAGAGATCACAGAAGATGAAATGGATAATTTTTATTACAGATAATTTAAAAATTTTGCACAAATTAATCCAATAAAGCTAAGATTAACAGGGAAATAATGAACTAGAAAAAAATGTTTGCAGCAAGTTTTTTTCTAGAAAAGGTCTCATTCCTAGTTACATAAGGAACTTTATCAAAGAACTTTGTTGCAAAAATTTTTTCCCAGTTCTTTATAAGAATTATAGTATAATGTTTATAATTTATGAGAATAAGAGCAATTCCCCAATAAGTATATGTACTCCAGGTTATCTATAACCATATGGAAAAAAAATACCTCAAATTGTTAGTAATTTATCTGGAGCATATTTTTTCCCAATGAGAGGAGAGTGAAAGGGAGAAAAGCAGATTTCTGTTAATTAAACAAACACTTTAAAAATAGAAAAAAGAGGTAGCTATAGAAATGGAATTTTGCAGATAGCCAGGTAGCACAGTAGATAGACTAAGGGGCCGCGAGTTGGGAAAACTTGAGTTATCTGGGATCTAATGTTTCCCAACTGCGGTTACCAGACCCTGGACAAGTGTCTTAGCATCTGTCTGCCCCAGGTTACTCAACTATAAAATGAGGGTGATAATAGCACCTACTTCACAGGACTGGGGAGAGATCAAGAGATAATATTTGTAAAAGCATTTAGCACAGTACAGGACACATAACCATAGCTGTCACTTGTCCTTCATTTTCAAAGAGGACCAGTGACATCACTAGGTGATATCTTGACAAATATGAATTGGACGTAAGTGAGGCAGAGGTGCACGAAGTCATCAGCCTCATTCTGTCTTCCAGAGTTACTGAAGTTCAGTGGTAAGACAAAAGTCAAGAAGACTGATGATAGCCTGGGATGGAGTGGATGATGTTGATATCTTCCATGCTTGACCAAGCTCTAAGAGCTCCACAGTGCCTGCTTTAGCCACCTGCGTGGCTAGTAAAACAAATTGTTCTCATCCATATGTGGTAGTATTAAGGGCACATAATAGGCCCTTAATCCATATTGGTTCCTCTTCTCCTGCTCCCCACCTTCAAATGAGATCACTGTATTTCATTTTGCTTAATTATTATACTTTGTTACAAGAGAATTTTCACAAAATGGGTATAATTGGGAAATGTTAACCTTAAAAAACAAACAAAATTTTTAAAAGAAAAAATCATATGAATCATAAAAAGAAATAAAATGTGAGATTTGGCAACTGATTATGTATGTGGAGTAAATGAGAGTGAGGAATCAAGGATTATACTGAGAACACAGGTGCCTGGAAGCATAATGATATCATCAAAAGTAATAAGCAAGTTCTTAAGTGTGTGGGAGGAGTGGAAGAAAATATAATGAACTCTGATTTAGAAATGCTGAGTTTGTCTTGCCAGAGGCAAAAACTGTGGAGTGGAGCAGTCCCTCTTAGCTGAGACACAGAGCAGGAGCCAAGAGCTGCCTACGGATGAGTCCCAGTGAGAGTCAGGAGTGGTCAACTCACAGAGGAAGAGCCATGGAACTTGAAAATTAACCTCGAATTAAGATGAAAGAGGACTTAACTTGGACACTTAGTATTGATCAAGGATGTTGCTATAAATGTTATGGGTTCATTATACTATATGATTAATCCCTTGAAATTATTCATAGCAGCAGTCCTCAGGTGTGCTGCCATGATTGGTGTTACAGACAAAAGCTGAGGCACTGTTTTGAAGTATGAGGAAATATCCTCAGTAGAAAGAGTGGGCACAGAGAATGGCATGGGAAGCTTTAGGAGAGGAGAGAAGGCTTGGGAAAACTTCTGTGATAGTGGGATAAGGAATCTGTTAAAAAGGAATAGAATAGTCTTAGTGTAGAAGGGCCCTGGTCAGATTAGCTGGAATAAATTTGTAGTGCCTTTTGTCAATACTCTTTCATGATTTCCTCCAGTTCTCTGGAGAAGTCACATGAGTAAGAAATAAGTTAATAGATAGTTGGAGTAATTCAGAGTTGGGACCTGGCAAAGCAGGATCAGTGATAGGACAAAGGAACAAAGGATTCAAAAGTAGAAGATAGTGTAGAGTTGATTTGATTCACTAAGGGGTCAAGGAAAGGGTCATCAAAGCAGTGATGATAGCCTAGGCAAAGACTGAGAAATCAAGGAACTGGAGGCCAGTAATAGCAGTATTGGATGATGATCACCTGTGAATGACTTAATTCTTCTCAGCAATACATTGATCCAAGATAATGCTAAAGGACTCATGATGAAAAATGGTATCCATAAGGGGCAGAGGCAAGATGGTGGAGTAGAAAGACGCATATACTCTAGCACTTCCCCCATAGCCCACAAAACACCTGTAAGAAATAACTCAACAAATTCTAGAGCAGCAGAAGCCACAGAACAACAGAGTGAAAGAGGTTTCCAGCCAAAGGTAACCTGGAAGACTGATAGGAAAGGTCTATCTCATGGGATGCTGATAGGAGTGAAGCCCAGCCCTGGCCACATGGCACTGGGAGGAACAGGACCTGAACAGACCTACAGGGAAGAATTCCCAGCAGGAGGGTCCCAGATCCCTCAACCCACAACTGACAAAGAAAGCTTCAAAGGTCAGTGTGAGAAGGCTTTAGCAGCTGTGTGAGAGGGAAGTGGTGTCCCTCCAGCAGAGGCAGCAGCAGCAGCAACAGAAGTGGGTGGTGTGAGACTATGGTGGCTGTGGAAGCAGCCTAGGACCATTCTCCAGGCAGCTCAGCTTAAAGCCTCTGGGGGAATTGAGAAGCTGATCTGAATCTCAGCCTTGAGCACAGTACTGGTGAGAGGAGGACCACTAAGAACCTCCTCTTGACAAAGGATTCAGAAGTCAAGTAACTGGCTGGGAAAATGCCCAAAAAATGGAAAAAAAATAAGACCATAGAAGGTTATTTTCTTGGTGAACAGATGTCTCCTTCCATCCTTTTGGATGAGGAAGAACAAGGCATACTGTCAGAGGAAGTCAAGCTGACTTCTGACTCCAGTACCTACAAAATGAATACAAAATGAATTCAAGCCATAGAAGAGCTTGAAAAGTGAGTCAGTAACTTGCTAAAGGAGAACCAAAAAAATGCTGAGGAAAATAACATCTTTAAAAATAAGCTAACTCAATTGGAAAAAGAGGTCCAAAAAGCCAGTGAGGAGAAGGAGGTTTTAAAAAGCAGAATTAACCAAATGGAAAAGAAGGTTCAAAAGCCCTCTGAACAAAATAGTTCTTTAAAAGAGAGAGTAGAGTTCAGGGAAGCTAATGACTATGTGATAAACCAAGAAGTTAGAAAACAAAACCAAAAGATTGAAAAAAATAGAAGATAAAGTGAAACATCTCATTGGAAAAACAACTGACCTGGAAAATAGATCAAGGAGAGACAATTTAAAAATTATGGGACTACCTGAAAGCTATGATCAAAAAAAGAGCCTAGACATTATCTTTCATGAAATTATCAAGGAAAACTGCCCTGACCTTCTAGAACCAGAGGGCAAAATAAATATTGAAAGAATCCACTGATCACCTCCTGAAAGAGACCCAAAAAGAGAAACTTCTAGGAACACTGTGGCCATATTTCAGAGTCCCAAGTCAAGGAGAAAATACTGCAAACAGCTAGAAAGAGTATTGTGGAAATACAATCAGGATAACACAGGATCTGGCAGCTTGTACATTAAGGGATTGAAAGGCTTGGAACAGGATATTCCAGAAGTCAAAGGAACTGAGATTAAAACCAAGAATCACCTACCCAGCAAAACTGAGTATAATACTAAAAGATAATAAATGGTCATTCAATGATATAGAGTATTTTCAAGCATTTATGATGAAAAGACCAGAATTGAATAGAAAATTTGACTTTCAAACATAAGAATCAAGAGAAGCTTGAAAAGGCAAATAGGAAAGAGAAATCATGGACTTTCTAAAGCTGAACTGTTTACATTCCTACAAGGAAAGATAATATTTGTAACTCTTGAGACTTTGCTCAGTATTTGGGTAGCTGGAGGGATTATACACATACACACACACACACACACATCTATAGTCAAAGAGTACATGTTGAGTTGAACCAGAAGAGATGATACCCATTAAAAAATTAAATTAAATTAAGAGGTGAGAGAGGAAAATATTGGGAGGAGAAAGGGAGAAATGGAATGGTGCAAGCTATCATTTATAAAAGAGATAAGAAAAATCTTGTTCAATGGAGGAAAAAAGGAGGAGATGTGAGGGGGAAAAGTGAAGCTTACTCTCTTCACATATGGTTTAAGGAGGGAATAACATGCTCACTAAATTTGATATGAAAATCTATCTTACACTACAGGAAAGTAGGGGAGAAGGGGACAAGTGAGGTGAGGGGGATGATAGAAGGGAGGGTAAATGGGAGAAGGGAGTAACTGGAAGTAAACATTCTTGGGAAGGGACAAGGTCAAATGAGAGAATATTTAAAAAAAAAGAGGGGGACAGGGTAGGATGGAGGGCAATATAGTTAGTCTTACACAACATGACTATCATGGAAGTCTTTTGCAAAATGACACATATATAGCCTGTATTGAATTGCTTGCATTCTCAGTAGGGATGGGTAGGGAGGGAGGGAGAGAAGTTGGAATTCAAAGTATTAGAAATGAATGTTGAGAATTATTATTGCATATAACTGGGAAATAAAAAATACAGGTAATGGGGCATAGAAATTTATCTTGCCCTACAAGAAAAGAAAGAAAAGGGAGATAAGGGAAGGGTGGTGTATGATAGAAATGAGGATACATTAAGGGAAAGGGTAATCAGAAATTTAAGGTATTATGGACTGGGGAGAGAGGAGAGATGGGGAGAAAAATTGGAATTCAGAATTTTGTGGAAATGAATGTTGAAATCAAGAGAGAAAGAAAGAAACAAAGAAAGTTTGGGTTTGAATTCAAGTCTTCTGACTCTAAAATCAAACATTCTTTCTACTACACTGTAATAGCTATATCTCTTTATTGTTATATCCCAGTGACTAACACAGAATTATATAAATAGTAGGTACCTAATAAATATTTTGAATTGAAAAAGAAAAATGGTATCCACATCCACATAAAGAACTGATGGAGTGTGAGTGCAGACAGAAGCATACTATTTTTCACTTTCTTCATTTTCTCATTTTTTCCCTTTGGATCTACGTCTTCTTTCACAACCCGACTAACACAGAACGATGTTTTGCATGATTGCACATGTATCACCTATATCAAATTGCTTGTCATCTCAGGGAGTGAGATGAAAGAGGGAGAAAATCTGAGACTCAAATTTTTAAATGATTGTTAAAAATTTGTTTTTTCATGATATTGAGAATAAATAAAATATTAACTAAAAAAGAAATTACAAAGGCAGGGTGAGGGCTTTCAAAGAAATCTGGGAAGACTTGTATGGACTGATGCAGAGTAAAACAAAAAGAACCAGGAGAACAATTTATACCATAACATCAACAATGTAAAAACCAAAGAATTTTTAAAACTGAAGAATCCTCAACACAATGATCAATAATATTTCTCAAGGATGAGGAAGCATACTCTCTACCTCCTGACAGGGAGGTGACAGATTCATATGAAGAATGAGACACACATTGTTGGACCTGACCAAAACGGGAATTTGTTTTACTTGATTATGCTTATTTGTTACAAGGGTTTTCTTCCCTCCAGTGCAGCATGGGAGGAAATGGGAGGGAAAATAATATAAAAATAAAATTCAATTAAATAAAGGTAGTTAATTTAATTATTAATTAATATAATCCAGTTAAAGTTTTAAAATACAATTATTTTTATTCTTTCCTAAATGAGGAATTGCTTTGTTTTCCCTAAAGAAGTAAAAAAAAAGAAAAAAATGTTTTCCCACTGTCTTTAAGAAAAAATCAATGAGAGAGAATAACCTTTTGTGATGGGAGGGAACCTAGCCATATTGGGCTTGTCAGTGCCAATGATCCAGACATCTTACATCATTTCTCATAGGGTGATAAAAGGAAGAAAAGATTCCAGTGTAGGACTAGATACTGTTTCTTCCCCTTGGCCTTAAATGTTTCTTCTTCAAGCTAGCTGAGATAAAGAAAGGCTAGGGAAGAAGAATCTTTTGAGGAAGAAACAAGCCAGTGAGCTTTGATGTTAAACAAGCCTTTAAGCTAGAGTTGAGAATAAATTTGCCAGATGGGGCCTTTGATACAAAGTTAAGCTGCAAAATGAAAGGACCCAAGGTTCTCTGTTGAGTGCCACACGGAGAGAACAATTTCATTTCATTCCAACAAATACTTCTTAGGTGCCTACTATGGGGCAAGACATAAGTGCACAAAGACAAAACCAAATAACCCCTGCTCTCAAGGAGCTTACCCAAGTCATGGCATCCATCGAGTAAACACAAATACAAGGGAATTTGCAGAGAAACTAGGAGAGTGAGACAGAGACAGAGAGAGAAAAGGGAACACTAAGGGGCGTTCAAAGGAAGTTTCACAGTGGGAGTGGTACAAGAACTGAGCATTGAAGGAAAAGTTCTGTAAGGCAGTACTGAGAAAGAAATACATTTCGGTCACAAGGGTCAGATTGTATGAATGCATAAAGGAGAAGACACAATGTCAAGTTTGAGAGATGGCTAGTATGCCATTTTGTTTGGAAGATAGAACATATCAAGAGGAACAAGGATGGAAAGGTAGACTAGAGCCAGATTGTGTCAGGGTAAAATGCTTTCATTTTCTTCTAGGTTTGAAAGGGGACAGGGAATTGACATAGTCAGATGTGTACCTTGGGAAGATTATGTTGGCAGCTGTGTTGGGAAGGAAATTATTCAGCATGTTTGAAGACTCTAAGATTCTTAAAACAAAAGCTTATCTTTTGACACTGATGTTGAAGCTGTATTGCTATGAATCATAGAACAACACAAACTTCAAAACAAATCTAAATTGTAGGTTACCCAAAGGGCAATGGAGAGATTTACAGTGGGTATAAATAAGCTGTGGCATATTTCTAACAATGACTCACACTTAAAAAGAGGTATAAAAGTTATAATGTGTCACACCTGGGGGCATCCCTCTCTCACATGCGGGGCCACCAAAAAAGCTGCTCCAGGGACAGGGTCTGGCTCTACTCATAATCATAGTTCACAAATGCCGCTGATGCATTTGCTTTTATTAGTCAATCAAAGAACACAATGAGACATTTAATGAAATAACCTAGTAAAGAAAAAATAGCACTAAAACATTGCCCTCCACAAACGTAAGGCACAATCTCCCACAAATACAAACCATCAGGAAGAAGGATGAGCATGGATAGGAATGATGCCTGAGAGATATACACATGATGAACGTGTCATTAGGGCTCACCTGTATAGACAGCATGGTCTGGGTATACTGTAGAGGAATAACTCACATTTCTGATACTGCAAAACCATCAGTATTTAGAGAGGATGCCATCATTTTGCTGTTTAGGACCTGTTCCCCTACTGAATGTGAAATCTCTGCTATTCCCTGCCTTCTTCTGCCACTATTTACTAGATTTCAGCTGAAATTTGAGCTGAAGGGCTATCTCTTCCTCTAAGAACCCTCAGAGAAGTGGGTTCTGCCATCTCTCTTTAAGCTAAAAGTCCAGAGACTAAACTTCAGTATTTTTAGAAAAGGAGGCGTTAATAAACCCAGTCCCTAGACCAGGAGAAGGAACTTTAATTCATAAGAAAAGGCAGACACACTAGCTCAGAGTCTTAACCTCTAGGAGATGAAGAACTTTGGAAATCCAGTCATCCAGATAAATTGAGCCTATGTGAATTTAAATCTGTCTATTGAACTCATTTCCTGCTGATAGCAGGATCAATACCTCTATAGCATTCTAACTTAAGGTTAGAACATACCCTGTAACTCAGTTAATTCCTGATTGCCAAATTGAATTCCTAACTCAAATCATTTAGAAGGGAAGGTGTATTCCAACAATTCCAAATGGTTGTCTGGGCTTGAGGAATTGCTTTTATAAAATTCAAATCTAAATCCCCTGATTATTGCCACGCAAGTGAAGCTAAGCAAACATCAAAGCTAAGCCAAGAAGTCAGTCATTTTCTTCCATCCTCTTAGCCCAGATTCCTGCCTTTATTATGTATGTAACCAGAAATAAGTCTCCCAATCATTGAGCTACCTTGAACATGGAAGACAAGTGATGGAGGGAAAATAGTGGGTCAATCACATAGTGAGAGGGAAGGGGGAACAGCCTATGTGCTACATAGAGGAATGTCCCTAACATGTTGGATATGCAACAATCCCACTTTTTGCTTAAAGAATCTTAGTCTCTAGGGGCTAAGAATTTATGGAAAGACATGGAAAAGAGTCACCAAGATGGTCAGGGCCAGATAGAATTGATGAGTTACGCCCTGTACATTTGGAGGTAGTAGCCACATTGTTGAGAACCATTTAAGTTAAAATAAAGGATTAGTAAGGACAGAAACCAGAAGCAGAGAAACCAGTTAAGAGGTTAAGTTACGGCTATAACAATAGTCTAAGCAAAAAATGATGAGAGATTGACCTAGAGTGGAGGTAGTGTGAGTAGAGACTTGGGGGGATTCTGGATAGAGGTTGTGGAGGTTGGATCAACCGCACTTAGGCACTGATTAAATATGTATAAGGAGAAAAAAATCTAGGGACATTCTGAGGTTATAAAACTCTGGCAGGATAGTGATACCCTCAGCAGAAACAGAGAATTTTAGCAAAGGGGCAGGTTTAAGCAAGAAGGAAAACAGATTCTATTTTGAACACGTTATTGAATTTGAGATTTTGAAAGAACATCTGAGTTGGGGTATCCAACAGACAGAGACACAGAACGAGAGTTCCCAAGAAATATTATGTTTGGGGATAGAGGCTGCCACATGTATCTGGCAGTCAGTTACGTAAAGGTGACAATTCCCCATGAGAGGAAATGAGATAATCAAAGAAGAGAATGTAGAGAAAAAGAAGAGAGGTTCCAAGACAGAGTCCCGGGAAAGACTTGTAGTTAGGAGAGAAGAAATAGACAATGATCTAACAAAGGCGACTGAGAAACTAGTCAAACAGGAAGAACGAAAACCAGGAGAAAGCAATATAAAAGAAGTTAAGGAAAGAATGTCCAGGAGAAAAGAGAGAAGCCAATAGTAACAAAAGCTACGAAAAAAAAAATCAAAGTGGATGTAGTTAAGAGATCATTGGTGGATTTGGAGAGACTATTACTGAGCAACGTACAATCAGAAACCAGATTTCAAGGAGCAATGCTTAAACAGTAAAGACACCCAACTGTTTCTTAGATAACAATTTCTGCTGTTGTTTTCAAAGTGCATCAGAATGGTGATATGTGTTTCTAGTACTTAATGTTATTCACATATGTCTTTTAAATGAACATTTATTTTTGAAACACAACAAATCAAAAATCCATCATACAATAAAAGACCAGGAAAGATCAACACCTTTCTCATCTATAAAATGAAAGTCTTGGATGAAACCATCTCTAAGGTCCTATACATCTTTCTAATTCTATCTTCCATCTTGTCTTTCCTCAGCCCCTAGGATCCCTGGCAAAATAGCATCCATGGGCAGCAGTGGGCCTGAATTGCAAGGGCAGTTTTTTGTTTTATATTTTTGTTATATTTTGTTTATAAAGAGTGATTAAACTCCTCCCCTCTGGGACTGAGTCTACAAAATTAAGATCTGGAAGTGGCAGTTTCGTGGCAATGGTTCTTGAGGTCACTTAGCAGGGCCCATCAAAATCACTTTCATCTCCTGGATAAGGTCATTGAACAACTGAAAGACCAGCCCTCTAGGGATGAGACTACTTATGTACACTTTTTCCTTTGTAAAGATCAAGCAGACACAAGCATTTACTATAAAATTATGTGAATTTAATCTCTATTTCATCAGAATCAATAGTACATCAAAACACAAAAAAAGCTTGTACATCATATTCAGCACTTATTTATTTGTGATTTATACCCCAACCTGCTTCTATAAGGCTATATCTAGATACACAAACATATTTTTGCTAAGGTACCATCATAAGCAAATGCAGAGAATGAGGAGGTAAAAGGCACTAAGTCAAGTGGTTCTCCATGAGTCACAATACTTTTAATTGTGAGTGGGAATGGAGGGTCTCTCAGATATTCCTATCTCCTCCCAATAACTCTCCAGATTCAAAATTTTCTAAAAAAGTATGGAGAGAGGAATTGAGGCCTCAAAGGGAAGGGAGCAGGTGTGGGTACTTCCTCTCTTCAGGAGAAAATGGATTTAGAAAAATTTCCCACCATCCACCTGTACTGACTTTCTGTCCAGTGATGTCACTTGGCCACTAGTCACGGTGACACACTGGGCCCATAATAACCTAAGAACTAGATTATGAAAAAATGGGCCCAGTAGAGGAAAATGGAAACACTTTAAGACTCCATACCCTGTTTTCAAAACAGTTCAATTCAATGAGAATTTATGAAGTGCTGCTTTTGTGATAGGCATGAGGGATAGAAGCCCTTAGCACAGGGCCTGGAACATAGTAGACACTTAATAAATGTTTAATGATTGATTGATAAGAAGACCCTTCTGAAAAGGTAATTCCTGTCTTCAAAGGGCTTACACTCTATACCAGGGATTAAAAAAATATTGATGGATTTAGAAACAGAATGATCTGAGTTCAAATCTAGATTCTGCCATTTACTATCTGTGTGGCTTTGGGCACATCATTTTATCTCTCCAGGATTAGCTTTCCTCACCTGCAAACTAAGGGCTTAGACAAAATGACCTCTGAGGTCCCTTCTGGCTGTTGGTCTAGGATTCTCCAATCCTGAATCTCTTCCTATGAATACAAATCCAGATAATACAGTGAAACTTGAATTGAGGCAGTCATTAGCAACTGAAAAAAAAAAGGTGGTCCCAGTCTCATTAAATTAGCTAAACAAATTAATTAATCACTGGAAAATTTTCCAAAGCTTCATAATAGAAAAAAAACCTATTTGTTTCATTTCCCCATAGGTCAATAATTCCATTGCCTCATGTACATACTGAAAGAACAAATATAATTTCAAAAATAAGAAATTAATATCAACCTTGGAGAAATGACATAAGAAACTGGGGCCATAAGAAAATTCCCCAAGCAGCACTGGTTGGGGAAACAGGAAAAGAAATACTATGAAGGCAGGCTTCTACATAAAGCCTTTATCTTGCATTATTGTGAATACACTTGGTCTAAGTCAATATCAGGATTTGGGGAGGGGGGGAGGAGGGAGGTCCTAGACTTGTAGTGAAGAACTCCATGTATGAAAATCCCATCCACAATGTAGATCAGCATTTCATCTATTATTTATTGTCTGACAGTTGATTGGAGCACTGAGAGATTAGGTGACTTGCCAGAGATCACCCAGATAATAAGTATCAGAGACAGAACTTGAACCCACAGCTACCTGACTCCAGAACTGGCTCTCTATCCACTATCCCATATGCATCTTTTTGGGGGGGAGGGGCAATTGTGATTAAGTGACTTGCCCAGTATGACACAGCTAGTAAGTGTTAGAGGTCAGATTTGAACTCAAGTCCTCCTGACTCCAGGGCCAGTGCTATATCCACGGCACCACCTAGCTGCCTCTATTACATGACAGCTTAGGAACTTAGTCCTGGGACTTAAGTTTAGGAAAAAGTTATTCTATAATATTCCCATCTTTTCTCCCCAAAGTGAATTTTCTAACTGCGCCAAGTGGTGTTATAAATGATTCTAGCCAAGGGTTGTGTGTATCCTTGTTTTCCTGAGAAAGTCATCACCATCACAGAGAGCTCTCAGTGCAATAACAGTCTGCTTTTACACCAAGGGCTTCCCTCATATACACCCTTTGAAGAAATACCCTCCTTTTTATCTGAAAAAGTTCAACAAATAAGGAACCAGGCCATTCTCTTAGCTTTCCAGTGTCTTTTGTGGATATAATGATCCTGCAATAAGGAACCCCTTCGCTTCCCAAGAGGATAGAACAAGGCATTAGGCAGTTAAGAAAATAAGCCAGATATAAAAGCAGAACCATTATCCTGTGTCCTAGATTTGGGGGAGAAAAACCTGGAGTCCAGGAAGGATGTTCTAAGTTACTCTTGTCATGACTGGGTTGGATAGCGCCGTTGAGCAAGGCGATTTGGCCGATTCACGCCCGTAGTAATAGTGAGCTAGAAGGGAAAGAACAGATGGTAGATGAGATTACAGCTGAAGCAAGAATGACACTGTAGGGCTGACTGATGGATTGATTGACTGATTGGCCCAGGCAAGCAGAGAACAGCTCTCCCAGATAATCCTGCAATCTACATCTGTCCTTCCCCACCTCCCTCTGAGCCTCCTGTTTGGCATTCCATGCACACTTTGCTGTTTAAGTTGGGGGAAAAAATTGAATTATCACAAAGAGAGGAATGTAAAGGTTCATCCTCTCCAATCCCCATACACCCCAGAAGTGACAAGACATTTTCTGCAACAAGAGGCAACATCCTAGTTCAATGGCCACCTTTTCTACATGTCTTCAGTGATAATCCTCTTCTTTTCTCAAATGTCCTTTTCCTTGTAGCTGCCCCACAAGTAGAATATAAGACTCTTGAAAGAAGAGACTGTTTCATTTTTTTTCTATTTCTAGGTGCTTGCACATAGTAGGCACTTAATATGACTGCCAATCAATTGGTCATGAAACAATACTATGTGCCAGTTACTTTGCTATGAGCTTGGGATATGAAGAAAGGCAAAAAACATAGTCTCTACCCCCAAAGAACCCATTTGTTGAATGCAGTTGAATCAGATGGAAAAACAGAAATCTTAATCTCCACCCAGACACTCAATGACACCATAACCCTGGGAATATCCCCACATTGTTGGCAGCAATGGTGAGGTCTCTCCTTACTCTCTTTATGACTCCAATGCCAAGTGGAAGCATCCTTACCTGAGGCACCTGGGATGGGTTGTAGAGAGGGACAGCATTTCCAAAGCTGGGAGGAGGAGGTAGGCTGCTGGGATTGAAATGAAGTTCGTGGGAGGTACCCTGGAACAAAAGAGGAAAACAAAAATGGATCCCCAGTTTTCTCCAGACCAAAGGAAAAGAGTGTCTTCTATGTCAGATCTGGGTAATGGAGTTCACAGTAAGGGCTTCATATAGAAACCAAGGAATCCCAACCTAATAAAAAGAGCTAAAGCAGTGGGCCAATCTCTGAAATGAGGACTTTGTGTGGCTATTAAAAATCCATATGTGACCCTTGAATAAAATATAAAGAAAAATATAACTGCCATTATAGATTATATTAGTATGATGCAATCTATCATATTACTATATTAATTGCTATGTATTATTATATAATGCATTAATGACATTACATTCATATAAATAATAATAGCTAACATTTACATAGCACTTTAAGATTTGGAAGCACTTTATATATGTTCCTCATTTTATCCTCACAACAATCCTGTGGAATGTAATTATCCCCAATTTTCAAATAAGGAAACTGAGGCTGAGAAAGGCTAAGTGACTTGCCCAAAGTCACTTAGAGTCACAAAACTAGTTACATCTCTTTAAAGGGTCACAAAACCAACTATATTTATTTAGAAGTTCACAAAGCTAGTTACATCTATTTAGAGGTTCACAAAACTAGCTATATCTATATAAAAGTAATATTATCCTTTGAAAGAACTATCCTAAAACATAACAATAGAGAGACAAATAAGAAAGTCCTAACCAAACTGTAATAGAAAAAAATGTTTTCATATAATCAGAGTGTCAATACTTCATGGAGGCCCTTTGTCAAGGAAACAAGTTAATTCTGGCTCCTAACCTTGGTAAAGTTGGCCATTACTGGATTAAGGCATGAGCATCATGTATATTAGAGTCTACAGATGGGAAAGGAAAGTTTTCATCTCCCCAATAAAGGTTCCTTGACACTTATGTACTTTGCCTGGAGGATCTTTCCCAGTGTTCCGTGAGTTAATCATTTCCAGGAAGAGGTAGAGTCCTTGAAGGCAGAGCCCCACCACCACCACACCAAAACTAAATAGATCTCACAGTCAAGGCATGCTTCAGGGCACTCCCTGGGTTAATTTCCCCTTAATCACTTACTTCTGTTGCAGGCAGATTTTTATTAATCATGGATCCTCTTCTTTCACCCTCACCTAGAAAGCAGTAAATCCATGAAAATTCACACCTGGCTCAGGCTCAGGGTCTCCAAATTCCTAGAAATCCCCCAAGTGGCAGAGTTGTGCCAATATACTTAGAATCATAGTGACCTCTGACACAGCCACATCCCAGAGGAAGGTCTCGAAATGCATTGTAAAGGACACAATTGTCACTGACTTTGTGATAGTGGACATCATTGCATAGGCTTTTCTTGGTGTATTCTGTGCTTGACGTCAGCTTACAGCAGAGTCATTGTGATAACACACGAGACCTATCCCAGGGACAAACACGATACAAGGAAATACAAATAAAAATACACAAGGCAAGCTGACCAGGTAGAGTCCACAGAGCTTTAATGCTGTGCCATAAAGAGCTACCAACTGCCTCCCTTGCTCTCCCTCCTTCCAACACAAACAGCTCTGCAATCACAGTATAATGGCAGGCTTAGGAACACCAGCTCTTAAACCTGAGCTATCACAACTTTTATTTATTGCCCACTGTTATCTCCATCATGGGAAAGAAACTGGTGCCCTCATTAAAAGGTTATTGACAGCAGCTGCTGCCTAGAAAGGACACACACTCTTATAGCACAAGTCCCTTGATTCCTGGAATGTGGCAATCAATCAAAAGCATTCATTAAATGCTTCTTTTGGCCAGGCACTGTGCTGTGGATTCAAAACTAAGTGAAAGAATCCCTCTCCTCAGGAAACTTACATTCTAATTAAGGGGACAACATAGGTATTTAAAAGCATATAAAGAACATATATGAAACGAATGGATAAATGTTTGGAGAGGAAGGGGATAGACCAGCAACCAGAAGGAGCAGGAAAGCCTTCATTAAAAAGGTAGCACTTGAGTGGTCTTAAATACCACCATAAAATCAGATTTACCTGGACTTCTGGAAACAGTGTTGGCACCTGGATGAGGCAGAAAAAAGGGAGATGACACGGAGGGGGTTGTGTCAGCCAACGGAGGCTGAGCTTCCTCAGGTGTCTCCTATAAATGGAAAAATGTTGATTAAAAATACTGCATAAGAAAAAAGGACAAATGAAAGAGACTGAGGAAAATTTTTTTAAAAAGAACAATCCAAGAAAAACAAAGAGATTATGAAAAGAAAGTCAACCAGTTGGAAAAGGAGAACCAGAATATTAAGGGAAAAAAATGATTCCTTGAAAATTGGAATTGGGTGGAGAGAGGATTCTGGGAAGATGGCAGAGTAGGTCAGAAAATTCCAAGCATTCAAGATTTTGCCCCACAAAAGAGTTGAAATAACACGTTGGAGTGAACAAAGTGTGGGTGGAGATGAAGAATAATAGGGGTGCAACCAGGGTCTACCTGGGGCAATGTGAGAAGAAAAATCCCAGGACCAGGTTTGATCTCTGTAAGAGTAAACACTTCCAGGCTAGGGTCTGTTTTTAACAAGTGGCAAGTCTTGGGTTAGCTGGTTTGAAAGGCTGCTTTGGCCTCAGCCACAGGAACTTTCACCCCCAGGATAGTGAGGGGAGTTGGGCTTTTGAACCCAGGAAGATTGAGAGAACCTTTGCTGATAAGGAACACTAGACCCAGCTGTGCTGTGAAGAGCAGCGGGGTGAGAAGGAACCAGCATAGCTGGTGAGTGCGGAAACCGTGGGGCAGAAAGCCCCTGGCTGCAGGCACTAACAGGAGGCTGGAGATCTGGCTTTGATTCCAGACAGGAGGGGAGAACTGAGATCTGGGACTAGAAGCACCATCTCCCACATCCCAGGGCTAGAGGTGATTACAAAAACTAAGCTATTACCAAAAATAAATTCACAGACAAAGGAGAAAGAATCCAACCATAGAAAGGTATCATGGGAACAGAAATGACCAGGGTTCATCTTCAGAGGAAGATATTGAAGTAAAGAAACCCCCAAAGAGTAATGTCAAATGGTCACCTGCTCACAAACAATTTCTTAGAAGATCTTAAAGAGTTTAAAAACCAAGTGACAGAGATGGAGGAAAAACTAAAGAAAAAAATAAGAATAATCCAAGAAAATAAGAATAATCCAAGAAAAACAAAATCACAAAAGGAAAAGTCAACCAATTAGAAAAGGAAATCCAGAATCTTAAGAAAGAAAAGGACACCTGGAAAATTAGATCTGGGCAAAGTGAAGTCAGTGAAATTTTAAGAGATCAAGAAATAATTAACCAAAATACAAATAATTAAAAATAGAAGAGAAAGTGAAACATCTTATAAGAAAAAGCAACAGAAATGGAGACTAGATCAAGAAGAGAAAGTATAAAAATAATCAGACTAACTAAAAGTTATAAAAAAAAGAATCTTAATACAAGAAATAATTAAAGAGGCACTAGAACAAGGGAAGGAAAGTAGAAATAGAAAAAATTCATCGATTACTGCTTAAAAGAGATACTACAAGGAAAACACATAATAATATCATAGTCAAATTCCAAAACCCCCAGTTCAAGGATAAAATATTGAAAGTATCAAGATTAAAACAACTTAAATATGGTGGTGCCACAATTAGGCTCACACAAGACCTAGCAGCAGAGACATTAAAGGACCACAGGTCTTGGAACATAATATATGAGAAAGGAACTGGAGCTCCAGTCAAAAATATCATACCCTGCAAGATTAAATATTATCCTGAATGAAAAAAATGGACATTTGATAAACTCTCAGACTTTCAAACTTTGTTTAAAAAAAAATCCCGAACTTAATAGAAGATTTGACATACAAGAACCAAGAGAAATATAAGATACATACCAAAGACTGATTAGAACAGACTGCTTACTTTTTACTTTTCATATATATATATACACATATATAATATAATATATATACACATATATAATATAATATAATATAATATATGTATAAGATTCTTATTAATAATTGGGTAGCTCATAAGTAAGATTAGGAAAAAGCTGAGTAGGATATGAATTTTAAAAGTAAAACCATTTAGGAACAGCTGAAAAAAGTGATTATTTTATACAAATCAGATGCAAGAATCGACTCAGAGGAATTAGATGGGGGAGGAGGGCTGGTAGTTCTGGTAACCTACTTTCACTAGGAATGGGTTAAAGAGGGAAATATACATACATACATATATACTTAGAAAGGTATAAATTCTAAATTCAGAAAGAGATTAAAGGCTAGGGAGGAGGAGAGAATAAGTGAGTGATTTTTAGAGGGAACCCTACTCAGATTAGAGCTGGTTAAAAGGAGAAGAATATATACATTTAGAAAGGAATAGAAGTTTTCTAAATTTTTAAAGAAAAAAGAGGGTGAGGTAATAAGATGAGGATGGTATAGAAAGATGTCTAGATTAATGGGAATGGAATAAAGAGGAAAATAACATATATATTTAAAAAGCTATAAAAGTTTTCTAAATACAGATAGAAATGAGGCTATAAGGGGAAAGGGTAGGGGAAGAGGATAAGGGACAGATCTTTAGAGGAGGGGTTGGTTAAGTAATAGGGGGGCAAGGTAGTGGGTAGAAGTAAAACAGAGGAATCAGGAGGGACAGGAAATAAGAGATACACACAGACAAAATAAAGACCAGAAATAGAATTTATTAGGGAAAAGAAAGAGGGGTAGTAATCAATCTCAGACAAAGTTAAAGCTAAAATAGATTTAATCAAAACAAAAAATAGGGAAACTATACTCTATGTCAGTCATATTAATCAATATCATTTTAGACTACTTAAACTAGATGGTACCGGTTGGAATACTGCTGTGGTATAGGAAAAGATGAGATGGTGAATGGATAAAAAACATGAAAAGACTTGGACTTCTGAAAGAAAAGGTTGTCTAGCCTCATAGAAGATATGAGGGGAGGGGAGAGATGGGGAGAAAATTTGAAACTCAAAATCTTGTGGAAACGAATGCTGAAAACTAAAATAAGTAAATTTTTAAAAAAGAGAGGACAAACAAATATAGTATGGTTTTACATAGATGCATATGAATGTATATACATGTGTATGATTATAGATATTTATGTGGATGTAAGCCCATGTATGTATGTGTGTATGTATATGCATATATATGCATATATAGATGTATATATATATATATATATATATATATATATATATATATATATATCTCCACAGCTAGCTGTAGCCTTCAGCTGAGAATGGGGAGGAAGTGGGGGAAAAAGAACAAAGTAAAAAGTACACAGCAGAGAACAAAAGGAAACTTACAAAGAAGCAAAGGAAAGATGGACAGCTCTCAACACAATGTGAGGTATTTATCATACAGGCTTTCTTGAAATGGAAATTTTACTGCCGTATATTTTGACTCCTCTCTTACATTCTGCTGTACACATGGCAACTCTTTTTTTCTTTTATATTTAAGTTTATGTTTCTTTTTATTTTCTTATCGTGTATTTAAGTTTGAAAAAAAATTTTAAAAAACAAATAAAATGGGTAAAATGTGCTTTAAGGGAAAAAAAAAACCCAAGTCATGTTAATTCCATAATAAAATATAACACTGAGACTAACATAAAACCTTTGAAACCATCCAGGTTAGTTCAGCTTCTTGCCCTTCAAATCCATCCTCTGTTCTGCTACCAGATTCGTCTTCTAAACACACTTCTTTCATTTCACTTCCTTTCTTAATACTTAAAATAAGTACCTACTGTCTACAACATCAACATTCTTATGTCAGGATTGGGAAGGTCTTCATTACACCAGGAGGGCATAATGCAAAAATCACTTAATTCAGAATCATGAGGCATCCTGATGACACAGCACTGATCCTGGAGTCAAGGAGACATTAATTGAAATCCAGTCTCAGACACTTACTAGCTAAGTCACCCTAGGCAAGTCACTTAACCGCATTCTGCCTCAGTTTCCTCAATAGTAAAATGGGCAGAATAATAGCACCCATGAGACAGTGTTCTTGTGAAGATCAAATGGAAATAATACTGGTAAAGTGCACATAGTAGGCATTTAATAAATGCTCATTCCTTTCACCCTTCATGAAACTTGACTTCAGATTCCAGTTCCAATATCTATGAGCTGTATGACCATTCCTTTGTTTTTATAATGGGGTATGAATTTTCACTATCGCCCTTAAAGAATTATGGGAGTAATATTTTGCAATCCTTGAAGTCCTGTATAAATGTGATTAATTGATGTCATGAAGCATAATTATTACCAACCCAACTTTATTTCCTACTATTCCCCACTCCTGTCAAACTGGGAAGAGACAAGATACCAGCTGATACCTCTGAGGTACCAAGGAAGTTCTCTGAGTGGGTGAAATGTTGACATGAAAGCCTTGTGCATCCACTCGGTGATTACCTCAGAGTCAGAACTGTCGGAGGAGTCCTCTTCTGCAGAAGGCGTCCTAGCAGGTTTCGATCGAAACCAGCCAAACCATCCAAAACCAGAACCCTGAGGAAAGAGGAAGGGGAAACCATAATATCCATCAAGTTGTTTCTCTCCACCAGTTCAATACATCGTGATAACAGTCTTTGAGCAATAAGACAAGAAATACCAAGCATACTAGAGATTCCTCCGTCCATATAGTGAGGAGAGGAGAAAGAAGGGGAGGGGAGAGGAAGAGAAGAGGAGAGGAAGGGAGGGGAGAGGAGAGGAAGGAGAAGGAGGGGAGAGGAGGGGGGGGGGAGGAGAGGAGAGACAGAGCTCTGACCTCACCTTCAGACAGGGACAAGAGGAATAGACAGCTTTGAGAAGAGTAAGTTCTTACACCCATTCCAGGTGAGTCAAGGAACAGGAGAGTGGTATGTCCAGGCAATTTAGATTTCTGCTTATTGCCCTGAAGCAAGGAGAAAGACACTTCACAGAACCATCAAACCGGGGGGAAAGGAACAGGTTCTTCTGTGAACATTCATGTCCTTGCCAGATAAAGTGAAGAATGGGAGAAAGAAAGCGTAGCTCTTCCTCAAGCCAATATTCTCACTTCCCCTTTTACCTCTGTAGAGAATGATAGTGATGTCAAAGGAAATGGGACCGAGGTAAGCCCAGAAAACAAGAGGGTTGTAGACCTCAAGTCTATCAGCAGGCCTAGTGGAAAGAGTGCTGGACCGAGAGTCAGGAGCCAATATCTGTACCACTTACTAGCTATGTGATGTTGGGCAAGTCACTTAATCTCTCTGAGTCTGTTTCTTCTTCTCTAAAATGGGGATAATAACATGACCTCACAGGGTGGTCATGAAGGTAAAGCTTTATCATTATTATCAATAATAATAGCTAACATCTAATGCTTTAAGATTTGCAAAGTACTTTACATATATTATCTCATTTGAACCTCATAACAACTCTGTGTGATAGAATATATTATTATTTTTTACAGATGAGGAAAATGAAGCAGAAGTCAGGCAGTTAGTATAGCTGAGGCAGGACCTGAATTCAGGTTTTCCTGACTCCAAGTCCAGGATCTTGGGTCAAAACATACTTTATAAATGTGAATTATTATTACTGAGACTCAGAAATAAATTAAAATCCCCAAAGTACAGAGTAGATACAGAGAAGATATAATAGGTCATCCCCTCCCACCTTTGCACTCTTTTCTGGTTCCTTCTTGTTCTTTACATTATCTTGGACAGCTTTCTTTTCATCATCAGCTGATAAGTCTTCTTTTTCCTCTTCTAAAGAAATGGTAGAACACTCAGAAAAGCCCCGTACTCTAGGAGCCACTACATCCTGAAATGAGAAAGTTAACATCAGGTCACTTAATGGACCGGTGCTAAGGAATGGAAGCAAAGGGTTTCTAATGCAAAGAGGCAGAAAGGGAAAGTCCAAGACATCCCCCACCCAGTTCGCAGGAGTCAAGAAACTCTCTTCCATTCCAGTCATGCAGGAAAGTTTAGGAAGACATCTCAGCCCGTGGTACAGGATTATCACAAATATAAGAACTAAGATCAATTGTGTAAAGCTTTGCAGAGAATAAATCTGAGAGTCCCTGCCTAGAGTAGAGTAGAAAACGGTCCTAGGCTCTACTGAAATGATCGGGTTAAATCCTTTGCTTAGAGATGCTCAGAAAAGCATGCCCTTCCATTTTTCTCCCTAGCAAACTGAAAACCACAGCAAATGCTATGATGTGATGCCAAGTCCAAGCAAAGCTGACTTGGATTGGCTGATCTAGCTTTCCTTTCCAGTACAATGCCTTCATAGAGATTGGCAAGGTTAGAAATAAACAGTAATCACAGACCATTTTTTCCTGGCCTCCATAACCTAAAAAATTATTAACTGTGGATATAGGAAGCAATAAAAGACAAAGGACCTTTTTGGAAGCAGACTTTTTCATAGTAAGCACATCTGGTCAAACAGGCAGATCATAACCCAAAACTTCCATTAGATAAACAGTATAACCGGATTTAAGCATCTTGGGTTTCTTCTCACTTAGAGTTTGGAAATTACCTTTTGAATCTCAGGGTACTGATAGTGGTATGATTCTTGAGATTCTGGGATATTTTCTGTAATTTAAAAACAAAATAACATAGTTTAGATGTTTGCCTTCATTATTTCCTAAAATTGTCCACAAATCTACTGGCACTCAAGAGCAGGCTCAACAGATTTACTCAACCCAAAGGTCACTTCAGGGGACTCCTACTATTAGAAACTACAGTTGTCCTGCTCAAATCCAACCATGCCAGGAGAAGGCTTTAGTCCAGACCCTCCCTGCACGCTAGACCCAAGGTCATGTCTGTACCTTCAAGCTCAGTGGGAGCTTGAGCCGGACCTCTGTATCTAGTAAAAATAGTTGCCCATCCCATTCTCTCTAATGACCCCTGCCACCATTTTGGACAACAAAATGAAGTTAGAGGGGCTAATTTTTGTCTATCTATTCTCTTCCATTTACAGCTCTTTTCTGGCACAGTCAGAAGCCTTATCAAGGCATCGGACTGCATATGAAGGATTTTAGAATAGGAAAAGTTTTCTGGATATTCTTTCTTTTATCCCTTTGTGTAAGTAGATGACCTTCAGTAAGGGGTCCTGTCTTACAAGAGAGTGAGGTTAAAAAAATGGCTTTTTCTCTCCACAGGCTTAGAAGATCACTCTAAGAACCCTTGTAATTCAAGAGGTTTGCCTTCTCCACACCAATTCTCCCCATTCCAGCTGGGAGTTATAGAACCTAAAAGAGTTATTTCATCCCTAAAGGGCTTGATACCCAAGGAGAAGTTGTTCTGAAATCAGCATCTTTATCAGTTCTGGCTCCCATCTGTACTCATTACCCTCTTTGTTTTCATTTGCCTCTTTATCTATATCTAGGTTCCCTAAAATCTTTTGGCACCAAAACCTCAAGCACAAGTACCAAGCACTTACCATGGGGTAGGTGTGCCTGCTGATCTTCCTCCACCTGTGTTGTTGCAGAGGATACTGTCATTGTTGTCTCTGGTCTTGCATAAAGAGGCACTGGGGTGCCAAGATGCCCTGATCCACCTGGATGCCCTGGTCCTTCCCCAGCAGGACTTGGGCCTAGTTGGAAGGGAGTGTGCTGCTGCAGATCAGGCTGGCTCAGACCTGGTCCCTCAGGTGGAAGCTGCATGGATGAGGGGTACCGGAAGGGCTCTGGGTAGCTTTGGCCCTGACTGGGATCTTGGTAGAGGGTGTTTTCTAAGAACAAAAGGGACAGAAGAAGAATGAGGTGCTCAGAGGTCAGTTTTGATGAAGCCAGTCTAAAATTATTCATTCTAATGTCTTTATTAGGAAGTAATGATAAGGATAGCACAATGATAATGCTGATAAAAATATTATTATTAATATCCTACAACTAAGATAAAAGGATTTAAAACAAGAAGGGACCTTTTAAGTTATCTAATCCAACCCTCTCCCATTTTACTGATGAGGAAATTGAGGCCCATAGAGATTAAATGACTTGCCCAAGGTCACACAAATAACTAAAAACAGAGACAAAATTCAAATCCAAGTTCTCTGACCCCAAGTCGTTGCCAATTTTCTTTCAGGTATATTTTCTCATTTGATGATAAATGGAAACTAAAGCTCTACTGGGCACATTTAAGACCAACCTTGGGGGCTTATTTACTTAAGCCTTGGAAAAGTGTCCAATGAAAATCTCAAGTCCAACATCAGAAATTCATAGATGACTTTTCTTTTTTCCTGAATAGAATAAAGCTAACTCTCCTTTAAGTTAGAGGTACCCAAGGATATGAGTTCACAAAGAAATCTGAAATCCAAAGATAACCCAACCTCACTACGGTGAATTCTTACTAATCCTGCTAATAAGCAGGACTGACAAAATGCAAGAAGTTTCCATCCTTTTGATTTCCCTAGCTCATCTTCTGATGAGGGGCTAAGCAACAGGATAATGACCAAAAGGCAGGTAAAAAAAGAGAGTAAAGGAGAATCTGAATGATCAAACGTTGCCCCCTGGAAAGAGCATGGGCTAACCCCTCTCTTTGTGTGTGATCTTGGAAAAGGAGCTATGTTTCTCTAGGGATACCAATGACTACCTGCTTCTCAATGATATTTTAAGCCCTAATGAAGGTGTTTGTAAAAGCACTTTGAAAATAACCATGCTATACAAACATTTATTCATTTTACGAATGTGATATTTAATCACTCAATAAAAATGTGATTTTCAAGCTCCATAGCTCCCAGATGAAAAAGAAAAATATTCTAAGTGATAGGGAACAGAGAGACTGCAGGCAAGGAAAGGGAAAGGGAAAGGAAGGGGAAGGGGAGGTTGCAATATGATAGATTGAAAAACAAAGGAAAATGGCTCGCATTCAAAAGTAATTTTAACTTTCAAAATTAACATATTAGAAAACTATTCCAGTCAGAATAATCACACAGGACTATTCATTAGCAATGAGGAAGGGAAAGGGGAAAAACTATTAGAATTGATGGCTTCTAAGCACCCTCTAAGAAAACGAAAATTAACAAAATCTTCCAAATGCAATTGCAGAAGACAAAAGAAACTTAAGAAACTTAAGAATAGTCAAGGAACTGAAATGTCCGAAAGAGAGAAGGGATGGTCTAGTATTTACTTAGCAAACGAAAACAAAATACCCTAGAAGAAAAGGGAGTAAAAGGACGTAACAGTATCTCTTGGAATCAAGGTACCTATATTCACCTATATGTGAATGACCTATATGTGAAGGTCAATCAAACATAGAGATAAGAGGTAAGGAAAAGTGGAGAATCTTGTGAACCTCTCTTACCTAAGCCAAGCAAAGGAAGCCTTGAAAAACAGTTACAGTGATAGAAATACAAAAAAAGTTAAGCAAAGGGGCTGGAATGGGCAAAGTTGGTAGGGGTGTTTGAACATAAAAATGGGGGTAGGGGATGGAATTACCCCAAATAAAACAAACCACAGCTTCAGGGGGCATGTTGCTCATTTAAAAGGACAGGGCATAATGACTTGGGTCTGAAAAATGGAAGGGCAAGAAGGAAGAAGAAAGGGATTGAGTTGTACTCCAGTTACTTGTGCTTCATCTATGCTGGGTTGTTTTATTGGTTTTTTAGGAGAAATACAAGGTGCGTTTTTGGTGCACTTTTAAAACTTATAAGTGACCTAAAGATATTTGAGACTCCCTGTATTAAAACAGGATTTGATGGAGACAAAATTCAACTTAAAAATCCACTCAACTAAAAAGTATTTATTGTATGCCTATTACATGTCCTGAACTGATGGAAGAGATATGACATGGTCTCTGCTTCCCGCCCTCAAGAAACTACTTATTAAACTGCCAAGACCTTAATAAAATAGCGGAAACATTAGAGAACAATAGAAGCAGTCTATAAGTAAGTCATTAAGTATAATATTATATTATATATAAAATATATATTATATAATATTATAATAATGTCCTAATTCATAAGTGGACCATATTACTCAGAAAAAAAGTGGAGGCAGATATTGAATAAGGCCTTGAAGACAGGTAGGAATTGAGTAGGTAAAAACTTGATTCCCACCAGACAGAAAAATATCACCATCACCATTATTATTATACACAAGAATAAGAAAAAGATCTACTCTCTTTTTGGTATAGGAATTCCTTTCATACTAAACATGTCTATGACCTAATAAAAAAAAGTCCTGATAAGTCTCTTGGGGGGTACACAAAGGTTAAGTGACTTATCCAAGTAACACAGCTAATATCTATGATGGGATTTGAACTCAGCCCTTCCTGATGCCAAGTCCAACACTCCATTCACTATGCCATGATGCCTTTTGGGGGAGGAGATAACCATTCCTTTGATTTCATTAGTATACAGAACTCACAGGGAGCAAATTCTTACCAGTGCAGATCACCAATTCTACAACTTACAGTCTGAGAAGGCACTGAAAGGTTAATCCAAATGACCAATCAGTGAAAATTTATGAAGCATCTTCTAAGTGTCAGGAACTAGGGGTACAGACTTGTCCAACGTCACACAACTGGTACATTTCCAAGGTGGGATCTGACACCAGGTTTTCCTTACTACAAAATGATACTCTCTATCCCCATACCACACTGCCTCTCATTTAATAATAAGTAATCTATCAGATCATATATGATATGTAAGCACAATATGTAAGTATGATACATATAATATGTCACATATCAATAATAAATATCCTATTTTATTATCATATCATGTTATTATATTAAGTTAGATCAGATTAGCTTCATTAGCCCCTCTAGTTAATTAAACACATATAACCTTTGGTATAGATACCTGCTGTTGACTGTCTGGCTTTTAAAATATCTGTGTAAATGAAATCAGGATCACCAAGGTCGTCTTCTGCCTTTTTGGCAAACTTTAAAAATAACAGACAAACAAAAATGAGGATAAAAGGGAGAGAATTAGGCAGGTTACAAATTTGAAGCCAAGAGGAAACTCATTATAGCGACAGGAATTCCAAGACAAATTGACAAGGAAATAGAAACTAAATGGTCACTAACAAATCACAGTGGCCTCTGGGTATTGACCCATGACCCCATATCTTTATCCTTCAGTCTCCCTGAAGAGTAATGCTGATTCACTTTCCAGGAAGTGGTTGGAGACAATAGCTGCCACCCTCCCATGTATTATTCACTGAAAAGTGAAATAGTAAGGTTGGAGAGACCTGAGATCAAAGCAGTACAAATCTGGTGCTGGAATCATGTTAGAAGCCAACTAGT
Source organism: Bettongia penicillata ogilbyi (assembly GCA_023548195.1). Taxonomy (NCBI): domain Eukaryota; kingdom Metazoa; phylum Chordata; class Mammalia; order Diprotodontia; family Potoroidae; genus Bettongia; species Bettongia penicillata. The sequence continues at coordinate 9,608,972 of JAJHZJ010000162.1, read as the reverse complement.
TCAACCCCCCTTCATCTTACAGATGAGGAAACTGAGGCCCAGAGAAAGTAAATGACTTGCCCCAAGGTTAGATCACCCATGTGACCGAGCCAGGATTCAAATTCAAGTTCTTTGGCTCATAGGCATGCTGGTAAATGTTTGACAGCAACATATATACATATACATATTTATTTATGTGTATCACAAGTTCAATAAGTATTAATATTTAACTATATATACAAATATGCATGTATCTAAAAACATACATTTCATCTGCATTATTAACAATTTCACCATCACTTTAAGTGGAGACCATTAACAAAACAATAAACCAAGCCCTGATGTATGGTTTGCTGATTTCTGAGGTGTAGATACTTAAATGGAAATTTAATAATCAGCTTTCTTGAGCAGATTCAAACTAGCTCTAGCACACCTCTGCTCTGGCTCCAAATTCAATGTGCTCTCTACTGTACTCTAGAACATACTGCCTTGAGAATATAAGTTCCCAACTCCACACTTTGGGAAGAGGCAAAAGGAATTTTCTTTACATGTCAAAATTGTAAGTGTGGATCTAAAGAATATTCAGGAAGTTGGAGAAATTAAGGAATTATCTCTCCTTTTTGTAGAAAGCTCCCTCTTTATCCTCTCTGCAGAGTGAAAATTTAGTGAATTTCTCTTAAGGTCTAGATCTGTTTTAGCTGTTATGACTGGCTTTTACAATTTTAAGAACAAGAAAGAAATGAAGGGGAAAATGTCTAAGGAATTATCCCCACATTACTCAGAAGTGACATTTCTAAAAGAGGAGGGCCCCTGATTACTATTTTTTTTAAACCTCAAGTCCCTTCTTCAAGTTTTTTGCTTGCGCTTATTCTAAGACAACTTCCACATAACAACTTCTTCCATCAACTCTAAAATATTAGAAGAGCTTGGGTGGCCATGACCTACTGCTTTAGAAGGTTCAAAATGGAGAGTCAAAGATCCATAGCTTGAAGGAGCTTTCCACTTGGACATTAGTCACCATGGTCATTGTCCATCCTTTGTTTTCAAAAGAATCAAGTCAAGATGTCTTGACTTGTGAACTGGATTTAAATGAGCCACAAAGTCATCGACCTCACTCTTTCTTCCAGAGTCATCCAAGTCCAGGGGCAAGACAAAAGTCAAGATGACCGATCAGGGTGTAGCGGATGACCTTGGCATCTTCAGTGTTTGACCAAGCTCCCAGCACTCCACAGTACCTGCTTCAGCTGCCTTCATGGAAATTGTGCTCATCCATTCATTTCCCCTGGGAGAAATATTCACATGCCTGGGGTAGACATCCCCAAACTCACTAGTGGGTTTGAGCGAGGCCTGTCAGTTAACCTTAATCTGGTTTAGCCCATCTGCCAAGATGATTTACCAGGATGTGACCACAGCCCATGCTAGTCTAGCTGGTTGGAGCCATAGGTGAGAGTTTATCACCATTACCACAGTGACAAAGGAAGGACAGTTGAGCTGAATGGGAAAGAATGCAGCAGCTACTGCCTATCGCCATAGCTGGTTGGAGCCTTAGGTGAGAGTTTATCACCATTACCATAGTGACAGAGGAAGGACAGTTGAGCTGAATGGGAAAGAACGTAGCAGCTACTGCCTATCGCCATAGCTGGTTGGAGCCACAGGTGAGAGTTAATCACCATTACCACAGTGACAGAGGAAGGACAGTTGAGCTGAATGGGAAAGAACGCAGCAGCTATTGCCTATCGCCATAACCTTACCAGGGACATTACCCACTTAAGAAGAAACCAGGCTTTGGGGCTATTATATCTTAAACAGGCCCATATCAAATGAGATAACATTTGTAGAGTTCTTTGCAAACCTTAAAGGGCTAAATAAAAGCTATCATCATCACTAATATTGTTATACTATAACCACAGAATTAATTGTATCGACACAAGATAGAACAAGAGGTAGATAGTACCTTATTTTGGTGGACCAGTCCATCTCTGAGGACACGAGTTACCTGGTGGCTTTGCCTGTGTGTCTCCTTTTGTGCTCCCCTGAGGCAGAGGATGGCACAGTGGATACAGCACAGGTACTATGGTCAGGAAGGCCTGAGTTCAAATACAGCTTCAGACCTTTACTTGCTCTATGACCCTGGGCAAGTCACTTAACCTCTGTTTGCCTCATTTTCTTCAACTATAAAATGGTGAACACAATAGCACCTACCTTATAGTGTTGTTGTAAAGATCAAATGAGATTAGGTTTGTAAAAAGGCACTTAATACGGTCCCTGTATATAGAAGGTATCATATAAATGCCTATTCCCTTCCCCTCTCCCTGTATGGCATGTGTGTCCTCCAAAAGACCATGTACCATATGTAAGTGCCCTAAGGTCTTAGACACAGCATCTACCAGTTGACTGCATAGTGACGATTGACTTACAAAGTCACTTTCATACCTTGTGAGGCCTTTCCTAGTCTATCATGTGTGCCCGTGACTTTAAGTGGTGGCATCCCCAAAGATGACTGTGTAGGAGACACTAACAGTCACCAAGAATAAGGAAAAGGAGCACCTCAGGAGTGAGAGCAAGAGGACCTTCTGGAAATTGTGCCAGCTTCCCAAGGAAATTAGACATGACCTCAAGTGTAGGCGTCATAGGCCATCTGCATGGTATGATAAACTAGGGTGAGACCATAAAAAAGGCCTTCCCCCACCTCATTAGTGATGCCCTGAAATTCTTTTAACTGTGGATATTGTCTTTCATTCCTTAATTAGAACTAAGACTCCAAGAAAGGCAATACATTAACTTCCCCTGACTTTTAAAGGCAGCTTGTCAAGTCGACAAGCATTTATTAAGCATCATCTGTGTGCCAGTCACACTGCCAAGTGCTGAGAATACAAAAAAAAAAAAAAACGGCCAAAGACAGTCTTCATTCTCAAGAATGATAAGTCTAATGGCAGAGATGATATGTTAATAACTATGTATAAATATGATATAGAAAGGATCAATGGAAATTAATCTAAGAGAGAATGTACCAGCATTAGTGGGGGATCAGGAAAAGTTTGCTGAAGAAGATGGGATTTTAATTGAGGAAACCCGGGATACCAGAAGGCTAAGAGTATTGCAGATATAGAGAACAGCCTGTGAAAATGCAGAGTTAGGAGATGAAGAGTCTGTGCATGGAATCCAGTATCACTAGATCCTAAAATATATTGAGAGGACATAGAGAACCGCCTGTGAAAATGCAGAGTTAGGAGATGAAGAGTCTGTGCATGGAATCCAGTATCACTAGACCCTAAAATATATTGAGAGGACATAGAGAACCGCCTGTGAAAATGCAGAGTTAGGAGATGAAGAGTCTGTGCATGGAATCCAGTATCACTAGATCCTAAAATATATTGAGAGGAGGAAAGCGTAAGACTGAAAAAGTAAGAAGAGATCAAGTTATAAGGACATAGACAGAGGATCTTAATCTTTGATCCTGGAGCTCACTGCTTGGAGTGGGGAAGGGAAGAGAGAAAGGGGAGTGATATGATCAGACCTGAATTTTAGGAATTTGAGGAAGATTGATTTAAGAGCTAAATGAAAGATAGATTGGAGTGGGGAGAAACCTGAGGTAGGTAGACCCAGTAGCAGGCTATTGCCATAGTCCAGGTGTAAAGGGATGAGGGCCTGTACCAGGGTGGTGTCAGGGTCAGGTCAGAAGGGGTACACACAAGAGGCATAGCAAAGGTAGAATCAATACTTAGCATGGATTGGATGTGGAGGGTGAGAGACAGAGTGAGGAGTGAAGGACGACACTAGGCTGTGAACCTGGGTTACCTGGAGAATGGTATTGCCCTCACTAACACAGAGCTTGCAGGGGAGGATAATGAGTTCAGTCCTGACCTTGTTGAGTTCGCAGTTTCTATGGGGCATCCAGTTTGACAAGGCCAATAGGCAATTGGAAATGCAAGGCTGGAGGTCAGGAGAAAGGTTAAGGCTGGATAAATTGGTCTGAGAATCATCACTCCAGAGATGACCATTGAATCTATGGGAGTTGATGAGGTCACCAAACAAAAGAGTATAGAGAAAAAACAGAAGAGGACTCAGGCTGGAGCCCTCTTGGTAGGGCTCATTTGGATGAAGATCTAGCACAGGAAACTGAGGAGTAGTCATATAGTTAAGAAATGAGAGAATAATGTCTCAAAAACCTAGAGAGGAGAGAGTATCAAGGAGAAGAGAATGATTGATAGTGTCAAAGGATGCAAAAGCCAAGAAAGATGGAAACTGAGAAAAGACTGAGATCATTGGTAACTGTGGAGAGAGTAGTTTCATTTAACTGTAGAGACTAGGCAGAATAATGGATAGAGCCCTGGACACAGAGTGAGGAAAACTTGAGTTTGAGTCTTGTATCAAACACTATCCATGTGACCTTGGGCAAGTCACTTCAGTCAGCTCGGTGAACAAAGCTGTTGACTTTCAGGAGTACCTGAATTGGAATCCTGCCTCAAATATTTGCCAGGGTAATTCTAAGGATAAGATGGCATAACATATGTAAAGTGTATTACAGCCCTTAAAAGGCCATATAAAATTGTTAACTTTGTTGTTCAGGTTTTTTTAGTCATGTCCAACTCTTTGTGATGCCATTTGGGTTTCTATTGACAAAGATACTGGAGTGGTTTGCTGTTTCCTTCTCCAGTTCATTTTACAGAGGAAGAACTAAGGCAAACAGGGTATTAAGTGACTCACCCAGGGTCACACAGTTAGTAAGTATCTAAGGCCAGATTTGAACTCAGGAAGATGAGATTTCCTGACTCCAGGCCTGACACTCAATTCACTGCACCAAAAATGTTAACTACTATGATTATTTAAGGTTATCATAGCCTCTCCTAAGGGCAGTGATGAACTAAGAGACTAAGTGGTTATAAGAGCAGGCAATCAAAGTGATTATCGAAATCCCTAAGGAGGATGACAGGGGTTGGGGTGGTGAGGAACACTGTAGGTAAGGTGCTGAAATCATGGAAAGTAGGGGAGGGGGCTCAGGATCAGTGGATGAAAGTATCCAGTATCAGCTGATATCTGAAGGTGACAGAGCCAGGTTGACAGCAGTGAGCAAGAAATATGCCCATCCATGACCCTGGCTCTATGAGTAAGGGAGCATGAGAAAAAATATGTGGAACCTTTTGAAGAAAACCTGCTTCTTGTTACTGCCAGGAGACGGAAGGAGCGTAAGAAGGGAAGCTCAAAGATGAAGGGGAGAATGTCTTTAGCAGAGCTTGTTGGAAGAGGTGGGCAAAGCTTCCTTGCCTCGTCCTCAAGGTACCTGAGCCCTATGCCCTCCCCTTCACCCACACAGATGCACACAGTGCCCTGGACCTTTACTAATATCAACCTTTTGTCCCCAGCACAAGAGGAAAATGAATGTCTCCAACCAAGCTCTCCCCTTTGACTTTTCCACCTCACCCTCACTTACCTTGAGTTCCCTTTGTCGTTCCCGAAGCTTTACCAACCACTCAGGCTCTTGCTCTTTCCCTCGATGACGTCTTTCCAAGAGCAGAGGGTCTGACAGCTTCAGCTTTTCTGATAACTATGTAAAATTGGAAAGGAGAATGAAAAGGTGGGGAGCGAGAAAGAAATACAGGGGAAGTGGGGGAAGGGAAACAAAAGAGAGAAAAGGAAAAGAAACCCTTAAAGTACTGGCAAATCAAAATCACATTGAACAGCAATTTTTAAAGAAATAAATAGACCACTTCAGCAGCTTTCATTCCCATATCCATTAGGGAATAAGAAACATAACAACTCTCTTGTATACATTGTAGTGCTTTGAAGTTCATAAGCAATTTACATGCATTATCTCATTTGGCCAGCCATAAATAACACGGAACAATATCCGACATAAATCATTACTGGCCCTAAGAAGGTAGCTGTCGTCAAAGTTATGTGAATTCCACCATCACTGAGAGCTAAACCTTCCCTACCAAGATGGAGTTGGGTCCTGGCCACTGGAACTCATTACCATGTATTACAATATATGTAGAGCTCGAACCAATGTTCTCATTGATTATGGAACCCAAGCCTACTAACACTGGGCCTCCTCTAAAATAAACTTTAGTTTTAAGAGAGGATGACTTTTTATTCCATGACTAGTGAAGCTGATATTAAAATAAACAAAGTTTCAACTGTTTCCCTGGATTTCTACTTCTTGTTTTGTATTTTTTTCAAAGCTGTGGGTTGATTTGTTTGTGTTTTCTTTTTAAATGTATCCTGTACGTGATAAAATTTTCTATGCGTTTAAAAGTATTTTAATAAGGCTTTTTTTCCTGTTTTAATCACTTAAATATGTTCTTTAAGCCCCAATGTTTATAATTAGGAAAGCATACTTTGAATTGTGTGGTTCTACTGTATTCAGAAAACAAATGAGAAGGTGGATTTCTTACACATCACGTGCCTACCCTCAGGGGTGCACGACAGGCTTTTTTTTGTGCTCAGTTTCATACTTCTTTCTGCTTATCATATGCATATGTGGTCAAAGGCTTCTATGGCTCCACTTTTACAGCATCTTCAAAGGAGATGGAATGGGGGTGCCTAAGCAGCTTTACAATGCCTTTCATTGAGTGGCTCAGATAAATGCATTCCAGGAAGCCTTGGAGAAGCTCACCTTGATGAGTTCTGCTAAAAGCACAGGGTGGCTGCTCTCTGTCTGACTCAGGAGAATTGAGCTGATACCCTCACAGTAATGCAAGGCCTGGGATGTGAGACCATAATCTGCCAGACGGGAAGCATAAAGCAGTTTGTATACCTGTGAAGGAAAAAGAGGACCACTGATGAGTCAGTCCAGGAGGGGAAAACAAAAGAAAGAACTGTGAGGAAGACTTCTTGAAAGTCAGATGACTGACCACCCAGTTCCAAATGGCTTTCCTACTGAAGGATGGAAAGCTACATACTATTAACTCCAAAAAAAGTCCAATTCCAAATCTAGGATGAGTTATCAGGACAAGAAAGTCATGGGAATCAAATGAACTCAATTTGTCCATGGTTCTGGACCATGAAAATGAATTGAGATATCACATGCTTATCATTCAGGTAATACAACTCTTATATCTTTCTAGTAAATTTTAATGTACTCTGTAGCTCACTGTACATGCCATATCTCGCAACAGGCTTCAAGCTCTATGAGGACAGGGCCAGTGTCATATCTATCTCTCTAATGTACTTCTCATGTATTATATTTCTCCACTGAAGTTCTACTCCTATGCTTCATCATGGTGTGTTGGTGATCTGGGTTTTCCAAAGGCTATACCTTTGGAACAGGGGTTCTGGCAGGTCTGATCAACCTGGAATAGCTTTAGGTAAAGATCCAGTGATATACTATTGATATATATGATATATATTGATACATATATGATATACTATTGTCAAATACAAAGGAACATAAATTTTGATCACTGAAACCTCACGAGATATCTTCGACTTTATAGGCTAGACTTCTTTTTTTAAGGACCCATGCCTTAAACTCAAATCACTCTGGTTTCTCACTGACTGACCAACAATAGGTCTCAGTCCAAGTCTCATTTGGTCATTGTTTGGGCTCTGATGGTTCACAGTGAGTATAAATAGCAGTTGTTTCTGTTTTGTCCATTTTTTGTCTCATTTCTTACCTAGTTTTAATCACTTGAATGAGTGTTGCCTCAGACAAACTGAGACCTGGGAAAGACCTTAACTTAAAAAGGTCAATGTCTCTCACTGAATCCAGGACCATCTCCAGTTATCCTGATCTATATCTGGCCACTGCACCCAGATGGGTCAGGAGGAGTGAGTGAGGCTGGTGACTTTGCACAGCCCTCCCTCACTTAAATTCAATTTATTTACAAATCATGACATCACCTTGCGGATATCATGGTCCTTCTTGGAGAATGAAGGATAAACAACATTCCAAACAGAAGAGAGTTATTAATATGTTGAAGAGCAATTGGTTGAGAACCAGACCTTGAGAACTTGGAAATCCTCATAGGCAGGAAGAAGGAAGAAAAAGATAAGCCAGAGGAAAATAAAAGACAAGATGAGCAGAGGTAGTAGGAAAATCAGGGGCTAGTCTTCCAGTGTCACAAAAGCCAAGAAGGAGAAACCACCAAGAAGTGAATAGCCAATAGTAGCAAGCCCCATATTTCTGGATAGCTGATATATTCTAATATTAAGTAGATAAGGACTTGGGATTCACAAAGGGCAAAGTAAGTTGGGAAAAATGCAAAACTAGCATTTCAATTTTGGAGAGATTCTAAATCAGCAAATACTGAAGAGGATAAAGAGATGAGTCTTTGGCCTAAAAGAACAAATGTTATAAGACAGAAATAAAATTGAAGTACTTCTGAAGGGTAGCTTGGTTCAAGTAAAATTCCTGTTGAATATAAACTCCTGAAGAGGTAGCTACATGGTACAGTAGATGGACCACTGGATGTGGAATTAGGAAGATCCAAGTTCAAATCCCACCTAATCACTTACTGTGTGATTTTGGACAAGTAACTTACGCTCATCTGCCTCAATTTCCTCATCTCAGAACTGTTGTGAGGATAAAGTGAGATAATATTTGTAAAGTGTTATATAAATATTAATATTGAGGGCAAGAAGTATTTCTTTTTTGTCTTTTTATCTTCAGTACCTAACGCATTGCCTAGAACATGAGTACTTAACAAGTGCATATTGGCTGATTGCTTAATTATGTTGCTAGATTATTATAACTAGAATAACCTTGGTTTAAATACCACTTCTTATACCTACTAGCTGTATAAATAACCATGAGCTATTGACAAACTCTGTGAACTCATTTTCATCTGAAAATGGAGATGATAATACCGATAGCAACTACCTCACAGATTTATTGTGGTTCAAGTGTACAGTGCTTTGAAAACTTTAAAGTACTATATCAATATATCAATTCATGATTTTTTAACTAACAAATATGATTGTTTTCTCAATTTCCAACCTCATTTACCCTCCTGCAGCATTTGTTGCTATCAACTTCCCTCCGGCAACCTAAATTTTCTCTTCTCTCTGGGTTTTCATGACATTGCTCTGTCTCGATTCTGCCAGTACTTTTATGATCATTCCTTTCCCAAGTCCTTGTTTCTATTTTAGCCAGAAACCCTGAGTGTCTTCCTCTCCCAGATTTACTTTTTTAACTAGGTAAAAGAGGTCATTCTCTGCCTCATTTCTTATCTAGTCATAATCACCAAATGGGAATTGCCTCAGTCAAACTGAGACTTGGGAAAGACCATCCTGGGGCATCTCCAGTCATCCTGATCTATATCTTGCCACTGGACCCAGATGGTTCAGGAGGAGAAAGTGAGGCTTCCTGAAATCCAATTCATTTACAGGTGATGGCATCACTTTCCTGATGTCATCATGGTCCTCTTCAAGAATGAAGGACAAACAGCAACAACTCTTTCTGGAACATCGTTCATATCATGCCCTCTCTCACAATTATTGGTATACCCCAAAGCTCTGTCCTAGGCCATCTCCTCTTTTCTCTCTACACTCTTTCACTTGGTGACCTCATCATTTCCCATAGCTTTAATTACCATCTCTATGAAGATGATTAGGCATCTAGATGATAGAGTATAGAGTAGAGGATAGAGTGCTGAGCCTGAAGTCAGGAAGATTCATCTTCCTGAGTTCAAAACTGGCCTCAGACACTTACTAGCTGTGTGACCCTGGGCAAATCATTTAACCTTGTTTTCCTCAGTTTCCTCATCTGGAGAGTGACCTGGAGAAGAAAATGGCAAACTACTCTAGTATCTTTGCTAAGAAAATCCCAAATGGGATCACAAAGAGTTAGACATGATGGAAACAAACACAAAAATGAAGATGATTTTGAGGTCCATAGACCTAGCCCCAGTCCCTATCTTGAGGACCAGTCATAAGCTATCTACTAGATAATTCAAACAGGGTGTCTCATAAGCATAGCAAACTCAACAAGTCCAGGACAGAACTCATCATCTTTCCCCCTAAAACCTACCCCTCTTCCAAATTACCTTATTCCCTGTCGAGGACTCTACCATCCTTCTAGTTCCCCGGGTTTCCAACCTCAGTATCATCCCCAGTGCCTCACTTCTCTTGATCCCACAGAGTCAATCACTTTCCAGATCTTGTCGTTTCTACCCTCCTCCACATCTCTTGTATGTGTTCCCTTCTCTCTCTTCACACAGCTACCACCTTAATTCATCGCCCCTTCCCTGGACTATTGTAATGGCCTCCTCCTTGTTCTCCCTGGCTCAAGCCCTGTCAACTTCAATCCATCCTCCGCAGAGCTGCCAAAATGATTTTTCTAACATTTCGGTCTCCTACTTACTGAACTCCAGTGGCTCCTTCTTATCTCTAGGATCAAATGTCAGTTTCTCTGTGGGTCATTTAAAAATCTTCACAGCCTTGCCCCACTAGGTCTTTCCAGTCTTAGGAAACATTTCCCCCTTCTCATTCTCCATGCCTCAGCCAAGGAGCCTTGCTTACTGTTCCTCATATATGACACAATCCCTATGCCTTTGTACTGGCTGACCCCCATGGCCTCCTTTCTCACCTCTACCTCTTGGAAATCCTAGTTTCCTTCAAGGTTCAGCTCAAGCACCATCTTCGACATTCCCTCCTACCCCATAAAAATTATTTTGCATTTAACTCACATATATGGATATATATATACATGAATTTATATAAATATATATATATATATATATATATATATATATATATATATATATTGAATAGAGTCCCAAGGACTGGAGTCAGAAAATTCATCTCCCTGAGTTCAAATCTGGTCTCAGATACTTATTAGCTATGTGATGCTGGACAATTCACTTAACCCTTTTTGCCTCAATTTCCTCATCTGTAAAAGGAACTGAAGAAGGAAATGGCAAACCACTTTAGTAGCTTTACCAAAAGAAAAACACAACCCAAATAGAATCATGAAGAGTTAGATGTAGGGGTGTAGGTGTATTTATAGGCTATATATCCTGATAAATGTATACTCTCTGAGGGTAGCAAGTGTTTCATTTTTGTCTTTGTAGCCCTATTACTAACACTATGAGTGATACATAGTAGGTATTAATAGGTATGTAATAGAGGACCTAATAAGCCTAGACCATATGAGCATGTTCAGAATGCCTGCACCAGCTTCAAAGTCTACATAGGAATCACATCTAGAAACATTCTTTGCACACTCATAAGGATTGGCCATCTCACACATTCCAAGGGTGTTCACACAGAATAGGTTCTCCTCTTGAAAATGCCTGTGGATTGATTAGTTGGTTATCTTAATAAAGGGGTTTGCAAAAGTCTTTGCAACCAGTGACCTTGCCAGCGCTACAGATCCTTCGCTCTAAAGATTATCTTTTGGTGAGAGAAGGGGATTGGACAGAACACTGAGCTTTTTGAGAAAAAAAATGATCCATTTTCCCAGGATGTAAAGATGACTGGGAACCTGGAATAAGTAATTTATCATATGTACCTGATAGCCAGGGTCATCAAAGGTGAGGACATCAGTGGGACTAGCTGATCATGGATATGCTGCATCTGATATGTGGTAGTGCCAAGGAATGTAGTTACCTGGAAAGAAGGGATGAAGGATTTGGGCCGTCCCAACATCTGACAGTACTCGAAGATTTCCGTCCTTTGGATGGCCTCAGTGGTTGCAAATTTCAAAAACTCCTGACTAAAACCAGGGAATAATGGTAAATAAAAAAATGTGAGGTATAGGGAAGAAATGGGGATTCCTTGTAGGCACACAAATGTACCACCACCTACCTGTGGTGGGGTTTTGATCTCTGGGTAAATTGCTTTAGAATGAAAATTATTCATAAGAGGTTGGGAACCTAGCATAAATGTTCTGATCTCCCCCATCACTACTACCCTCTAGAATTGGGAGAAAAATGCATGAGAATGCTGCCACTGAGTAGCTGTGAAATATAACCCTGGAATTTCTCACTAGAGGGACAAGCAAAGCAAGTTGAATCCAGAATACAGACTTCCCTACATCCTTCTCTTTGCAGTATAAGAGAACATCTCATCAGAGTTATTTCACTCACATTGTGAATGACTTGTAAATTCTCTCTACTGGGAACATGGATAGGTGTGCTTTCCAGAGTGTCCCGAAAAATAAACTCTAACACCCCATAAAAAAGTCATTTGTCTGAGAAGAATCATCCTTAGTCCTGGAGACAGATTGATCCTACTGTCCTAAGACCTGCATAGCTAAATCCAGAGAAGTCCAAGACCAGGCAACTAGGTGATGGATTCTTTCAGTGAAACAATATTTGGAAAGAATGACATCAAAGAAGCAGCTATCAGAGGTTCACAGAGAGGATGATGAGAGTGGATGGCACAAAAGAAAATAGTGGAAAGAAGCAGAATAAGCTCCTACTATGTTCATTGATCAGAAGGGAAATCAAAAGATTCTATCTGCTCTAAATACCTCCCCACCAGCTTGCTCTGGTGCCTAAAACTGAGCAGAGAACCATAGAATGGTCATAGACTTAAATCTGGAAGGCACCTCAGAGACCTTGCAGTTCAAAACTCAAATTGTACAAATGAGGAAACTGAGGCCCAGGGAAGTAAATTAAACTTGCCAAGTCACAAGGATCAAATGAGATTTGAACACAAGTCCTCTGACTAACCTAGACCTCACTCTTTTCACTATATCATATGGCCTCCTCAGCTTTACAGTCACTCTCTACCTGACTCCTTACCTTTCCAGTCTTTTTACACCTTCCTCTTCTCCAGATACTCTAAGATTCAGCAACACTGGCCTCCTGGCTGTTTCTTTCACGTGACGCTCCATTTCTTGAATCTACACATTTTCACTATTTGTTCCCCATGCCTGGAATTCTCTCTCTCCTCATCTCTACCTTCTAATTTCCCTAGTTTCCTTCATGTCTCAATTCAAATCCTACTTTCTGCAAGAAGCCTTTCTCAGTTCCCTATAATGCTGGTGCCTTCCCTTTGATATTACATACTTCCAGTTTAGTGTGTGTGTGTATGTATACATATATACACATATACATACATATATACATGCATATATACACATACATACATATATACATGCATATATACATATATACACATAGATAGATACATACATGTTGCTTGTGCAACATTTGGATGTAGCCTCCTCCATTAGATGGTGAACTCACTGAGGGTAGGGCATGTTGCCTTCTCTTTGACCTTACCTTCAAGTTATCCTGGATATATCTTGAAGGTTTGCAGGGAGTCACCCCCATTAGACTGTGAGCTCTTTGAGAAGAGGGGCTGTTTTTGCCTTTCTTTGAATCCCTAGTGCTTAGCACTGTGCCTGGCACACTTAATAAATGCTTGTTGACTTAACCCAGAAACTCCCTCTTAAAATGCAAACATGGTTCCCAAGAAGGCTAACGTTACTGAAAACACACACTTATGATGATGTCATTAGCACAGAAGAATTTCTATGACGAGCTAGCAATCCCTTGGCAAGTAACAAGGGCTTGTCAGGATGAGACTGGTAAACTTTGTTAAGGGGCGGTAAGCCCAGAACAGAGAGTATTCCTAGGGAGAGCTAGTGAGAGCGTTGAAGCAGAGAGTGAGTGGGTGGTAAGGTCTGGGCAGCCAGGAGCTGAGGATACTAAGCATTAGGAGGAAGGAGAGAGAAGATGGCAAGGGAAGAAAGACACCCAGTCTCTGAAAAAGAGGCTGAGGCCAGCCTTGGCTGTCACAGGCGCCCAGAAATTCCCAGAGAGCTCTAAAACGTTATCCAAGTTTGTGGCTTTCAGTCTGTAGGACTAGAGCACCACCTGGTGGACAAATATATTTTATGCAAACACCAAAGTATTTTTTTCAATTCAAGGCATCTGCAGACCCTTGGTGGTCCATTATGGTTCATGCACCATTTCTCTACATCCAAAGATGCTGCCCAGGGATATTGCCCATGGAAACAATACTGGCCTGGGGTTCTCATGAAAGAGAGGAGAAATCAAATATGAAAGAGGACATTATAAAATTCAAAATGTGCTTTCAAAAAAAAGGCCCTCCCTTCACACAAGTTCCATCTACTTCCCCTCTGCTAACATATCCATGTACCTGTGGCTACTGCCCAGCAAAACCAGGTGGTCTGTCTTCACAGTGTAGTGACCAAAAGGCACATGGGCCATCAGGTAGCAGAAGTGAGCTGCCTCCAATAGCCCTTTCCCAGCTGGATGAGAAAAGCGAAAGAAAAATACCTCAGGGTTGAGCCAGCCACCAGAAGAAGTATCCATGCAGAGATCAGTGAGGGCCCACGCATGGATGCCCTCCAGTGGGCAAATCAAGAAATTCATGTCCCCACCCCACATTCTCAGTCTAGGATTTTGGGGCCTTGATAATTAGGGGAAAGAAATAAGAAGCAGGTGTGCTATGACGGAGGCAGGATGGAAAGGTATTTAGTCAGGGTAAAGTGACTTCTGATTAGAAATTCATTGATGTTTTTAATTACTTCTGTCATTCCCAAGAGTGGGAAGTGAGACTGCGCTGCCTGCCTGTGCCTCCATAGAATCAAACTCATATCTAAAACTTCTCATGAAGGATATCAGAGGAGACACACAGAATCAAGGGCAGATCTTTGCTCCTTTCCCCAGGGTTTCTATCTGAGAACTTCACTCTCTCCAGTAAAATGTAAGTTTCTTGAGGACAAGAATTGATATAGTTTTGTCTTTGTATCTCCCACACTTAGTACAGTGCCTAGAACTTAATAAAATTGTGTTGATTCATTGACCTTCCTTCCAAAGAGACAGGGGTATCTGGGAAATAGACCTCACAGCTCAGGTTTTATGGGCATAGTCTATGTTGAGACTTCTATGAGTGGGTTTGAGGGGGAAAAAAACTCTCTGCATCCTTTGCCTTACCCAGGGTATCACCCATAGTAACAATGGCTTGCTGATGCAATTCAGGATCTCCAGCCTGATTGGAAAGCATTACTGCCAGATGTGGCCTCCAGTCTCCCCAGTGCTTGTCCCCACAGCACTGAAAAACAGAATGAGAAAGAAGACAGGTTGGTGGAATTCCCCCAAGTTGACCTTACAAGCAAATAGAGAAGGGGGATGTTTACTGAGAATCACAGGATTATAAAATCTCAGAAATGGGGAGGTCATTCATTCATTCATTCCCAACTAATGAAGGAGACCCTCTCCAACATTCCCGATGGCTTCTGCTAGCCTTTCAGAATCAGCCAACATGTCCTTGGATTGGAGAATCCGTATCTCTGCTGCCTCAGCACTTTTCTTCAGGTTGTCTGTATTCCAGCAGCCTCTCCCAATCTCCTATCTTTTCTCAATAGTATTACTGTCACCCAGTGACCCAAGTACTCAGGGAAAATAAACAAGCAGGGAAATTCAGTATATTGAGAAAATCAGTTATGAAGTGAGCCAAGAGCTGAGTGCTAGATTCCAAGGACATGGGCTAGAGGAGAAAATCTAAGAAAAGCATCTAGCCCAACCCCTTTCCAATCTTGCAATTCCTTTACATCTGGGATTCTCTAACCTTTTTTTGTATCTTAGACCCCTCTGGCAAGCTAATGAAACCTAAGGACCCTTTCTCAAAATAAGGATTTTAAATGCATAAAATACAATACACAGGATTTGCAAAAGGAAAGCAATTACATAAGGATGTAATTTATTTGCATCAAATTTCATAGACCTCTTGAACACATCCATAGATCCCAGGTTAAAAACAAGGTCTCTTTTTTGTTATTCAGTTTTGTCTGATTCTTCATGACCCCATCTGGGGTTTTCATGGCAAAGATATTGGAGTGGTTTGCCATTTCCTTCTCCAGTTCATTTTACAAATGAGAAAACTGAGGCAAACAGGGTTAAGTGACTTACCCAGAGTCACACAGCTAGTAAATGTCTGAGACCAGATTTGAACTCAGGAAGACTGAAGCTGAGTCTTCCTAACTCCGGGCCCAGCACTCTGTCCCCTGAATCCCCTAGCTCTTTAAAAAGTTCCTTTTGTTTCTATTTAAACATCTCCAGTGATAGAAACTCTCTACCACAAGAAGTAGTTAAGCTCCATTTTGGACAGTTTTGTTAGGCAATTCTTGATCACATAGTACAACATTCTGCCTCTCTGTCACCCCTGATCCATCTGCCATCCCTATTTCTGCCCTTAGTAGCTACAAAGAACACATTCAGTCCCCCTTTCACATGCCAGCCTTTCCAATATCCGACCACAGCCACCATGTTCCTCTAAGTCTTCTGTTCATACAGGATGACTGAAAGGGCACTGGAATAAAACAATGCATTTAAAGTGTTTCGTAAACCTTAAGAGCACTATATAAATGTCAGCCATTATTATCATCATTATTGAAAATATGAGGAAGAGGAGGAAGATGATTCCTATAGTGGAAGACCATCTCCCCCCAAAACAGTCTCAAATTCAGCTATGAGAGATTCATCTTAGGGAGCTTAATAAAAGTGCACTTTAAAAATGCAAGAACCTCTTGGGAGACCTGGCTCCAGAAGCCAGCTCTCTGGCTCTGACCAAGCCAGAGGACCTGGGTTCAAACCCCACTCTGACTATTGAAATTCTGAGAGACAGTTTGGTTAAAATAGAATGTAAGTTCTCTGAATGCAGGTCTTGTTTTTCTGTTTTGTTTTGTCTTGTTTTGTATCTCCAGCACCTAGCATAGTGCCTGGCACATACTAAATATATACACTAATGGCCTTATAACACTCCGTTTCTCCCCAAATGCCCTGTCCAGTCTGGGACTTGAAGACCTCCTTTGAGAGAATGCAGACAGGAAAAAGAGAAGTATGGAGAGAACCAGCCAGGAGCAATCCACCCTTAACGAATAAGTTCAGGCCACTGGGAATAGATGAAGTAACCGGAAGAAATGGCAGAGATGAGTGTGAAACTCTCACCAAAACACCAGGGAGAATGTGAGATGGGCCACAGGGCTCAAGAGTAGAGGTTATTCTAATTTTTAAAAAGGAAAGACAATGAAGGCTGTAAACTGAGGCCAGTGAGTTAGACTTTTGATTCCTAGGGGGAAATGATTGCAAGTATTATCAAAGTGATGGTTGGTAAATATCTAGAAAAGCAAGCAGTGATCCCAAAGAACCAGTGTGGTTTCATCAAGAACAGGCCCTGCCAACCTGTCTGCATTTCCTTGTATATTTGAAAGGAATAGCAAATCGTACATGGTAGATTCGCAGTTTCATGAGCAATCAACTTTTTTATTGTACTGTGTTATGGAAATGTTTGTTTTGTTTTGTTTCACAGATAGAAAATAAAATATTTTTAAAAATACACAATTAGGCTAAGCTCATCCCTCATATCTCAACTGTCCTGACTTTTGTCTTGCCACTGAACTTCAATGACTCTGGAGGAAAAAGTGAGGCTGACGGCTTTGTGCAATTCTGCCTCACTTAAATCCAACTCAAGTCACCACCCTCATGATGTCATTAGTGGTCCTTGAGAACAAAGGATGAACCCTAACCAAACTGGTGGTAGCATAGCATCAAGGACAGAAGTTGGGAAGTCAAGAAGGCCTGGGTTCAGGTTCTCCCTCTGACATATGTTATATGATAATGGCTAAGTCCCTTCTCTTTTCACTGCCAAGAAAATCTCAAAGACTATAAATTACAGAGAGTAGCTAATCTACATTCAAAGTGGGTAAACTCCTCACTAGGTGGTCCAAAACAAAACCACAAGTCAAAAAATTTAGACCGGCAGTTCAAGAGAATGCAATAGGTAGAGCTGACCTCGATTTCAGGAAAGCATTTGACAGTTTCTCTTGCTGGTCTCATGGACAAAATGGGGAGATGTGACCAATGGGATAGGAGAATTGATTGGTGTCTTGGAAAAGAAGGGAAGTCAAAGAGTTAGTCATTCAATGCCAGCTTAAATGGAAGTTACTAGTGGAGTGTCTTGGAAAATCTATGTTTAGACCTGTGTAAATGGATGTTTTTATCAACAAATTTGATAAAGCCAGAGATGGAAAACTAATCAGATTTGAAAATGGTATCAAGCAAATAAGAATAGTTCCTACATTAGATGACAGTATCCAAGAAGGCTTAGACCAACTAGGTTTAATCTAGTAAGACAAAATTTAATAAAGGGGAAAAAAGTACCCCTGGGTTTAAAGAAATAAACTTCACAAGAACAAGAGAGGAAAGCTATACATCAGTTCTTCTGAAATGAATCCAGGAATTTTAGTGGACTCTAGGATTAATGTGAGTTAATTCTGCAATATGGAAGCCAAAAAAAAGGTAATGCCATCAGGGGCCACATTAAGAAATGAATTTTTTAGCAAATAAGTTATTTTGATTACTATAAATAACCAAATTAACCATAAAGGACATATGAAGAAAGATGCCATTTGCATCCAGAGAAAGAACTGATAAATAGAAGTATGTACAGAATAATGTATCCCATGGTAGATATCTCTAGGGTGGAAGTTGGGGGAGGGACAAAAAGAAATTTATATGATAATTTGTTGTACATTTAAAAGGAATAGCAACTTCTGCATAGTAGATTTACAGTTTCATGCCTAATCATCTTTTTATTGTACTATGTTAGAGAAATGCTTGTTTTCTTCCATAAATTAAAAATAAAACTTCAAAAAAGAATGGTATAAAAAATAAGTCAAAAAACATAAGAAATAAATGATATCTTTTTAAAAAATCATGAACTTGAAAGGACATTCATGGACCATCTAGTCCAATGCTGTCATTTAATAGATGAGAAAGCAGAAGCCCTGTGAGCTTTTGTGACTTACTTAAGGTAATACGAGTATTATAGTGTCATTGTACTCTGACCAAATCAGACCATAAGTACTGTATTAAATTTGGTTCTAAGTACCACCTTTTAGGAAGATCATCAGTAAGGAAGGACGTTGATAAGTTTGAGGTTGTCCTGAGGAAGTTAATCAGGATAGTGACCTTGATATCATGTCTTAGAAGGAGTAGTTGAAACAACTGGAAATATTTATCCTAGAGAACTTAAAGCCATGATAACTGTAATCCATTTAAAGGGATAACATACAGAAAAAACATACATACTACAGTGATTCATAGTGTATTCTCAAATGCAGACATCCCAAGCCTTTGCTAAGTATCTATAGGCTAAGGCAGTGGGGAAGGAGCAGCTAGATTTCCACCAAGGGTGGAAGGGTTACTTCAGGATAAATGTGGTCAGACAAAATAATGACAGTAAATATGGTACTTTTATAATGCAGTATTGCAAGTACCTGGGCCTGTCTCAGTCCTTCAGATTCATACAGTAAAACATGCCCAAATTTTATCAGCAAATCTACAAGGAGCTGTGTCACTGTGAACTTACTGAGTGAGCCTCGGACCGCAGGCCCCCAACCCAATGTGAGGGCTGGAAAACATCTGTCCCTTTTCTGACCTACAAAAACCTTTTTCTTCCTGGACCCCATGGCTTCTTCATGTACCTGTCTGTTTTTCATATTTCAATGATTCCCTTGGTTTAAGTCACCATTTTCATCAAGGAAACTCATGAAGATGGTTGTGATGAGGGAAGACTTCTCTTGTGTTATGATGTCACTTGGGGTTTTCATCTTTTTTTTATTTCAAGTACTTTATTTTGCCACAAATTTTAGAAGTTTCACTGATGAACTATGGAAAAATATTCCTTTCAAAGTTTCCTACATAGCTACTGGATCTTGGTTTTTTGTTTTGTTTTCAAGGACTTTATTGTTTCCATAAATTTTAGATGTTTCGTTGATGAACTGTGGAAAAAATATTACTTTCAAAGAGTTTCCTTAATAATACTGCTTAGCTTCCAGATTTTGATTCTTGCAGACCTATCAATATATTGCCCTCCTATAAGAACAATCACTTCTCTCATGACTGAAGGATCAGTCTTAACCTCCATTTTCAGGATGTGAACTTTACTTAGGAAGCAGTTCAGGACTATTTTTCATTCTGAAAGAGTTGTCTCATCTAAGGTAGATGCGGTAATAACTGAACATTATACTTCTCTACAATGCACATTCATTATGATAGAAAATGCCAAAATGACTCCTGGAATATTGTTTAAGTGACCCATTTCATCAAGAAAATTCATGAAGTTGGTTATGATGGAGGAAAATTTCTCTTTTGCTATTATGCTACTTAGAGTTTTCATTTTGACAATGTGCTATATAGAGGGATTCATAATAGAGTTAATCATTCTGGTTTCCTTCAAAGGTTTTGCTAACAGGTCCACTTTATTGAGCTTAGCTACAGCAGCATGTCAGCCTTGAAGATCCTCCTCTTGAATTAGAGACTTGTTCTGTTGGTCCCAGAATACAGAATTTGGTCCAATGGGTAGGATTTGCAAAGAGGGATGTAAAGAAATACAATACATCCTAACAATTAGAGTTATCCCAAAGGAAATGGGCTGCTTCAGGATACAGCAATTTGCCCCTCACTAAATCTCATTTGCCTCAGATAAACTGAGGCCTGGGAAAGAAGTTAATTTTGAAACATCAAGGTCATCCATTGCACCCTGGGGCACTGCCAGTCGTCTTGATTTTTGTTCTGCCACTGGAGTTTTATGACTCTGGAGCAGGGTGAGGCAGATGACTTTGCATAATTCTGCCTCACTTAAATGTAATTTATACACAAGTCAACGCATCACCTTCATGAAGTCATTCGTCTTCTTCAAGAATCAAGGGCGAATACTAACAACAAATGTCATTTGGGCAGCTAGGTGTCCCAGTGAACAGAGTGCCAAGCCTGAGCTCATCTTCCTGAGTTCAAGTCTGATCTCAGACATTTACCAGCTATGTGACCCTGGACAAGTCACTTACCCCTGTTTGCCTCCATTTCCTTATCTATAAAATGAGCTAGAGAAGGAAATGGCAAACTATTCCAGTATCTTTTCCAAGGGTCGTAATGAATGGGACACCATAAAAACAACCGGACAGTAACAACAAAATGTCATTTTGGAAATAGTTAGTGAGGGGCAGAGTCCCATAGCCTAGGGATAGTTTTAGGGATTTCCCTTTTGGACTAGCTCAAGGGTAGGGAACCTGTGGTCTTGGAGCCACATGTGGCCCTCTAGGTCCTCAAGTGCAGTGGCCTTTTGACTGAATCCAAATTTCATAGAACAAATCCCTTTAAAAAAAAGATTTGTTCTGTAAAACTTGAATTCAGTCAAAAGGCCACACCCAAGGACCTAGAAGGACATGTGTGACCTCCAGGCCACAGGTTCCCCACCCCCGGACTAGAGGTTCTCTGAATTTCTGAACCTCTCTAGCTCTACCTCTGAGTCTCCACGACTTTGTAAAGCAAGTCCAGACTATGGCTTCCTCACTGTACCACAGGGAATAACATGATACCTCAAGACTAAATGATTATCAGAAAACTCCAGGACTGTGAATCCCAGTATTGTATCTACCATATCTTAGCTCAAACATGAGCTCATAGTGTCTCAGTTTCCTCGTTGGCAAGATATTAATTCTCCCTCATAGGGACATTGGAAAATACAAGTAATCATAATGATAATGAATAACCTGGAATGATCAAGAACTTCTTATCAGTTTCCACAGTAGCTAACCTGAGGTATCATAAGAATCACTTCACAGGAGCTAATGGAACTGACTCTGCAGGACCGACTCTTGTTGGCAAGTAGCTACCAAAGGAGGAAGAGAAGGAGAAACCCAGGGAAGAGTGATGGATTCTTCTGTCCCTCACTGTAAAATAAGTCAACATTGTACTTCCAAATGTCCCTAACCCACAACACAAAGGCCCCTAGGGTGGGCGTCGGGGGTCAGGTATACAGTACCATGGCTGCCTGGGGGATCCTCCCGGACATGAGCTGGAAGAGAGTCTGCAGGGGATCATTGAGAGCCAGAGAGCTAATGAAGCTGAGAAAATAAAAAGACTATAATCAATTCGTCATTTGGGATCATGGACCAAACTGAGAAAACAATGGTTTCTGTTCACCTCAGACATGGAAAAAAGCTTTTTCAGCTTTTTAAGATGCTGCATTTATGAAAAAATGAGCTTCTTTCTACCAAAAATGATGGGTCACAGCAATAATAACATTAATAAGGATAATAATGATAATATTAACAATTTATTCATTGATAATTAATAACAATAATAACTAACACTTGCATGTCACTTTAAGGTTAATAATAATAAGGTTAATACAGCACTTTACATAGGTTATTTCATATGCTTCTCACAACAGTCCCATGAAGTCGGTGCTATAATTATCTCCTTTTTATAGATGATCCCAATTACTCAATGTACCATACGCTCTTATAAGAGAATTATCTGCCTAGGGTTCAAGCCTGAGGGGAATTACTGCTCTTTGGCATTGAGACCGGAACCCTTACAATTTTTGAACCATCCTATTTCATGCAAGGAAGAAGTCTTCATCCTCCAAGAGGCAGGCTTCATAACACAGAGATCAACTCCCACTTTGGGGCTCCTCTGCAAAGCATCCATCCTCATCCTCATCCTCCTTGTTCTCCTCCTCCACCTCCTCCTACTCCTCCTTCTCCACCTACTCAGCCACCCCTCAGCCCCTAACTGCTGGGCCAAATTCATAGGCATAGATGTAGGTGGGGATTTTTCCTATCTCATCACAAGCATAAAGCTGCCCAGGATTGTAATTCTGTGCTCACAAGCACTTAATGACCATTATCAATAACCAAAGAGGCATGGAACAGGGACCAGAAGTTATCCTCCTGATGACCGACGGCAGGATATACTTAACAAGGATATAATAAGGTCTACGGCTGATGTGAGATTTAAGGATATTCTGTGGGAGATATTTTTTACAACTCAGTGGCTCCCATCAAAGAGCAACAGGCCAAAACAAAGGGCTAAAACAACGACAAGTCCTTCAAAGGTGGGAGTGGTGGGATGCTCAGTGCTATTAGCCCAAAAGGGATTATGTCCCAGAAGAGCATCTCGTTTTTAATATCACCCTGATGTTGGGAATGTGAAATGCTTTTAATGATATCATTTTGGAATTCTTCCCACTTTAAATTTTCTTGACATCACTGTTGCTATTCATTTTCAGTCATATCTGCTTCTTGTCCATTTAGGGTGTTCTTGGCAAAGAACCCTGGAGTGGTTTGCCATTTCTTTCTCCAGTCTATTTTATAGGGGAAGAAGTTGAGGCAAACAGGGTTAAGTGGCTTTCCCAGGGTCACACAGCTAGTAAGTGTCTGAGGTCAGAGTTGCATTAAGAACGATAACTTTTCCTGACTTCAGGCTGGAACTGTATCCACTCTGTCACCAAAATGTCCTTGACATAAGACATATGCCAGCAGGTCTAGGGCAATAAAATGATTTGACCAATCACTGTGTAGAATAGCTTCCCCTGCTAGCATGACAATCACTAGATCTTAAAGAAATACTACAAATATTCCCTTTCTATTCAACCTTCCTCTTATAATTCAAATAAACTATCCATGAATTGGCTTCATAGATATAACCAACGAAGATAAATACTAAAGCATAATCTTCCATCCCACTTAATTTTTGTAGACCATATCCCCTATAAAAAAATATTTCTAAGATGTTTTGCTATTTTTTGACAGGAAGAAAGGGTCAAGAATATCTAAGCAAGGTTCTCTATAAATGGGCTTGTTGTGTCTGCTTTGAAAAATCTGTATCTGTGCCTGGTTCACAAAAAAAAAGGATAATATGAAATGTGCACATCATTATTTCTTGGAATCCTATATTCTCTTCCACACCACACCCCCACAATCCACTAAAAGTAGAGAAGCACCATAAGCAAACACAGGTTCCTACTTACCCATTCATGACCCAGCTGTAGGTCCTCAGGTCCATCTTGCTGGACAAAAAGAGGGCATGGCCCCACAAATGGTTCCTCATGGCCCATTCCAGGGCTTCCTAAAATCAAGAATGCATCTGGGTCAGTATCAACCTTCTGAAACTGGTATTACTTTACTTGGAGTTTATTCATCTGACTTAGGTTGAGGCACATATATGGCATAATGGCAAGTGGCAAGTACTTCACGCATTCATTGTTCATCCTTCATTTTCAAAGAGGACCAGTGACAACATGGGGTGATGTCCTGACTTGTGTGTGAATTCAATTTAAGTAAGGCAGAGTTATAAGACTTGGAATCCAGAAGACCTGAATTCTGCTTCACATACTCCCTAGCTGAATGATCCTGAGTAGGTAATTTAATTTCTCTATGCCTCAGTTATCTCTTCTGTAAAATGGGAATAACAATAGCATCTATCTTACAAGGAAGGAGGGAGGTTCAAATGAGTTAATGTGTGTAAAGAGCATTGTAAAGCTTAAAGCATTATATAAACGCCAGCTACTAGTAGTACTAGAACAAGTTACAAGCTCTTTTAGAAACTCACATATGGTGCCAAGATGGCAGAGTGAGGAAGGAACCATTTGAAGTGCTCTCAAATCCCCTCCAAACAACTAGAAAACTGCCTCAGAATTGATCTGGGAGCATGGAAGCAGCTCACCATCCTAGCAGGAAAGGTCTGTCTCACTGGAGTAGAAGGGGAACAACCTAGTAGCAGGGACCCACCCCTGGGGCAGACCAGTAATAAGATGTCTCCTCCAGGGCTAGTCATCAGAAGGACTCTGTTACCATAGCAATCCAGCAGCAAGACCCCATCTGTGGAGTAGGTCAGCAGCTAAACCCCACAACCTACAGAAGCCAGCAGTGAGGCCCCATTCCCATAAAAACCAGAAGGAAAACCGACCCTCCAGAGAAAGCAAACAGCACACAGCTAAGCTCTGAAGCCCAGTGAAAACCAGCACCAGTCCCAGCACAAAAAACTTGAGACCGTGCAGGACCAGAACACAACTCTCCAATAAAAACATCAGAAACCTTCCCAAAAAAAGGCAGAAAAATGAGGCAAAATAAAGAGCTTGACTATAGAAAGTTATTACAGTGACAGTGAGTATCAAGGCATAAACTTAGAAGAAGATAATAGTGTCAAAATGCCTACATGTGAAGCCTCAAATAAAAAATATAATTTGGTCTCAGATCTAAGCAAAATTCCTGGAAGAGCTTTAAAAAAAATTATTAAAAGCAAATTAGAGAAGTAGAAGAAAAATTGGGAAAAGAAATGAGAATAATGCAAGAGATTTAGGAAAAAAACATTGGAAAAGATATACAAAAATTTACAGAGGAAAATAAAGGCCTAAAAAAATAGAATTGGACAAATGGAAAAGGAATTTAAAAACCTCACTGAAGAAAATAATTACTTAAAAATAGAATTGAACAAATGAAAACTAGTAACTCTTTGAAACATCAGGATATGATAATGCAAAATCGAAAAAAAATATTTAAATGGGGGAGGAGACAAGATGGCAGAGTAGAAAGATGCACATATGCTAGTTCTTACCCCACAGTCCATAAAATACCTGTAAAGAAGAACTTTCAACAAATTCTAGAGCAGCAGAAGCCACAGAACAGTGGAGTGGAGGAGATTTCTATCCCAGAGAGACCTGAAAGACTGACAGGAAAGGTCTGTTGCACACCGAACATGGAGTAGAGCCCAGCTCACCCTTGGCCCTATGGCACCAAGAGGAGCAGATCTGAGCAGGCTTCATGGACAGAATCTCCAGCAGCAGTGCAGATCCCTCAACTCACAGTTACCAAAAGTCAGCGAGAGGGTCTTTTCAGCTGGCCAAGGAGGGAGCAGGGTGTCCCCATAACTCAGGCCTCCTCAGGAGGCAGCAACAGATGGGGCTCCCAAAGCAGGCAGTAGCATGCATACATTGTTGAAGGTCTCGTTGTAAACCCCCTGAGGGAACTGAGCCCTGTGTGGTGTCCCTGCCTCCACCTGAGCAGCTGATCTTAATCTCACACTGAATAGCAGCCTTGCCCCCACCTAAACCCCTGAGGCTTTGGAGCAGCTTATCTGAATCTCAGCCCCCAGTGCTGGCTTGGCAGAACTGGAGGCGAGGTGGTTGTGGGGAGGAAACTCAGAAGTCAAGTAACTGACTGGAAAAATGCCCAAAAACGGGAAACAAAATAAGACCATAGAAGGTTACTTTCTTGGGGAACAGGTATCTTCCCCCGCATTCTTTCAGATGAGGAAGAACAAAGCATACTATCAGAGGAAGTCAAGGTCTCTGTCTCCAAAGGGAACTTAAACTGGGCTCAGGCAATAGAAGGCCTTAAGAAACAGGTTAGCCACTTACTAAAGGAGAACCAAAAAAATGCTGAGGAAAATAACAGCTTTAAAAAGAGGCTAACTCCATTGGATGAAGAGGTCCAAAAAGTCAAAGAGGAGAAGGAGGTTTTAAAAAGCAGAATTAGCCAAATGGAAGAGAAGGTTCAAAAGCTCACTGAACAAAATAATTCGTTGAAAGAGAGAATTGAGTTCAGGGAAATGAATGGCTTTGAGTTAAACCAAGCAGTTAGTAAACAAAACCCAAAATTTGAAAAAATAGAAGATAATGTGAAACATCTCATTGGAAAAACAACTGACCTTGAAAATAGATCCAGGAGAAACAATTTAAAAATTATTGAACTACCTGAAAGTCATGATCAAAAAAAGAGCCTAGACATTATCTTCCATGAAATTATCAAGGAAAAGTGCCCTGGTGTTCTAGAATCAGAGGGCAAAATAAATATTGAAAGAATTCACCGATCACCTCCTGAAAGAGACCCAAATATAGAAACTCCTAGGAGTATTATGGCCAGATTCCAGAGTTCCCAGATCAAGGAAGAAATACTGCAAGGAGCTAGAAAGAAACAATTTGAGTTCTGTGGAAATACAATATGGATAACACAGGATCTGGCAGCTTCAACATTAAGGGATCGAAGGGCTTGGAATGAGATATTTCAGAGGTCAAATAAACTAAGATTGAAACTAACAATCACCTTTCCAGCAAATCTGAGTATAATATTTCAAGGGAATAAATGGTCATTAAATGATACAGATGACTTTTGATCATTCATGTTAAGGAAAAGACCAGATCTGTATAGAAAAATTTGACTTCCCAAGACAAGAATCAAGAGAACCATGAAAAGGTAAACAGGAAAGAAAAATCATAAAAGACTCTCTAAAACTGAACTGTTTACATTACTACGTGGAAAGAAAATATTTTTAACTCTTGAATCTTTTCTCAGTATTTGGGTAGATGGAGAGATTGTACATACACACACACACAAATACACATAGATAGATAGAGAGTACAGGGTGTGTTATATCAGAAGATATCCACACACAAAAAAAAAAATAAAACAAAAATTAAGGGGTTAAGGAGGAAAATTCCAGGAAGAAAAAGGGAGAAATAGAATGGGGCAGGCTATAACTCATAAAAGAGATAAAAATCTTATTCAATGGAGGAGAAAAGGGAGAAGGGGAGAGGGGAAAAATGAAGCTACTCTCTCCACATGTGGCTGAAGGAGGGAATAACATGCTCACTAAATTTGATATAAAAATGCATATCACATCACAGAAAAGCAGGAGAGGAGGTAACAATTGGGCTGAGGGGAATGTTAGAAGGGAGGGAAAATGGGAGAAGGGAATCACTAGAAATAAACACTTTCAAGAAGGGACAAGGTCAATTGTAGGGAAAAAAATAAGGAGGGATAGAGTAGGACAGAGGGAAATATAATTAGTATGACACAACATCATTATTATGGAAGTCTTTTGCAAAAGAATACATATTTAGCCTGTATTCAATTGCTTCCCTTCTCAGTGGGGCTAGGGAGGAACAGGGGGAGGGAGAGAAGTTGGAATTCAAAGTGTTAGAAACGAATGTTGAGAATTTTTATTGCATATAATCGGCAAATAAGAACTACAGGGAATGGGGTATAGAAGTTTATCTTGCCCTTAACGAAAAGAGAGAAGATGGGGATAAGGGAATGGTGGGGTGTGATAGAAGGGAGGGTACATTGAGGGAAGCACTAATCAGAATGCAAGGTATTAGGAAATGGGGGGAGGGGAGTGATGGGGAGAGAAATTGGACATGTTACAAAGTGAGGTAAAAGCAATTAGTATTAAAAACAATTGACTGAATTAATTACTAAGAATAAATCAATGACATCTTTAGTTTGGGGAAAAAAATTTCAGTCTAAATTTCCTAGAGGAAGGTACCCTTGGGTAAAATTTGGCATTGATGGAAAAGTTAAAGTTTTAATGGTAAATTTGATTTTATGATCGCTATTT
This sequence comes from Bettongia penicillata ogilbyi, assembly GCA_023548195.1. Lineage (NCBI taxonomy): Eukaryota > Metazoa > Chordata > Mammalia > Diprotodontia > Potoroidae > Bettongia > Bettongia penicillata. Next base: position 9,580,890 of record JAJHZJ010000162.1, on the reverse strand, counting down.
AATCAGGAACTAGAACATGTATAGAAAGGCATGTAAGCCACTTAAGACTTGCCTCAAAAGATGTTCCTTAGTCAAAGTGAAATTATAATCATATTTGAAACTTGGTTATTGGAACTTGCCATTTTTAGGTGCTATGGGACTATTAAGTGACTGTTCTTCTGAGTTAGACTCAGAAGGTATGGGTAGCAAGAAAGGTGATCTGAGCCTCCAATCCATGAGATGCTGGTATGAACTGCAAAAGGTGATCTCATGGGAAGGGTGGGAGAGTGAGTCTCCTGACTCAGTTTCCCCACTGACACCTGGAAGACTTTAAGCCTGACTGAATGCAAGTAGACAATCTAATCCTGCCTGGAACTGACATGAAGTTGGGGAGATATTGTATCCTGCAACATCCCTACTCTTGGTGACAATTTTCTATAGTCAAAAGGTTTCTAAGCTTAATACCAGATCTATTAAATTATAGATTGTTGGTAGGGGAACATCCGAGGTTGTCTAAAATTAAGCTATTAGGCATAGGACTTTAGACCAACAACAATAAGTTAGGATCCTTTAATTCTTAGTAATACTGTGGAGACAATTAGGTCAAGAGCTTGTGAAGTTAGCAACATTAATATTATTTATGTCTCAGTTGGTTAATGTTTAAAAAAAAATTCTTTTGTGGTCCATATTGTTAATGCTTTAAAAGGTATCACCTGACCAAAACTTCAAATTGTTTTATCTCTTGTAAACTGTGTTAAAAATGAAAAATTAAAATTAAAAAAAAATTTAAATAGAAGAAAATGTGAGATTTCTCATTGGAGAAACAACTGACCTAGAAAATAGATCCTGGAGAGATAACATAAGAATTATTGAACTACCTAAAAGTCATGACCCAAAAAAATAATTAAGCCTGGACAACATCTTTCAAGAAATAATCAAAGAAAACCGCCCTGATATAGTAGAACCAGAGGGCAAAAGCAAAATTGAAAGAATCCACTGATCGCTGCCTGGAAGAAATCCCAAAATGGAAACTCAAAGGAACATCATAGCCAAATTCCAAAGCTCACAGATCAAAGGGAAAGTATTGCAAACAGTCAAAAAGAAACAAGTGAAATAGCATAAAGCTACAATCAGGATTACACAGGATTTGTCAGCTTTCACTTTAAAGAACTAGTAGACTTGGAATATGATATACCAAAAGACAAAGGAGTTAGGATTACAACCAAGAATCACCTATCCAACAAAACTGAATATAATCTTGCGGGGAGGAGGGGTGACATTTAATGTAATAGAAGAATTACAAGCATTTCTAATTAAAAGACCAGAGTTGAATAAAAAATTTGACCTCCAAATACAAACACAAGGGAAACATAAAAAGATAAAAAAAAAGAAAGATAAAACATAATAAATTCAATAAAGTTAAACTATTTATATTTCCATATGGCAAGATAATATTTATAACGCTTAACAGCTTTATTACTATAAGAGCAATTAGGAGAAGTTTATGTAGATATAGAGTGTGGATATAAGGTGACTTTGATGGGATGTTACCAAAAAAGAAAAAAACAAAATAAAGGGGTGAGAAAGAAAATTGTACTGGAAGAGGAAGGTGGAGATTGAATGGGGTAAATAAAATGAAAGAGGCACGAAAGAGTTATTTTAATGGAAGGGAAGATGGGGATTGAGAGTGTGGAGAAAGCAGGTAGGGGTAGCAATCATGATCTCAGGCAAAACAGAAGCAAAAATAGATCTAATTAAAAGAGATAAAGAAGGAAGTTATATCTTGCTGAAAGTTACCAAAGACAATGCATCAAATGGCATAGCATCTAAATTTTTGAAGAAGTCAAATGAGTTATAGGAGGAAATTGATAATAAAACTATACCAGTGTATATAATAAAACAAGTCCTCAGCTTGCTCTTTTCAGAGCTAGATAAATCTAGCAAAAAATAAACAAAAAAGAAGTTAAGGAAGTGAATAAAATTCTGGAAAAATTAGATATGATAGCTCTCTGGAGAAAATTGAATGAGAATAGAAAGGATTATGCCTTTTTCTCAGCAGTACATGGCACCTACACAAAAACTGACCATGTGTGAGGACATAAATACCTCACATCCAAATGCAGAAAAGCAGAAATAATAAACATCCTTTTCAGATCACAATGCAATAAAAATTACATTCAATAATGGACAATGAAAAGAGACAATAAAAATTAATTGAAAATTAAATAATCTAATCCTAGAAAAAAGTGGTTCAAAGAACAAATCATAGAAACAATTATCAAAGAAATGTAAATTAAAACAACTCTGAGATACCACCTCACATCTCTCAGTTTAGCTAATGTGATAAAAAAAAAAGCGGAAAATGTTGGATGTTGGAGGGAATATAGAAAAACTAGGACACTAATGCAATGTTGGTGGGGTTGTGAACTGATCCAACCATTCTGGAGAGTAATTGGTAACTATGCCCAAAAGATATACTGCACATACCCTATGATCCAGCAATAATATTACTTCTAGTTCTATATCCCAAAACCATCCAAAAAATTGGAAAAGGACCTATTTGTACAAAAATATTTATAGTAGCTCTTTATGTGGTGGTTAAGAATTAGAAAATGAAATGGACACCCATCAACTGGTGAATGGCCAAATAAGCTGTGGTATATGATTATAATGGAATATTATTGTGCTGTAAGAAATGACAAGCAGGATGATTTCAGAAAAACCTGGAAAGACTTACATAAATTGATGCAAAGTGAAGTGAACAGAACCAGGAGTATTGTATACCATAACGGCAATACTGTGCGATGAAGAACTGTGAATGACTTAGCTATTCTCAGCAATACAACGATCTGAGACAATCCCAAAGGACCAATGATGAGGCTAACTATCTGCCTCCAGAGAAAGAATTGATAATAATTGAATATAGATTGAAGCATGCTATTTTTCACTTTCTTTTTTTCAGTCTTCTTGTACAAAATGACTAATAAGGAAATGTTTTATATGATTGTACATATATAACTATATCTGATTACTTACCATCTCAGGTTAGGGGAGAGGGGAGGGAAAGACAAATAGAATTTGAAACTCAAAACTTTAAATAAAAATGTTTAAAAATTGGAAAAAATAAAAACCATTTAATTAAGTATAATGTATTAAGTATAAAAATTACTTTTCTTGTGTGTGTGTGCAGAGTCTAGTGCATAGTAGGTATTTGATAAATGTTTTGTAATTGAATGAAAAAAAAGCTCACATATTAACATTAAAGAGAAACTGCCTGATACATAATATATACTTAATAATACTTTTTCCTACTCTTCCCTCTGCCCCTCGCCACATAAGCAAAAGCATATATACATATAGCACTTATAAATGTTATCATATTTGCTCTTCATAACCATGGGGATGCTTTGAGTAACACTTTTTTTCACTATTACATTTTTTAAGGTATTATTTATTTTAACACTCTTTTCTTTTTAAATTTTGAATTCTAAATTCTCTCCCTCCCTTCTACTTCCTCCCACACCCACTGAGAAGGCAGGCAATATGTATTATCCCCTTTTTGCATATGAGGAAACTGAGGCAAGCAGAGGTTCAGAGACTTGCTCAGGGTCATACAGCTTGTAAGTGTTTGAGGCTGGATTTGAACTCAGGTCTTCTTAACTTCAGGCCCAGTACTCTATCCACTGTACCACCCAATTGATTATTTCTTCTACCAGTTTCCTCCTCTCCTTCCTCCACTTCCCAAGAACCTCTGGCTAGCAGTTGGTGACCATTCTTCAGATTTAGCCAAGTCAAATACCCTTGACCTTAGCAAAGGTCAAAAAGTCTCTGTCTAATACAGGGGAAGCAGCGGGGAAAATTCCAGTGCTATACCTTTAATCCCAATACTGGACTTAAGCAGCTCTTCAAAGAAGCAAACTGAAAACAGGATCCATGGGCCCGGGCCCACAGGCACAGTGTTGATATTAAATTAATAACGTGTAAAGGCTACATGCTCTAACAGCTACTGTCAGGGACAACATTCACACCTCTTGAAGGCTGAATCTATCATGTCAATGACTCCATAAGAGAGGAAATGGATCTAACTTTTCCTTAAAGTGTAGATTCATTCAACAAATATTTATTAAACAGTGGATGTGGGTAAGGAGCTGTGCTAGTTTTACCCATTATTTCCTCAATGCCAGGAAATTTGTCATTTGGGGACACTAATGAGCTAATTTTACCTCCAAGTGTAAAGAAATCGATCATCCTAAACAACTCTCCATTTAGTCCTTTCAGAGAGAGAGAGGGAGAGAGATTATAGCTAGAGAGCAGGCCTCAGTCTCAGAGTCAGGAAGATCCAGGCTTAAGTCCAGCTTCTGACACATACTATCTGTGTTTCCCTAGGCAAGTCACTTAACACCTCAAAAGTTAACCTCACACAGTGTCATAGCTACTCTAAGAAGCTGGGGGTGAGGGTGGGGGAGAGGGGGAAGGAAGGAAGACAGTGGCAGGGAGGAAGGAAGGAAGGAAGGAAGGAAGGAAGGAAGGAAGGAAGGAAGGAAGGAAGGAAGGAAGGAAGGAAGGAGGGAAGGAGGGAAGGAGGGAAGGAGGGAAGGAAGTAAGGAAGGAGGGAAGGAGGGAAGGAGGGAAGGAAGGAAGGAAGGAAGGAAGGAAGGAAGGAAGGAAGGAAGGAGGGAAGGAGGGAAGGAGGGAAGGAGGGAAGGAAGGAAGGAAGGAAGGAAGGAAGGAAGGAAGGAAGGAAGGAAGGAAGGAAGGAAGGAAGGAAGGAAGGAAGGAACTACCATGTAAAGAAATAGGAAGGAAGGAAGGAAGGAAGGAAGGAAGGAAGGAAGGAAGGAAGGAAGGAAGGAAGGAAGGAAGGAAGGAAGGAAGGAACTACCATGTAAAGAAATTGACGTTTGGCCTCTTAGGTTATCAAGTCTACTTTGTGCTGTGTGTGTTTGTCCTTCGTTGCCAAAGAAGACCATGCCCTCAGAAAAATAATGACATGACTTGCATTTGACTGTTTTGAGTAAGGGAGGGCTATGCAGGTCACCAGCCTCACTTCTCCTCCAGAGCCATCTGAATCCAGTGACCAGATATTCATGAAAATGACAGGAGATGATCCAGGATGAGGCAATTGGGGTTAAGTGACTTGCCCAAGGTCACACAGCTAGTGAGTGTCAAGTATCTGAGGTGAGATTTGAACTCAGGTCCTCCTGACTCCTCCACTGGTGCTCTATCCACTGCACCACCTAGCTGCCCAATACTTTGTGCTAGCCAAAACCTGTCACCCTCTTATGTGACTGGACTGTTGCAATCATGAGACTCCACCACATATCACTGCTCAAGGAATCCCTATAATGTGCCCTCAACATTTTTTTTAAAAATTTTTACTAAATCACCCTGTCATTGTTCAGTTATTTCAGTCATGTCTGACTCCTCATGACCCCATCTGGGGTTTTTTTGGTAGAGATATTGTAGTCCTTTGTCACTTTACAGATGAGAAAACTGAGGTCAGCAGGGTTAAGTGACTTACCCAGGGTCACACATCTAGTAGGCATCTAAGGTCATATTTGAGCTCGGAAAGATGAATCTTCCTGATTCCAGGCCTGGTGCTCTATCCACTGCCCTACCCAGAAGTCATCTAGCAGCCCACACCTGTCTAGACTGCTTTAAAAATAAAACTCCTTGGGGAATTCAAGCTTAAAAGTAGAGATAACTTGCCTTCTTTCTTCCATAGAAGAGAAGCTTAGTGAACTTCTCAATACTCTGTGCTGGTGTCTCTACGCTGGGTGGAATCTCACCGGTGATCAGGTTAGGTATCCCAGAGCTTGGTACTGGCCAATCTTCATCGGTCAAGTTGATCAGGTTAGCTACAGGGGCTTGTCTTTTATATTTCTCCAACTTCTTGCAGTCTTGCATCAACAGTTCAGCTACATCTGACCCCACCATTGACTTCAGAGCAAAGAGAATAGATCATAAGACCATTAACAAGAGTCCGGTAACAGTCTAGGCTGATCCTAATCTATGGTTAAGGCTAAGAAAACAGTGACATCTGGGCCTTGCCCTTTCTAAAAGAGCTATATAATAAGAGAAAAGTTATTTACTCTACCTTCCTCTGCTCCACCCCACTCCACACCACCACCCATGTGTACACACCACACACACACACACACACACACACACATACACACACATACGCATACACACACACACTAACACACATACACACACTCACACACACACATACACACACACATACACACACACTCATACACATACACACTCACACACACGCACTCACACACACACACTCACACACATACTCACACTCACACACACACTCACACACATACACACACACTCACACACTCACACACATACACACACACATACACACAAACTCACACACACTCACACACACACTTGCACAGGAGTAACGTTTCTCATAAATCACTTGGCTAACCATTCTTCAACATTCAACCCGTACTAACACTGATGCCAACAGCCATGACTTCTCTGGAAGGCCATCAGGAGCAAGTTAAAGAAAAAATAACTTTTGTGGGGTTATTACCAGTCTGGACCATCATCCACAGCCTAGGGACGTAAATGGAAGGGTTCACATTTTAAATTGGCGTGTGTGCAGTGAAGAGGATAGAGGGTCATCCTTGAGGGTCAGAAGACCTGGGTTCGAGTCTTGTTTCTGATATTTTCTAACTATGGAAAAAGGGAAAGTCCCAACTTCTCAGTGACCCAGTCAGCCCTCTACGATGCTACTTAATAGCTGTTACTAGCCTCTGTCAGTAGAGGGAGTCCCCACACTAGGAGTTTCCTATCCTGATGAATTCACAGATCTAGACCAAAAATAACAATAATTTATATGCATTTTTTGTCCCAGAGCAATTCTTTGCTTTTTTTGTCATAAATTTTGTCATAAATGTCCATGAGATTAACTCAGCTTTATCCAAACCAAACGACTCCAAATTCAGCCTTTCCATTGCCATCTGCTCTAAGTAGGGTTGCTTTTCTACGTACGCCATTCTGCCGACAAAGGAGGACCAGCAACTTCCAGAGCAGGGCCAGGTCCCTACCCCTTGGCGTCTGAGCCTTGGAACTCAAAGCTGCCTTCTGCTGGCAAAACAGCATCACGTCCACCTTGTGCAAATCTTCCCTGTGGGAGCAACCCAAGAAGTGGAGTCAGCCACTGGGAGTCAACTCCTAGAAGGTTCAAGGGAAGTGTACTTAAACTGATGAAAAATGCCTCAGGGAAGGAGATTAGGTCCTGTCTAGAAAGTTAACTAGATGAGTGAGGATTTCTCCAAAAACCTGGCCACATAAATCCAGGGAGGAGGAGTCTGCCTAAGAGGAAACTGATACCTCAAGGAAAGAGGATGTTCAAGCTAATGGGAATCATAGGATCTAACCCCTATTTTCCAGATGAGTAAACTGAGGCCCAGAGAGCCTAAGGGCCTTGCCTAAACTTACCTAGTGACAGAGATGAGACATGAATCTAGATTTTCTGGCTCAGAATTCAGTGATCTTTCCACTTTTCCCCCACAGCCATATGCCATGGAAAACAAGGCCTTTAATCACTTAGAACTAAAGGAGAACACCCCATGCCATAGAAATACACTGGCTTTTTTTTCTCCTCTTGGAATGCACATTGAGCTGATTACTCCAACTATTCAATTCCATCATGCATTTTTTTAAACATTAATTCACTTTTTGGCAATTTCCCAGAATCCACTCTGACAGCGGTATGCTATTCTAATATCCATCTGCTGTCACTCATATAGAGACCTAGAATTTCCTTAAGGGGATCTCTGCAAATTTTAATTGATTTTTTTTCCATAGGCGGTCTCTTCCTTTTAGACCTATGTTTTTTTGTTCTCTTTAGCTACAAATGATGAAATCAATACAGACAATGACACATTTGGCTCTGTCCTGCAATACAAAAGAGTTCGCTTCATTATCCATTAGTGAACCTTTTTTTCAAGGAAAGTCAAGCCAGAGATAACAGGAGCAATCCAAGAATCAAACATATGAGCCATGAACAAAAGGGACAAACCTCTAGCTAACAAAGAAGCCTGACTCAGAAAGTCTTGCAGGAATTTTACCTGATCAGAGGTCCCGAGAAAGCTCTTAGCTCTTCCTGTTCCTCGGTGTCATTAAGGAAAATCTGGAAAACAAAAGTAGATTCCCTCTGCCCATCTAATGCCCTGCTCCACCTGGCCAGTGTGTGCAAAGGTTTTGGCCAGTCTCCCTTAGCCAGAGAGAATGACTGAAAAAAATCACTTTGGAACATTTCAGCTAATTGGGCAAGATCGTCCTACCTCAAAACAAAATGCTAATAGAAGCAACTTGCTTTTTAATAAATGGAGATGCCGCATTGTAGAAGGCAGGATTCGATAATCTGGAAATCCTGGTTCTGCCATTTAACTTACTAGCTGGTTGATAGGATTATGGATTTATAGCTGTTATAGACAGATGAGCTAATGGACAAGCTACTTTCTCTACTGGTACCTCAGTTTCCTCATCTGTAAAATGGAGATGCTAACACTTGTACAACTCACCCCAAAGAATTTTTATAGGTTGAGATTTGTAATTTTCAATGAACTTTGGCAAGTGAGCTGTTATTATTACCTCAAATGTAACAGGCAGAACCAGCAGTTAAAACTAGGAACCTCCAACTTCAGGTCACTGAAGACTTACATGAACTGACGTAAAGTGAAATGAGCAGAGCACCTGTATACGGTAATCACACTATTGTACAATGATCAAGTGTGTGGAAACGACTTAGTTATTCTCTGCAATATAACAATCCAAGACAATTCTGAAGGACTCATGAGGAAAAAGATGCCATCCATCTCCAGAGAAAGAACCGATGAAGTCTGAATGCAGATCAATGCATACTTGTTCTTTATTCTTCTTGTGGTTTTTAAACTGTGTTTTCTTTCACAATATGACTAACATAGAAATATGTTTTGCATGACTGCATATGTATAACCTATATCAATGTCTTCTCAGTGATGGGAAGGGATAGAGAGTGGGGGAGAATTTGGAACTCAAAAGAATTTTTTAACAAATGTTAAAAATTTATTTTTACATGTAACTGAGAAAAAATAAAATATTAAATTTTAAAAATAAAATTAAATGGTTCATATTAGGTAGCTTAAAAAATAAGACCTTAGATTCCAAACTGAAGGGGATCTCACATCTAGTACAGTCCCTTCATTTTACAGATGAGAAGCACATAGCTAGCAAATGGAAAAGCCAAGAGTTGAACACAGGTCCTGCAACTCAAAATTTAGAATATTTCCTACTGTACCATGTTTGAAATGAAGGATCCTGCTTCCTCTTACCAAGCCTTACTGTAATCACAGTTTCTTACGATAAAGATCTGGGAAAGAAATTCAAATTCCAGGGCACTCAACTAAGCTGTAATGCTTGCCCAAGAACAGAACTCCACACAATCCAGTACCTTGTGATTCAGATCACCACTAAGTCCTAACATGGCCTCTCTATCCAATTGAAGAATGAGGTACATTTCGGTGCGAAGCAGCATGCTGGTAGCATATCAAGGGAAAACTGAACCTAGGTTAGTGTGGTGTAGTCGATAGAACGCTCATTTGGAGTCAGGGAGATCTGGATTCAAATTCTATCTCTGAGGCTTTCTAGGTATAGAGAGATGGGCAAGCCACTAAAGTTTTCAGTGTCTTAATTTATGAAACTGTAAAACGACGGTGGCTCAGTGGATAGAACAGCAGGCCTACAGTCAGGAAGTCTCATCTTTGTGAGTTCAACTCTAGCCTTAGACATTTACTAGTTGTGTGACCCTGGGCAAGTCACTTGACTCTGTTTCAGTTTTCTTATTTGTAAAATGAACTGGAGAAGGAAATGACCAGTACCTTAGCCATGAAAATCTCAAATGGGGTCAGAAAGAGTCAGATACAATTGAACAACAAATGTGCCAGGCACCGGGAAAAGCATTTTGCAAATACCTCATTTGATAAGCTAAAAACTGCTTTCTCCCTGTTTCCCGTGAAAGCAGATCAACGTGTGGTCAGCAATTGAGACTCAGAAGGGTCTAAGGAGAAGTTTAGAGCAGGAATGTACCCAGAATGTATGTGTGATGGTGGGGGAAACGGTACGAACAATTTTACCTCCAAACTGTGCATTTCCACAAGCGCTGTTTGCCCATCAGCTGGATGGCTGGGGCGCACCAGTATCAGCTGACCTCCTGGCCCAAAGCACACGGGCATGTGGGCGATGAAGAATTTCATGGGATCCACAGGACCAACAGATGCATCTTCTAACCAGAGATACACAAGGATAATCCTTGTTAGACACAGCTGCCTTGGGTTGTAAGACATTGTTATGGAAATGACAGCTGTGGGAAGATTCTGAATGGGCAAGAGAAATAGACAGGGCCTTAGATAAAAGGATTGAGAGCTAGGTGGGGTAGGTTCCAGAATAGGGTTTTTTTAAAAATGTTTTTGTACCATTGACCACTTTTGCAGTCTGAGGACATCTACAAATGCTTTCTCAGAGGAAAAAAAGTGCTTTTAAATGCATAAAACAGAGTGCATAGCATTGCAAAAGAAATCAATTATGTTGAAATGCAGTTATCAAAATTTTTGATATTTATATGAGACTGTGAGCTCCTTGAGTTCAGGGACCCTTTTTATCCTTATTTGTATTCCCAGCGCTTAGCACAATACCTGGCACATAGTAGGTACTTAATAAATGCTTGTTCACAGACTCCAGGTTTAGAAGCCCTGCTCTAGTACCTCGATAGATCAGACCTATTCCAAACACGTTACAAGGTTTAGTTATCAGTCCTGAATGACACCCAACAAATTCTTCAAATGAGGAAGAAAAACACTTGCTACAAAATATGCAAAATCCCTGGTTCTTGAGATTCCATTGCTCTGAGAATTCATCATCCCAGAAAAGTCATTTTGCTTTGGAGGTGACCCTCACCCTCTCCACCACTTCCAGATTCCTCCTTTCTTTCCCTCTTTTTCCTATCTAGGTAAAGAAATATCTTTTACTATCTCATCTCCCAAGTGGACCACCATTCAAATGCCAAACACAAGATGGCTGGAAGTAGCACCACCCTGTAAGAATAAGAGATAGGAGCCTCAGATTAACATCACAATTAAAATCCATACTATGGAAGCCAATGAGATCAGCCAATTAGCAAGATTTATTAAGCATTTATTTATGCTTTTCTATGGTAGGCACCAGGGACAAAGGCAAAATAAAAAATAATCCCTGCCTTCAAGGAGCTTATATTTTACTAGAGAATTAGCAGACTCATGTTGCTGCTACCTGTCTGAACAGGACTCCAGGTCTCCAAAGGGGTGGGATCAAATTGATCAGAAGAATCCAACATGTACTGGCTGAGCTCATAGCTGCTGGAGCTAAGACCTGATTCCTTATACTGCTGAAGCAAACTGGACTCACCAACCAAGGAAACCTGGAAATTGGAAAAAAAAAAAAGTTAACAATCAATCAATCAGTAAACATTGATTAAGCACCTACTATGTGCCAGATGCTATGCTAAGCACTGGACAATGGAAATACATCTGGAAATACACTCATAAGATAGGACTGCATCACCTGAGTAGATCATTGCAAAGACCTCTCCCTCCTGATGGCTTTTTTTAGAGAATCAAAATTCCAATTCCCTAATAAATACCGTGACAGTGAAGGATTCATTGTCAAGAAAAGAGTTCAATCCATCAAGTATTTACTGAGTTAGGCACTGTAAAGCAGCTGTGTTAAACCGAAATAGAAAATTGGGTCACTAATCCATATATAAGAATCTCTATGGGCTACTGATTGATTTAGTTTTAAAATATGATGTCATATATGATTTATTGTGTTTTCATTTGTTTTCTTAAATAGTTCTTAATTTATGTTGTCAAATAATATTAAATTATTTTGTTAAATAGTTTAAATATTAAATTTATATTTGTTAAGCATTTTCATCGGGTTCTAGCCACACTCACGAGTGGGCCATTTGTAAAGGATACAGAATCATAAGGAATAGCCCTTGACTTTGGGAAATTTATAGCTCAAATAAGAAAGTAAGACCAACATACATGAAATCACATAATACAGAATAGGAAAAGATCACCAAACTCTTTGGAACTTACTATAAGAACCATAGGTACTCTGCAGAGAGGTGCACACTAGCCAGGTTAGATAGAATGTGTGACTCTGTCTTCCTACCTAAAGTAAAATATTCTAATGGCTCACAGGTCCCTAAAAGGAACAAACTGCTGATCTACATGAGTTCAAGGACAAGAGGCCAATTCAATTAACTCAATTTTTGACATTTATGACATGCATACTAGAGCAGTTCTCAAAGAGTTCCCCAGAACACTGCCACCATATTGCCAGTTCTCTGGGTTCTTAGTAGGCATATCGCAGATTGTATGGAACATACATGGTCAAGGGCATGTGTCTGCATCTCCCAATTCTTTCTAGTGTTCTATTTCATCACACAGAGAAGAGTACTGTTCTGTGAGTCAAAAAATAAGTTTAAGAGCCCCTGGCCAACTACGGGCCAGGCCCTGTGCTAGGTAGGCCCTAGAAATACAAAATGAAAAAGAAAATAGTCTCTGCCTTACATCCTACTGGAGGAAAAGAGCCTATACACAGCTAGTAAACATTTTTTAGGAGTTTGCTGTTGCTGTTTGTCTTTTGTTTTCTAAGAGGATCAATGAATTGGATTGAAGAGAGGCAGAATTGCAGAGCCATCAGCCTCGCTCTCCCTTCCTGAGTCATCAAAGTCCGTGGCAGGACAAAAGTCAAGATGACTGCAAATGACCTGGGATGCAGCGGATGACCCTGGCATCTTCTGTACCTGACCCAGCTCTAACCACTCCACAGCGCCTGCTTCAGCTACCTTCATGATCATTGAAACAAATTGTTCTCATCTGCCCATTCTGCCAGGGAAAGTCTTCACGTGGTTGGGGTAGACATCTCCCTAACTCACTAATAGATGAGCGGCCTATCAAGTACCCTCAACTAGTTTAGCCCGTTGGTTGAGACAGTTTGTCACTACACATGCTACGGTTTCTTGGAGTCACATGTGAGAGAATTGGGTGAATCAGGTGGGCATCAAAAGCCAAAAAGTAGCCCTGAAAAGGGTTCAGCAAGGCCTCACATCAGAGGTACTAGTCCCCCTGAATACCTCATACTGGCTGGGCAGCACACTGGAGAGAGTGCTAGGCCTGAAGTCAGAAAGACTCATCTTCCTAAGTTCAAACCCGGCTTCAGACATTTCCTAGCTGTGTTACCCTGGGCGAATCACTTAACCCTCTTTCCCTCAGCTTCCTCATCTATAAAATGAGCTGTAGAAGGAAATGACAAGCCACTCCAGTATCTCTGCCAAAAAAAACCCAAATGGGATCATGAAGAGTCAAATACAAGTGAAATGACTCAAAAACACTATATGATAGGCACCATGCTAAGCTCTAAGAATACAAAGAAAGGCAAAAGACAGTCCCTGCCCTCAAAGAGCTCATAATCTAATGAGAAACTAAAGAAAGAAACTGAATCTCAAGGGAAAGAGGAAGATTTGTTGTTCGGTCATTTTTCATTTGTGCCCAACTCTTCATAACCTCATTTGGGTTTGGTTTTTTTTTTTGCAAAGATACAAAGTGGTTTGTCACTTCCTTCTCCAGCTCATTTTACAGATGAAGAAACTGAGGCAAAGAAGGTTAAATGACTTGCCCAGGGTCACACAACTAGTGAGTCTCTGAGGCCAGGAAGATGAGTCTTCTTGACTCCAGGACTGGCACTCTATCCTCTGTGCCACCTAGCTGCCCTGGATTAGATTTTATATGTGGAATTAGAAGTAGAGAACTCTGATCAAGCCGAATGTGGCCAGGGCTCTGCAGAGTGTCAGTTGCTGGAGAGAGTCAAGAAGACACTGCATACACCTCAGGTCAAGAATTTCCATGTCCCAGCAGGTTAGCTACCTCACTGAGCCGCGTGTTGATGCCTTCCACAGTGCTCTGCTGAAGTTCCCCTTCCTCTGGCTTTTCTTGCCTGGCAGAATCAGAAACTGGACTTTCTTTGTACATATCATAACTTTTAGACCTGCAGTAAGGGGGACAAAGTCTGGTGAGGAACCAGCACTAAGCAAACACAAATAAGGTGATATTTTTGCTGGGTACCAAGAGAAGCAAAGGACAATAGCTCTAGAGCAAGAAGGACCTCACAGCCCATCTAGAATGACACTGTTATTTAACAGATGAGGAAACTGAGGCCCAGGGAGATCTGGTGCCCTGCGTAAAAGTCATTAAATTCAATAAACTTCAGAGGTTGAGATTTGAATCTACATTCACTGATTCCAGAGTTGGTGTTCTTTGAATTATACCACTGTATCTCTAATGAAGACATTCTCCCTTATTGGCCTTCATAACATAGCAATTCAAGAAATAAGAAAAAACCTATAATCTGCTTGGTGCCTGGAGTAAGTCCAAGTCTTCTCTCATGGTCTAAGTAGTCTTCACTTTAAATAAAAGTACTTATATTTGAAAGAGACTCAGTTGGGTAAAGACACCAGCACAGATGGATTTCTGCCTTCTTTTCCTTTTCTCTTCCTCCATGGTCTCCATTCTTCATCCCAGAGGCCAGTTTGATGGAAACCCATCTTTGATACTACTGGTCCAGAACAAGATGAGTATCCTAGGCCCAGATCATGCCTAACCATGAGAACATTATAAAGGCCAAGTCAATGCAGAAAATAACAATTAAGGACCACTTGTCCTTCTATTAGTGTGAAGAAATTCCAGTGAGGAAACTCCCTCCATCAATGTAGATCAAGGCTTTTCTGCTATTCACAATCTTACAGAATTACCTAGAGCAGAGGTGTCGAATACAGCTCCTTATTGTAGTCCTGACAGAACCAGAATAAGATGAAATTGGGAAATGTTTAGCAAAATAAATAAAAATATAACACAACAGAGATAATGTTAATGTGTGGTTTTCTAAGTCAATATGAGGCTGACCAGGACCCAGTTGTGCTTGAGCTTGACTCCACCGACCTAGAGCACTCAGAGGTTAAGTGACTTGTCCATGACCAAGCAGTCACATATCAGGCAAGACTTGAACCCACACCTTCCTAAATCCAAGGCTAGCTCTCTTGAGACATATACCAAGCTGCCTCTCTCAGACTGATAATACTAAATTGTGTTCTCCTCCAGGAGCAGGCATAGGGCCATGAACTAAATCCTTAGTTTCTTCTCCCAAGAGTCCATCATGAAAGGCTAGATCAGGTCTCCTGGGGCATTCTAAACCAAGTAGATTCTCAAAGTCCAACCTGGTCTTTATCCACGTACCTGACACCACCACCATTCTGATGCAGGTTCTAATTACCCTACACCTAGACTATTGCAACACCTTGTTGTATAGCCTTCTGATCAATCCTCCACTCAGCTGTCAAACTGATCTTCCTAAAATGCTGGTCTGATCATATTGTTCCCCTATTCTATAAACTCCAGTGGTTACCTGCTGCCTCCAAGATCCAATATAAAATCCTCTTTTTGGTTTTTAAAGCCTTTCATCACCTGGCCCCCTCCTACCTTTCCAGTTTTCTTACATCTTACACTCCTTCCCAGTATGCTCTATGATTTGGTGACACCAGTTCCCTAACCATCCCTCAAACACAACATTCTCTGAACATTTTCAATGTCTATCTTTATGCCTGGAAAATGCTTTTTCCATCTCTTTTCTTTTCTACTTTTCATCTCTACTTCCTGGCTTCCCTGGCTTCCTTCAAGCCTCAGCTATAATCCCACCTTCTGCAGAGAACATTCACCAGACCTCTTTAATTATAGCATCTTCCCTCTGAGATTGTGCCCAGTTTATCCTGTATATATCTCCTTGTCTCTCCCACTAGACTATGAGTTTCTAGGGAGAAGGGACTGGTTTTTGTCTTTCTTTCTATCTCCTGAGTTTAGCACAGTGCCTAACACGTAATAGACACTTAAAAATGTTTACAAACTAGTCCAGCTGACTGGCTTGAGGCTGAGGGAAGAAAGCACCCTATGTACCAAAGTTTGCTTCAGCACTGTGATGGTGACTAGACCAGGGTGAGATCTTCCTTTGCTGACATACTTACCGAAACTGGATTTCACCATTTGTTCCCAGTGGGCTGTTCTGTCTCTCCTCATAATAGTCATTATAAGGGTTTTGATCCCTATAATCTCCATGCCTAGTGTAGGGACTCCCCTGCCTTGGAACTACAGCCAGAAAAAAAGAAATAAAATTAAGAAAGTTCTGTTTTCTGAGACGTTCGAGCTCATACGCTTGCTTTCTCAAGAAGCAGGATACCCAAATGATGCGCCCAAAAATGTACTTGAGAGGGATGAGGCAGAGTTGCTTGAATGAGGAGAAGGTTGGAGGTGCCAGCTTCTGACACACAATTCTTTATCCCCCACAGACTATTAAGAGCACAGAATTATACAATGGTGGGGAGATGGAGGTGGGATGTATGTGTGTCTATGTGTGTGCAGGCAGCACCAAAACAGACTCCTTCTCCTCTCCGTCTCTGTCACAAGCTGCCTATAACACCCACCTACCCACAACTGAATGTGCTACTCACCTATTTGTAACTGGAGAATTGAAAATTTTCCACATGTGAACAATGGTTAGGAATGTCTCACCATAAAGCAGGATCTCTGTACTTATGGGGTATGGAATGAGTTCTAGTCTTCTGAAGCAAATTATAGAGGACCACCAGTTTAATGGGACCACTGTATACTAATGAGACTGAGGTCAAACATTTGATTTCCACGTAGTTTGGCCGCCCTCTCAGATTTTGGCCTTGGTTACAAAAACTACTAGGGAGATGCATCAGTACAACTCAGCTCCACTATTATAAAAATAAATTAAGGGAGATACCTTAATGATGGTGGATCAATAGCATTCCCTTAGTAGACAAAGGACAGCAACTCCCTCCCTGGCTCCATCCCTCGAGATCAAGAAATCCAGATATCTAGCTTCCTTCAATTGGGCAGGCTAGCATGGAATAAAATCTCCAGGCATAGCTCTATTGATGAGTTCCAAGCCCATCTGCCTGTCTGGGCCAACGCTAAATCCCAAAGATCTATCCCATCCATACCTCGCTTTTCTTTCAGCAGTTGTGAGTGTCCATGATAACTGCCATAGGCATATTCTTCCCTTGTACTTGTAGGAGGGTGGTTCTGATATGGATTCTCATATCCTGACCTGAAATCACAAACACACACACACATACACACACACACACACACACACACTCACTCATAAATAACAAAACAAAACACTGAAAGAAGGCACAAGTCAAGACAAAGAGAAGAGATGATAATCCAGCACAGGAATAATTTGGCTTCAAAGCAGGTCTGTGACTCAGAGGTAGGGATCATGGCCTGAACAAAGTTCAAGACCAAGGTCAGAGTAAGACCCAAAGTCAGAGACCAGGAGAATTTAAAGTTTCAAGGGACCTTAGAGATCCTCAGGACAACCCCCCTCATGAGGAAAATAAAATCCAAGGAACTGAAGTGACCCTTCCAAAGTCACATTAATGCTATTAAAACTACAAGAGAAAACACAATTCTGTGCTTACTTCTACTTCCATGCAAGTCAAGGGTATTTTATAAAGCTTCTTTGTAAAGCCTAGAGATCATAGGGTGCCAGAAGGTGGAATGCACCAGACAGGTTGACTCCCTGGGCCTTGCCCTATATGTTGCTGCTGAACCCTAGAAACCCCTAGGCCTTTCCACCTGCCCTACTGAAGGACCCTAAGGGCCTTGAGCCTTTCCATCCACCTGGAAGCTGAGGTACAGGCATTGTCTCCTTCCATTAGAAGGTGAGACCTTTGAAAGTGGGGACCCCTTCACTTTGTTATTTGGATTCCTAGCACTTGGCCGAGGGTTTGCTTTTTTTAAATAAATTTTAATAAATGCTTTTCCATTTAATCTCCATTCCATTCTTTTCCTCCACTGACACCACAAAAGGATAAGGGTCACATGTGGCCTCAAGGCTGTAGGTTTCCCACCCCCCGCCTTATCCTGTATAAACCCTAAGACAATTCAATTTGATTCGATAAGCATGTGGCACTGGGCACAATGATGTATGAGGACTCAATTGATGGGCATACAAAAAATGAAATAAATAAGGATTTGGGTCAGGCTATTTTAAATGCATTTATTTTCCCCTCCTCAGTCCTTAACTTATCATCCTTTGAAAACTAACAGACCAAGAGAGAATGAGATAAGGAAGTTCAATCACTTACGAATGTTACTTTCGAATCTGCCATAAGTGCTTTGAAATAATTTCAGCTAATTTTGCCTGTAACTGGCATCATCTATGTCTTTCTCATATGGAAAAACCAAGAAGGGTAATTTGGGTGTAAGCCATCGCCTACAATGAGTCATAGGCAGGACATGACCAGGATTCAAGAGTCCAGGAACCTCCAACCTGAAATCAGCTTACTCAAAACCTTTGTAGCAGTTATCATTTATTTCTGATATTTTCTGAAGCTGTTGAAATAGTCAAAACAGCAAGAAATGAATGAGGTCACCACTCAGGTTAGACCAACTCACCATGGGAGAGGTCCTTTTTTTTTCCTGGAATGCCAGGAAGTAAAACTGTAACAATCGAGTCTTTGTCCCAGGGTGCCAGAATTTGGAGGGCACTCATTGCACTCAGCAACCTAGAAACAACTGATCTTAGCACCTAGTTAGCAAGAACTTTTCCCACTTTGGTCTAGACTTGTGATTTTGTATCGATACAGGGGAAAACCTAGACTTTCCGACCAAGGATGGGTCAGAATTGAATCAGGTCTGCCAGACTTCCCCGGCTGGCTCTTTATCTGTTACACTATTCTGCCTCTCTCCATTAATAACTTTAACTAGCTTAAAGAGGAATCTTACCAAAAGACATGCTTCCTCCCTGCTTGCTGACCCAAGGTAGTCAGTTTCCAGTAGAGACCAAACTGTTCTGGCCACACTTAGCAGCAGCCTATTAGAATCTAGAGAGCTTGTCCCCACACCAAATATTGGCATTCTAAGGTCTCCCCTTCCCACTTTAGCTCAACTGAAATTAACATTAAAATTTGGGGGCTGGGGGATGAGAATAAATTGCATGCCTGGGAGTGTCCCATGCTGCTTACCCTGGGTACAAATATTGCTATGACTCTGCCTAAAACAAAGACCTTTCAGGAGAACAGAGATTTTTGTCTTGGGATTCCCAGACAGCAGGGCTCTATCTTCCTATCTGACTGCCCCAGTGTCTTCTAATTCCTAGTTAAACCTGTATTATTGGCCACATGGCTGTAGACTCACAAAGGAGCTGCAGGGAAAGAATTAAGACAAAGGAATGGGTTGAGTTCACAGCCATTTATCTTCAGTCACTGTAACCAATTTGGGAGCAAAGAGTTTTGCATAGACAAAGGTGGGGGGGTGTTGCTAAGGAAACACAGTACGGAGGAGGATAAAAAGTAAAAAGTAAATGAAGAGAGGAAGTCTCTCAGCCTAGCCTGTTCAAGAAACCCTAGCTATCAAAATTCTGTGATTTAAATCATGTTTTCTCCTTTTTAGAAGATGCTCATGCTGGTTCCACCCAAGTCAGACTTACCTGGGATATAGTTGCCTGGAATAACTACCTTCGTAATACTCAGTCCCAGAATGAGGCCTACTCTGATGCCCCGGTCTATATGGATGGTTGGTCCACTGGTAGTCTGCCCATTGATTTGGCCATGGTGGAGGGCCCCCTCGAAGATCTGACCACTGGTAGAACTTCTCACCACTTTGCTGAGAATGAGGGATCATGGGTTTGTGAAAGCCACCCCTCCGATGCCCCTCAGGCTGCGCTGCAGGCCTCCCTTGGGGCTGAGGCTGGGAAATAGGAACCCAGGGCTCCATCCCTGGCTGTCCTCAGAGTGTCTCTTGAGTTTTGGTTGAATCAGTGTGGCAGCAGCTTTATTTTCCTGTGAGCAAAAGGGAGAACAATAGTTGTCATCCACATCGTCATCATCCTCATCCTCCTACTCATCATCCTCAAAAATGAAGAACATGTCTACGCAGTTTCCACTGTAAGGCTAAACAAAAAAATTAAGCATCTCCATCTGCTTCCACAACACTCTTCCAGACAGATGTAAAGGACATTCAGGTGCCTGAAAAGTGTGAAATAAGCATGTGACTTAAGTGACTTGATAGACAATGATATTAATCTTATTTAGAAAAAAATAGGAGAAATGTACCTAAACCAGTTAATGGTGAGGGAATCATGGGAGCTGTCTATTTAAACAAAGTTGATTGGTGTTGCATTATACCATACATTTTCTCATTAATTCATCCATTCAGTTGTTCATACATTCATTCAATTCATTCAACACATATGAAAGATCCTGTGGAAGATACAAAAAGTATTTTTATTTCAATATGAACAAGGCTATTCTTTAAGTAGAAAGAAAGTGAAGCTTCTTCCCCAAAAGATATCTTTCCTATATCCCTAAGTAACTCTCTCTGCACGGATCCTCCTACTTCCAGCAAAGTTTTGGAAAAGCTTAAAGGCATGTTCATTCTAATAATAGTTAGCATGTATAAAGCTTTATAACAACCTTCAGACATAGGTGCTATTACTAGCCCCCATTTTCTGATGAGAAAACTGAGGTCAACAAAGGTTAAGTGACTCTTGCCCAGGATCACACAGCTAATAGACAGGATCTGAACTCAAGTCTTTCTAACTCCAGATCCAGTGCCCTATCCACTGTGCTAGCTGGGAAAGTGAGAAACAAATTCTCTCCAGAACGACTCATTATCCTTCATAATCCATTACTCAAGTTCTGTTACTGGGACTCAAGTATAACACCCATAGCTAACTCCAACCTTACATCTTCCAAACTTCTCTATTACTGTCAAGGGCAACACCATCCTCTCAGTCCCTAAGGTCTGCATCGTTGGTATCTTTTTCCTATCTCTCATTCCCACTACCACCACCCCCCCCCAGATCCAATCTGCTGCCAAGACTTGTCAAATCCTCTTTATAACAACTCTTGAATATGTCCTGTTATCTCCTATGACCCTGCCACCATTTTGGCTCAGGCCCTTATCACCTCACTACTGGGCTATTGCAATAGCCTCCTGATGGATCTACCTGCCATACCTCTCCCTACTACAATCCATCCTCCATTCATTTGCTAAAGTAATTTTCTGAACGAGTGGTCTGATCATGTCACCTCTGTATTGGATAAATTCCAATGTTTCCCTATCACCTCCAGAATCAAATATAAAATCTTCTGTTTTGCATTAAAAGTCTTTCATAACCTAAATTCTCTCCACATTTCCAACCTTCTTACAATTGACACCCCCTTCAATCCACTTACCCTGGCCCCTTTGCTGTCCCACAAACAAGATACTCCATCTCTTGGCTCCAAATATTTTCTCAGGCTATCTCTCATGCCCAGAATGCTCTCTCCCTTCACCTCCACTTCTTGGTTTCTCCAGCTTCCTTCAAGTGCCACCTAAAATGCACTCCCTCCTATAGGAAGCCTTTCCCAGTACCTCTTAACTCTAGTACCTTCCCTCTGTTGATAACTTCATATTTATTCTGTATATAGTTTGTATATATCTGTTTTCTTCTGTCTCTCCCGCTAGATTGTGAGCTCCTTGCAGGCAGGCCAGGTACTATCTTTTACTTTTCTTTGCATCCTGAGCATTTAGCACAGGGCTTGTCACATAATGGGTGCTTAATAAATACTTAGTTTTTATTGCCTGCCATGCAAAATCTGGGAGCAGATCCCATCCTTACCTAGATAGTCTGCTTTCTGGATGCCAGTGCCATCTCAGCCCTGATCCCCTCTTCTATCTCAGGAAACATTTCAGGATTGCAAAGTCCTGATCAGTCTAGTCCTATTTAGTCTACCCTTAAAACTCCAAACATAAGATCAAGATTCCCACCCGAGCTAAAAGTCAAAAGAATGCATTTAAACAAAGTAGGCATCTCCATTCATGTATGAGAACCAGAAATTCAAAACTTAGCAGGGAGCAGTGGAAATGCACTCCTGGAATTTCAACAAAGGACCAGTATGGGAACTCTTAGGTCTGTCTAAATGCAGACCCTTTCTTCAGTTACATTCACAATCTGAGTCATTGTCTAATCAGAACCACCCCCTCTCCATTGTCAAACAAGGTGCAGTGAAAGTCCTTTGTGTCAAACCTACAGAAAGCAGACACAAAGACTCTGAATACAGTGAAAGGGCTTTGGGGACCTCCAGAGATCCTGCTGGGCTTTATGCCGTTGGAACGTAGTAGAATCCCAATGATTCTATAATCTCCCTAAAATTTCCACTGGACAAGCCCATCACAGTCAAGACACACTCAGTCATACTGCAGAAATCAAAACATGCGTCATCCTTAGCCAAAAGAACACCCCGCCCCTCCACCTATTGATCAGGAACTGATAATCAAATCAACATGACCACTGTTTCTGTGGAGGGTGTGACAATCCACTGCCCTTTGGCTCCACTTGGAACCCCTATGATTGGAGACTGTAAGTTGCCAAGTCCAAAGCCCCCTTCACTGGTCACCATTTCTCACTTGCTCATAATCCTTCCTATCAGTCCCCTTCCCTGCCCCATTCTACCTTCCATCATTCCCCTGCTATTGCTAATAAACTGTTAATAATAGATCTGTGCCAAACCCCCAGAAATTACCTTATAAAGGTTAATGTTCTTACATACATGCTGTTCTCTCAATAGAATGTGAGCTTCTTATGGGCAGGGACTTTTTTCTTCTTTGTATCTGTATCCCCAATACCTAAGATAGTTCCTATCCCAGAATAGGTGATTAATAAATGCTCATTGAATTAAATACTTAATGATTCTGATGAATAAAACACCACATTCAAGTAGAAGAATTAAAGAACATTGACCAGCCATTCAATGGAGGGGTGATATTGACCTAGTCACTGCCTATACACCAAAATAAATGACAGGCCTAGAATCATCATGTCAGAGCTGACTGCCAGAGGAGGTCCCCAGACAAAGCCAGGACAAGGGTCCCAATATGTGTCTAACATACCGTGCGTATACCAGCTCAGATCAGGTCCCCACCTTCCAACTTCAGTAGCTTTAAAAATCTCCTTGGAATGAGTCTGTTTCTTTTTTGCTGGAAGAAACTGTCAAAGTCCAGCTGCCACACACACCGATAGCTACCTGTCCCCTGACTCTGAGTGTCCAAGTTACCTTTACAACTGCCCGGCCTTTCCTGAACTGATTAATCAGGGCAAAGTCCAGCCTGGCTAGCTGCCTCTGGGACAACCTGTCTATGACTGTTTACTCAGAACCCTGTCAGGTTCCCTGCTCTGGGCCTGAGCTGTTCAGGTTCGTGTAAAGAGTGAGTGAAAGAGCAGCCTCCAAAGCTAATCCCACTGCCCCCTACCACGCTTTCTTTCCTTTCATCTGAACAGAATGATCCCACTGGGAGGGCTGTCATCAGGGTTGAAAGAAAGTATTTGTTGTTACCTTTTTCCTTCTGCTTTTCCTTTCGCTGGGTTCTAGTATATTATTTAATCTGTTTTCTTCAGAGATGCTGATGAAAATGTCCATCGCAAGTGCAAAAGCACTTGAAATATTTTATTAAAACTATTACAAATCCTCTCCCATAGAAGTCCCCTAAGTTGACATAACTAGGAGATGTAAGTTGTACTTTTCAGTCTATGTTTTCAAATGCCTAGGCTGCTTGAAGAAAATGCAAACACAAAATGAAATCTCATATTCCAAGGAGGGACTGATTCTGTTATTTCTACTTCTATTGTCTCATGCTATGACATGACCACTCTAAGTACAAAGAGGGATCTTGGGGGGAAAGGGCAGACACATACCCCTCCTCCAAGGACCTCACTTCTCTCTTAGCTCCCTTTCAGAATTTCTGCAGAAGAAAGGGGAAACAAGAAAAGAAGCCAAAAGGGCTGAGGAGATCTCCTGGCTCACTTCTATAGACACACAAAGAGGCAGCTCCTCCTGCAGGAGTCCAAACCAGTGAAATCATCTTGAGGTTCCAGTTACTGAGACCCATCCCCTGGGAGGTACCCAGGGGCAGTCCTGGACCAGCCCATGCACCTTCTAACAGACCCTGTCATTAAGACAAACCAGAGTTGTCTTTCTGTCCTCCTAACAAGGTGCCAGGAGGAATGTCCATACCCATTAGGAAGAGGTGTGGATTCCAAGCAAAGATTATAACCTTGTAAACTCATCAAGTTATCCTCTGAGACAAGAACAAAGGAAAGGCTAGAAGAAGGTTTTGAGGTATAGAGTGAGGAGAGACTAGAGAGTTTATGACAGACAAGCTCAATATTCTCAATAAAGCAGGAGAGTTGGAGAAAGAGAGACATATGGAGACAGAGAGAGGAGGGAGACAGTGACAGGAAGGAGGGAGACCCAGACACAGAGAGAGATAGAGAAAGAGAGACAGAGAGAGGAGGAAGAGGGAGAGAGTGACAGGAGGGAGGAAGACATACACAGAGAAACAGAGAGATGGAGAGAGAGAGAAAGAAAGAAGACTGGAAACAGCTGATGCTATGGGGAATACACTAAAGAGCCAATCAGAAAAGGGTAAAGTGATTGATGGGCAAACATGAGGGTGGGTTGCAATTAGATAGATTGAATCAAATCATTGGACAGCTACCACCAGCCAGCCACATTCTCAGAATTATAGAAGGCAGATGGTGGAGGTGACCCAATATTGAGGATTAGCAGGACACCAGAATTATAAATTCTTGAGGTAACTAGGTGGCACAGTGGATAGAGTGCCAGGGTTGGAGTCAGGAGGACCTGAGCTCATATATGACTTGAGACACTTACTAGCTATGTGACCCTGGGCAAGTGTGACCCTGTTGACCTTAGTTTCCTCATCTATAGAATGAACTGGAGAAAGAAATGGCAAACCACTCCAGTATCTCTGGCAAGAAAACCCCCAATAGGGTCATGGAGAATCCGCCATGACTGAAATAACTCAACAGCACCAGAATAATCAAAGAATAGACTCTGAAGGGAGAAAAGTGAGGCCAGAGAAGGCTGATTGACTGGGAGATCTAGGAGGGATAGAAAGGACTGCAGGGAGTGGTGAGGACAAAGGAAGTTTAAGATGAAAGAGGAAGAGAAGAGAACTGAAGGCTAGGAGTGGAATTTCAAGCCAAGACCATGGAAATGGGATAGTTTGGGATCGTCATTGGTAATGTAGTAGATAGAGTGCCGGATCTGAGGCAGAAAGACCTGTGTTCAAATCCTTACTGCAGACACTAAGTAACCCCAACAAGTTGCTTAACCTCTTAGCCTCAGTTTTCCCTCTTCATAGGACTGTTGTGAAGATCACATGAAATAACATGGAAAGCACTTTGCAAACCTTAAAGAGCTATATAAATGCTATTGTTTTTGTTCAGTCATGACCTACTCTTTGTAACACCATGGACTACAGCATGTCAGTTTTGTCCGTGAGGTTTCCTCAGCAAAGATACTGGAGCAGTTTGGCATTTTCTTCTCCAGTAGATTAAAACAGAGGTAAAATGACTGCCCAGGGTCACACAGCTAGTATTTGCCTAAGGCCAGATTTGAACTTAAGTCTTCATGACTCCAAATCCAGCACTCTACCCTTTTGTATTTCTTTGTGTGTGTATAGAAAAGGAATATATATATATATATATATATATATATATATATACACACACACACACATATAATATATATATACAATACACATACAATATACATCAATACACACATATATACATATATGTGCATATATATACATACATACACAAAATATATACACATATATGTGTGTACAAAAAAGGAATATACATATATATGTATCTATATTGTGTATGAATTGGATTGTAAAGGTTCCCGACCTTCAACAATCTCCATATCCTCTGACTTTTAGCGAACCTTCTCATAACTCTTATTCAATATGAAATGAAACAAATTCTAGAGCTTACTATACATGCAATTTTAAGACAAAACAAAGAGATTAACTACAATAGGATAATATAGTTATTTCCCAAATATTCCTGTACTCAGGATAGTGCTGGAATTGACTTGTACAAGCTCTTGAGAGAAGATTATTAAATTTTCAATATAAGCATTTACCCCTCTGAAATCGGAAAATGCTGCAAAACAATGCTTGACTTTTTTTTTGTCTAGATTTAAGAGTCATGGAGAAAAAGGTAATAATGCATATTAAACGTGGAAGTCTATTCTACATACATCTTTTCGGACAACCGACTTTTAAACATTTACCAGCACGCCACGGCCTGTATCCCTTTGACAAGATCTTCATTCTCCCTGGGGGTGTTGTTGGGTCAGTTAAGTCCTGTCCAAATCTTCATGACCCTATTTGGGTTTTCTTAGCAAAGATATTGAAGTGATTCGCTATTTCCTTCTCCAGCTCGTTGGACAGATGAGAAAACTGAAGAAAAAAAAAACCAGGGTTAAGTGACTTGCCCAGAGTCACACAACTACTAAGTGTTTGCAGTGGGATTTTAACTCAGGTCCTCCTGACTCCAGGTTCACTGCTTTATCCCTTGCCACCATCTAACTGCCCTCTCCCTGGGGATACATGTACCCAAGTTTGGGAACCCGTGGACTTTCTGATTGTCAAATTCTGTGATCCTATAATGTAAAGTGTGGCTCCCCCTGCACGTGGCTGAAAAAGAGTCAAGATGTAGGTCTTGGTAATCAAGGTTAAAAATTAGGAGGCTAGGGTGTTTGGAGGTGTATCAATAAAAATAGTAGATAACTATCCAAGTATGAGGGCAGGCACTGGGGAGGAGTGGAAGACTGCAAACCAAATACTGAATTCATTGAGAAAGGAGGGAGAGTGACTTGAAAACATAGGTGTTAAGAGGATATGGCCACCAGTACCAATGATTAGTGCCTCTCCTGTTCTCTTCAGCAGCAGCAGCCTCAATAGCAGCCCCAACCAACCTGGGACTGGGATGGCGAAGCATTTAGTTCAACACTGCTTAAAACAAAACCCTCTGGAGGACCTCCTTGGCAACTAGAACTATCTTCAGAGCCTGTGGAGCAAATTCTTTTTCAACATCCCTACCTGTGGCATAGCTTTATCCTTTAAGGATCATTTTTAGCCACGTCCAATGAATAAGATAAGAACTCAAAGTAGGAAAGTTTGCTTTGGGTTTTAAAAAAAACTACAACCTTTAAATAATGAAATATCAGTGAAGTGTAGGCTTCATATCGTGTCTTTATTGTGTAACTTTAGACAGGGGAAATAACTTTTCTGAGCCTCAGTTTCCTCATATGTAAAACGGAGATACCTCTGACCAATCTCAAAGTGCTGTTGTGAATATCAAATGAGAACACAGGTGCAAAGTCCTTTGCAATTTGAAATGTATATATGTATATACCTGTGTGTATGTATGTTGTGTGTGTATATATATATATACATATACATATATATATAAAAAACTATATTTGTAGCTTGTTGATAGCTTCCAAGGACAAATCTCAAAGGAAGAGTTTTAAAAATATTTATAAGCAACAGCTGCAAATAAGTGTGACTCCCATGATGATTATTTGAAAGCATCACGCTTTTTTGATTTTATAAGTTCTGGTAAATTTGTTAAAATATAAGTCATATATTTGTTAAAATATAACTCATATATCATCTTACAGCCAGGCATTGTAATTTATTTTAATTTGTCAGCAAGTGAAGGACTGGGAACACAGCCATAGCAATGTACTGGAAATGAAATTTAGGGGCTCCATTAATAACCCATTTCAGGAAAGAGCAAATATTTAAGCCAGCCTTGTACTGCCTGACAAGGTTCACGGTGCAGGATATACAAGGTAGGGCAGTGAAAAGCCAAACAGGACTGCAAAAGCTTGAACAGTTCCATAACAGCCTGGGTTTCCTCTCTTGTCTCCTTCAGTGTTGTGGGTGGCTTTAGCAAATGCAGCTCCAGGGGAGGCAGCCAGGACCTCATGGTCTAGGCTTGTATTTCCCTGAATGTCTCCTATCAGTCACATCTGGGCCATGTCCTTCTCTGAAGCCTGGACAAGAAGACATCTAGAGAGATGCTGA
Organism: Bettongia penicillata ogilbyi; assembly: GCA_023548195.1. Lineage (NCBI taxonomy): Eukaryota > Metazoa > Chordata > Mammalia > Diprotodontia > Potoroidae > Bettongia > Bettongia penicillata. Next base: position 9,552,820 of record JAJHZJ010000162.1, on the reverse strand, counting down.
TGACATGTCCTGTGAGCTTCAGCCTCAAAGCCACATCTCTGATCTTCCACAACTTCATCTTCCATCCCTAAGAAAAAGACTGCCCAGTGGTAGGCATCTTTGTGGCATTGTTGTATTGTTTAAATAATCAATTTTAATGGGGAAATCAAATAAACAAAAACAGCATGCCACAATTTCAACTGGGTTCAGAACAATTGAACAGTTGCAGCGTGTTTCTGTTCATACCAATAAAAGGTTGAATTAATAAGAGAGTGCAGCCTGTCTTGCTCTCCCACCATTAAAATGTTGTCCTTTGCCTGCCCTTCTTAATGTAGCTAGAAACACTTACATGACCTGGAATTCATAGGTTGAACTAAAACCGCCAACTACATAAAAAAACTCACTCTAACAAGAGCGAAAGTGAAGGAATTCCAACAACATACATTTATCAGGCACTTACCGTGAGCAGAGCACCGTGCTGGGGACCAGGGGCTGTCATATGGAAGAAAGAATAGTCTTGTTCTACTTGTCTCTGGAGGAAATAAGTGGGATTTACTCCCCAAAAAAGTCAAATTTAGTCTTGTTGTAAGGAAAAACATACTAAGAATTAGAACCATTCAAAATTTGAACGGGCCACCTCAAGGAGGTAGCAGCTTCCCCTTCACCCCAAGTCTTTCAAGCAAACGCTAGATGCCCATTTGTCAAATCTGTTCTAGAAGAGATTCTTCCAGGTAGGAGTTACACTGTCAGGGAAGGGGAACCTGAGTCCTCAAGGCCACATGTGGCCCCCTAGGTCCTCGGGTGCAGTCTTTTGACTGAACTCAAGTTTTACAGAACAAGTTCTCTGATTAAGGGTATTTGTTCTGTGAAGTTTGGATATAATTAACGAGCAGCACTTGAGGATCTAGAGGGCTATTTGTGGCCTCAAGACTGAATGTTCCCCACCCCTGGCTGCTAAATGATGTCTGAGATCTCTTCTAATTCAGAGATTCTGTGAGAGACAAAGTTAAAAAGCCTGCTCTCCTGGAGCCTGTAGGCTAGCAATGGGATAAGACATTTACAGAGAAAATATGTGTATATGTATGCATGTGTGTATTGGTGTATGTGTGTATATATACACACATATATACATATATCTACATATAACTGAGACATAAGCATACATATACACATGTGTCCATAGCCATATATGTGATGTGTTACATATAATATATACCTATATGTTGTATGTGTATATAGATATAAACATAGACATAGATGTAGATATATAGATATCTTAACCAAGAGCCACAAAACTATGTATAAAGACTGCCTAACTGAACATTTACACTTCAAATGGCTCCTGGGCCAGGAGATCTAACTGGCTAATTCCAAAACTTTATGATGATGATAACAACTGTGTTCTCAATGACCTCCATTACATCCAACTTCCTGGCTACTGTCAAAGGTTAGCTGGGAAGCTACTGATAGACTCAAGGAGCCAAAGTCACCACATGGTAACAGGCCTTGCTATCTATGTCCTAATCCAGCTGACAACTTTTGAAAAATGTCATGCTGAAATTCTTTCACTTTTCCTTCTCACAAGATAGGAGTAGGAAGATGGTACAGATGAGCCAGCTGGAAAGAAGCAGAGATGGAAGTTATTACCACAGCTAGCTGCCAGTCTGGGTGCCAAAGAAAACTGGCCCATGTTCCATATTCAGCATGCACACCCTAGGTTGCTCAAATCTGCCAAAGGCTTTCTTTCCCAATCCACAGTCTCACAGAGGTGAAGGTTTGGCTTCAGCCCTACCTGGTTTTCTAAAACAGAGATTCTTAACCTGGGGTCAGAGAATTTGCATTTCAAAAAATATGTTGATATCTATATTTCATTATGATTCATTTCCTCTATAGTCCTGGTGTATTTTATGCATTTAAAAACAATATTCTGAGGTGTCCCGTAGACCTTACCAGCCTGACAAAGAGATCCAGGACATACAAGAAAAAGATTAGAAACCTGTGTTCGGTCTGCTTAGGGTCACGCCCCAGTGGTATATGACACAAGGCCAAAGAGCCATCTAGTACGGCATCCACAGACCAGGCACACAGACCAACTACTACCTTCTAACTATATCCCTGTTGCCAAGAGGGACAATGTGGTAATATATAAAGGGTATTTGATTTGGAAATAGGTGACCTGAGTTCAAATCCTGGGTCTGCCAATTACTCCTTGTGTTCCTTTACACAAGTTACTTAAAGTACTCTGGGGCTCAATTCTTCATCTGTAAAATGCAGGGGTTGATCCAGACTACTTCAAAGGTCTCTTCTATCTATGGCCCTAAGAGCAGGAAAAGTAGATCATCACTCTCTGAAAAGAATGAAGCATCCTCTGTATATACAATATCTCTGTTTTTTACCATCTCTCATATCCTCCCTCTATCCTATGATGAAGGATGCTCACTATAGCTCTCTGCTCTCACCATCCCCTTTTTATTTTACTAAGACATGTACTACCAGGGTAAGATAGCAGGAAGCTTCAGACATTCTCTGGGTCCATCTACTGCTCCATCGGGCTTATCTGTACTTTGTGATTCCATCTCACTCCAGGTAGGCACCCTCTCTGGTCACTACATTTCCATGAGGACTGTCTTGTCCATGATCTTCCATCCTGCTCCAAACACCCTTTCTGACCATCTACAACTTTACAGAGATTGCCAGTAACCATCCATAACCACCACCCCCCTTTCAGTCACTCCCTGACACCCTGAAACAACTCCATTCCCAGGCTGAACTTCTACGGACAATGTTAACCTATGTGAACTCATTCCTCAATGATTAACAAATTATCTCACTCACCACAGGGTCTTTTCCAAACCATTTTATCCCTCCTTAAGCCTTCTACAATTCCCTCACTCCCACCCTCATTTCATTGAAAAAAAAAATTGAAATCATGTCCTCATCTCACTTCACTCAGGTGCTTTCTGCCACTATCCCTTCACTCATTCATTTTGTATGAAAAGATAGCCCTTTTCTTACCAAGGCAAGTCGTTCTACATGCACAAATGATCCCATGTTCTCTAGCAGATTGCCCCAACTGTCAAGCCTATTCTTACTGATCTTCAGTTACTTCCTGTATTTCGGGCTGCTTCCCTGCCACCCACAAACATTGTCATGTGTCTTTTATCCTCAAAAAACCATCCCTTGATGTGTTCACCCTTGCAAACTATCATCCTATATCTCTCCTCCCTTTGGTGGCTAAACTCTGATGATACAACGAGTGACTCCATTTCTTTGGCTCTCACTTTCTTTGCACTACGGCTTCCTCAGCATTCAATCAAAAATGTTCTCCCTAAGGTTGCTAAAGATCTTTCAACTGCCAAATTTAATGGCCTTTTCTCAATTGTCACCTATCTTGACCTCTCTGAAACCTCTCACACTATCTATCATTCTTTTCCTTGATACTCATCTCTCTTGGTTTTCATGACACTGCTTTCTCCTGATTCCCCTCCTACCTGTCTGATCACTTCTTCCCATTCCCTAGATTGTCATCGACATCATGCCCACTAAGCATGGGGGTTCCTCGAGGCTCTGTCGGGGTCCTCGGCTCTTTTCCCTCTACATTATCATTCAGTTACTGCTCATCTTCTATGAATTCTGTTATCATTTCTATGCAAAAGCATCTCGGATCTATTTACCCAGTCCTAACCTCTCTTGACCTCTAGTCCTGGGTCTCCAGTCACCTATTATTATTTGACATCTCAAACTGAATGTCCTATAGATATCACAAAGTTAACATGACCAAACTGAATTTATCTCTCAACCCCACTGCCACCCCCATCCCTCTTCCTAATTTGCTTGTTATTTACCATTCCTCCTTAACCTTAGAGTCTTCCTCTAAGACTATCCCCATTTTAACTGGATATATCTTATTGGTACGCAGAATTTTTTGCATGTTTTCTCCCCCATTGGACTATGAGCCTCTCGAGAGCAAGGACTGCTTTTTGCCTTTCATGACACTGCTTTCTCCTGATTTTTTTTTTTGCCTTATCCCCAGTGCCTCAGACTTAGTAGGCACTTAATAAATGATAGCTAACTCACTGACTAATCCACATGACTGTGATCTATTCCCTTCCCCTCCCCTTTTTTCCATGTGTGATGTCTTAACTTGTAAGTAAACCAGATTTAAATTAAAATTAGTACTAGCTAGGGGCTGACTAAAGGATCAGATTCAAATGGGTGGCCTTTTAAAAGGCAATATAGGGGGCACAGTTAATAGAACATCGGTCCTAGAGCCAAGAGGATCTGAGTTCAAATTCGACCTCAGACATTTGACACTTACTAGCTATGTGACCCTGGGCAAGTCACTTAACCTTGATTGCCTCAAAGAAAGAAAATGCAATATACCCTCTTTATCCTAGCAGCCTTCCTCTCCAGGCTGCCCCCTGGACATCCTGTACTGCAAATTACCCCACTCCCCCCTCTCCTTTTCAGTTTCCTTTCAGCTGAGGTCTTCCCCCACTAGGATGTAAGTTTCTTGAAGGCAAGGAATTTCCTTCTAATACCCAGCACTTAGCACTTATTAAATTGTTGGGGGAGGGGGAGCAGTTCTCTTCCTCACCTAAGTGCAGGTAACACTGGATTGGTTATGTGAATTTCCAAATGATCATTTTGTCAATTCAGATATTCACCTCTGCCTTTGACTCCTAAAGTCTGAGATAAATCTTCACAGCGACTGAACAGTTGAGGTAACTAGATACCAATGAGAATGAGGAGTGAGTTTGAACAGAGTGGAAAAAATGAATCCTGGCTCCATTAATTAGTGCTTTTAAAACCTTAGGAATTTCTTGGGGTCCCAGGCTCCTCCTCTATAAAATTTAGGGATGGGGAAGGTGGACTTGGATGACCTCTGAGCTCCATTCCAGGTCTAAATTTATAAGCCAATTATCTTTGTACTTTACTCTCCCCAACTTCAAAAGAAAGGAACTTGTCAACCCACCAGTTGTCCCCTTCACCAGGTTATTTTTAAGATTACTAGTTAGAAAGCACTTGGAGATCTGAGGCAGACAAGTTTTTCACAAGGATGCATCAAAACAACTCTAACTCCCCCACTGCTCTTTGGATTCAAATTAATGTACAAAAGCCCAGAGTCCGTCTGTGGCTATCGAATCACGGCATCCAACATGTCTCATTGAATTTAAAAGAAGAAAGTACACATTTATGTTCAAGAAATTGGCTCTGCTTTGTTCTAAGCCAGCTGTGTGCCAGAATAGCAAGCACTTTTTCTTCATTTCTAGTTTGTTGGTCATCCCCCCTGTCAATATAAAGGCAAGGATGCCCCTGATGACAATGAGCACCAAAGGGCACACAATGCCAATTTGGGCGTTGGCATCTGTAGTTTTCATTAGAATCACAAACCGATTTCATCCCTAATTCCTTCCACAGATTCTGCCAGCCATCTCTGTTTTAAGCAATTTCATCTTCCTTTCCTTCAACTTTCCATGTCTTTGTACCCTAGGCAGCTGGACAGATTCACTTGCTTTAATCGATAACTAATTGAAAATTGATATCAAGGTTATTCAAATGACTCCATCCAGTATTAATCACTATCAATAATACCTCTCCTGTGATATAATAGAAAAAGTCCTGTCTTTGGATTTAGAGGATGTGAGCTCCAATCCCAGTTCTAGGACTCACTACCTATAGAACTGAGCAAATTACTTAAGCTCTGGGCCTCAGTTTACTCTCCTGTAAAATGATGAGGTTGGATTAGGCAATCTCCTTCCAGACCCAAATTGATTCCTGTTCTCTATACAACCCTCTAGCTCTGCCCTACCCCACCCCCACTGCCACTTCATTGCAAAAAAAAAAAAACTAATGGGAAGCATTTTTATTTTCTTATTAGGTCCTGCTGACACGCAGGAGGCTTATCATGGAGAAGGTACTCTTACCTAAAGAGAAATCCAAACAATTTGGATGCCTGGCAAGAAGTCGGACTAGAAGGCAAAAGGACAAATCTACAATGAAAAGTTTAGGCTGTGGGAAATCCAATATGTCTCCAGTCAGATAGCTATTATTCATTTATAGGGTTCTTCTATGGACTAAACCATCAGAGAAAATCAGCTTAAAGGAATAAAATCAACGTCTCAGGGAGACAGTGTAGTGTGATGGGACAAGCACTGGACTGAGTCTAGAGTTCTGGGTTTGAATCTTTCGCTTTCCTTGGGCAAGTCACCTCTCTTGGTTCTCAATTTCCCCATCAAGAATGCAATTCTATCAGCAGCTCACACACATAGCATTTTAAGGCTTGCAAATTGCTTCAGTGAGTCAGCCAATAAACATGTTAAGTACCTACTATGTGCCAGACACTGGACTAAGAGCTTTCCATCCACTCTGTCCTCTGAGTCTCACCAAGCTTTGTGATCTAGATGCTATGTTATTACTCATCTGTTTACAGATGAGAAAAGTGAGACTCTGAGACATAAAGACTTGACCACAGGTACAGAGCTCCCAAGCATATGAGGTAAAGCCTAACCCTAGGTCATCACTCTCTCTCTTAAGCTTCCTCCTTGAAGGAGGTCATTCCAACGTTGCCCACATGTCAGAGATTGTGCCAAAGGGATCCATCAAGAATTAGACTAGGTGGCCTCTGAGGTCCCTTCCAACTCTGAGATTCTGGGACTGGGTGACATTTCATATAGGCTTATAGACTCAGAATCAGAAGGGGCTGTGAAGGCCTTCTGGTCAACCCCCCCTCTTTTTACAGATAGGGAAACTGAGGCTCAGAAATGGAAAGTTCCTCAACCATGACCACAGCAGTTATCAGGGACAGAAATAGGACTTCAATCCAAGTCTTTTGACTACAAGTCTAGGGCTCATTTCATTGTATCACTGCTTCTGCCAGGGTTTAGACCTAAAAAGAACATTTAGCTCAACTGCCTCACTTTAGAGATGTGAACACCAAGACCAGAGAAGGGAAATAACCCAAGGTCACAGCTTAGAAGTGATGGAACAGGATTCCAAACTACCTCCTCTGGCACCAGACTCAGTGTATTTCCCAGAACCCTAAGATTGTCTTCTAAGGTCCTTTGCAGTGCTAATATTTTGTGATCTGTGAAATGGGATAATCAGGCTTCAACTCCTTCCCTCCCAGGGATTGTAAGAAAAAGGTTCTGTTAACCTTCAAGGGCTATAGAAATATGACAAATTATTACTCCATGACCTCTCAAAATGAACCCTAAAACTCAGATGGTATATATTTCAGAGGCAGTGGCTGCTGTCCCCCCACTACTTTGAAAAAGGGGCCATTTGGGATTTCTTATCTGAGGGTCTCCAGAACAGTGGCCGGTGGAAAACAGCCATCATACACATCATATACAACCACAAGTAGGGGTTGGGGTTAGAATAAGGGTAAGATAAGAGTTTCCAAAGCCTAATCTGTCACTTGTTGATAGCATTTTGCGGGTTACCAGACCTATAGGTTAAGGCTCCAAGTTTCCACCCACCAGCTTCTAAACTCTCTTAACTTACTCGAATCCTTCTTGAAATATTTAAAGGGTTCTCTCCTATACAGTGCAACTTTTGTCAATATCCCCTCGACTTTCTGTGATCCTGCCTGCTAGAAATGGTGAAGAGAAGTATGAAAGCATCAATCCCACACACAGATGGGCTAGAAAGATGTTTAACCCACCCTGTGGAAAGGTCCTCCCGGCCAGCATGAACTCTTCCATGAGGCAGCAGCATTTGACATCTGGCATTAACGACCCTTCCAACTAGTTTTTGGAACGAACTCATATGTGCATTTCAGCTCCCTTACAAAGTCTCTTTCCTTCATCCTTCTCTCCGGTGTTGTGGTTCAGAACAAGTTAAGCCTTTCCAATATATGTGCTAGAAAGGTCTTCCAGCCTCCCCACCTCCTAGCTTTTGCTCCCTGTAATTTACTTTCTTAGTTAATGATGAAAAAAAGATACTTACTTCTTCTGCATCTAAAGAGAAGATGCAGCTGCTGCTGCTGGTGCTGCTGCCATGACTGCTGTTTCTGCAGCTGCTACACCCCATGCTCATAGCCTTGGCTGGTGTGGTGACTCACAGCTGGCAGGGACGGTCAGCTGCCACGTCAGCTGCCAGGAACCTTTGTGCTGCAGCTGCCATTTCCTGATGGGACCGTTTAGCATGTGGAACTAAAGCCTGGAAGTATAATTTCCTTCACCATGTTGAGAAGGTCCAAGCAAAGAAGGTCACAAGCTCTATTTTTTTCTGCAGAGACTCTGAAAATTCAGGCTCCCCCTATCATGGACTTCTAGTCAAAAGAAAGCAACTGGGTAAAACCTGACCAGGGACCAAATTAGATTGTACATTTCAACCTGTGGATATATTTAATTAATTAAGGAGACATTAGGGGTTATTTTCGCCCTCTGTGGGTAGTATTACCTAGATTAAAACATGATAAATTCTGTGACTCTATGAGAAATGTCTCAACTATTTGCCTTCTGAGATGGATTCTTATATTTTATCTGGAGTTTGTTTTTCTTTAATTTTATGTATATTTTTGTTTAAAACGGAGAAAATGCCTATTGTCCTAGCTTTCTTCCAATGCCAAAATTTCCAGATATGGAATTCCAAAAAATTGCTGAGCTTAACTGATATAACAAGCTAAACATGAATGCTTCCCCAAGCCTTCTCTTAATAATAAATAGCATATGTATAAGCGATTTAAAGTTTTTGAATCATTTTATAATATACTATCTCATATGAGCCTCACATACACCCTGACAGAGAATAATAATGATAATCAGTATTCATATAGAATATTCATATAGAATAATCAGTATTCACATAGCACTTTTAGGTTTGCAAAGCACATTATAAATATTACTTTACTTTATCATTTTATCAAGTATTATTATCCCTGTTTTACAGGATGCTGTAGCACATAGACTCTGGATTCGTATACACACCCACAAGAAAGACAGGTCCCTAGAGTGGCTACTACTTCTCTCTTGATGGGGTCATCTAATCTCCAGCTGATATGCCTCTCAAAAATATTAATTATAAGTTTATATCACTTAGACAAGCCAAAGTTAAATAACTTTTAGAAACAGAAAACATTTTCCAATCTTCTTACACCTTATACCTCCCCACTTACTCTTTGATCCAGGGTCATTGACCACCTTACTGTTCCTTAATCAATACATTCCATCTCCAGACTCCAGGTATTATCATTGCCCATCTATCCTCCATTTCTGGAACTGTCTCCCTCTTCATCATTGGCTCCTGGCTCCCTTGACTTCCTTTTAATCCTAGCTAAAATCCTACCTTCCACAGAAACCTTTCTTGATCTCCCTTAATTTTAGGCCTTCCCTCTGTTGATTATCTCCAATTTATCATGTATATATCTTATCTGTATAAAATTGTTTGCCAGTTGACTCCCACATTAGACTGTGAGCACCTTGAGAGGAGAGACTGTCATTTGCCTTTCTTGGTTCCATCATTTCTTAGCACTGTGTCTGGCACATAATAGCATATAATAGCATCTTAATAAATGTTTATATGATTGATTGATTGAAGAAACACTCACCCTTACTTTAGGAAACTTAAGTGACTTCCCAGAGGTCATATATCAGAAGCAGAATTCAAACCCAGGCCTTTCATTTTGTTTGTTTTCTTTTAATTTATTTAATATTTTATTTTTTCCCAATTAGTGTAAAAACAATTTTAACATTCTTTTTTCCACATTTTTTCCACATTTTCCATCCCAAGTTTCCTGCCTCCCTCCCCATCCCACTGCCATTAAGAAGGCATGTAATTTGACATAGGTTATACATGTGTACACATACAAAATATGTTTTCAGGTAAGTCATTCTGTGAAAGCAAAGACAGGCCAAAAAAAAACCCAAGAAAAATAAAGGAAGTAAAGAAAAAGTATCTTTAATCTGTATTCAGACTCTACTAGTTCTTTCTCTGGAGATGAACCTTTCATCATAAGTCCTACAGAAATGTCTTGGATCGTTGTATTGCTGAGAATAGTCAAGTTATTCATAGCAGATCATCATCTAATATTGTTGTTTCTGTGTACAATGTTTTCCTGATTCTGCTCATATTACCCTGCATCAGTTCATGTATGTCTTTCCATGTTTTGTACAGTTAATATTCCTTCATAATCACATACAACAACTTGTACAGCCATTCCCCATTTGATGGACATCCCCTAAATTTCCAATTATTTGTCACCACTAAAAGAGCTGCTATAAATATTTCTGTATTTATATATCCTTTTCCTTTTTTATTTTTATCTCTTTGGAATATAGACCTGGCAGTGGTAGTGCTTGTTCAAAGGGTATACATGGTTTTATGGTCCTTTGGGCATAGTTCCAAATGGCTCTACAGCATTGTCAAGTTAGTATCCCATTTCACCAAATGCATTAGGGTCTCAATTTTCTCACACCCCCTCTAACATTTGTCATTTTCCTTTTCTGTCTTATTAACCACTATGACAGGTGTGAGTTGTTTTAATTTACATTTCTAGCATCAGTAGTGTGCTGTAGAGCATTTCTTTTCATATGACTATAACAAAACCCAGGCCTTTCTAAGATCATGTCAAGGATACTATACAGCATAAGCCCCATCTATTTTACTCTACTCAGTGTAATTCGACAGACATGTATCAAAGTAGTGGGGCAGGCCCTGGGCATACAAAGATGAAATAGGATGGAGTCTTACCCACAAAGTACTTCCAAACAAATAGGCAGATAGTTCTTGTGCATTAATAACTGTAATAGAAACTTGACTGTGATGAATATAGAGGAGATCAAATGAAGTGTAATAAGAGATTTAAGGAAGGAGAGTACTTTCAACTGGGGAGATCCAGGAAGGCTTCATGTAGGAAGTAGATACTGAATGCATGGAGTCTTGGGGTTTCAAACCGGCTAATGCTTTCTTGATTTTTGCCATGCTTTTATTGAACTCATTTAATTGTTTAACAATAAAAATGGGATTGAGGAAAACAACCTATTTGGAAGGAATAGGAGTGACCGGTACATGGGGGCTAACTAGACTATTTGTCATTGTGGGGTTGTGCCAGATTCTTCACGACCCTGTAGCACACCAGTAATGCCCATGAAATTTTCTTGGCAAGGATACTGAAGTGGTTTGTCATTTCCTTCTCCAGTGGATTAAGAGAAAAAGGTTAAGTGACTTGCCTAGAGTCACACAGCTAGTAAGTATCTGAGGCCAAATTTAAATTCAGGTTTTCCTAACTCCAGGCTTAAAGCTCTATCCACTAAGCCACGTAGCTGCCTCATTAAATAGATTAGTGACCCTTTATTTAAATATATTCCTAGACAAAGGCATTAAGATTTAACCATGAGGGATGATTTATAGTTGTTTGTCCAAGCCCTAGTACAAATAAGGGAAAGCAAATCTCTACTGAAAAGAGTGCATGGCTATCCTTTATATTTACATCAACTTTAAATTTTTCCCTTTGCAAGTTGGACTCGTAGCTCTTAGTCCTTCCCTTTAGAGTCAAAGAGGATGAAGCTCATCCTTCTTCCATGTGTCAAGTCTTTAAATACATGAATACAGAAAGATTTCTTTATAAATTTTCTCCAAGACAAACATCTCTAATTTCTTTGACTATTCCTATGATGGCATGAACTCCAGATTCTTTATCATGCTATTTTCCCTGGACCCTCTTCTCTTTATCAGTGTCCTTGAAATACAGCAGCCAGAACTAGATACAAAACTCCAGATTGGTCTGACCAGGGCAGAATAGGAAACCTGACTGTCACTTCTTTACTCCTCTGTGCTATGCCTCACTGTGGCCAAGGATTGATCTTCTATCAGTTCTGACCAATTGTTTGCCCCATGCAAGCTGTAGGGGATACAAATAAAGCAGTCCTTGACCTCAAAGAATTCAGTTATCATCCCTCTGCAGACAATTCCCAAATCTTTATATGGAAATTGCTTTCTCTTCTGTAATCTATTCCTACTTTGCCAACTGCCCACTAGACATCAGCACCTGGAGGATCCAGAGGCATCTCAAATTTGACATGTCCAAAAAGGAAATCTTTACATATACACACACACACATACACACCTCTTTGAAATGTGTTTATTTCTCCATCTATCCAAGCACCCAAATTCATAACTTTCTCTTCCCTCCCTCTCATCCCTCATATCCAATTGGCTACTAAGTCTTGTCACCCAATCTCTGAAATTTCTCTAGCACCCCTTCCCTTCTGTCCATTCACAGAAGCATTACTCTGCTTCAGGCACTGATGTATCTTGCTCCTGGTCTATGTTAATAATTACCTGTTTGGCTTTCCTGAATCCACTCTCTACTCTTTGCATCTTCCACAAAGCTGCCTAATTCATATACCTAAAATGTATCTGACCATGTCATTCTTCTGCTTCAAAATCTTCAGTGTTTCCTTATTTCTTCTAGGATAAAGAATAAACACCATAGCTTGATATTTAAGACATTCCACAAAAATGTTTTGTGTGACTGCATATGCATAATCTATACCAAACTGCTTGCCTTCTCAAGGAGCAGAGAGGGGAAAGCAAGAGGGGGAGAGAGAGAGAGACAGAGAGAGACGGAGAGAGAGAGAGAGAGAGAGAGAGAGAGAGAGAGAGAGAATTTAGAACTCAAACATTTTTAAAAACAAATGTTAAAAAATTTTTTGTTTACATATAATTGAGAAAAGCCCATGTACAAAAAAATAAAAAAATTAAATGTTAAAAGTTGTGTAAAATGTTCAAAAGCTAAAAAAGAATCCACAATTTGACTCCCACTTGCCTTTCTGAATTTATTTCATATTGCTTCTTTTCAGATACTCTTCATTCTAATCAAACTACTATCTGTCCCCTGCACACAGTCTTCCCCATCTCTTTCCTTTGCATGGGCACTTGTCTAAAAGACTCCTCACCCCCATTCTTAGAAACTCGAACTTCTTCAAAACACAACTGAGATGCCACCTCTTACACAAAATGTTATCTGTTCCCAAAGGGGTTAGGGTTATATCCCTTGCTTCTTTCTTCTGCTATAGAGCTAAGGGGAGGAAAAAAAGGTGTAAAGTCCAATAACAGTTGCAATTCCGAAAAATACCAGATAGTGACAGCAAAAAGCATCAAAGGACTTGTAGAGAGTAACAACCTGTAGGGACGGAAATGACCAGCAGATGGCAGCAGAGAGCAACTCATGAAGGACCAGTGAAAGGTGGAGGAGCATCAGAGTCCAGTAGCTGGAAATTCAGTGACATTTCTAGAGCAGCTAAATGATGTGAAAAGTTCCGCAGAGGAACAGCTTGCAGAAAATGCTTTTGGAGGGTAAATTAGCATGTTCCTCGCAAGTGGCTCCCCTTTCATTTATGTTATCCTGGCTACATGTGTTCCCTGTGTATGTGCTCAACTCATACATGATCCCCTGTCCTCACCTTCCTTAGATATATTCTCTACTACCACTAGTGGTGCAGCAGACACTAACAGGGTGGCTGTAGCCCTGTGTATATGAGAGGATATTCCTTGTCATTTATTTTGCTTTCCCATTTGCTTTGAACTCATGCATCCTTCACTTGGTCCCATAAAAGGGACATTGCTGGGGGAAGGAGGAAAGGATTGTTTTATTTTGTTTTATTTCCACATATGTAGTTTGCATTTGCTTATTTGAAGATAGGTTATTTCCCTCATCTCTACAGTAGAGTTTCATTCACAAGAGCTTCCCAGCCCTCTTGGGCTCATTTCCCTTTTAGAATTCTATTCCATTGCACCCTGGGTACCCTTTGTTTGAATCCTGTGCAATTTGCTCTTTTTAAAGTTAATAAGCAATTGAATTCTTCCCAATCTTCCTTTAATTCTCCAAAACTAATTCTATGATTGTCTATGGATCCCATCATTTCTACCCCTCCAGCCCTACTAGTCCCTTCCTCAAGATGAAAATCACTCCACCTTCTGAAGAATGAAATAATCTTTAAAGTAAGTCAAGAAATAATTCACTTTTCTACTTGTGATTGAAAGAATTCCATTAAAAAGTCAGATAATTAAAGTGTACCCCCCTCCCTTTCTATTACATCATTTCTTCATGCCAAGTTCAGGATCTGTTTCCAGTACTCCTAATATATTTTCTCTTTCCGTTTAGGCAAGTCTATAGTACAATCTATAGATAATATCACCTCTATTTGTCTCCACTGAACACCCAAATACTCTCTATAAGGCTTCCCCATTTAGGATTCTGCCTTTCTTCAATTAAAAATGTCTTCTAAATATACACTGCTACTTTGTCCCCATTCCTCATCCTACCCCTTTAGTAATTTTGTTAATTTTGAATAAGTTGTACCCGTCCAGAGCCATATCATCCCTCCAAGTCTAAGTGATGACATTTACGAGGACAAATTTTCCTCCTTGAATTAGGATTTTAGAGTTGGAAAGCAGCTTAAAGGACCTCGGGTCCATTCCTCTCATTTTAAAAACTCTCCCCAATTTACAGAGCAAGTCAATGACGGAACTAGGACTAAATAAGTGAAAAGAGTTCTTTGGTTTTACTTCAATCCATATTCTCCCTATGTTGGCATATTCAGACACATAAAAAGAATAGACTTTCAATCCTATTTGCATTTTGGACAGATTGGTATTCAACAACTTTGATGTTCATTATATAAAACATAACTAATTTCTCTTCTTAAATCATTTTATCAGAAAAAGAGGTATTATTATTCCAAAGTGTAATAGCAAAAGTCTTAGGTAAAAGTAATAAATATAAGCGATAAAAGAGATCACAAAAAATAAAATTTAAAATGTTGATTACATAAGATTTAAAAGGATGTTCAAGAAAAAATCAAAATATAATAAAACTTGATTGGAGAGAAAACTGTAACAAAACTCTCTAATAGAAATCTGATTTTTAAAATGTTTAAGGAAATAATGCAAATGCCCAAGAGTCATGCCCCAGTAGGTAAATGGTCAAAGGATAGGAACAGACAATTCTCAAAAGAAATTCAGGCTATAAATAATCAGAAATGTTCCAAAGTAATAACAATCCGAGAAATGCAAATTAAAACAACTCTGTGGTTTCAGCCCACACCCAGGATATTGGCAAAGATAACAAAAGAAGAAAATAGTTGATGTTGGAAGACACGCATACTAATGTACTGCTAGTAGAAATATGAATTGGTTCAAATATTCTGGAATTATACTAGAAAAAATTATTTGACATTTTATAACCGTTGATGGTTGGCAATATAGTCTATAAAAATGGAGAAAAATGGCCAAGATTTAGCAAAGCATTCTTGCATGATTCTTTACAGCTTCTGTCCCCCTTTCTAACCACTCTACCATTGTTACTACTCAAGTGGAAAGGGGCCACACAGGACTGAGGCCATTTTGCATTTCTCAGTGTTTCACGGGTTCCCATGGCCAAAGAATGAAAGGGAAAGAATGCTAAAAGACATCAGAATTCAGATTAATGCAATGACCAGTGGCCTCCAGAAAACTGATAATGAAACATACCTCCTTCCTCTCAGTGGAGAGACAGAGAACTAGGGATCACTGGATACTAACAATGTGTCCATTTTTTGCTTGATTATACTTCATCACAAAAAGGGAGGCATTGTCTAAAGAAGTTATAGTAACATCAAAAAAAAACACATCAATACACATTTATTTTAAAATGTAACAAAGAGATTCTTTAAAAGCATAGCCAGCTTGACCATTTTCCAAATAGAAAATAACCAAATACTATACAATTCTTTATCTTTGACACTCTCCCACCCAGAAAGCTCCAGAAACTAGCATTTCTGATATGCTCAATTAAAATCTGCACACTGGTAATACGTACTAATGCTGGAGGCTAAACAGAATACATTATTCAGATTCTGCCAAAATTAAATATAAATAAGTTAGACTTCTAACTCCAAATCCCTTTGCAAATAATGGAGATTTTTTTTAATCACTCTTTTCATTCAATAATACAGTCTTTGGAGGGAAAAACTTGTGACTGAGTAAAAGTACCTATATATTTCCCAAACTGCTGGATAGCAAAATTCCCACTGTTCTCTGAAAAGCTCAAATGGGAAGGTCACAGAGGAAGGAAGAGAAGGCAGATTGTGCAGAATTATCCCATGGCTTATAGACACTGCAAACGTCTCAGCCCAAACCCTCCACTCACTTTGATAAGGAAAGTTTGTGTGGGTGGACAGCTAGTCGAATATTACTGAGCAAAGAAGGGGTGTAGGCGGGATTGATTTCTACTGTATCCAACCTAAAAGAGTAAACCAGGCAAGCCTGGGAATTTTAGAAGACATTCTGTCGCTTGGAGCCTCACTGATTTTTAAGTTAACTGATGGTGCAAGTGGAAATCTATGATGAGAAGATGAGTAAAAAACTTTCAAATCAAATCTTTCCAATGAAGCAGGAACATGGGGACAGCAAAAAGCATTTCATTAGGGATTCTTGTCTCTACTTGCTAAACAGCAAAGAAACTCACCTTCTTTAATTACTGTCACTTTCTAGCTGTCATTTTGACCTAAGCAAGCAATACTATAAATTTTCATCATTTAAGACACCAACTGATCAGCTTTGGAAGTCAGTCACCTAGCATTTATTAAGTACCTACTATGTGCCAGGCAGCACTGTACCAAGCACTGGAAAACCTAATACTAATGCACATTCTAATATAAGATTACCAATTCTACATTTGTGACCCTCTGACATATGTGATATCTCTTCCTTTCTCAGTGAGGATGGTGAGACTCTCTAAATAAAATTAATTTTGTTTTCATTTATAAATAAACTGTATGCCATATAGCATTTTGAGAAGGCAAGCAGGGTGCCATGATGTTACACAGTTCTCAAAGGTAAGAATGCTTTGGCTAGAGCATGGAAAGAGACATGGGAAAAGAGATGTGGAGAAGTGGGCTCGTAGAGAAAGAAGACATATGGCCACTCTATAAAACAGGTGTATTTTCATATTTTAACTCACCAAACCTCCTGCTCATTATTTACTTCTGTTTAACTTATCAATTAAGAAATATCTACTACTCAGTGATACTCTAGAGCTGGAAAGATTTTTATGAAAGCAAAACCAACAAACCAAGAGATGTATGTCTTTGTCACACTTTGCAGGTAGTAAGGAAGACATGCTTGTCATGCCAGATAAGAGTAATGGCTGATAGCTACCTCAAGAGAAGTATTAGGTACACTGTCTGTATCAGGACCAATTCCATAAGGAACACTTAGCCAAAAGACTTGGTTTCTGCCTTCCCTATCAACCAGTTTTCTACAGAGAGGTTCAAGTTCATTCTGCCATTAAAGACACAAGCTGATAAGGGAGACATGAAAGGAATAAGCATTTATTAAGCACCTACTGCATGCCAGGCACTATGCCAAGTACTTTACAAAATCTCATCTGATCCTCATCACAACCCTGGGAGAGAGGTGCTATTATTTTGCAGGAAACTGAGGCAGAGGGAAGGTAAATGACTTGCCCAGAGTCAACACAGATAGCAAGTATCTGAGGCCAGATTTTAACTCTTGTCATCCTGAGACCAGGCCCAGTATTCAAACCACTGCTATTTGTTATTATTGTTGACTTGTGCCCGACTCTTCATGAACCTTGGTTGTCTTGGTTTTCTTGCCATTTCCTTCTCCAGCTCATTTTACAGATGAGGAAAAGGAGACACACAGGATTAAAGGACCTGTCCCACCAGCAACTGTCCAAGGCCAGACTTGAACTCAGAAAGCTGAGTCTTTATGACTCCAAGCCCAGCACTCTATCCACTGGGCCACCTCACTGCCCACTGCTTCACCTAGCTGCCCCACTTTAATCACCTCCTTTGCAGAAGACACTGTTCTAGATGAGGGGGCAACATCCATTCTTTCTAAATCTAACCACTCTTTCTAAACACTAAACTAACAGCCTGCCTTCAAGGAACTTTCATTCTAGGGGGAAGGATGCAACCCATATGTAGATAACCAAGTGCAAATGAAAAATATACGTAGAAAGTGAAACAAAGTGATTTCCAGAGAGAGCTTTAAATTGGGCATGGAGGGAGAATGGGAGGGGAGAGGGAGAAAAACATCAGGGGGAGGCATACAATTTGTGTTTAGAAGGCTGAGATAAAGAGGCCTTCTAGACTTGGGACACCAGGAGGGCAAAAAGCATGGTGGTGGGAGAATCCATTGGCTGTACATTCTTCTTCAGAGACTGCTGGAATGTGAAGACAGTATATTCCTAAGGAGCAGCAAGGAAGGGCTTTGACATTCAGTTCTTGAAGTGCGGGTTCATTTAACAGAGAGAAGCACCTTGCCTGTAGTTTTGCGCTGGGTCACATGCTCAAAGGCATCATTGATCTGTAAGAAAACACGATACCAAGAAGTCCCACAGGTGTACACACATACAAACCTTTTTTGCTATTCAGTCCACTCAGTGGCGAAAGCACTGAGTTCCATCTTCAGACTCACAGTCATCTGATAGTGTAGGGTCTCTGCATCAAATATCTATGGCTGGAAGATTTCTTTAAGATCACTTAGTCAGAGCTCCTCATTTTATAGTTAAGGAAACTGAGGCCCAGAATGGTAAAATGATTTACCCTAGGTCACATAAAGTAATAAAGATTTGATTCCAACTCCATCAGTCTTTCCACTAACTATTAAAATAGTGGACCCCTTGCCACCTGCCAAACTCATAAGAAAACATTTTTCTTTTAAAAAAATTCTCTCAGTACCACCACTTTCTACCCCCTGCCTAAGTCTACACACTTAAATGATGAATTAACTTGATATCTAATAAGTACAGAGAGGCAAAAATTTTTTGGATTCCATCCCGTGCCCTACTGTGATGCATCTTAAGTATCAGCATTTCTTTGGAAGAAGAGGGCTGTGCAGACAAAGATCTAAATGAGCCCTTCCAGGCTTGGAAACTTTTCAAAGATCTCTCCCAGTCTTTAAGGGGTCTCCGTCTCTTGGGGACCTCCACTATAAACAAATTGGATTTCCAGCCATGGAGACAGAAGGCACAGTGATCTAGCTTAATCCAAGGATTGATGCGATTTTAAAAAATAATCTAAACCCCAAATTAGATTAGTCAAGTTACTTTCCCCCTTTCTGGGGTGAATTTTAATTCTAATTTTAGAGAGTTGCCCCAAGACACAGAGAGATCAAGTGAATTATCCAAAGTAAACTAACCTATTTGTGTGTCAGAGGCCCAAGAATGTCTACCTTGAATCTCCAAAGTCAGCTTAGGATATCCATTCCATCACACTTGCCTCTCAGTAGTAGAATAATGCTAGGTATTATTATAAAATACCTAGTGATATAATAAAATTACAGTGATACGAGAACAACTCCCTATGAACAACATTGTGCATTAAAGTCTCCAAAGCTCTCTACATCTATTGTCCCATTTCAACCTCACAACAGGTAGAGATTACAAATATTGGTATTTCCATCTTATCCATGGAGAAACTGAGTCTCAGATGCGTTAATTGATCCACCCATAGTCAGACAAAATGTGAGTGTCAGAGAGAAATGAGAAAAGAAGCATATGTCGACACTTTGCTCCAGCCTGACCTCCTTATTTTATTTCATTTTATTTGCCAACAGGCAGCCTAAAAATTGTGGGAAGGTAAACACAATCTTCTTCATTGACAGGCCCCAAAAGAAATAGAGAAAGACATCTCTCCACAGCAGGAAAAAAAAAAACAGAAGAAAGCTGCCTCCCTGGGAAACACGTGGGCAGGGAAGCTCACTCAGCCAGCTCGGGGAACCCAGATGATCTCAATTTGAATAATCCCCTACTGGCAATACAATTTTAACTTGTAGTCACCAGAAGAGTTTTAGGTGGTTTTAAATAATGCCAGCCAAGTATTCCAAAAAAATAAAATAAAATAAAGGATCTATAGCGTATGCCGAACAGATTCACATTTGCAAGTTTATTAGAGTTATATGCACATAGCTATCCTTTGGAGGAAGCTTAAAGCCATATAAATGGGTCTGTGGGGGACTGAGAAAAGGAAGCTAGTTGCCAACAAAATTCATTTCAGTGACTAATAGAATTATTTCATCCCATGATACCCAGCATGATTTAGCATTCATTTCACAGAATCCCAGTTTATGCCATCTAGCAGAACTTTTAAATGTCTGTTTTTAAAAATCAAAGGTCAAAAATCCCTTTTCCTCTGGATAGACAATGGGTAGAAAGGTCTATGGAAGTGGGAATTGTTTCATTCTTAGTATTTGTGCCCCCAATTAGCCTAGCCATAATAAATAATTTAAAAATGCCAATCAATTAATTTAAAAAAGTGATCATATTCTTTGCTTTTCTGGTTACTTGTTGAAGAGTACAGTGTCATTAGTTGTACCAGGGAGAACAGCCTGGTAGAATGAAAAAATTGCTGGTCCAGGGAAATGAATTCAAAATCTGCTGAGACATTCAGTACCTGTGTGACCTTTGGCAAGTCACTTGACATCTGGTGACCTCAGTTTCCTCACCTATAAAATGAGGATTTGGATTACATGGCCTCTAAGGTCCCTGACAGCCCTAAATCTATGATTCTAGAAGATAAATTATTTTCTCAAACACGGTTACTTTACTCCTGTTTCATGGCCCAGTAAGATGGAGAGAAATTCCCAGGCTTAGGATCCATCTATCTTCAGAACTTAGTTACCTCCTCATCCTCTGAGGTATCAATGCCCAGCAGCTAAGGACTTTTGAGACCATCAGTTTCCCTGGCTATGATACCCCAGAATACCAGTAACAATCCTGCCCTCTGGCAATTTATGAGGTATCATTAGTTTAGCCTGAACTGTTTTTTTTTCCTTCCATTTAAAAAAAAAAAAGAAAAAATCAGACTTTTTCCTAAAGTACAGCACTTAGTGGCATGTCCCAGAGATGGCTGACTCTCTGGCCATTTGGACCCGGGAGCTATCTCATTCTGTCCTTCCTTTGTAGCTCACCTCCTCCAGCTTAAAGACTCTTCCAATGTATGGCCTGATGGATCCTTCCTTGCAGTACTGAAGAGCTGAGGACATGCACCTCGAGAAGACTGGGAAGTTCTCTTTCTGATATCGAGTCCAGTACACACCCATAGTGGACACATTCTTCACCAGGAGCAGGTTGGATGGGATAGACAAAATGGATCCTCCTGTGAAGCCTATCACCACCAACCTGCCCTCCCAAGCCAGGCTAAAGAGGAGAAAAAGATACAAAGAAATTTTCTAGTACAAAAAAGCAAAGCACCTCATTGCTGCTTCTAGAACTTCCATTAGACCACAATAATTTGTTGCTGTTCAGTTGTTTTCAGCTCTTTGTGACCCCATTTAGGATTTTCTTCACAGAGATACTAGAGTGGTTTGCCATTTCCTTCTCCAGTTCACTTTACAGATGGGAAAACTTGAGGCAAGCAGGGTTAAGTGACTTGCCCAGGGTCACACAGTTAGTAAGTGTCTGAGACTGGATTTGAACTCAGGAAGATAACCTGAGTCTTCCTGACTCTAGACCCAGAACTCTATCCACTTCACCACCTAATTGCCCTGGTAAATGCTTATTGATTGAGTAATTGATTGGGCCTTTAAACTATAACTTCCACGAGGACATTTTAGTATATTTTATTTGCCAAAAACGAATATGGAGGTGGAAATGCCTATACCAGTCACTGCCTCCTCTAAAGGAGTTTTATCAGTCTTTTTTCCCCGACAGCTACACTTTAGAAGCACACTCATCTTAGATCTGTACATAATCAGTGTATCATTTATATCATTTGACAGAAGTCAGTTTCTTGTCCAATTATTTCCACATTGCAGTTCTACCCTAAGTGGCACCTTGAATAGAGGTTCAGCAGTACAAAGATGAGTTCAAATCCAGCTTTCAAACCCTAGCTGAGAACCTGGACAAGTCACTTAACTTCTCTCTGTCACAGTTTCCTCATCTGAAAAATGGAGATAATAATAGCACAAATTTCTCACAGACATGAGGATAAAATGAGTTAATATTTGTAAAGTACTTTGCAAACATTAAAACACTATATGAATATCATTTAGCTATTATTTAATAGCTCTATGCATACAACTATAATTGCTATTATTTAACTACTCTTATGAAGATTTCTCTCTCGATATTTTTCTTTTGAACCTCCCTTCTGACCCATTCACCTACAACTCAGTACTACAAATCCCTGTAACAGAACGAGCACCCCCGACAAAGCAGAAAGGCGGAGCCAGAAGGAGAATGGTCACTAGCAATTTTAGCCCAGCCACTGACAAGGCTGGAGTTAAGAGACTCCATTCTAAGCCCTCCCAAGAGGTGAGGTTACTGAACCTGCGGAGGGCAGCAAGGCAAACGTCGCCTCCTACACCATCAATGACCACATTGACACCCTGACCGCCTGTTAGCCTCTTCAGTTCCTCCTTTACATTGTCTTGACTGTAATTCACAGAGGCTTTCGCCCCCCTCTGCAATGCCAGCTTGCACTTGTCATTGCTTCCCGCCGCTGCGATCACCTGCAAGAGGAAAATAGGAAACAGGGCTTTGAGATCATGCTATATACGGATTGGTTGATGACGCTGGGGATGTTTCACGAGGAGGAAAGAAGAATTAGGGAGGTACATGACTTAAGAGGTATATGATTGTAATTAGCTGAACGACTAGCAATTACACTTGTTTTCCTTGGCAACAGAAGGTAAAACTAGAAGCAATAGGTGGAAATTAAAAGGAGACATGCTTAGGCTTGGTGAAAAACTTCCTTAATGATTAGAGCTACCTACAAGTGGAATGGGTTACCATGGGAGAGAGGGAGTTCCCCTTCCTGGGAAGGTTTCAGACAAAGCTGGAAGATTACTTGTCAAATATGACATAGAGGAATTCTTGATCGAGTGTGACGGGTTGAACCAAATCAAAGATTTTTAACCTGGGGTCCATGAACTGTCAAGGGGTTTGTTAACTTGGATAAGTTTAAAAAATGACATCTCTATTTGCACTCATCTCCAATAGAAATTTCTAATTTTTGTCAATTATGATTCCTTTTTAAAACACTGTCCTGAGAAGGAGTCTATAGTCTTTGATGGAGAGATCAATAAGGAGTGGGAGGTGGGGGAGAAAGTTTAAGAATCCCTAGGAACCGAAGTCTTCTCTGACTTGGAGATTCTGTGATCTTGTATTTTGGCTGTGTGAAGCTAGGTGGCGCCATAGTGAATAGTGCTCTGGTTTTGGAATAAGGAAGGCTCATGTTCTTGAGTTCAAATTTGATCTCAGTAAGCTCTATGACCTTGGACAAGTTATTTAAGCCTTTTTGCCCCAGTTTCCTCATCTGTAAAATGGCGATTATCTTCAGGATCAAAAATAAAATTCTCTCTTTGCCTTTTGAAGCCCTTTACAACTTATCCCTTCCTACCTTTCTGTATTTCTCCCATTTTACTCCTCTCCAGCACTCTATGATCCAGTGACACTAGACTCCTTGCTAGTCCTGATATCCCCCAACTCTAAGCATTTTCCTTGGCTATTCTCCATGCCTAGAAAGTTCTCTTTTCTCATCTCTCCCTTGTGACTTCCTTGGCTTCCTTCACGACTCAGCTCAAATCTTACCTTCTGAATGTGATCTTAACTTGTTTCTCTCCCTCCCTTGATAATCTGTCTCCTCTAAAATTACCTCTCATTTATACTGTAAACATTCTGTATGTACATGGTCATTTGCATGTTTCTCCCCGTTAGAAATGTGAGTTCTGAAAGAGCAGAGAACAAGTTTTTGCTTTTCTTTGTACCTCTAGAGTTTAGCATGATGCCTGCAATGGGTAAAGATTTGAAAAACGCTTACAGGCTGACTGAATCATACTTGGAAAACAGCAGTGAACTTTATCTCCTGTTATGATTGATAACATCTGACATTTATTTAGTACTTTGAAGTTTCAACCTTTGAAGTTTGAAAGGCACTTTGTGTATCTCATCTCATTTGAGCCTCGTAACAAAGCTCTAAGGCAGATGTTACTACCCTCATTTTACAGATATGGAAATTGAAGGTGATATATGTTAACACACAGCTAGAAAGTGGGAGAGGCAGGATTCAAAAAGCCAGATTCCTTAACCTCTTCTTCCACCATTTACACTGTCAAAATAAAGGCTCTTCACCTTAACAGGTAAAAAAGAATATCTACTTTGGATCTCATCAGTAGTTCTTTTAGCACCCTAGAACTTATACTATGAAAGAACAGTATCCTAATTAAGGCAATATGGTAGTGGAAGGAGTGGTATGGGGTAATAGCTATAGATCTGACCTCAGAGTCAGAAAGACCTGGGTTCTAGTTGTGCCTAGGATGTGACACATCCTTGCTGTGTGAGCCTGGGCAAGTCACTTAATCATATCATCCATATCACTCAATAAAACTCATGTGGTTCCCTATCACCTCTAGGAATAAATATAAAAGCATAAATTCATATTTTATTAATTATTAATATCTTATGTAATATATCATTAATTATTAATATAACATATAAATAATAAATTATAATTAATTGTTACTATATTGTGTATATTATATATTTATATATAACAAATATCTGTTTAATATATAAATATAATATAAAATATTAAAAATATATAAATATAAAATAAATATAAAATCCTGTATTTGATGTTCAAAGCCCTCCATTATCTGACCCTCCACCCCCACTACCTTTCCAGTCTTCTTCTACCTTACTCACCTCACCTTCACATACTCTTCTATTCAGTGACACTGGCCCCCTTGCTGATCCTCAAACAAGACAGGCATTTTCACTGGCTGTCTCCCACACCTGGAATTCTCTCCTCCTCATTTCTGCCTCCAAGCTTCTCTGGCTTCCTTCAAGTCCCAGCTAAAATTCTATCTTCTATAGGAAGATTTTTCCAAACCTCCTTAATGCTAGTGCCTCCCCTCTGTTGATTATCCCCACTTTTTCCTGTAAATATCTTGTTTGTACATAATTGCTTCCATGTTGTAAGCTCCTTGAGGGCAGGGAATGTCTTTTGTCTTTCTATCCTAGTGCTTAGCACAATGCTGGCATGTAGTAGGTGCTTAATAAATGCTTGTAGACTTACTTGAACTAAAAATAAGGGATAACATTTCTACTGAAATGAGTCCTTTGACTTATTTCTGAAAGGAGGTCTTGATCTGAAAAAAAGTACCCTGTATCAAATGACAATAGAACATAACAGCACAGACCTTGGCCTGGAGAATGTTCGATGCCACATCTATCAAGGCAAGGCCTGTGGCACCAGCTGCCGCTGTCACCAAAACGGTTTCCCTGTGGTGTCAGAAAAAAAAAAAAAAGATGATCATTACTCCATGTCTCCACAATGGAGCAAACCAGACTTTGAAATACCCTCTAGTCTCCTTCCTTTTCTCTAGGTGAGGATCTAGGCTAGACCTATTCTCTAGGCTAAGATGTCTTCCACCTCTATCATTCTATGAATCCATCCCAGGCAATAAGAGTTTGCTTGTTTTGGGCTACCCTTGGACTTTTTTTCAACCTGGCACATTTAAGGAAAGGGGAAATGATGACAACCTGAGGAACACAGGAGATGCTCATACCTCTGCCCTCTGATTTATTCTTCAACAGAGAAAAGGAAGCTTGGTTCATTGATGGGGAAAATTGGCCTTGAACTCAGAAGGCCAGAGTTTGAAACCTTTTTTCCTTCATTCACAAGCTTGGCCAAGCCCCTTAATGTCTCTAAACAGGTTTCCTAATCTGTAAACTGGGAATGAAGTAAAAGATACTGCATACCTCCCACTATAAATGACCTCAAACAATGTGAAAGTACAATATGACCACAGAGAAACTATCATCTTTGTTGTTCCCACTGCTCAAAACACCTACCCAGGCTGTGTCTGTGCCCGCTGTTTTAGTGCCAGGAGGGCAGTGCCATAGCATACAGGAAGGGCAGCAGCTTCTTGGTAGGAGATCCCATCTGGAATCTGCCACAGTTTCTATGTGCAAAGAAATTGGAGTTTCTTATTTGAAGAGGCAGGATAGTATAAAATGAGATGAAAGACCTAAGTTCAAATTTTACCTACAACACTTACTAGCTATGTGACCATGGAACAATCATAGAAATATCAGTCTAGAGGTGGACCGGATCTCAGAGGTACTCTTGTATAGCTCACTCATTTTATAGATGAAGAAACTGAGTCTCGGGGAAATTAAAGGAACCTCTCTGAGGTTTGTTGAGTTTCATTTATCTGTAAAATAAAGTCTGACTAAATGTCCTTTAAGGTCCCTTCTGGCTCCAAACCTATGGTTAAAGTTTCTTGTCTTCCCCCATGTTGCCTTGTATCAAAAAGGTGTTCAAGAAATAGCTGTTGATTCAGGGAAGAAGTATGGTATCATGGAGAAAGCATTGGACTTTGAGTCAGGAAATTCCTTGGTTCCAATCCTGCTTCCTGTCCTTATTAGCTGTGAAATTATGGCAAGTCACCAAATGAGTGAACCCCTCTGTATCTCACTTTCCTCATGAGTAAAACGGGAATATCTCCATAAAGTACTACTATTATTGACTGGTCAATTTACCAAGGGAAAGAAACTCTGGAAAATAAGTTTCTTTTAAGTGAAGAATGAATGACTTTCCATAAAGCCACATAAAAGCATAGAATTTCAGTGACCCAAGTTAGAAAACTGAAATGTAATCTCAACTAGAAATAATATCTACACCCCAGGAAAATGAATATGGCCCATTTTATGACTTCAAACCT
This sequence comes from Bettongia penicillata ogilbyi, assembly GCA_023548195.1. Classification (NCBI taxonomy): domain Eukaryota; kingdom Metazoa; phylum Chordata; class Mammalia; order Diprotodontia; family Potoroidae; genus Bettongia; species Bettongia penicillata. The sequence goes on along the minus strand of JAJHZJ010000162.1, from coordinate 9,526,159 downwards.
GATTCTATCTTTTTTGCAAGCTCTAATGGGGGAGAAAACTTATCACATTCAAATCAATTCACCAAACCAGTTTTGCTACCGAAATAAGCTAAACATAGAACAGTTTGGACAAGAAGGCAATAGTTTCAAGTGTCAATGAATTTTATGTCCTTTCTTCATTAGTCAACTCTACCCAATACAGCTTTATAGAATGGCTCTGCCTCTCCCCTTACATAGTCATCATTGTCAACATCTCCAGGATAAATAGAAAGATGAGACTTTACAGGTGAAAGAGAAAAGGAACTGTCCAAGAAACAAGATATAATGGAAGTTCTTCAGAGCCCTTTTCCCACACCAGTTGTGAGCACATACCTAGTAGTGTGATGGGGAAATGTAGCAGGGATAGAAAGAAAAAGAATTGAGAAAAGAAGGGAAAGAGAAGAGAGTAGAAAAAGAAAGAGAAGAATGAGAATGAAGGGACTGGGAGAGAGGAAGTGAGGAGAAAAAGGAAAAGAGGGAAAGGGAGAATAAGGAAAGGAGAAAGCGGAAAAGGAAGGAGGAAAGAGGAAGAGAGAAGAAAGAACAAGAGGAGAGAAAGGAAGAGAAGGGAGAAGAGGGATGGAAGGGGGAAAGGGAAAGGAGAATGAAGTGAAAGCAAAAGAGAGAAGAGGAAAAGCAAGAAAGGGAAATTTAAAAAGTGGAGAAGAGGGGGGAAAAGTAAAAGGATAGGAGAATTCATTCAGAATTCTTATTGAGAGGTAAAGCTACCTTTTGATCAACAATGCATTGTTCAGCCATTGTACTAAAGTTATTCACACTAATAACACGATCTCCCTGTAAGGAAAAAGAAGTATTAATAGCAAATTCATGGTGTGAAAAGCTCTTCTGTTTACAACACTAGGCTACTCTTTACTGCCTCAGTGACCTATTCAGAGTAACATAGCTACCACCAAAATTCGAATACCCGATTGTCAGACCAACCTGATCTATTGTGTGGGCAGAGAATGGGGGAGGTGGGGGTGCAAAAATGAGGACATAGTATATGTCCAAGTGACATATATTCAAATGCTTTGTGTTATTCTTTTCACAGAAGATACAGACTTAAGAACATTCTTCTCTCTAATGAAAGACCAAGTTATTGCCTTTTATTCATACTCTGAAGGTATAAATGGAACAAGAAACTTTCATTGATTTCTTCTGTCTACCTTAGAATTTGTCACTAGAAGTAGTGAACAGAGTGCCTAAAGTCAGGACACTTGGTTTCCAATCCTCTCTCAAATGTTAACTTTATGATTTGGACCCTCTGTGCCTCTGTTTCCTCACTTGTCAAGTGACAGGGTCAGATTCAATCTTTTCCAGCTCTAAATCTATGGGATCTTTCATCCCTCTTGGCTTCACTGTCTACTGGCAAAGGCCTTGGCAAGAATCTTTAAAAAAGAAAACAAACAACAAACCCACTAATCACCCATCATATTTCCCACACACCCCATGTCATGCATTGATCCCTTAGATCTTCCACATATACCAGATTACCTCTTTTACCGTGCTGACATTTGTGCCGATCTCCAACACCTGCCCAGCAAGCTCTAATCCTAAAAGGAAGATAAGATCATTGGTCCATTGCCACCATGCTCCTTTATCAACTTTCCAATCCACTTTATGGAGACAAGAAGCTTATACACGATGCTTCTTACTGATATTCTGAACCTGTTTTGCACCATAGACCTCTCTGGCAGTTGGGTGAAGTCTATAAACCCATCCTCAAAATAATACTTGCAAATGCATAAAATAACATATATAAGATTATAAATGAAATCAATTATGGTATAATACATTTGTTGTGGATTATAAAAAAATGTTCGTGGACTCAAGGCTAAAAATCCCTTAGAACCATTAGAATCTAGAATGAAGGAGGAAGAATAGGGCACCCCAAATTAATTATATTCCCACATCCACGGCAGCTGATTTAAGTTTCTGTGGTGCCCTTCTGGAAGACATGGGCAAACTTGCTCAAAGAATCACAAACCTCAGAGTTGGAAAATATCTCAGTGGCCATCTAACCTGAAGAAGAGTTCCTTCTAGAAAATTCCTGACAGGTAGTCATCCAACCTTTGCTTGAACACTCCCGATGAGGGGAAACACCATCACTTAATACAACCCATTTCACTCTGGGATACCACTGATTGTTAGGAAATTCGTTGAAGATCCTCCATCAAACTCTAATCAGTTCGTTATGATTTTATAAGGGGTAACGATTGTTAGTAAGTATTATATTCATCTAGTAACACATATCTAGTCAATCACCTAATAATAGGCATAAGAATAGGCAATGTATTAATCCATATTTTATGTAAGTCACATAAGAATATAGATTCTAACAGGAGGGCCCTATAGTAGGCCTTAAACTTTAAGGTAATATTCATTACTTGTTTAACAGCTATGGAGCTCACTTGTGCAGCCACAAAAATGCTGACAAGGATATCTCCATCCTGTTTTGTTCAAATTTCATGACCAAATCAGGTATGGGTGGTGACATGGTACAAAAATTCCCCCCGATATATTCTTGAAGTGTATGTGCAATTTGTACCATCTCCTCCTGCCTAACCTAAGGAGGAACCCATCCATCTAGTCAGGGGAGATATTCCTTGATTCACCCAACTCATGACCCTGCTAACAGATCATTTTTGCTTATTTTAGTTTAAGCATCATATATGTCCACCAATGGGATTCTATATTTTACCATGCCTCTTTTTGTATACTTGAGTATCATCCCTTATAAATACAAGACCCCAGAAGAAGGAGGCATCTCATATCATGAGGAAGATCCAAGGTCACCTTCATTACAGGGGACCATGGACCCTTTAATAAAGTACCATTGACTCAGAGCTCTGCCTCAGTCCCTTTTATTGTAGGCTGAAAAATTTAATGCCCACATAAAATGTTTCCATGATATGGTCAAGGTCATACAAGTCACAAGCATCAGATGTAGGATTCAAACCCAGATTCACCAACCTTAAAGCCAGTGTTCTTTCTACTCTATTATATTGCTTTCCCATTGCTTTCCTAATGCCCCCAGCTGCTAGTGCTCCCCTCAAAATCACTTTTTTATAGTTTTTGTATTTTTATATATGAACATAATAATAGTTAGCATTTCTATAATGCCTTAAGGTTTGCAAAACACTATCCATATGCTCTCTCACTCGATCTGCACAATAACCTGTGAGGTAAGTGCTATTATCCTTATTTTACAGATAAGGAAACTGAGACATAAAACAATCAAATGACTTGTCCAAGGTCACACAGCCAGTAAGTATATGAGGCAAGATTTCAACTCAGGTCTTCCTAATTACAGATCCAGCACTCTATCCACTGAGCAATCTGGCTACCTCAACTATAAAATCCACCTAGGTTTTAATGCTGTCACTAGATAGTTGAGTGACCTTCTTCAAGTAGCTAAATTCTTTGGGACCCTAGGCTTGTTAACTACAATGTAATCTAGAGAGCTCTTCTACCTCTATAGGTCTATGATTCTATTAGTCACAAATTGTTGAGGTGGTGTTTGTCCTTCATTCTCGGAGGACCATGACATCAGGGAGATGATGACATGACTTGAATGAGGGAGGGCTGTGCAAGGTCACCAGCCTCACTTTCTCCTCCAGAGCCATCTAGGTCCAGCGCTCTGATATTCATCAGGATGACTGGGCATGGCCCAGGAAGCAATGGGAGACTTGGCCCTTTTAGGCTAAAGTCTCACATTCTCACTTTGAGTGAGATATACCCATTCAATGAATAGGCTTCTTTAAGTGGTTAATCAAGGGATGGCTCCTTTAATTAAAAAAAATCAAACTGGGAGGGGAAGATGCTCAGGGTCCTGGGTAAAAGAAAAGCAGTTACTATTTCTCTCCCTACCACCCCTCTAAACTATCAGACACTCTACTACGTCAAACAGAGATTTTCTCAGTGTGAGGCACCTGCTTTGAGGGCACCCAATCTTTAGGACAAACACCAACATAGGGATGCTTTATCCTGACATCTAATCAGGAGCTAAGATTCTGGTTCCATCTCAAAGACCACATAGGATCTTCCTCTACCAACATGTAGCATTTCTAGACTGTGCTACCTTCCAAAAAGTTACCTGTTAATCCCTGGAAGCAGTACATTAACTCCACTATTCTCTTACTCACCAGGTGTGAAGGGAAGTGATGGACTCTCCTGATACTGCCCCTGACAGGTCAAGATGTCTGCAAAGTTAACCCCACAGAAATGAACATCAACTCTGACCTGCAAAGAAAAAACAAAACAGGACAATCTGGAAGGTAGCAAACTACTTTGGTGGAAAGAAAGCAGAATGGGAAATCAAGAAACCTCTGTTCTGGTCCTTTCTCACCTCTCTCACCTCTCTCTACCAAATTTCTCAATAATCTCATAGTTAAGGTGGACACTTTATTCTTTACAAAGGGTTTTCCTTGTTGTAAACTGATCCAACCATTCTGGAAAGCAATTTGGAACTATGCCCAAAGAGCTATAAAAATTGTACTTACCCTTTGACTCAGCAATACCACTTCTAGGACTGTATCCCAAAGAGATCATAAAAATGCAAAAAGGATATACATGTCCTAAAATATTTAAAGCAGACTTTTTGTGGTGGCCAAGAATTGGAAATTGAGGTGATATCCCTCCATTGGGGAATGGCTGAACAAGCTGTGGTATATGAATGTCATGGATTACTATTGTGCTATAAGAAATGATGAACAAGCAGACTTCAGAAAACCTTGGAAAGACTTATATGAACTGATGTTGAGTGAAACGAGAGCAGAACCAGAATATTTACACAGTAATAGCCACATTGTGAGATGACTGACTTTGATAGACTTAGCTCCTCTCAGCAATGCAAGGACCTAAGACAACTCCAAAAGATTCATGATGGAAAATACCATTCACATAAAGAACTATGACTTCTCAATGCATTTGGAAGCATATTATTTGAGCTCCTTTCCTTTTGTTGTTTTGTTTCGTTTCTTCTTTCTTGTGGTTCCTCCTGCCAGTTGTAATTCTTCTTTACATCATGACTAATGTGAAAATATGCTTAATAAGAATGTATATGTAGAACCAATATCAGATTGCATGCCATCTTGAGGAAGGGAGAAGAGAGGCAGGGGAGAATATTGAATCTTATGGAAGTGAATGTTGAAAACTAAAAATAAATTATTAAATTATATTTTAAAAAACAAAGGGCTTTTCCTTGAAAGATCCCTATGAGGGAAGTAGCATGAATACTTGCAGATGAGAAAAATGAGACCCAGAAAGGTTCAGTTACTTGTCTGTGATCTCACAGCTAGTAAAACAACCAGACCTGACGCAAAATGAAATGAGCAGAACCAGGAGAACACTGTACACAGTAACCACAACATTGTACAATGATCAACTACGATTGACTTAGCCTTTCTCAGCAATACAATGATCCAAGACAATTCCAAAGGATGCATGATGGAAATGCTATCCATTTTCAGAAAAAATGTTAATAGAGTCTGAATTCAGATCAAATTATACTATTTTTCACTGTCTTTATTTTGTATGGTTTTTTTGTCCATTTCTTCTTTCACAACATGGCTGATGTAGAAATAAGTTTTATGTGATAGTACATATATAACTATATCAAAGATCTCATCATTTTAGGGAGGGAGGAGGGAAGGGAAGGAGGGAGACAATTTGGAATTCAAGTTTTTAAGAGAATGTTAATATCTAATATGGAAATATATATTACGAGTTTGCACATGTATTACTTATATCGGATTGTTTGCCATCTTGGGGAAGGGAAAGGAGAAGGAGAGAGGAAGAAAAAATTGGAACTCGAAATCTTTCAAAAATGAATGTTGAAAATTGTCTTTATGTGTACTGGAAAAAATAAAATACTAATAGATAAAAAATAAAATGGATGCTTAAAATTTTCTTTACATGTAACTGGAAAAATAAAATTCTAATTAAAAAAAGAAAAAAGCATCCAGTATTCAAACACCTCTCCATTGCACCAGGGCAACCCACATTCAAGAATTTCTCTGGGTCCTGGCAGTTCAACTTGGTAATGCAAGAGCTGTCTATGACAAAGGATAGAGAGGCAGAACCTAGCAAGAGAAGGGGTGGATGCCACTTAGGCAATACTCACTACTTCTGCAGAAACTGAGCTTACATCCTAATATTCACCCAATTACCCAAAGCAGACATTTTCTCTACCTGTGCTGTGGTCTGTAGAGTATTGAATGTGTGGAAATAATAGCAGAATAGAGTCCGAGAACCATTTCTGTCTGAACCTCAACAAAAAAGATGAGAACTAGATAGCAGTAAGGATGATAATAATAATTCAAGAGGTGATTCCTAAACCTGAAAGTGCTACATAAATAAGCATCGCTATTAACCTACATTTGTACAGAACTCTGCATTTTACAAAGCTTCAAAATAAGAGATGTGACAAATTGGAGGAAAAAGAAGGAACAACTATTTCCAGCACCGAATTAAATGATGATGATGATAACTGACATTTATACAGAAGTCTGAAATTGTGTATGTTTGAGCTTTACAGCAATGATGAGAGGCAGATACTAATGGAGTTATTCTCCCCATTTGAAGAAGCTCTCTGTCTTCTTTGTAAAGTAACAGCTATTGTGTTTTTAGAAACAGGGCTGCTTCTCTGCTCTCTCTCTCTCTCTCTCTCTCTCTCTCTCTCTCTCTCTCTCTCTCTCTCTCTCTCTCTCTGTCTCTCTCTCTCTGTGTCTCTCTCTCTCTGTCTCTCTCTGTCTCTCTCTCTGTCTCTCTCTGTCTCTGTCTCTCTCTCTCTCTGTCTCTGTCTCTCTCTGTCTCTGTCTCTGTCTCTCTCTCTCTCGGTGCAGAGGATGAGGTGCTAGGGAAGTATTCCAGTGAATTCACTTAAAATGCAAACCCTGCACCAAGAGAAGGGTCAGCAGGCATTTCCAGTAACTCTCTAGCCCAGAGTGGATGAAAGAAAAACAAGGATGGGAAGCAAGCAAGTAAGGAAGAAAAGAAGGCAAGGAAGGGAAGAGACGGTGGGTGGGAGGAAGGAAAGGAAGGAAGAAAGGAAGAAAAGAAAGGAAGGAAAAGGGAATAAAAGAAAGAAGGGAGGAAGGAAGGAAAAGGGAAGGAGGAAAAGAAGAAAAGGAAGGGAGGAGGGGAAGGATGGAATGAAAGGAAGAAGGGAGGAAGGGAAGCATGGAAGGAAGGGAGAGAGAGAAGTCACTGTTTTAAGAGTTGAAAATATAAATACAAAAAGAAGCAGTACTTGCCTTTGAAGAGCTTATAAGATCTAAAGAAGCAGCCCCCAGTACACTGGGGAAGGAGAAAGGCCGAGGGTCCTCCTAAGCATGTTTTTGTCCCTAGAGATCCCTTACCTCATCAGGCTGGATGGGCCGAGTAGGGACTTCCTCAATAACCAAAGGGACCTTCAGCTTCTTGCAGATTGCTGCCCGGTAGTAGCGAGAGCAACCAGGCTTGGCCCTTCTGCAAGACAAGAAAGGGGGTCAGTCACCACAAAAATGATCTTTCCATCCCCTGTGACAGAAAGCCAAGCCCCTACCCTGGCCACCATGGGGTGGGAAGGACCAGGGTCTCTCACCTGTATAGCAGACAAGATAGGAGAGTCATAGTAAATGGTCCACGGGACAGACACCGTGCCAGCCCAGCTGCAGTCATCCTCTCTGGGTCCCACACTCTGGGCAGAGTTTTCAGACAGATGGAGACAATTGCTAAGCACAGAAATCCCAGTCTCAGGCTACTCTTCTTATCTAGCTATGGAAAGGAGCCAAGGGAAACGTATGGGTCACAGAAGTGCCACCCACATCCCTAATCCTGCCTTACCTCCATCCAACTGCAGACCTGAACCAGAGAGGGAAAGCTGAGCCACAACTCTGTGGGCAGGGCCCCCCGTGGCTATTTACAGCTCTTTCTTCTTCTATTAGGCTGTCTGGGTGCTGACTGAGGGGTGATCCAAGGTATCTACTAATGCAGTGCCTAGGTAATGGAGAAAGGACAGGGAGAAAAACCAATCAAAAAGAACTAAATCCCCATTTGTCCCACCAGACAACTTTCTTGGCATTTGGGATATTGTTGATGTTAGCATTATTTTTCCTTTGGCAAAGTTGGAAAACTCAAGTATTATGCCAACAAACTTTTTAATCCTAACAGGGCCACTTTTTGTGTTAATAACAGCAAAGAAGTCACATGGGCATATAAAGAGTCTTTGAAGTTTTCTTTGATTATTTTTTAAGATTCATCTCTTCTTCCCTATGCCAGCAACTTCTCTTTCCTACTTACTTAATAAAAGCATCATTATCGTCTTTATATAATGATAGAAGTAAAGCCAGAAAGTAAGTATCTATTAAGCCCTTACTGCATGCAGGAAAAGCTCTGTGCTGGGTGCTGAAGAAGCCAATAGAAAAGTATGACAGCCCCCCGCTTACAGGGGACTCACACTTTAATAGGAGGGAGATATTGAGGTTCCAGGCACAAGTAAGATGGAAAGGCTCCCTCTTCCTTAGGGTGCAGAGACACTGAAGATGGACATGCAAGTGCTTCTATTCTGGATGCCCACGTACTAACAGAGATGCCCTTCCCTGCCGCTCTCCGAAGTGAATTAAATCCCTCTCTTCCACTTGCCTCAAGCTCATGTGAGACTGCCCTCTGAGTCCCTATTACAGCCAGGCTCCTTGCCTTCTCTTCACCTCCAGCTTTCAGTGCCTGCCCTGACTCAAATATTTCCCAGGTTAAGTTTCACCTATTTACACTACTAAATGGTTGCTATTAATTAGCTTACCTGTGTGACTTTGAACAAACCACTTGAAATACTGGGAACCTCAGTTTCCTTCTCTGTAAGAAAGAAATCGGGGGAAGTTAGACTTAATGATATCTAGTGTCATGTAAATCCTAGGATAGTGTAATAGGGCTTTGACAGATGCCCATCTCCCCTAAGATGGAGAGACCCACGGGGGAGATACTAGAGACTTGCTTCTGGACAGACATCTTGCATTTCCCTGTAATATAGATGGAAGCATCCTCTTACCATTGCCTATGTAGCAAGAGTTGGCCGTGTGTTCAAAACTACCAAAGAGGGCTAGTCATTCCCTCTGTGTCTGATAGCATCCAGGGTGAATGTACTATTCACTCACAGCATGGGTATCTTACCCTAAGCTGGGTAAGGGAAGGGGTACTTTTCCTTTCCCCTTTAGGGAAAGGCCATCTTTGAGGCCACAAAAATTACTTGATTATTTAGACCTGTTTTATCCTCTTTGGTTCTAGGAGCAGGCCATGGAGTCCCAACCCTATGAGCTCAGCTCCAATGTGAGTGAACCTAGAGTCAAGATTCCAAGTAAGATATTGCTTCCAACCCAGCAAGGAAACCTGAAAAACCAGAATGCCAGGAAGAAAGTCCAGGGGGACTTTGGAATGGGTACTTGGTAGGATTATGCCATTGAGAACTGGTTTAAACTGTGAATCTAAACCCCTGCATTCCCCATTCTGAAGTGATGTAAGGTGAAAAATCTGCCCTTCCTCCAGGTGTTGGGAGGTAGGAGAGAAACATCTTTTTGTTTCTGCTGTACCTTTGAGGTAAATATTTCTTTGCAAAAGCTGAACTGAATGTTAAGTAGTTAAATGGAACAGGGGTTTTTGGACTCCTAAATTGGGGAAACACAATTGGTAGGGATTGAGCCAATGGCAGCAGCCAGACCTACTCCAACCCCCTTAACAGCAGCGAAATCTACAAGTGGGATTAAATGTGACATCTCTAGCCTTCAGGCAGCAGGGGACAAAGGTAGTCCTTGTTACTCATGAGCAAGAAGAAAGCAAAGCAGGGAATGTATGAAGTTTGGTAATTACTTGAGAGTAGAAGGCAACCTGTCAGCCATTTATGAAATTTCCCTTGTATGTTACACTCCTGGGAAAACACTGAGCCTTCCCTGTAACACAATTACATATATATATATATATATATATATATATATATATATATATATATATATATATACACACACATATATATACATATATATATGAATACCCCTAAAAGAATGCGTTTCTGTCGTAAAAAATATTTGCATTGATTAAAAAGCAATATCTGAAAGTGTATGCCCTTTGTGCATTATTTCCTGGGTAGCTGAGAACTTTATAAAGATATCCCCCCACCTAGCTCAGGTGGAGGATAAGATAATTTAGCTCACTCCTCAGTAAAATTAGGGTTTCATGGCACAGTACTAGGTCCCTGTTTTAAGGTAAGACTTGATGAGTTATATGTTTGTTTCACTTGATGTCTGAGTCATATTCAAAATGGAATCCAGGAAAAGCAAGGAAGCTCCAACCTAAGCTTCCTCCATCTGGGCTCATAGCTAGAAAAAAATCTAAGGGAAGAATCATGTTAGTCCCAGACTTTCCCATTTAATAAAGAGATGAATGAGTTCAAAGTTCTCCCTTCTTCTCTAACCAGGCAGGTTTGGACACATTTCTTATTACCTTGTTGAGGCTAGGGTGTTTGTCAGTTTCTAAGTAATTCAGAGACAGTGTTTAAAATGCCTGTGCTTATATTATAATTAAAGTTGAATCACTAGGTGTGGTCGTCCAGGCCTATAGTCCCTTCTGCTGGAGGAGGCTAATTCAACACCAGTATGTTGAGCCTGTGGAGAAGAAGAGGGGAGGGGAATGGCTGCCTAAAGGGAAAAATGGGGCAAACTGGCCTGAGTCAGTAATGGAGAAAGTAAAAGCTCCTGTGTTGATCAACAATGCAGCTAGACTAGTGAGTAACCACTGATCTTCCAACCTTTGTTGCAAATGAACTTCTATGCTAAGACAGTGATGACCTTGGCTGTCATTCTGAATGACAAGGATAGCAATATATTACTTGAGGGACCGGACTAGAACTATATTGACATTCTTACTATGAATGAAACCAGAAGTCAGAAGTTTCAAGTAAACAGAAGAATGAATCACAGACTGTCCTTTAAGAAGTCAAGTTGAGTGCCTAAAGCCAACTAGAAACATTATCTCAGGGGGCCCTATCTTGCTTGCAGTACTCATAACCAAGAAGTCACTGAGCGTAATAGAAGTCAAGATATTCTATGAACAATTTCATAAAAATCCTCCAAATTGGGTCAACACATACCATGGTACTTGACAAATTTAAGGCAAAGATGAACAGATAAGAAGAAACAACAGGGAAAATATAGTCCAGAATCAAGAAAATTAAAGAGGTCAAAGACTTGTAGCCTATTCAGAAGCCTCCTATGTAAAGGTGGGAAACACTTTCTTCAATTAACCAATCAGCTATGTGCACACTTCGCTACATGTTGGGCATACAAAGTCATAAATGAACTTCTCTTGCCTCCGAGGAGTTTACATCCTAAGGGGGAAAGTTACACTGAATAAAGGACTTTTATTCTTCAAGAGTTGGAAGGCCAATTATCAACTGTGTGACCTTGGGCAAGTCACGTGAACTCTCTAGGTTTTAGTGTTCTGTCTATAAAATGAAGGTACTGGGCTAAATCTTTAAGACCTTTTCTGTTCCAAATCTATGATTCTACTCTGATCCTATAACTATCCAGTATTGCCCTCTTCTCATTTTTCATTGCCTTGGTTCCCCAGTTCCTTCCCAGGCATTACTAACAGAGTCCAATTCACCTCCATTTTTTCATCCGTCTCTGGAACACTGTATTGGTTTGAAATCTACATACCCACTTCACAGTTTGTTACTAGTAATTATTAGTCTGAATTGGATTTAGATGTGTAACTTCCTGCTGTTCATAGTAAGTTTATCTGTCCACATCTCAGATGAATAACTTCTTTTGAACACAATTTTTGAAATACCATAACTTTTTACCAACTCTCTTTCTCTTTTTTTTACTGTTTCCCCCACTTTCATTCACAAATTAGCCAATTACTTATTACAAATTTGCCTAAGAGTCAAAGCATTTATGCCAGAGATACAAAGATAAACTATAATGTTCCCTGCCCTCAAAGAGAGTATACACTCCTCAAAAATAATAAATTTGCTCAGGTTAGCATAATGCAAGGTAAAGAATGAAGGTACATGAGAGATTCAGAGAAGAACTTCAGAAAACTGAAGAGATTGAGCTAGTTGTGGAGGAGGATACAGCAAAGAATCAGAGAATGTTTCTTTGACTGTGATCTTGAGAGCATGGAGTATCTTTTGCCTTTATTGTACAAGTACTTAACACAGTGCCTGGCACGTTGTAAAAGTATTTTACTCACTTTACCAACTTATTGCTATACATCAGTGAGGGCTCAGTCAAGGTCAAATGATGCACATTTATTATATATCTGGTTGACATGGAGCTTCCAGGAGGTTCCAGGAGCTTCAGCATCATGAAAGTAGGAGTGAAGAAGGCAAAGCAAGCTTTCCCAGTTCTTTTTTGTGGTGACAAATAATTGGAAATCAAGGGAATGCCCATCAACTGGGGAATGGCTGAACAAGTTGTGGTATATGAATGTAATACAATACTATTGTACTATAAGAAATGATGAGCAAGTAGATTTCAGAAAAACCTGGAAAGACTTATATGAATTGATGCTGAGTGAAGGGAGATGAACCAGGAAAACATTGTACACAGTAACAGCAACATTGTGCGATAACCAACTTTAATAGACTTAGCTCCTCTTGGCAATGCAATGATCTAAGACAATTCCAAGGAACTCATGATGGAAAATGCCATCCACATCCAGAGAAAGAACTATAGAGTCTGAATGCTGATCAAAGCATGCTATTTTCTCTCTTTTTTTTTCTTTCTCACGGTTTTTTCCTTTTGTTCTGATTCTTCTTTCACAACATGACTAATGTGGAAATTTTTTAAAATCCATTTATTTATTTTTAGGTTTTAACATTCACTTCCATAAGATTTTGAGTTTTAAATTTTCTCTGCCTCCCATCTTTTCCCCCTCCTCAAGAAGACATGCAATCTGATATAGACTCTATATATACATTCTTTTTAAAAATATTTTCACATTAGTCTTGTTGTAAAGAAGAATTAGAACAAATGGGAGGAACCATAAGAAAACAAAAAAGAAGATGAGAGAACAAATACCTGCATTCATAGTTCTTTCTGTGGCTGTGGATAGCATTTTCCACCATGAGACTTCTGGAGTTATCTTAGATCCTTGCGTTGCTGAGAAGAACTAAATCTATTAAAGTTAGTCATCGCATAATGTGACTATTATTTTGTACAATGTTCTCTTGGTTCTGCTCACTTCACTCAGCATCAGTTCATATAAATCTTTTCAGGTTTTTTTGAAATCTGCCTGCTGCTTGCTCATCATTTCTTATAGCACAATAGCGTTCCATTACATTCATATACTACAATTTATTCAGCCATTCCCCAATTGATGAGCATTACCTCAATTTCCAGTGCATGGCCACCCCAAAAAGAACATCTATAAATATTTTTGTACATGTGAGCCCTTTTCTCATTTTTATGATCTCTTTGGTATACAGCCCTAGAAAGTGGTATTGCTGGGTCAAAGGGTATGCACATTTTTATAACTCTTTGGGCATAGTTCCAAATTGCACTCCAGAATGTGTGGACCCATTCATAACTGCATCAACAATGCATTAGTGTTGCAATTTTCCCAAATCTTTCCTATCATTTATAATTATTCTGTTCTGTCATGTTAGTCAATCTGATAGATATGATATGGTACCTTAGAGTTGTTTTGATTTGCATTTCTCTAATCAATAGTGATATAGAGTATTTTTATATGATTATAGGTAGCTTTAATTTCTTCATCTAAAAACTCCCTGTTCATATCCTTTGACCATTTATCAACTGGGAAATGATTTGTATCCTTATAAATTTGACTCAGTTCTCTACATATTTTAGAAATGAGGCCTTTATCAGAGATGCTAGTTGTCAAAATTCTTTCCCAATTTTCTGCTTCTCTCCTAACCTGGGTTGCACTGGCTTTGTTTGTGCAAAAGCTTTTCAATTTATTGTAATCAAAAAATCCATTTTGCATTTCATCATGTTCTCTATCTCTTGTTTGGTCATAAATTTTTCCCTTCTCCATTAATCTGACAGGTAAACTACTCCTTGCTCTCCCAGTTTGCTTATAGTATCAGCCTTTATATCTAAATTGTGTTTCCATTTTGATTTTATTTTGGTATATCGTGTAAGATGTTGGACTATGCCCTGTTTCTGTCATACTATTTTCCAAGTTTCCCAGTAGTTTTTGTCAAATAGTGAGTTCTTATCCCAGAAGCTGGGGTTATTGGGTTTATCAAATAATTAGTTACTATAGTCATTGACTGTTTTGTCTTGTGTTCCTAAGCTATTCCACTGATTCATCACTCTATTTCTTAGTCAATAGCAAGCAGTTTTGACAATTGCTGCTTCATAATACAATTTAAGATCTTCTATGGCTAGGCCATCTTCCCTAGCATTTCTTTTCATTAATTCCCTTGATATTCTGGACCTTTTGTTCTTCAAGATGAATATTGTTATTTTTTTAGCTCTATAAAATAATTTCTGGTAGCTTGATTGGTATGGCACTGAATAAGAAAATTGATTTAGGTAGAATTGTCATTTTTATTATATTAGCTTGGCCATGAGCAACTGATGCTTTACCAGCTATTTAGATCTGATTTTATTTGTGTGAAAAGTGTTTTGTAATTGTGTTCATATAGTTCCTGGGCTTGTTGGAAGTATGTCTAATATTACATACACATGTATAGCCTATATCAGATTGCATGCTATCTTGGTGAGGAGGAGGGAGGAAAAAATATGGAAAACGCAATCTAATAAAAAGTGAATGTTGAAAACTATCTTTGCATGTAAGTGGGAAAAAAAATAAAATACTATGGGGGATAGACAAGAAGAGTGAGCTTTCCCTGCCATAGTGAGAACCATCAATGCTTGAACTTGAATTCTGAAGTTACCAAATGTGAGACATGTATTAGGGTAGAGAAAGGCAGGAAAGTATCCAGGAGGTATGTAGGTAATGGCAATAAGGATTTAGATAGGGTGATAAGAGACTAACAGAGAAAACTTCAAAGGAAGTGAGGTAGCAGAGAATTGGCATGGACATGGATAGTCTGGAGGTGGCAATGGGACAGCCCTGGATCATCCAGACCCTGTGTCAGGGGAGGGAGGGAGGAGGAAGCCAACGCTAAGGAATGATGAAGGATAAGGTATCACTGATAGGAACTAGGTTTCCTGAGCACTAGAAGATGAAGACACAGAGTGAAGGGGTACTTGACAATAATAGAACAAGAGTTCCAGAGGGCATCATTGACGTAGAAGGCAGAGAAAGAAAGGGATGGAAGAGAGTTAAAGCCAAGCTAGAGAGGCATAAGAGCATGGAGAGAGGGAGTAGAAAAAAGGATTCTCTTCAGTGGTTCTGAATTAGAACAGATGGCCTTAGTCTTCTTAATAAAGTAGGAGGAAAGGTAATTGACTACAATATAGAGAAATGACATGCTGCCCATTCTATGTTTTTCTGGATCTGTTTTTAAGTAGAGTAGAAGTATATGTATAACATCATTTTCTCTCCCGTTCACTTTATCCTCTCTCTAAAGTTCTCTTGGGGCAGCTAGGTGGCACAGTGTATAGAGTACCATGCCTGAAGTCAGGAAGACTCATCTCCCTGAGTTCAAATCCGGCCTTAAACACTTACTAGCTGTATGACACTGGACAAGTTACTGAAACCTGTTTGCTTCAGTTTCCTCAACTGTAAAATGAGCTGGAGAAGGAAATGGCAACCATTCCAACATCTTTGCTAAGAAAATCCCAAATGGGGTCACAAAGAGTTGGACACGACTGAATAAGGTTCCCTTCCTTTGAGTGAATGGCATGCTATGCTTTAGCATTTTACTATCTGACTTTTTTTTAAATTTATTTGAAAGAAAATCAAGTATGTTTTTAAGAAATAGTTAAATCATAGAGATCATCCATATACATAAATCTGACAAAAATATATCTAGTTTCTTGCAGGGACTACTTTTTTGGCATTGTCTTCTAGCTCAGGAGATAGTGACCTTGCCATTGTACCAGAATGAAAAGACCTTCTACTATTCTGGGGGTCTTTACTGTCTGTACCATATGAGCTGCAAACAGGAGAATGGGAAGGAACTTGCCATCTATTGGAACTCCACCCAGAAGAGAAAACAATGACAGTAAAGAAAACTTTCAACTTAGGGTTGAGCCTCCCATAATAATCAGTGACT
Organism: Bettongia penicillata ogilbyi; assembly: GCA_023548195.1. Classification (NCBI taxonomy): domain Eukaryota; kingdom Metazoa; phylum Chordata; class Mammalia; order Diprotodontia; family Potoroidae; genus Bettongia; species Bettongia penicillata. The sequence continues at coordinate 9,509,952 of JAJHZJ010000162.1, read as the reverse complement.
GTTTAAACAAAACACTCTCTGTGGTTGCATCCATTAAGGGTCCCTATTTATGATGAATACTTATAAATAATATTAATAAGCAACATACTTATCAAACTTGACTCACAACTATTTATATTAATGAATTTCAATGCATAAAATGTCATAACTTTGGAATACCCTCTAAATCTTCATGAGGCTATTTTCTTGGCTATTCATTCCAATTAACTTTTTCTCTTATATGGTCACCTTTAGTAGAGACTTCATTCTTCTGATTCTGCTTTTTAAAGTTTTCATTATTTCACAAAGATCCTTTCACAGTTCTTTATATGCCTTGTACTCACCTATCTTAATTTCATTTTATAGCATGCTGTTATGTTAATATACTGGAATTCATTTTACTATTTCCTGATGTTGAACCTTTAAGTTGCTTCCAGTTTTTAAAAATAGTGTCGTTCTAAACTTCTTAGAAGAGATGGCTTTTTATTTGTTTGTTTGCTTTTTTCATTTTTGCTTTATAACATTCTCAGGGTATATTTCCAACAGTGTAATTATTGGATCATGGGGTAGAGATTATACTTTTTGTAATTTTCATTGGGTACTGCCAGACTACTTTCTAAAAATACTGTACTAGATTAATAATCAACCAAATGTTAAGGAGGAAAATGGTTTCTCCATAACCCTGACAGCACTATTTAATTGTCTTTTTTTAATGATTTGGGCCAATTTCATGAGTTCAAGTCTGACCTCAGGCACTTACCAGCTGTATGTGCCAGCTAAATTCTAAACGGGATCACAAAGAGCCAACCAAAATTAATTACCTAAAAAAAAAAAAAAAAGCTGTGCTTTTTTTTAATTTTCAATGAATGTAGTACTTTTTTAAAATATTTTTTTTTTACCATTTATTTTTCCTCTTTTGAAAACTGCTTAAATCCATTGATAATTTATCCATCATGAGTTGATAGCTTTCTTTATAAGCTGCTCATATATTTTATACTTCATGTTTTATCTATATATTCAAAATATACATTTCTAATGTCAAAGTTTCAAAGTTCTTTTCCTTTTGATTACAATATTTTCTTGTACATAAATTTATTTTAAATCTAGCATATCTATCTTGTCCTAAATAATTTCTTCAGTTTTAATCAAAAACATATCTCTTTAATTAAAAACAATTGAAATAAATAGCTTATTCCATTTTTTGTCTCAAATAATTTATTTCCTTTTAAAAATTATTTTACAGACTATCATTCAACTGAAATTTAGACATATATTGTGAGATGTGGATCAAAATCAGGGGTTCTTTTGCATCATGGACCTCCTTGATGGTCTGGTAAAACTATGAATCCCCCCTTAGAAAAATATTTTCAAGTACATGAAACAAAATGCATAGGATTAAAAAGGAAAAAAAATCTATTAAAATACAGTTATTGCTGGTACACCAGATAGAGAATCAGCCCTGGAGTCAGGAGAACTTGAGTTAAAATCCAGCCTCAGATACTTGGCACTTACTAGCTGTGTGACCCTGGGCAATTCACTTAACCCCAATTGCCTCTCCACCCCCCCAAAAAAATAATAAAGTAACTATCCCATTTTTGAGAAAATCATGAGTGCCATGTTAAGAGCCTATAGTCAAATCCACTTCCTCAAAAACTAATATTAAAAAATTTCTCAGATATTTATTAATTCATTCAATTTCTAATTTTTATTATTTACAGGGATTTCAAAGACTTAAGTGAATATATTTATTTGTGTGTCAGTCATATGTTTCTATTCTGTTTCATCCATATATTTTCATATTTTTGGCATAGTATCTGTAAGTGTTTATGATAATCATTTTCAATCAGTCAATGAAATATTTATTAAGCATCTACTACTGTAGTAGGCATTCTGGCGGACTCTAAGATACAAGTAAAAGATAAAACAATCCCCACTAACAAAGAGTTTACATCATAAGGGGGAGACAGTAAGTATATAAACATAAGCGTAGAGTATAAATATTAAGTAAATAAATAAATGCAAAGTAGCTAAATACAAAAGCCTTTGGAAGAGAGGGCCCTAGCATTTGTGGGGATAGGGCACAAAGAAAGGTTTCATGCAGAAGAAAGACCTTGAACTTCCTCTTAAAGGAAGAGAGGGACCTGATGTTTTATATTCTGGGATACCACTTTCATCAACCTTTTTTCCCAAGATGCCTCTCGATTTTCTTGTCTGTTTGTTTTTCATATAAAATTTCATTATAATGTGATGTAGTACTAGCAAATCTCTTAAGGTTTTGATCGGTATTTCATTAACTATGCAAATTAATTTGAGGAATACTGTCATTTTTACTACACTAATCTGACCTATCTATGAACATTAGATGTTATTAAGGTCTTATTTTATTTCAGTTATTAACATTTTATAGTTATCCTTTAAAAGGTCACACATATTTCTAGATAGGTTAATTCCTGAATAGTTAATAGATTTTGTTGCTTTTGAAAATGGGATTTTATGATGTTTTTTGGTCTTTATTGTTAGTAAATAAAGAATGTGACTTTTTGTGGACTGATATTATTATATATCCTGCAACCTTGATAAATTCATTTATTGTCTCCATTAATTTTTTGGTTGAGAGAACTGGATTTCCTAGAAATATGCCACATTCAAATAATGATATTGTGACCTCATCATTTCCAATGTTATTCCCACTAATAGCTTTTCTCTGTCTTATTGCAATTGTTAGAACTTCCAACACTGCTTCAAATAAAAGTGATGCAAGTGGTCATTCTTGTTACTTATCAGTTTTTAATATAAGTAGTTTCAATGTTTCTACATTATATGTTATTTTGGCTCTTGGCTTGAGGTACATGCTTTGTATTTTTTTTAATCTACCTTTTTCAATCCTTTTTTTTTACTCTGTTGTTAATAAATGTTGGATTTCATCAAAAGCTTTGTCTCCATCTATTAATAAAATCATGGCATCTTTTGAGTTTTTGTTTTTATATGTTGTCTTTATTGTGATAGTTTTCCTGGCTTAAAATAATCTTGTGTAAGAGTAACCCAAAGTTGTTGTACCAGTGGAAACACTGGCATAAACAGTCAGGTAGTAGCATTTTTCCTCTTCCCATCCTCTCCTCACCTTCCTCTCCTCCTCTCCCCCCATTCCCCAGATACACCTCAACACACACACACACTCTCTCTCTCTCTCTCTCTCTCTCTCTCTCTCTCTCTCTCTCTCTCTCTCTTTATGAAAATATGCACAGTCCCTAAGGAAGGGAAACTAGGTGGCACAATGGATACAGTGCCGAACTTACAGGCAGGAAGATCTGAATTCAAATCAGATCTCAGACACTTACTAGCTGGGTGACCCTGGGTAAGTCGCTTCACCCTGTTTGCCTCAGTTTCCTCATCTGTAAAATGAGCTGGAGAAGAAATGGCAAACTACTCCAGCATCTTTGCCAAGAAAATCCCAAATGAGGTCACAAAGAGCCAGATACAACTGAAAATGACTGAGTAGCAACAAAAAAGAATACTGGATGGGAGGAGAAAAGGTCATATTGGGAGGGAAGAGGGGTTTTCCACAACTTCAGAAGAAAAGCAGGACAAAATATGATTGCAAGCACTGCACCTTATAGGGAGTGGTGCCATCTATAACCTACACATAACTCAAACTCAATATGTCCCAAATATAACTCACTTTCTTTGTCTTCAAACTCTCTCCTCGTAGCTTTCCTATAGCTATCATGGCTTACACTATCCTCTCAGTCCTGTCTATTTTGTTCTGTTTCCAGCTGCGTATGCCAGTGCTTTCTGAATTGTTCATATTAAGCTTTCTTCAGGTTCATTTTCCCCTCCAAGGAGTATTTATTAAATGCTACTATATGCCAAGTGACTCCTGGCCAAGAAGGCAGACTAAACAGGAGGCAGGCTGCCTGGCTCTCCCATACCTTCTCCATCAAAATGAATAATGACCAAATGTGAAATGAAATTCACATCAAACTGAATAATGACCAAGAAACGCACTGAGAAGTTCCAGCAAGTGACATCTTCTAACCCTTAATTACACAAAAAGCCATCCAGCTAAAGGCCCATACACAATAGGAAAGCACTTCAAGAGTAAAATTAGTATCTTCTCAGCTAGGAATGCCTGCTGGACCCTGTGTCTTGAAGTAACAAGAGTGGAGGGCTCCCCCGAGGAAGCCCTAGAGTGGGGACCTTGGAAGTCTCAAAATAGAAGCCAGAAAATGACCAAGTGACACCTGCTGGTGTTGGCCAGCAAGGAGCTATTTCATTCAACCATAATAGCTCAGGTCTGGGGCTTTGAGGTCCCTAAGACTCTGTCTGAAGATGCTAGAGAGATCCCAGAAGATCCTACACTCTGAACCTCAATGATATGGAGCAGAAAGGATTGGGGGGCAGGGGGAAGAATGGTGTTAACCTTAGGAGGAATGGGTCCACACGAGAACCCAGGGGACTTAAGGAGAAGCCAAGCAAGGGCCAATCATCCCACCCAAAAGAGTAGCAATCCTGATCCCTGCACAAAGACCCAATTCACAAATCAAAACTGGATAGATGAGTAAGTCAAAGAAAATAACAAGTAATGTCAAAAAATTATGGCACACCTAATTCCATAACCATTACAGAAACTCAAAGGAAAAAAAATAAATTTTCCCCAAGACCACATAAAAACTTAGAAGAAGTGAAGCAATATAAAAAAGAAGAAGCTCTGAATGTAGGAATGAGGAGAATAAATAGCAGAGAACCTTACCCAAGAAATGGAATCCCCGAAAATACTATGTGCCAGGCACTGTGTTAAGTGCTAGGGACACAAAAAAAGGCAACAAGACTCCCTGAACTCAAGGAGCTCACATTCTAATGGGGGAAACAACATGCTAGTAACTCGGTGAATGTAAGATAGATACAGTGTAAATGAAAGGCATACATAGAAGGGAAGGCACTAGGCAGCTAGGCTGACTAGGAAAGTCCCTTGGCTAAAGGTGGGATTTGATTGAGTCTTTAAGAAAACTAAGAGAGGGACAACTAGATGATGAAGTAGATGGAGCAGCAACCCTGGAGTCAGGAGGATCTGAGTTCAAATCCAGCAGCAGATACTTGGTAGGTATATATGACCCTGGGCAAGTCACTTACCCCCTGAGAAGGAAGGAAGGAAAGAAGGAAGGAGGGAAGGAAGACTAAGAGGTAGAAGTGAGGATGAATAACTATTGTTGTTTGTCCTTTGTTCTCAAAGAGGACCATAACATCAGGAAGGTAATGCCATGACTTGTGAATGAATTGGATTTAAGTGAGGGAGGGCTGTGCAAAGTCACCAGCCTCACTTTTTTCCTCCAGAGGCATCTGAGTCCAGTGGCAAGATATCCATCAAGATGACTGGAGATGGCCCTAGATGCAGTAGGAGACCTTGGCACTTTTAAACTAAGATCTTTCAGAGTTCTTACTTTGACTGAGGCAACACCAATTCATTGATTAAGGCTAGGTAAGAAATGAGTCAAGAAATGGCCCCATTTACCTACTAAAAAACAAATCAATCTTGAAGGGGAAGACTCTCAGGATTTCAGACCAAAATATAATTAGTATTTACATTGATACATACTCTGATCCATCAATGACCACGAAGTGTGGCTTGGGCTATTGGCCAATCAATGAGAGCCAGAGTGAATTGAGTTTAACTCATGGTCTTTAAGAAAGAAATCTAGAGGGGGTGGAGCCAAGATGGCGGAGTAGAAGGACGCACGTTTACGAGCTCCAAAAACAAAACCCATAAAATTAATGTAGAAACAGTCCCCCATAACTTCCGGGTCAATACAAGGTGTGCAGAAACGGAGTGGAAGAGATTTCCGTTCCAGGGAGCCCTGGAGACCCGTCCCCAGGGTCCGTCGCACTCCGGAAAGTGGACCCCACCCCCAGCGCTGCCCTGGCCGCGGCCCCAGAGAAGCTGATCTGAGCAGGCTTCAGAGACCGAAGCTCCGGCAGCCGGGAAAGTCCCTCCGCCCACAGAAGCTACAGGTCAGTGAGAGAGAAGGCCGAGCTGGAGGAGAGGGGTAACAGGGCGTCTCCGTGACTCAGGCCCCCTCGGGAGGAAGCGGCAGCGGCAGAGACGGGGGCAGGAAGCGGCGGAGGCAGAGGTGTGGGCGGCGGCTGAGGTGGCAGCGGCCCGGGACTCAGGAATCCCCCAGCAGCAGGCAGGATCTTCATTACGGAAGGTTCCTGCATAAAACCTGAGGGAGCTGAGCCTGGGAGACGGCTCTGCCCCCACCCCGCTCTATTACTGAAGGCTTCTGCTTAAAGCCCCCAAGGGAACCCTGGGAGGCGGGCACCCCACCCCGCCCCCACCCGCTCCATTCCTGAAAATCTCTACATAAAGTCCCTGAGGGATCTGAGCCTGGGAGGCGGCCCTGCCCCCACCCCAGCACCTGAACTAAAGCTCACTGATTGACAGCCGGCAGGAGGAAAGCCCATTTAAATCTCAGAGGCCAAGCACCAGCTGGGCGGATCCAGGCGGGGGTGGAAAGGAATCTCAGAAGTCAAGTAACTGGCTGGGAAAATGCCTAGAAAAGGGAAGAAAAATAAGACTATAGAGAGTTTTTTCCAACAAATGCAAATGACCCCGACCTTCGGATCTGATGACGAGGACGTATCCTTGCCATCAGGGAAAGACGTGGAGGGCGGGGCCTCAGTACCCCAGACACCCCAGGGGGGTGGCGGGTGGGCTCAGGCCCTGGAACAGCTCAAAAAGGATTTTGAAAAGCAAGTTAGACAGGTGGAGGAAAAACTGGGAAGAGAAATGAGAGAGATACAAGAAAAGTATGAAATTCGGGTCAATACCTTGGTAAAGGAGACCCAAAAAAATGCTGAGGAAATTAACACCTTGAAAAATAGGCTCACTCAATTGGCAAAGGAGGTTCAAAAAGCCAATGAGGAGAAGAATGCTTTCAAAAGCAGAATGAGCCAAATGGAAAAAGAGGCTCAAAAGCTCACTGAATTTAATAGTTCTCTCAAAATTAGAATGGAACAGATGGAGTCTAATGACTTTATGAGAAACCAAGAAATCACCAAACAAAACCAAAAGAACGAAAAAATGGAAGAGAATGTGAAATATCTCATGGGAAAAACAACTGACCTGGAAAATAGATCCAGGAGAGACAATTTAAAAATTATGGGACTACCTGAAACTCATGATCAGAAAAAGAGCCTAGACATCATCTTCCATGAAATTATCAAGGAAAACTGCCCTGACATTCTACAACCAGAGGGCAAAATAAGTATTGAAAGAATCCATCGATCACCACCTGAAAGAGATCCAAAAAGAGAAACTCCTAGGAACATTGTGGCCAAATTCCAGAACTCCCAGCTCAAGGAGAAAATCTTGCAAGCAGCTAGAAAGAAACAATTCCAGTACTGTGGAAATGCAATCAGGATAACCCAAGATCTAGCAGCTTCTACATTAAGGGATCGAAGGGCATGGAATAGGATATTCCAGAAGGCAAAGGAACTAGGACTCAAACCAAGAATCACCTACCCAGCTAAACTGAGTATAATACTTCAAGGGAAAATATGGTCTTTCAATGAAACAGAGGACTTTCAATCATTCTTGATGAAAAGACCAGAGCTGAAAAGAAAATTTGACTTCCAAACACAAGAATGAGAAGAAGCATGAAAAAGGAAACAGCAAAGAGAAGTCTTAAGGGACTTACCAGAAGTGAACTGTTTACATTCATACAGGGAAAGACAATATTTCTAACTCTTAAAACTTTTCAGTATCTGGGTAGTTGGTGGGACCACACATACACATGTACACGCATGCACACACATACAAGATAGAGAGCACAGATTGAACTGAATAGGATGGGACCATACCTTAAAAGAAACTAAGGTAAATGGTGAGAGAGAAATGCAGGGGGAGGAAAGAGAGGGAAAGGGAAGGGGGTAACTATATGTCATTTAAGAGGCAGGTAGGAGTTTTTCTTAGTGGAGGGATAAAGAGGAGAGCTGAGAAAAAAAAAAACAAGAAGTTTACCCTCATCACATTTGACTAAACGAAGGAGTGAAATGCACACTCATTTTGGTATGAAAACCTATCTTACAGTATAAGAAAGTGGGGGAGAAGGAGATATTGCAAGGCAGGGGATGATGGAGGGGAAGGCAAAGGGAGGAGGGAGCAATTTGAAGTCAACACTTGGGGAGGGACAGGATCAAGAGACAGAAGAGAAACAATGAGGGGCAGGTTAGGAGGGATGGTAATCAGTTAGTCTTACACAACACGACTATCAGGGAGGTCATTTGCAAAACTACACAGATATGGCCTATGTTGAATTGCCTGCCTTCCCAAAGGGAATGGGTGGGGAGGGAGGGATGGGGAGAATTTGGAACTCAAAGTTTTAGGAACAACTGTTTAGTATTGTTGTTGTAACTAGGAAAAAAGACATACAGTTAATGAGGAATAGAAAGTCATCTGGCCCTACAGGAGAAAAGAGAAGATGGAGACAAGAGAAGGGAGGGATGACAGAAGAGAGGGCAGATTGGAGATAGGGAAAATTAGATTGCTTGGGGTATTGGGGTGGGGGGAGGGGAGAAAAGGGGAGAAAACTTGGAACCCAAAAATTTGTGAAAATGAATGTAAAAAATTAAATAAATAAATAAAATTTAAAAAAAAGAAAAGAAAGAAATCTAGACCTTGGACCCCAAGATATCTTGCTAGGTTTCAGTCATCAATATTTCCATTCCTTTGGGAGGACCACCCTCAGGTAAGGGTATGATACCCTATGTGAACAGAGAAGAGGAAGGGAAGGCAAGGCAAGGCAGGGCAGCTTGGACTACTCACAGGTCGTTGTTTGTCCTTTGTTCTCAAAAAGGACCATGACATCAGGAAGGCAGCTGGATTTAAATGAGGGAGGGCTGTACAAAGTCACCAATCTCACTTTCTTGTCTGGAGCCATCTGGGTCCAGGGGCAAGATATAGATCAGAATGACTGGAGATGGCCCCCAGATGGTGAGTAATCCAGGCATGAAGGACAATCAGTGCAAAGCATGGGGATGAGAACAGAGTGTTTTGTGCAAGATATAGCAAGTATGCAAAGATAGCTGGATTTAGAGTTTGTGGAGAATAGCAAAGAGTAAAAAAACCATCTAGTCCAATTCCTCCATTTCACAGACAAGATACCTAAGACACAGAGAAATGAGGATCTCTAAGATCTACATAGAGTAACTGAAATCACATACCTACCAAGCACCAGATTCAAAATCCAAAATCAGGTCATTTGAAAGGAACAGAAAAATCACAAAGGAAAAATACATAGAGAATTAAACCCAAGTATAGCATCAAGTTGTGGCTGTTGTGGCATCATTTCAGTCATGTCTGACTCTTCATCACCCCACACAGAGTTTTCTAGGCAAAGATACTGGAATGGTTTGCCATCTCCTTCTCCAGCATATTTATCAGTGAGGAAGCTGAGGCAGACAGGGTTAAGCAACTTGCTCAAGATCACACAGCTAGTATCTGTGACCTGGATTTGAACTCAAGAAGATGAATCCTGTGGTACTTGCCTATTATGTAGGAACTCTTCCTGGTCATGATGAATATTTGTTAATCAACTGCTTCGTTCTAACTTATATTTTATTGTCTATACATAATTTATATAGAGAGATCTGTATTTGATATCACATATATATATTTGTGTGTGTGTGTGATCGCTCCAGAGTTTGGTCTGTGATTTTTCAAATATTATATTGGATAGATTTTAAAATTAGCATCATATTAAAGATTGTAGTATTCCATCTTTCTCTATACTTATGTCTTCCTGTTCTCCTGGGTTCCCACAGAATGCTACAGAGATGTCAAATTGGAAACTGAGGATTAACTCGGGCCCAAAATTCACCAGTTTTTGACATTTTTTTGAACGTGGCTTTAGAAGCTTCTGAGAAGAGGAATTGGAAAGATCTTCCATCACAGGCCATGCAGGGAGAAGAGCAAAATTAGTCTAGAAGCTAATTGGTTTGGGAGTTCTTCTGTTTCCCTCCCCACTCAGTGTAAGACTTTGGAAAGCAGTGGTTACAGGATAGAGCTACTGGATTTATTGGGCACCAGAGAAATTCTGAAGAGCTGAGTGTTCACTTGCGAAGCAACGAATGTACCATACCTGGACAAATTTCCATCTCCATCTTGGGTGAGGTAGTGGCACCCCTACCTCATTAATTGCTACATTATCTTTGTTCTGTTTCTCCTCCCAGAGGGGAGAGGGGCAGGGGTAGCCAATAGTTGGGGTGAGGAGAAGCTGATTGCATCACTCAGGCCAGCTTGAGCTCCTGACTTCTTCCTATCCAAACAAACTCACCTCTCCCTTCTTCCCCTGTCCACTTTCTATCACTTCATTTCCCTTTATTTAAAAGAAATGAAAAATTGACAGCTGCTAATCCTTGTTTTCATGATTAATGCTTGTACTGGTAGAGATTTGAGCAGAGGTTTTGATCTCTTTAAAGAAATGGGAGGTATCATACTTGCTTCACCATGAGTTGAGGTCCAGCAAAGGAATGTATGTTGATTCGATTTGGAGTTCTCCTAAATAAGAGAGGTCATACTAATATCATACTCATAGGCAAACATATGTTTTCCATGAACAAGAGAACCTGTAAGTAGAAAGGTATAATTTATGACCCTAGACTGAAATAAACTCTTGGGTCAAACTGACCCACAAGAAGGGTCAATTTCCCATGGGGGCGGTGATCAGATTCAGACAATTCTAGTACAAAGACAACTGAGAGCTCTTCCCTCCACCTAGATACCCTCCAAGGGAGAATCATTTCTTGCAGGGAGAACTCCATCACACTTCTTTTATGAGTGGTGAAGGGTAACCTTTGATCCTGATATACTATACACTTAGAAATAATTTCTTGATAATAGAAATTGGTTTTTCTTTGAAGATTCAAAAAAATTCAGTTGTAAATCCAAAAATCCATCAGGGCAAGGCTAATTTTTTTAAATGACTCATTCCTTTCTCTGAGATTTGTCTATCTTAATTACTAATTTCTTAGTCTGTAAATGAACCCCTGTATTCCAAGTCTTTCCAGCTTAATAGGACATGCCAGGGACTGTGTGCCATAGCATAGTTACACTCAAAGAGAAATCTGAACTTTAGTGGTAAATATTATGTAAGACATCCATATATGTTCCCAGAACAACTCATTTCCCTACCTTTGCTCAATTTCTCATTTCCTTTACTTGTCTAGAATTTCCTTCTTTCCCATTTCTACCCATGTATGTGTCTTCACTCATCCACAAAACCATAAACTCTGTGAGTAGAAACCATATCTTATTCATCATTTTGCCTTTCCCTAAGGGCTCAGGAGATGATTTGCACATAAGACTTACTCAATAAATATTTGCTTTATCTTATTAGTTGAATTAAACTTACAGATTGAGTATGTCAAAACATGGTGATCTGTTACTATTACGAAAGTCAATGCTGAGTTTCTCAACAGGTTCTTGGCCACATAAAAGACAAGTATATTCTAACGAGGACAGGCCAAGAGTGCCTAATTCTTTAATTCAGAAATGCATTTGCATAGAGTCAGAGAATCATGGGATCACAGAATGTGAGAGTTGGAAGGAAACTTGGCAGCCCTCTAGTCGAATTCATAACCAAAATGAATCCTTAGTCACTGGTCCTCTCTGAGAACTAAGGATAAACAACTGTAACATATCCACGTGAATAACGGCTATGATGTTAAACAAATCTATGCAATTTTCTAGTATTCCATAAAGTCAAGCATCAAATAACTGTCTCTAAATGCACAAGTTACTTATATAAGATATGATTATCTCAGAACAACAGGACAGATTCAAGTACATATATTGCATCATGTAGTTATATAGTTCCTACTAGGTGGTGCAGTGGATAGAACACCGGACTTGGACTCAGGAAGACTCATCTTTATGAGTTCAAATATGGTCTCAGACACTTCTTAACTCTGTGACCCTGGGCAAGTCAATTAACCCTGTTTACCTCAGTTTCCTCATCTGTAAAAATGAGCTGGAGAAAGAAATGGTAAACCATCCAGTATCTTTGCCAAGAAAACTCCAAATAGGACCATGAAGAATCAGACAGAAAAACAACTAGTTTATAAAGCACTCTGAAGATACAAAAACAAAACCATCCCTGACCTCAAAGAGTTTATAATCTACTAAGTAATCAGAAAGATCTGTAGGACAAGGCACCTGAGCAAAGACATGAAGGAAACTAAAGCAACTAGGAAGTATATCTGATGAGAGGTACATCCTAGGAAAGCTAGTCAGCCTCTTCAAAGACATTGGCAAATGGAATGCCATGTTCAGGGGTTTGACCAGAACATAGAGTACACGATGGGGGAGTAATAGTTTGGAAAGGTAGATTAGAGAGAGATATAAGGCTGAGAAATTTGCATTTTGCCCTAGAGTCTATATTGAAGTCACTGAAGGAACATAATCAAAAATATGTCTTAGAAAGCTTATTTTAGGATGAATTAGAAAGAAGAAATATTAGAAAGGGGTAGAATTAGGAGGCTGTTACAGTGGTCCAGGAGAAAAATTATGAGGACCTGAACTGTAGCAACGGTTTTGAAAGGAATGGATATAATGTAAATGATGCAGCAGTAGAATGAATAAGACTTGGCAATTGACTGAATATAAGGGATAACAGAAAGGGAGAGTCAAATGTTAGGGATCTGAAAAAAAATGATGGTGACCTCATCAGAAATAGGAAGCCATTAAAAACTTATTCAGCTTCTGTTCAAAGTGATTTCAAGAAAACTAGAAGATATGATAGGTTTCACAGAGTCAGGAATAAGGTGAGAAGAGGGTGGGGATGGAGCAAAGCCATTAGTGTAACTTGGATATTAACACTTGAGTCTATGAAAAGCAGGCATCTAAAAGTATAAAGCAGTAGAAAATGGAGGTCAAAGCAAAATTTTATGGTAGGTGAAAAGAAAACCTGATTCATTTCAGCCTCCCAGGACTGTTATGAGGAATGTGACTTGTGATCTTAAAACACTACAGATGTAAGGTATTATTAGGCCTGAAAGAACACCTGAGTTATCAATGATCACTTAAGATCTCGCACTTGAATCTAAATAGAAGCAAAAGAGGCAACATGGGGCAATGGAAGCTGAGACAGATAGGTAGACAGAAAGACAAATGATTAGAGATAGATAGATAGATAGATAGATAGATAGATAGATAGATACATACATACATACATACATACATACATACATACATACATACCTAGATACCTAGATACGTAGATATGTAGATACACAGATACATAGATAGTAGATGACATAGATAAGTAAGTAGACTACATACATACATACATACATACATACATGATATAGTTAGGTAGATAGATCTAGATGTATACATAAATATAATTGAAATTAGAGCAATTGAATACAAATCTCATTTTCTTGCTATGACTTCTAATCCCTTAACCCCTCCATCCTTTCCTAGGCCACCACCCTTCACTTCCTACCCCCTCCTCCCTTCCCCATCTTGATGAACCAGTGAATCACTTCAGTTTTCCTCTTATCTCGAATCCCTTACCCTCTTAACCTACTGCCAATCTTGCCCTACTAAGCCTCATCCTTGGAATGCTCCAATCATCTCTCCTACTCATCTGCTGCTGAATGAAGCTGGAAAAAAATTCATGAAACTGTACTGAGTCCACTACAAGTCACCAGAAGTCTAGGAGAATTCATAGCCAAACAAGCAACAGAGATCTCATATGCATCACACACACACACACACACACACACACACACACACACACACACACACCAAAATTGGCAGCTTTAACTAAAGTTAAAATATTTTTAGTACAAACACAATATGATAAACTGTGACACTGGGGGAAAAATATTAATATTTGGAATAATTTATATAATATATCTAATAAGCATAACAATGTTGCCCATCTATCATGTGCTGTGTTCTGCACTGAAGATACAAAGATAAAATTAAAACAGTTCTTCCACTCAGGGAACCTATACTTTATTAGAAGCAAATAAAATGTAAACATAAAATATGTTCTTCAGAGTGGAATAACTCAATTGTAAGACATGTAGCATCTGAGAATGAGTGAAGAAAGCAGAAGAAGAAAAGTACTCACGACTACAATAATGTCAACGAAAACCACATTAAAAATTAACTGAACTCTGAAGAATTGCAGTAACTTATCTTGGCCCTAGAGAATGGTGCTATAACACACTTCCCTCCCTTTGGAAGAAATGTGAGAGACTATGGCCAAGAGAAGGGTGACATCCGCCAGAGTAGGGCAGCTAGGTCGTGCAGTGGATAGCACACCAGTGCAGGAGTCAGGGGGACCTGAGTTCAAATCTCACCTCAGACACTTGACATTCACTAGCTGTGTGACCTTGGGCAAGTCACTTAACCCCAATTGCCTCATCCTAGGTCATCTCCAGTCATCCTGATGAATATCTGGTCACTGGATTCAGATGACTCTGGAGGAGAAGTGAGGCTGGTGACCTGCACAGCCCTCCCTTACTCAAAACAAAGCCAAGTGCAAGTCATGTCATCATTTCTCTGATGACATGGTCTTCTTCAGCAACGAAGGACAAACACACACATCCACCAGAGTAGCTATAATCATAGTCACAGTATCATCATTAAACTTGAGATAAGGAAACCATCAGCATTAAATAGGAAGACCACCAGAAAGAGGATCCCACTTGATATTTGATGAGACTGTGCTCAGTATAGGTAAAATGTGGACCAGCTAATTAGCAGTCTTATGAAAATTAGTTTTATCTCAACAAAGCTTGAATGTTAACTCCAATTGATGGTTACTTGATGATAAATTACTGAATTCTGTTTTAGTCATTTTAGGGTTCTTCAATGTTTAGGAAGGAGAAAACTTCCTTTTTCCATGTGGGAATAAACTCCCTGTTTTATTATGATGTGTTGCAAGGGGGATACCTTTTTGTTTTTAGTTTTCTCCTCTTCTCTGGGGAAACATAGACTAGAGCCAAAAGCAACATTACTATAATTTAACAACTTTCCTTTGGAAGCCAAGGAAGAAATAAAGAACCAATGAATGTGAGAACTGAGAGGACCAATTTCCTTTCTTGAAAAGTTAGACTTCTTCTGGGGGGGTGGAACTAAGATGGCAGAGTAGAAAGATGCACATATACTAGCAATGCTGTACACCAAATCTCTGAATGCTGCCCATTCCTTTTCTGCTCCACTATTGCCAACTGTATGTTGGCTCAACTTTCCCTCCAAGTCAGCAGCAAACTATTCACACTCAGAGGAGAGCTCTAATTTGTTGACATTAATTATTGGGGGCTGCATTTTTGATGAATGTGAATATTTAGCTTGGAAAGGATAAGTCTATGATCAGTCCAGCACTCTGCACCACACATTGCCTTTGTCACTCTCACATCGTCTGTCTCTTCTCCTTACAATCACATAATCTTTTAGATGCCAGTGTTTTTTGTGAGGGTGCATCCATGAAGTTTTATTGCATTTAGGTAGACAGAAGACAGTGTTGGTTATGAGAAGGTCATATGATGCACAAGTCTTCAGCAGTAAATGACCATTGCTGTTGCTATTTCCAACTTCATGCCTCTCTAGGACTCCCTGCCAAGTCTGGTAGTCTGAGCCTACTCCAGCATTAAAGTCACCCAGAATAATAAGCTTGTCCTCTTTTGGCAGATTGATGATAAGGGTCTCTAGGTCTTCATAAAATTTTTCTTTAACTTCATCAGGGTTTGCCATGGTGGGAGCATAGGCACTGATGATAGTGGCATGGCGTTTTCCTGCGAGTGGCAATTGCATTGTCATGAGCCTGTCATTCACTCCTTTTGGCAGGCATGCCAGCTTGCTGATTAGATTGGTTTTGATTGCAAAACCCACGCCAGCTTCATGGCACTTCACTCCACTGCACCCACTCCAGAAAAAGGTGTATCCAGTTCAGACTCAGTAAGCTGACCTTCATTTGCCAACCTTGTTTCACTCAGGGCTGCTATTTGGATACGATACCTGTTGAGACTCCAAGATACTGCTACTAGGATTGTACCCCAAAGAGATCAAAGAAAAAATGGTCTTATATGTGCAAATTGTTGCATTATTGTAATACTTTTTAATAGTAGCAAAGAACTGAAAACTAAAAGGAAACCTATCAAATGGAGAATGGCTGAGCAAGACATTATATATGAACATAATCAGATACTATTGTGCTACAAAATTATGAAAGAGATGGTTTCAGAGAAACCTAGGAAGACTTGTATGTACTGATGCAAAGTGAAAGGAGAAAAATCAGGAGAATATTTTATATCATAATAACATAAAATATGAGCAATTTTGAAAGAATTAAGAATTCCAGTCAACACAATGACAAACCATAATTCCAAAAGGACAGATGATAAATAATAGTGACCAACTAAATATGGTCTAAATGTGGAAAGTGAGAAACACATTTTGACATTATTAATGTGGAAATTTGTTTCAGTTGATTAAACACATTTGTTATATGGGTTCATTTTTGTTTTTCCCACCCAAGGGAGCTTGGAGGTGAGGAGGAAGAACAATAGATGCTTGATAATTGAAAATCTTTTCATTTAAAAAAAGGAAATATACCCCCAGGAAATAACATAATTCTATCTAGTCCTCTCTACTATTGTTATTAGGTCAACAAATAGTTCCTTTGATACTGCTCAGAAGGGAACCCCCACTATCATATGTTCAGCAGTGGTAAGGGATCACTATTAGATGATTCCTTGTGGAATCCACATCCATAAAAAAGCAGTTCCTTCTTCAGGAAGAGGCTTATTATATGTGTTCCCAACTACAATTATTGATAGTTCTTCTTCCCTTTTTATCAGACTTGACATTCTTCTGACACAAGTCATGATTTCCCTCTGTCTCTTCCAATCCTGGTGCTTCTTTTTTGAATCTCTTCCATTGTTTTCAAAAGAAACATTTGATGCTCTCTGATAACCTGGAAAGTATGGAGGGGGTTCCCAGAGCCCCTTTATTTTCTCCTCTAGGAAGGATACCAGTCTACAGTTTGAACATAGCCATTCATACTCAGACTGGTCTGAGCCATCTGGCCAGGACGGAAATCAAAACCTTCCACACTCAATGAAGGTCATTACAAAATCTGTTCTGCTCTCTACTTATTAGGAAATCCTCAAGTATTTGTTACTGCTAGCTGTCCTGGAAAAAAATGTTTGGGAATCAACTCAGAGTTACCATCCTTTCCTCCTCTTTAACACTTTATTAATACCTCCCTGGTCATACCCAAGTTTCTGCTTCTTCTCTTACCAAGCAATCTTCTCTTAACCACTTTTCCTATTTATGTTTTCTTAAGCAATTGCTTTCTCAAACCCTCTTCTGAGGACTCCTACTTCTCTTTCAACTCTGGTCTCCTTTTGTTCAGCTTTTTCTTTTTAGAATCTTATCCTTGGACTCTAACCTATTTCTCCTTCACCTTGACTACTCCTTCTTGTACTTCTCCAATGGTTCTAAGTTCTCCTCCCCAGATTCAAACCCTGGTTTCCTCCAAATTTCCAAATGCTCCAAGTCACCTTCATGCTTCTGTTTTTACCTTTCACTTCAGGTCCTGATTTTCCTGCTACAACTTGCAACCAGAGGATCAAAATCACACATTTAGCTAGAAGAGCCAAGGTCTTCTGGTCCAATCTTTTCATTTTACAGATGAAGAAACCAATGCCAAGGGAGGTTAAGTAATTTTCCCAAGGTTACACAGGTGAGACTGACATAAATAAGTCCTCTGACTGCAGGAGTCAGCTAGATGGCTCAGTGGATAGAGAACTGGACCTGGAGTCAGGAAGACCTGAGTTTAAGTCCGGCCTCAGATACTCACTAGCTGTGTGACTCTGAGCAAGTCAATTAATCTTTATTTTACTTAATCCACTGGAGAAGGAAATGGCAAGTCACTCCAGAATCCTTGCCAAGAAAACCCCTTATGGGGTCATGAAGAGCTGGACATGACCTCAGACTGCAGATCCAATATTCTTTCTACTTCTCCCACCAGAAGTAAATGTGAAGGAAAAAAATGCTCCCAATCTTCTTGCATCAGTAACACTCAACCAGTCACTAAGTATTTATTAAGTGTCTAACAGGTACTGTGCTAACAAAAAGGAACTTAAGTAGGGAACAAGAGTTCAGAGATATTGGAGGAATGGTTACTTGGTATTGCTTATGTAAAATACTTTCTTACTGCCTTAACCTGATGACTTTACACCTCTGAAGAGATCATTCAGGGAAACTGGCATCCGGAACCCAGAGCTGTCCTGCCTCCACTATCGTCCCTTGCAGGAGGCATGCTCCATAGTAGTCAATTGCAGAAGTCATTCCTCTGGACAGTTGTTTCTCTCCCAAAGCTATGTCTCTGCCCCCACTATCAGTTAGATAAACTCTGTCTCCACAGCCATCTCTAAACTAAAAGCTTCCTTTATGTCACTTCTCCCTTAGACTTTTCATAGCTAGCTGGCAAGGTGAATGGAGCAGTAGGCCTGATTAGATATTTACCATCTGAGTGACCTGGGCAAGTCACATAAGTTCTCTTTGCCTCTACCTCCTCAACTGTAAAATGGGGATAAAAACAACACCTTACTGAGAGGATCAAATGAAATAATATTTGTTAAAGCATCTGGCACATAGTAGGTACCATATAAATGCTTATTCCCTCGCATCCATTGAAGCTGGACACTGATACTTTTGCTTCAATTACAGGATCTCTTAGAGTCAGCCCCATGGGCCATATGCCTCAGGGGCCCTTTAGTAGTGCTTTTTAGGGTTGGCCCATCTGGGTCCCATGCCACAGAGCTAGTCCACTGTCCTTTGACCTGCCTCACTGTTTCCTATAGATAGAAAGGGGCCACTCAGACAGCAATCAAGTTTCTTCTCTCTTTTTTGGTTCTTCTCAGCTGAGAGTTCTCCATCCCTACTCTTGGCATCTTCAGGGAAATGGTTTTCTTGTTGTTGTTACTGATTTAAAATCACCTCTTCCCTGCCTAACACCAATCAAGAATCGATACTTCCTTCTGCCTCCATCTGAATCTGTCGGTACACTCACATGGCCCTCACTGCGTTCCCCTTTCCAATGGAAAATGTTCCCATTTTCATGTTGACCCAGCAATTAGATCCTGGGCAGCAGGCAAATTTCCTAAGAGTTACACAAAACCTCAGGTAGACCCTCATAAAAACTGTGGGGTGGAGCCAGGAATTAGGCACAATCTGCTGACATTCTTTCCTTGCAAAATCCTTGAATTTCCCTACAGTTGACACTAAAAAATGATGGTCCTCCCTGATTTTATCTACTGCCAATGAGCGACTTCACAGGTGAGAGAGAAACTGATGCCTTTGACCTATTGGCAGCAACAGCTGCTGATTGCCTGACCTTCTCTGAATTATGGCAATGTCTTAAGAGCCTTGAGAGGGATTTGTGAAGTGGTCTCAAGAAGATGGTAACTGGCATTTTGTAACAAAGCCACTGTTTTCCTCCTTTGAGCGGAGCAACTGCCAACTGACCAATCCCAGATCAGTCATCAGGAAGTCAGGAAGGATTTATTGAGAGCCTATTACTTGCCAGGCCCTGTGCTAAGTGCTGAAGATACAAAGAAAAGCAAAATATAGTCACTGCCTGAGAGGAGCTCAGGATCTGGTGGAGAGACAACAAACAGATAAATGTACAACCAGCCTAAAAACCAGGATAAAAAGAAAGGAATCAACAAAAGGAAGACACTAGAACTAGGACACATTGGGGAAGGCTTCCTGTAGAATAGTTGGAATTTGAAGGAACCCCAGAAAGCCAGGAGGTGGAAACGAGGAGGGAAAGCATTCCAGCCATGGGGCCAATCAGGAAAAAAAAATAACACCTGGCTAGCAATCTCCTTGGTTAGCACGAAGAGTATGTTCTAGGCAAGTAAGGCTTATATACGTAAGATCTACTGCACTCCAGGATACATGACTCTAAATAAACCCAGAAAGGAGACCTGGATCAGTCAAAGAATTTACAGATAGGATTTGAGACTGTGTTGCACAGTCCCTCTCACTTCTCCATGCTAGTTTAGTCTTTGAATAGTTGATAAATTATATCCAGAGAGTAGGAAGAGAAAATATGTGGAGAAGGCAATTTATCCAGAGGCCAGCTTGCAAGAGAATTGCAAATAAAGGGCTTTAGAACTAAGAGAGGTATGGTAATGTTTGCAAAACCAAACAACTGGGCAAGGGATGTGGGCATATGTATAAATCATTACTTGCTCCCAAGTCAGTCACTCAGTCAAGCAGAATTTACTAAATGGTTGCTATGTGTCCTCAGGTACTGTACTAAATGCTGGGGATATAAAGGATAAAAAAAAAATAATCCCTGACCCAAGGAACTGAACTTCTAATGGAGGAGGAAGGAGGAAAGAACAGGACAGGGGGAAACAACTTGCAAACTACTATATACTATTAAGATATGTACAGGATAAATTGGGGGTGGTCTCAAAGGGAAAGCATTAAGATTAAGGACTGGGAAAGGTTTTTTGCAAAGGTGAAATTTCATCTGAGACTTGAAGCTAGGAGGTAGAGATCAGAGACAGAGTTCTGGGCATGGGGAATAGTCAGGAAAAATGCTCAGAATCATAAAGTTGAATGTAGTGCTCAAGGAATAGAAAGGAGGTAGGTGATTGGGTCACAAAGTACCTGAAGGAAGAAGGCTAGGAAGGGAATAGGTTACTAAAGGCTTTGCAAGTCAAACTGAGGGATTTTATTTAATCCTGGAGGCAATAAGGAGCTGGAAGCAGCTGATCACTCAGGAGATAGAGCACTTGGCCTGGAGTCAGGAAGACCTGAGTTCAAATCCAACCTCAGACACTTTCTAACTTGTGACCCTGAGAAAGTCACTTAACCTTTCTGATTGCCTGACACAATGGGTCCATTGGAGAAGGAAATGGCAAACCATTCCAGTGTCTTTGCCAAGAAAATCAAATGGGGTTGTAAAGAGTCTACCCAAAAGAGGTCACAAAAGGTCAGATGTGACCATAATGACTGAACAACAGCAAATATGAAGCCACAGGAGTTTACTGAATAAGGGGGCAATACGGTCAGACTTGTGTCTTTGGAAGATCAATTTGTCAACTGAGAAGAGAATAGATGGGAGTGGGGGAGAGACTTGAGGCAAGGAGATCAACCAGTAGCCTATTGCAGTAGCCCTAGTATAAGTTACATTCTCATGGGAGCAATAATGAAAGGAGATACAGCATAAAAATAAGTCTAATAAATACATACAAAGTATGTCATTCAATGTAATTTTGCAACCACCTGTCCTTTGGAGACTAAGCAGTCCTATTTGTATGATTGCTCATTGTTGGGATTTCCAACCACAAAAAGCCATCTTCAATTACTGTGTTATCCAACATCTCTCTCACGGGTCTGGAACTATGTGATTGTTGATATGACCAGGGCCACTGTAACTACCACAAGAGCCAGACACAAGGCCATGCTGAGGAAGATCTAAATAGTTGCTAAGGAGACAAATGCCCCTTGACTACAGCTGGTTTCAGAATTTAGTGTTAGATCAAGGGTACCCACTCAGTGTTCCCTGGGAACAATCTTCTCTTCTGTCCTCTGACTTCCTATCACCCAAACATGATTCCAAGACCTCTCTTCTTGTATGATTTGATGTAGGACTGCCTCTTGTCCCAACACTTGAACCCAGAGGCTAAAGGGAACTGGTGGCGAGGATATTATTTTTCTTGATTCCCACCTGAATTCTTCTGTCCTTGGTTACCATCTTGTCCCAGGGGTGCCTAGATCTATTATTACACTTCCTACTGTCACCATTAAAACTATCAGGGAGATTAAGTGAACCATCTCAGGCAGTGAAATGAGGACATTATTGTTTATCTCCACACTTGTCATAGCCATGTCTGGAGGTTTCATTAGGTTGGCTAACTCATAACATTAGCCATGGAGGCAAGCTGCAAATCATCAAAAAAACTAATCCTTGCTCACCCAATTATTCAGATGTATTACCTTCTTTTACCTCTGGACTGGTGCCTGCTTCTACCCAGAGATTACTTTAGTGATAGCAACTAAGCTTCTTATTCCCTCAAAAAGAGAGTAGAGGAGTGACAAGCCTGGGCCAAACTTGAACCATTCATTCCCATGGAACCTGTAGTGCCCTGCTTCAATAGTCTAACCGCCTCTCCATTGCATACTAGCTCGATATCCTACCTCTTAAATCTCCTGTCTTGGATCTCATGGCTCTAACATGAGAAAGATATGGAAGTGGATGCTACAAGACTGCCCAAAGGTCAGAGATACACTCTTTGATCCCTAATGAAATCAGTCTCTTTTCCCCAGGTTTCTTAGTACCCTAAGGAGCAGCTGAGGGGTAGTTCCCTATCACAGTGCCTTGTGTCTCCCAGCCCCTTTCCTGGTGTATCCATCAAGCTATATTCCTGAGCTCAATAGGACATTCCTCCTAGTCTTACTGATGGAGTTTTCTTACAGCCTCCTGGTGCCCATATCAATATCCCTGCTCTCAAGGGGGACTTTTTGTTCTAATTATAGTCTTCTCTGAACCACAAGGCTATTGCACCAGACCCTGAAAAACTATCCCCATTATTTCAGGACTAGATGGATGCGATGTATCACTCAGGGCATTCAAGCAAGTAGTGTCTCTATTGATAAAACTACCAGATAGTTCTGACAGACATGGCTGACTAAGTTATTATTAATCCATTAAGTCAGGTAGCAGTTGACCATGCTCATACAACTCACTCTCCCCCTCATCTCCCTCCTTGTGGAGGAATGCCAAAATGTTGTTTTTCTAGAGTCATGTCTGAATCTTCACGATCCCGTTTGGAGTTTTCTTGGCAAAGATTTTGGAGTGGTTTGCCATTTCCTTCTCCAGCTCATTTTACAGATGAGGAAACTGAGGTAAATGGAGTTAAGAAACTTACCCTGGGTCACACAGTTAGTGTCTGAGGCCAGATTTGGAATTAGGAAGAGAAGTCTTCCAGACTTCAGACCTAATGTTCTATCCTCTGCACCACCTAGGGCCCCAGTTGTTCAGTTGTGTTCAATTGTTTTCCAAAAGGTGGTCTACACTAAAATGAAAAGTATAGAACCCTTATGGAACCACACAAGTATACCTAGCAAGCATAACTTCCCATTCCCCCTATAGACAAGCTTGGTGGCCCCAGATGATAGAACCTCAAATGGATCTAGGAGTTCCATGAGGACTAAAAACCCACAAAAGCCAAGTGGCCCTTATACTCTCCTCAAAAGGTTTACTCAAAGCCTTGCACCTGGATTTTCGGTGACCTCCCAGAAGCAAGTTATTTCTTGCCTCATGTTAACTATGCCATGTTCACTGACAACCTTACTCAATTCCAAACTTGGCATATCCGGGCAAGTCCTTTCATTTCTCTGGGCTTTAGTTTTTCTCATAGTATGCAGGTCATTGGAAGTGTCCTGACCCTCTATTCTAAGCAAGGATGTCAGTTCTGAATCAAAGGGGTCCTGCCTTACTCGTAATAGAAAGCTACATTCTCAATTCAGTCAACATCACTCATCAGGGATCATTTTTTTCTGGGCCCAGTTTGACTGAGTGGAAGGCAGGGAGAGCAAGAAAGGTTATCCTCCTCAACTCTATTCTCCATTCCAAACACCAAGAAAGCAACTTAGCATCAGTTATTAATTGCAGTATTCAAATAATCAAGAAGCATTTATTAGGAATTTATGATTGTCTGGCAGTGTATTGTTAATGTAAATACAAAGACTTTTTAAAACCATCATTGTTCTTAAAGAGCTTACATTATCACAGAAAAAGTATTGCCAGAGTTGGCTGCACAGGTATAACTCTTAATGGTTGCTATGGCGGCAAAAGTGATCTTTATGTTATGTCAGCACATTTTCACTGTTATTTCTGCTTTCTGGATGGTTTTAGAGAAGTTTGTGCCCCTGGAAAGAAAGAGAAATAGACTTTAAATCCTCTGGGAAGAAAAAGAAAGAATTCTTCATTCCCCACAGGAAACTAGCTTGGGGGATCATTATGATAAAAGCATAATAGGTAATGCCTGATTAGAGAGAGAAGTAGAGAAAAAACACCTGAAAGAGCTTTTTAATGTATGTAC
The DNA here is from genome assembly GCA_023548195.1 of Bettongia penicillata ogilbyi. Taxonomy (NCBI): domain Eukaryota; kingdom Metazoa; phylum Chordata; class Mammalia; order Diprotodontia; family Potoroidae; genus Bettongia; species Bettongia penicillata. The sequence goes on along the minus strand of JAJHZJ010000162.1, from coordinate 9,485,829 downwards.
AGAAGACACCAAAACAGACACCTGGATTGGAGGGTGAGGGAGAAACCAGGAAACAAGTCAAAGCAGTAGGGAAGAAACAATAGTAGATTCAGTGTGGTATCTTAAAAAGTGAAGGCAGTGTGTGGTGTAGTGTCTATTTTGCTGGGCTTTGAACTGGGTAGATCTGGGTTTAAATACAGTCCCTGACTCTTATAAGCTATGTAACCCTGAACAGATTACTTAACCCAAGCTTTAGACAAAATCCTAGAACTTTAATTACCTAAGTAGAAATACTTCTCATGCCAGGAATTAGTTCATCATGTAGTCAAAATCATAGATTCTTGATATAATCGTGTTTCTTAAAAAAGAAGGAAGGAAGGAAGGAATGGTACAATTTACAGTACTGTCATAAATGTCAAAGTATATATGGCCAAGGGTTGAGATAGGCTGGAAGGCTTGGGGGAACAACATTTGCCTTAGCAAGATTTGGAAGCAAAGGCTCAAAATATGACCTGGAGACCTAAGAGAACTTGAGGAAGCTGTTCTCCTCAACCCTTAATTGGTAGCAGATATAGCAACATTCTAGGAATTATATGGCTATCTGTAAATATGGCAGAAGTCAGCAAGTACAGCCTGGCAAAGTAAGGATAATGAAGAAGCATCTCTACTTCTGAGAAATCAATCAACAAGCACTTATTAAGCACCTACCATGTGCAGGGCACTGTGCTGGGCACAGGGAATAAAGAGGCAGAAGGAAAGTGATTCCTAAGATCAAAGGAAGTTGGTTTCCCAACCCCAAAATATACCATGCTAATCTTGAGGCTTAATGGACATTTGTAGTCATAGAACTCACCTCTGAATTATGATAGCATTCTGTGAGCAAGGGACTTGGGAAGATAGATAAAGATTTGTTGTAGAGAGGGGCTGTATGAGATGTCACCTGTGTGCATTACTATAGAAAAGGAGGAACCAGAAAGGAAATTCAAGATTTGTTTGGCGTCTGAGCTATGTTAGCCAACCTAGAGGAGCCCTCTAGTCATGGTGATGACGAGCGTAAATATACAATGAAGTCCTCTGTGCACTGCTCGAGTTTGACCTGTGTCTGCTCCAGTGATTGTGGTGGTCTCAGCTCCACTGATGGTCACTTGCAGATCGTAGGCTATAGCATTCTCAGGAGCCCAAGAACAAAGCGTCATCAATCTCCAGGGAGAAAGTAGGTGGTACTCACAAAGACTTAAGTTCTCAGATTCTACATTTACTCATTTCTCTGTGTGTCTCATATATATTTAACTCATAGGGTCATTTTGAGGAAACTTTGTAAGCTTTGTGAATTTTAAAGCACTAAATAAATATTTGACTTTTTTAAATGATTCTATGACATCATCAGGGCAACTAATTGGCACAGTGGCTAGAGTGCCAGGCCTGGAATTAAGAAGACATCTTCCTGAGTTCAAATCTGGCCTTAGACACTAGCTGTGTGACCCTGGGCAAGTCACTTACCCCCATTTGCCTCAGGTTCCTCATCCGTAAAATGAGCTGCAGAAGGAAATGGCAGACTATTTTAGTATTTTTGCCAAGAAAACCCCAAATGGGGTCATGAAGAGTTGGACATGACTAAAATGTCTGAACCAAAACAGTGATATCACAACCAATCTGCACCTTCTTTTCTTGTACAATTCCTGTTTCTGTTCTCTCATATACAAAATGTTGGTGACCTTCCTCTAGGCCTCTAAATATACTGTGAATACTATACCCCAAGAAAAGTAAAGAAAGTTAAAAAATGTCATAGTAATTCTTTTTGTTGTGGCAAACAATTGAAAACTAAGGAGCTGTCCATCAGTGGGGAGTGGTTGAACAAGCTATGATATAGGAATGTAATACTGTGATGAAAAGAGCAGTCTCGGAGGATCCTGGGAAGATCTGTATGTACTGATACAGAAAGAGATGAGAACAATTTATAAAATAACAACACTGAAAAGATAAACAACTCTGAAAAACTTAAGAAAATTGATCAACACCACAACCAACGCACGATGAATGCTATTCAACTCCTGACGGAGAGATGATGGGCTCAGGGATTAAGAAATATTCGTGTTGTGTTTTGTTTTGTTTTGTTTGGACATGGGCAAAGCAGGAATTTGTTTGGCTTGACTGTGTAAATTTGTTACAAAGGCTTTGTTGTCCTTTTTTTGTTAGGAGGTAAGAGGTAGAAAGGAGAGAAGTTAGACTTTTGCTAACTGAAAAATAATTTCATTTCATTTCAAAATGAATATGACACTTGGGTTGCCTTTCAGTTATCCCTCATTTTCTTCTTATGACTGGACCGTCTTCTTTTCCAGTCATTCATTTATTGGATAATATTACAACTAAGTGTCACACTGGATAGAGCACAAGACCTGGAGTCAAGAAGACTTTTGTTCAAAGATGGCCTCAGACAGACACTATTTGTGTGATCCTGGGCAACTCACTTAATCTCTATTTTCCTTAGTTTCCTCAACTGTAAAATGAAAAGAATAATAGTACCTACCTCACAAAAGTTGTTGTGAGAATGAAATGAGATAATATTTATAAAATGCTTAACAGAGTAAATGGTCCATAGTAGGGACTATATAAAAAATAACCATTATAATATTTATGCTACTTCTTGAGCCCAGGTAATTGTGGAAATAAATAATCTGACAATCAACATGTAAATATGAATTGTTATATTATACATAGACTAAAATTTACAAATCTATTTCCTTTCCCTCTAATAAAGAGTATTCTGAATATAATTTAACCTTTCTTAATGACTTGGTATCATGAATATCAGGTATTATTATACTCTAATACAATGATGTCCTAAGGAGTTTAGCTGGAACTTTCCCTGGATTTACTTACAGCGCAATGATTCTCTGACTTCTGGTTTTGCTGTCTTCCATTTTAGTGTTGGCATTAGAGTTGACTGTGTTTACTTGGGCCTTTTGTTCTGAAATCATAGATTCCCAGAATTTTACAACTGGAAGAGACTTTGTAGATTCCATTGACAGTAAATTACAGTTGCTACATCCTTAGCCTCTTTCCATAAAGCCCCAGAAAAGCTGAGAAATTTGGGAACAGCTGTTATTAAGTAGGGTGCCTACTACTAACTTATACTACACCAAAAAGAAATCAGTTCTTCCACTGGGAAGCAATGATGCAGTGATGGATACAAGACCCGGACCAAGGGGCTAGCACTCCACTGGAGAGTACGGCAGAACTTTGCCTTAACATTGAGACACTTGGGAAGTTGGTGTTGGGACATGTTAGTGCACAACTCTGTCTTCTAGTACCTTGTAACTGGGTTTCTATTCTCTATATATTCTAAGTGTGTTTTCTTTTGGTCCTGCATTATCTGGTTTATTGGGTCCTTAGGAGAGTGCTATTCTTTATAGGTCTTTCCTTGTTGTGTGTATTTATGTGTGGCTAGAGGGATTTTGGAAATATATTGTGATCTGATCAAATTTTACAAATTGGAAACTACTGATGAGAGTTAACCTCATCTTAGTCCATAGACATGTTTGAGGTGCTCTGAAGCCCCACCAGAGTTTAGGAGTAGAAAAAGAAAAATAAAGTTTTTGCTGTTGTTCAGTCATTTCAGACTCTTTGTGACCCTATTTTGGGGTTACTTTGGCAAAGATACTGGAGCAGTTTGCCATTTCCTTCTCCAGCTCATTTTACAGATGAGGAAACTGAGGCAAACAGGGTTAAATGACTTGCTTGGTGTCACACAGCATAGCTGAACTCAAGTCTTCCTACCTGCAGGTCTGGTATACCACCTAGGTACCCTTGAATGTAAAGTACCCTCATCCATTTATTTCAGACCAATAATTTTGCAAATGAGAAAACTGAGTCCCAGAAAAGCTAAGAGATTTGCCCAAAGTCACACCGTAAGTGACAAGTCTTTCCAATGCACCCCAGTTAACTTCCCTGGGTTGCTGCATAGTGCTCTGACGTTCCTGTTGGGGTTTCTTCTTTCTTCTCCTGTGCACCTCTACTCTCTGCTGTCTCTTCTTTTCAATGTCAACACATCTTTTGCCACCAGCACTACTACCCCTACTACTTTCCAACATTTTCAGAATCTCTGCTATTCATATCCTTATTCTCTGATTGTAACCTGAGGCAAAACCAGTGATTGTTAAGGGAAACTATAAAACTACCTGGTCAAAATCAAGTCAAATCTTCCTTTTGCTCCAGAAGAGACCTGGCATCTCTTCCCTTCCACACAGTAAAGTACAGTGCCTTAGACTACCTATTTTCATTTATTTTGTTATTTGTTTGTGTAGCAGCATATTTTCTATGAGATAATCTTGCTGATTCACACTGACACTGAAAAGTTGGATACTCAGACCTGGGTGTTGAATCCCTCTTCAGAGTTACAGGGTTTGGATTTATTTTCTTTATACTGTATAATTCAGTGTGTTTTACACCACAATTACAAGAATTATGGGTTAAATATCAATCAGTTAGCCCAACTAAATTAGTTATGAGAAGGACTACAGTTAATCCTCAACTTTCACAAGGATAATGTTCCCAGAAAATTGTGCAAAAGTAAAAAATAATGAATGTTGATACATTAAACCTATGGGAAATGTGAGGTTAGGTTCCCATAACCACCAAAAATTGTAATCTTTCTCTAGAGATTGCTGAAAATGTATTTTCCTGCATATATTTATGATGAAACATTAATTCTGATGATATGCCCTTTTCCAAACACAGTAACTATGAAGTAACTCATAAAATGCAGTCCCACAAAATAAAGTTGGTAACATACAATATATTTTTTCTCACTAGTAATTCCCTAGAATTCTGTGCCATTTTTTGATAACATTTCAATTAAAAAACAACTGATTTCAGACTATTCATTTTTCATAACACATGAAAGTCATAGTACCATAAATACTGTACAGCAAATAAAATCCTTATTTTAACCTGAATCTTACTGTATCAGATGGTGGTTATTTTACTGTCTACTCTATTGCTGTAAACCTCACTACCTTGGCCGCTCTCTGAAAACCAAGGAAAGGTTACCGGAATTTTAGTTGCTGCCGTCAGAAGATGGGAAACTAGAGAGGTCTCAGTAACACCTTCAACACTGTCCTTCACTGCTAGTGGATGGCAGGGATCATGAAAGACATACAAGCTTGAAATAATGTGTCAGTGAGGTCTGCTCTTTGCATCGTTTCAGATCCTTAAAGGGTCTCAGAGTATGGGAGCATAGCAGAGGTGAGTTGACATTTAAACATGAGGCTACAGTAGACGATGTGATTGGCAGGCTTAATGTCTCTAGCCAACTGATCAAGTAAGACATTTCAAGTAGCATTTCAGCCCAAAGTTTATCTAACACATTTATTTTTTCACTAAGCCACATCACTGACTTTGCACACTAAGCCTTAGAGCCCAAAAAACTTGCTCTCTGCTTTAGGGGGAGCACCACAAAACTTGAATTTTAAAGACAAACAATGAAAATATTCAATGAATGTACAGGGAGCACTTTACAACAGTAGGGTGAAGAATACCAGTGAGTGACGTGCACCTAGTAGGATGCCATCCATTCCACAAATTTGCATGTATCATGCCTCTCATTATGTTTTCTGCTGTGCGTAACTGCAAATGTGCCCAGTTGCCAACACAAAAGTGAATGAGGTTACTAATAAAATCATGAGAATGCTTGAAGTTGTAGAAGTACAAATATTAAGGATTGACTCTACTTACTGAGAGGGTATAGAAGATAACAAAAATTATTCCCACAAAAAGGGGGAAAATGTATTTGTGCAAAAATATTTATAGCAGCTCTTTTTGTGGTGGCTAAGAATTGGAAATCAAAGGGATGCCCATCAATGAGGGAATGGCTAAACAAGCTGTGATATGTGATTGTGATTGAATATTATTGTGCTATAAGAAATGATAAGCAAGATGATTTCAGAAAAACCTGGAAAGACTTACCTGCACTGATGCAAAGTAAAGTGATCAAAACCAGGACACTGTACACAGTAAGAGCAATATTGTATAAAGAAGAACTGTGAATGACTTACCTATTCTCAACAATGCAATAATCCAAGATAATCCCAAAAGACTAATGATGAAGTATACTACTATCTACCTCCAGAGAAAGAACTAATAATGTCTGAAAACTGACTGAAGCATGCTTTTTTCATTCTTTCTTTCCTTTTTTACTAGCGTCTTCTTATACAAAATGACTAATATTGAAATTCTTGACATGATTTCACATGTATAACCTATATCAGATTGCTTACCATCTTGGGAGGTAGGAAGGGAAGGAAGGATAGAATTTGGAATTCAAAACTTTAAAAAAAAAGTTAAAAATTGTTTTAGCATGTAGTTGGGAGACTATACAATATTACATATTTTTAAAAATTGCTCCCATGGAAGTATATGGCATGCTCTCCTACAACTATATAGAGAGTCCAGAAGAAAATGTATTCAAGCATAGAGGAGAATCCATAGATCCTAGTTACTAAAAAGTCCCTTTATGCCCTTCATGGGATGCTCAAAAAGTTCCCCTTGATATGGTGTACATTCTTTGCTGAGCTGTATCTTCTTGGGAGTTGTTGTATCTAAAAGCATTCATTTCTTGGTGACCAACTTTTTGATTGATGAGCCTCTCTGAACTTAGCTACTTATCTGATCACACTCATTTAAAGCTCACTGAGCCTCAGTTTCCTCATTTGTTAAATGAAAATAATAATTGTACTAATTCAGAGTTGCTGTCAGAAAAAGTGTCTATAAATCTTAAAGCATTAAGTAAATTGTGTTGCATTAGAAGTTTTGCAGGCTGAGACAGGTGATACTCTTGCTTTGTATTTTCTACAGTGCCTGGTACAGTACCATTCACATAGTAAGTATTCCGTAAATACTTGTTGATTTGTACAGTAAGTAGTCTGGGAATTAGGAGAAGGGAATTATAGGCTACAGTAATTAGGAAAAACCTTTATGGAAAAGGCTGGATTTGATCTTGAGAGAGAGGTTGGATTTGGACAGACTCTGAGGTAAAGACACCAACATGCATAGGTAAGATTGCTACAGCGTGTGGAAACTAGCTAGACTGAAAGAAAATGTCCATTCTGGGCAAGATACAGCTATAAAAAAGATACAGGAGATGAATGTCTGTTAGCTGGGCTTCCCACCCTACAAGCCCTCAGGGAGTTTTGCCTTGATTTTAGGCTTGCCAGAGAGCCTGACTTGACTGACACGTTGATTTCTTCTCCCATTTGGACTTGTATAGAAGCTGAGAGGAGCTTGTGGAGGACAATCACCACTGAAGGAAAGGAGGGACTGCTGTTAGGAGACGAAGTTCACCAGCTTCAACTTCCAGAAGATACACTTGTGTAGACCTCACGATGCTGAAACCCACCCAAAGGGCACAACTCAAAACAGTCACTCTCATTTCTTTTCTCCTCTTTCCTTCCTTCTCTTTCAAGAAGGCTAAAATATCCCTGAGACTATTTCTTAAAAGTCTGTTTACAGTACCTGACATACAGTAAGCACTTAGTAAATGCTGGTTTCTGTTTTGCATGATTTCACACCTACAATGGTTATCATATGGTTTGCCTTCTCAACTGGTGTGGGAAGGGTGGGAGGGTGGGAGAGAATTTGGAACTCAAAATTTTTTGAATCAATGTTGAAAAAAATAAATATAATTGCTAAAAAACTAAATGTTTCCTTCCTTCTTTTCTTTATTCTTTTTTATTTTGCTTCTTAATACAGCAGTTTTGCTAGATGCTTTTAATCATTCACATTGCTAATCTGGATATATTGCTGGGGACACAGTTGGGAAGAGGCAGTTGGGGAAGGGGTTGCATGTCAAGAGGGAGAGACAGACTTAAAACAGGTATTTTACTTTAGCACTATCTCTGGCTGGGAGTTCAGAGGTATAGAAGAGAACTATTAATTTATTTGTACAACTTTCCAGGGCACAGAGGTTACTTACACTGAGGTCCCTAAGCAATAAGTTAGCAGAGTCTAAAGGACTAATATCTGGCTGGATCAACACTGAGTGAGGACCCCTACCATATTCCTAGACTTGGTTTGAGAAGACAATGACTCGCAGAGAGGAGTAGCTAAGGGAGTATCCGGAGATAGCCATACCCAAGAAGAAAAGTAGTCTCCATCTACAAAGGGGTTGAGAGTAGGGGAGGGCAAATAAGAGTTATCAGCAACCCTACTAAGCCTGCTAGTTCATTACACCAACCAGCACACCACAGCTAACTAACTAAGTTTGGAAAGGTAAATTTGATCTAGATGAATTCTGGGATGAGAAGGCTGGAGTTCAGACTTCATTCTGTAAATGATAAAGTAAACCACTGAATTTTAAAGAGATAGGATGTGATAGCAATGGTCTTTTTAAAGAAACATTTGAGGGGTTTGCCAGAAAGTGTAGAAGCAAATAGATGATTAAAAAGGATTCTGCTGATATCTGAACCCAAGAGATGAGCAGCTGGGTGGCAACTAGAATAAAAAGAAAGAGATGGATATGAGAAACTTTTTCAAGGAACAAACAACAGGACTTGATGACTGAGGTGTACTGACCCCACCATGGGAAGTATGGAAGATCTTGAAAGTAATAGATGGGAGCAGTCCCTGCCAATGAGAATAACCTACAAATGACATTTTTCCTAGGTCACTAAGTCAGCAAATATTCATTAAGCACCTCCTATTTCTTAGGCACTGTGTTAATTACAAAAGACAGAGGAAAAGACAAAAATACACTCCTTGTCCTCAAGGAACTCAGATTCTTTCTTCTCCATCTATGGCATTCCCCAAGCCAGCAACCCACAGTCAGCATGGGCCACCTCTCTCTGGCCTTTGATTGCCCCCCAGTGGTCACTTGCTCCATGGCATGCATTAACACCTTATGGGCTGAAACGTTGCTTGGGCTGGTTGGTGAGTCTGATTGATTGACGCCACCGCTAGCCTATCATTCCATCTGGGCTCTCTGGGTCAAGGAACCGAAGCTGCTATTGGAAGTTGCTCTTGGATGCTTCAAGTATCCAAAGAGTCCAGTCAGCCAAGCAACTGAAATACTAGTGTCCACATCAGCCATCAATTCATAGAAATGCCCATAAAGGGCTTTCTGGCAAAGGTGAAATAGAAAGTCATGGTTTCTTGTTCTGAAGGAGGAGGGAGCTAATTTTTGTTATTAAAGTAATTTTAGCTTTATAAAACATAAAATGATCATTTTAATTTTCAAAAATGTTAATTTGCACTAAAGCTCAAAAAAGATCCTTGTGGAATAGCGATTATAATGACTTATCACCTGGCACCTCTTCCTCTTTTTGCCCCTTAATTACCTTCATTCTTCAAAGCCTTGTCTTCCGAGTCTACTCTCTTAGAGAATTCATCCATTGGGATTCTGCCTGGTCTAATGGTGACAGTACTAGAATCAGGTCTTTGACGTTTACTAGCTGTGACTATCAACAAGTCACTTAACCACTGGAGGCTTCATTTTTTTACTTTATATATATACTTTGTATTTTCTCACAGGGCTCTTGCAAGGCTCCAGTGAGAAAGATAATGTATATGAAGCATTTTGAAAACTTTAAACTGTTCCAGAAATGTTCACAACTTACATGAGTAATTATGAATATCCATTCTCCAGCCTTTAGTCATCTCTTCTATTCAGGTGACTCATAAAGCTACATCTCCAGCATGGACCTCTCATTTGGGCTCTTGTGCCATATCTAAAGGATGCTTCACTCTGATGTTCTTGTACCACCTCAGATTTATCATGTCAAAATAACCCAAATGAAGAGTACATTCTCTTTCTCTCCAAATCAGGTCTTTCCTGTTCTCACCGGCCACTGTTTCCCCATTCTACTGCTTCTTGGTTTCAGGAAAAGTCAGGGGGTCTCTGATCTTGGAATTTAGAAATGTAAGACACCTAAGGCACCACCATCTTGTCCAAACTCCCCATTTTACAGATGAGTAAAACAAGAGCCAAATAAATGAACTGATTTAGCTAAATCACATAGATCACAACTTGAGCCAGGCCTAGTCCAATCCAATAAACATTGATTAAGTGCCTATTACATTCCAGACACTGTGCTGAGTGATAGGGATACAACTGATAAAAAAAAAGTCTCTGCCTTCAAGGAGTTTATGATCTAATTGGGGGAGACAAAACACAAAAGGAGGCAGGAAAGTGGGGGCAGCAGGAGGAAGAGACACATAGCATGGCTCCATGATGTTGAAACCAGGTAAAGCAACAAACACAAAGTCAAGTGATTTGAGAGTCTGGTGTCTGCCCTCTATAAAGGAAGGCATTGGCAGGAGTTTAGTACTCTACCTTCCAGCCCTCCAATCTGAGGGGAAAGAAGACTGAAGAAGGTAGTGTTAATCAAGGCTTGAGTTAGCAGCATGGTGACGAGATTGACAGTGATGAGCTTCACTGGGGAGGGATATCTTGGGCAACAGACACATGCCGATCAGGAGTGAGGTTTGACCCATGAGTAGCGACTGCACCTCACACCTAGACACTAGATGAGAAGGGGAAATTGACCTGGGGGAAAACAATCACAAAGTGCTGTATCACTGTGGGTTATTGTTACCTGTGAGGTGACATTCTGTCTCCCTGTAGCCAAGTCTAAATTATGACATGGAGCTATCATCATACCCTCATCAAATGCCAATAAGCCAATATAACAATGCAAAGAGAAAAATGATGTCTGTCTGCTATTGTTTGTAAATACATTTGTTAAGATCTGGAGTCTTTCCTGCCATCTCCCCTGAAATATACAGCTTCCTGTTGTGATCTAAGATCACAGGAAGAATTGCTCTGGTTGATAGGAAAGCTCAGTTTATTCTTGGATGGTCATAACTGAAGTTATAATAAAAGCAAATAAGAAAAAACAGAGGGAAAGAGTAAAAGAAGATAAAAATATACAAAAGTGAGATGGGGAGGGTGAAGGGAAAAGAAGAGAGGGGGAAGAAAATAAAAATAGAAGAGAGGATAAAAAATGAGTGAGGAAGGAAGGAGGGAAAGAAGGAAGGGGAATTGGAAGGGAAGAGAAAAGAATTAGCAAATAGAGAGGTAGATCTGGCAAGGGCCACCTCAAAGACCAGTAGGTGTGTAGCATTTGTGTCCAAGATAAGGCAGAGTCCAATCTTGTGAGTGATAAATTTTAAAAATGCGCTGTCCGGAAGAGTCATGTAAGGCAGCTAAGTTCCAGGAAGGATTTCCTCTGTCCTACAAACATTATCCAGGATGCCAGGTGTGGAAAAATTGTTTGGAACCGAGAAACTTCTTCTCATGTACCCCAGAATAAAAGAAGGAAAATAGCATCCCTTCCTCTGAACAATGACCACCACCACTTCCTTTTGTGCTGGAAGGCAGGAAGCCTACCCTTAGTCAGTGACCCTCCAGATTTACCTCAGCTTTTCTCACTGGAAAGGAGAAAAGGGAGAGAGATCTCATAAGAAACCTTGTAATCAGGTCAGGTCTGAAAATGATCCTTGCCTTTGTGAAGTAACATCCATAAGGAAAGCCCTCCAAGGTCTATAAAAATATACCTAGAAAGAAGAAAGCTTCAGCTACTGTTCACCGGGAATAAATATATTGGGCCCTGGGAGCTTTCAAGGGAGAGGCTCTGAAATCAGACGTTGAGAGCAGTCGCCAATTACAAGCCCAAGTTCCACCTAAATACCCCAAATCAAAGCTTTTAGACAAGCCATCATTATGTTCATTTCCCTCCTGCTGTTTGTGCAACATTGGAGTCAGCCAATGAAGCAAGGCAAATGTCATCAAGGCAACGGGGGAAAGACGGACCCATTTAGACTGTGCCTGTCTTCCGACCTGATGACTCACTCCACATTGCCATTTATAATCCTGGAGTCTGGGAAGGGAAGGAGGAAATGAGGAGGAAAAGAGTGGGCAGAGTTATGCAGCCAATTTGTTTTCCTATTTCAGATGACTTTTTAATGAGATTTCTCATTAGGGGCTCTGGGAGGCTATGCTTAGCGTTTTCCTGATAGGCAAGTGAGCAGAGGCTTAAATCAGTCAGAATCAGGCCTTTGTTTTATTTTAAAGATGCAGTACCCTCTGTGGAAAAAAACTAAAAGGACAGGCAAGTAGAAAGGGAATTCTACCACCCATTTCTGAGCATTAAAATTCTGAAAACTCACAGTGGCTTTCAACTGTGCTTAATGACCAGCCAATGGCGAAAATTCACTCAGTTGGTATAGTCTGATTATGCTTGGGTTGCAACTCTATTCTTTACTTGATAGTTCAGCATTCCCCCCTTTTTTTAAACAGACTTCATTAGGGGTTGTTAGCATATCAAAAGCTAACTTTTCAAAAACTGTGCCCTTGGAAAATGGAGAATTCACATGCATAATCACTCTCTTTCTCCGGCTTAACGAATAGATTTGTGCGTTTGTGTGCTCCCAGCTTCCAATAAAAGTGGCAGCCTCTGATAAATTGAGGCCATCTGGCATGAACCTTCTCATCTTCCCTCCTACCCACCATAAATCCTCTCTACCTCTTCATCCAGGCATTGCTCCTTTGCTCCAATCCCAAAGCCTTCCACTGGTCTTGATCCCATGCTTTCCTGTTGCCTTCAAGAACTTCCTCTCTCTTTCTCGTAACTTGAATCTCTTCATTTCTACCGATTCTTTCCCCACCAAACAAAAATATGCCCAGCTCCTAAAAGAAAAAGAAAAAACCCTCCCCTTGACATTTCAATTATTCCTGCTCTTTGCTGACCTCCTAGAAATTATAATCGCCCTTCAGGGCCTCCCCTTCCTCATCATTCATTCACTCTTCCATCCTTTATAATCTGACTTTTGACTTCATCACTCCCCTAGGCTCTTTCCTTTGTTCATATCAATCCAGTCTCCTAAATTTTTCCATTTATTAAAGATTGAGTCAATATTTATTTATTAGTATGCCACGTGTTAGGCTCTCAGAGGAGAACAAAAAAGTGTACCTACCAGAAGTTTAGAATCGAATTGCAGAGATAAAGCTTAAAAAAAATTAAATGTGGAACCACAAAGCAAAACAATGTTATTAAAAGCAAAGCTGAGTATGACAGACTGTAAGTGCTTTAAGAGTTCAAAGAAGAGGATGATGATAGGATAGAAAGGCCGGCAGAGGCAGAATTTGAGCCTCCCAGGGAAGAATGGGGAACATTTGAATAAGGGTAGGGATGAGATGAGGTAAGTCCTTTACAAGCAAGCCGAGTTGCATGAACAAAGACACAAAGCCTGGAGGGAGAATGACATATATCTGAGGTATTGTGAAGAGATTAGCTTGAGGCATAAAATTTACATTAGTGAATTCTGTTTGGACTGAAAGAAGAATGAATGAAAGCTGTTAAGAGGTATACTTTGGGAATTAGAGCTATCCAACTGGAAATGGGAACAGCTAGGTGGCAAAGTAGATAGAGTGCCAGGCTGGCAATCAGGAAGAGTCATCTTCCAGAGTTCAAATATGGCCTCAGGCACATAGTAGTTGTGTGACCCTGGGTAAGTCACTTAACCCTGTTTGCCTCAGTTTCCTCAACTAGAGGAGAAAATGGCAACCTACTCCAGGATCTTTGTCAAAAAACAAACCACCAAGCCTAAATGGGGTCACATAGAGTTAGATAGGACCGAAACTGATGGGATGCTAATGATGGTTCCTAAAAGACGTTCCCTGGGCACTGGGGCACCCGGGCCTTCCCAGTTCATAATCCTTTCCACTGCCCTTTCATTGTGACCCTGATTATCTACACTCGGTCCCACCCTAGGCTGCCACCACTTAATCCCATGTAGACTCCCTCTCTGTAACCTCTAGTCACCCCAAGCTATTGACCATGCTTTAAAAAAGGTCAGTTTCATCTACCAAATTGCTCAGATTCTTAAAATCTGGCCAATAGCACAGACTCACTAGAAATCTCACCCACTCCAATCTGTGTTTTAATAAACCTTGTCTCTGACTGAAAGAAGCCCTGAGTTGAATTATTTTGAGGCAGGACTTGACCTTTTGCCCTTGACTTTTGGAGTTTCCAGCACCCCTAGACTGCAACAAAACAACTGAACAACAAAGACAATAATTGGAAAAGGACTCCCTTGAGGAGTAACCAATTCTTCCTGGTTAGAAGTCTCATGCAAAGACTGTAAGACTACAGGTAAGGTTTATATAGATGAGATTATAAATTGAACCAGATGGCAAATGGGATCCCTTCTGACTCTCAAACTCTCTGATTCTGGGAGTAGAGTGTCCCTGAATAATAAAATTAAAAGGGTGGTTGAGAAACTATTTAATCCAATCCTTTCTTTCATTTATGATAAGAAAATGGAAGCCCACAGTCACACAACTATTGCAGGTAGTGGCCGACTGCAGACCAGAATTCCTGTTTCATGATTTCTATTCCCAAGTCAAGTCATGAACAAACATTTATTAAGGATCTACTATGTGACAAAGCACTATGCTAAATTCTTTCCAAAATACAAAACAGTGATAAGTAACGTGAGATAGATACTAATGATGCTTTCCAGATGGACAATGTATGTTTTGTATAATTTGAAATGGAAAGAAGAATGTTCTGGGATATTTTATTTTTAAGTAGTATAACATCTTTTGAAGAAATGAATTTAGACAGTTATTCCTTCCACACCATGACTTTTCCCATTTCAATTTGTGTATATCTAGGGTAGGCATAAGAAACTAAATGGGAAACGTGGGGGAGTTTTGCAGAAATCCCAGATGATACTCAAAGACCAGTGGACAGCACAGAGTACATGACCAAATACTTAATCCAAATTTTACAATAAGATACTATAAACATCTCATAAAGGAAAAAGAAAAAATTCAGACTTCTCTGGTACAAAGAGAGGGCTAAAAATTTTCAATCAGATTTTCCAGGTCTTGAGGTAACCATGCCCCAGTCCCCCATGATGTGGAAAGCATAGCTGTACACTGCTGAAGCAGCCCATTACAAGTCAAAATGAAGATGCTTCTTTGCTGGAGAGCTAGGTATTTTGCAGGTAAGAGAAGATGACAAACCAGCTCCCTATCTCTTGATTCTGTGGGGCCCCTTCTTTCCACTCACATAGCCTCTAGCCTCGTTGGGCCACTTAAAATAACCACTCAATAGTTCTTCCTGCCTCTAAATTCTCCCCTCTCCAACTCACTCATCCTGTACTTGACTGCCAAATCAAGTCTTTTTTTAAAAAAATAATGTTTTATTTTCCTTCAGTTACATGTAAAGGCAATTTTTCACATTCATTTTTCAAAAGTTGAGTTCCACCCAGCAATATTGTTTCTAGAACTGTATCCCAAAGAGATCATAAAAATGGGAAAGGGTGCCACATATACAAAAATATTTATAGCAGCTCTCTTTGTGGTGACCAAAAATTGGAAATCAAGGGGATGCTCATCAATTGGGAAATGACTGAACAAATTGTGGTATATGAATGTAATGAAATAATATTGTGCTATGAGAAATGATGAATAGGAAGACTTCAGAGAGGCATGGAAAGACATATGAACTGATGCTGAGTGAAAGGAGCAGAACCAGGAGAACTTTGTACATAGCAACAACCACAGTGTGCAAGGAATTTTTCTGGTAGGCTTAGTCCTTCATAGAAAAGAAGGACCTAAAAAATTCCCAATGGACTTTTGAGGCAAAATGCTGTCCACATCCAGAGAAAGAACTATGGAACTGGATTGCAGAATGAAGCAGACCATTTACTTTTGTACTATATTTTGTTTTGTTTTATGGTTTCTCCCACTCATTTTAATTCTTCTATTCAACATGACTAAGGTGAAAATGTATTTAATAGGGATGTATGTGTAGAACCTATATAAGATGGCATGCCATCTTGGGGAGGGAGTGGGGAGGGAGGGGGAAAAATCTAAGATATATGGAAGTGATTGTGTGATTGTAGAATACTGAAAAAAAAATTATTTTTTTTAAAAGTTGAATTCCAAATTTTCTTTCTTCCTCCTTTACCTTTCCACTCCCTGAGACAGCAAGCAATTTGATATAGGTTATACCTGTGCAATCTTGCAAAATATATTAGTCATGTTATGAAAGAAGACACAGACCCAAAGGGAAAAAAAACCCACACACACACACACATAGAGTGAAAACGGTAGTATACTTCAATCTACATTCAAACTCCATCAATTCTTTCTCTGAAGATGAGTAGCATTTTTCATCATGAATCTTTTGGAATTTTCTTGGATCTTTGAATGGTAGAGAACAGTTGTCATTCACAATTGCAAATCAACAGTCCTAAAACACAGATCTGATGATATCATCCCACTGCCATCCCAAAAAATTCTCCCTGTCTCCTTATTGCCTCTAGAATAGAGTGCCCACCCTCCACAATTCAACTCCCACCTACATTTTTATTATTTCAAGTTTCTCTGCCTTTGGTGCTCTCCATTCCATTCCATGGGTCACTTACCTATACGTGTCTACATATACTACATTCCTTTTTCCATCTCCATGCTTTTGTACAAGTCACTCCTCCCATGCCTAGAATGGACTCCTACCTCATTTTCCACTTGTGGAAGGCCTAGTTTCCTTCACACAAGGCTTTTTATGATCCTCCTTATTAATAGTATTCTTCCTCTATTGAAATTACTTTTTAAACTAGGGATATGCTTTGGGTTACCTAGTTAGTTGTGTAAATATTCAGGAAAGAAGGGATGACTAGTATTTTTCTTTGTATACCTAGTGCTGAGCATACAGTAAAAACATAGTAAGTGTTTATTTGAATTGTGGGAGCTCTGACTCTGAATTTTTTGTGGTTGTTTAGGGACCCAAAATTTACATTCCACTGAATATTATGAAGTTTTCCTAGACTATATACCAAAGATCCTCTTTTTCTCAGTCTCTCTCTGTCTCTCTGTCTCTCTCTCTCTCTCTCACACACACACACACACACACACACACACACACACACGCAGGCACTAGCAGTAGCAGCAACAACTGGTACACTCAGTAGTCAGTCAAGGGTGAATGACTGAACTGCTGATAAATTCAGAGTCTTCTCAAACTGTGTTCCTGGAGAAACTTGTCCTCAGAGACATTGCCTGTGTACTGGATCACTAGAGGGCACTCTGGAACATCATTTCTGCTGTGTTTACATCAATTCTCCAGCAGCTGCCAAGTTCCCAGGGTGAATTCCACCATATATTTTATGGCTGTGGAAGCTAAGTGGGCATGAAACTCCAGTTACCTTTCAGGAACTTGGTGAATTTGCCACATCACCAGGTCTTGATTGACATGCTTTCTTCTGTGTATGCTACATTACTGCAGTCAATTCAATTTTACTTAAGGATTTACTGAATGCCTAATATTGGGCACCCACCACTGAGCTAAGTGCCTGGGGAGATACAAAGGAAGTCAAAAATAGTCTCTCTGCTCTCAAGAAAATTGTTAGGATATAAAGCTTACATGCATGAATAGATAATATGTAATAAAATCTTAAATGTCAGTCAGGCAGTAAATACCTATTCATTGCCTACTATGTGCCAGGCACTGTGCTAAGCAGAGGGAGTACAAAGCAGGAAAAAACACAGTCCCTCCTCTTGAGGATCTTACAGTCTAATAGGGAAGACAACCTGCAAATAACTGTGGGTGTTGCAATCCATTAACAGAGCAAGTGACTGAGCTTGGGGGTGAAGGACCTTACCTTGGTTCAGATTTTAACTCTGAAACTTACTAGCTATCCAATCCTCTGAAAATCATTTAACCTCATTGAGCCTCAAGACATTTTAAAAGCAACTTCCAGGGAGCTCTCGAGACTAACACAGATCCAGGAGCAGGTATACTCAAGTGCACTGGTGAAGAGGACAGTTTAATGCTTTGGAGGCAGGATGACAAGTTTAATATCTAGGTCAAGGTATTTCTCTCTAAAAATGAGAGGTTTAGACTAGATAATCTCAAAAAATTCCTTTTAACTCCAATGCCTCAGATCCTAAGCACTATAATGAATATGATGATAATTGACATATATTGCAGATGTTTTGTTAATTACCTTATAAAAAAAACACCTTGTGAATAGGATAGTACAGTTGTTATTAACCCATTGAACTCATTGCCCAACACCTGCTAAATTTTAGAATATGAATTTGAACCCAAGGTTTCTAATTCCAAATATATTTTACATTCCACTATACCACAGCTACCTCACAATATCCATTAACAGGTAAACAAGAATGAGAAATATCAGCATTGGCAGGAGTGACTAGTGGAAAGGAGTTGGTCTTTCACTGACCAAATCATGGATGACACCCAGATATGGAGGTGTTATCACATGGCCAACCAAGTGATCCATTTGTAAAACATTCATTGGCTTGCCTAAGTCAACCAAATAAGGGATAAAAAGTAGCAGGATTCTGGTGACCTTCATTTTTTAAAATAATATATTTTTCCCTAATTACATGTTAAAATTTTTTAACACATTATTAAGTTTTGATTTCTAAATTCTATACCTCCCTCCCATCCCCCATTACACATGTAATCATGTAAAATATTTCTATATTAGTTTTATTGGAGGAGGAGAAGGAAAAGCAGGGAGAGGGAGAGAGAGAGAGAGAGAGAGAGAGAGAGAGAGAGAGAGAGAGTATGCTCCAGTCTATATTCCCTGGACACAGATAGCATGTTTCATCATGAGTTTTTTGTAACTGTCCTAGATTGTTGTGCTGTTGAGAAGAGCAAGTAATTCATAGTTGATCATCACACAATATTCCTGACACTTTGTAAAATGTATCCCTGGTTCTGCTCACTTCACTTTGCATCAGTTCATGTAAGTCTTTCAAAGTTTTTATAAAATTATTCTGCTTGTCATTCCTTATAGCACAATAATATTCCATGACAATTATATACTACAACTTGTTCAGTCACTTTGCATTGATGGGTATCTCAATTTCTAACTTTTAGCCACCACAAAAAGAGATGCTATAAATATTTTTGTACAAGTAGCTCTTTTTCCCTTTGTTTTTAAACCTCTTTGGGATATAGATCTAGTAGTGGTATTGTTATGTCAAAGAGTATGCCCTTTGGGCATAGTTCCAAATTGCTCTCCAGAATATTTGGATCGGTTCACAATTCTACCAACAATGCATTAGTGTCCCAGTTTTCCCATCTCCCCACCATTTATCATTTTCATTTTTTTGTCCTATTATTATATATTATAATATCCTATATTATAATGTCCCATTATAATGTCCTATATTATTATTTTTTTGTCCTATTGCCAATCTCCTAGGTGGGAGGTGATTCTTCAGAGTTGTTTGAATTTGCATTTCTCTAATCCATAGTGATTTAGAGTATTTTTTTATATTGTGAGAAACATGTTCACTTTAAACAAAGAACAATGAGTCAGTAATAGGGCAAGTAACACCATTCTATTAATGCTGCTAAACTGGACGTACTCAGTCATTTCAGTAGTCATGTCCAACTCTTCATGACCCTGTTTGGAATTTTCTTGGCAAAGATACTGAAATGGTTTGCTATTTCCTTCTCCAGCTCATTTTACAGATGAAGAAACTGAGGCAAACAGGGTTAAGTGACTTATCCAGGTCACCCAGCTAATAAGTCTGTCTCAGACCAGAATTGAACTCAGGAAGATGAGTCTTTCTGACTTCAGATCTGGCATTTATCTATTGCACCACCTAGCTGTTCAGTAATCCTACTACAAATAATTATAATAATGATAATAGCTGACATTTGTATGGCTTTTTAAAGTTTGAAGAGTTCATATATACTGTGTTCTTCACAACAGCCCTCTCAAATAAATACCTTCAAATAGTATAATCATTATCACAAATGGAAAAACTGAGACTTATAGAGGTTCACTTGCCCAGTCCCACAGCTAATAAGTATCAGAGTTTAAATTTCATCTCTGATCTTTCTGACTCCAAGTCTAGAGTTCCTCTCACTATCACATATTAGTACTCCAGGTTTTGTGGAGGGGATCCGTTTTTCACATGGGCCTTAAATAATTGGGAGTATTTGGAGAAGAGGGAAAGATAAGCATGGGTGTTATTCACCCCTGACCTCAGTGACCATATTTCCAGTTCACAATCCACAAGTTTTCCTCAGCAGCCATTTTTGCTGTATTTGGACAAGACAAGTAGGTGGCCTGACCTCCCTTCTGTTCCCTTTTAGAATGCTGAGAGTCAATGTTCCTTGGCTCTTTTTAGCCTAGTGACTTAATAAATAAGTAGAACATGAAGTCTTTGTAACATGAATCAATAAGTCCACTGGATTCAATATCTCCTTTCTCCTTCTCCCACCTCAAAAATCAAATCACCAGCTTCCAGGAAGAGATCTGTTAAAGCACAGATTCCTTTGCTCAAGTCTGTTTCATGTAATTGACAACATGAGGGGAAGGGGCTGGGGATGGAGGAGGGGAGCTTATTGATCAGTGCCTGATTTAGAATCACCGAATGTTAGAGCTGGAAGCAATGTCATTTAGTTCAGACTCATCGTTTTAAGGGAACAAAGTCCCAAGAAGGGAAGGGACTAACAAAAGGTCACATAACTGGTTAGTTTACATCGCCAGGAAGCAGGTTCATCCTGAAGGTGGGGCAGCCAAAGATGCTAAATGCCATCGCTGCACACTCCAGGGTCTTTTGATCTGCACATCTCTGTGAGGATAAAAATACAGGGAGGCTGAAAGAAAGAATGAACCAAGAGAAAAGACAGGAAAAATATTTATAAGATTCTCCCCTTTGGCACAAACTTAGAACCCTTTGCAGAAATTTGGAAGGCAAAAAATTTTGTCTGGAAGGATCAGGATAGCAAGGGCTATCAGAGCAAGGGACCCGATTATTTCTGACTTCTTTTTCATCCCCTAATAAGTTCATAGTGTTAGACCTGAAAGGGCTCTGAGAGGTCATCTAGTCCAACATTCATTTTACAAATATGCAAACCAAGACCTAGGAGAGGGTCAGTGAATTTCCCAAGGTCACACAGTGAACTTAAGGACAAAAGTCTTGTGATTGTGTCACAGTAATTTTTCTTGAAGACCTCTGTTCAGCATCTCTAGCTCCTAATGAATTGGTACTTCAGACTAGGACCCGTAATGACTCACCCCAAAGTCTTAAGAGGGCAAGGAAAAGGACAAACATTTATTGATGCCTACTATGGGCTTAGGAGCAAAAATTGTCTTATTTTACCCTTATAACAACCCTGGAGCTAAGTGCTATTGTTATCCACATTCTATAAACGAGGAAACTGAAGTAAAGTGGCTTAGCCAAGGTCATACAGCTAATAAGTGTCTGAGGCTAGATTTGAATTCAGGGTCTTCCTGACTCCAGATCCAAAACTATACCCTCTTTACCACCTAGCTGACTTAGTTCTAAGGGGGAAGACTGTAGCAATTTACCTCATTGGGTCAGTCCTAGAGTTACTCCTACTTTCTAGCAGAATGACTACATTAAATTTGAAAAATAATTTTCTTGGTGCTGCATTTGTTTTCTTTGATCCGACTAGTACCCTCAACCTTATAAGACCTCCAGGAATGGGTTTTCATAGGCAACCTGTGCCTCTCTGAACCTCAATTCCTTTTCTGAAAATGTTGCTATTGAAATAGTACTGCACGCAGAATCAGAAAACTTGGGTTTGAAACGCAGTCACTTTCTACCTAAGGCAAGCCACTTGATCTCTCTTGATCGCTATTTCTTTATCTGTAAAATGGACATGTTGCCCTAGATGACCTCTATTATCCTTTCCAGCTCTAAATCAATTATTCTATGATCTTATGAAAAGGAAGGTATTAAACCAGATGATCTCAGAGGTCCTGTCCAGTTGTGATGTCCCTTTAACTCACCATTCAGAGAGCCTTCTGCAGTTGGACCTTTAAAGGAGGCTGGTTTAGATATGAAACAACTAGGAAACCATCCTTCAAAAGATGTGTACCTAAAAGTAACATTTTGCCTTTAAGAATGAGTTGGCATGTTAACTACTCTGTGGCACATAGAAGTTAATCAGAAAAACTTCACCTAAGGAAAAGTAGCAAACCTGGGAAATTGTTGCTGTTTGAACATGTAGAGATGTTACTTTCTCTTGGTGTAACTATTGACCTTCCAGATAACACTGAACCTCAGAAGCCCAGAGATGTAAGATGTCAGTGCAGTTTTAAAAATATTCTCCATTTAAGTGTACTGAAATTCTTACTTGCCCTTCGGCTGATTTCTAAATGTATCATTGCTTAATTTATTTTAGGATTCAACCTGGGGGCCTGTGCTCATTTACAGAGTTGATACACTGTCCTCTAGACTGAGTCTCTGTGTAAACAAATCTAATTTCACAAAGAGGGGGCCTCATGGAGAGGGTTTCAGAAGACAAAAGTCCCCCAAAAGTTTTACCATTTTGTACATAGTAGATGCTAATGCTATTCCCCAATAGCTAGCACAGTGCCTTGCATCTAGTAGGTACTTAATAAATGCTTACATAATTGAATTGAATTACATTTCAAGAAAGCAGCACACCCTGCATTTCCTTTCTGACAGAGTTAGAGTCTGTCTTCAGGGGCCTGGAGCCTGTTGGTACGAAAATAGAACATTTCAGCCCTTGGATTTCCTTTCCCGCCAAAGTGAACTTACTCAGGAAGAAACAGACTCTGAGAAGTATCCTTTTTCTCCATTTCTTTTCCCTTCAGGAAAAAAAAACCACATTAAAAAGCAACATGTTATTGAAAAGAATACTGAAGTCCAATGTCCTCTTTAATCCCAGGAGGGCTACTAGTGGGGTAAGAGGAATGCACAGGTATTGTTCTCCCTGCCCTCCCCCAGCTTCATTTTACTCTCCCCGCAACCCCCTGCCAGCATGTTTCCATCATCTTTTGGATGACTCTACACCAGGACCTCAAAGCCGCTCCGCCTATTTGATTGTTGGGTTCATAACTGACAGTTCCCACTAAAAGAGGGACAGAGATGTATAATTCAAGGATCCCCATTCCCAGGAATTTTTAACACAATCCCAGAAAAATAGGGACCATTTTGTTACCATTAGACCTTTTGGGTCCCTTCCCCACCAGCCCCCAAATGCTCAACACTAAACACTACTTTAAAGCTTTTTGCCTGCCAGATCCAAAGTCTCAAATCTGAGTTTGTAATTAGGATGGGATGAGGGGAAGTTAGCCACCTCAAGTTAGGTAGTTATGTATAAAACACAAGCCAGTTAAATGAAGAAAAATGTACTTAATTGACCTCTGAGACTCCCTAGAGAACTGAGGATGTGTGTTTGTTTGTGTGTGCGCGCGCGCGTGTTTGTGTGTCTCACGGAGATCAGAACAGCCTGTATGTTCCTCTCCTCCTGTTGTGTGCCTGGCTCGCTTCCCCAGTGAGATATCTCCTGTGAAAGCTTTTCCTGTGAGGGGTGGAGAACCGTTGTTCCAAGGCAGTGCGCTGCAGCTAATTAGAGCATTGTCCTGCAAAGGAGGGTGAATGGGTTATCATGAGCCAGTTGTTTGCCCAAAGACTGAGCACAGCAGCTGCTCCTCACTGCTGTTGAGGCTGCTGATCCCCTTGCCCTGCCCAGTTAACTGTTTTCAATTGTGTAAACTAAAACAATTGAGGCAATATGGCGGAGTGGTTAGAGAGCTGACCCCTTAATCAGGAAGACATGGATTCAAGTCCATGTCTTATGTCCATGTCCATGTCTTATGTCCATGTCCATGATCCTACTGGTTTAATTGCACTGGGTAAGTTTAAGTGCCTAAAAGGCCAGTGGTGTCAAAGTCAACTAGAAATAGGGGCCACTGACCTGTACATAAGGATCCACATAGCAGCACGTTGACTTAGAAAATCACCTGTTATCTGTTTTATTGTATTTTTTTTTAATTTTTAAAAGTAATTTTGAACATATGTTCAAAATATTGAGCATATTTTTTTTAAATAGTTCCTAATTACCTTTTTATCTGATTCTTGGGGACTCAGGGCATGTTATCCCATGTTTGACACCTCTGCTGTAGGCAATTCTTAAACCTACCAGGAGCAGAAAATGGAACCTCCTAATCTGGGACTTCCTGGTACTGGTGAAATCACAGGTCAAGTTCCTGTCCACTGAGGTATAGCAACAAAAAGTGTCAGGAATGAGGCAAGCATTATGTAACAATCCTTTAATTAAAAAATCCTCTCTGTAATAAACTGGAGAGTTTAATTGCTAACTAAATGTTAGGAGAACCAACCAAAAACGCTGACTTAAGGACAGTGCTGACCATGTCAAAAATTAAAGGACAAAGGCTAACTGCCTATCCACTTGGAACACAAAGGATTATCCCTAAAGAATACTTTTTTGGAAGTGTTTTGACTCATCAGTGATCATTTTATAACTAAATCTACAATTCTTTGCTAATAAATTCAGAAACCTAAGTAGCCAGTTATTTTCTGTTTGTTAAAATATAGTCAAGCTTATTTAGTGGTAATGTTATTTGATTCTTGCTACAGCCAACACTTTCTATCTCTCTTCTAAAGCAAAAAAAAAAGGATGTGTATGGGTATCAAGGAAGCCTAATAGCTCTGATGTGAGAGCTGCCAAGTCCTTTTGAGGGTTGCTAAGCCATCTTTGGCCACCCAAATCTCACCTGTGACTCCAAGAAGCTATAGTATGGGCAGTGACCACACCTAGGTAAACTGTTTTGGCAGACAGGCTAAACCAGGTAGAGAGTAACCAAAACCTCAAACCCCTCAGTGATTTAGGGGGGTGTCTACCCAAATTTGTGAAGACTTCCCTGGAGGAATGAATGAATGTGAACAATTTGTTCCAACAGGCCACGAAGGTGTTGCAAGTAGGCACTGTAGCATGCTTAGAGCTTGGTTAGACATTGAAGGTCATCCACTGCATCCTAAACCATTGCCAGTCATCTTGACTTTTGTCTTACTACAAGACTCCAATAACTCAGGAAAACAGAGTAAGACTGAGGACTTCTCACAACTCTGCCTCACTTTAATCCAATTTATGTTTGAGTCAAAAGACATCACCCATACCATTTTACTATTCATGAGGTACAGGCTTAAAACTTCTAAACAGTATAAAAATATCTACCCTCTTTCATTTCTTGATCCTAAACCATGTTTCCCTACATCATTTTCATCATTGTCTCCTTTGCTTCTCTTTGAATTGAGGGCACTGAGTGTAAAGATATAGGTTGAATTAGTTTAGAGGATCTTGACAACTTCTTCATCTTCTAGAACAAGGTATGACACTTTCTTTGCATTTTTCTTCATGAGAGTCTATTTACTTATTAGGCTTATTATTAGTACTTTAAGCATCTTCCTCCATCTCCTTTATTTGCCACTTGAAAGAGAATCTGTCAACGGTCCTTCCACTTTATCTATAATTTCTTGTTTCATTTATAGCAAGAATATTCATTCAGATGTGGTTCAGTTCTTCCATCCTGGAAATGTCAGTTACCAATCATTGGATAAAGATCATGTGCTGGAAGAACTGACAAATAAATTGCTGTAGGTAGTCTAAGAACAGTGTGATTGTTTTCTATCATTTCGCTAATGTCGGGGCTGAAAAAGAAGGTGACTGCACAGTACTAAAGACCATTTGCTACTTTTATATTTCATGGGTCACTAGAGGAGAATATAGCTGAGCGGAAAGAGAGCTGGCCTGAGAGCCAAGAGCACTTTTGTTCAAGTCCAGTGTCTGACACAAACTAACCGAAAAGTTCATGGAAAGTCATTTAAACTCGATGTCATAGGCACCTCTCTAAGATTATAAGGTGCAAAGAAAGTATTGACCTTTCCTCATCTTGGAGCTCTCTATATCAACTAAATCATGGGTCCAGCCCTATCTCTAGGGGTGTCCATGGCTTTACAAAAAGTCATCATCTTGCAATAGTATGCAACTTTATTGTAATACTAATTCATTGCTGGCAGAGCTGTGAGCTGATTCAACCATTCTGGAGAGCAATTTGGAACTATGCCCAAAGGGCTATAAAAATGTGCATACCCTTTGACCCAGCCATACCACTTCTAGGGCTGTATCCTAGAGAGATCATAAAAATGGGAAAAGGACCCACAGGTGCAAAAATATTTATAGTACTCTTTTTGTGGTGGCCAAGAACTGGAATTTGAGCAGATGCTCATCGATTGGGGAATGGTTGAACAAGTTGTGGTATATGAATGTAATGGAATACTATTATGCTATAAGAAATGATGAGCCGGCAGACTTCAGAAACACCTGGAAAGACTTACATGAACTGATGCTGAGTGAAGTGAGCAAAACCAAGAGAACATTGTACACAGTAACTAACAGCCACAGTGTTCAAGGACTGATTTTGACAGACTTAGCCTTTTTCAGCAATGCAAGGACCTAAAACTTTTCCTAAGGACTCATGATGGAAAATGTCATCCATATTCAGAGAAAGAACTATGGAGTTGAACTATAGAGTGAAGAAGACCCTTTTCTCTTTTGTTTTTTCTTTTCTTTTTCATGGTTTCTCCCATTCGTTATAATTCTTCTATGCAACATGACTAATGTGAAATGTGTTTAATAGAAATGTATGTGTAGAGGCCATATCAGATTATGTGCCATCTTGGGGAGCAAGGGGGGAGAGAAGAGGAGAAAATTTAAAACTTGTGGAAGTAAATGTTGAAAACTAAAAATAAATAAATTGCAAAAAAATAGTAAACAACTTTTCCATATCAAGCACTGAATAGCCCATGTAGATGCTGTGCTTTATTTTACTGGGAAGTTACACCCGACCAGCAGAGAAGCTTTGAGAAGCCAGGGTCACCTCCATGACACCCTAACAGATTGGAGTCAGATAATTAGAACAAAATCAATAGCAGAGTGGAGATAGGTGAACTTGGAGTCAAGAAGACCTAGGTTCCAATCCCACCTAACTATGTGAGCCTAGACAAGTCACTTAATCTCTCTAAGTTTCAGTTTCCTAATCTATAAAATGACAATGATACCTAACCCACAGGTGTTTGTGAAAATCAAATGAGAAAGTGTATAGAATGCGCTTTGAAAACCTTAAGTGCTATATCCGTGTCAGCTTAGAAAGAAAGATGCTGCACATGGTTATAGCGGCTAAACTTGATCTTTTTCAACAAGTTATTCAATCAATTGGGAAATAGGCAAAAAAAAGCATTTCATATGATTATCACCATTTCTAGGAGAACAACCAAACAAACGTTATCCCAATGAGGAGGACAAAGTACGAGAAAACTGCCTCAAGCCAGTAAATACTCCGTTTTTTACTTAGCATCATTATTTTAGAGTGTAAGATCATTTGCCAAACATCATGCAGAAGTATGGTGAAATAACATGAGCAAGTAAAATTTCACAAAACATTGTCAGGCAATTGAGTCAAGATCAAGCCTACAGAGAGTTTGGCATGAGGAACTGGCAAGAGGGATCAACCCGAGAGCATTTGTAGATGACACCAAAAAGATGACAAAAATAAGCATGGACTGAAACAGATCTTCTGGTATCTCCAAAATAATGGATGATGCAGTTGAACTATCCTGTATGGACACTCTCCACCTAGTATTCACCATCAGAATATTGTTGAGACTGTGAAGTGTGTGTTGGGGGGAAATGGAATAAGCATTCATATAATGCATACTATGTGCCAGGCACTATGCTAAGTACTTTAGAAATATTATCTCAACCCTGTAAGAGAGGTGCTGTTATTATCATCCCCATTTTACAGGTGAGGAAACTGAGTCAAACAGGTTAAGTGGCATGACCCAGGTCACAAAGCTAGTAAATGTCTGAGGCCAGATTTGACATATAGGTGAACTAGCAACTTATTGATTAGACCATCACTATATACATCTAAGTCAGGTACTGCAGGTGGACTCAAATGGGCCGAAAATTGAAGAGATTGCATTTGAAAAACCACGCAGCATTTTTGATGATGCCAAGGTATCACAAAGATGCATATTTTTAACATCTGTATTCTCCTAGTGTTATTATATGACTGAGAATCATGTAACATCATAATTCCAGAAGAATTGGTTTTTTTAAAAAAAGCAATGAAAAGACACATAGTGGGTATAAGTAGGCTGTAGCATATTATCAGCAATTGTTTAGGCCTAAGAAGTAGTGGGAAAGACATCAAAGTTTATGACAGAAAAAGGAGGTGGGTGGCTCATCTGTCTAGTGAGAGATGCCAGATGGACAGTCGAAGTGTTGCCGTGGCATCCATCAACTATGAAAAGACCCAGAGAGAGGCCTCTAAAATGAAAAAGGAAAAGGATCACTCAACATAAGGTAGACAGGGGTTGTAACCTGCAGTGGGAGAGGGAGTATATACATCATGATAAGATTGGGTATTCCATCAGTCTACAATTTAGAAATAGTGACATTATTTAGCAAATTTTGAAATAGTAACAAAATAGAACAAGTTTTAAAATAATTGAACAATACTTTGAGCAGTCTTTGTATGCTCCTGTATTAGCAATCATCCTAAAACAGAGTAATCAGTACTTCTGAGTGTCAGTCTTCACTAATCTGACCAGAAAAGGGTCAAGGAAGGAAGGAATAAAGGAAAAAAACAAGAAAGGACAAAGAGGAAGACAGTAAAAATAGAATCATAGCATCATGGATTTATAAGATCTCAGAATTGGAAGATGCATGAGACATTACAACTAGTCCAATTTCTTTCTGATGTAGTCCCTCAAATGAATGAAGAAAAAAATAATTTATTAAGTACTTTAGTGCCAAACACTGTGCTAAAAACGAGAAACATTAAAAAAAAATGGAGTCCCTTCTTAAAGAGCTTGCATTCTAAAAGGAGACACAACACATAAAAGGCAGTAATAGCCAATGGATGGAGTTTTGGTTTGAAAAGTCTCTGGGATGATGGGTAGAACAATTCCATTGACTCATTTATTGAGTGTGTTTAATTGATTATGATTCCAAGAGCAGAAGGTGGAAGGTGACTAGGGCAGGGTCAACTGACATAAAGAAACATAATTCCAAGAAGTTCAGAACTGGGTGGTTTAGTTCCTCCAAGGCAAGATCTCAGGAAGTCCAGTTTGGAGATTAGAATAGATGTCCTGAGAGGGTGTCAATGGCCAAGAGTGAAGAAGTTTCCCTGACAAGTGACTGGCTCAGCTCACCTTAAAGACTTTCAGTGACAGGGAACTCACTGTCTCATAACTTAGTCCGTTCAATTGTTACACAGCTCCAATTATTAATATTTGTTTTGCCTTCTTTTGAGCTAAACTCTCCCCAGCTTACTGTAACTTCTATCCGTTTGGTCCTGGCTCCTTCTTTGCCCCCACTTTCACCACCTTCTCCTAGGGGAGAAGTCTAATTCCCACTTCCTTCAGTCATTACTCATGTCACCATAGTTTCCAGATTCCTCACCACTGGGGTCACTTTTGTTTATGTGCCAATTAGCCATTCTGCCATTATAGGATCACTGATCTAGAGCGTGAGAGGACCTCACAAACCAGATAGCCCAACCCTTTCATTTTATAGTTGAGGAAAGTGAGACTCAAGAAAGTTAAGTAACATCCCAGGTCACACAGGTTATGTGTTTTGAGATGGCAAAAAGTAAACTCAACGACTATATGCTGGTATTATTTAATGATAGAAGTCATAATTTCTGATTTCCAGACTTATTAATAGTGATGACTACGGTCATAATCATGATAGCTACCTAGCATTTATATAGTGTTTTAAGGTTTGCACAGAGCTTTGCAAATGTTATTTCATTTGATCTGGACATTGATGCTACAAGGTAGATACATTTATTATCCTATTACACAGATGAGAAAACTGAAGCCAGCAAAGGTTAAAGGATTTACCCAGGGTTATACATCTAGTAGAAACTGAGACCAAGAGAAGCTAAATACACTTGTTCACACTAACCTGCCAAATGAATAGTGGAAGTGGGTATCAAAGAAATGGAATCAAAGCCCAATCTAGCGGGGTCCCAAAGCCATCAGAGCTTTCTATTAATGAAATTGTTCAGCATTTTCTTGACTTAGAGTGCCTGACATCCCCTAGTTACCGGAGTTCACTGACTTCCTTAAGTTCCTCCTCCCCTGAAACCTGATTGGCCCCAGTTTCTTTGATGTAACTTCCTGGCTTGAGACCTTAAAAGGTTTCAGTCACCTGAAGTCCATGCCTCTCAGATATAGTGGTTGCCTAGGACCCCTTGGGTCGAATTACCCTAGTAACATGGATCAGAAGCATTTCCAGATGGAGTCAAGGGGGATCCAACTCCAAAGAAGTTGTGTCACAGTAACATTGTTGTATGTTCTTGCTGTGTCTGAACAAAGTAAATTTCCTTTGTTCAATGGGGGAAATACTGCCCCCCCCCCAAACACAATGAAATGGTTCTTCCAGTAGCTAAAATCATTCAGTGAAAGAAGTCTAATAACGAAACAGTATTTAAAGAGAATTTTAAAAAAATTCTGCCTGACTCCTGGCTGGATCATTCTTTTATCCTGTATCATTTTCTCAGCCTATTTATTCCTGTGCGGTGGTGGCTGAAGAAATTGACTATAAAATGGCACCTTCTTACTCAATTTTGCTGTTCCCTGTGTGCCTGACTCACACCTACTGACTCCTCTGACAGGAATGAGCCTTTACTTCCGAACTCCCTGCAGAGTTTGGAGGTGGATACTGACTTGCCCCTGCCCTCCTCATAATCCTGAAGACTGACAGCTTGATTCTGATAGAGAGGAAAAAAAATCCCTGTATTACTCAGCAGGTCACAAGAAACAAAGAAAGTACAGCTCACTTCTCAAGTACCATGCAGTGTGTGTGAGTGGTGCTGGGAATTGGAAAAGCCTTCCTTTGACTTGTAAAACAGCAAACTCAGTTGGCCACTGGATGCCATTGTGCAGGAATGAACAGAGACCACCTCCTTTCCCCCCTATTTAGTGCTTAGTCTTTATTCTGAAAATACATGCACATTTTGTTGGGTGGAATACCCAACTCTGGGCATTCATTTTTGGGATATTGCTAGTGCTGCTCCTTTCAAAACAGCATTTGTTGGATCTGAAAATAAAGCCAGCAGACTCTTATTAGAGTACAGAACACAGAAATGTCATGTGCTGTCCTCATTGTCAGTAGGGTACATGCTTTGAATTTCTTCTTCAGGCGTGGTGCTGAATTGGCACCACTTCTTCCATTTTTCTCACCCTGGTCCCCTTTGAGACAGATGCCACTCCCCTGCAAGACAGGTGGTCTCCGTTTGGGGGATGGGAGAGAAGGGTGTTCCGTGACCACAGAACAGCAGCAAAGACAACCACTAGTCTTGGCTTCATTAGGATTTTGTCCTGACCGACCTAAAGATCAACTAGCATAAATGTGCTGTCTCTGGCAGATATAGAATGCAGAGCCAGGAGTTCCACCTTTCTCTGGAGGGCCAAATTAGTTTGGGGATAGGGATTCCTGGGTTACTTTTGATTTTTGACTTAGTCCCTGTGAGTTACTAAAATTAGTCTGCTGTGTCTTATGTGGGTATAATAGCAAGGGCTGTCTTTCATCCACTGTAGGAAATGTTTGTTTTGTCTTATACTTATTTAAGAGTTACTTTGGGATATTGGGATAAGGACCACTGTTGAAATGCAAGGCACTAAACACTGATTAAAATTGTATTGTAGTTTGAGCTATCAGGGTCATTCCCATGGTGCATTGCCACTTCTTTTGGAGATAAAAATTCTGTGTCACTGGCTATCCCTGGCACAGGCTGACAGCTGACATGAGACAAAGGGATATAGGGATTAAGTATCAAGTGCCCTCTTTTTTTTTTTTTTTGAAGTTTTATGTTTTCACTGTGTCTGGTACAACTTTTTTTCTTTCCCTTAGGGTGTTCTAAAACCTCTTTGAGTCAATTTGATCTCTTTTTGGATTGCTGCTTTTGGATTGAATCTAGCAGTGAATCAGTGGTATTCTATCAGTCCAATTTTGCCTTTACCCCCCTCCAATGTTTCTTCTTTTTAAATCAGTCTGGGGGCCCTGCACTCACTACTGAAATCTCACCATTGAATCTAGCCATTCTGGCCTTAACTAGAGCCTAGTTTCCTCTAGAAAACAAACCAAGAAAAGGACAGAGAGCATGTAACATATCTCAAGTTCACACTTTATACTGTGCGCTAAGGTTAAGAGACAGTGTGTTAAGAAGGATAGAGTAAACCTTGGAATTGGGAGATGCCCTGCTTCTGATTTGTTGTTGCTCAGTTGTGTCCAACTCTTCATGACCCCCCATTTGGGGTTTTCTTGGCAAAGATGCCAGAAAGGTTTGCCATTTCCTTCTCCAGCTCATTTTACAGATAAAGAAACTGAGGCAAACAGGATTAAGTGATCTGCCCAGGGTCACAAAGCTAGTAAGTGTCTGAGGCCTGATGTGAACTCCAGAAGAAGATGGAGTCTTCCTGACTCCAGGACCAGCACTCTATCCGCTGTGCTACCCATCCCTGCTTCTGATATGGATAGATCTATCTCTATAGATACAGATATCTCTATATACATATCTGTGTGTGTACATACACACACACACGCACACACACACACACGCACACACACACACACACACTAGCTATGTGACTACAAGTACTGACCCTTTCAGTGCCCCCTTCCCCCAACCTACCACCCCAACTCTCTCAGACTATAAATTACAAGCAAGTTGCTTATCTATATCCCTGGGGAGTTTTTAGACAAGGCCATACTCAGTTCTCATCCATTTGAATATTCCCCCTCATCCTGTGAAATGCTTGTAGTATCCTTCTCTGTCTGCCATGGTGGGGCATCCTTCTTTGCTTTCTGGTGACATCTTAAGGATGCTGCTGGATCACATGGACCAACTATCCACCTGTCAAATCTCACCCTCTTCTCTTCTTGCCATTCTTTCTTTTGATCTCTTTTACTTTTGTTCTTCAAATACTTTGCAGACAGTTAATATTGATTATGGCTGCTCTCCAGCACACCCTGTGAGAAGGCAGTTGGGTGGTACAGAGAATAGACTGCTGACCTGGAAGTCAAGAAGATCCAACCTTAGGCATTTACTAACTGTATGACCCTGAACAGATTTAACTCTGTCTACCTCTGTCTGTAAAATAGGGATAATAATAGTATCTGCCTCCAAGGGTTTTCATGAGGATAAAGTGAGTTAATGCTTATGCAGTATTTTACAGACCTTAGGCATTGTATAAATGCTAGCTATTATTAGATATTCATTTTTAATTCTTCTCTCCATTGTCCCCTATGTGATGTTCATTTTCAGTTTATCAGAAGATGTCATATTTCAAGACTTATAGTCATAAAACAATGGTAGAATGTTAGTATTAAAAAAGATAATCCTTTGTTTCCTCAGGAAGTTTGAGATCATTAAAGGAACCTTGCAATTTCCTGTAGGCAATGTAGTCTACTGTTTAATTCTTGGCCCAACTCATTTTCCATTTGAACTATTTGTCCAGATATCCCTACTGCTGGATAAGCCCAACCATCTGCACATCATATTTTAAGTGATATTCTTCATCCACTTGGTCTTTCTTGGGTAAATAGTCAAGTCAATCTCTTAAGTTATTACAGATATCTTCAAAGAAACTCTGCAAGATTCCAGGGCTTGGCAACACCAGTATAACCATAAACAGCTTTAGAGCTGGGGGAAAAAATGACAAGAGCATTTGGAGGACCTTCCCACTACTCAATCAGTCAGTCAATAAACATTTTTTAAATGCCTACTAGGGGCAACTAGGTGGTACCATGGATAGCACAGGTCCTAGAGCCAAAAAAGACTGAGTTCAGTGCCCAAAAGGCTATAAAACTGTGCATACCCTTTGACCTAGCAATACCTCTTCTAGGGCTGTATCCCAAAGAGATCATATAAATGGGAAAAGAACCCACATGTACCCATATTTATAGCAGCTCTTTTTGTGGTGGCCAAGAATTAGAAAGTGAGGGGATGCCCATCAATTGGGGAATGACTGAATAAACTGTTGTATATGAATGTAATGCAATACTATTGTGCTATAAGAAATGATGAACTTCAGAAAAACCTGGAAAGACTTATATGAACTGATGCTGAGTGAAGTGAGCAGGACCAGGAAAATCTTATACACAGTAACAGCCACATTGTACAATGACTCACTTTGATAGATTTGCCTCTTCTCAGCATGGCAAGGATTTAAGACAACACCAAAAGACTCACAAAGCTCTCCACATCCAGAGAAAACTATGGAATCTGGAAATTGATGCACACTATTTGCTCTCTTTTTTGTTGTTGTTATTATTTAGTTTTGTTTTGTTTCTTCTTTCTTGTGGTTTCTCTCATTGATCCTAATTCTTCTTTACAACATGACTAATGTGAAAAATATGTTTAATATGAATGTATATGTAAAGCCAGTATCAGATTGCATGCTGTCTTGGGAAGGGGGAGAAAATTTAAAACTCAAAAGTTTATAAAAATGAATGTGGAAAACTAAAAATAAATGAATTAATTTTTAAAAAAGGAAGACTGAGTTCCACTCTAGCCTTAGATACTTACTACCTGCATGTCCCTGGGCAAGTCACTTAACCCTGTTTGTCTCAGTTTCCTCATTTGTAAAATGAGCTAGAGCAGGAAGAGGCAAACCACTTCAGTATATCTGCCAAAAAAACCCCAAATGAGAGTGTGAAGAGTCAAGACAACACCAAACCTACTATGCGCCAGACACTGTGCTAAAGCACTGGGGATGCAAAATATCATCCCTGCCCTCAAAGAGTTTAAAATCTAATGGAAGAAGACAATACAAAAAGAGAAGCTGAAAAGGGGAAAGGGAGGGTACATGATGAAGTCCTGTAGTCAGATGGGAAATGATGAATTGGCTTTAGCCTTTCCCATCAGAGGGAGGGAAAGGCCCCAAAAGCAAAGGATTCTGAGGATATATAAGCTTCAAGGTCAATGTGATCTTGAAGGAAGATGTTCTAGAGACTATGATGAAATCTAGGAGAGCAACCAGGTAATGAGATGAATGCTTTGGGTTCCCTCCTTAAATGGAGGATCTGGTAAAGCTCTTCAATATCACCTCTCCAATCAGAGAGAGAGGGACCCCAGGAGTAGGGGACACACTATCCACTCAGACCAATTTTGAAAGTTTTGGTGGTGGAAGCCAGATTGCAAAGGTTGTAAAGAAATGAAGGCAGCAGGTATGGAACTCTTTCATGAAAATGTGCTTTTTGGCAACTTTTCTTTTCATATCATTTACGCTTCCAAATACATCTCTTCTCCCAAAGAACAATCCCTTACAACAAAGAACAAACGAAGAAAAGGAGAAAATGATTCAGCAAAATTCATCAACAGATCCAAAGCCAGATTATATCTATAATGTCCCAAACCCATCCTCCACCCTCATAGCTCTTCTTTGGGGCCAGGCTATATCGTTATGTTTTGCAGAAATTGGTTTAAATTGCTTTGTTCTTACTCCTTTCATTTACATTTTCATAGTCAGGGCTGGACCTCTTGTTCTAGAAGTTTGGCAGTTAAAAGAGAAATAGGATACTAGTTGGAGGGGGCAAGCAGGGTTAAATGACATCTTTTTCAAAATAGAAGAGATCTGTTCATGTTTGAAGGTGGAAGAAAATGATCCATTGAAGAGTGATAAATAAAAGATGCTGGAGACAGGGTATAATGACAAGAGGGTATAAGATTGAGAGCACAGGTGGAGGGATTAGCTTTGGAAAAGAAAAGAAATACCTTTTCCTCTGTGATAGATGAAAAGAAAAAAAGATGTGTGATGACAGAGATACTTTGAGATGAAACAACGGAGGCTAAAGGTGAGAGAGTATCTCTTCTAATGGACCCAATTTCAGTAAAGTAGGCAATGAGGAGAAAGAGTGGGGGCAAAGGGAAGGTGGGGTTTAGAAGGATTGGAACAGTCCTTTTGGGTAGTATGCTAGAGGAAGGACCCAAGAATTGATGGACTGCTGAGTAGGGAGGACTCAAAATCATTAAGAAGCTGTAAATTTGTATTCTGGAAGAGATATTGCTTCTTGAGAAAAAAATGCTTGTGTCTCCTACTTAGGACATGATTGACAAAGTCCGAAACAACTAGTTGCTTTCAGCAGACATGGTTAATCAATCAATGAACATTTATTAAGTTCCTAGACTTCGGAACCAGACACGGAAGATAAAGATAGTCCCACTAGGAGCCCTCCAGGAATTTACAATTTTAACCAGGAGTTCATAATCTAATCTAGTTAAATTCATCTAATCTGGTTAATGCGGTTAAACAACCAGCCAATTTAGTTAACCTCAGTGGAATTTGTTGCTTCATCTAAACATCCAAGACAATGGAATTCACTTAAGAATTGCGATTGGTCCTCTACTGTCTACAGGATAAAATGCACAATTCTCTATTTGGCTGTTCACAGACAGGCACCAAATTTTGTCTTTGTATCCCTAGGGCTTAGCATAGTGTCTGGCACATAGTAGGTATTTAATAAATGCTAATTGACTGACTGATAAACTGATGGAGAGGTCTTTCAAATGCTCTTGACATTTTTCTCAACTCCAAGACTGGAGTTATGCTGAATGTAAAAAGCCCTGAAATATTCCAGATTTTCTTGAAAGATATCTATAACAACTTGAGTTTGACCTTACTATCTTACTATCTATCCAAAGTTCCTTCCAATATGTCATGGGCAGCTAAATGATACAATGAACATTGTGCCACGTCTGGAGTCAGAAACTCATCTTCCTGAGTTCAAATCTGGACTCAGATGCTTAACAGCTATGTGACCCTGGGAAAGTTTGTCTTCATCAGTAAAACAAACTGGAGAAGGCAATGGCAGGATCTTTGTCAAGAAAATCTCAAATAGGATTATAAAGAGATGGACACAACTGAAAAACAACTGAGGAGCAAAAAAAAAAAAAGTGCATTAGGGATACCAAAAATGATCAACAGCTCTGGCTTTCAAGGATCTTACTTCCTACCTGAGGGAAATAAGAAAAGAAAAGAAAAAATATATATAAAATAATTTGGGGGATGGAGAAGTAGAATACCAACAGGTGGGGGAGGGGCATCAGCAAAAGACTTTCATTGATGGAGCAAACTAGGGATTCCAAGAGCCAAGAGGAAGATCCCATCATGCACAAAGAACATCTTGTTCTCTATGCTAAAGGCCACAGAGGTGGGAGATGAAATAGCATGTGCAGGGAATAGAAAATTGACCAGTTTGGCTGGAAAGTTGAGTGCATAATGGGAAAATTATGAAAACATTCTGGAAGGTTAGTTTGGTTCAAGATTGTGAATGGTCAAATAGAGAAGTTTGCATTTTATACTACAGACAGTAGGGAAGCAATCACAGTGGATAAGCAGAGAAGTGACACAACTGACCAGTAACCATTTATAATGCCCCTACTATGTGCCAAGTAGTATATAGGTCTTAGAGATATAAACACAAAAAATAAAATCATCTCTGCTTTCATGGAACTTCCATTCTAATGGGACAAAGACAGCTATAGGTGTAAGTGGGGGGAGAGGGAGATTTTCTCTCCCACCTCCAACTCTGCTGATATAGTCCTAGGATTTAGTCACAGAGGATAAGGTTTTAATGTGGTAACAAAGAGTCTTTATGAGGTAAGAACAGGTCTCTTAGATGAACCAGAAGGGAATAATGAAAACTGCTGGGAGAACAAATTAGTCACATCCCTGGGGGATTTAAATCACTAAGTCCTGGAGAGCTCCAGCCACTTCTGGAAATCTTTCCGGAAGAGATCTTTGTGGGAGAGGAGATGAGGATTTCAACCTCCTCCCCTGCTGTTGGGCATGGGGTCTAGCAGTGACTTGCCCACATCTATCCATGTGAAAGTTTGTCAGTTTGGGAGGGTTCAAGGAACAATTAAGGGAGCAGAAACACAGACATAGATAGAGAGAAACAAATGTTTAAGGAAGCAACTTTGAAGCATAGATCCTTTGGCAACCGAGAAGAACGAAGAGGAGCTAATTCTGGGAACCCAGCTAAGTGACTTACTCAGCAGAGAGCGTTTATACCCAAGGGAAACTGCAGAAACACCCTTTAAGAAGAGGAGGGACACTTTAGGCCTTGCGGTAACAGAAATTGTGAGTTGTCTTTTCCATGTATCCCCTAAAAGTATGCCTTATTACCATCATACTCTAAGTTTGAGCTCACTCTTCCCTTGGACAATTGTGTATTTGCTAAAGAATATGCCCCAGATTTATAGGGGTGATGTTTTATAGCTACTGTTCGAAGAGCTAATTGACAAAGCCATATTATAAAAAAAGGCAGGGAAGTTAGCACCTTCTTCAATGCTCCTAACTTCTCAGTATTGCCCTCCCAGCCTGTTCCTGGCCCTTGAAGTTCCAAACCATGCCGTGTCATCTTACAACTTCTGGTGTTTCCTCACCCTGGCACATCCAACTGCCTTTGCAGCCTTTTCAGACTGGAACATCCTCTTGTAATCACCATGCCATTTTCCTTCCAGGGCCATGGAATACCACAGGCAGAAGTTTTTTCTGGTTAGAACTGCAACATGGCAGTAGTCTGTGCTACAGCAATGTTCAGAGAGAAAATTGAGGAGCAGAAGGAAACTGGAGCAATGCATGTATGTATGTATGGCACTATAATAGTCCTGAGAAAAAGGAGGCTAGAGTCTAGCTGTAGGTGGTTTTGTCATCATAAAAGTCACTGGGGTTAAAGACAGAGACCAATGGAACATGAATTACCCAGCCCTAGGAGACAGATGAGATGATCCAGGAGAAACTGATATCAAAGTATAAGGGAATCTGAAATTAAGTGATAGGAATATAAAGGGGAAAAGACTGAAATTACCAAAGATCTCAGAAGAAAGAAAACTCAATGAAGTTTCAATGAAAGACATTAAGCAGAAGCAGAAAAAACAATAGAAATGATATTAGTAACAGAAAGAGAATATGGTCTCTGAATCAGTGAAATGAATTCAGATATCTATGAATAAATACTGAAGGCAAAAGAAAATGAATCAATGCCTGCTGAGTGATAGGACCCTGAGAATTCCCAAGAGAGCAAAAACCATAGCAGGATATTCCTGAATAATTTAAATGAGGGGAAAAAAAGAGTTGTAAAGCAGAATTCATGCCTGTGCAGCAGAAATAATGGACAGAAGAGGTAAACTTAAACACACCAAAGAAACAAAAGAGGGAACAACTGATTGGGAGTGCAAAGGCCAACCTATAAGAGACTAAAAAAAGAAATAATACTGAGAGAGAAAAAAACATGATCGTCATGCCAAAACATATTGATCTTGAAGATAAGATATGTAGAGTCAATTTAAGAATTGTAGGTCTCCCAGAAGAATATTCGAGTGAAAAAAAAAAAAACGTTTAATACCATAATACAAGAAGAAAACTGCTTAGAGCTTCTGAACAAAGAGAATAAAGTGTCAATCAAAAGAATCTGCAGATTACCTACAGGAAGAAACAACAAACATACTGCAAATTTCACAGTGGATAGAGCACTGAATCTGGAGCCCAAAGGACCGAATTTGAGACACTTGCTAGCTGTGTGAACTTGGGCAAGTCACTTAACCCTGATTGCCTCCACAACAAACACGTACTGCAAGTTTCAAGACATAGTTGTAAAATTTAATAATTCCACTGACAACAAATTCTGCCAGCAACCAGGGGAAATATCTTTAAATATAAAGAAAAGGAAATTCAAATAATACTATGCTGCACCTACCAGAAATTGAATGATGGAATGGAATAACGTGTTCCAAAAAACAAAGGAACTTAAGATGCAATCCATCATGATTTACCCTGCAAATCTCTGCCTAACCATTACTGAAAAAAGATGGATGTTCAGTAAAAAAGAGGCATTTAAAGTATTCTTATGAAGAAAACCAGACCTGAACAAATTTTTTCCTATTTACTCAAGCATCTCAGACAATATAAATACAAGAAAGGTAAGCAAATACAGCAACCAAGGAGAGATAGAGAATAAAATAAACTACTCTAGAAAAAGTAAAGAAAAAAACTCAAAAGAAAAAGACAACTTTAGGGTTAAGTACAACAACAATGTAACTGAGAGATTTCTTTCTAAAAGTACGCAAGGAGATAAAGGCAAAAGTAGAAGTCAAAAAGAAAAAGTGGTAGTAAAAAAAAGTTAGAAGCATCATGGGCTAAACCTCACAGCACCTGGTCTATAGGCAAATCGGTGTTTTTTTGTTGTTGTATATTTATTTTGTGGGACCAAATTAAAGAAAGGGAGAGAGGACAAAAGGGGAATAAAGAGGAGGACAAGGGAAGGGATATATGATGTGTCCTGATCGAGTCAAAGATTAACAATGAAGGGAAAATAATTCCTGTAATCTCTCAGAGAGACAAGATCTTACAATAGAATAGATGTGGAGGCAAAGGAAGGTATTAAAATAGAAGAGAGAAATCTCATTTCAACTACAGGAGGGTGATCCCATTGAAGAACACTCCTTTCGAAGAAGAGAAATATTCTACGAGAGATGGAAATAATTTTATAATAGGTGTAATCTGTATGGATCTGGTGCTTAGAAAGACTACTCATCCTGCCCCAGGAGAAGGGAAATAGAGATTTAAAAAATGGGACTGCTTAAGAATTTATATGTTTCTTAGCACTATATGAAACTTTTACAAAAATTGGCTGTTTTAGGGCACAGAGATTTAAAAAATGGAAAATATCCTTTAAAGATTATGACAATAAAAATTGTAATCAGCTGAAGAAATATAATCCAAAGCTACAGCCCCAAGTGGAGACTTAGCAATCAAATCCTAAATAACGTAGGTGAAAGAACAAATGACAGAAACAGTTGACCTAGCAGCTAGGTTGAATAGTCTGGATCCCAAAGTACCTGAGTTCGAGACACTAGCCAGCTGTATGACCCTGGGCAAGTCACTTAATCCTGATTGCCTCCACAAATAAAGTACATGTTGATGTCTGGGCAGCATTTTAAATGAAGTGAGGGATCCTATGAGGAGAAAATAAGAAGAGAGAGCATTTCAGGCATGGGTTACCAGTGTAAAACTTTGTAAGCTTGAGTGCCATGTATGAGAAACAGAAAGGCCAGTTGAGCTGGACTGCAGAATATGAAAAGGAGATTGACATACAAAAAGGAGCAGCAAATTTGCAGTTAACATAAGTTATTGAAGAGGGAAGACGCTGGAATCCAGATGACCAATAAGCAAGTAATTACAGCCCAAAAGCATGTATAAAACACACCCCTTTTGT
This sequence comes from Bettongia penicillata ogilbyi, assembly GCA_023548195.1. NCBI lineage: Eukaryota > Metazoa > Chordata > Mammalia > Diprotodontia > Potoroidae > Bettongia > Bettongia penicillata. The sequence continues at coordinate 9,444,706 of JAJHZJ010000162.1, read as the reverse complement.
CTAAATGCCCTAAGTCATGAATCATACCATACGGTTCATTCCTCACCCTTTTCCTTTTGTTGTGAGTTGTTTCCAGGGAAACAAGTAAGAAATATACCTTCATGTTCTGTTTGTTTCTGCTGTGGCTGAAGCACTATAATATAGTAGAAGCTTGAGAAAAGAGACACAAAGAGTTTGAGAGAGAGAAATGTAGAAAGAAACACAAAGACCAAAGAAAGGAAAAAAAAATCCAGAGGAGGAAAAAAATAGAGTAAGTCAATGTAGTATAACAGAAAGATCATTGGTTCTGGAGTCAAAGGATCTAGTTTCAAATCCTGACTCTGCCACTATTTACCTGGGCAAGGTTGGATGAGTCATTGTGCTTTATTTCTAAAATGAAGTGGTTGGACTAAATGACCCTTTTAGCCATCTCTGAGTCAGTGATCCTATGTTTGTTCACAGCCTTGAAGAGACTTCAAGGACTTGTTCCTGAAGATAACCCAGTTTGCAACAATGGTACTGGGAAATGGACATATCAGATATAGCACCTGAAATGAGTTTGGTGGTACTGGAGAAGGTGGGGTGAGAGCTGAGCTTTTCTTCTTGTTTATGATGTAGCCTGAGAACTGTTTTCTACAGGCCTTTCTTGATATTCCATTCTACCAGTCCCTGTTTGCCAAAATGACCTTGTATTCTTGTATTTATTTTTTATACATATAAAATATATGTATGTATATACACTTATATACATATTAATATATGTGGATGTATATACACATATTTATATATATACACATATATAACTACATAAATATATACACGTACATATATACATATACATACACACATATATGTATATGTTGAATTAGATGACCGACTTGGAAATTCTGTGATTTTTTGAAGAAAGCATTGGTATGATTGGCACAACCACCCTTGAAAACAAGCCAAATGTGCCGGGCTTCTTTAATGTGACTCTGCACTATCCGAACTAACTGATATTCAGAAATAAGCTAATCATGTATGGTCTATCCTAGTACCTTGGCTTCCTCTCCTCCTCTCTGCTGCCTGACATTTGGTCTCCAGTGTTTGTTTGTTCCTTCACCAAAGTGTAGGCAGGAAACAAAGTGAGTTAATCTGAATTTCACCAAATGTATTAAATGCACTCTGTGTAAAAATCACTATCTTTGGTTCTAGTAAAAATGCAGGAATCAATAAGACACAGTCTCTGTTCTTATGGATTATAACTTAATATGAGAGAATCAGTATGATACAATTTAAACTTATTTTTGTGTAATATAGTTATCTCTTCAACATCACCGGGATTAGGGGTATGATATTCCCCCCACCCCCCACTCCCTTGATCTGGAAAATCTGAGTAAAAATCTTTGGCTCTCCCTTTGTACCAGAGAAGAAGTCTGAATTATTATGGTCTTAAAAGATAAAATATGTTGATATTATACAATGCATATGTTTTATGCACTTCAGAATTTCTAAACTATTTCCCTGTCATCTGCTGGCCATGGCATGTCATCTACAGCTTCTGCAAAACTTCCCCAAAGTTCCCATTTAATTTCTTTCTTATGCAGACCCTTGATGGGAAAAGTCAAGGTAGAAGGAATAACTGTATAATGTAAAAAAAAATTACATGTGCTAGAAAAGAGATAAACAATAAAGCTATTACCTAATTAAGATCTAGTTTAAAATCAAAGGGATGTAGAAGAGTTAAGTGGAAGATAAGGTTGAAAACACTTTAGTGCTTTGATAATCCATAGTTTCTTTGGAATGAGTGTTCTGCATTAACACTGGTAACAACCTCTTTACATCTTAGTGTAGCACAGGCATCCTCAACCATTTTTGCATTGTGAATTCTGTTGCAGAATAATGTTTTGAGGTAATTGAATAAAATGCCAAATTTTAGTTAGAGGATAGATGTCATTTTTTCCTTATCCAACTTCATAGACCTCCTGAAATTTGTCCATAGAGCCCAGGTTAAGAATCCTTAGTATCAGTCAGTCAACTAGCCTTGATTAAGTGCCTACTATATGTGACATACTTTTTTTAAGTGCTGGGAATATAAAGAAAGGTAAAAGTCCCTGATCTTAGGGAACCTGCCATCTAATGGGGGAGGTAGTATGTGAACAACTGTGTACAAAGAACAAGATAGATACAGAATAAATTGGGCATAGTCTTAGAAGGCACTGAAATTAAGGAAGACTGGGAAAGTTCCTTGCAGAACTTTAGTTAAGTCTTGAAGGAAGCCCAGAAGTTGGAGACAAGGAGGGAGAATTTTCTATTTTTGTGAGTTTAGTGTTTAAAAAGATTCAATACTTTTGAATGTGTTGAACCTACTGATAATTAACCTCTCCACATTCTTGGAGGGGGTATAGAGGGTGCTGGATTTAGAGTCCAAGGACCTGGATCAATGGGATGCTGCCTTTGCTACTGGCTACGGATATCACTTAGGTAAGTCACTTCTCCACCTCGGCAAGTAACTTTTGTCATCTGTAAAATGAGCAAGTAGGTCTAAATAACCTTCAAGGTTCTTTTTAGCTCTAAAATGATGATTATATAACAGACATCCAGTATATAACAGACTTATGCTCAACCAAATCCAATTTGGTTGGATTTGCCAAAACTCATGATTTGTCAATATACCTTCTAGAATTCAGGATTTGTTATTGTTCAGTTGTTTTTGGTCATGTGTGACTCTTTGAAATCCCATTTGGGGTTTTCCTGGCAAAGATACTGGAGTGATTTGCTCTTTCCAAACCAGGACTGCCACCATCTAAAAAAGATCCAATCAATTATTATTATAAACATCTCAATGGTGCTGATTGATTGATATTCAAGAAAAATAGGTTTCATAGGGTTTATGGAATCTCACAGGATTCAAGATTAAATAGGAAAATATATGGCAGGAGAGAAATTCACACTTGCTTGAGAGGAAGCTACTTCAGATCAGGATTGCTTTTCTCATTAAAAAAGGACCCTTGGCAGAGCCAAGATGGTGGAGTAGAAAGACTGTCCTACTGTAGCTCTCCCCCCAAAACCTAAAAAATACCTGTTAAAAATGACTCTAAACAAATTCTAGAGCAGCAGGAGCCACAAAACAACAGAGTAAAAGAGATTTCCAGCCCAAGACAGCCTGGAAGGCTGACAGGAAGGGTCTATCACATCGGATCCAGAGCAGAGCACAAACCATGGAGCGCAGCCCAGCCTTGGTCCCGCTGCGCCAGCAGGGGTAGGACTGAAGAAGGTTTGGGACATGGAATCTGGGGCAACAGCTGCAGTTCCCAGATTCCTCAACCCACAAACTCCAAAGACAGCTTCAAAAGTCAGTAAGAAAGCTCTTTTATCTGAGTGAGAAGTGAATGCAGTCTGGCCCTGACCTCAGGGCAGCAGAGGTGGTCGCTGAGACAGCAGCATCCATTTTAGGAGCCTTCAGCCTAAAGCCTCTGGGGGAACCAAGCAGTTTATTTGGATCTCAGTCCTGAGTAGTGGCCCTGGGGTGAGGAGGAGCACTGGCTGGTGGAGCTGAAGGGAGGTGTGTACAGGAAATTCTACTCCCAAATCCGGGCAGAAAAGCTTGTGGTTGCTCCCAGACCAGAGTGCAGGACAGAAAAGGAGTAAACTCCTCTCCCTTGATTGTACCATGTTGGAGGAACTGAGAACATACAGGTTCCTAGAGTATACCCTCCAATTCACGAAGGACTCAAAAGTCAAGTAACAGGCTGGGAAAATGCCCCCAAAAAGAAAAAATATATAAGATTATAGAAGGTTATTTTCATGGTGAACAGGTAATTTCTTCCATTCTTTCAGATGAGAAAGAGCAAAGGATACCGTCAAAGTCAAGGCTTCTGCCTCCAAAGCCTCCAAAATAAATATGCAGTGGTCTCAGGCCATGAAAGAGCTCAAAAAAGATCTTGAAAATCAAGTCAGAGAGGTAGAGGAAAAATTGGGAAGAGAAATAAGAACAATGCAAGAAAATAATGAAAAGTGAGTCAACAGTTTGCTAAAGGAGATACCAAAAATGCTGAAGAAAATAACACCTTTAAAAATAGACTAACCCAAATGGCAAAAGAAGTTGAAAAAGCCAATGAGGAGAACAATGCTTTCAAAAGCAGGATTAGCCAAATGGAAAAGGAGATTCAAAAGCTCACTGAAGAAAATAGTTCTTTAAACATTAGAATGGAGCAGATAGAAGCTAATGACTTTATGAGAAATCAAGAAATTACAAAACAGAACCAAAAGAATGAAAAAATTGAAGACAATGTGAAATATCCCATTGGAAAAAGAATGACCTCAAAAATAGATCCAGGAGAGACAATTTAAAAATTATGGGACTACCTGAAAGCCATGATCAAAAAAAGAGCCTAGACCTCATCTTTCATGAAATCATCAAGGAAAACTGCCCTGTTATTCTAGAACCAGAGGGTAAAATAAATATTGAAAGAATCCACCAATCACTTCCTAAAAGAGATTCCAGAAGAAAAACTCCTAGGAACATTGTAGCAAAATTCCAGAGTTCTCAGGTCAAGGAGAAACTATTGCAAGCAGCCAGAAAGAAACAATTTGAGTATTGTGGAAATACAACAAGGATAACACAAGATCTAGTAGCTTTTACATTAAGGAATTGAAGGGCTTTGAATATGACATTCTAGAAATCAAAGGAATTAAGATTAAAACCAAGAATCACCTACCTAGCAAAACTGAGTATAATACTTCAGGGGGGAAAATAGTCATTCAATGAAACAGAAGACTTTCAAGCATTTTTGATGAAAAGACCAGAACTGAATAGAAAATTTGACTTTCAAACACAAGAATCAAGAGAAGCATGAAAAGGTAAACAGGAAAGAGAAATCATAAGGGACTCACTAAAGTTGAACTGTTTACATTCCTATATGGAAAGATAATTGTAACTCTTGAGACTTTTCTTAGTGTCTGGGTAGTTGGAGGGATTATATACACATGGACAGAAGGTACATGGTGAGTTGAATAAGAAGGGATGATATCTAAAAAAATGAAATTAAGAGGTGAGAGAGGAATATGTTGGGAAGAAAAAGGGAGAAATAGAATGGGGAAAATTATCTCTCAAAAAAGAGGCAAGAAAAAGCTTTTCCAATGGAGAGGAAAAGGGGGAAGGTGAGAGGAGAAAAGTGAAGTTTACTCACATCACATGTGGCTTAAAGAGGGAATAAAATGCACACTCAATTTGGTTTGAAAATCTATCTTACACTTTAGGAAAGTAAGGAAGAAAGGGATAAGTGAGGTGTAGGGGAGATGATAGAAGGGAGGGCAAATGTAAGGAGGGAGTAATTAGAAGTAAACACTTTTGGGGAGGGACAAGGTCAAAAAGAGAGAATAGAATAAATGCAGGGTAGGTTAGGATGGAGAGAAACATAGTTAGTCTTTCATAACATGATTCTTAGGGAAGTCTTTTGCATTAATACACATATATAGCCTATATTGAATTGCTTGCCTTCTCAGTGGGGATGGGTGGGGAGGGAGAAAGAGAGAGAAGTTGGAACTCAAAGTTTTAGGAATGAATGTTTAGCATTGTTTTTGCATGCGACATGAGAAATAAGAAATACAAGGTAATGGGGTATAGAAATCTATCTTGCCCTACAAAAAAAAGAGAGAAGATGAGGATAAGGGAAAGAAGGGGTATGATAGAAGGAGGGGTAGACTGGGGGAAGGGGGCAATCAGAATGCACAGTGTCTGAGAGTGGGGGGAGGGGAGAGATGGAGAGAAAATTTGCAACTCAAAATCTAGTGAAAATGAATGTGGAAAACTAAAATTAAATAAATTTTTTAAAAAGGACCCTTATTTGAGCTTGATGTCAAAAAGGTCAATTCCATGTTAACACTTTAGAAAATGACATTGCCTGTGAAAAGTTAATAGAAAACTCTCTTCTTTTTTTATAGATAAGTTCATCCTATTTATATTCATGATTACATTAATTATATTTTCCCTTCTATCATATCCTCAAATAATTTTTTCCTTACCTCACCTCTGACTTTTTATAAAAATAAAGGGGGGAAAGAAAAGAATGGGATGAATGGAACACTAGTTATCTCTAATCAAAGTAGTCTGATTCCATTCCTCTGTGCATGCGTTCTAATTCAGCAGAATGGCAATGAATTAAATCTCCTAAATGAGAGGCATATTTTCAGACTTGTCCGTGTATGAGTTTATTTGCTTCACCATAATTTTTTGTTGTAATCGAGGGCTGGAAGTGGTGGTGGTGGTGATTTTTTTTTTAGAGTTAATGAAAAAGAAATGATAGCATTAGCTAGAAAAAAAGTGCTACAACTCTTGGATTTGTGTCAAGATCTTAGGTTGGAGATAATAAAATGCAAAGACATACCAATAATCATTGCCTAGGGTCAGCAGGTTTCTACATTAAAGTCACCATTAGCTTTCCACATAAGAGGAAAAAGTAATGTATCTCAGCTTTTCTGAGTTAGCTTCATGAGCTTGGATTGGAAATGTCACCTTCCTGACTAACACTAGAGCCTCAGTTTCCATTCATCTCTCTACATTCTTCCTGTTTCATTATACCAAAAATGTTTTCAAATGTTCCTGGTAAAATGGAATGGATGGCAGCTACCCAAACAATTGAATGTCACTATCCTACTCCCAAAGCAGGAGCTGAGAGAGTAGAAAAATGGATTCTTTCAAACATAGATCCATCCCCCCAGGGAGTAGAAACCTAATTTGGGGGAGGGGATAGTATACTGGTTTCTACTTACATATCCCAGGGTGCAAGATGCTATCTTGATGAGGGACAGACAAGGTTGAAAAAGGGAACGTACTGAGCAATGCGGAACAGCTGAGAGCTACAAAGGGAAGGCTGTACTTCTGTATAAATAGAAATCTAGCTGCTACCCTGATGAAATCAGACCAGATGTTTCTCTGATGTCTCTGTTTGGTCCTTTGGTCTAAAAAAAAAAAGTAAAATTTTGCTAAAATTAAACTGTAGGACCAAGTATGAAGCACAAATACTTTAACCCTCTTAATATGCAGAGAACTGAAGTTATTTTGTTGGAGAAATATGTAACAACTAAGAAAATGTCTTCTGAAATAGCAGATATCATAGTCAGCACAAATATGCCAACCTCTGGGCAATTTCCCATAGATGTGAGATATTGGGTTACACTGTGAACATCTAAGATCTTTCCAGCACATATCATCAGCACCCAGTCCCTACTTGGTATACTTTTGTTTTCTCACTCCCAAACTGTGTGGGACCCAGTTGTAGACCACACAAGATCCCCAGTGTAACACAGATGGTAAACTGGTCCCTGGCTGTCTATTTTCTAAAAGACACAGAAATAAGGGACACACACACAGAAAAAAACTAGGAAGACAATCGGGGAAATCCCAGACCACCACAGTTGTGCCACCAGAAACTTCTGAGAACCTTATTTTCAGTTCTTCTTTCCATCCTCTTACAATCTACAGGAAAACCTCACAAAGACCTAGTTGACCTCTCCAAGAACAGAGAGCTGGCTGAAATATTAATTGAGTCCATTAGAGTTTAGATGTACATTTCTGGAGCACAGAGCCAGCTGGGCCCCTGTGTCTCTTCTCTTTAGCAGCAGCTAAATCAGATACTTTTCTTGATTCTTACTTTAAAATTTTCCACTTCTCTTAAAATTACTCCCCAACATCCACCCTTCTCACCTTTCTCCCTTTTCTCCTGGGGAAGGAGATTGTTTTTCTTGGTGTTTCTCAGAATGAAAGCTTCTCCAAAAGGCATTTCCAAATCAAAGAAACTAACAAATGCTAAGACATGTAATCCTCCAACCAGTTCTGTGTTGGGCTGTCAGAACCATACATGAGTAATATAAGTGACCTTTTTGCTGCTTATAATCCAGAATCTCCCTCATCTCATACTGGCCATGTTAGCTATTATTCTGGTAATTCTGTAGAATGTACAGATTTGAGTTAGGGAAATATGAAATACCAGAAATTTCTAGGTCTTGTGTAGCCCTAATGTGTGTGTTATGGGATATAAGTACTGGGTGATGCTAAATGACCCTAAGTAAAATGTATCAAAGACCAAGGAAGGCCAGGACATTGGCATGTTGTCTAACTGGTTCTGGTCACTTATATTCGGTAAGGGGCCTTCTATTCTCTGTTTTTTAAAAAAAATGCTTCTATTGATATTTTTTGTTTCTCACATCATCATATTATGCCATATATTCCTTCCCTCTCCCTCTCCCAGAGAGCCATCTCATATGACAAATAGTATTTTTAGAGAAGAAAAAAAAGTCAGCACAACTGGTCAATATATTGAAAAAGTCTGGAAACGTGCAATGTGTAACACTTATGGATCTCCCATCTTCACAATGGGGTAGGCTGGGGTATCTCTTCATGCTTCTACTCTCTATTAACTTCTTTAGCTGTATTTCCAGACCTGTGTCAAGGTCTGTTGGGTGCTGCAAAATACTGATTCTGTACAGAGAGAGCAGACAATTTTTTGTCCCTGGAATATCTCTGAAGTAGACCTAGTGGGTATAGCCATATGTAACCTACAAGTGGGATTGTCCAAAAGTGGTATGTGTAAGATTATTGTGAACAGATTCCAGAATAGACAAGTAATGTGTACCTGCCGCGTCCTGCTGCAAATATATACTGTAGCAGGGCAGAAACCCCTTTATTCCTTGATTGACCCTTATAACTGGTCACTGGTCAGGGGGTGGTACATAAGTGCAAAAAATAGCAATTGAATTCTTATTTTCTGGAGATCCCCCAGGAATTTCATTGTAAACTGCAGCCCCCTGAGACTATTTACACTGGAAATCCATTCAAATTGACTATGTTTTTTTAGGAACTATCAGGCTATCAATGATTCTGAAGTTTACAAATATTTTACGAATATAGATATATCATTTTATTCTCACAACAACCCTGGAAGAGTGATGAGATTGCTATCTAATTTTTATATATGAATGAACTTAGGCATATAGAGCATAAATAACTTGCCCACAGTTCATAGTTAATAAATGTTTGAGGAAAACTATGAACTCAGGACTTCCTGATTCCAGGTCCAGCACTCTATCCGATGTGTTACCTAGCACTCCCTCTTTACCTCTATCTCTTAGAATTACTACATATTCCAATATAACCTAAATATTGCTTGAAGCCAGGGTATATGGAGTGTTCAATTAGGACTAGCCCCTATGGTGTGAAGGTTTGCCAAGCCCTTTTCATAACTGTTTATCCACCTTTGGTATCCACCTTCACCCAACTCTCACCTGTGACTCCAAGAAACTGTAACATGCACAACAGCCACACACCAGTAAACCACCTTTCTAGGTTGAGGGTAATTGGCAAGCCTCAAACTAGTTGATGAGTTGGGGGCGATATCTACCTTGTCAAGTCCCAAAATCAAAACCATGAGTTGAGGAATAAAGCATCTTTAATGGAGATATTACGGCAGCAAACCTGCCACCCTGAGAGATGTCCAGTGGATTTTCCCAAAGAGACCCATGAAAAGTTTTTATAATTTTAGGAGGTGAGGGAGAGGAGTATGAGGAAGTAAGACCTGGTCATGAGACCTCAGGGGCCCTTGGCAGTCCGGGCAAGGAAAGGAACTTTATTCTAGCTGTTTTGTCATGCCATGAATCCTAGTAGAAAGGGGCAAGGACACTAGAAGTTGAGATCAGCTTGAGCTAATCCCCACAAAGCAACATCCCTGGGTGGGAGGACCTAGGGTGTGGTTGAATTCAACTAATCTCTTTATCTTAAGGGTAGGAATATAAGGACATTAATGGAATTTTGACATTGTCATGATAACTAGGAATCTATCTTAAAATTGCTATTAATAATTTTCTGTCATTATATTAACAATAAACAATTGTGTCAGTCCCAAGCACATGAAGACTTCCCCTGGCTACATGAGAGCAATTTGTTCCAACAGTCATGAAGGCAGCTGAAACAGGTGCTACAGAGTACTTAGATCTTGGTTAGGCATGGAAAGCACCAAGGTCATCCACTCTATCTCAGGCTATCGCCAATTGTCTTACTTTTGTCTTGTCAGAAGACTTCAATGACCCTGGAAGAGAGAGAGAGATACTCTGCCTTAAATCCAATTCATGTGCAAATCATGGCATCACCCCATGATGTCACTAGTCGTTTCTGAAGATGAAGAATGGACAACATCGCTATGGAGCCACAGCATTTATTTAGAGCACCCTCTGAATACATTCTTAAGTCCACATGCTTTGACATTTGACTTATGAGTGTGAAAAGTTGTGTAATTCAGGGATGGATGCCAGTCAGTCAAAAGAAGAAGCATAGGACAGTGTGGAAAAAGCACTGGTCCTGTGGTCAGAAGAGTTGGTTTCAATTCTGCCTCTAACCTTGGTCGTCACTTACCCTCATTTAGCCTCAGTTTCCTCATGTGTAAAATGAGTTGAACTAGTCACTGAAGACTCTCCAGCTCTATGACCCCAAATCCATTCTCAATTGAGTTCAATAAGCATTTATTAAGTACCTATTATGTGTGTCAACGCACTAGGGATACAAAGAAAAACTCTAAACAGACTTTGCCCTCAGGGAACTTTTGTCCATTTTCAGTGATCTCATCACCTACCATGGAGTTAATGACCATCTCTATGTAGATGACTCCCAGATCAATAACCTCTTAAGCTCCAGTCCAATATTACTAACTGCTTATTATAAATCTCAAACTGAAGGTCCCATAGACATCTCAAATTTAACATGTCCAAAATATAACTTCTTATCTTTTTCCCAAAACTCCCCCTTTTTCTGAATTTCCTTACTACTGTTAAGGACAATTCTCTCCTCCAGAGTCATCAGATGGATGGATGAAGACAATTCTTTCTGTCACTCAGATTCGCAGCTTCAGTGTTGGTCTCTACCCCTCACTATCCATAAGCCAACAAATCCAATCACTTGCAAATCCTTCCCATTTTTACACCCGCATCTCATCTGATCCCTTCTCTCTTCTCATATGGCCACTCTCTTAACCAGGCACTCTTTACCACCAGCCTAGACTATTACATTGGCCTTCTAATTGGTCTCTAATTACTCCAATTCATTTTCCACACAGTTGCCAAAAGGAGTTTCCTCAAGGATGTATTTGACCATGCCATCCCCCTACTCCACCAATCCTAGTGACTCTCTCTATTGCCTGTAGAATGAAGTATAAACCCCTGTTTTGTATCTTAAAGTCCTTCCCATCAAAGTCTCAACCTATGTCCCCAGCCTTTGGTCCAGCCAAACTAGTAGCCCTGCTGCTCCTCACACACAGCTCTCATTTCTGTCCCTTTGCCCTAGTTCATGCTCCTATCTGGAAAAACAATAACAACTAGTATTTACATACATTTACATATATTTAAAGTTTACGAAGCCCTTTACCAATATCTCATTTGATCCTTAGAACAACCCTGGATAGTCAAAAGGAAAGTACTTTTTATGGGGCTCTATAAATTTGAAGAGAATACTTTTGAAAAAGGATAACTAGACCAGAACTTCTTAATCCCCATGTGTGGATCTTGAAAAATTTGGCAACAGTAAAAGGTTTCTGAACCAAAAATTAATTCAGAATCAAATACATAATGAATTTGAGGTGTTTCTGGCAACATTTTCCCATATTGCATAGTCCGACTTCACCACAGCCTTGGTTCTGAACACAGCATATCAATATTTGATTATAATCTGATTATAAAATCAAACTATCGATTAACTCTGAAAAACTTTGAAGATACTCTGCATCCTACAGTATCAAATATTCTGCCAAAATCTAATTCTTTATGTAAAAATAAACAAGCACATCCATCTAATTAGTATGAAAATTTGCTTTCATCTTTGATAAATAGTAAAATTATATGTATACCAAAGAATTGTTTTAAAATAAATTTCTTTGTGATATATATATGCACATATATATCATAAAGAAATTTATATACATATGTGTGTGTGTGTATATATATATGTATGTATATGTATATGTGTGTATGTGTGTATAGGTTGTTGTCTTTCCTTCTCAAAGAGGACCAAAGTGACATCACCATGATAAATGGAAATTTCAGTGTGTCCGACTGGGGCTGATCAGACCAATACGAGCTCGGAATGCTCTATCACAGGTTGGGCACAGATAGTCTGTGTGAACATTTGGGGTAGATACTCCAAATCTGTACATCCTATGTTTACTTTGTGCTGACTCAATTCTGCTTTGCTCATAGAGCATAGCACTCTTTTGGATGTGGTCACACCATGCTGAGCAGTTCTTTATTAGTGTCTCCCATGTCACACAACATATACATATAGATACATATATATATACATATAGATACATATATATATATATATATATATATATATATATATATATATATATATATAGAGAGAGAGAGAGAGAGAGAGAGAGAGAGAGAATGAACAACTCTGGGATACCTCCCACCTCCCCTGTTATTATCTGAATTTTACACAGGAGCAAACTGAGGTGAACAGAAGTTAAGTGACCTGCCCAGGATCACACTGCTAGTATGATTTGAGGCCAGACTCAAACTCATGTTTCTTGACTCCAGGGCCAGTGCTCTCTATCTACTGCACCACCTAGCACTCCCTCCTCACCTCTATCTCTTAGAATTCTTATATTCTTTCAAGACTCAGCTCAAATGCCATCTAGAGACATTTTCTAACTTGCCCTGGTTGCTAGTGCTTCCCTTCTCAGCCCTCACCAAAGTTATCTTCTATCTCTTGTGTATCTATTTGTAGATATATTTATGCATGTTTGTCTCCCGATAGAAGGCTTGCTTCTTGAAGATAAAGCTTTAGAGTTTGTCTTTGTTTCTCCAGTGGTGCCTACATCGGTGCCTGGCACATAACAGGTGCTTAATCAATGCTTGCTAATTGATTGACATTCCCACTCAGAACCAATGCCTTGTGGAGGCAGGCAAGTGATTTAAGATTTGCAAAGAGCTTTCTACATATTATCTCACTTGCTACTCACAACATCCCTGGAACAGATAGATGCTATTATTATCCCCATATGGATGACAAAGTTTCACACAGAGAGGTTAGGGGACTAACCCATAGTCACACAGCCAGTATCTGACACAGGATTTAAAGTCAGGTTTTCCTTACTCTGGCATTACGCCACCGATTTGTCTCTCTGTAAATTGATGTAAGCAGATAAGTTCATCGTGAGTAGGAATGGATTTATTCTTTGTACTTCTGTGTCCAGCACCAAGCATAATACCTAGAACATAGTAGGCACTAATTAAATACTTGTAAATTCCAAATCTTATTTTTAAAAATGAATGTTGAAAACTATCTTTAAATGTAATTGGAAAAAATACGATAATGTTGAGCATTCTCTCTTCCCCTTGTTTTACAGGTTCGCAATCAGCATCATGACTGAAAGGGCCTTCACCAATCCCTATCAAGATTATAGCAAATTCCAGACCTCGGGATACTTGGACACTTCAGGGAGACTTACTCCTGAGTTCTCACAATGTATAAACAATAAGATTCGAGAGCTTCTTCAGCAGATGGAAATGGACCTAAAATCAGCCGACCGTAGGGACTGCACCACCTATACTGGATGAGCAGGGATTGCTCTACTGTACTTACATCTCTATGATGTGTATGGAGACTCAGTCCACCTACAGATGTCCCATGAATATGTAAAAAAGAGCTTAAGCTCCCTGATGAAGCGTACCATCCCCTTCCTTTGTAAGGATGCTGGCCCTTTAGCTGTGGGAGCTGGATGGGGAATGAAAAACAATCACTTGCCTTCTCCACTTGAATAAGTTTGACCCTCAAGTTCCTGATGAAACACTCTATGGACGAATAGGCTACGTTTATGCTTTGCTTTTTGTGAGCAAGTACTTTGGACAAGAAAAGATACCTCAGCACTGTATTCAGCAGGTTTCTGATACGGTAATGTCATCAGATGAAACCCTTGCCAGAAAGAGAAGCTTCATTTCAAAGACACCACTGATGTAAGAGTGGTATCAAGAATATTGTGTAGGGACTGCCCATGGACTGGCAGGTATTTACTATTACTTGATGCAGCCTAGCCTTCAGGTAAGCCAAGTGCCAAGTTGCACAATGTGGTCAAGTCCAGTGTAGACTACATCTGCCAACTGAAATTCCCTTCTGGCAACTACCCTCCATGTGTGAATGATTCTGAAGATGACCTTGTCCACTGGTGCCATGGGGCCCCTGGGGGTTACCTTCATGCTCATCCAGGCTTATGAGGTATTCAATGAAAACAAGTATCTTAATGAGGCCTTGAAATACACTGATGTGATCTGGAAGCTTGGGTTACTCAGAAAAGGATATGGGCTGTGCCATGGTACTGCAGGCAATGCATATGCTTTCCGGGCATTATACAAACTCACCTATGACTTGAAATATCTGTACAGAGCTTGTAAGTTTGCTGCATGGTATCTAGATTATGGTGAGCATGGATACAGGATTCCTGGCACCCCTTTCTCCCTCTTTGAAGGAATGACTGAAACAATTAATTTCCTCTCTGACCTGCTTGCTCCAACAAAAGCCAAATTCCCAGCTTTTGGAACGTAAAACTGCAGACACATCCCTACAGCTCACTGCATGTCCACCACTACCCATGCCAACACTGGGCTAAATGAGTCCATTACTTTTCACTCACCTTTCTTAACTAAAGAGGACAAATTCCATGTCAAAAAAAAATAAGATACTATTTATCAAAAAACTTAAGTATTTCTACATTGAACAGATAGATGCTAGTAGTGGGGGCATGGTTATTGTGTCATTTGCTTTTTACTTGTATTTCCTGCCAGGAAGGGATAACTGGGAAACTATATGACCTCCCTTTGACATTATTTGGGTACTACCACCCATCTTTCTGATAGATGAGATCCCTAGGTCAAAGATTAGATCTGTCATTTTTATTTAGTCGTTCTCCTAAACCTATATTCTAGGACAAAAGTATCCACTGTATATGCACAACGAGGCATATTTCTATATGTTGGAATGTGTTAGAGCAGTCACTAAGTAATAAGTCTCCTCTTAGTGATGCCCTAACATGTCTAGCACCATTGAAATCTCTAACAAATCATTTTTGTTGGCAGGGATTAATTAGATCATACAAATTAGACAATTTGGGCAAGGAGGCAATTGCCTCTAACTTTTAGACTGTCCTGTCCTGGAAATCTTGGAGCAAGCTCTGTGAGGCGCCAAAAACCAATTTTGATACAGCCATCTCTGCAAAACGTCCATGCTTGTGACTGGGGATACCTTGTTAAAAAAAAAAAAAAGGCATGGTTAAGTGCCTCTTTCAAGGCAAGGAAGATCTCTCTTTTTTGTAGTTCCCAGAAGAATCTAGACTCTTTACATAAGAGTTATTCCAAAAGCAAGTATAAGATTTCGCAAATAAAATATCAGTATAAATTCCTGAGAGAAATTGGAAGTTCTTAGAAAGAAATGAAAGATTTTATACCCCAGATTGCTCCCAGACCACAATTATGGGTATGCACCAAGAGTACTGGTATTCAAGTCCCACCATAACTGACTTTTCCATTGTCACCATTTTCCTGTTCTTTGATTTATAAAATACGATTACTTGGTCCCCTGCTCATCTTCCACCAGATGAATATTTAGTTGTATGACAAAATTCCTATAAAGACTTTTTTTCTGTCTGTCTCATTCTGTCTCTCTTTCTCTGTCTTTTTCTGTCTCTCCCCACTTCCCTCTTTCTCAATCTGCCTTTCCAGTCAATGTAGGTATCTGGATTTGAGATCAGAAATAGTGTGTCTGTAAAGTCACCAGTCTGCATCAGTATGATTCAGTGACTTCTTTTTTCTCCCAGTCCTATGAAGTCAACTCTTGGTAGTCTCTTTAATTCAGCCAATGAAAGCAGATTTGTCCTTCATCAATCCCATAATGCTTCCTTAATACTTCATTGACTCCAATAACTTGACTCCACCATCATATGCAATAGTAGCATTCTGCACCATATCCTTGGGTCAGGGCAAGAAGTAAGGGTAAAGTGCATTACTCTGACTTCAGTCTGTTTCCCCAACACTACCCCTGTATATCTCAGCTAAAATGAGCTCTCCTATTCTCTCTTCTTCCCAGAATTCTCAACTTCAAGGTCAATTTCACAGGTCCTGTGAAGTCTAGGAAAGTCTATTCAGTTGCCATAGATACTCACAGCATCTTGAGAGTCCTTGGCATTGCTCCCAGTCTGGCAAACCAGGGGCTATGTATATAAAGTTTTAAGGTTTCCAAACCTTTTATATACATTATAGCTCATAGATCGAAAGTTTGAAGGGACCTCTGAGGCCACTCCTTTCTTCTACAGATAAAAAATTGAGGCCCAGGGAGGTTGTCACTTTCACAAGGTAACATCAGAAGTGGGATTTGATTTGATCTAATTGCAATCATGTAATTCTGTGATTTTTACTTCTTTGCAAAAGTTGGAAACTACTAGTTTGAAAGAATTAGAATTATTGACTATGATTGGAATTCTGGTGGGCAAAGTATCTCTTGACATAGAGAGACCCTATCACCATGGTCAGTTTGCTGTGGTTGCTAGAGTTTGTTGCATATTAATACCAATTCATTATACACCTCCATTACTAATTGCCTTCTTCATTTACCCCCTTGGAAAATACTCTAAGAATACGCAGAGACCATATAAATCTGCCCAGTACCTCCGAAGGTGCCTTGCCAACACTTTTTTTAACTTATCCCTTACCTGAGCACCCTTTGATGGGTGAAGCAGAATTATATTACTTTGCAATGGAGAATTAGGGAAGCATTGGATTGGTGAAGGATAACTTTTCCTGAATTAAAAAAAAAGGAAAGAGATTGGATTCTGAAAACTATAAGCCATGGAAGCTCTACTTCAATGTCTATTTAAATTCTAAAGTACATTATTAAAAAGAATGACTAGTGAAAGAAGTCATCATAAAGAGTCAGCATGGCTTCATCAAAGACAAGTCAGGACAGAATAACGTTATTTTCTTTTTTGACAGTGTTATTAAACTGGTTAGATCAGGATCAGGGAAATGTTGTAGATATAGTTTGCCTAGGTTTTTGTGAAGCATGTGAAAAAGACTTTCATGTTATTCTTAGAGAAAAGACAGAGATTGAGGCTTCAGAAAAGTGCAAGTAGGTGAAACTGGTTGAATAGATGAAACCAAAGGGTAGGTTCCATGTCACCTAGGCAGCAGGTTTCCATTGAATTACCACACCAGGAATCTGCTTGGATCTCTACTATTTAACATTTTTATCAATGATTTAGATAAAGGAATGGAAAGCATACTTACTAAATTTGTGGTTGACACAAAAACTGGGAAAGATAGATAATAATATGGCTATCATCAGGGAACAATCAAGACTTTAAAAACTTCTTGTTAGAACACTGACCTGACCAGTAAAATGAACTTTTAATAGAGAAAAATACAAAGTTTAACAGGAAATTAAAAAAATCAACTTCACAAATACTGTATCAGGCTGGATCAACTCTAGTCATGTTACATTTTACTCTCCCAGTCTTCTCAAATTGGGGTTGATCATTATGTTGATGATAGTTAAGTCTTTCGAAGTTATTTATTGCTGCAGTATTGCTTTTATTGTATAAATTGCTCCTTTGGTTCTTCTTACTTTACTCTGCATTAGTTCATACAATTTCTCTGAATTTATTTCATTCATTATTTCATATTACAATAGCATTCTTCTACATTATATACCACATTTTGTTCAGCTATTTTCCTATTGATGGACACTGCCCTAGTTTCCAGTTTTTTTCTACCACATAATGAGCTGTTATGTTTGTCCATACAGATCCTTTTCCTCTTTTTTGATCTCTTTGGGGAATTGGCCTAGCAGTAGTATTACTGAGTCAAAGGGAAGGGAGGCATGGTTTAGTGACTTTCTTTACGCATAGTTCCAAATTGATTTCTGGAATGGCTGAACTAGTTTATAAATCTACTAACAGACCATTAGTATGTTATAGAATGAATACAGAATTAGTATATTTATAGTATAGAAAATTGGTATATCTATTTTTTCCCATAGTCCCTCCAATATTTGTCATTTTTCTCCTTTTGTCAATTTTTTCAATCTTGTGATTATGAAATGGAAACCTCAGAGTTGCTTTAATTTATATTTCTCTAATTATTACTGATCTGGAGCACTTCTGTATCTATAGATAGGATTCCTTTTTCTTATCCCACTGTCTTTTGTCAATAATCAAAAAGCACTCATTAAGAACTATACTAAGTACTGGGTAGAAATATAAAAAATATGACAAAAGACAATCTCTGCCCTCAAGGGGCTTATAATCAAAACATAAAAAGAGAGGGGGGAGGAGCCAAGATGCTAGCTCCGAATCCACAGCCCATAAATTTCCTGTAACAAGAACTCCCCACAAATTCTGGATCAGTGCAAGCCGTGCAGAAACACAATGGAAGAGATTTCCATTCCAGAGAGCCCTGGAAAGCCGTCCCCAGGGGTCCATCACGCTCCAGACAGCGGAGCCCACCCCTGCCCAGCCCTGGCCACACACAGAGGAGCAGATCCGAACAGGTTTCAGGGACGGAATCTCTGGCAGCCGGGAAGGTCCCTCCACCCACAGGCACTCCAGGTCAGTGAGAGAGACTTCTGGGCTGGCCGAGAGGGGAGCAGGGGTGTCTCCATAACTCAGGCCCCCTCGGGAAGCAGCAGCAGAGGCAGCAGTGGTGGCCCGGAACCGGAGCAGCAGGCAGGAGCTCAGGGCCATTACCTAAGGTCTCTGCAAAAAGTCCCTGAGGGAACTGAGCTTGGGAGGCAGTCCTGCCCCCACCCAAGCACGAGAACTTAAGCTCACATTGAATAGCAGCTGTGCCCGCCACTGAAAGCCCTGAGGCTGGGAAGCAGTATTTGAATCTCAGACCCCAAGCACTAGCTGGGCAGATCTAGGTGGGGGTGGACAGAAATCTCTGAAGTCAAGTAACTGGCTGGGAAAATGCCCAGTAAAAGGAAGCAAAATAAGACCATAGAGAGCTACTTTCTTGGGGAAGAGATATTCCTTCCTCCCTTCATTTCTGATGAGGAAGTACAATGCTTGCCATCAGGGAAAGATGTGGAGGGTGGGGCCTCTCTATCCCAGACATCCCAGGTGGATGTCCGGTTGGCTCAGGCCATGGAAGAGCTCAAAAAGGATTTTGAAAATCAAGTTAGACAGGTGGAGGAAAAACTGGGAAGAGAAATGACAAAGATGCAAGAAGAGTATGAAAAACGGGTCAATACCTTGGTAAAGGAGACCCAAAAAAATGCTGAAGAAAATAACACCTTGAAAAATAGGCTCACTCAATTGGCAAAAGAGGTTCAAAAAGCCAATGAGGAGAAGAATGCTTTCAAAAGCAGAATTAGCCAAATAGAAAAAGAGGTTCAAAAGCTCACTGAAGATAATAGTTCTCTCAAGATTAGAATGGAACAGATGGAGTCTAATGACTTTCTGAGAAACCAAGGAATCATAAAACAAAACGAAAAAAATGAAAAAATGGAAGAGAATGTGAAATATCTCATTGCAAAAACAACTGACCTGGAAAATAATCCAGGAGAGACAATTTAAAAAGTATGGGACTACCTGGATGTCATGATCAAAAAAAGAGCCTAGACATCATCTTTCATGAAATTATCAAGGAAAACTGTGCTGATATTCTAGAACCAGAGAGCAAAATAAGTATTGAAGGAATCCATCAATCACTGCCTGAAAGAGATCCAAAAAGAGAAACTCCTAGGAACATTGTGGCCAAATTCCAGAGTTCCCAGGTCAAGGAGAAAATATTGCAAGCAGCTAGAAAGAAACAATTTCAGTATTGTGGAAATAAAATCAGGATAAGTCAAGATCTAGCAGCTTCTACATTAAGGGATCGAAGGGCGTGGAATAGGATATTCCAGAAGGCAAAGGAACTAGGACTCAAACCAAGAATCACCTACCCAGCAAAACTGAGTATAATACTTCAGGGGAAAAAATGGTCTTTCAATGAAACAGAGGACTTTCAAGCATTCTTGATGGAAAGACCAGAGCTGAAAAGAAAATTTGACTTTCAAACACAAGAATGAGAAGCATGAAAAAGTAAACAGCAAAGAGAAGTCATAAGGGACTTACCAAAGGTGAACTGTTTATATTTCTACATGGAAAGACAATATTTGTAACTCTTAAAACTTTTCAGTATCTGGGTAGTTGGTGGGACCACACACAGATGTACACACACACACGCACACACACATATGTACATGTGCACATGCACACACACATACACACATGCATGCACACACAGAGACAGAGAGCGCAGAGTGAATTGAATAGGATGAGACCATAACTTAAAAGAAATTAAGGTAAATGGTGAGAGAGAAATGTAGAGGGAGGAGAGAGGGTGAAATGGAATAGGGTAAATTATATCTCATTCAAGAGGCAAGCAGGAGACTTTTTAGTGGAGGGAAAAAGAGAAGAGATGAGAAAAAAACATGAAGTTTACCCTCATCACATTCAACTAAAGGAAGGAGTAAAATGCACACACATTTTGGTATGAAAACCTATCTTACAATACAGGAAAGTGGGGGAGAAGGAGATAAGCAGGGAGGGAGGGATGATGGAAGGGAGGGCAATGGGAGAAGGGAGCAATTTGAAGTCAACACTCGGGGAGGGACAGGGTCAAAAGACAGAATAGAAACAATGGGGGGAAGAATAGGATGGAGGGAGATACAGTTAGTCTTACACAACACGACTGTTATCAAAGTCATTCGCAAAAGTACACAGATTTGGCCTATATTGAATTGCCTGCCTTCCCAAAGGGAATGGGTGGGGAGGGAGGGATGGGGAGAATTTGGAACTCAAAGTTTTAGGAACAACTGTTTAGCATTGTTGTTGCTACTAGGAAATAAGAAATACAGTTAATGGGGAATAGAAAGTCATCTGGCCCTACAGGACAAAAGAGAAGATGGGGACAAGAGAAGGGAGGGAGGATAGAAGAGAGGGCATTTAGGGTTAATTAGAATGCTCGGTGTATTGGGGTGGGGGGAGGGGATAAATGAGAAAATTTGGAACCCAAAATTTTGTGAAAATGAATGTAAAAAGTTAAATAAATTTATATTTAAAAAAAAAGGAAATTGCTTTAGTAATAGCCACTTCCTATGTAATACATCATTACAAAAGTATAAGACAACTGTCACATTGTTTAGAACAACGTCAGGAATAGAGAAGGAGGCATAACTGTTGTGGGAATGGTATGTTCAATTAAATATACATTTATTACAAACAAAACAAAGCAAAAACAGAAAAAGAAGCTGAAAAGTAGGGGTTGGGGAGGAGACTGAAGATATTCAATATGGGAGCTTAGTACAGCCAGGTGAGAAATGCTGCTAGGGATTAGCAAAAATTTGACTTTCTCTTGGGATAGATAGATCTCTTATGTGTTGGTGGCCTAGGTTAAAAGGTAGCTCACAGGTTAGTCCATTTCTAGGTTTCTGTCTGAGATGTGATCTGAAGTCCTATCTGGGGAAAACAATGATATGTGAACATTTAAAGTTGCTTCAGAGGGAGTTGGTGGCTATTATCTTTGGAAATTAATAAAGTCAAATATCAAGGTTTTTAGGTCAATTATGATTCACTTGTTGAAAGTTTTGATATAAAGGAAAAGAAACTAGTCCATTCTCAAATGCTTTTCAACTTAAAAACAACTTGATTTTTTTTGTTGTTTTTAGTGACCAGATCTCTTCTGCTAAACGAAGTTTGGTAGGTTGGGACGAAAATACATACAGGGAAGTAAGAAAGAGTACGAGTAGAAGATGACACCAAAGTCACAAGCCTGGGTGACTGGGAAGATGGTGGTACCCTTGATAGCAATAGGGATATAAGGAAGAGGGGAAGGTTTGGGAGGAAAGAATGAGTTTTTCAGGACATTCTGACTTTAAGGTATCTACAGGACTTCCAAGTGGAGGTATCTAAAAAGGTAGTTAAGAAATGTGAGTCTGGAGGTTAGGACAGATGTTAGATCTAGATAAATATATTTGAAAATCATTAGCATAGAGAAGATAATTGAATTCTTGGGAACTGATGAGATCAGCAAGTGAGACAGTATAGAAGAAGACTAGACACTAGTCCAGAATAGACCCCTGGCGGTGTTACCTGGCTGTCGATCCTGTAAAAGAGATTGAGGAGTTGTCAGACAGGTAGGAAGAGAACCAGAAGAGAGGAATGTCATGGAAATCTAGAGAGAAGAGAGTGTCAGGGAAAAGGTGATGGACAGAGTCAAAGGCTACAGAAAGAAATATGAGGATGGAGAAAAGGCCATTAGATATGGCAGTTAAACGATCATTTTTGACTTTGGACAGAACATTTTCAATGGAATGATGAAGTCAGAAGCCAAGAGATAAAAAGTTTAGATAGAGGTAAGGAAGTGGAGGCATTGATTATAGATGGTCTTCATGAAACTTATATTCTATTGGGATGAGGGGCAGACATACAACGTGTATGCAAATAAGTACAGTGTAGTTGTATGTATACATGCATACACACACACAAACACACACACACACACACAAAGTAATTTCCCAAGGACTAGAGTACTGATGTGAATAAATGGAAGTTCAGGATATGTCTATTCGGTAGAAGGTCATCTCTCATCTATGCTTTGTTGGAAGCTGGAGATTGGATGACAGAGAGTGAGGAAGGAGTGTATTTCCAAGGACCACTTTTGCAAAGTCAGGGAGGTAGAAGATGGAACGGTATATGAGAAACAGCTAGCAGTCCAGTTTGACTGGTACAGAGAGTATGGGAAGGAGAATAACATGAAATAATACTAGAAAGGTATGTGGGAGCCAGATTGTGTTAGACAGGTTAGAGTCGGTATTATCCTAGAGACAACAGAGAGTGATTAGAAAGATCTGAGTCAGGGTAGTGGGGAATCTAGGGCTACATCAGTATCCTAGGAATATGACTTTGCTAGCTGTGTGGAGGTGTCTCCGCTTTGATAATTTTGGGTCATTTACAGACCATCACTAGGAAGCCTTCTTTTATCTGTCTTTGGAGTTGCGTAATTTATATTTCCCCCAAGTATGCATCCTAGCTGTGATTCCTGTCCCTACAGATTCCATTAACAAGTCTGCAGCTCTTCTCAAGGGAGAGCTTGCTGGCAGCAGTTGTGCTTGGGAAGCAGGAGTGTGAGCAGGCAGGGACAGGACACATAAATCCTATTGTAGTTTATGCACAAAAGTATATTGGTTAAACACAGAGTTTAAACTAACCGTTTATCAGTCAATGGATTTATTCTTTCACTAAGGTCCAAGATCATACACAAGAGCCTCAGAGTCTTGGAATTAGAAGGGATCTTAGAAGACTTCATATACTTTGATATGTGATGACTTCAGTAGAAAAGGAGAAATAGGTAAGGATGGTAAAAAAAATGTGTCAGGAAATATGGATTAGCACATGCTTAAAAATATTTGTTGAATTCAATTCAATTAAAGAATAAAAGAGGCCAGAGCCTTCTAGACTGCAAAGAAGCCTCATGCCTATACATCATCAATACTTTCAGAAAAGAATGAGAAGGTATACTTTAGACCAACAACATTAAGTTAGGGTCCTTTAATTCTTAGTAATACTGTGGAGACAATTAGGTCAAGAGCTTGTGAAGTTAGCAACATAAATATTATCTGTGTCTCAGTTGGTTAATGTTTAAAAAAAAATTCTTTTGTGGTCCATATTGTAAATGCTTAAAAAAGACGTATCACTTGACCAAAAGTTTGAATTGTTTTATCTGTTATAAACTGTGTTAAGAAAGAAAGAAAGAAAGGATACCTTAAACAGCAAAAAAAATAATAAGAATGAGAAGGTACTAGAAGTAGCAAGTATCAAATAAGCACTCTCTCTCTCTTTCTTTCTCTCTCTCCTCTCTCTTGCACACACACACACATACACAGAAGAAACTATACTTTAAAATATAGGAAATGATTTGTTACTGATGTGAGAATCATTCTTAAATGAACTGAGTATGTCAGACCAACTTATTAGAACAAACAATAAAATCAAAACAAAGGTAGAATAAAGATGGAAAATAAAAAAAAGAAATGTGCAATTAAAACAACTTGAATTTGACCTGTTTGAAAGTTACTGATGCCAAAAATGGGAAATAGATGAAGGAAAGGTCATTGAAATAGATAATATTAATTTCATAAGGAAATTTAATCAGTGAAAATCAATTGTCATTACAAGAAACCCAAAGAAGTCTAAAAACTGCCTTGGCCAGTAAAGATTTAACTGACTACCAGTGAGAGAAATATAGTAGATAAGAGTAAAAGTAACTTAAAATGGGAACTCATTTGTAAAATCTTATGGAAAAAGATCATGGGAGATTATGAGCAGTATGGTCTCATAAAATAGTGAGAAGTAGTAGAGAGAAAAGAAAAGCTTGATTGGGTACTAACATCACAAAGTGATCCTCAAGACACAGAAAGGTAAAACCTGAAGAAGGATAACAAACAGATGGAAAATGGACAATATTTGCAAAGATTTGTATATGAAATTCTTCACCACATCAAGGACAGTGGAATCCAATGTAAAGAGTCTAAAATAATAGTCCCTAATGAGACTTCTATGTTAGATGTGACTATTTAGGAAATGAAAACAGTACTAGGTAATATCAGGTAATATATAAAACAGGGAGATGTATATTTGTCAAAGGTTCCTATGACAAAGAAATGTTTGGACAGAATTATTTTACATACTATGAAAAAGTTAAATATTTTCATTTCTTGGGTGGGGGAGGAGGGTAGAGAACTCCCTGTGAGGCAAATCCCTTTACCAATACAGATCAGCAGCTGTTATACAGTCAGAAAGTTTTAGAAAGTTACTTGGGGCACAGGGTCACATAGCCAATATGTGTCAGATGGAAATAGGACTAAAATCCAGGTCTTCTTTTCTCCTCTGTTTTTTTTTACAGATTGAAGCCCAACTGTGCAGACTGGATCCACCACAAATTTATATTACATCTCAGCTGTACCCTCTATCTCATTCTTTGCAATGGTTTTTACCAATCTCTGCAAGCCTCCAACAGCATTCCTATCTTTCGCCCTTTAATCTGAAGCCCTTGTCTCATACTTTATCAAAAACAAAACAAAAACCAAGCAAAACCAAGATTACTTGGCAAGAACTTCCTCATCTCCTTTCTTCATTTCACCCCTTGACATCATTCCCATGCATTTTCCCTTTTCCTCCAATCTTGGATGAAGATGTATGACTTCTTCGCGCCCACATTAACCCTTCAGTGCGCACCCTTGATCCCATCCTCTCCCATCTTCTCCAGTAAACTGTCCTCTCAATCATCTTCATACTCTCTAATTTTCAATCTTTATGGGTCTGTTACTTCTGGCTGCCTACAAACACACCTATGTCTTTCCCATTTCTATAAATCTCTTATTATATCTCAACATTCCCACTATGATCCTATATTTCTCTTCCCTTTACTTGTTGCACTACTTGAAAAAAACCAATCACGTCAGGTGCTTCTATTTCTTCTGATCTTGTATTAATTTGCTGAAATGTGGCTTCTACCTTCACCACTAATCTGTAACAACTCTCACTAAAGTTACCATTCATCTCTTAATCACTAAATAAAATGGACTCTTCTGAAATCTCATTCTCCTTATCCTCTCTGTAGCATTTGGCATTGTTGACTGTTTTGTCCAGGATAATCTTTCCTTTAGGGGGGTTTTAATGACACTACTATCTCCCAGTTCTTCTCTTGCCTATCTGTCAACTCTTCCTTAGACTCCTTTGCCCTTTCATCATTTATATCATACCACCAACTGTGAGTGTACTCCCAAGGCCTGCCTGGGGCCTTCTTCTCCTTCTACTCCTCCTCCTCCTTCTTCTCTCTCCCTCTCTCTCTTTTCCTAGACTCTCTTTTGGTGACCTCATTAGCTCTCTTGGGTTCAATTACTATCTCTATGTAGGTAGATATAGATCTATATGCCTCTCTACCTCTAGTCTTTTTCTGGGCTATATTCCACATCATGAATGGGTCATTTCCAAATGGATGTCCCATGGGCATTCTCAAACTCAGCATTTTAAAAATAGAACTCCTCTTCTTCCTCCTCTCAATCCGCCTCTTTTCTGACCTTCACCATTAATACTGAGTCCTTCAAGTCCTCCAGGTTGGCAACATCAGTATTATGCTTGACTTTTCACTTTCACTCACCCATGGAGACAACATATAAGTATAAAATGCAGAGATAAGATGCACAAAGACAAGGTAGATTGGGGAGGGTGTGCACTGGCTGGGGAAGCAGACTTTTCATTGCCATCTCTGCTACGTCTCTTGCATGCGTCCCCTTCTTTCCGCTCACACAGTTACCATCCTCATCTCTCAACTGGACTATTGTAATCGTCTTCTATTTGATCTCCCTGACTCTAGCCTTTTTCCAGTCTAATCTGTCTTCCACGCAGGCACAAAGTGTTTTTCTTAAAAAGCTGGTCTGATGGTGTCACGCCTTTGCTCAATATCTCTAAGATCAAATGTAAACTCTTTTATTTGATATTTAAGTCTCTTCCCAGCCAGGTCTTTGGTCGTTTTACAAGTTACTCTCCTCCTTGTGCTCTGGGATACAGCCATACTGGCCTGTTTGTTGCTATGAACACACAGCCCTGCATCTTCTGTCTCTGGGTCTTGTAGTCACTGCAACTTCCCTTCTAGCTCTAGGAATCCTTAATTTTCTTAAAGACTTAGCTCCAATGCCCCTTTGTACAAGAAACCTTTCCTGATTTCTCCAGCTGCAGTATGGCTCCTTTCCAAACAGCCTTATATTTGCATGTATTATGCTTAGGTTTAATATTTGCATGTTGTCTGCATTATAATGCAGTCTTCTTTCAGGGAGGGATTAGTTAACTTTTTTCTTTATTTTGTGGTTCAGTCATTTTTCACTCGTGCCTGACTCTTTGTGACCCTTTCTGGGTTTTCTTGGCAAAGATAATGAAGTAGTTTGCCATTTCTTTCTCCATCTCATTTTACAGATGAGGAAGCTGAGGCAAATAGAATTAAGTAACTTATCCAGGGTCACACAGCTAGGAAGTGTCTGAGGCCATTAGCTGAACTCATGAAGATGAGTCTTCCTCATTCCAAGCTCAGTCCCCTATTCACTGCTCCAACTTTTTCTTTATACTTACAGCATAGTAATTACTTAATGGATGCCTATAGGCAGATAAAGTGCTGGGTCTGGAGTCAGAAAGTCTTGAGTTTAAAGCTGGCCTCAGACACTTCCTAGCTGTGTGACCCTGGGCAAGTCACTTAACCTCATTTCCCTTAGTTTTCTCATCTGTAAAATAAGATGGAGAAGGAAATGGCAAATTATTTTAGTATCTTTGCTAAGAAAACCTCAAGTGGCTTTGAAGTGTTGGACATGATTGAAAAAATAACATCTGTATGTATATTTGCATATATCTATATACGTATGTATATATATTATATATATATATTATATGACAAGAAACATAGGTTCTAGGCCTAATTGTTCCATTAATTAGCTTCCGACAGTGGGCAAGTTACTTAACTTTCTATGTCTCATTTTCCTCGTAGACATGATTGTGTCTTATAGACACACTTATAGAACACTTTAATAGTTTTATAAAACACTTAAAATTGGAGCACATAGATCCACTCTATTATCCTCATCTAAAAGATGAGAAGTTAAGTGAGGGGTCCAAGTTTACATTGCTGGTAAAGTAGAAGAATCTGATGTCAAATGTAAGTCTTCTGGCTCCAGGTTCCCTGTTCTTTCCATGATTTCAATATGCTTTTCTCTTTATCTGCAAAATGAGACTGTTAGAGGAACTGGTTCCTAAACTATCTTACAGTTTTTGTTTTGCTTCTGTGATTCTAAATCAGATTTTGGAAGAGGAAATTCAAATACTTCCTCCCATTCAACGAGATAAGTCCAAACAGGACACTAACAATCCAGAGTCAAATTGACTATTTATCGACCAGTTCCTTTACAGAGGAAAGAAAAATACAAATCCAAGTGAGTGAAAAAATAATGCACAAGGTCTTCTCAATGTTAACGGTTCGTTTCATCACGGAATGGACTGCAAAATTGCTCTTGGGGAATCAGGATACAAATAACCTCAGAGATCAGTTCCTTAGATGAAACAGAAATTTCTGTTTTCCTAGGAATCTCTTAAACCAGAACTCACAAAGCACTTCCTGACTGGGCATAAAAATTAAAGCCAAGATCTAGAAGATGGGAGGCACAGTGTACAAACAGACCAGAACCCTAATGCAAATGACATCATTGGAGGCACGAGGAAAAAAAAGCCCCAGTGCTAGCTGCAGAGCGAAAGGGGAGAGAAATGTTGAGTTAGTCATGCGCTTTCGTCCCTTTCACGGGCTTGCTCCAGCCGGTTCATCCATCCGCACTACACTTCGGGATCATGCTATTCAAAGCCGATGACAAGCCTGCCCCTGTAAAGACAGGGTCAAGATAGCGCACCCTGCGCCCATCTCACAGGCCTAGCCAGCTGCCAACTCTCCCTCTCCTTGGCTAAGAGGCATTTTCCGTAGAGTGACTGTAAAATAAGCAGCTTTATCCACAGAGGAAGGAGTTCTGGACTTTGTTTTAAAGGAGGGGGGATGGAGATGGGGAGGGAGGAGGACAGCTCCTTTCATTTCTAAAAGTGCAACACGTCCCTTCCCTAGCAGCCCAGCCCTCCAGCCTCGCTGGGCTTCGCTATGACCGCAACCACAGGCTGCGAGCAGCAGCTCCGCGGAGGGAAAGGGGAGGGAGGCTGGAAAGGGGGCGGGGCGCTCAGGTGAACCACTCCGCCTCCGATTGCTCCTGCCTTCCTGCCTCCGGGCGGCCGCCCCTCCCCGCCTCTCCCTCGCCGGCCTCCCTCTCCCGGCTCTCCCCGCCTGCCCAGGAGGCCGGGCGCTCGGCCCTCCATTGCTAGGGTCTATCACCCTGGGATGCCGCCCGCCGCTGCCGAGCCCGGAGGATCCTCGGCGGAGCCCGGAGGAGGCGCCCCGGCCTGAGAGCCGGCCCGGGCTGGGAGGAGGCGGCCGGGAGAGCGGGCGAGGGCTTGGGAGCGAAGGCGAGGGCGCGCCCGAGAGCTGGGGCCGCGGGGAGGAGGGAAGCCGAGCCCCGCGAGGCAGCGGGCAGGACCTGCTCCGCGGAGGGGCCGAGCCGGAGCCGCAGCCGGCGCCCCGCGCCCCCCGCGCCCCGCCCCGCGGCGCACCTGAGCCCCGCCCGGCCGGCCGCCCGCAGGTGAGCGCGGCCGCCGGGTCTGCGGCCGCCCGCAGGTGAGCGCGGCCGCCCGGTGTGCGGCCCCCGGCGCGCCATGGAGCTCTCCCCGTCGTCCGCCGGGGCCGCCGACGCGCTGTCCTGGCCGGACGTGTACTCGGGGCTGGACTCGGACTCGCCCCTGCCCCCCGACGAGCTGGACTCGGGCGTCCCCCTGAGCAGCGCTGTGGCCGGGGGCATGCTGGATCGGATCCTGCTGGAGTCCGTGTGCCAGCAGCAGAGCTGGGTCCGGGTGTACGGTAAGGGGCGCTGGGCTCCGCTCTCTCCTCCTCCCCGTCCCCCCCATCCCGTGCCCCCCTGGGGTTAGCCTTGTCCCCCCCCGCCCCAGCCCCGGGGCACTCCTGATCAGGCTCCGGCTCCTGCAGAGTCCCCCCGACCCCCAGACCGCGTCCGTGTGAATGAGCTCTCCATCCCCCGTCTGTCCCCATCACCCACCGGGACTACGCTTGGGGAAAAGTTGCTCCAGACTCTTCTGAGGCTTGGAGGTGCTAACACCTTTGGGGGCTTGTCAACCCCTTGTTAGGGGGCGTGGTGGGAAAAGATACTCGGAGGATGTCAGGGCTCTTTCCACTCTGTTCATCAGTCAGTTCCAAAGACCCAGCCACACGGCAGGGCTAGAGTGCAGAACTGGGAAGGCAGAGACCTGGGTTCCCATTTCTTTTCCATGCCATCCACCAAGTAACTCACTTGCGGAGCCTACCACAGTATGAGGGACAAGATTTAGGAAAGGATGAGGTTTAGGAGAGGAACTTAAAATTCATCCGATTGAGTTCTAAGAGCTCAGAAACTGACTGACAACTGCTACCATTAACCCCGCCTCCAGTCTCACTCTGCCAGGCCAACCAACCGTTCAGCCCAGGACTGTGGATATGCCGGACCGCAAGGATTAGATTTCAAACTGAGCCGTTGTGTATAAATCCCATGGCATAGTAGCTGGGTAATCATTTCTATAGCGAGTCGGTGAAGACATTAAGCTTGCCCTTTTAGCTTTCCTGCTGAATTAGGAGTCACCCTTTCTAATTAAAAATTGAGTTTTTATAAAGAATCATTAAAGCTGTTCTGGTTTTGAAAATCCATAGCCCAGGGATTTATAGACTGGCAGTCAGGCAGAGCTGCTTTTTAAAATGTACTGTAGTTTTCCAGAATATTGAAATGACTAGATGTTAATCACTTAGCTCTCTTTGGCACAAAAGGTATAAATAAGGTGTCCATGTATAAAGTGTCAGTTTAAAATACCCATGGGATTAAAGATATTAAACTCTGTTATCCCGTAGTCCTGAGCATTTAAGCCTTTTGCGATAGTCAAATAGAAGTCAAGTATAGGCTGCTTTTTCCTTCATCCCCCCCTGCAGGGTGTAGCGTAACTCTTCGAAGAGTAATTGGACTTTTGAATATTCTTTACTGGCTAATTCATTTGTTTTCAAGTCTATGCTTCTCTAGATATTTAGATGGATCTTAAGCATCCATTTATGTACCACTTGGTATCATCCAAAGTGATTTGCATCTTTTACTTAATATTATATTTTCTTACTGGAAGAATTGGAGCACACAATAAGAGTTACTTAAAGTCC
This sequence comes from Bettongia penicillata ogilbyi, assembly GCA_023548195.1. Taxonomy (NCBI): domain Eukaryota; kingdom Metazoa; phylum Chordata; class Mammalia; order Diprotodontia; family Potoroidae; genus Bettongia; species Bettongia penicillata. The sequence continues at coordinate 9,413,848 of JAJHZJ010000162.1, read as the reverse complement.
CACTTGAGATAGAAATAAATGAGATTGAAATTCCACTGCCTGAATTTCTATCTGTTGCTAATCCTTCTCAGGCACTCATTTCTTGCTGAGATTGATGAGGCTGAACAGGGGCAACAGTGAGTTGATTAGTGGTGTTATAATTTTTTCTTAACTCTGCACCTCATCTCCTCACCCCTGCATCTTGTTTTAACAAAGTTATTTACTTCAGGGTCACATACAGTATCAAAATTCTGACTGATTTGCAAGACCTATTAACTCTTCTGTGGTATGTAACTTCTGAAATAAATCTGCATATTTTCTTAACATCTTTCCAAGGATGCGAAGAACTGGCCTCTGTGTAATAACACCTGTGTTCAGATCTCTCCTTTGACTCCTACTGACTCTGAGACCCTGGATTAATCATTTAATTTTCCAGTAACCCAGACAACTCTTTAAAACACTTAAATAGCTGAGAAAGAGTCATCTTTATTAGTAGAGGAAATTCCTCATCTTGAACTGCTTAAACAGATGAAATATAGGTCTTGTAAAAAAAAAAAGCCCCAAGATTAGAGTTTGTGCATTAAAATATTTTTACAATACTATTTGGTTCATTCGTTTTATGTCATAGAATTCTCAATCCATTGTGATTTATTTTTACATTACAAACTAAAGGAATTTGTTTTGTATTGTTTCTACTCCCAAGCACATCATCCTTTGCTTTTGTAGCTTAATCTGAATTCCAGAAGCTATTTTTGGATTTATGACAGCTTCTATATTTTTTTTTATCCGTAGCTTGATCATATTCTGTCTACATATAAGGAAGGTAATTTCTTCCTCCTATATGTAAGTCACATATCCATTTGGAGTTTATCTTGGCATATGCTGTGTGAAAGGTTGGCCTCTACCTGTTTTCTGCCAGATAGCTTTCCAGGTTTCCCATCAGGTTTTTTTTCAAATAGTGAGTGGGTCCTTACTCTACTAATAAGAGCTTTTGAGTTTTTCTTGAACACTATCTTATGGTATTTATTTGTTTCTAGTATCTTTTTTGTATATTTCTCCAAATAGTATTTACGTGCGTTTCAGAAAGTTTTAATTTAACTAATAGAGTAGAAAATAAAATTTCCATCTTTCCTGTACTTCTCCACTCTGGAGGCTGCCTATTTTGTTGTCTTTGTATCCAAAGTTCCCAGCTCATAGTAAGTAATGAATGATTGATTTGATGGTTTTATTTTTGGACCTCCACTTCGTTTGCCTGGGAACATCTAAGTGTCTTTCCCTTTTACTGAGGTCAAAGAGATTTTTCTATAAGTGTAATCGTGTTTTAATCCTTACAAATAAGACCAGGAAAAACAAGAATTGAAAATAAAGTTCACAGAAGAGAAGAGTCTTCTTCAGCTCTGTCTATTCTGTCATTAAACTTTGTGACTTTGGGCAACTTTTGTGGAGAGAGGGTTTGGACTTGGAGTCAGAATGGACTTGGGTCCAGTCTTTGACCCTGTCATTTACTCTCTGTCTCTGTAAGTCTCTTCATTTATCTGGGTCTAAATTTCTTCATCAAAATCAGGTGGTTGATTTCAGGGATGTGGCACCTGCAGTCTCCAGGTCACATGTGGCTTTCTAGGTCCTTGGGCATGACCTTTTGACTGAGTACAGGTTTTCTAAAACAGATCTTTTTATTAAGGAGATTTGTTCTGTGAAGTTTGGATTTAGTCAAAGGGCTGTACTTGAGGCCTTAGAGAGCCACATTTGATTGGCTATTCCACCTCTGGATTAGATGATCTCTGAGGTTCTTAGTAATCCTAAAATTAATTTGTTCTATTATTCTATTTATAATTTAGCTCTGTGCACAACCAGTCTTAATTTTGGGGCCAGCTATAATCCATTCCTTTAATTTATTTCTGTATTATCTATCTGAGGGAGGGATTTTTTGACAATTTAGTGAATTGAATTTTAAAAAGAGTAGGCCATAAAATCATCCACTCACTTGACAAACTTTTTAAAGCATCTCTAAGGTATAAGATACTTTGGTTAAGTATAAGGTCCCTTTAAGTATAAGAGAAGAAACAAAGATAAGTCAAATTAACATCCTTCTCCTACTGGCAAGGCTCTTAACTGTCAGACTAGTAGGAGAGATGAGGCATATATTCAGATTATTATGATGGTAGATATTTAATAAAAGCTTGTTTAATGTAATGATACAAAATAGAATAAGCTAAATGCATAAGACATTACAATCAAGATAATGGAATTCCTATTTATTATTATATATATATGTTTATAACATATTTATAACTCCTATTTGTAATAGAAGTGGGAAGAGATCCTTTTTGGCTAGAGTAATGAGGGAAGATTTTGTGGAGAAGGTAGTTTAAGATAAATTTGGGGGAGCCAAGAATTCAGAAAGAGGGGAGTCTTACCTAGTGCTCTTTTGAGTTCCAATTTAAAATATTTCTGTGGTTTTAAAGATAGGGTTACACTCATAGTATTATCAACTCTGCAAGGGACCTTACAAGCCCTTATATAGTCCTAATGACTGACTCTCATATTACAGATGAGAAAACTAAGGGTCATAGAGGTGAAACGATTGTACCTGAGGTCACACAGCTAGATGTGGCAGAGCCACAAAATCCAGACCTCTTGCCAACACAGCCTGGGCACACTTTAAGCGTTGTACCGAATGCCTTTTGTTGGTGTGGCTCACATCCTCTGGAAGGTGCTTCTTTTGTTTGATATTAGTTTATTAATGAAACATGCATCTATTGTTTCTAGACTGATTGGATCTTAAAGGTGAACATGCCTACTCTTTAAGAGAGAGAATGTCATGACACATCACAAAACACAATCTTGGTTGTGGTTCAGCTTCTTGGTATATGAAGACAGAGTTCTGTTTTCTAATTACCATGGATAAGTTTGTTCGTTTATAGTAAATTTGTCTTGGTTTTATGTACTGCCAAAGTTCGGATTACCTTTTTTTTTTTTTTGGTACCTATGTTCATGGATTTTTAAAAGACAGATACGTATTTAAGAAACAAATGAACGTTTTCTGAGACACAGATGAGAAGAACACTTAGTGTTACTCCTTCTTTAACTTCAGAGATTGTTACATTCGGTTGATGTGAGCAGTGATCCTGGTCCATCTGTCCCTTGATCATTTGGATTTCAACCTGACTGAACTCGTGGGTAGTAAAGTAGCTTAAACTGAAGCATGCCACAAATAGCTAAATATGGATGCAGAATCCAAGAGCATCAAATGGACAGCATTTTTTTCAGATATTTATAGCCTGGAAGCAAAGTCAGTAGCAGAAAAAAAAGACTCAGCTGCCTAGCTAAAGGAAGCAGGAGGGCAAAGTTAGCCTCAGTGTCTGTACTTTCTTGTAAACATGTGAGAACATTGAGATTTGACTACTTTACCAGGAATGGGTGGCAAGAGAAAGATTTTGTGCAGCAGAAATTTAAAGTACCAGTAACTAGCACTGTGTGTAGTCCTGATGCAACAGCTGTTTGAGTAAAATATGTCTCTACAAATGAACATACACATGTGGTCTTTGGTTCTTGGATGATTAGAGGGAAAAGTGAATCAATGAGAACTAGGAATGATATGTGTGTTAGCTAAGGAGAAGGGGGCACAATCATTTTTGGGGAATAAAGTTGATTGCTATATATTCATAGTCTTGGTTTATTAATGATTGGTAGGGAACTTTGGAGTAGCTACTTTTTCAGCAAATGGCAGAAAAAATCAGTAGCAACATTGTAGTGAGTTCTTCAAGTGTGATGAGAATTTGGCAAGATTTTTTCCCAATAATTTGCCTGTTTTGGTAAGGCAAAGATATTGTCTATTATGACATATTGTCATTGTTTCATGAATTAAATCAAAAGAATGGAGGAGAGTCGGATTTTTTTAAGGTTGTTATCCACACAAGTCTGGAAAGAAACCTCATGATTTAGGATTTAACATTGATCTTGGATTGCTTTACTTCCTGTATTGGTCATGATCAATGTACTGTACTTTTATATTGTGTTCTAAACATTTGAATTTGAATATTTTTAGTTAACCTAGAAATCATCTTTATAGCAGTGCTGATATGTGAAATTCTGTTGGGAAAAGCTCTTTCAGGAATGTGTTTGCCCACCCTAGTGCTTAGAATAGTTAAAAGGTTCTGTTTTGGGCCATGCTTCTGTCCTCTTTTTTCTTACTCCTGCCTAAAAGCTGCACTCAGACTAGTTTCTTAACAATATTAATGGAATTCTTTCAGATGAAAAGTTTGATTATTAGTGTCTTTATCTAGAATTCTATATTTAGTCATTGGAGTTGGATGCTTCTTTTTCTTAAACTAATTTTTCTGTTAAATTTACTTTATTTTCTTTTTAATTCAACAGGTATTAAGTTTCTTATTGTGTAAGAGAGAACCTTGTAGGCTGTCTGAACAAATACTTCATTTTAAATAAAGTGGGCTTCAAATGCTCCCCACTTTTGCTTTTGAGGAATTTAAAAGAAATTCAACTTGAATATCTCATTGGCATGTATTCGGCAAATGTGTATTCTTAGATTATACTTCCTTTAGATAGTATTCATATTTATTCCTCCATTCCTAGAATAATGCTTTGCATATAGTACCTAAATATTTGTTGAATTGAATTACATTAATCCTCCATATATGATGGATTTTAAAAATAGCTTCTTTTCTGCTCGTTATAATGATTCAGACGATAACATTTTTTTGCTGAGATGAGTGTTTACACACACACACACACACATACATACATACACATACACACATGTTATGGTCATGATCAACATCAATTCCCTTGAGGAATGTATTCCATGTGGAAAAGAACAATGAATTTTCTTTTAGAAGTGTTGAATTTGCTTTTTACCAGCTGCACAATCTTGGGTAAGTCATTTCAACCCCTTGGACCTTTATGTTTAAAAAAAAACAAAACAAAACTGAAGAGCTGAATGTGATAATTTCTGAGATATCTTCCAACTCTAAACTCTAGGACCATTACTAAGAACTAGTTGCTCCATATTTATTGGATAGATTGATTTACAGGATAGATTGAGTAAAAGGATTTCTTTCCATGTTTTTAGAGAATTAAACAAAGGGCTTGGATTTTCTTTCTTTTTCTTTGTTTGATATACAGTTGTGGCTCTGTTATATGGAAAGTAATTTTTTTATGAAAATAGTGCTTGGGAGAGAGGAAAAATATGATTTTGTGATGGAGAGTAGGCTTTATAAAGAAAATTAACAGAAAAGTGGTGGCAAAGGTGACAAGTCAGAGGTCTTGCTCAGTCTTACGTTTTGTAGCATTAGAAATGAGTTACTTATTAGAAATAAATTTGGTAGCATTAGAAATAAGAAGACAGCTTATGTGACAGTTGCTCTCTCTAGTAGTTTATAATGATTTGATAATTTTTTTAAGTAGGTGAAAGCATTCAATTAATAATAAATGGCTGAGTTAACCTAAAAATATTCAGCTGCCTGTTCCAATGTGTCTTTCTACTGAAATAATTTTTTAAACTGTGGGTAACTAGAGAGGTGTTTGGTCTTGCTAAACAAGAGAAGCTGGAAGTGTGCTGAGGGCACTCCTGAAATTACTTCACTCTGACTTGGCAGAGAAATAATTACTTTCTGGTATTTTGTAAAAAACACCTTTCTTTCCAAGCTATCCCTAGGTATTTCGCAGTGCCAATAGATAAAACTTCCCAGGGAGAAGGTAGCCACCAAGCTGCAGTGGATTTCTCATACAAATGGGAGGTGAAAAGAGAATTGTCTTGGGCAGCACAGAACAGTGTTAGTATATGCTAAGAAAAGGAAATAGAAATTGAACCTTTGAGATCACATACAAGGCTTCACTTGTTAGGATACGATATACAAGTCAGTAATACTCCTTATCTCAGTAATAATTTGCCTTCAAGAGGAAAAGTAAGTGAACCACTTTCCAGTTTTCATTTCAGATGACAGGAGATTGAGAATTCTACCTTCCTACATATTAGTTATTTGTCTGTCCTCTCTGGTCCTTGGAATATGGTTTCTGAGATGGTGATAGCAATTTCTTCCTTTTGTAAGTAGTTTTTAGTATTTATTAAGTCTGATCTAAGTATTGCCTAGTTGCCTTTCTCTCTCCTTAACCACTTTCCCTTCTCACCTTTCTCCTCTCTTTCCTCTGTACTCTTCCTTTCTTCTTTTCCCTCTGTTTCTCTATCTCTCTCAAGCTGGAAGTGCAGAGGGGTACTCACAGGCCCTAATACTGATTGGTGTAGAAGCTTTAACCTACTCTATTTTTTCTAACCTAGGTTACTTATATTCTTCTCTGGCAGCTTTGTGGCCCTCTGTACTCCTGGGTTCTCACTGTATTAGTGCCAGGCTTTGTTTGGATACTCGATCTACTTTTTAGCGTACCTGCATTTCAGAACTCCCAAACTCAAGTGATCCACTCTCGGCCTTCCTGGCAGCAGAGATCACAGGCATGGGCCATCAGCCCTTATTCCAATTGCCTTTTAGTAATCTTATTAAAGGCCTATGTAAGTTGAAGTAGTATTCAGGTTATAATAACCCTAACAATGCCCTCATGAATATTCTCCTCATTATGGGATACATTATTATTGAGCAGATAAGGAAGAAATTTTGAGCATACAATTTAAATGTGTTGAGGAGCTGAATTGAAGAGAGAGAACTGAAATAAATTATTTAAGTTATTTAGGAGAGACTGCTTGTTATCTTGTAAAGACTGGGAATCAGGAGACATGACTGCTAGACTTAGAGATGTGACCTTGAGAAAATCATTTCATGACCCTGAGCCGTAGTTTCAGATGTAATGAGGAAGTTGGAGTAAATCATTAAGATTTCTTTAAACTCTACCTTTCTGTTATTCTGTGCTTCTGAATGCTTCGTGCTATATTGCATTCATAGACATGATGTTTTCCAAATACTATTTGTAAAAGGTAGAAACAAGGAAAGATTTTTTACAATGGCAAAAGGAATAACTCACATTTCTTTAATATTTTAAGCTCATAGGATTCAGAGATATAGAGGATCTGAGTAATTATCTGATTTAGCCTTCTGATTTTCTGTCTAAGGAAACAATGAGAAATAATTTACTTAAGGTGACGTAGTCATCATCAGAACCAGGATCCAAACAAATTCTGTCTCCAAACTCAAAAGTTTACAAGGTGCTTTACAATAATCCTTTGAGGTAGGTAATGCAAATATTGGTCCCATTTTACAGATGAAATCAGGATAGTAGAATGAAATGTTGAAAGAAGTTTTAAAGCATGACAAAATTATCACTTGACCTTTCTTCAAAATTACCATGTTGGTTATTTCTCTTAAACACTGAAGAAACATAGTAAGGATTGTGCCTTCCCAAGATCAAGGGTAAAGTCAGCAGCTGAGAAGGGTTGGAACTCACCCTCAAATACTGAATTGACCCCTTCCCTCCCCTTCTCACAAAGAGCCACCGCTTTCCCTTAGAGAAATGGACCACTAAAACTGAAGGTCAGGAAAACTTGATGACAGTGAGAAATGCCAGATTGTTCAATTCACAGTCTTTAAGGGAAATGACTGAAGCACTGTTACCTAGGATACTCAAAACAAAGTGGACAAAACACCCAGAAAGTACAGTGATGAGAATAACCCAGCAATGACCTTCAAGAGGTGGAAGAGATGCCTGAATACATCTTTTCCATCTTTTTTTTAAAGCCCAATTTCTTTGTGCACTAAAGTCTCTTGGGATTTGAAACTTGTCATTGAAGTAAATTTGAGCATTTTATGCGTAATAGTTAGACCTTTGGATATGACCTAATAGCATTTTCCTCCCTCCATTTCTGTATGACTCATTCAATTAAACCTTCCTACTGTGGTGCAACATGCTGTTTTGGAATGCTTTCAGATACATTTCAGGAGGTACTTTTATTAAATGATTTAGCACACATCAAACTTCATAGTATTTTAATTATAATAATGCTGTCTTTTTTATATAGTCCCATCATCAGTACGGTATAGACATTTAATTATTCTTTCATTAAAGATGATAAATTTATTCTTATTGTTGGGTTCATCTTTTACTTAATGATATACATTCTCTCAATTGCTGACTGAGATTTAGGGGCACAGAACAAGCATAACTGGCCTATTCACAATAACTGTGCTTCAATCAGTTGAACTAACCACCCACAGACATATATGTGTTTTAAGCACCATGCAAAACACTCAGAAACCAATGGTTGGCTATACATTTCAGGGAAGGTCTTTAAATAAGTCTCAATAGTAGTTTTCAAACTGTTCAGCTTTCCTCCCTCTTCCTTTTTTTGGTTCTCTACAAATGAATATTAAGAGAGAAGCAAGCTTTTAAAAAATTTACATTATTGGGACCTCCAGCAAGTCTAATGTTCCTTCCACAGTTTTTTTTTTAAATTTTATTTATTTATTTAATTTTTTACATTCATTTTCACAAATTTTTGGGTTCCAAATTTTCTCCCCTTTTATCCCCTCCCCCCACCCCAATACCCCAAGCAATCTAATTTTCCCTATCTCCAATCTGCCCTCTCTTCTGTCATCCCTCCCTTCTCTTGTCTCCATCTTCTCTTTTCTCCTGTAGGGCCAGATGACTTTCTATTCCTCATTAACTGTATGTCTTCTTTCCTAGTTGCAACAACAATACTAAATAGTTGTTCCTAAAACTTTGAGTTCCAAATTATCCCCATCCTTCCCTCCCCACCCATTCCTTTTGGGACGGCAGGCAATTCAACATAGGCCATATCTGTGTAGTTTTGCAAATGACCTCCCTGATAGTCATGTTGTGTAAGACTAACTGGATTACCATCCCTCCTAACCTGCCCCTCATTGTTTCTCTTCTGTCTTTTGATCCTGTCCCTCCCCAGGTGTTTACTTCAAATTGCTCCCTCCTCCCTTTGCCCTCCCTTCCATCATCCCCCCCCTTGCAATATCTCCTTCTCCCCCACTTTCTTATACTGTAAGATAGGTTTTCATACCAAAATGAGTGTGCATTTCACTCCTTCGTTTAGTCAAATGTGATGAGGGTAAACTTCTTGTTTTTTTTTTTTTTCTCAGCTCTCCTCTTTTTCCCTCCACTAAGAAAAACTCCTACCTGCCTCTTAAATGACATATAGTTACCCCCTTCCATTTCCCCCTCTTTCCTCCCACTACATTTCTCTCTCACCATTTACCTTAATTTCTTTTAAGGTATGGTCCCATCCTATTCAGTTCAATCTGTGCTCTCTGTCTCTGTATGTGTATGTATGTGTGTGCATGCGTGTACATGTGTATGTGTGGTCCCACCAACTACCCAGATACTGAAAAGTTTTGAGAGTTAGAAATATTGTCTTTCCCTGTTTGAGTGTAAACAGTTCACTTCTGGTAAGTCCCTTAAGACTTCTCTTTGCTGTTTCCTTTTTCATGCTTCTTCTCATTCTTGTGTTTGAAAGTCAAATTTTCTTTTCAGCTCTGGTCTTTTCATCAAGAATGATTGAAAGTCCTCTGTTTCATTGAAAGACCATATTTTCCCCTGAAGTATTATACTCAGTTTTGCTGGGTAGGTGATTCTTGGTTTGAGTCCTAGTTCCTTTGCCTTCTGGAATATCCTATTCCACGCCCTTCGATCCCTTAATGTAGAAGCTGCTAGATCTTGGGTTATCCTGATTGTATTCCCACAGTACTGGAATTGTTTCTTTCTAGCTGCTTGCAAGATTTTTTTCTTGAGCTGGGAGTTCTGGAATTTGGCCACAATGTTCCTAGGAGTTTCTCTTTTTGGATCTCTTTCAGGTGGTGATCGATGGATTCTTTCAATACTTATTTTGCCCTCTGGTTGTAGAATGTCAGGGCAGTTTTCCTTGATAATTTCATGGAAGATGATGTCTAGGCTCTTTTTCTGATCATGAGTTTCAGGTAGTCCCATAATTTTTAAATTGTCTCTCCTGGATCTATTTTCCAGGTCAGTTGTTTTTCCCATGAGATATTTCACATTCTCTTCCATTTTTTCGTTCTTTTGGTTTTGTTTTGTGATTTCTTGGTTTCTCATAAAGTCATTAGACTCCATCTGTTCCATTCTAATTTTGAGAGAACTATTTTCTTCAGTGAGCTTTTGAGCCTCTTTTTCCATTTGGCTCGTTCTGCTTTTGAAAGCATTCTTCTCCTCATTGGCCTTTTGAACCTCCTTTGCCAATTGAGTGAGCCTATTTTTCAAGGTGTTAATTTCCTCAGCATTTTTTTGGGTCTCCTTTACCAAGGTATTGACCCGTTTTTCATACTTTTCTTGCATATCTGTCATTTCTCTTCCCAGTTTTTCCTCCACCTGTCTAACTTGCTTTTCAAAATCCTTTTTGAGCTGTTCCAGGGCCTGAGCCCACCCGCCACCCCCCTGGGGTGTCTGGGGTACTGAGGCCCCGCCCTCCACGTCTTTCCCTGATGGCAAGGATACGTCCTCGTCATCAGATCCGAAGGTCGGGATCATTTGCATTTGTTGGAAAAAACTCTCTAAAGTCTTATTTTTCTTCCCTTTTCTAGGCATTTTCCTAGCCAGTTACTTGACTTCTGAGATTCCTTTCCACCCCTGCCTGGATCCGCCCAGCTAGTGCTTGGCCTCTGAGATTTAAATGGGCTTTCCTCCTGCCGGCTGTCAATCAGTGAGCTTTAGTTCAGGTGCTGGGGTGGGGGCAGGGCTGCCTCCCAGGCTCAGTTCCCTCAGGGGCTTTATGTAGAGACTTTCAGGAATGGAGCGGGTGGGGGCAGGGCCGTCTCCCAGGCTCAGCTCCCTCAGGTTTTATGCAGGAACGTTCGGTAATGAAGATCCTGCCTGCTGCTGGGGTATTCCTGAGTTCTGGGCTGCTGCCGCCTCAGCCGCCGCCCACCCCTCTGCCTCCGCCGCTTCCTGCCCCCGTCTCCGCCACTGCTTCCTCCCGAGGGGGCCCGAGTCACGGAGACACTCTTCTCCCCTCCTCCAGCCCGGCCTTCTCTCTCACTGACCTGTAGCTTCTGTGGGCAGAGGGACTTTCCTGGCTGCCGGAGCTTCCGTCTCTGAAGCCTGCTCGGATCAGCTTCTCTGGGGCCGCAGCCAGGGCAGCGCTGGGGGTGGGGTCCACTTTCCGGGGTGCCACGGACCCTGGGGACGGATCTCCAGGGCTCCCTGGAATGGAAATCTCTTCCACTCCGTTTCTGCACACCTTGTATTGACCCAGAAGTTATGGGGGTCTCTTTTTACATTAATTTTATGGGCTTTGGTTTCGGAGCTCGTAAACGTGCGTCCTTCTACTCCGCCATCTTGGCTCCGCCCCCCTCCTTCCACATTTTTTCCCCAAGAAAAGAGCTCTAGAAGTAGGTTCTAATAATGACACAGCTTTTTATCATCTATGCAGCTTCAGGCAGATAAATGATTTAATCTCTTTGAACCTGTTTCTATAGCCAAACCTACTTTGCAAAATGTTTTTATTGGTGACTTTCTTCTTTATATTCATTTGTGGGGAGGACCTTCTACTTCCTTGTAGTAATGCAGACAATTAAGTAAAAACACTTGATAATGCATTCAGATATAGTGTATATAATACTTTGTCTCAGTAGATCCCCACCTCTCCACTATTATTAGGGAGATACTGTTTCATTGTCTATTCTGAGACCATCGTTAGTTTTTTACTCACTCAAGATTTGACTTTTTCATTATTTTTTTAGCTTACAGTGTTTGTTGTCATTGTGTATATTCTTTTGGCCTTTCAAATCTCCCTTTGCATCAGTTCATCTAGATCTTTCCATGTTTCTCTGAATTCTAGGAAAGTACAGCATAAGGGTCACTGGCTCTAGAATTGGAAGACCTGGATTTCAGTCCTGCCTCTGGCACATACTGTCTAGCTACAAATCAGTTAACCTTCCTGTAAAATGAGGGGATTGTATTGGATGGCCTCTGAAACCTCTCCCTGCTCTCTGTAATGCCGTTCTTCTCATGTCAGAATTTCTTCCGTACAGTAACATACACATTTTATTAGATAGGTAATTTCATTAGGATAGAGAACTCTTGAGAACTCCCTGGTAGCAAAACCAACGAGCATAGTTCTGTAATTTAAACTCTAAGAGAGGTGCCTGAGGCGCTGAGAGGTGAAGGGGACAAGTGCCTGCGGTATCCACTAGGTGTGGGATTTGAAACCAGATCCTTCTGGTTTGGAGGTCAGTTCTCTCCACTCTTCCAGCCTTCCTCTTAGATTCGTGTACCATAGTGTCTTCAGTAACTCCCCAGGTGGACTCTGAGAAAATGACTGTGCGCAGAGAAGTGGTGGATAATTGTGTGTGTGTGTGTGTGTGTGTGTGTGTGTGTGTGTGTGTGTGTATAACTCCCTAAAGTGCAAGCTCCCTTTGCCCACTAATTTGCAGCTTTAATGAAAGAGACTCACGGAATTGCCCGAGGCACTTTGAGGACTAATGACTTGTCCAGGAACACAGTTAATAAATGTCTGACCAAGATTTGAAACCAGGTCTTACCCACTTCACCCAGCCCAGCATTTTATGCCAACCTGATTCTGTCATGCATATCAATTAGTAGCATTTATTAAGTGCCTACTGTGTGTCAAGCACTATGCTAGGCACTGAAGATACAGAGATAAAAATAATCCTTGTCCTCAAGGAGCTTACATTCTGTAGGGGAAGCTTTATACTTTATAAGTATATGTAAAATAAATATTGGGTAACTTTCTTTGGAGGGGTGAGGAAGAGTGCTGGAGGAACTGACAGTTGTGTAAATCAGGAAAGGTCTCATGTGGGAGGTGGTGTTGAAACTGAGCTTTGAAAGGAACTAGGGATTCTAAGAGCCAGAGGAGGGGAGGAATGCATTTTAGGCGTAACAGGACTGATGGGAGAAGGAATGTGTCTGAGAAATAGCAGGAAGGTCATTTTAACTGGAGGGTTGAGTGTATGAAAGGGAGTAATGTCCAGTAGACTTGAGAAGGGAGGTGAGAACCAGCTTGTGGATGACTTTAAAAAACACACAATAGAGTTTGTGCTTGAGCCTGGAGTTAATAGGGAGCCACTGGAGTTTATTGAGTAGAGAAGTAACAGAATCACATGTGTGCTTTATTGATTTGGCAATTATGTGGAGAGCAGACTGGATAGGGGAGAACCTTGAGACTGGAACACTAAGTGGGAGGAAGTTTAATATTCAGGCAAGAGGTGATGAGGGCCTGAAATATTCATGATTGTTCTTGAGCTGAGCTCAGTATAGGATTTGGGGTGTGAAGGTACACCACATACTGTATTCTAATAACATTTTTTTTTTTTTAGAATAGGGATAGTGTGGATGTATTCTGAGTGCACTTGCTTTAACACTAAAGCGAATCAGTTTCATTTTATAGAAGCAGTAGTAGAATTAGTAAATATTTGGAGTATGCTCTAAATCCTACAAAGGAGTTACTACTTTTGGAGTTCTTCAGGAGAGACACTTAGAAATGAGTTAAACTTAGGAGTACTAGATTGTATATAAAAACTCAACTGTAATCATTCCTTTGTCTTAGGTAAGGGTGAAAAGCCCTTTATTTTTACACAAACTTGTTTTGCCCTAAAATGTAATACCCTCCTGTTAGGGCAGACACTGAAAATATCATTTCTCCCTGCCTACAGTCTTCAAAAAAAATGACATTCAGGAGTTGTACTCACAGACTGTTTTCCCTGAAGATTAATTCATTCTTAGATTGAGACCTAACAGGAACCTCAGAGGCCATTTTGTATAACCCCATTATAATCTGAGGCCCAGGTTATCCAGGATCACACAGGCTGTAAGTGTTATAGGTAGAATTTGAGCTCTGCTCTTTTGTCTCCTGATCATCCAATGACCATTTATTAAGCATCTACTACGTACAAAGAACCTTTAGATGCTGAAGAAGATGCCAAGATAATTAAAGTATAATTACTGTATTTGTGGAGCTCATCTCCAATGTGGTAGATTGTATAGTATGTGCACAAATATGTAACATTGTATAACGATAGTGATGGTGTAGTGTTTTATTGTTTACTTCTGTAATAAGTGTAATAGTGTGAAAGAGAGTGTAATTCACCATTTTGAATGGGTGAAGTTGGAGAAAGGACAGATCATTTCCTTTTCTTTTTGACAAGCAAAATGTTCTGAACTGAGACACTCAAATACTCCATGAGTTCTATAGAAGGTTCTATACATGTTCATGAATCTCCATTTCATAAATGCTTGCTTTTAAATATATATATATATATATAATTTCCTCCCAATTACATGTTAAAACAAATTTTAACTTTTTTTTTTAAGGTTTGATTCCTAAATTTTATTCCTCCCTCCTTCCCTTCCCTCCCCACTCCCTGAGACAGTAAGCAATCAGATATAGGTTATACATGTGCAGTCATGCAAAATATTTCCATATTAGTCATTTTGTACAAGAAGATGCTAATTAAAAAAGAATGAAAGAAAGACAGAAAGTGAAAAACAACATGCTTCAGTTTGTATTCAGACACTATCACTTCTTTCTTTGGAGGTGGATAGTATGTTTCATCATTAGTCCTTTGGCATTGTTTTGGATCGTTGTGTTGCTGAGAATAGCTAAGTCAATCAGTTCTTCATCGTACAGTATTACTGTTACTGTGTACAATGTTCTACTAGTTTTGTTCACTTCACTATGCATAAGTTCATGAAAGTTTTTCCAGGTTTTTTTCCTGAAATCATCCAACTTGTTACTTCTTATAGCACAATAATATTCCATCACAATCATATACCACAGCTTGTTCAGCCATTCCGCATTTGATGGACATCCCTTCAATTTCCAGTTCCATCACAAAAAGAACTGCTATAAATATTTTTGTGCAAATAGGTCCTTTTCCCTTTTTTGATATCTTTGTGATATCGACTTAAAGTGCTTGCTCTTTAACAAAGATAAGGCTATAATAAATTCTACTCGTAACTCTGAAAACACGTCGAGCCATTTTCCTGCTCAACCATACTTTCTTCTGTTCTTTTCTGTGCATTTTTAAGAACACTTCAGTGATCCTTTTTTTTTTTGAGGGGGCTTCAGTCTCACTATTCCTTCCTCTACTTCCAAATTATAAATGGGGGAAATAAAATAGGATTAAGAAAACCAAACAACTTGTAACTTGTAACAACTAATAAGCCAAGTAAAGTAAAAACAAATCCATGGAGAGGCTGTGTTCAAAAAATGTATGTTTCTTTCCTCAGTTTGTGTACATTTCTGTCAGGAGACATGCTTCATTATAGGTCCTCTGGAAATATGTACAGTTAGTTGTAGCATTGGTTAGAGTTCTGAAGTCTTTCAAAGTTTTTTTCCTTTATAGTTACTGCCCTAGTATAAATTACACTTATTCTGCATACTTGCCCTTGCAAAAGTTCATGTTCCCCAGGATTCTCTGAAATCATTTTTTATCACTTCTTATGGTATGGTAATATTCCATTCCCATTCATATGCCATAATCTGTTTGACCATTTCACAATTATCTAAGAGGCAGTCTAAGACACTTTTTGCATGGTCACACAGTTTTTTTGCTCCCCCCATCCTTTAATCCTTCTTTCAGGATCTTTTACTTGTGAAGATTCCCTCTCATATATTATCCTCCATTTTACCTTTTCCTACCCCAACCACATCCTTTCTGTTGAGTTTGATGTATTTCTAAGTCAAACTGTTGGTGACTGCACATGATGCTGTGACTCTCTCTATTTCAGATCATAGTGACATTCGTCTCCTACCCAGCCCTGCCCCATATTTGTCTACTTGTCTTACGGACTGCATTTAAGAGAAATGCCCAGTTCCAAGTTCTCTGTCTTTTTGACACCCATGTCTTCTTCCTTTTACCTTATCTTCTTCTTTCCCTCTTCAGACCTCAAGAACAGGACCCATCTACCCCCAGGACTGCAGTTTGTTTTTTTATCTAACTCCCTCAGGGCCCTTTAAGGACATGAAGATTCTGAAGGGATACTTTGTATTCTCTTCCTCCTAGCATGTTGGTACAGTGCTATCCAGGGCAGTTAGGTGGTGCAGTGCTGGACCAAGAGTCGGGAAGACTCATCTTCCTGAGTTAAAATCTGTTCTCAGACTCTTATTAGCTGTGTGACTGAGAAAATCACATAGCCCTGTTTTCCTCAGTTTCCTCATGCATTAAAATGAGCTGGAAAAGGAAGTGGCAAACCACTCCAGTATTTTTGCTGAGAAAACCCTAAAGGGGAACATGAAGAGTCTAACTCAACTGAAAACAACTGAACAACAGCTATACTGTCATAGAGCCCTTTCAGATGCTTGAATAAATTTACCTTGGTAGGTTTTGTTGTATTCTTGTATTTGCATTTCTTAATTACTCCTTAGCTCTGATTTTTTTCATCAGAAATTCTTAAAAGTTTTCTATTCCATTAAAGACCCATTTTCCTCCGTTAGGGTGATATTTAGCTTTGTAGGATGTCATTCTGAGTATCCTTCAGATTGTTCTTTCTCCTTAAGACTTTTGGAATATTATATTTATTCCAAAATCTCCTCTCATTTATCATAGAAAGTACCAGGTTTTATGTGATGCTTAGAATTTGTACTTCAATATGTTTGTTTCGTTGATTGTATTTTTTTTTTATTCATTTATTGATCTCAAGTAAATTGTAAATGAGGAAACTCAAAACCTTATTACTGAAGTATGCTCTTTTTTATCTGAAATGGGTAGGTAGATAATGGCTAGGTTTTTTTTAAGAGTACATTTCCTCATCTTGCCAGTTTGCAAATGCATGCCCCATTGTAGTATTGATTGGCATGAGAGCTTTGACCTGTTCTATTTTCTACCTGGGCTGGTTTGCTCTCTTTCAGCAACATGATGGCTCACTGTTCTAGGGACTCACTGTATTGACACCAAATTCAGTGTGGACAACTGATTGGCATAGGCCATTGTAGTTTAGAACTCATGAGCTCAAGGGATCTACCAGCCTCAGTCTCTGAGTTGCAGGCATTCATAGTCACACTGGTAGTTTGTATCAGCTCACAGACTCAAGACAAGATGTACAAAAGACTTTCAAAATCAAAGAATGAATGTCTTTGTTGATTTGTAACTTAAATAAGGCTTTCTAAGATTATTTCTATTTTAATAGTAATACATTGTGGATTTTGAAAAGTTTTGAAGAATTCCAAGATTATATAAAACCATTTGATTGACACATTAAGAAACCATCCTATATTTTTATTATATTGTTATTGAAATTGAATAATGTTCCAAGGTAGGTTTAACTGTTTAATTTCATATTTGTTTCTTTCTTATGATTCTAGCTCCCTAAGATCTATAACTGTTCCTCTATTCAATTCAACTGGCATTTAATAATTGTTTATTATGTGCCAGGTAATGTGCTAGGCACTGGACAAATAAAGGCAAAAATGAAACAGCCCACCTATAGTTTATATTCTGTTGGAGGAAAACATCTCCATAATTAATAAAAGTATGTGTGTATATAATAAGTCTAACTATATAAGTGTAGTATAAACTAAGTATGTGGTGTATATGTGCATGTGTGTGTGTGTGTGTGTGTGTGTGTGTGCATGCGCATGCGCATGTACGGAGAAAGAGCCAGAGACACATGCTGTTGGATTTAGGACGATAAGGACCTCAGAGATAGTCTTATAGAATTTTTACAGATGAGAAGACTGGGTGTTACACCACTAAGATTTGAACACAGGTCCTTTGACTACATATCTTATACTTTTTTCTACATACATCATAGTTGCCTCAACACCTCTTGACTTCTGTTTATGTTTTTAATACCACACAGTTAAATTCGAATATTAGCCTTTAGTTCATGGAAGGAAATGCACAGACAAATAGAAAGGTAGCTTGGATTAAGTTGTATTAGCAATACTGTAGAATCTGCTTATGCAGTACCATTCATCCTCCACCTATGCATAAGTTGAATTTATTATTATTAATTTTTATCAATTAGAAATTGTAAAATTTGTCTATTAGCAATCAACTTCTGTTGTACCTATTTTTAAAAGTTATTCAAGTACTGGAAATATCTTTGCAGTTGATAGTCATTTTGCCGTTTCACAAATCATTCTTATTAATTCATTTTATGTTGAGCAAATGTTATAAAAAGTGCTGAAATACATATTGATGCATACTTTTTTATATCACTATTGCCATCTATTCCTTTGTTTTTGTTTTATAATTTCTTGATTTTTCATAAAGTCGTCAGCTTCTCTCTGCTCCATTTTAATCTTTAAGGAATTATTTTCTTTAATGAGCTTTTGGATCTCCTTTTCCATCTAGCCAATTCTATTTTTTAAGGCATTCTTCTTCTCATTGACTTTTTGGATCTCTTTTGCCATTTGAATTAGTCTATTTTGTAAGGTGTTATTTTCTTCAGCATTTCTTTGGGCCCTCCTTTAGCAAGCAGTTGACCCATTTTTCATGATTTTCTTGCATCACTTTCATTTCTCTTCCCAATTTTTCTAATACTTACTTGATTTTCAAAGTCCTTTTTGAGCTCTTCCCTGGCCTGAGACCAATTCACATTTTTCTTGGAGACTTTGGATGTAGGAACTTTAACTTTGTTGTCTTTTTCTGTTGTATATTTTGGTTTTCCTTGTCACCAAAGTAAGATTCTGTAGTCTGATTCATTTTCCAGTTTTTGCTCATCTCCCTGGTCATTTACGTGACTTTGAACCCTCTTGCAGTGGAGGAGAGGGAGTATACTGTCAGCAGTTCGATGCCCCCTTGATCTGTGGGCCTAGACCTCCAGAAACAGCTGCTGTCTCTGCCCCTGCTGCTGCTGTGACTGCTGGGCTCCTGCATTCCCTCTGCTGCCCTGGAGCTGGGGTGAGACTACTCTACTGCCTCACACAGATCCTACGGGATTTTCCACTGGCCTTCAAATTTGTCCTTGGTGTTTTGGGGTTATAAAGTCTGGAAACAGGTGCCAGAGATTCAGTCCTATCCTGCCCCCAGGCCTGCTAAGGTCCTGGTGCTGGTGCAGCCCAAGCTCTTCTGAGCTTTGCTCCCAGACCGTGCAATAGGTGCTTCCTGTTGACCTTCCAGGCTGTCTTGGGCAGGAGATTTGCTTCACTCCATCATCCTGTGGGTTCCATGGCTCCAGAATTTGTTTAGAGTCATTTTTTGCAGGTATTTGGCTGGACTTGGGGGAAGAGTGCTAAAAAGTCTTTGCTTCTGTTCTGCCATCTTGGCTCTGCCCCTCCACTGTTGCCATCTAATCGTTATTACTGAATTCTTACTTCCTAAAGTTATATAAACATAAACAATGTTTATGCCATGCCAGTTTCCTTGTTTTAATTTTGACTCAAGTGCGAAGCAAACATAATAATTTTCTTTGTATTTTTATGGGCCTCCTTCAGATACTCAGTTCTTTCATCTGTTTTATAGCCTTTTTTTTTTTCTGGATAAACTGCCCAGTGCATTGTTTTGGCTGGAACCACCCTATACTCACACACCCACACACCCACACACTGGTTAACAATGGAATGAGATTATAACCAAAGCATACTGATGTCTCCAACCTTTTCCTAAGATTTCGAATTTATTCAGCAAACATTTCACTAGCTTGCTGGGCAATTTTAGGCATCAGTTTTTTGGCAGTGACAGAGTCATCAATCCATGACTCCCAAAGTGCGTTAGAAAAACTCTTTGAATTTCCCTTTGTCTGGAAAGCACAGTATAACCTACTTAAAAGTTAATTACTCTCAACACTTAGTTCTAGAGTAGGACTCTTTAGTTCTTAGATAGAACACTTTGGTTCTCTGAATTATGGTTGTAGAGTAGAATAAGTTCATGAACCACAAATTGTCCTTTGCTTTTGAAATTAGAAGCACAAACATGTAGGAAGACTAAAGACCAGAAGTAGTGGAACTTGTAGAAAAGTCAGTTATTACTTATTCACAGCAACATGATCATGGCAGGAGTAGGACCTCTCCTTTTAACATGATTTTATAATAGAAGTATGTCAAGGAAAAGAAGCACTCTATTTCTATTTTGTTTCTCTACCCTGGAGAAGAATCTTTAAACCAGAAAGGGGAGAGCAAACACTGAGACCAATCACAGAGGAGGGGAAGACTGGAGAAGCCGGACAGAGGAGAGTTCCTACTCAATCCTTTATTAAAAAGTATACAGTGGCCAGGGCAGCTATCTCTTTCTTACCTAGTGGTACTGATCTGGACTTCATCATGACCCAGGTACCTCCCCACCTTTGTCTGTGTAGTCTTTCCCCATTAGATTATAAACTCCTTGAGGGCAAGGACTGGCTTTTGCCTTTATATCCTTAGCATAGTGCTTGGCATAAAGTAGATATTGATAACTGTTTATTGGCTAATGAACATCTCCCCTCCTTAAAAGAGTTAATGTACCAAAGGATTTAAAGAAATGATCTCATTCTCAGTGATCTTGGGAGAACTCATACAATAGAGTAATCAGCAATCACCTATTTAGCATTCTGTGCCAGGAACATACCTCTCTCTGTCTTTACAGAGGTGAAATAGTTCCAGCCTTCAAGGAACTTGCATTCTGTCAAGGGAGTTAATAGCATATAAATCTCTGTAATTTGGTGGGGAAGGGCAAAGCAGCTGAGCAAGGCTTCAGGAAAGGCTTCGTGTAAGACGAAACTAGAAGTGTGTGAAGGAAGCTAGAGGTTTTAAAAGCTACAGGTGAGAAGGGAGTGAATTTCAGGCATGGGGATAGCCCGTGCAAAGGCACACGGGCCAGAGAGAGAATAACTGCGTAAGAGCAGCAAGAACACCAATTTGGCTGGTCTGTAGAGTGTGTGAAGGGTAGCAGTGTTTTTTAATAAGTCTGGAAAGTGCTTGTGAAGGGCTTTAAATAGCAATAGAGTTTATAGTTGATCCTATAGGTAATATGGAGTTTATTTAACACTGGAGTTTATTGAATAAGGAAGTTATGTGGCTTGGCTTGTGCTTTTAGGAAAAGCACTTTTTCAGTTTGTAAAAAAATCATTTGGAATTGGGAGTGATTTGAGGCTACAACACTAATGAGGAAGTTACCGTGGTCTAAGCCAAGGTGAAAGGGGCCTGAACTAGGCTGGTAGTCATGTGAGTAGAGAAAAGGGAAGGCAACGCAGAGCAATAGGGGTAAAATGGACAAGACTTGGCAACTGCTTGTATATATAAGAAGGGATGGAGAGAATAAATAAAAATGTGAGGATGATTCCAAGCTTGTGAATACATTCACAACTAAAGGGTTGATGTTGCCTTCAACAGAAATGGGAAAATTCAGAAGAATGGATTTTCGAGAAAAGATAATGAGTATATGTAAACAATTATGATTAGTTCAGAAATCAGCTTTATGAGTTGTGTGAGACATGGTTAGACAGAAGTTTGTCTGAAAAAGATCTGGAAATTTTCATGGATTATAAAGTCAGCATATGAGTTAGCAGTGTGATGTGGTAGCCAAAGAAACAAATGTCATTTTGAACTGTGTTAAAAGAAACATAGCCTCCAAAATAAGGAGGTGAGAATTCTCTTGCATGCTGATCTGGTAAGAATACATCTGGGCTGTTCTGTTTAGTTTAATTACCAGTTTTGCAAGGGAAGTTGGAGTAATTCCAGAGAAGCTCAAGTGACAGGGTTAAGGACTTTAAGGCCATGCCCCATATTCCACATATTGTAGACTGAGCCCTGTGCTAGGTATTTATATGCTAAGATAGGTGGGGTAGAGAAGGGGTATCAGCATCAACAATTCTAATATTTTGTGATCTTTGCATAACATTTGAAATTTCTAAACAAAATCCTCTCTAAGGTCTGAAAGGAAGGTCTTTACAAATTAGAGGAATCAGGAAAGATTTGGGGTAGGACGTAGCATTTGAATTGAAGCAACAAAAACTATTTCCATATGCAAAGAAGAACAGAAAAATATTACATATCAAACCTCTTTAAAATATAATAATTTTGACATGTTACCTTTAACTCTTGTTTGTGTTTCTTTAATTGAACTGTAAAGCATAGGTAAGATTTCATCAAAAGATTGGGGGGAAGGGCAATACTCGCCAAATACTTCCTATTTGGAAGGACTAAATTTATCCGTTTATTTTCTTTTAAGTTGACCTGCAGTATTTTTGAACAGAGGCCAACTTCTAATAGACCACAGTCTTGTTCATGGATTGGTGGGATGTGAGAATGCCAAGTAGAGGCATCTGATTTTACTAGGCAGTCAGTAGGAATCCCCTAAAGACTTTTGAACCAAGGAATAACGTGACCACATTTGTGAATAAAAAAGATTATTCTGTTAGCTGTGTGAATAATTGATTGAAGGGGTAGGGCTGGGGGGAGAGAGGATAATAGTGGAAGCTTGAAAACTGATTAGGCTAATGCAATAATCCAGGTGGATGGTAAGGAGGCCTGCCGCAGTGGTGGCAGTGGAGATGGAAATAGGGAGGAGAGGAATAAACATTTTTTAAGTGCCTACTATGTGCCAAGCCCTATGCTCAATGCTTCCTAAATATTATCCCCTTAATTCTCATGACAGCCTGGTAGGTGGTATTTATCCCCATTTTATAGTTGATTTAGTGATTTGCTCAGGGTCACTCAGCTGCCATGTATCTGAGTTTGGACTTGAACCTGGATTTTCCTGACTCCAGACTTAGCGTTTTATCCATTTCACCCCTTTAATGCCTCACGAGGTGCGGAGATGTACTGAGATTGGTACCAGTATGTGTGAGGTAAGGGAGCTCAGTGCCGAGTCCTGGGGTTACTGCTTGAGTAGAGATGCCCAGACCAGAAGAACAGGTTTGGGGGGAGGTAACCCATCTTCCCTTGGCATGGCCAAAGCAGGAGGTACTTGTTGAGTTTGTAATCATTCCTCCTAGAGACAGTGGTCCCTTGGTTTGGGATCTGGCTTTGTGGAGGAAGGGAGTGTGGGAGTTGAGCTCAGGCCCCTTGGGCTGGGCTGCCCTCCTTTTCAGCCCTGCCAGCCACACTTGGGGCCAGTTTCTCTTTTCTTTTGGTTCACATTCTTGCAACTTCTTCCCTTTGTTATTTGTTCCTCCTAGTCAACGTAAGGGAGAGTCTGAGGGTTGTTGGGCCTTACCCCCTCTCCTCACTTTTCTCTGTCCCAGTATTGTGGGAAAGGACAACCGAAGGCAGACCTCCAGCTTCTTTGAGACTGAGAGGGACTTCCCCTGCTGGGGAAGACACTTCTGGGGGATATTCTCCTTGAGTAATAGAGGAACAGATACGAACAATGTACTTAGGCACATTAAAAAATGTCTGGTTTTTGAAGTGGCCAGATTACAGAAAAGAATCAGTCTGCTTTTTGCATTGCTGGGACAGTGCCAATCGATTGAAACCAAAATCTTAATTTGTCTTCTTAAAAATGTGTCGATTCCTGAGCTATGACATCTTTTAAATTTGCCTACTGTAGTTGTCTTTAAAAGTGGCCAACTTCTAGTAGAAAGAGAAATTAGAATAGACCACAATCAGATGAAACGGAATGAGAGGTTCTCAGTATAAATAAATTATATAACTAAAAACCCACACACAAAAATCTCCCTCAAACTTTCTTGTAGTGTGTGTATATTTTAAGGGCAGATGGCATAGTGAATGAGTTTATAGTGAGCTTAGCTAAAATTTATAAAAATTTGCAAACATTAAGGCCCCTAAAAAAAGTGAAGGTAAGATAGTAAAAAAAAAAATCTGTCACTTCCTTTTGGCTTATTAAGTGATTATTCACTCAATTTTTTCCCCTCTCCTCTGAGTTGGAGGTTCCCTTCCCTGAACCATAGTGCCCCTAGGAGTTGCTTCATTTCTTTGACCAGATCTCTTGTTTTGTTGATATTAACAGATAAACTGCTGTATGCTTTAAAATCTGCTTGGTGCTTTTCAAGGGATGGAGTTGAATTGCCCCTGATAGCTATAGTTTACTCATCAGGTTCTTCAGAATTTTTGAAAATCTTCTTGGTCCATTTGGTTTCCATGAGAAATAACTGGGGAAGGACTTGCTTCTATGTTTTGAAGGGAATAGGAAACACAAACATATTCC
Organism: Bettongia penicillata ogilbyi; assembly: GCA_023548195.1. Lineage (NCBI taxonomy): Eukaryota > Metazoa > Chordata > Mammalia > Diprotodontia > Potoroidae > Bettongia > Bettongia penicillata. Next base: position 9,389,882 of record JAJHZJ010000162.1, on the reverse strand, counting down.
CCAGTGCTACTTGAGGATTAGGAAAAGTAGTAAATCGTTTTTGTTTTTTTTTTACTTAACCCTAGTACTTCATAGGAAAGAGAAAATCAGTAGTGATGCTATCGTCAGGTTACTCTTTCAGAAGCTTAAAAAGAGTTTATGACCAAAAAAAGCATATACTTAGTTTACTAGAAGTTGTTGGTTTTTTTTTTTTTTAAATTAATCATTCCTTGGGGCCTCCTATGGATTTATGGTGACTTGGCTGATCCATTTGTGGGCCATAAGATGACATAAGAGCCTGTCTCTTACTATTTTGTAGTGTGACTTGGGGCAGAGCCACAGTAGTTTCTTCATCTCTAAAATTAAAGGGTTGAACTAGATCACTCCTAACATTCCTTTCAGCTCCAAATCTAGGACCTTAAGAACATTAAAATGATAATTTAAATGTAACCACATTTATTTTGGACTCACATTTTTTTCATTTTTGAGTAAATTTTTGTTGTATTTTTTTATATCTCCTGCATTTCTTACTGTATCCTTTTTCTCACCTTCACCCTGAGAGCCATCTTTGTACTCCACATATTTTATTTATGCATTTAATATGTATGCCAAAGGTTATATATGATCAATCTTGTTCACTACCCAGAGATTTTTCTTTTCTCTCTTTCAGATGGATCAAGAGTTTTTGTAGAGAGAAGTGTTTTCTAGGCAGAAGAATAATCTTTCCCCATTGAGTTTTACACATTTCTTCTCATAGCTCTTTTATGCTGGTTATCTTTGATACTTGCTAGTGTTGAGAGCATCTTGGAGGAACCTAGAGACAGAAGGGAAATAGGCTAGTGCCTTCCTATGTATCAATTAGAATATATATCATTAGATTCTTATGTTCACCTCAAACTTCTTCCCAAACTTTCTGGTTTCCTTTTATGGAGAATAAGTAACGTTTTAATCACTTGATTTGATAAACAACTTACATGTCAAATTATTCTTGATTTGTTTTGTTCCATTTTAGTATTTAGGGATAGGAAGGAGTGTGTAGTATGTTTTTCTTATGTTCCTCTACTGTTTTTATGGCAAATCATGTGATATTTTCTGACCTAAGTTTTTAGTGGTTAAGAATTCTTTCTTTTTTACACATTAATATAATGAGCTAAATTAGAATTCATGCTTAAGTGCCGCAGTCTTCATGAAGCTATTTTCTTGATCCGGTCTCCCCTGTTAGTGCTCACCATTATCCTAGCCTCTTGTATTTGAATTTGTTTTGTGTATTTTGTGCATATTTGTACACGTACATGTCTCCCCAATACGAGGACAGGACCTGTTTGTTTCATTCTGGTTTTTGCATCCTCAGTGTCTGGCAAACAGATGGTACCTAGAAATGCTTGTTGATCGATTGCCTAAGTGGTCAACTCTGCCAGAAATTATTGAATGCCAGGGTTTTGATCTATCACTTAGTATGATTTTTTTTGCTATTTTCCATTTCTCTTTCTCTAACTCTTCCAACATATACCCATCTGCATTTCCCATCCTGGTGATTCAGTTTTGTTTGTTTATTCACCAATTCTGAAAATCTGTGATTTTTTTTTAGAACTATTACAAAAGAAATGATTTCTCACATCCCTCTCACCCCCTGTCTACATTTTTGCTCTTACAACCCATCATAGACATTACCTCTTCAGTTTCAGTTTTAGAAAAGAATTGAATTAAATTACGAATCCTGTGGAAGTTTGGACCAAATAGGCTGTCTTTTTGAGCTGGTGTTCTTTGCCATAACAGAAATGTGAACCAGAAAGTGGAATGTATTTCAGCATTTCTTTATATTAGTGCAATTTTCCATTCAACATTTTATGAAGTTTTCTGAAGACGACCCTCAAAGCCTGAAAAACAAGTATGCTTGATATGATAGCATGGTTAAAGCAAAGAAAGACTTGAAGAATTGCACAAAAGAATTTTGAATTGTTAGAGTTATATTTTCTTGAATTTGGAAATTATTGGGGAAACTGGCACATTTGCATATTTTCAGTCAGCAAATGTGGTGTTATTTATGTAGTGATGCTAGAAACTTTGGGGAATACAGAGATATATTAGATAAGATCTAATAAATGTTAAGCAGTGATGACTTTCCAGAGAGAAGTAATCCACTATTTAGGGAGACAAGCATGAAGTCAATAAAAGTTAAATAAAAAACACAACCTAAGATAATAATTCAGTTATTAATAATTGCCTTAGGGTGGTATAGACAGGATGAGTTCAAAGAAGTTCTAGGACTTCAGAAGAGGGTAAAATCTCAAAACTGATGAGCATTTTTTTTATACAGTGTGAATGGAGTTCTGTGACAAAATTTTAATGTTAGCAACATTTCCTCTCCCTCGTAATACTGGGTAGCCCAAAAGTGTTAGTGTAGTTTTAAGTTATTAAAAATTATTTAATATTTAAAGTATCAAATGAATATAAGATTTAAAATATCAAATGAAAATTGGTCTATATTGAAATATCTCAAATATAAGGTGTCCCAAAACCTTTTTGGGACACCCTATATTGTATTCCATCTAGAAAATTTTAGTACCAAAATAAACATGATTTTCTATTTTGCTCTGCAATTTTGACTCACCTTTTATCTAGCTTCTCTCACCCTATCTACTATTTTATGGATTCCTTTTCCTCACTTGGAACATCATCCTCAGACCTCCAGAGACCATGCCATTTATTCCAGCATGGATGAGTATGACTAGTTTTAGACTTATAGTATAGAGTGAGCTGACCCCATTGGTGCGTAAGTAGGAATTTACCTAAAGGCTTTGCATTGCATTCCCTCTTGCTATGTACTCCAGCAGAATTCATACCTTTTCCCCTCACTGCTACTACTGACTCTGCAGTCAGTGGTCAAATCAGTGTTTTTATTGCTTCTAAAAAGGAGGATCTGCTCACCACCTCTTTGATCCCTAGACCACAACTACCCTGTCTGGCAGTCACTCCAATATTTGTGTTCTCTGTATGTTGCCATCTGACTGAGACAGCTTTATCTCTGAGATTTCAGTTTTGCCAACTATGAAGTAGGGATAATTCCTCGATAGTACTTGATTTCTCAAATTTATTGTGAGACTCAACTGAGATGATGTATTAAAGCACTTTGCAAACTTTGAAAGTATATATATATATATCAGTTACTATCAGTATCATCAGATATTATGTGGATAGTCATCACTGTTTCACATTTATTAAGTTACTGTAGAATATGGTGCTGTTCAGATTGCATGAGAGTAAATCTGTTGTGCTTCCCTACTTTGCATTATTTCTATTCTGCAGAAGAACACCATTGGGTTATGATGTTTCTTACTAGGAATGTGACACTGTCCTTAAAATGGAATGGTTTGTTAATGGTTGTTTTCCAAGTTGTTTTTGAAGTGTGCCTTGAAGTCCAGGATAGGCAGGTTTGCCAAGTGAATGTATTTCCTACTATTCAGCCACCTTTTACAGCGACTTGGCCAACAGTTTTCACTTGTATTGCCCTTTTAAAGTTGCCCTTTCCTCCTCCAGAGTTGGGTAGATGAGGAGGAGAGGGAAGAGAAGAAAACTATTGCATTTGCTAACTTCTGGTAAATGACTTTTATTGACATTGTTTTAATGCCTGAAGCCTGATGCAGGAACAGGGAGTGTCATTGCACAGCACAGCACCTTGTCCATTCTGCGCGCTCACCCAGGATCCTCTGAGCAGAGCTGACTCTGTGGTTTGAGTCAGGTCTGTCCTCTAGTAGTACAAAAACAAGCTTCTGCTTAAAGCCTTCTGCAAAGTCAAAACCTTTCTCTCTAAGGGGAAAAAAAAGTGAAGTTCAGAGCCTACAGGTCCCTCATTTTGTAATGTCTCTTATATCTGCTGTCTTGGAGCCTAAAAAAGATATTTATATTTATTGTTGACTTCTTTTTTTTTTTTTTGTACTATTTCTTGAATGGGGGTCCCATTTCATGAGTGCTTATCATATAGGGAAATAAATGATTTTTGAGGCTAAAAAGAACGCTTACAGAATTTTAAAGACCCTAACTCCACCACTCTCTTATGGAAGAGAAATTTTCTTTAAGAAGTTTAAAATTGTGTGGTATTTAAAATTTAGCAGCTTAGTTCTGGGATTGAATTATTGTACAGTTATTAATGTACTGTATAACCCTTAAGAAAGCAAAGTTAACAATACTGTATTTTATATTCTGAAGTGAAAGTATTTAAAGAAATAGGGAAATAATTCCTTTTCCTGTAGAATTCAAAACATTATTAACTCTTTCCCTTCCCAGATGGAAATTCATTGTAGTTACTAATTATAACATACATTACCATTTGGGAAGGGTAGGCAGTGAATGCTACAAAGAAATTCTCTGACACTTAAAATTTCAGGAAAAAGATAATTTGTTTGGAAAGAACTTCCATTGCTGAACTTTCAAGAACTGTACATAATATAAATGAGATATAACCAAGTATATACATATGTGTGTATTTATGTCACTACAAATATATATACATACACATATTTGTGTATATGTAAATATATATATATATATATATATGTGTGTATGTATATATTTACACACACATAAGGTGATGGTGATCAGGATTTGTGATTTCATCTCTGTGGGGAAATGGAAATTGCCTTGCTGGTAAGGATAAAGATTGACTGCTTGCCCAGAACTGTAAGAGTTTGAGTTGTCCAGTATCCTATAGCCAGTATATGTTTGAGGCAGGATTTGAACCAGGACTTCCTGACTCAGATTTGGGTTTTCTAGGCATACACTGCACCACATTTCCTCTCTTAATCATGAAATAATGATAGAAATTTACATCAAAGCCTACAGGGAAAAATGAAGCAAAATTAAGTACTTCTACAGTTCTTGGTTCTTTTTAGAAATGAAATGCTTTCATAAAAGTAATCTACCCATAAGAAATTCATGCTCTTACTTTTTCCTTCATTTTCACACTGATTCAGACTTTTGAGGTGACTTCTAACTTCCCATTCCTCTTTCTTCTCCCTTTTGGAGAGTATATAGCCCTTCTGACTAAGGACTTTGCTTACCCATCAACTTTGCGCCATCTTCTCTAGAAGGGTTTACTTCTTGTGAATTTCAAGAGTAAGCAAAGATTAGGTTAAGGGACATTGATTTTCCAAAGGAGTATTACATTAGAGGAATGTCTCAAACCTACATTTTATAAAACGTTTAAGGTCATGACCGTGTAATAATGTAGACTGCAAATTAATCCATCCCCACTAAATTTAGTAGCTTTCATTTCCCCTGGAGATCAGTTTATCTCTTGTGACCTAAGAAACCTTTCTCTCTCTTTAAATATGTTCTGGAATTTGAGGACTTGCTTTACCAAGAGCAGTGATCTCTAAACTTTTTTGATTGCATACCCTTATCAATAAAACATTTTTGATCACACCTGCAGTATATGTAGGCATGCATGCACATATTGTATGCATACATACATACACACATACACACCCACATATATATACTTATTTGCAAATTGAACACATGTACTATGGTACTAATAATTATATACATTATAAAATTTATGCAAAAATTAGAAATTAAAAAAGATTAAGATAAAGATAAAGTAATATTTTATCTTAGAGTCTTTAAGGAGTCCTGGAGTTTATTGAGTAGGAAAGTGACATGAGACCTGAGTTTTAAGAAAATCATTTTTATATTATATGGATTTTCAGTGTAGATAGAGCAGGTAAAAACTTTATTAGTTATTTGTCCTGAACCTGATATATTACTGCTCTCATTACTCTCTAAGACCTGGACTAAAAGAACTGGACAAATATGACTATCTTCAGTTATAACAGTTGTTTTTTTTCTGATAAATGCTGTTGCCTAGACTTGCCTGTAGCATCATTTTGCTTTGTCCAAGGCAATTGACCCTTTACCTTTTTGATTCCGTCTGGGTGTTTCAAAATAGCCAGGATACAGTGTTTGAAGTTCTCTGTGCACTTTGAAGACTTTGAAGTGCTATATAAATGTCAGCTGTTATTATTATCATCTCTAATAAATTACCTACTGTGTCATTCTGCCTTTGTGTCTATAAAGGCAAATAATTTAGAGAGAATTGTTATACTATACATGTGACTGGGAACCTTAGCTCCATTTGTATCTTTTTAGGTTTAAAAATGTTTGGAGGATAATTAGAAGGGCAAAAGGTTTCATGCAGAAGATAGTGCTTGAGCTATATCTTAAAGAAAGAGGGGGACTCTTGAATGGAGGAGGGAGTACTTTCCAGGTATGGGAGACAATCATTGCAAAGATAGGAAATGAAATGTTGTGTATGGAGAACATAAATAAGACCTATTTGGTTGGATCCCAGAGTGCTGAAGTAGTAGTAATGTCCACTGAAGCTAGTATGATATGTTAGGGCCAAGTTGTGTAGGGGGAAAAGAAAGGGGAATAAGTACATAGTATAGTATCCACCTTGTGTCAGGTACTGTGCTAACGCTTTAAAGGCGATGCGAGGTTGTTTGTATTTTATTCTAGAGGCAGTCGGAAGCCATGGGAGTTGGCTGATTAGGGGAGTGATATGGTCAGAACTATGGTTAATAAAATTTATTTTAATGGCTGTGTGTAGGATGGCCCAGAGTGGTGAGACTTGAGACAAGGAAACAGATTATGAGACTGTGGTGATGATCTAGGTAAGAGGTGATGAAGTCATGAATAAGGTGGTGCTTATGTGAGCAGAGATAAAGTATCAGATGGAAGAGGAGTAAAGACAGGAATGGCAAGAGTGGGCGCCTTATTGGCTCTGTGGGCTGAGGGGAGAGTAAGGAGCATAGGATAATGCCAGAGTTAGTGGCCTGAGAGAGTTAAAGAATGGGGGTGCTTTTTTTTTGTCTTTCTTTACAAATGTTACTGTGCCTTCACAAACTGATTTCCTTCCTACATTTAGGGAAGCACTAATAAGCAAAACATGCTATTATGGAAGTGACTTTCAGGCCTTATATTTGCAGAATGTAAATAAAAAATGATTGTTAAATCAGTAATGTTTACATTTAGCATTTAAAAATCATGACTATGAGATCAAGTGAGATGAAATATGTGTTTTGTCAACCTCAAAATGCTGTTATTTGTGGTGGTGATGATGATGATGATGATGAGGTTGAGGGCAGGATGGTATATCCATGGTTTAGCCATAGAGTTAGGAAGAGTTAGGTTAACATTGAATCTAATGCTTCTAAGATTCCCTCAGATCTATGATCTTGCTTTTGATACATATTAGCCATTTGATAAGAGACAACGTCATTAACCTCTCAGGACAGCTAGGCAGTGCAGTAGATAGAGCACTGACTTGGAGTCAGAAAGATCAGAGTGCAAATTTGATGTCAGACAAAAATTGGTGACACTAGCTGTGTTACCTTGGACAAGTTACTTGACCTCTGCCTACATAAAAGGGGAGAAGGAAGTCGTAAACCACTCCAGTTTCTTTGCCAAGAAAACCCCATGGTTTTAAAAATGCTGGATGTGAATGAGGAGCCCCTCAGGCCAGAGGGGCCTGGTTGTGCCATGGGTGAGGAAGAGTTGGATAAGACTGAATTACTGAACAACAAAAAAGTTAACTTTTCAGTGCCTAGGCAATTCTTTACAACTGTAAGTTATGAATAAGTTCCTGATCTACAACAGTTTCAGCACACTCATGAAATCACATATTAAAAAAATTAAATTTCCTATGATATATGCATATACCTAATATATAGGTATTATATGCATAATATAGTAGTATAAAGCCTAGGACAGATTATAAAATTGAATGCAATGCAGTAATATAATACCATAATATTTATTAAGCGTTTACTCTGTGCCAGGTACTGAGCTAAACATTGAGGATATTAATAAGAAATAGACAGTCCCTGCCCTCAAAGAGCTTATAATTTAATGGGGGGAGACAAGACACAAAGGAATCTAAAATAAGACAAGACACAAAAGGAATCTAAAATAGGGTACAGTGCGGGGAGGGCGGGGATAGTGTAAAGTAAAAATTCAGTGCAGGCATAATGATGGAGTCAAATCCAAATAGCGAAGCTGGCGGGAAATAAGCAATTGACTGGGCTTCTGAACACTCTAAATGATGGCTTTGGGAAGAATTTTTGCTCTGCCCTCTAGTCTTCCACTCACAGTGGCAGAGTTTACTGGGGGTCCTGATGAAATGTGAACACCAAAGCTGATGCAGTCTCCAGTTGATAAGTTTTTTGGGGGAGAGAATGAGAGGGGGAGATGATGGTGGAGTAGAAACCAAGTAGTGTAGTTGGTGGGAAATATGTACAGATTTCATCAACCTCATATTGATTGTAGCTGATATACTGTTCTTTGTTTTTTTATATGTTTTCACATTTTAAGAAATCAGTTGATAATTTGAAGGAAAATAACCCATAAACAAATTGTTCTACATGCTACACTGCTGCTGAATTTGCAGCAGTAGTTGATTAACATGCACATTCCTTGAATTGTGGCTGTGTGCGTTAGTAAGAAAGTAAGTTCAGAAAAAAAAATGTGAAAATTTCAGCTTTTTTGAATTGAGAACAGATTTTTGCCAAATGTAGAAAGACCAAATTAGAATGGGAAAAGACTGTTTTCTAAGTGCTAAGAAACCATGACAAACAATAGTCAGAAGAAAAATAAGACCTATATATAGGAAACCTTTCACAATGGTTTCTTAAGAGTCTTTCATCAAATAAGAGATTAGGGGGAAATGTTGGAGAAGAAATATAGAAATGTCAGCAACAACGAAAGATCCCACCTTTGACTTCGAGATTTCAGACCCTTTCAAAGAATCATTTTTTAGTTTCTTGAGTATATTAAAGTATCTAAAAAGACTGTTAACATGGTGTAGTTCATCAATTTATTTTTAGAGACAAGTTAATAAAACATGTCATGTCATAGATTCAAGTGACTTATTTTTAAAAAAATACAGGAAACCCATGTCATTTCCCAAATATTTCTATACTGTTGAATTATATATTAGGGAACTGAGACTAAAACTTAGGGGCTGGTTCTCTAATTAGGCTCCTCTTTCTTCTGACAAAGGTTGGACAGTATTCCATAGCTTTTGAATTAAAAATGTGACACAAACTGGTGTCTTGAAATGTTCCACGGAAGATTGAAAGCGGTGTGAGTATACCAAATGGTGATGTTGGGCCTAGCAAATGGAACAGTAAACCAGATCGTGGCTTTTCTTCTGTAGGGTGGAGAATGTGTGTGTGTTTTTATTGAATCTAGTTTCAGAAGCATATACTCCAATTCTTGTGTTTCATAGATGTATGTTGCTTTTACGTGTTACAGAACACTGTCAATTAATAAGTGCTATAATAACTCTTAACAAGTGGTTCAAGGTTGAGTTCAACATTTTGAATAAAATCCCTTCACTATCCAAGAAATAAAAATTTCACCTCATTAAACCACAACAGGTTTCTTAGGAGCAACCTTTATCATGGTTGAAAACATATCTTCTTTCCTAATTTATGTTTTTCTACTCTCATACATATTAGTGAAATATGGTGATTATATATAGTATTATTATGAAATGATCCTAGTATTTCAATAATTCAAGTTACTTAAAATGAAACTAAACTATTATAAAATCCTGGGTCTTCCTGCAAACCCATTGGGTTAAAAATCATAATAAAAGCATATTTTGGGGGACTTCATGTTAGTAGGGAGGTATGACAGGTTGTAAAAGAGCCCAGCTCTCCCATATATATTCTAGGAAAGATTAAAAAGGATACCAAATTGAATAATGATCAAGAAATCCAAAGAAAAGCAATAGTGCTTTTGTATATCCTTAGGGCAAAACAGAAAGACAACCAGAGCACATGGGTGTTGGGATAAAGACCCCTTTAAAGGAAACCACCATGAGCGTATGTAAAGAGACTGGAAAATGTAGGGAGGGTTGGGGAAAAGGGGTATGGTAGGATGAGTCTAGAAACTGGTGGTATTTGACCATAGTCCAGAGCAACTAGAAGTTGGCAGCTTGCTGACAGGGATGCTCCATAGTTGCTGAAAACCAGCAGTGCTTTATCAGGGACAATTTATGGGGACCTACATATTGAAGTATTCTGACCTGGGATAATACAGTGGGACCTGGAATATGCTGGTGCTCTGAAAATAAAAACTCTCAAGAGAGACAGAAGACAGCAGCAGGAGTTCAGGAAATTGAGATCAGTACCGATTTGGGACTAACCACCCTATCTAAGAATGCGAGACAGGGTATAGCTTGACCCAGGCACAAAAGTTCAAACCTAGAATTGAGACCAGAGATATGAACAAACGGTAGAAAACACTGAACACAATGAAGATATATTATAGGGTCAAGAGACGTTCTAGTCATCTCCTTAAAGAAACTCCAAATTGAAAACTCCTAGACATGTTATAGTTCAAACCCAGAGCTTCAGTGTCAAAGAAAAAAAGTACTGCAAACACTTAGAAAGAAAGAACCACAGTCAAAGCCATATAGACTTGATAAAAACTACTTGGAAGGAGAGAAAAGTTTAGACTATAATATTCCAAAGACAAAACTAAAGTTTTACCAATCAAGAATAACTTGCGACCAAGACTGAATATAATATTTATTACGAGAGAATTTTAGTAACACTCAAAACAAAAAAACCTATGAAATACAGAGAAGTTGAAAGAAACCTAGAAAGAAAAATACATTGAACAATTGGAAGGGGCTAAGTAATGACTAAGTGCTTGTGTTCCATCCTTTGTTGTTGTAGAAGACCATGCCATCCTTGAAATGATGACATGACTTGCATTTGACTTTGTTTTGAGTGAGGGAGGGCTGTGCAGGCCACTAGCCTCACTTCTCCTCCAGAGCCATCTGAATCCAGTGACCAGATGACTGGAGGTGGCCCAGGATGCACTGAGAGACCTTGGGTCCTTTAGGCCAAGGTCTATGCAGGTACTCACTAAAAGAAGAAAAGATAAATTTCTCTTAATTGTTATGTCTTTAAGAATCACAGAGGAGGTTAAGCAAGAACTATCAACAGCTATGAGCAAAGTACTCCAAATCACTAATAATAGAAATATAAATTAAAATAAACCCAAGATTTTACCTCACATCCATCAAAATGACAAAGATGACAGAAATGGAAAATGACAGTAGTTGGAGGGCTTATGTGAGAACAGGCACACTGACACTGTCTTGGTGGAACTGGGAATTAGTACAGCCATTCTGGAAAGCCCCCAAATCACTAAATTGTGCATATTCGTTGACTCACTGAAACACTTCTACTAATAAGTATATGGTCTAAGAACATAAAAGAATACGATCCTTATATACAAACATTTTTCTTGTAGCATTTTTTTATTTTTAGCAAAGAGCTGAAAGCAAAGGCATTTCCCACCAATTGAGGGCGGAACACATTATGTATGGTATGTGAAGTAATGGAAGGGACAGATTCAGAGAACTCTAGGAAGACTTATGTGAAATGATGAAGAAGGAAGTTAGAATAACCAGGAGAATTCTTTACATAATAATTGCATTTTAAAGCAGAACAACTTGAAAAACTTGAACTGTGATCAATAAAATGAAAAACTATTATGTCAAAAGACTGATGATGAAGCATGCTTCCTGTATCTTGAAATAGAGGTTATATAATAGAGATACAGAATGTGATATGCATTTTGTTGCAATGGAGTACTTTTGGGGATGGGGAAGAGGAGAAGTCATAGATGAGGGTGAGGTTGATGGTAGGGATGCCAGAATATAGAAGAAGAGAAAAGAGAAAAGTAGATCATTTTTTTTTAAATGTACAGAATTTCAGATGAAAGATTTCAGATGGATACACAGACAAGTATGACAGTTTGAACTAACATGTTCAATTTATCATATACTTTTAAAAAACTGTATGTGGTAGAAATTTGTGACTTCAAGTCTTCGTCCTCTCCTGTGCTTTTTATATTGAAGCGTTTGCATGAAAATGTTCATGTTTGACAAGTTCAGAATCATAACAGAAATCTTGTGGGGAACGTCATCCCTGCTGTTTTCAATATAATTCCCCCAACAAAAATTTGTTTTCTGCCTTCTTTGTAATCCTGTAGAATTGTTTGTACTTATTTATCTCTTTCAGTGTTGTGTTATAGTCACATATACATGCCATTTCCTCCTAACTCCTTTAGAGCAAAGAGTATAATATAGTGGAATAGAATTTTTTTTTTTACATGTGCTATGCTTTCATTCCTGAAATGCTCTCCCTCCTCCTTTCCTGCTACTGACTTCCCTGATTTCCTTTAATTCCTAATGAAAATCCTGCCTTCTACAGGAAGCCTTCTCTTATCCCTTTTAATTTTTCCCAATTATCTTGTATATAGCCTGTTTTGTATGTATGTTTGCTTGTTATCTCATTAGATTTTGAACCGCTTGAGGGAGGGACTGTCTTTTGCTTCTTTTTTGTGTACTCTGTGCTTAGCACAGTTCCTGGCACGTATCAGACAGCTTAATAAATATTGATTGATTGATTGATATACTTTTGCCTTGGCTGCCTCCCACATTTTGAATGCTCTGCTTCCTCCCCTTTGCCTCACAGTTTATCTGGTTTCCTTCAAGACTGAGCTCAAATCTTACCTTATGCATGCAGCAGAACTTTCTTGGTTCCCCCACCAGTTACTAGCCCCTTTCATATTCCTTTCTGTATATATCTTGTATCTTGTATATATCTGTATGTATCGTGTATCCTAGTTACTTACACATTGCCTCCACTGTTAGAATATATGTTTTTTGAAGGCAAATTCTTAGTATCTGTAGAGCTTAGTACAGTGCCTGGCTTATAGTAAAACACACACACACACACACACACATACACACACACACGCACACTTGTTGATTGGTTGACTTACTAGTTTTAAAGTCCAGACCTGAATTTGAATCCCCTGTTTTACATTTTACTGTCTCAGTGACTTTGGGCAAGTCAATGAACTTCTCTGCATCCATTTTTAAAAAAAATGAAAGTGTTAGGCTAGAGTTTGAAGTCCTTTTGAAGTCTTTTTCAGATCTTGGTTTGTGACATTTTCAGCTATAAATTCCAGGATTCTAAAAAGTATATGTGGTTCCCAACCTTCCCTTACACCTTGACAAATGTTTGCTCAATCATACATATAAGTAAGTACATGCAGTTATAGATGTATGTATCTAGCAGTCTGGAAATGAATTATTGAGCCAGTTCACTTTTCCTGGGAAGTACTATTGCCATAGTTCTCATTTGATATTAGTGTTACTTTGCTTTTTCTTCTTTCTCCCCTAAATTTCATGTCCTGATGTTAAAGTTTGAAACGAATTCTTCTAAAATTATTGTAACTATTTAATGTTGGTTAGAATTATCTTTCACAAGTAGATTTTAAAATACTTTTATTATGTTGTAGCTCATAATCTGAACTTGAAATAGAAAGAACAAAACCCACAAAGCAGTTGAAATAGAAAACTGCGAATTATAAAGACTGAGTTTGGCACCAAAGAAGAGATATGAGAAGTTGGGGTCCACCATTTTGGAATATTACTTATAAAAATGCTTTTAGATGCCTTGATTGCTTTTGCTGATTTTTTTCCTTTGTTTTCTTTTTAAAAATTCATTATAAGGGATTTCTTCCTGAGGTGGGGAGCAATATAGGTAATATTAAGGCTACATAAAAATATTAGATATCAATTAAAATTTATTTTAAAAAATCTTTACTTTTACATGACTTAGGACAACAGTTAGCCCAGTCACAGCACTTAGTAAAACCGTTAATGGTCATGGTATTGATTCTGATCTCAGTGGTTAAAAAGAGTGTGAGCAGTCATAACTTTTTACAGAGAAAAATCTTTGTTACTTTATTATCTTTTAATACAACATAGGCATTACCTTTCTAAGGTACAGGCAAATCTAATCCAGCAATTTCTGAATCTAATGTAGCAGCTTTTAAATTGTTTGTTGACTGTCCTTCGTTCTGGAAGAAGACGATGACATCAAGAAAGTGACACCAGGACTTGTAAGTGAATTAGATTGAAGTTAGAAAGGGCTGTGGAAAGTCACCGGGCACACTTTCTCCTCTACTGCCGTCTGAGGCCAGTGACCAGGTATCGATCAGGATGCTGGAAATGGCCCAGGATGCAGTGGGAGACCTTGACCCTTTTAAATTACAACCATTGTGAATATTGAGTTTTTTCAAAATTCATCGGAAAAGTTTCATTTCCACTTTTTTTGTGTATGACTGGTTATTGTTCTTTGCTTAGATTTTGTACTAGGAGAATGATGACATAACTGATAGATAGTAGAGAATATGTTTTTAAACAGTGAAGAGAAGACAATTGTATGATTATTTTTCTCTAAGTTGCTGTTCAATGTCATTTAACATCACTTCCCACCTAGGTGACCTCCTTGATTTCATGATCTCTAGAAAGCCATAACTTTGCAAGATGGTATCAACTCCAAAACTGATACTTCTCAGAACCTCCTGAAGGTATTCCCTCCCTCTGGGTGGAGAAGTTGGGGAGTGGACATCTTAAGGGCTCTTCCTAGACTCTCTGTTTGAGTAGGGCAGCCAGGAAATTCACCTCATCATTGCCATCCTGCTCGTGTTTTGGGTTTCATGATCTCTAGAAACTCATCATTGTAAAACATGAAATAAGTTCAGAAACTCACTTTTCCCCAGATCATTCCCCTCATTGGCTGCAGCACCTCATCATGCTGCTGAGCCAGGCACCCCTTTTCTTCTCCCCCAACCCCTTCAGGTTCTTTTTATATATTGTCTTCCCCTATTAGACCATGAGCTGTGTGAGGGCAGTGGTTGTCTGATATTTTTCTTTGTATCCCCAGTGCTTAGCATAGTGATATTTGACTATTGACCAAATATTCCCTTATCCTATTTCTTGATTGATTAGTTTCTTATTTGAACATGTTCTGTCCCTATAATATGACAAAGGGAGGAGGGAGGAAGGGAGATGGGGAAAGAGAGAGAAAGAGAAATTGATTGATTTTTGGTACTTCTTTGTACTCTATAAATAAACAGAATAAGTTTAATAACTAGAGTCAAATAGAGATTTTATTGCAAAGAAGGAAATCATTAGAAGGATGCCATTTAGGAATGGGAAATAGTAGTGGAAGAATATGTCTTAAATACAAAGAACAGAATAGTAAAAAGGGAAAGTGGCATAGCTTTGTATTTCAGGAAGAATAATGGGAGGATCTCCACAGACTTGAGGGAGGTGATAAACATTTAGGTTTGGATCAGTGTGTAAGCGGGGGAGAGGGAACGGAAATGATACTGCTTTAGAGGAATCTGACTATACGAAGGAGGGATGAGTTCTTTATGCCAAATGAAAGCTGACGCAGAAGACTTATTTTTCATATATATACATATGTATATATGTATATGTGTATGTATGTGTATATATATGTATACAGAGAGAGAGAGAGAGAGAGAGGTATAACTGAGTACTTTAATTATCCAGAAATATGCTATAGTATACTGTCTTTGCCAAAACCAGAGCAATAGATAACATTATTGACTTCCTTTTTGGTTATTTCATTCTTCAAAGGGAAGGCTTCAATTAAGGGCACTTCCAAAGTAGAAATGACAGGAACTTTAGGGAATAAGTAAACATGATACCTTGGATTTTTTGAGGGAAAAGCAGGGAATAATCTGATGGCTGACTTTTTTTTTTCTAAGTACTGATCAGGAGGGTCCTATTACCTAGAGTTCTGGAGGGAAATTTGTGGCAAGTACCTTGAAGAATGAACTTCTGATGACAGAAAGAGAAATGTTTCTATTGAATACACCAGTTTTTATTAAGCTCTCCTTTCCATGCTGATCCAAACCTAAATGTTATTCACCATACTTCTTCTCTCCCTTAGGTCTGTGGAAATCCTCACATTATTTTTCCTGAAATACAAACAGTCTTTCATTTGATCTCACATCAGCTTGGTAGGGAAGTGCCATTTTAGAGTTGAGGAAATTGAAGCAAACTGAAGTTTGCACAGCTACCAAATATTTGAGAGTAAATCTGAACTCAGGTCTTCCTTCCTCCAGGCCCACTTCTCTATTCACCATGTCACCTACCTGCCTCAATGAGGAACAAAAAGAAAGATTTGGACTTCATAGGAAAGTGATTGGTAAGCTCAGATTTAAAAAAAAAAGACATGCATAAAATGGAAGCAGATGAGATGACTATTAAAGAGTAGTGTAGGAATATTTTTTGAGGCTTATATTGAATTTTCTGTGAACAGCAAAATAAGGGCTTCAGAAAACTTGGGGATGAGAGGAAGATTAAAGAATGAGTAGGTACGTAGGTGATCTACAGTACGGAAAAGATAGACCAATGTCTTGTTTTACTTGTGTTTTTTTATCAAGGAGAATGACCTCCTGAGTGAGAAATATTGTTAAAAATGGTCACTAGGAAGATGAAATCCAAGATAAATGACATGCGAAGAGGACACCTAGAAGCTTTCTGTGACTTCAGATCACAAGACGAAGAAGAGTTATATGCCAATTTATTTAAAGACTTGTGTATGTGACTGCTGAAGTACTGATTATGATCTTTTAAAAAACTGTAAAAAAAATGCTGATAAATTTAAAAACGAGTAAATTTGAAGCCAAATCAAAAAGGATTTTTTTTAAGTGCCTACTCTGTGTCGGACACTGTCCTAAGGGCCAGGGATACTGAGAAAGGGAAAAAGAAAACAAAAGTCTCTCAAGGAGCTTACAGTCTAATGGGCAGACAACACACAACTGTGTACAAATAAGATATGTGCACACACGTACACATAGGAAAATTGGAGATGATCTCAGCAGGAAGGCACTAAGAGAAAGGAGGCCTGGGGAAGTCTTTTTTAATTTGTTTTAAGTTTTCAACATTCATTTCCACAAAATTTTGAGTTCCAAATTTTCTCCCCATCCCTTTCCTCCCCCCACCCCAAAACACCTTGCATTCTGATTACCCCTTCCACCAATCTGCCCTCCCTTCTAACACCCCTCACTTCCCTTATCCCCATCTTCTCTCTTGTCTAGTAGGGCAAGATAAATTCCCATACCCCATTACCTGTATTTCTTATTTGCCAGTTGTACACAAAAACAATTCTCAATATTTGTTCCTAAAACTTTGAGTTCCAATTTCTCTTCCTTCCTCCCTCCCCACCCATCCCCCCTGAGAAGGCAAGCAATTCAATATAGGATATACATGTGTAGTTTTGCAAATGACTTCCATAATAGTCATGTTGTGTAAATCTAACTATATTTCCCTCCATTCTATCCTGCCCCCATTTCTTCTTTTCTCTCTTTTGACCTTGTCCCTCCCCAAGAGTTTTTACTTCTAGTTACTCCCTTTTCCCATTTGCTCTCCCTTCCATCATCCCCCCCCCACCCTGCTTATCTCCTTCTCCCCTACTTTCCTGTAGTGTAAGATAGATTTTCATACCAAATTGAGTGTGCATGTTATTCCTTTCTTGAGCCCAATGTGATGAGAGTAAACTTTACTTTTTCCTTTTTACCTCCTCCTTTTCCCCTCCATTGAAAAAGCTTTTTCTTGCCTCTTTTATGAAAGATAATTTGCCCCATTCAATTTCTCCCTTTCTCCTCCCAATATATTCCTCTCTCACTCCTTAATTTTATTTTTTTTTAGATATGATCCCTTTCTATTCGACTCACCCTTTGCTGTGTGTGTGTGTGTGATCCCTCCAACTATCCAGATACTGAGAAATGTTTCAAGAGTTACAAATAATTGTCTTTTCATGTAGGAATGTAAAAAGTTCAACTTTAGTAAGTCCCTTGTGATTTCTCTTTCCTGTTTACATTTTCATGCTTCTCTTGATTCTTGTGTTTGAAAGTCAAATTTTCTATTCAGTTCTTGTCTTTTCATCAAAAATGCTTGAAAGTCCTCTATTTCATTGAATGATCATTTTCCCCTGAAGTATTGTACTCAGTTTTGCTGAGTAGGTGGTTCTTTGTTTTAATCCTAGTTCCTTTGACTCTGGAATATCATATTCCATGCCCTTCGATACCTTAATGTAGATGATGCTAGATCTTGTGTTATCCTGATTGTATTTCCACAATACTCAAATTGTTTCCTTCTAACTGCTTATAATATTTTCTCCTTGACCTGGGAACTCTGGAACTTGGCTACAATATTCCTAGGAGCTTCTCTTTTTGGATCTCTTTCAGGAGGTGGTTGGTGGATTCTTTCAATATTTATTTTGCCCTCTCAGGGCAGCTAGGTGGTACAGTGAATAGAGCACCAGTGCAGGAGTCAAGAGGACCTAAGTTCAAATCTCACCTCAGACACTTGACACTCAATAGCTGTGTGACTTTAGGCAAGTCACTTAACCCCAATTACCTCATCCTGGGTCATCCCCAGTCATCCTGATGACTATCTGGTCACTGTATTCAGATAGTTCTGGAGGAGAAGTGAGGCTGGTGACCTGCCCAGCCCTCTCTCACTCAAAACAAAGTCAGGTGCAAGTCATGTCATTATTTCTCTGAAGGCATGGTCTTTTTTGGCAATGAAGGATAAACACACATTTTGCCCTCTGGTTCTAGAATATCAGGGCAGTTTTCCTTGATAATTTCATGAAGGATGATGTCTCGGGTCTTTTTTTTGATCATGATTTTCAGGTAGTCCCATAATTTTTAAATTGTCTTTCCTGGATCTGTTTTCTAGGTCAGTTGTTTTTGCAATGAGATATTTCACTTTGTCTGCTATTTTTTTCTTTCTTTTGGTTTTGTTTTGTTATTTCTTGGTTTCCCATAAAGTCATTAGTTTCCATCTGTTTCGTTCTAATTTTTAAAGAACTGTTTTTTCTTTCAGTGAGTTTTTGAACCTCCTTTTCCATTTGGTTAATTCTGCTTTTTAAAGCATTCTTCTCCTCATTGGCTTTTTGAACCTCTTTTGCCAGTTGTGTTAACCTATTTTTAAAGGTGTTATTTTCTTCAGCATTTTTTTGGGTCTCCTTTAGCAAGCTATTGACTCGCTTTTCATGATTTTCCTGCATCTCTCTCATTTCTCTTCCCAATTTTTCCTCTACCACCTTTCTTACTTGATATTTAAAATCCTTTTTGAGTTCTTCCATGGCCTGAGCCCACTGCCTGTTTATTTTGGGAAGCAGAAGCCTTGACTTTTATGTCTTCCCCTGATGGTAAGCATTGTTCTTCCTCTTCTGAAAGGATAGGAGAAAATACCTATTCACCAAGAAAGTAACCTTCTATAGTCTTATTTTTTTCCCCCATTTTTGGGTATTTTCCCAACCAGTTACTTGATTTTTAGGTCCCTTGTCAAGAGTAGGGTATACTCTGGGGACCTATAAATTCTCAGTTCCTCCAGGGTGGAGAAATCCAGGGAAAGGAGTTTACTCCCTGGCCAGGCTTGTGGCCAAGATTCAGATCAGCTGCTCAATTCCCCCAGGGGCTTTAAGCTGAGAGCTCCAACAATGGAAGCTGGCTGCTGCCTTTCGCTGCTGCTGCCTTCCACGGCCACTGCCACAGCAGCTGCCACCACCTGGGGCCAAGGCTGGGGGAGGACCCAGCTTCCTTGTCACTGAGGTGAACAAGTTTTCTCATTGACCTTTGAAGCTGCCTTTGTTGTTTGTGGGTTGAGGAATCTGTGAACCACAACTGCTGCTGAGCTGTGCTCCACGTCCCATGCAACAGACCTTTCCTGTTGGCCTTTCAGGTCACCCTGGGCTGGAAATCTCCTCCATTCCATCATTCTGTGGCTTCTGCTGCTCTAGAATTTGTTGAGAGTCATTCTTTACAGGTATTTTATGGGCTGTGGGGGAAGAGCTAGAGTATGTGTCTTTCTAGTCTGCCATCTTGGCTCTATCCCTCCCCCTGCCCCGGAAAGTCTTCTTACAAAAAGTAGGACATTAGCTGAGAACATAAGGAAGCCAAGGAAGACAGAAGGCAAAGATGAAGAGAGAGTGTACCAGGGATTTGGGATAGTTAAAACACCTGGAGTGGAGAAATAAATGTCTTGTGGAATATCTTTACAGAAAAGATACTGTCACTGTAGAATCTCATCAACACCCATGGATTCAGTTATTATCTCTATTCAGATGATTTTTAGATCTATTTATTTAGTCCCAACCTCTTGCCTGCCAGGCTCTATCTCCAACCACCTACTGGACATCTCAAACTAAGATATCTCATAGATATTTTAAACTCAACATCTCAAAAAGTAACCTCATTATTCTGCAAACTGTCACCTCTTCCTAACTTCCTGATTACTGTATTGGATGCTGCTATCCTCCCAGTCCCCCGGGCTTAAAAGCCAAGTGTCATCTTTGACTTCTTACTCTCACAGTTCTCTCCACATTTAATTAGCTGCCAAGTCCTGTCTATTCTAGGTTCACAACATCTCTGTCTTATGTCCCTTTCTTTCCTGATATTCTGCCATCACCCCTGCTGCAGGCTCTTACTATCTCATACTTGGCCATCACAGAGACCTTCTGGTTGGTCTCTTAGCTTCAAATCTTTCCTCCCTCCAGACCATTTTTCTTTCAGTTGTCAAACTGATCTTCCTGAAGTACAAATATGATTATGTCATTCCCCTACCACATAAATTCCAGTGGCTTTTTTTTTTTTTTTTTTTTTTTACTTCCAAGGTGATACAGAAATTCTTCTGTGTGGTTTCTAAAGTTCTTCCTAACCTGACCCTTTTCTGCCTTTTCTGTCTTCTTAGACTTTACTACCCTCCATATACTTGGTCATGGCCTCCTTGCTGTTCCTCAAACCAGGTACTCTGCTTCTGGATTCCAGATTTTTTCACTGACTGTTCAGAATCACATGAGACAGTATTTGTAAAGTGTTCAGCACAGTGCCTGGCACTTTGTTGTCGTTTAGTCATTTTCAGTTGTGTCAGACCCTTTGTGACCCCTTTTGTGGCTCTCTTGGCAGAGATACTGGAGTGATTTGCCATTTTCTTCTCAGCTCATTTTACAGATGAAGAAACTGAGGCAAACAGTATTGTGACTTACCTAGAGTCACACAGCTAGTATCTGAGGTCATATTTGTACTCAGATATCAGTCCCAGCCTGGTATCTACTATTCTATACTGCCTAGTACAAAGGAAGTGCTTAATAAATTATTTTTCCTTCCCTGCCTTTCTTCCTTCTATGCCTGGAACCTTCTCTCTCTTCCTCTCTGCTTCCTGGGTTCCTTTAAGTCTCAGCTAAAGTCCTACCTTTTGGCAAGAAGCCTTTGGCCTTCCCTCTTTAATCTTAATGTCTTCTCTTTTGAAATTATCTCCATTTTCCCTTTCTTTATCTTGTTTGTAAGTAGTAGTTTGCATGTTGTCTCTTCTCATTAGACAGTGAGCTCCCTGAGAGGAAGGGCTTATTTATTGCCTTTCTTGGTTGTAACTGACACATAGTGCTTGTTGACTTGACTCAAATAAGAGGCCTTATGTAAAGTGCTGCAAAATTTTTTAAAATGCTAGTTCTCATTTATTATTGCTTGTAAACTTTTGTGCTGGTAGTGACAGAGTAGGAAGTTTTTTCATTGTAATTTCATTGTAATTGAACTTCATATAATATTTTTGGAAAGCTTTGACTAGGGGGAAGAAGTGTAAAAATCTTACTTAAAAGTCTGTTTTGTAATTGGTGCCCAGTGTTTGCTCCTCACCTTCCTTCCTCCCCCTTTTTTCTTCCTGCCAGAGTCCCCCCAATTAATAAGCATGCCTTTGACATTTGTCTCACGTTCTTGTGCTTTGGTTTCTTTCTCTTCTTGCAACCTAGCAGGACATGAAATTCAAATGCCTGCCATCTGGCTTTATAGGATCATATTTGTCAAATTGTGTTAACCATAAGTAAACCTGGTAGCACTGTTAACAACAGGATATATTTGCAAGTGTGGAGGAGGTAATTTAATCTTAAACCAGCATAGTCTAATGTTCCTAACTTTCCTTTACATCATTTAATCCCCAGTATTTTGCAAGGCGCAAAAATTCAGTGGTCTTAGCATTTGTCACTCAGTAGAACTTGGAAAATTTGAATCATTGTCTATCATGTTATATATCATTTGTCTGTAGTATTCACAGGCATCCTAAGTAAAGGCTGACTTTCTGCCTTAATACAATAAAAATACAGCATCAGATTTTTAAGGAACCTCTTTGCAATGCCTGGTGTGCATGTGTGCGTGCGTATGTACGTGCGTGAGAAATGGGGGCAAGTAAGGGGATTTGTTGTTTTTCATTTGTTTGAGTCATGTCTGGTTACTTATTATGAGATTTTCTTGGCAAAGATACTGGAGTGGTTTGCCATTTCCTTCCGCAGTTCATTTTGCAAATGAGGAATTGAGCCAAACAGCATTAGGTGACTTACCTAGGGTCACACAGATAGACCATGAGTCTTCCTGATTCCCAGCCCAGCACTCTATCTACTGGGCCACTTGCCTGCTCCCAATAAAGGGAAGTTTGGTATCTTTTCTTTCTCTTGAGTTTCCAAACTTCTCTTATCCTTTAATATTGTTGATAGTTCTTGTATTAATGCGATTAGGAAGGATTTGGTGGGTCAAGGCAGGGAGAGTAGATTATTATGGCATTTTAACATTGACTGTTGTGAACAACTCCACAAAGAATCTTATTAGGATTAATGTCTGCTAAATAAGTTAAAGTCTCCAAAGTCCTTAAAGTAAAAATCCTATAGAAACAGAAGATCCTTTCTTTCTAGTCCAAAAAAAAAAAAAGAGTAGAAAGTGGCACAGGGGATAGAATCTTGGGTCTGGATTCAAGAATATGCATCTTCAGACACTTACCAGCTGTGTGATACTGGGAAAGTAAGTAATTTACCCTTATGACCTCAGTTTCCTCATCTGTAAAATGAAGTGGAAAAGGAAATGACAAACTACTCTAGTATTTTTGCCAAGAAAATTCTAAATGGGGTTACAAAAGAGTTGGATATGACTGGAAAACAACTGAACATCTCTTGTTTAATTCATTCCTGGTAAAGAGCCTGGCTTTCCTCTTTTTAAGCCATAGTCCAGAAATCACACTGTTATAGAAAACTATTAAGCTGTTATAATATTATATAAATAATATAAATATGACAATGTATTTAAGTTATTATGCTAAGTTAATGGTTCTTTGAGATTTTGGAGTACTACATTTTACAGAGTAGATATTCAGTAGGAACTCTCAAGAAGTAGAAATTAGTTTATTTCTTCAAGTAGTAAAGTTAAATCTGAGGTTGATTTAGTCAAACAGTGATAAGTTTTGGTGTGACTAAGTTGCTAGCACAAGAATGATAAATGCTATTGGCTATGACTACACTATGCTGAGTGAAGAAGATAATATACCAAGAGTAGAGTAGGCTTGTGTTCTTGTGTTGTTTGTTAAGTTGATGTGTTTTGTTAACGTACTTGAAAGATTATCATTAGAGAAAATTGCATTTGTGTTAGCCCAGGAATGGTGGTTTTAAGAGCTGGTGTCCTGGGTAGCCCAGCGAGAAGAAAAGCTCTCTGGAAAACAGGAATATTTGTGCTATTTGGCTATTTAACTGACTACTTTGGAGTAGCTTTCATCAGCAAAACAAGAATTTCATGGACTTGTATTCTCTAACTTTTTACCTTTTGAAACAAAGGTAAGGTAGAATGGGGACAAAAGAAGCTTGCATTGCAAAGATTGGATAGGCCTGGGGACTAGAGTACAATTTTTGGTATGCCTTGCAAACCTTAAAGAGCTCTATCTAAATGCTAGCTTTTATAATCAGTTGTCAGGGATCCCAGCGTGCTCACTGAGGTGACAGTTTACATGGGAGCTACCAAGGCTGACTCGCAGTTGTAACTTTACATTTTTTATTGGTCTTTGATTTTTTATAAACTCTGCATTTCCTTGTAACTAATGAAGAAAATTAAGGTGTAAAAAAGTGTGAAGCGAATGGACGTAACAGTATGGAAGAAATTGTGAGGTCATATCCTGCTTATATTCCACAAGCAGGGAGAGAACTGCAAGGGTTATGTTTTGGTTACCTTCAAATCAGTATAGTCATGCTTTCAAAACTCATATTGATTTGCTGATGAAATATGTTACATAAACTGCTAAAATATTATTCAGTGTTGCTTCTTTTATGTCTGATATAGAGGATATATTTTGAATAAAATTTAAAAATTCACATTCTAAGTGGTTTTCCAAAATTTGGTGAGAAATCATTTTATAAATGAGAACTGATACTGTCATCAGTGCCCTTCTGCTGCTTTATCATATGTTATATTTCAGAATGAGAAGTGGGATCCCAGAATCTCAGTATTAGGGGAGGCATCAAGGGTTATCTTATCCAACCTGGCCCTGTAGGACTCCCTTCTCAGCATATGTGTGAGTGATGAAAATATCTTGTAGAAGCAACTATTAAGACAGTTTGTTTCTCATTGGATGGGTTTGAATAGCATAAGTTTGCTTCTGAGAAATTCAGTGTGCTTTCTATAGAATGCTTTTATAATGGTCAGAGGTAGTTGGTATCCTAGAGAGGAGTCTTGTAGGTTTAGGTCCTACTTCTGACACTTACTGCCTGTATGACCTTGTGCAAATTATGTAACTTTCCAGTGTTCTAGGCCAGAGGCGTCAAACATTCAGGCAGCACTTTGAGTGCAACCCTAGTTGGATTAAACTTTCATTACTAAGTTGATGTGTTTTGTTAATGTACTTGAGAGATTAGCATCAGAGAATTAGACTGAAGTTTAATCCAAGTACATTAACAAAGCATATCAGCTTAGTAAACTAGTAATGTTGACTAGACTTAATAAAAATACAATAGGACATAAAAAATATTAATACTTGGTTTTTGAGGTCCGTATGTGGCCAGCAGCCATCCTTATGTACGTACTGTTTAGTGGCATCCATTTCTATTTTTGTTTACCATTACTACTGTAGGCCAACATATGTATTAGGCAATGTGGGTGTTGGTGTTCTTTCTGTTTACATTTGGGAATTGGGAACATTTTCTTTGAGAAAAAAGTTTACGCAAGTTTAATTTTTTAAGATTTTTTGCTTCCGTGACATTCAAGAATCAACCCCAACATAATATCAATATCCAAATTGGTCCGTACTTCTTTAATCACAATTTCTAGGTTTGCGTTGCATTTTTAAAATATGCAGCTTCTTTAAAAATATAATTTGGGGATGCTAAAATTCTTGCCATGTCATTGTATGGAATATATTGTGTTTAATAAATGCTTGTCCCCATTTAATATAATTGTAGATAGCATAAAATACCTGGGAGTATACCTGGCAAGACAAACCTAGGAAGTGCATGAATGTAATTATAAAACTCTTAATACAAATCAAGTTACATTTAAATAACTGGAGAAATATTAATGGTTCATGGATGGGCAAAGCCAATATAAAAAACACCACAATTCTACCTAACCTAATCTGCTTATTCAATTCCATTCCAAATAAATTAACAAAAAATGATTCCATTGAACTAGAAAAAATAACAAAATTCATTTGGAAGAACAAAAGGTCAAAAACATCGAAGGAATTAATGAAAAAAAAAATAGAGTAAGGAGGTTTAGCAGTACCAGATCATAAACTGTATTATAAATGAGAATTATCAATACTACCCTAGAACTGACTAAGAAATGGAAAGGCGGATCAGTGGAACAGATTAGACATACAGTATTCGTTTGTAAGGGATTATAGTAACCTTGTATTTGACAGATATAAAGATTTAAGCTTTTGGGTTAAGAATTCACTGCTTGGTAAAAATTGTGGGGATAACTGGAAGGCAATTTGGCAGAAACTAGGTGTAGACTGACCATATACCAAGATAAAGACAAAATGGATATATGACCTAGTTATAATGGGAGATATCATAAATTAGAAGAACATGAAACATATTACTTCTTATGGATAGAGGAAGAATTTATTAAACAAGAGACAGAGACTATTATGGGTATAAAATGGATAATTTTGATTGCATTAAATTGAAAAGGTTTTGTACAAATTAAACTAATGTAGCCAAGATTAGAAGGAAAACAGAAAATTGGGCGAGGGGAAATTTAGGATAAAGGTCTCATATCTCAGATATATAGAGAACTTTGTCAGATTTGTAGGAATGAGTCATTCCCCAATTGATAAATGTCAAAGGATATGAATAAATAGTTTTTGGATAAAAAAAAATCGAAGTTTTATGTAGTCATATAAAATGCTCTAAATCATGGTTGATTAGAGAAATGCAAAAAAAAAAACCTTTGAGATACCATCTCATGCTTATCAGATTGGCTAAAATGATAAAAGAGGAAAATGACAAACATTGGAAGGGATGTGGAAAAATTGGCACACTAATAATACATTTGGTGGAACTGTGAACTGATCTAACTGTTTTGGAGAACAATCTGGAATTATGCCCAGAATTATAAAACTGTGTATGCCTTTTGACCCAGCAGAAATACTGTTAGATCTGTTTCCTCAGGTGATCAGGGATAAAGGAAAGAACTTATATGTTCTAAAGTATTTCTAGAAACTCTGTGCATTGGCAAACAACTGGAAATTGAGGGACTTCTCATTAGTTGAGGAATGGCTAAATAAGCTGTGGTATGTGATTGTGATGGAATATTACCGTTGTAAGAAATGATGAGCAGGTTGATTTAAGAAAAACATGGAAAAAACTTGCATGAAATAATGAAGAGGGAAGTGAGCAGAACCAAAAGAAGATTCTTTAAAGTAATAGCAATATTGTTAGAAGAATAACTGTGAATGACTAAGCTATTCTGAATATTAAAAATATTCAAATCAACTCCAAAAGACCTAGGAAGGAAGATATTATCCACCACCTCAAATGGTGGCCTTCTTTAGTGTGGTATGATGAAGGAGGGAGGACGTGAGCTTAGAACTACAAATGTAAGAAAAAACACATTAAAATAAAAATTAAGTTTTTCAAAAGGTTAAAATGCATTTAAATGATACTTGATAATGATGATATTAACTCACTTTGCCTCCCTAATTTTTATTGGGAATTCTGTGCTTCCCAGCTGGAAAATTTAGGAAAGTCTGGGAGAAAGACAGGCATGGGGCTTTTGCTGTATAGCAGGAGTTTCATGAAAAAAATGAATCTTGTTCAAACTGGAGTTTTGATACAAATTCCTCAGCCAGTATTACTACTCAGATTGTCACTGTTCATTTCTAAATATAACTGCTTTATGCCATCTGCACTTGACTGTGTTTCTTCAGGTTATATGGATGGCTTTCTGTGTTCTTTTGGGTATGAGATAAAGAAGGAAATATTACATTATTGATGAGAAAATCAGCATATATAAATGGCTCAGGAATGTGCTATTGGAAGTCAGTGCTGCAAAGAGTTGATGCTAGGCTATGTATAGATGAATAATAAGTATTCTTGGAGTCCTGGAATCCTTTTCCATAAAACTGCAAAGATCTTCAGTAACATTGGTTCATATTCTTGCACAAGGTCATAGATTTGTGTTTTAGGCATCACTTACATTAGGCTTCTTGTAAACCATTTCATAAATGAAGAAAAAAAAAAGCAGTATAATTCGATGTACTCAATCATTATTTCCCAACTCAAACCAGACTGTGAACCTACATTAGCCTCTGCTACAGATTGGAGTTCTGCAGTTTAGGATAGACTGAAGGGAGGGTGGTTGGAAAGCAAAGATACTGATTTTTTCAGGTCATGAAGTGGTGGAGCAGAAGAAAGAAGAGTCAACTTCTCAAGTTTATATTTTAAAATATAATGATCCTTACTGATTAAAGTTTTGTGTACTATTAAAGATTTGCTACAAACCTGCAGTTGAAAAATGTTAAAAGTGTCTTTTGGTTAAATAGCTTAAAACAATGCTGCTTTCAGAATTTGTCAGGGAGTGCTTGCTCACCCAACTTCTTCCAAAGACCAACGCTCTTGAGTCTCATAGGGAATCAATGTCTGATCTTTATAGTTAAATTGCACAGCTGCTTAATTTTTTTAAGGAACTATAGTTTTGTGAAATAAAGTAACATCTCAGCTCAGTTTCATAGAAGTAGCCCCAATTGTGTGTGGTAATTAATTTGCATGATTTTTCACTTTGAAGTCACTAAGTTCATATTTTACTGTGTGTGCAAAGAAGAACTCATTAATTTTGTGAAGTTCACTGCCCTGGAACGCAGGAGCCCTGTTTCTGAGCCCAAATTCTGCCCGTGATTCATGATGTGATCTTGGGCAGATTACTTCTTTCCTTCTGTTGATTTGAGTTTCTTCATCTGTCAAATGGGTATTTGGAATGTTTGATCTTGGCAGATCTGGATCAATATCTACCGAGATCTTGGCAGTTTTATAGAACATTTTCTTCTAGGTTCCTTCCAGCTCCAGTGTTCCATGATTTTAAATGTACCTATTCTTCACAGCCAATTTTCACAGTAGAAAACAAATTATTCTATATAACATTTTACTAGCAAAGCTCATGTCAAATGCAAAATAACCTAATTGAAAACAGGTACTTTGTATGATGGAACTTTTTAAAAAATTTGACTCATTTAAGAGGATAAAGTGACTCCAAAAGTTAAGATAGTTTGGAAGATTATACAGAATTTAGAAGAAAACAGATTTAATTTAAAAGAAAAAAAAATCTACTTATTTATCAGGAGAACTCACTTCTCAAAGGCCTCCTTAAATGAAGACTTCACTTTAGGGACAAAGTTTTAAGGAAAATAACTTATGGAAATATTATTTAATCAGTCTATGATTTTGTGGATCTGGTTTATTCCCTCCTTGTAAAATGTTCGCAAATATTAAAATAACATGTAAATGTCACTTCTGGTGATGATAATGATGATAGGATTGTATAGTGGAAGGAATGATTTGGAACCAGGAGAAGTTGGTTCAAATCCCAGCTGGGACACAAGCTATGTGACATTTGGCAAATCATTTTTTATCTTTTAATCTCAATTTTCTCATTTACGGAATAAAGATAATGCTTGTGACACCCAACCTGTATGTTACCTGTCTTTTCTGAGAAAAGCGTTTTGCAAATTTTCATGTGTTATATACAAATGTGAACTTGTATGATGATGAGTTATGACCAAAAATTAATCACCCTTCAACTCATGTGATACCACTAAGACTCTAAACTAAGCTGGTTAATGAGTCAGTTGATGAACAAGAATTTAATAGGCACCCACTTTATGCCTAGCACTGTAGATACAAATAGAAGGAATGAAACCATTCCTTCTGGCATAACAGACCTACAGTGTCTGTCCTTTGACTTTTTCAACTTTCCTGAAGCTGCTAGAGCCTTGAACTCCTTCTTGGCTTGGTCCTTCCTCCTGTGCCAAAGTGAAGCAGTGGATTAGAATTTTTGAGGAAGAAAAGAAAGAACATTTTAAATGAACCATTAACTTTAACAGGTGCTTTATTTTTCCATTTTCAGTAGGAATGGCTGTTGAGATATTTTTTCATAATTTTTTACTTCACTGGACTGGGGTATAAGAATTGTGAATGTATTTTTTACTGTGAACATGATAGATATCAGTGCCAAAATTAGGATTTTTCCATAAGATAGTAAGGAGAAAATAACTTTTGTTTCTATTGAGACTCTGTAGTTAATTCTGTATATTCCAACAGCTGTTACAAATGTTCAGTGAACAAATATTCCTCATTTATCTATTGCTAAGTTTTCTTGTAAATTCTCTTGAGGGAAGAATCATACTTTTATCATGTTTGATTTATACATAGCTTTTAATGTGTTAAATAATGTCATGAGATCACATTTAGAGGAGTCGGGTTTTAAAAAAAAATATTTCAACAAATATGGCTCTTATTTATAGCTGAATGAGGCATAAGCTTCCTAATTTACCTCCCTCCCCCCTAAGAACCTGGAGTTCTGGAAGGATTTTGACATTAAGTTTTTAAAAATTGTTGCAACTTTAAGTGCTAATATTTCACTAGACTTAGGAATTGTTCTGAGACTATATCCTTCTTCTCTAAATCCAAACAGTGCACTTTTTCTATTTTTTTGATCTCCTAAAATGTATATAGAAAAAACAACATGTTTTGTTCTATGAGATGCTCTAAAAATATAAGTTGGAAACATTTTTACAACTTTTGCTTTCAAAGCTATTGAATTCTAGCTATCTGTGAGATACTCAGAAACTGTTTTCCTGTCTCATTCTATTATTAATAACTGATTGGGCTGGAAATGTTTATGCAGCTTTTATAGCAGTGACTTATTGGCTGAGAATGTGTGCATGCTGCTGTCTTGGCATTTGGATAATGAGTTAACTTGTAGGTGGCCTTGGGAAGGGAATGTTATGAATGGACTTGGCCTACGCTTTTTTGGTGGCGAGTTGTATTTGACATAAGTTCACACAGTGCTGTACCTTTATTCCCTTAACTATTATCATGCTATTAATTTTCAGAGTGATGGATGGCAGTAACCTTTCTCACACCCACTTCCTCTCAACATGGAGTATGTCAGGCTAAGCTGTGGGTAGAGATGTCTATATAAAGAACTGGGCCTATATGCCAAGGTTAGGGAATAACATAGGTGAAGCCTTCCTTTTAGCTTCTGACCATTTCTAATTGTTCTAATTCTGGCCCATTTTTTTCAGTACAACTTTGTAACAAAGTTGTCCATTATAGCCATTTAGTTAAGTCCTTATTTTAAATGGTTAAAATAAAGCTTTATGGCAAAATTCAGATTCTGATTGTAAATATAACTGCTTTAATTTAAAATTGTCATTCCTTCAACATCTTTATTCCATTTGGACAGTTTTACCTATCCCCTCCCTTTGTCTTGTCCGCTCTTATTGTCTCAGCCTAATTTATGGTGAGCAGTCAAATCGGCAAGTAAGTAGAGCACTCTGGCTAAGTAGCCTTAACTTTATTTCTAAATGCTTGTGAATTTAATGCTTCACTGTTGCCATAGCATTTACTCAGTTTTTCACTCAGACTATATGATTTCTTTTCTTCTTCACTCTATTTCCTTTTCCTTCTTTCCTCCCCTCCTCTTTCCTTTCTACCCACCTTCTTGTGTTTCCTGTTTGTCTTCTCTCTTCATTTTCCTCCCATCCTCCTCTTTATTATATGCCATATGGCATGCCATACTTTGCCTGGTTTCTTTTCTCCTCCTATCTCCAGGAACTCTCTGTGTACTAGTGTAATTTGAAAGAATTGCCCCTTCAATTCAACAAATATTTAAGTGTTTTCTGTGCTAGGCTAAGGAAGGTACACAGTTTAACTCAAATATTTTTTTTTAATTTAAGTGGTCTAAGGTCATTTAAAATTTACACCCCCAACTTGTATGTTTACCTTTGTATATACATAAATGGATTTTTTTTTTTATGTACCTGGGCAACTGAATTTTGCCTTTTGAAATTTTTTAGACTGCTGGTTACCAAACCTCATAGTTTTCTAGTCATTCTATTTCTCTTCCTCACTTCTAACCACTCATCTTTAAGAAAAAATTGAAAGAATCATGAATTACATAGGAAATTATTTTTGTGCCTTCCCTCAGAGTTTATTTCCAATTTATCCTCTCTGCATTTTGTTTGTACACAACTGTTGGCATATTGTCTCTCCCTTTAGACAGCGAGTCCCTTGAGATCAAGGACTATCTTTTATTTTTCTTTAAATCCTCATCTGTTAGCACAGTGCCTGTCACATACTAGACCCTTAATAAATGCTTGTTAATTTGACGTACTTTCTTTGAATATTTTCCCATTACCTTCTATTCCCTACTCCAGTCTTTCTTTGTTGTTTTCCTTTTCATTTGCTATCCATTCTTTGCCCTTTATTTTTATTTCTTTGCCATTTTCCATTTCTCTTTTGCCCTTTTTAAAATTAACCAGCTTTTTGACAGAGCTTCTTAAGCAGTGGGAGAATGCCTTCGTGTCTTGCTCCTGTTCCATAGTAATATAAAATTAATCTGTTGGAAAGGATAGAATTCTTCTTCCGTTGCATGAGATCAGAGCCATTTTGCATCCTGTTTAAATCCTTTTCCCATCCCCTTTCCCTCCACAAATATTTAGGATGGCAGATTTGATCAATATGTAAACTGATTCATTCATTTTGCACATAAAAAGAAATAGTATTTAATTTGCTTTCTGAATCATGTCACTGGCTAATCTGCCTCCAAAATGCTTGTCTCTTGTCTATCTACTGGATACCCTCTTAGCTAATGTAGTCAGTTAGATGAGAGTACACTTTTCCTTGATTTATGAAACTGCCATTGTAGGCAGAAATTATTCTACATCAGCTCTGGACCAAGTTAATTTGTCCATATTTGAAAGGTAGCATTCCAAATTGAGAGGTTGAGATCTCTTGGTTTAAACACATCATTTTTTAAGGTCATATTACTACTGGCATGGATCCTTATCAGTAGGTGAATACTACAGTTTTTGAGCTATTGTTGCATATATGCCTTCCCTTTTTGGTTGTCTGAAGAGATGGCTTGCTACAGAGCCCAAAAGTACCAGTTTGGAGTTAGAGCTCTTGTATTTGAACCCGAGCTCTGCTCCTTACTTCCTCTGGTACCATGGACAAGCTATTCAGTCTCTAAGTTTCCTCAGTTCTCAAATCAAGGAGTTAGTATTTGAGATTCCTTTCAGTTCTAAATGCTGTGTGAATTTGAAGAATTCTGGCATATCAGGAGTAGCCCTTTCATAGTCTTAAACAATTCAGGTCAACACGCTTCTTAAACTACTTTTGTAAACGTTAGGCACTGAGGAAACAAGAAACAAAAAACGGTTCTTGCCCTCAAAGAGCTTACGTCCTGTCAGAGATGTACAGCATGTACACAAATAAGTACATAGAACTTCAAGAGACTGATCATTAGCGACTAAGGGGACCGGAAAAGGCCTCCTGCATAGCATGTGGCACCTGAGATGGACCACTAGACAGCTAAAGGGAAGTGAGCAGAAAAGTGCATGTCTGGCAGAAGTCCCATTTATGCAACAACAGAGATAAAGATGAAACACCTAATTTCAGCTAGTTTGCTATATGTTCTTAAAAAGGAGCAATATTAAATCAGTGTTTGAAGGTAGACTGCTGTTAGATGGTATAGGACTTTCAGTGCCTGGCAGAGAAGTTGATGTTTTCTCCTGGAGACAAGAGAATTACGGCAGACATAGTCTTCGTCTTTCAGAACATTTATTTGGCAGCTGTGGGAGAATGATTTAGAGAGAGCCTAGATGGGGAACAGGTTGGGGAGGAGAGGCCTTCTTTATTACCACAACTAGTAGGGAGGGCTTTGCAGTAGTTCAGGCAAGAAGAGAAAAGGCCCTAAATGAGTAGAAAGGGATCAGTCAAGAAAATGATGAGGACATGGAGTAAAAAGACTGGATAACTGAACGGTTGCAGGAAAAGTGAGATAGGGTGGAAAAGGAGGAGGAACATCCTAGGGTAATTCTGAGGTATTTTGAATCTGAGTAACTGGAAGGATTGTAGAATCATATAATCAGGTTTAGAGAAGGACAGGACCTTAGAGGGGTGGTTCAAGGCCTAGAGAGATTATGTAATTTGCTTGGTGACCTATAGGTAGAATGGTAATACCCGATTATTTATTTCACAGAAGTGTTGCATCCAATATTTCCTTCAAAACTCATAACATATGAATTATATTGTGGCTTTCCTCCTTCAGAGCCTTCTTTGGTAACTCTTCATCTGTGTCATGCTCACTGTCTGTAGGTGTCCCCCAAGGCTCTATTTTGATCCCTCTTGTCTTTGTATATTTTCTTACTTCATGATCTCATTTACTCTTGTGGTTTTGAGTACACACACACACACACACACACACATGCACTCATACACTCTCCCCCTAGCCCTCCCCTCTTACCTGAGCCATATTCTCCCATTACCAACTGCCTTTTGGGTATCTTGAACTGGATGCCTCATACATATTTCAAATTCGACATGGCCAAAATAGAACTCCTTATTCCTCACTCTAGCCTTAAGCCCTTCCTTCTCCTCTTCTTAACATTCTTATGGTTGGACATCATCACCCACCCAGTCACTCTGGTTTGTGCCTGGTGTTATTCTTGTCTCCTCAACCTCATTGTCTCCATATGTAAAATCTCTTACTAAATAATTTGTCATTTCTACCATCACATTCTCTCTCCTCTGTGACACTTTTCACTCATTTAACCACAGTAACCACCCTTCTCCACTTTTAAACTCTCATTGCTTCATGTCTAGACTGATATAGGAGTCTTCTAGTCAGTCTCCTTATCACAGATTTCTTCCCAGTCCAGTCCATCTTCAACACAAAGGACCAACGGGATTTTCCTAAACTAATCTGAACATGTCATCCACCCCACCCAATAAACTGCAGTGGCTTCCTCTTACCTCCTGGATTAAATAGAAAGTTCTCCATTTGGTACTAAAAGGTCTTCCTAGCTTGGTCTACCTTTTCAATCTTCTTACATTTTACTTCCCTCCCAACATTCTTCCTTCCAACCACGTTGGCCTTCTTTTCTCTTTATCCCACACGGTATTCTATCTCCCATATGCATTGCTTGTCCCCTCATGACTAGTGTGTCCTCCAGTTAGACAGCCAGCTTTTAGTTCCCCATGCTTCTTTTTTCTCACTTCAAATCCTACCAGCTGCAGGAGGCCTTTCTTGGTTCTCCTTAGCTGCTAGTGCTTTCCCTGCCTTGATTATCTTCCATATGAATATATCTTGTATCTTCCTAATTATTTACATGTTATTTCCCTAATAGAATGTGAGCTCTTGGCAGGCAGGGACTATTTTAAGTTTCTTTGCATCTCCAGTGCTTAGCACAGTACCTGGAATGCATGACGATTGTTTCATAAATGCTTTTTGCCTAATGAGGGGCCAACCAGCCAAGTTTGGAAATGAATCAGGTCAGAGCCCCCATGTTGATTCAAGTGGCACCAGGTTAGCCTGATTGAGACAGCCAGATCAACTTAAAAAAATGTTATGTGCCTTTTATTTTTTCTTCTTTTTTGAGGGGAGGTGAAGGGGAGCACAATTGTTGCTTTTATTACCTACTCTCATACCTGCCCCTAATTGAAAAAAAAACCCAACAATATCCTTGTAACAAACAAACATAGTTAAGCAAAATGGACTGACGTAGTGGCCATGTCCAAAAATATAGGCCTCCTTGGGCACTTGGGAGTCATTCATCTCTGTCAGGATGTGGGTAACATGTTTCTTCACAGGGTTCCTAGAGACATAATTATAATTGGTCATTGCTTTAATCAGAATTCTTAAGTCTTTCAAAGTTCTTTTTCTATGGAATGTTGTTGGCATTCTATATCTATTGTCATCTAGGTGGCGCAGTGCCTAGAATCAGGAAGATGTAAGTTCAAACATGGTTTTTGTTACTTACTAGTTGTATGACCTTGGGCAAGTCATTTAACCTATTTGCTTCAGTATTCTCAATTTTAAAATGGGGTTTATAACAATGTCTACTCCAGAAAGTTGTTGAGGGGTCACATGAGATAATATTTGTAAAGTGCTTAGAACAGTGCCTGGAGCATACTGGGTGATGATGATGATGGTGAAGACAGTGGCAACAACAACCTAACTTGATGTCTTGGCTCTGCTCACTTTACTCAACATGACTTCCTACTTTTTAGGCTTCTCCGAAATAGTCCCTCTCTCATTCCTGGTTGACTCACTGGGCTAGAGGAAGGGAACCAAAGGCTCAGCAAGGGCTTGTTCATGTTACTGCAGGAGAAGGGATGGTGCTAGCCCTATGACATTGCAGCCAACATCTCCTTGGAGCCTTTTGGGAAAATATATACCATCTTCTTCAGTCTCAGGGTGGTTCCTGAGTATCTCATAGGACCAGTGAAAATCAAAGAGAAAAAAGAAGTTAAATATAAATTTTGATGAGAAGCTATAGGAAACAGATGAACTGCTAGCAGACATGTAAGAGGAGGAGCTCCACTATATCTCCTATCCTTTTACAACTCTAGTATTGCCAAGCTTTGCTGCTGGAGAGACCTTGCCAGAGACCAGCAGGAGATGAATAATCCGCTGATAGTGGCACTTGGGGGCTGAGAATTGTGTAGGCATGGAACATGTCCTACAAAAAATGAGCACATGAGTAGCCTACAGTCTCAAAGTGTTGCTTCTGCAAGGTACCAGTACCTTCATCTAAGCCACCAAGCATTGAATGCTCCCACTGGATTGCCACTGAGACAGATTGGTTTGGCAGTAAGATCATTAAGACCTAAGAGACCGGTTGGATTTGACTGGCAAATACAAATAACAACTTGAGGAGAAGCTGAAGGATCCTACAATTCGATTTTCAAAAAAGTAGCAACTAATAAGCTGTTGCTCCGCCTGATCATCCTTCTGCCTCTGGCCATCTTGGGAGACTTTCTTTTGAAAGCATTGAGCTCTTGTTCCTTTTTTGGAATCAGGACTCCTCTGACCATGCCTCCCTTCTCTTTAACTTCCTTTTGAACTTATAAATACAGGAGATTTAGCTAAAGAGCTTTCTCTGCTGTTGTGGGTTAGCTGCACATTAAACACGGAGATAGTGTAGAGAGAAGGCTGACAATGCCTGGGAAGGTGAACTAATGATAACAAGGCTGATGTGCTATACCAAGGTAATAAATGCTATGTTTATTAGTTCTTTTAATTTATACAGTATTCTAATTAATTCACAATTAGTTCTTTTAATTTATATAGTATTCTAATTAATTCACAAGAAACTAAAAGAAAGCATTTACTGAGTGTAGTACTGAAGGATTTGAAAGAATGATTGTTAGAACATGGTGTTCCCAATCAAGGCAGTATTGATGTAGGCAATCCCTCCATTATGAAAAGATATATTAATATGCCTTAAATGCCTTAACAGGACTCTCTGGGATGCCTATTGTGAAAAAACCCTGTGGAAGAAATGCTGGCTTACTACATTCAGGAAAACAAGATATTAAAGTTCTCGTTTCTTCTCTCTCATGTTGACTATTCATCACTATACAGTTCCATTCTGTCACTCAGATAAATGTACCTTTATAGGTTTCTCTTGAGTTTTGTTTTGTTTTTGCATTTGGGTCTGGTATTATAGCCAGGGATGCTTGAAAGTTCTCTATTCCTTTAAAAATTCTTTTTTTTTTCCTTTATAGGATTATGCTCAACTTTGCAAGATATATTATATTTTTGGAAAGATATATTCCAAGATGTTCTCTTATTTACAGTTGAAGTTGCCAGAATTTTTTCCTTCTAACTGTGGTTCCTTGATATTTAAACTGTTTCTTTCTGGATGCTTGCAGTATTTTTATTTGATATGAAGCTTCTGGATTTTGGCTATGCCATTCCTTGGACTTGTAATTTTGGGGCTCCATCCAGAAGATGACTAGTGAATTCTTTCTATCTTTGCTCTCTAATAGTAAAAATTGAGCCTGTTCTCCTAGAACTCCCTCTTATCCTCTTCTCCTCATCTCAGATGACTCAGATAACTTCTACCAGTATTTTCTCCTTCACTCTTGTCTCACACAAAGAGGCAGTCCTTTTTCTTGTCAAGGTAAACTTCTCTACGTGCAGAAATGATCCTATCTAGCAGATTGTAACCTCTATCATCGGTACTCTCTTACTAATATTTAATCTGTCTACTGGCTGCTTTCCTGTTCCCTAAAAACATAGTCCTGTCTCTTCTACCCTTAAAAACAAAAAGAAAGCAAAGCAAAATATTACTTGATCCATCCATCTTTACTATCACCCTGTATCTCTCTTTTTCTGGCTGAACACCTTGAAAAGATTGTCTGCTATTGTTGCCTCCACTCCCTTTCCTTTCACTCTTCTTAATTTTGCAGTTTGATTGCAATGTGAAACTACTCTTTGAAAAGTTATCAGAACCTTTTCTCAATTTTAATTCTCGACCTCTCTGTAGCCTTTGCAGAGCCAATCAGTCATCTTCTTCTCCTTGATACTCTCTTATTTCTGAGTTTTTTTGTGACATTTTATCTCCTGACTTTCCTCCTACTTGTTGGACCACTTCTCAGTTTCCTTTGTTGGATCGTCATCCAGGTCAAACCCTCTTACTGTGGGTATACCCCAAGGTTCTGTCCTGGGCTCCCTTTTCTTCTTCCTTGATACTGTTTAGCTTAGTGATCTCATCAGCTCCCATGGATTCAATTATTATTTCCATAAATATGAATCCCAGATCTATTTACTGATCCCTGTCCTCTCTCGTAACCATCATTCTCTGATCTCCAACTGTCTATTGCTTATCTTGACCTAGATATTCCTAGGATATCTTAAACTCACCAAGTCCAGAGTTGAACCCATGATCTTTTTAAAAACCCTGAAGCCGTTCCCTCTTCTTAACTTTCTTATTACTGTCAAGGTCATCATCATTCTCTTAGTCACTCTGGCTCACAATGAAGTGTCATCCATGACTCTCTCACTTTCTCACACTCCCTTAACCAATCTTTTGCCACGTTTTATTGATCCTACCTTTATGACATCTGTCATATATGCCTTTTCTCCTCTAACACTGCCATCACTCTAGTGTAGGTCCTAAGGAATTTGTATGATGCTTCTTGTAAATTTAAGGTGGTCTTTCAAGTTTGAGTTGCTGAAGGAAAGGTTGTTTGTTGATCTTCTCTTGATTAAATAAACTTCATATTTTTTAAATGCCATAGTTTTTTTTTAAGTAATAATAAGAAGAGAATGTGGATTTAAGAAACACATGAAGAATAGCTAACTTATCTTGCCACTTTCATTTATAACAATGTGTCCTTAGCAAATCACTTAGCCCTTCTGGACCTCAATTTCTTCATATGTAAAATGTATGGGTTACACTAGATTGACTCTGCTTTTCCTTCCAGTTCTGCAGCCATGATCATCTTCTATCATGCAATTCTTGGAGTTTGGAGTAGAGTATTCATTTTTGTGTAAACAATGATAAGTTGACTTGTTAAAAATGGATCATTTAATCAAGTCTTTCCTTTGCTGCCCACTATTAGGTGGTTAGAAAATTTTGGGGATCATGTTTTTAGTTATTCCTATTTATTTTCAGTGAATGATTGAGGATAGGAGAGACAAGCTGACAAAATGGTATAGCATTTCTTAAGACATTTTGGTTCAGTTTAAAGTCATGATCTTGAATGTTTTTTCCTTCCTTGTTTCAAATTTGTTTTTAATGATGGATTGGTTTTATGGATAAACAAAATCGAGTAGTCCAAGTGATCATAAATTTTGTCATTGTGAAAAGGTTGGAGTCATACATAAAGGCAATGTGAGGAGGAAGGCATTTTTTTTGAGATGTGGACTTGTAATTTCATGGTGTTGGGAACTTCCAATGAATGAGGGATGAAAACTCCCTCTACTGATGCTGATAGACATTTCTAATATAAAGACTAAAAGATCTCCTTTTCACATGGAAGTGGAAAAAATAATGAAATACTAAG
Organism: Bettongia penicillata ogilbyi; assembly: GCA_023548195.1. Taxonomy (NCBI): domain Eukaryota; kingdom Metazoa; phylum Chordata; class Mammalia; order Diprotodontia; family Potoroidae; genus Bettongia; species Bettongia penicillata. The sequence goes on along the minus strand of JAJHZJ010000162.1, from coordinate 9,350,598 downwards.
TTAAAGAGATGATAAAAAAGTTGTAAAAGGTAGTTGGTAAAATATTTGTCCTGCAAGGATGAAACAGATGGTACTAAATGATAAACATTTGAAGAAAAAATAGTGTTTTATTTTCTAGATGAGACATTTCATTATTAAGCAAAACATCTCACTAATCCATGGAGTATTTGTCATTTTTTGCTTAGACTGTCAGTAAAGAGGTCAGTCTTTTAAAAAAAAAAGCAGAACAAAAACTTTTTACTACCAAAGGTGGTCTCTTTGATTCAGTAATGTCAGTGGTCAAAGAATATTGAAGACTGTAATCTGAGCAGTAGTCTTCCAAGTGGTTGTCATGTGGCATGACCCCAAGGAGTAATTATGGTGGGCTTGCAAAAGATGGGTTATATTTCACTCTCAGAGTAGCCAGTCACAGGGCTTATCTCCAACACCATACTGCTTCCTCTTCAGTATTTCCCTTCTTTCCTCCCTCCACTACTGGCATACCCAGGCTCTGCAGACTTCTAATCTCTACCCTTCTGCTTTAAGGTTATAACCTAACCTCAGAAGACATACCTGCACCAGGATAGGCAAAATTCCACTCACCTCATTGTATTCACATCTTATCCTCCTCTCCCTTCAGATCATCAACTGTATGGCATAGGAAATAGAGGGCTTAATTTGGCATCAAGAAGGCCTGGGTTCACATACCACCTTGGTCACTTACTAGACTAAGCCTGGGCAAGTCACATAATGTCTCTCACTCTTAGACTTTGCAAATCTTAAAATGCTTTATAAATGCCAGCTATTATTAGGTCCATTCTTGCTTTGCTTGGCAGACTCTGTGTCCTAGGCAGTGATCAATGAAAAAACCTCCCTCTTCTTGTTTTTTCTTTTGTTTTTTTTGGGTTTTTTTTTGTGAGCCATGGTGATTCATACAGGATGAGAAAATATAAATGGGTTGAAGCCTGCATTCCAGATTTGTCACATTATCTTTTCCATAAAACCCACATCTATTCTGAGCTTTCATGTTTCTTTAGAGGATACCATCATCCCACTAGCCCACTACAGTTGGAAACTTTGGTCTTATGTTTGATTCTTCACTCTAAAGCTACTAGCCTCTCAGACGTTCATCATGTCTTGACTAGACTATTGCAGTAGTTTCCTACTTGGTTTTTCCTCTCTTTTGTCTCTCTCCATTCCAATTCGTCTTCCATACACTTGCCAAATTGATATTGGAAGCCTCCAGAGGCCTCCTCTCCACTTTGTGATCAATATTCAACTTTTTATCATCTTTTAAATATTTTTATTTTTAGAGCAAATGCATATGATTATTATACCATTTGGGTAATGTTAGACATTTAGATAACCCTTTAAGGTGTAGTTGGTAGTTTATTGTAATTATGAGAAATGTTCTCATAACTTTTCCTACTAGTATAGACTCGAGATTCTCAAGGACTATGCAACAAACAGCATTGGCAGATCCCTCCAAATTGGCTTTAAGTTTAAGTTTAGTGATGGGGTGTAAATTTGTTGTCTGAGGACCAGAGAAGTTAATTTAGAGGCTTGTCTGCAATGTGATAAATTTTTTGTTTATATATAATTCTTGAAAAACATAGGATAATGAAATGAAGATCAATTCCAGAGTAAGATGTCATGGGTTCACATTTTTTGTTTACTTAATACTCAGTTTACCTACCAGATGGTTTCTGAGGCCCCTTCCAGCTCTAGATTTATGATTCTACGATTTGTTTCATGCCCACATGATTCATTAAATTGTAGAAAGATTACCACCTTTCTCAGGAGCAGTGGAGTGTGCATAACGAATGTGGTAGAGCCGGCTCCTAACCTTATACCTCAGAAATCAGCAAAAACTGGCAACCAGAGTTGGGTTTATTATTTTGTTGATTATCTGTTCTAGACTTAAGAAAGTGATGGGAAAAATGTTAAGAATACAGATTAAACTTAATGTTAAGAATACAGATTAAACTTAAAAATGTTTAATGCATACATTTTCCCCCTTGGTAGCTGGCTTTTAAACATTTGCTAGCACACTTTTTTTTTCTTTTCTAAATTTTTTCAATTAACAACCAGAATTTTCAAAACAAAACAAAAACAACAGGAAAAAACACCTTGAAGTTGTAACGGCAAAAAACTAAAATTGCTGTTGAGGGCTTGGGTCTGATTCTGGGATACATGTACCCCTCATCAGGAGGCAAAGCCCAGGAAGGGTGCCTGGTAAATGACCAAGAAGAATCAGAGACGGAAATCATCAACAGCAGAAGGCAGCAAAAACTTCTCATCAGGCAATACCAAATCGCTCTGCTCTTATCTTCTTCTTTGCCTCTGTGTCCTCTGTGGTTCCAGTCCCAGCTGTCCAGTCCCAGCTGACCTTGTGACAATCCCAAATCACTCCTTCCTCTTTTTCAGTTTCTCATCATTCTCACTCTTCTTAGAGACTGAGGAGACATTCAAACCAAGTCTTTGAGCCCTTTCCTTTAATTTATCCCTGTTTACCATAGGTTTGGTGTCTGATGATAAACTGAAGAAATGACAAATCGAGCTGCATGGGCAGCTTTCTTGCTCTCCAAGCTCACAGGTACCTTGAATCTCTCATCAGTCTGTGATATTTCAGATGTGATTTTCACTACCTTCTTCTCTGCTGCCACATCAGCAGTTTTCTCTGGAGGTTCTTCCTCTTTGACAGGTATTTCTACTGGCTTTGGTTCTCTGTTTCATCTCTCAGAACATCTTCTTCATTGGCCTCCTCTTTAGCATGCTCCTCAAGATAAGCCTGGAGTCTACTGATGAGATCTTGTTTGATTCCTTTGGTCTCCAGGCCCCATGCAAGACATTCCTGCTTTAGCTCAGCAAGCTTCAGCTTGTGGAGCTCCACCGTCTCCACCGCCGTCTTGTCACCCCCTCCTTCCCCAATTTGCTAGCACAGGGGAGCAGGTATGCACTGATGAAATTATAAATTTTTGAAGTCTTGAATGGTAGATAATTTGAAAAGCATATAGGAACAGACAGTTTGTGCAGGAAAAATTCAAATAGATCAATAGTTATATGAAAAAACTCTCCAAATTACTAATAATTAAAGAAATGCAACTTAAAACAACTCTGAGTTACTACTTCACACCAGTGAGTTTGACCAAGCTTTGGAAAATGACAGGAAGGAATGACAGAAAGGAAAATGACAAATACTGGAGGGGGATGTGGGAAAATAGGTATGCTAATGTGATGTTGGTAGAGCTGTACACTCTGTACAACCATTCTGGAAAGCAATTTGGAGCTGTGCCAGAAAGCTATTAAACTGTATATACCCTTTGACCCATCATTATTGCTACTGCATCTATACCCAGAAGAGATCAAAGGAAAAGGAAGAGGCTCCATATGTACAAAAGTATTTATAGCAACTCTTTTTGTGGTGGCAAAGAATTGGAAACTGAGTGGATTCCCATTATTTGGGGAATGTCTGAAAAAGTTATGGTAAATATGAATGTAATGTATCACTACTGAGTGGTAAATGATGAAGGGGATGCTATCCACATCCAAAGAGAAAGCTATGGAGTCTGAATACAGATCGAGTCATACTATTTTTTCTTTTTTTCTTTCTCATGGTTTTTCCCTTTTGTTATGATTCTTCTTTCACATGAATAATGTGGAAGAATACTTAATATGACTGTATGCATATAACCTAGATCAAATTGCATCCCATCTTGGGGAGGGGGAAAGAAATGGAAGGGGGGAATTTAGAACTTAAAATCTTAGAAAAGTGAATGTTGAAAACTAAAAATAAATAAATAACAATTGAAGTGTTTTTTTTTTAATTTAATCACTTCCCCTCCCCAAACTATATTTTTCCTTTACATAAATTTTCAAGAAAGTCTTATTTAAGCACAAACCAGCTAACATAGCAATTAGTTCTGACAGTATGTAGCAGTCTGTTCTTAGAGGTCACCATTTCTTTTTTTTTTCTTTTTTTTTTTTGAATCTTTTTTTTTTTGATAAAAATTTATTTATTTAACTTTTACATTCATTTTCACAAAATTTTGGGTTCCAAATTTTCTCCCCTTTTATCCCCTCCCCCCACTTCAATACACCGAGCAATCTAATTTTCCCTATCTCCAGTCTGCCCTTTCTTCTATCATCCCTCCCTTCTCTTGTCCCCATCTTCTCTTTTGTCCTATAGGGCCAGATGACTTTCTATTCCTCATTAACTGTATGTCTTATTTCCTAGTAGCAACAACAATACTTGAGAGTTGTTCCTAAAACTTTGAGTTCCAAATTCTGCCCATCCCTCCCTCCCCACCCATTCCCTTTGGGAAGGCAGGCAATTCAATATAGGCCCTATCTGTGTAGTTTTGCAAATGACTTCCATAATAGTCGTGCCGTGTAAGACTAACTGAATTACTCTCCATCCTATCCTGCCCCCCATTGTTTCTATTCTGTCTTTTGATCCTGTCCCTCCCCGAGTGTTGACTTCAAATTGCTCCCTCCTCCCATTGCCCTCCCTTTCATCATCCCCGCCCCCCTTGCTTATCTCCTTCTCCCCCACTTTCCTGTACTGTAAGATAGATTTTCATACCAAAATGAGTGTGCATTTTATTCCTTCCTTTAGTCGAATGTGATGAGGGTAAACTTCTTGTTTTTTTTTTTCTCAGCTCTCCTCTTTTTCCCTCCACTAAAAAGTCTCCTGCTTGCCTCTTAAATGACATATAATTTACCCCATTCCATTTCACCCACTTTCCTCCCACTACATTTCTCTCTCACCATTTACCTTAATTTCTTTTAAGCTATGGTCCCATCCTATTCAATTCACTCTGTGCTCTCTGTCTCTGTATGTGTGTGCATGTGTGTATGTGTGTGCGTGCTCGCGTGTACATGTGTGTGTGTGTGTGTATGGGTGTGTGTGATCCCACCAACTACCCAGATACTGAAAAGTTTTAGGAGTTACAAATATTGTCTTTCTATGTAGGAATGTAAACAGTTCGCTTTTGGTAAGTCCCTTATGACTTCCCTTTGCTGTTTACTTTTTCATGCTTCTTCTCATTCTTGTGTTTCAAAGTCAGATTTTCTTTTCAGCTCTGGTCTTTTCATCAAGAATGCTTGAAAGTCCTCTGTTTCTTTGAAAGACCATATTTTCCCCTGAAATATTATACTTAGTTTTGCTGGGTAGGTGATTCTTGGTTTGAGTCCTAGTTCTTTTGACTTCTGGAATATCCTATTCCATGCCCTTCGATCCCTTAATGTAGAAGCTGCTAGATCTTGTGTTATCCTGATTGTATTTCCACAATACTGGAATTGTTTCTTTCTAGCTGCTTGCAATATTTTCTCCTTGACCTGGGAGTCCTGGAATTTGGCCACAATGTTCCTAGGAGTTTCTCTTTTTGGATCTCTTTCAGGTGGTGATCGATACTTATTTTCAAGTATCTTTTCAATACTTTTTGAATACTTATTTTGCCCTCTGGTTCTAGAATGTCAGGGCAGTTTTCCTTGATAATTTCATGGAAGATGATGTCTAGACTCTTTTTTTGATCATGGCTTTCAGGTAGTCCCAGAATATTTAAATTGTCTCTCCTGGATCTGTTTTTCAGGTCAGTTGTTTTTCCCATGAGATATTTCACATTCTCTTCCATTTTTTCATTCTGTTGATTTTGTTTTGTGATTTCTTGGTTTCTCAGAAAGTCATTAGACTCCATCTGTTCCATTCTAATTTTGAAAGAACTATTCTGTTCAGTGAGCTTTTGAACTTCTTTTTCCATTTGGCTAATTCTGCTTTTGAAAGCATTCTTCTCCTCATTGGCTTTTTGAACCTCTTTTTCCAATTGAGTGAGCCTATTTTTCAAGGTGTTATTTTCTTCAGCATTTTTTGGGGTCTCCTTTACCAAGGTATTGACCCGTTTTTCATACTTTTCTTGCATCTCTCTCATTTCTCTTCCCAGTTTTTCCTCCACCTGTCTAACTTGCTTTTCAAAATCCTTTTTGAGCTCTTCCAAGGCCTGAGCCCACCCGACATCCCCCTGGGATGTCTGGGATACAGAGGCCCCGCCCTCCACGTCTTTCCCTGATGGTAAGAATATTTCCTCGTCATCAGAATTGAAAGGCGGGAACATTTGCACCTGCTCAAAGAAGCTCTCTATAGTCTTATTTTTCTTCCATTTTCTAGGCATTTTCCTAGCCAGTTACTTGACTTCTGAGATTCCTGTCTACCCCTGCCTAGATCCGCCCAGCTAGTGCTTGGGGTCTGAGGTTCAAATGGGCTTTCCGCGGCAGGCGCGGCTGCTATTCAATGTGAGCTTAAGTTCTGGTGCTTGGGTGGGGGCAGGGCCGCCTCCCAGGCTCAGTTCCCTCAGGGGCTTTATGCAGAGACCTTCATGAATGGGGCAGGTGGGGGCAGGGCCGCCTCCCAGGCTCAGCTCCCTCAGGGGCTTTATGCAGAGACCTTCAGTAATGGAGTGGGTGGGGACAGGGCCACCTCCCAGTCTCAGTTCCTTCAGGTGGTTTATGCAGAGACCTTCAGTAATGAAGATCCTGCCTGCTTGGGGAGTCCCAGGGGGCCGCTGCTGCTGCCACTGCCCCTGCCTCTGCCTCCACCGCTTCCTGCCCCTGCCTCTGCCTCCACCGCTTCCTGCCCCTGCCTCTGCCTCGCTGTTTCCTCCCAAGGGGGCCCGAGTCATGGAGACACCCTGCTCCCCTCTCAGCCATCCCAGACATCTCTTTCACTGACGTGTAGCGTCTGTGGGTGGAGGGACTTTCCTGGCTGCCGGAGATTCCGTCCCTGAAGCCTGCTCAGATCTGCTCCTCTAAGGTTGCGGCCAGGGCAGCGCAAGGCTGGACTCTGCTTTCCGGGGTGCGACGGACCCTGGGGATGGCTCTCCAGTGCTCTCTGGAACAGAAATCTCTTCCACTGTGTTTCTGCACACCCTGCAGTGATCCAGAACTTGTGGGGAGCTCTTCTTACATTAAAGCCATGGGCTGTGGGTTCGGAGCTACCATACGTGAGTCTTTCTGCTCCGCCATCTTGACTCTACCCCGAGGTCACCATTTCTTAAGAGAGGAAGGAATTATGCTCTTCCAGTCTTATGGAACCAACATTCACCATTTTGTTAGATTTGGTCTTTAGTGCTTTCTTTCATTTACCACATTATAGTCAAGTATATTGCTTGCTCCTGCTGTTGTTTTTCCATATCACATTCAAGTCACAGTCAAGATTTGGAAGGGGTTTTCAGTATGGTTGAGACTAATTCCCTAATTTCACCAAGCTTGAAACTAATGCTGACAGATGTAGTTAAGTGGAAGAGCCAGGATATTAATTCAGCTTCTATAATTCCAAATTCTTCCAGTGTTTCTCTGTATCTTTGGAATCTTTCTTTTATACACATAATGACTTTCTGTGAGGATATATCTGAAACAATTTAACTAGAAGTTTAGTAAAGTCTATGGAAAATTGTTTAGTAAGGACCCAATATTGAGATGTGATAAGTGAACTGTCACATATTTTAGACAGATTACTGGACTTGGAGCCAAAATGTATGGTAAGAGTTATGGTTTTAATATGAACTATATGTGACCCGGGGCAAGTCTCTTAATCCCTCTGAACCTTGGTCTCCTTTATTTGTAAAAAGAGAGGAGAGAATAATGATACTTAGATCCCTTCTTAATATCATGAATGTATTATCGACTTTAAAGTTTTAAATAAAAGTCTGGCAAAAAACTATGATAATATATCAAAGAAATTATTCACTGTGATCAATTTGCACTTGTACCAGGGATGCAAGGATGGTTCAACATTGGGAAAATGATTGCTGTAATCACACTAAAAAAAAAAAAAAAATTCAAAACCACTTCATTATGTCAAAAGACTCAGAAAAACCCTTTGATAGAGTATAATATTGAAGCTAAAAAAAAAAAAACCCTATTAAGCATAGGTATTATAATATAATGAAATAGGTATCTACAAAAGTCCACATTAGCATTACATTAGAAAACACTCAAAGATCTCCCTGCCCCCTCCTGGAATGTTCTCCTTCCTCTTCTTTCCTTCCTGGCTTCTCTAACTTCATTCAAATCCCAACTAAAATCTCATTTTTCCAAGAAGCCTTTCCCAACCCCTTTTAATACTTCCTCTGTTAATTATTCCCTCTGTTGATGATTTCCTGTTTATGCTATGTGTATCTCTTGTTTGTACATATTTGTTTGTTGTTTGTAAACACTTTGCAGAGTGCCTAGCACATTAAGTAGGTACTTAATAAATGTTTATTAACTGAGATTTCCTACAATGCTAAAGCAAAGACACTTCCCTTTCTGTTATTGGATGTATTGCTTTGGCTAGCATTTTTAGAACTATGATGGGAAATTAGATGCATAAACATTAGCAAAGGTGAGACAATACCATCACTATTTCTTGATCACTTGATGGTTTACTTAGAAATATCTAGTAATCAAAAGTGAGACAAATAACTTCATTAAAATGACAGGATGCAAAAAAGTCCCAACAGAACTCAGTATTTCTATATAGCAATAAAATAATCCTGGAGGGAAGAAAAAAAATGGGAAATTTCACTTAAGATAACTAGGAAATTCATAAAATGTGTGTTAATCTATTTACCAGGGCATGCGGAAATTTGAAGAGATACAATTGCAGAAACCTTTTTAAAGAAATAAAAATCCACTTATATAACTGGAGGGAAATTCATTGCTTATGATTATGACAGGGGCTTATTAATAAAATAAACATGAGAATATTACCTAAATTAATTTATAGATATGGTGCCTTACAAAACTACCAAGGGTATGCTTTACAGAACTAGACAAAATATAAGGAAATATATCTGGACAATCAAGAGGGCTAGAATCTTAAGGGAAATAAAGAGAAAAAGTAGAAATGAAGTGGAAAATAGTACTCACATATCTTTAGTTATAGTATAAGCCAGTAATATGAAAACTATTTGGTTAAAAAAATTTTCAAGTAAATTAGTAGAATAAGCAAGATGTGGAAGAATTATAAACAATTGAATTCAACCTGGTGTTCAGTAAGTCTGAGAATGTAGACTATGTGGGACAAAACTCCCTATTTGATAATAAGTGCAAGAAAAACTAGAAAACAGGCAGAATTTGATTTAGACTCACTCACAACTCTAGATACCAAAATAAGCTAAAAATGGGTGTTGGACCTGACAATTAACATTAAAAAAAATTAGAAGAGAACCAGATGAGTTTCTTTACTGTGTGAGTAAAATTTACCTTTACTTAGAAGAAGCAGCAAAACGATCACTCATTACCCTATACCAAAGGGTGAGCGTTCTTAACCAAACATGAGATAGATAATTCAATTACACGAAATAAAATCAGCTCAAAGAGGATAAAAAGGGAAGAAGGTTTATAAGGAAGAATCTTGTTTCAAATATCTTTGATAATGATTTACTTTTGAAGACAGAAAGAGAACAGATTCATAGGACCAGCTTATTCCCCAACGGACAAGTGAAGGAAATGAACAAATTCTCAAATGAAGAACTGCAAAATATTTACAATCATGTGAATGATCACTTGAACTCACTAATGACAAGAAAAATGCAAATCAAAGCAACTGAGGTTTGACAAATCTTTGTCTTGACAAAGATGCCAAAAGACAGGAATAGTTAATATTAGAGGGGTTGTGGAAAGAAAGTAATGTTAATACAAGGTTGGTGGAGCTGTGAAATGATCCAACTGTAATGGAAAGCATTTTGGAGCAATACTAAAATAAGTGACTAAAATCCAAGAAGGCAAAGACAAAAGGAGCGCACATATACACCAAAATGTTCATAGCACTTTTTTTTTGTGATAGTAGAGAACTACAAAATAGTAAGTTGAGGAATGATTCAAGAAATTGTGGCACATAAATGAAATGATGCAATTAATCAACTTTAAGGTCTGTGCTGAATTCGGAGGACACACATAAAAAGCAAAAATCATTCTCAGTGTTAGGGAGGTTACTCTCTAATGGGAATGAAATGATGTGAAGATTACAAAGAAGCTTCAGAAGACTTAGATAAACTGATAAAAAAGATGAAGCAAGCAAGGAAAAAAATACACAACTGTAATGATATAAATGGAAAGAACAAAATAAAAATGGAAAAGCAGTTTGGCTGGACCACTGAATATGGAAATTAGGCATCAAAGATGAGTCAAAGTCAGATTGTAAAGTGATTTAAAATTCAAACAGAGGAATTAAGCTATGATTCTAAAGGCAATAGGGAGCCACTGGCCAGATTGGGACTTGGAAAACCCAGGTGGGACATGGCCAGATTCGCACTTGGAAAATCATTTTTGCATCTTTATAGAGTATAGATTGTAGTAGGAAGTGATGAGGCAGAGACAACAATTAGAAAGCCATTGTAACAGTTGAGGCTAGAAGTGATAAGTACCTTGTAGCATTTGAGCAGAGAGGAGTCAGATGTGGATGAAGAATATATATATATATATTAGGGAGAGTAAAGAGTTGAGGAGTAACCCTGAGGTTTTGATTCTGGGAAACAGGAAGAAGAATGGTGATGCCTTTTACAGAAATAGCAAAATTTGGAATAGGGTTAGGTTTTGGGGAAAGATAATGAGTTCTGTTTTGGAAATATTCTGAGTTTGAAATGTCTCCAGGACATCTAATACATTTCATTAGTAGGCAATTGGTAATGTAAGACTGAAACTTGAGGGAGAGACTGGGGATAGGTATATTGATCTGTGACTCATCTGCTTAGAGATAATGATTAAAACCATAGGAGCTGGTGAGGTCACTAAGAGAAAGCTTCTAGAAAGAGAAGAAAGCCTAAGAAAGACCCTCGAACACCCAAAATTGGGAGGGGGGTGGTGGAGGTAATGACCTAGAAAACAAAACTGAGGAGTGCCAGACAAGTAGGAGCAGAAAATGGACAGAGTAGTGTCAGTAAATCTCAGGGAGGAGAGAGTGTTTAGGAGGAGAAGGTGGTCAGTTGTGTCAAATGCAACAGCTTTTGGGATTTGAGATTAGGGAAAGACTTTGGGGATCTTTGACAACTTTAGAGAAAGCAGTTTCAGTTAAATGATGAGGATGGAAGCCAGATTACAAAGTATTGAACAGCGAGAAGAAGGGAAGTGGAGGCAATGAATAAAGAATTTTTTTTCTACGAGTGGATCAGAAAGGGAGGAGAGATATAGAATGGTAGTTTGAAATTGTGTCTGATTGTTTTTAAGGATGAGAGAGACTTGGTCATATTTGAAGGTAAGAAGAAATAAACCAGTGGTTAAGGAGAGATTGAAGATTGAAGTGAGAGGGGGATAATTGAAAGAACAGTTTGCTGAGAAAGAAGGGAAGATGTGTAATTGAGGGCGTATGTAGAGGAGTTCTCTCAAGCAGGAAATGGACCATCACCATGAACTAAAAAATAAGGGAAGAGAATTTGGGGATTATGTCAGGGGATTTTGAGATGAAAAGAATATGGGGAAGAAGGAGCTCATGACATATGACCGAAATTTTCTCAGTAAAGTAAAAGGGGAAGTCCTCAGCTGAGAGGGTAGAGGGTTGGAAAGGTGTGGGAGACTTGAAGGGAAAAAGAGATAGTTTGGAATAATTTCTTTTGGAAATAAGATAGAGAGGAATAAAACATTCACTTGCTGCAGTGACATTCCATTTGAGATTAGATAACATAAATTCTTGGTGTTCCCAGTCACCCTGGTTATATGATTTCTTGTATCTCATTCATCAGCACAAACAGAGGAGACAGATGGTGGGGAGTAATCCAGGCCTGGGTTTTGGCAAGAGAGGAGCAACAAGAAGACAAGGAATTTAGAGATTTAAGAATATAGTAAAGTCAGAGCAGGTGGGTAACAGTTTGAGGAAAAACTGAAAGGTGGAAGGATTGGATTATAGGTTGTTTTGAGGGGGATTAATCGGTTTAGGAGGTGTAAGGCACAGGAAGACATACAATGATAGGAGATTGTGATTTGATAAAGTAATTGCAGAGTTTTTGATTAAGGAAGTAGAATTTTGGGACATCTAGATTAGTGAAATAGAACAATGGGACTCAGGAAGACCTGAATTCAAATCCTGTCTCATATACTAACTATGTGATTTTGAATAAGCTAGTTAACCTCTCTTAGGCCCAGGATAAAATTGGGATGAAAACAGCACTTCCAGGATTGTTCTCAGGATAAAATTAAGTAATGTTTATGTGGTACTTTGTCACATTTAAAGTACTATGTAAGTGCTGGAGACTCCTCCTCTTCCTCCTCCCTCTCATGTGGTTATGATGAAGGCAGCGCTGAAATACTGAGTCGGAACATCCTCGTGTGTACCTCAGTGGAGTCGGGGACTTCAGGAGACTGAAATGGAGAGGCCTGGGTGTGGGTGTTCAAGAGAACATCAGCCGGGATTGGAAGGAGAGAAAGGCAGCAAGCCAGGTACAGAACTCTGATAAAGAAGGGCTAATGACTTGGAGAATGGTGTATACAACAGTAATTCTGATCTCTTTAGGACAGAAAAAAATAGCCAGCATATTCTGGAAAAAAATGTGGGTGGAATGAATGGATAAATTAAAGAGGTGAGAATGTGGAGGCAGAGAAATGGATAATTTCACTAATCAAAAGTTACAGTGATTTGGCAACAGGAATAGGAAGGAGGGAATAGATTGTGAAGAGTTACTGGGATTTGGTAATTTTTAGATACAGGGAACATAAAAAAAAGGGCTCCGACATGATCCTGAGATTTTGAGCCTTGTTGCCCAATTTTTACTTTTTTCCATTATGCTCCTAGGGATGAATCTCCTCATGCTACAGGATGCCAACAGCAGGGATTGATATTCTCACCTCCATTGGAGGGTGGAACTGTGAGCTCCTCCCAAAACTTCCATTAAGGAAAGCCCTCCCACCCCCAGGCCTACCATCTTAGTTTTTCAACTAGCTGCACTTCTTTAGATTTCCTATTATGCCTCTATGCCAGTCACCTTCCTTCTTCTCTGCTTTCTTCCCCACTAGGATATAAACTCATTTGGATGCAGGCACTGACTTTTTCATATTTATATTCCTAATCTTAGCACAGTGCCTGCACATGGTAGGCATTTAGTAAATGTTTATTGACTACTTGATGCCTAGGAGGATGTTAATATCACTAATAGAAATAGGGTTCTCTTTTGACTTCATTAGGATTAATGAAAGCTTTACAAAACAATTTGGAAATAAATAATTTTGACTTGTTTATGTAGAGAATGTATTTATGTATTCTTTAAATTTCTGGGATTCTAACAGTCAAAGACTGGATAACCAACCTAAGGGAAATAAAATTCTGAGGAATAAGGACTCTTTTTCAACCTTTACTACCAAAGGCTAGTCCTAGAACTAATAACATTTGAAAGATATTCATCTCAGTTAATCCACAAAGGAAGAATGATTTCAATCTTTCTAGACATATTTTCTCACTCCTAATTAGTCTAAAATTCAAACCTGAGAGCTTTAAAGGGCTCTGACTTGATCTAGAGCTACGAGCATAGATATTGGTAATAAATATAAGTCATTTTGGTTCCCTAATTTCCCAATACTTCATGAATCATTACTATTGCCCCATACCATTCTGGTATATACTTTTAATTCAACACACCATGGTCTCTATATTTCATGACTTTACTTTTTTCTTTAAACAATAATTATTACTTTTTTTCTGAGGAGCCTGTTCATTTAATTCTTTTCCCCTTAACGTTATAAATTTATTATTTATGAAAATCTAGTTAAGCAAACTAGTTTCCAAATTGTCCAGGTACAAAAAAAATCTCAATCTGCAGTTTTGAGTCCTTTACTTTTCTGTTGGGCAGTGGGTGGTGTGTTTCATTATGAATCCTCTGGAATTGTGGTTGGTCATTGTATATTGTATTGATCATTTCCTAAATCTTTAAAAATGTCTTTTTTATATTATTGCCATTGTGTAAATTGTTTTCCTTACTTTGCTCACTTTACTCTGAATCTGTTTACTCAAGGCTTCCTGGGTTTCTCTGAAAGTTCCCCCCTTCATCATTTCTTATAGCATAGTAGTATCCATCACATTCCTCTTAATATAATTTTTTCAACCATTTCTCTATTGATGGGCATCCCTTGTTTCCAATTCTTTGCTACTACAAAAAGAGCTCTTATAAATATTTTGTACATATGGGTCTTTTCTTCTTTCTTTGATCTCTTTAGGGGTATAGGCTTAGTGGTGGTGTCACTGGGTCAAGGTATGCATCATTTAATAGCTTTTTAGGCATTGTTCCAAGTTGCTTTCCAGAAAGGCTGAACCAGTTCATAGTTTCACCAGCAATGCATTATTGTACTTGTTTTCTTGCAGATTCTCCAGCAATTCTCATTTTCCTTTTTTGTCAACTTAGTCAATCTGATGATTGTGAGATAGTACCTTTGAATTGTTTTAATATGCATTTCTGTAATTGTTAGCAATTTAAAATATTTTTCCCCATGCCTGTTGATCACTTGTTTTTTATCCTGTGATAATTTTCTATTCATATCCTTTGACCACTTATCAGTTGTGGGGTCTGCCTATTTAATTCTAAAACATTTCCAGGTAGAAATTTTTTTCTGTAACTGCTAATGATGTATTACTGATATCTCTCTTCATGTTCTATTTTATATTTTAGGAGTTTTCTTTTAAATCTGTTCCTCTATTTGTGGACATTTTTGTTATTTTTAAAAATGTTATTTCAAAGCTGCCTCCCACAGTACTTTATAATATAGGAGACAAGTCCTGTTGGCTTGGTTCTCTGTCATCCTGCCAATCTTGATTTTTTTTCTTCTCCTTTTTCTTTTCCTTTTCAAGTGGAGCTGGATGTGTTACACTCCTCTGTTAGTTGTTCATTTAAGACCTTATGTTGGACTTAAGAGAAGCTCATTTTACCACTGACGATTTTTTTTCAAAAGATTGTATGTACCTCACAGTGTCTTGTTGAGCCTGTCAAGCCTTGAACTTCTAAGTGGGGAACAGCCTGTTTAGATCATGTCCCAATTCATGAGCTAGTTGTTGACTGATCCTCAGGAGAATCTTCAGATTTCCCCTTGTTTCTTCTCTGTTTTCCTGTGTGATACCTTGTTATTTTTGGTCTCATAGCTAGCTGAAGCTGTTTTGTAAAATAGTGTACCTCTAACCTTAAAAACTTTACATTTTTCCCTGTGTTTTAATATTCAGTTATATAATTTCAAATAGCATTTTGAAAAAAAAAATTATTTCACACCTGGGAAGCCTACAGTATTTACCTTGTATAGTATAGTACTTGGAAAATTGGAGCCCATGGATTTTAATTAGAATTTTTAAAATGATCTTTGAGAAAGATTGAATATTAGAAGGGAGCTTTAAAAATAAATGAATAGTTTATTACCAGATTTTCCCTTTGTTGGATGTTCTTAATAGAAAGAAATTGGACTCTTTTTTTTTTTTTTAACAATAGTAATTCATATTTTAAATGATTTTATGAGGGATCCTTTCTCACTTTCTTGAACATGCTTTTTGTTTTATTCCTTATAAAGCAAAGGAAACTATTCACATATATGTCTCTTGGTTTGTTTTTTTCATATAATTAGTTGTAGAATATTGAATTAGTTACTGACTTGTAAAATCTGACCTTAAAGAATGGTGAGTACTAAGTTCTTTGGTGGTAAGGGTTCTTGGAAGTTCTAATAGTAGCATTTCAGGTACATGAGAGGATATTGTATTTTCATTGATAAATAGTAAATTAATCTAACTTTTGAGTTGGAGATGTATATAGTAGCCTGCTGGAAGATCACATTTCCCTAGTATCGTATTATTCAGGATCCCTGGTAAAGAAATATAAGTAGTGGATGTGGTAGAGGATCCTGGGTTTGGATAGAACATGTGCCAATTTTAGACTGTAAATTTAATGATGGGTAGGGGGAAGAGTTAAAAATCTTCTCCACCCATTAATAGGCCTCAGACAAATTTTGTTAATTTCTGATGAGGGACAGGGTCATGCCCTTCAGCTCTGAAAAGAGTATATGTACTCTGAGGTAAGATTTTGCTTTAGGACTTAGGAAGGTTCGTGTGCCAGGTGAGACTGTGGGTAGCCCTCTTAAGAAGTCCCCCCCAACCTCCCCCCCCAGCTTTGAAAACCCAGATGTTGGTGCTTCTCTCTCTGGTAATGATGTATGTGTTGTCTGTGGTCAGACAGTTGGAAGCCCTGTCTTTTGATCTTTCTGTTTGTAATTTCTGCTTGTATTTTTGCTGAAGTTCAGGGTACTCCCGTTTCCCCCTGAACTAAGTGAATGCTTATGTGCTTGATTGAAGTAGATTTTTGACCCTTCAAAAGTTACTTTCCTTTTAGAAAAGCAGATCTAAGAACCTGTACAACAGGCCCTCCTGTGTGTGCCAGGGTCCTTGCTGATACATGGATTCAGGAAGATCTGGGTTCTGCTTCTGAAACATGTTTGTAGGGTGATCCTGAGAAAATCCTTTCATCTCCCAGTACCCTAACTAATGCTCTAAGATTTTAAATTGCAAAGCAGATACCAGTATGCCTTGATGTAGAATTCTCTATACTTCCCCCCTACTTTATAGATTCTGTAAAAAATGGGTAGGTGGACAGCAAAGTGATAGATTTCAAAGTATCTGTCTTATACATTAGTGTGAAAACACAGCAAGTGAGTGCTGTGATTAAACTGATACAACTAAATATTATTGTGTTTAACTCACAGTAAATTAAAGTTTTGGAAATCTAGAGAAGAAGAAAAAATTTAGAATGAAAAAACAGATTAAAGGCATATAAACTCAGGTAGCTTCACCTCATGTACTAGTATAGCATTTCACCTAAAAATTAATAATATGGTCTAACTTACAAATATCAATTCATGGATTTTCATAACATTATAGGTTAAAAGAGTGTTTGTCTCTCATTATTTGTATATATCCATCTGAGTGTGTGTGTGTGTGTGTGTGTGTGTGTATATATATACTTTGCCAGATGACTGTTAAACTAATATTAACTTATCACATTTTTTTTCCCTAAAACGCTATTGTAGATGTCTTGACAATCAATTGATATTTTTGGGAGGATATGCTACTTCTATGAGTGTCAAATGATATACAACATAATTCTTAGCCTGGGATCCACAAACTTGATTTAATCTTATTTTGATGCAGTATTTTAATATAATTTGTTTCCATTGTAATGTTACATATTTTATTTTATGCATTTAAAAACATTGTTTTGAGGAATCTTAAGGCTTCGCCATAAGTAACTAAAAAGGTCCATGACACAAAAATCCTTCATATAGAATTCATCAAATTTAATAGGTTTTTTAATATAAGATAAAAAATAGTGGAATTACCATGTAAATTAGTGATGGTATCTGTTTGTTAAATGTACATCTATCTTAGCTCTTGCACATCTTATTCAGAGCCACTAGCTTTGTGGTTTTAGTTTCCAAAAGCTTGCTACGTTGTTTTTTGTTGGCTGTTAAGTCAGTAATGCTTGGGATGAAAATGTTGTAAGTATTACTAGCATTGTGGCAGCCACCTGGCAAAGTATGTTAGAACTCTTTCCAAAGAGTTCAAGTTTCTAAGCCACCATTCTAAGACTTTGTAAGAGGAAATAGATGTGAAGAGCTATTACTTAATAAAGGTTTTTACATTACCTTTCATATGGCTCTCTGTCCCTTTTAAAATAAGTGCTTGAAAGTTTGTTGTGTAGTTCATATGTTGGAGTGGTAAGTTTGTATTCAAATATATTTTGAATAAAGTAAGTATTGGAAAAATTAAGAACAAATAAGTATATGGTACAAATAGGACTGTACAGAGAGTTCTCATGGAGCCATTTTAAGTTTGGTGGTTTATAGTATATCTAACAGTAAAATTAACATGCTCTTTCACATTGTATTACTGGATGATGACGATGATGAAGATGACTAAAGTCCTCATGTCTATTTTCTGGGCCATGTTGTATTCTGAACTTTGTTCAGATTAAATTTTTCACCTTGCTATCACAATAAGTAGGGTAAAGGAGTTCTAGTTGAAATACAACTTCAATTTATCAAATATGTACTAAACACCTACTGTGTGTTTGGCTCTGTACTAGGTACTGGAAATGTAAACATGAAACTAAAACAGTTCTTGACCTCAAGGAAGTTAGAATATTCTACTGGATCACAGTGATGGGATAGAGAAGCTGCACTATGTAAACAAGAAAAATCTTAGATGAGAAAATTAATCTTAAATTTTATATTTGTATTAAAATTCATATTATATTTAAGTACTATATAAATATAATTTTACATTTATATTAATATTTTTTGAAATATAGTGACTTATTTTAATCTCTTCATTTTGCAAATTATCTGTTTTATATACTGGGATTTTTCTTGACTTTGATTTTTGTCCTGTTTCATTTTTTTCCATTTTGCGTTTTGTTCTTTTTTTTCTAGCTTTCTTTATATGCCAGAATCAAACACACAAACACCACTAAAGACTATTCATTCTGAAAGTAAATCATTTTAACATACAATAAAAGCCAAATAATGTTTCCCTGACATTCTTAAACTAAGATATGAACGGAACAATATATCTGATATATCTGAGGTCAAAATAGTGTCAAGAGTGGCATAAAAGCCTGACCAGTTAACTGGAGTCAGGCTTCGTCTATTTATAGCTTAGTTTCACATGTGGGACGGGGGAGAACCAGGGAGAGTGTTCCAAAATAAACAGTTCCATATATTCACCTGTTCTTTTTCTGAAGTGGTGGTAACTTGTAAAATTGTGAGAAAATATAAGATACTTCACACATCCTCCCTGCCTCTCTGTTTTATAAAAGATGATCTTGGATTAGTACACCCAAGTGTTGATCCAACTTTAGCTGATTTGGTATTAAGATTCATTGGACATCTTGGAATATTCTTATTAAAAAAACATAAAACAGAGAAAGTTCAGAGGACAGCCTAAAAAACTATTACAGAATTTTTATTTGAAAGAATGTATATATCCAAGGTGACAGATTTCCATTTTTCTAGTTAACATCATGAACTAGGACTAAAGAAATAGGATCATGGTTTGTAATTAAGAATTTCTCCCTATGTTAAATTGAATATCAAGAGATTACTTAGTTTAGTTAAGCTATTACTATACACGGTAAAGGAATTGATTCATACTTCTTTCAAGAGTTTCTCAATTCATATTTTTCCTCTAAATTTTTATGAACCTTAATGTAATTGCTAATAAATCAAATTCCATAATTCATGTATCACATGCATTATAACCAGAGGCAATATTTATTAAGCGGTTTATTTTACTTACCCTAAATTCCTTGAAACCTCAGCCTATTTTTCTGAACCAACAAAACCCACAATATTTTAATAAGAGTATACTGCTGCCTTATTAAAAATGTATGCCCAGATCAAGATAGCTTGTATTTGGTATGCCAATGTGCATTTAATAGTTATACAATTTTATTCCCACAGTGTTAAAGGATCATAAAGCTCAAGCTAGGGGGTTCCTAAAAGATCATCCATTCCAGCCCCCTCATTTTATAGTTGAGGAATGTGAGGTCCAGAGTTATTAAGTCACTTGCCCCACAGGCAGTATCAGAGATGACTTTGAACCCAGGTCATCAGACTACCAGTGCTCATTCTACTTTACCACCTTCTCTAATTGAATGTTCAGCTCCTCTTTGGAACTCAAGAGCTACTTAATTGACAGCGCTGCCATTGAGGGTGGTCAGGAACCTCTCTTTGGGGATTTTGTAAGAGCTAAATAAATCATTAGATAGAAGACTGGGGTAAGCAAACTTGTTTCATTTTTTTTTTTCCTCTTTGTATCTCCAATGCCTAGTATATGCCTAGCACATAGCAGGTACTTAGTAAATGCTTTGTATTTGACTGATTTTATGCTATTGTGATATAGGATCTGACATTTTGAGCTAATAGGGAGCTAAATCCACTCATTTTATACATAAGGAAACTGAAGCCCAGAGAGAAATGGAATTCAGAGAGCAAAAGGTGACTAAGAGACACTATTTTCTTTCTTCAAATTCTAATTTGGTCTTAATGGTTCAGGTGTTTTATTTCAAATTTAATTACACAAAGTCAAATTAGAAACTAACTGGCTCTTGTTTCTAAAAAAATTTTTAACTTGACGCACTCATTAGGAGGTCTTCAGAAGAGTAGCATGCTTGACAATAAGACTGGCTTGCAAATGAGCAGTAAGACTCAGAACCAGTGTTAAATTTGTGATTAAAGCGGAAAAAAAATCCTAGCCAAGTAGGTCACATGTGCCTTCCTTCCTGGTGTAGTCACTTTTTCCAATGGTTTAAGACTGAATAATTAAACTCCTATTTTGAATTTCTGTGTTAATTTTGTTTTACTCCAAGATTATCCTCATCTGCTGCATCAACCTCAAGGACTCTTGACCTAAATTGTTTAAATTCATTCTGATCGTTAGCCTCTTTGTTCCAATAGGGAATATTTTAGGAATATTTTATTCTTAAGCAGTGTTTAATTGAGATATTTTGAGTTGTTACTGCTTGGGCATAGCTTACATTGGCACTGGACTTTGTTCTTGTTTAGTCAATTTAAAATTTAAATTTGAGAGACACATCATAGTATTATAGCCTCATTGATTTAGGTCTGGGTCAGAGTCTAACACAATTAGTTTAAAAAAGAGGAAATTGAGGAGGTGAGAGAAAAGTGGTTGTAAATGTAAATGCTTCTAGAAGAATTTTTTTTTTTTATGAAACACATTCAAAACTTATTTAATATAGTATTCTTGTTTGCACTCTTATGTATTCATGGCTAAACCCCATCCATTTCATGGACAACTTCAACAAAACCTTCTTCCCATGGTGTCCTAGAGACCATCCTCAATTCTCAGTGGCTATACCAGAGAACCAAGAGCTCTTCTTGTAGGTTCTTCAAACTTGAAAGGCCTCAGGATAGTCTGGGACTATAGGATTATAGGCCTAGTTCTAGATACTTTAGCAGCCATCTAGTCCAGGCCCATCATTTCATAGATGAGAAAACGCAAGAGTGGTGAAATTGAATGAGTTGGGTTTTCTGAGCCCAGGCCTGTTCATTCCAAATCCAATATTTTTATTGCGCGCGCGCGCGCGCGCGTGTGTGTGTGTGTGTGTGTGTGTGTGTGTGTGTGTGTGTGTGTGTGTGTGTGTGTGTGTCTGGAGGGGAGATAATGAATTTCAATGGTAGGAAGGTTTTTAATTACTCTAGAGATCTTAGTTAGAGATTGAGGTTTCTCTGTATTCAGTAGGAATGACTTTGGCTGCTAGTTTTAAAGGGTCATTGGGACACAGGCAAGGTGACTGAAGTACAGATGTGCCTATATCATCTCCTGACTTATCAGTAAGCTCCAGTGAGGTCCTTTTTCTTCTTCCAGGATTAGATAGAAAGCACTTGGTTTGGCATTTAAAGCTCTATAACTCAGGCTCGTCCTGCTTTCTAAGTCTTCTTTTTCTTTATTCCCCTGCATACATTTTGCAGCCTGACTGCACTGGCTTACTTGCCACTCCTCTCATATGATACTGCATATCCTATGTCTGTACCTTTGCATTGGCTGCTCCCCATGCCTGGAACACCCTTGCTTCTCACCTTCACCCTTTAATTTCCTTGGTTTCCTTCAGGACCCTCAAATCCAGCCTTCTATGGGAAGCCTTTCCTGCTTTGCCGCAGATGCTAGTCTTTCCTCTCTGAGATTATCTTTCATCTACTCTGTAAATATCTGTTACATACCTAATTACTTACAAGTAGTTTTATATCTAATTATTTACAAGTTGTTTCCCCTCCCCAATGAACTTGAAATCAGGGGCCATTTTTGTTTTATTTTGTTTTTGAATCCTTAGGACTTAACACAGAACTTGGTACAGTGTAGTAAGTGCTTTACAAAATGCTTAAAAAAAACCCTAGCTAATAGCCACACAGGTCTTTCCGGTTATATAAGATTACTTAACATTTTCATCTGATCCTCATGACAATCATGTGAAACAAACTTTGCAGTTTCTATTAAACCCATTTTACAGATGAGGAAACTAAAGCTCACTGGGTTTCAAACTGAATATAGCAAGTACTGAAGTTTAAATCTAGATCTAAGTCTGTGTACTTTCTACCATATTGTGCTGCTTACTTCAAGTTAGCTTGATTTTTAAAAAAAATTTGCCATATGAGAAAAGGATTACAAAATTAGACAACTGTATTTGGAAGGGAGAGAAAGTTTTTTAAATGCCAAAGAGAATTTCTTAAAATAACAGTTCATTGCAGATTTAGAGTGTGTTTTCAATGTGAACTAAACAACCAGACTGTGCTGTCAACTTTGGAAACTGCTGTGGGTTAGCTTGGTTCCTGGCCCATCCAGATGGCATACTGCCTATGGCAAAACGGGGAAAACACAGATGAAGCACCCACTTACACATATAGTTTTCCAAAATGTCTATGTGTACTTTTAAACTTTAATAGCTTAGGTTGTAGGAATGTTGTAGTTTGTAAATAACATTTAAGAGTACATTTGTTAAAGTTTAGGCCAGCCTGTTTGAAGAATAGCTACCAAAATCATGAATTATGCTCCTCTGTATCTGCAAGTTAAGTTATTAAAGTCTAAGGGTTTCATTTTTGATAGATCCTTGATGCTGGATTTTTGGGAAGCATAGACAATTGTGTATGATGAGAAAGCATGGACGGTGATATGGAAGTTAAGCCACATTCATAAGATGACAGTTTCACTGAAGTGTGTATGAAGACCTCTTACCACCAGGTTATGAACTTTGTTAGTCATAGCAATACTGAAAGGCACTTGTTAAGACCCTGAGAAGTAACAATCTGTGTTGGTAGAAGAAATACTCACTCTTGATTAAAATCTTGGATCCCTGAATTGTTTAAATAAGTTCCCAGATACAGTACTGTCATTGTTTTGTAATAAGGTCTTCTAACAAACTAATTACAACACATTCTGGTAGTTTAAGGCACTTCAGTTCTGGAGAGGGGACTCTTTAGCATCCTACCTTGAGGTCCCAGTGATTTGTTTCTTCCAGTTAATGACGTATAGCCTTGGTAGCTTAGTCATACATTAAAATGGTTCCTAGTCAATGTTGGGTTATTCCTGTTCATCTATACAAAGGTGACAACTTCATAGAGATGAAAAGAAATCCACTTTTGTTTCTGAGTTTCCTCAATTTCCTTACTTGTATCTCTTACCTTTCTAGAATCAGGAGTAGGTCTTTACAAAACCAACTATACGCTGCTCACTTTTCACATTCACTGTCTGTATTACGCCCTTCAGTAAGGAAGTTTTGTTTTGTTATAGATATTGATAAAGTAGGGTCCTACTCTGATACTACTGTGCTTTTCTTCATTACTGGTATCTCATGAGTTTGTTGTCATGCCTACAACATGTCAGGTACTCTGTAAATGCTTATTGATTGCTTGAACTCCTCTTCCTGTTCTCATCCTTTCATACTGCAAACTATCTACACCTTCTTGTCCCGTGCAACTATGGTCCTTGTCCCATAGACATTCCATAGAGTATTTATCAGTGTCCTGAAGGTCTAGGTGTTTTATTTTTAATTTTATGGACACCAGTGCAACACACTTATTCCTTCTCTCATTTCCTTTTCTACTCCTACATTCCCCCTGTTCTACTTCCCATGTATAGGATATTGGTGACAATATGTTGTAGCATACTTGCATATGCTAAGCTCCTGCATGACCTGTTGGGTTATCTGCATCTTGTTTGTTTGAAATTGTGGTGTTCCTTGATTCACAGTAACATAACATCACCTAGAGAACCAAAACTACTTTAGAAAGACGTAATTTTGTGTCATGGAGTGGCTTGAGATAGTTGTAAGTGCTGTGTAGTTTCCCAGATACAATCCAGTGTTTTATGCTGTTGCTGAGCCATATTCAGTTTATAAAGGAATCCTTTATTTTAGACATTTGAAATTACTGAAGCCCCAACTAAGACTGAAAAGTATTTAATACTCTGCACTTATCTTTTAGTGAGGCAGGATTTTTTCAGTGTTGCTGAGTTATTACATGTAGTAGAAAAGAAAATATACATTTATGCTTAAATGTTTTTGAATATAGGCACAAAATAATGGTTCTCTCTGTGGACACAAATGAGGCTGTGTATACTTAAAAAAATTTAAAGTGCCATATAAATATAGACCTGCTCTTCTTGGTCATTTTCCTGCTTTCTGTTATTTTTCTGCTGTTCTCTTCTATGGTGATTATATTCCTTTTCTGGCATACATGATACATTTGTTTCCTGATGCTTTAGTGTCCTCACTTCTACTAGCATCATTTTATAGTTCCTCATAATAATAGTAAATAGCAGCTATCACTTATGTAGCACTTACTATGTGACAAGCACGGTACTAACACTTTACAAGTAAATTATTATGTCATTTAATCTTCCCAAAATGCTGGGAAGTAAGGGATTTTATTTTTTTTACAGATTTATTTATATTCATTTCTGTTTTACAGATGAGGAAATTGAGGCAAACAGGTTAAATGAGTTGTCCAAAGTCACAGATCTAGTAAGTGTCTGAGGCCAGATTTGAACTCAGGTTTTTAGATTCTAAGGCCAATGATTGTCAAGCACTGGTGACCATTTATAGAACTTCCCGAGATCTTTCTGGGTATTTAAAATATCTGATTTGAGAGTTTTTTGAGGGTTATTGTATTTTTATTTTGCTTTTGTATGTCTTTGAAATAAAATTATAAATTTTGATCTTAAATAGATTCAACTGGTTTGATCAGTTCCTGTAAGAATTATATCCTCTTTGATTATTACAATTGACACTGACTCCCTTTCTGACATTCAAAGCCTACTCTTGAACTGACCCTAGAGAGCAAGTTTCCCTCTTCCAGCTGAAGGGGTTTCTTGCTGTGTTGTACAATGAAGCATTGCTGGTGCTGCTTATGTTGTGCCAGTTTAGTGATGCTGCATCTTCAGTGCTCTTGGGGTGACTTTGAGAAGTATTTCTTTAATCACATGCCTGTGCCTATTAGAGTACTGACTATGCTGAGTTTTGGTCTGATGTAGCTAGTCTAATTTCACCTTTTGAAAATGTGTCATATAGAACTATTGGAATATGGGTTACAAGTAAATGATAATTTGATTTTACTCAAAACCAACTTGTAAAAATTAACAGATTGCATATTCTTGTGTGAGAATTACTATCTTCATATTTTAGTTTATATTTTAAATTGCTGTAGGACATGGGAAAATGACACATTTAACATGAATTAGTATCGTTTTGATCAGCTGACTGAATATGTATACGTTTCACTTTCTTCCTTGTATGTAGCTTCCTTCACTGCCCTTCCCTTTAATTTCTGTCACTAGCTTTGCTTTTTATAGTTATGAGTCCCTCATGTTAGGTCAGGGCAATTTGAAAACAGCCAACACCTTTCACCACTTGGTTATTTAAAAGAGTCTAGGCCAATAGAAACTGGCCTTTTGACCTGTATTTCATAAGAAGCAAAGTCATGACTGAGTAGCATTTTATGAAGCAGATTAAAGTTTTTTCTCTTATCCTAAGAAACAATGTAGAGTTGCTTCAGTAAGCAAAAAAATTTCATAGAAGTGACTCAGTTTTGTTAGAGTAAATTCTGTTGTCCGGCCCTGGAAAAAGTGTGGTAAGACATAGTATACGTATGTTTTGGCAGAAACACAAAGGAAGAAGCTGCTAAGTTAAATTTGACAGCTGCTCTTGTGAAAAGAGCTAAATCATGGCTAATCCCTCCATTGTAATAAAAATAATTCAGCACAGACAGCAAATCTAATTAGAAAGAAATTTCTTAAGAGAATTGAAATGCTTTTGTTATTGAATACATACAGTTCTTTAAAAGATTTTCTCTTTAATATTATAGTATCTTCAAGGAGAAGTATTGAACATTCCCTTAGTTTTCTTAAAATTACCTTTTCTTTGTTAACTTCTTATAACTTTATTTTTTGTTGACACCTGTAGAACTTGGTATTCCATTATGATTTTTCTAAATATACCTCATCTTATCCCTTTTTCTCATGTCTTTTATTTACTTTATTCTCTTTTATGTTTAGCTATTTTTCTTGCTCCTGATCTTAACTTTCAAACCTTTAAAGCTTCAAGAATTACATCTAACATATATACAAATATATGTGTATATATTAAAACATTTATGGATATTTATAGGTATATGACTACAGATAAATAAGCTTTAGGGTTAAAATAAAAAACTTGGGTCTTATTGCTACTTTTAAAACATTTCCTTTTCAATCAGCTGGTTGAGTCTTTAATTCTACCTTCTAATTCTTTCTCTTCTCTCCTTTTTTGGGACTTCTGAGCAATCTGAAGAGGCATGAATTCCTTCTGGATACATTCTTTGTAAACATGCTATTTCTATGATTCACCACCTGATTCACCACCCCACAACTGGTACTTGCCCCTTTGTTTATACAGGATGTTAATAATTCAGCTGTATAGACATGCATATGGGTATAATTATAAAGATAGACTGTAGTTTTATAATTATGTCTCACTTTCTCTATATGCAACAAGGAGAAGGAAAAGTTTAGGTTAGATGATTCCCTAAGGAGCCCTTTTAGTCTTAACAAGTAGGTTTACCACCTGGATTCCTAAATCCCAAATGTTCCATTTTCTGCTAGTTTAAGATTCTAGCCATGAGTTATTTTTGATGATGATTTTTCATAGTATTTTTTTTCTTTCTGCTCTTTGGGTCTCGAGTTCAGAGAGTTTCTCACATGTTAAATAATGAAATTGAGATTATTTGAAAACTGAAAAGAAAGAGAAAAAAATGCCATACCAAGTCTTTAACAGAAATGTCGTGGCTGGTGAATTAAAAAAAAACTTTCTTGTTTTAGTATAAGTATTTATTTTCTGTATTTATAGCCAAGTCTAACTTCTGTTTGCTTAAAAGAGAAGTTAAAGCTTTTCAATTTTTCATGAACCCTTTGTTCTTTTGAAAGTATGAAAGTTGTATCCTATGGGAATCTTAGCTTAGGGTCAAGGAGGTAAGACAAATTACATTTAGTTGTTTTCCCCTAGTTCTTTTTTCCTCTCCTTATTCTAAACGGATTTCAAGAAGAGACATTGTCAGCTAAGAGTTTTATGATGTGAATAAGAATGTGATTTCACTCATATAATATTTTATTTCAGTTAGGTGTCAGCAACATCTTTAGAGCTCTCAGTTTTGTTTCTTGGAGGAAATAAAACCATTCATTTAGTTCATGTTATGCTTTTTCATATTCAGATAGAATCTATTTTGGATTTTAATTGCTTTTTAAACACTCTTAATGTCATTTCTTGTCAGTACACTTTTACTTTACCATAGAGATACAATGTAGAGGTGCTAGACCTGAAGTTAAGAAGTCTTGAACTCAAGACTTGAGCTCAAATCCAACCTCAGATACTAGGTGTGTGATCCTGAACAAGTCACTTAACCTTTACTTTCTTAATTTCCATAACTATAACATGAGGACAGTAATAGCACTTACCTCTTAGGGTTGTTGTGAGGATAAAATGAGGTGCCATTTGTAAAGTGTTTAGCACATATGTTAATGCACGCTCCATCTATTTCCAATTAATGGAGTCTCGCTACTCTTGGTTTGTTAATGTGAATAGTGCTAAAGACCAA
The DNA here is from genome assembly GCA_023548195.1 of Bettongia penicillata ogilbyi. NCBI lineage: Eukaryota > Metazoa > Chordata > Mammalia > Diprotodontia > Potoroidae > Bettongia > Bettongia penicillata. The sequence goes on along the minus strand of JAJHZJ010000162.1, from coordinate 9,322,995 downwards.
GACCAACTTTTGTGGACGCTGCTAAGTTTACTAATTCACTAAAATGTGTCATCCTAGGGATTGTCTTACTGGACCATCTAAACAAGACTATAAATAACAAGGGTAGGAGCTGGGAGAGCTATCTGGATAGCACTTCAGATAAAACTGGTTTCATGTATTTGGTAAAGTTTGGAAACTTCTAAGCCTAATTTTCTAAATAATAGGATTGTGTTGAAGAGTTTATAATTAGAACACTCAAAAAGAACAAATAATAAGTGAGATTGGTTAATATTCTCCTCTTGCCTTTGTGTTTAAACCATTTTAAGAGTTTGTGCATGAGCCCATTAATATTGGCATTTATTTTTCAAAAACAATTGCAAGTAGTGGTTGTTTCCTCAGTAAGCTAAATTCAGCTCCTTTCTGAGAACAGTACTTTCAAAAATATTCACTCTTGACCTGATTATAACTTTAGAAATGTCTGCCTTCAAATTTGTAAAAAATATCAAATCCTTTTTGCTGTATAATGTGAATTCTACTTATCTAGAATCCCAAGGAGCATTTAAAAAAAGATTTGCTACCCCACTTCAGTAGATCACTGAAGTAAGTGCTATGGAGTGCTAAAAGCTTTCTCAGGCATCAAAGATGCCAAGGTTATCTACTGCATCCCGAGCTATTGCCAGTCTTCCTGATTTTTGTCTTGCCACTGGTCTTTGATGACTCTGGAAGAGAAAGTGAGGCTGACGGTTTTGTGCAACTCTGCCTTACTTAAATCCAATCCACAAACAAATCAGGGCATCACCCCATGATATTACTGGTCCTCTTCAAAAAAGATGAACATCAACAACTAAGTTTTGTTATGATGAGATGATTCAGAGGATATAAAACGGATAGTACACAAGCTGAAAAATCAAGCCTAAAGTTGCAACTGACATGAGTTATAATTTTGCTTTCTCCGTATCCTAATTTCTTCCTTGATTGTCATTAGTTTTCTTGCCTCCTTTTTAAGCTGTGGGAATAACTGTATGCAATTGACAGCTTCTCCATGAAGTTTTTCTTGTATATTCAGCCTTTCCTGAATTTCTCCATCTATTACACTCTCCCCAATTCCAAATATACTATATGTTTTATATATATACACACACATTATATATGTATACCCATACATATAGATATTATATATTATATATGCATATATATTATATATATATGTATTTACACTTATACATATTTTCTCCCCCAATAGAATATAAATGATTTTAGAACAGTGACTTTTTTTAAAGTCTTCACTGTCTGGCAAGTAACAAATGCTTAATAAATGTGTGTTGATCAATTTATTGATTGAATACAGCATGCCACTAACAAAAACTTTGAGTTTCTCAGAGTTGTATTTTAGTATAGTGGCATTATTTAAATGCTAGATCAGTATCGTTATTATATTTTGAAGCTTTTAATTTCAAAATCATATAATCTGACATTTTTTCTTATAAATGAGGGAGAATGTATAATGTGTCATTTTAGAACTATTAGACATTTCAAACAACAGTCATAATAATGACAGTATTTTATGCTGTTACCATGTATCTTCTTCTACATCTCATAGTGTTGTATCAGTTCATTTTCTCAATACTTAAATCATCTTTGTAAAGTAGGAAGCAGGACAGTATCTTAAGGATGAAGAAATTGAGGCATACATTATCTAAACAACTTGTCTGAGCCAATAAAATAACTGGCAGAATTACTTTCTAATCCATTGTCCTTTCTGGAAAACTGCTGGTTTAGCCTTGAAGCTCTTAATGACCCTCTCTCCTCTTGCTTAAATTACATTTTCACCATTTGACCTAAGCTTAGTATTTGAAAAATGAATGCAGAATTTTCATGTTGGTTACCACATACATATAAATATTTAATTAGATCACAGCCAAAGGTTGAGAATTTTGGAATTAAACATAATACCCCAGGAAACAGCAGCTAGGTGGCACAGTGAATTGAGCACTAGGCTTAGAATGAGTAAGACTCATGTTCATGAGTTCAAATCTGGCTTCAGACATTTACCAACTGTGTGACCCTGGGCAAGTCACTTAGTGTGTTTGTCTCAGTTCCTTATCTATAAAATGAACTGGAGAAGGAAGTGACAAAGCATTCCTATATATGCCAAGAAAACCCCAAATGGGGTCATGTAGAGTCAGGCATGACTAAAGTGACTGAACAACAACCACCCATGGAAAATACAGATGTAGAGTATGTTTGTTTTTTAAAAAAAACAGAAACAAAAAAACTTTCCCAAATCTTTTATTTCTAAAAAGTTATGTCAAAGCATTCTTATCACCTGAATGTCCTCTACATTTAAAAATAAATAAGCATTAATAACTTTGATTAGGTGAAAATTCCTCAATATAATGCCATAAATTAAAAGTTGAGCATTTAATAAGTTGATGTTGATGAGTATGGGTTCCATTCTTTTTCTAAAGAAAAACAGTCTACAAGAGTCATCCCTTATTGGATAAGGCACTTTTCGAAAGATGACTTGTAAAATACTAATCGTATGTGGAAAATTACTCTGAATCTCTAGTATATCTTTCTGTAGCCTCTGTAATACTGAGTATTCCATCTTTTTTCATCATTGTCAATTTGCTAGGTTAAAAGTTAAACCAAAAAAAACACTAGCTTTGAATTCCAGGATATCTGAATCCTAATTATATCTGATATTCTCTCTATGATCTTAGGCAAGTCACTTAATGTGTATGAACCTCAATTTCCTCAACCATAAAATGGAGGGTTAGATTAGATAGCCTCTGACATCTGTTCTGGTTCTTAATCTATGATTTGATGATCTTGGGAACAGGGGTGATGTGTCCAAGACCACAGAGCTAATAAGGAACAGAATAGGGACTTGAAACCAGGTCTGGATGTCTTCAAATATGATGCATACACCTTTATTTCATAGGCCCAACCACATCACCCTCTAACTCTGATTATTCTTTATCATGGATAAAACATAATGGGTACTTCTGTACATCTTAAAATCTCAGAGCCAAAAAATGTTAGTGATTATTTACTCCCTTCTCCCCTCTCCCAACTCTCTTATACAGGAAGAAAATGATATTTAAAGAAATTATATAACTTGACCAATTTGGCAAAAATGGCTTAGTTAAAGGCAGACCTCCAAGACTTGAAGTATGACTCCTGAGTCTCCTGCCTTTGGGAAGACAATTTGTTCATTAGTGGAGAGAACCCTTACCTCTTTGAGAACTGGATCTTCAGGGTCCCTGTCTTAACATCTGGCAGTAGGAGGGACTGATTCTTCACCTGTCCACACCATTTCCTGACCCTTTTGCTCTGGGGTTTATCTATTACCCTTTGCTATGGTGAAGGGTGTGGTGATCTGCTGCTGCTGTGATTTGTTTACAGTGTAAGCTGTCTAGGCTCGGTTCCTTTCAGCTACCACTCACTCCCTCATGTACTCCTCTACACCATACTCTTGTACCTCTTGGCTCTTGTCCTCTTGTTAACAAGTTGCCTTCACATTAGATTTGTAGCCTCAGAAATTGCTTTGTGTATATTTTATTTTTAATTTTCTATGCATGTGTTATTTCCCTTCCAGTAGAGAGGAAGTTTTTAGAACTGTTGCAAGTAGTTGCAAGTAGTCCCTGGAGTAGATACTTAGTAAATGCTTGTTGACTTGACTTGAATTAATATTTAATCCTTCTACTATTTTTTGCTGTTACCTGCAAAAAAAATGTATAGTGAGAACCAGATAAAAGCATAATTGGGAAATGTTTTACAAGATAAATTTTGTGGTTTTCTAAGTCAATATGTAGCCAAGAGGGATGTTTCTATTTGAGATTGACCACTCCCCACCCCCACACTACACTAGCTCTTCACTTTTGCATTCTCAGCAAACTTTCTCTTTTTTTCTGCCATCTAGACCATCTAGAAAATGTTAACAACTACTGACCAAGTTAACTAACTCCTATTTAGAATTGGAAGGGGGTGTTAAGATCACCTCGTTTAAGTCCCTTGTTTGATGGGCCAGGACTCTCAGACCGACAGAACTGAAGCAATTTCTGACAGTTTTTCAGCTGGTTAGTGGCATCCTGGCACACAAACTCAAGTGTACTGTTTCCCTGCCTAGTGTTCTTGCGTATTGGAACACTTGCTAATGTTAGCTCATTTTAAAGCTGATCCACTTTTAAACATTCTCATAGGGACCTATTTGTGTCTAAAGAATATTTCCTCTGTTCATTGCTAAGTTATCTGGAACAGAATCAAGTTTGGTTCAGGTCAAAATAGATTGCATGTATTTCTGCCTCCAGATATACTTCTAGGAGATAACAGTAGCAAATTTTCATTATTAAATTTAAATAAGCAAATGCCCAAAATGATTTTCTTCCATGCTCTGCCAAAGAAATATTTTGTATTTTAAAAAGATAATAAACTCAAGATTAGGGGGAGGAGCCAAGATGGCAGAGTAGAAAGACTCACAAAAGCCAACTCCAAACCCACAACCCATAAATTTCCTGTAAAAAGAACTCCCCACAAATTCTGGAGCAGTGGAAGCCACGCACCAATGCAGTGGAGGAGATTTCCCTTCCAGAAAGCCCTGAAAAACCGACCCCAAAGGTCTTTCGCGCACCAGACAGCAGAGCCCAGCCCTGGCCGCGCGCCCCGAGAGGAGCAGATCCGAGCAGGCTACAGGGATGGAACCTCCAGCAGCCGCGAAGGTCCCTCCACCCACAGGCCCCACAGGTCAGTGAGAGAGACTTCTGGGCTGGCCAAGAGGGGGGTAGGGTGTCTCCATAACTCAGGCCCCCTCGGGAGACAGCGGCAGAGGCAGTGGTGGCCAGGAGCTCCTGGAGCAGGCAGGACCTCACATCCATTACTGAAGGTCTCTGCATAAACCCCCTGAGGGAACTGAGCCTGGGAGGCGGCCCTGCCCCCACCAGAGAACCTGAATTTAATCTTACCCTGAATAGCAGCCCTGCCCACCGCTGAAAGCCCTGAGCTGGGGCGCAGCATTTGAATCTCAGACCCCAAGCACTAGCTGGGCGGATCTAGGCAGGGGTGGAGAGGAATCTCAGAAGTCAAGTAACTGGCTGGGAAAATGCCCAGAAAAGGGAAAAAAAATAAGACCATAGAAGGTTATTTTCTTGGTGAACAGATGTTTCCTCCTTTCCTTTCTGATGAGGAAGAACAATGCTTACCATCAGGGAAAGACATAGAAGCCAAGGCCTCTGTATCCCAAACATCCAAAATAGATATCCAATGGGCTCAGGACATGGAATAGCTCAAAAAGGATTTTGAAAATCAAGTTAGACAGGTGGAGGAAAAACTTGGAAAAGAAATGAGAGAGATGCAAGAAGAGCATGAAAAATGGGTCAATACCTTGGTAAAGGAGACCCAAAAAAATGCTGAAGAAAATAACACCTTGAAAAATAGGCTCACTCAATTGGCAAAAGAGGTTCAAAAAGCCAATGAGGAGAAGAATGCTTTCAAAAGCAGAATTAGTCAAATGGAAAAAGAGGTTCAAAAGCTCACTGAAGAAACTAGTTCTCTCAAAATTAGAATGGAACAGATGGAGGCTAATGACTTTCTGAGAAACCAAGAAATCACAAAACAAAACCAAAAGAATGAAAAAATGGAAGAGAATGTGAAATATCTCATTGGAAAAACAACTGACCTGGAAAATAGATCCAGGAGAGACAATATAAAAATTAGGGGACTACCTGAAAGCCATGATCAAAAAAAGAACCTAGACATCATCTTTCATGAAATTATCAAGGAAAACTGCCCTGAGATTCTAGAACCAGAGGGCAAAATAAGTATTGAAGGAATCCACTGATCACCGCCTGAAAGAGATCCAAAAAGAGAAACTCCTAGGAACATTGTGGCCAAATTCCAGAATTCCCAGGTCAAGGAGAAAATATTGCAAGCAGCTAGAAAGAAACAATTCCAGTATTGTGGAAATACAATCAGGATAACACAAGATCTAGGAGCTTCTACATTAAGGGATCGAAGGGCATGGAATAGGATATTCCAGAAGTCAAAGGAACTAGGACTTAAACCAAGAATCACCTACCCAGCAAAACTGAGTATAATACTTCAGGGGAAAAAAATGGTCTTTTAATTAAATAGAGGACTTTCAAGCATTCTTGATGAAAAGACCAGAGCTGAAAAGAAAATTTGACTTTCAAACACAAGAATGAGAAGAAGCATGAAAAAGTTAAACAGCAAAGAGAAGTCATAAGGGACTTACCAAAGGTGAACTGTTTACATTCCTACATGGAAAGACAATATTTGTAACTCTTAAAACTTTTCAGTATCTGGGTACTAGGTGGGACTACACACACACACACAGAGACAGAGACCACAGAGTGAATTGAATAGGATGGGATCATATCTTAAAAGAAATTAAGGTAAACGGTGAGAGAGAAATGTAGTGGGAGGAGAGAGGATGAAATGGAATTGGGTAAATTATCTCTCATTCAAGAGGCAAGCAGGAGACTTTTTAGTGGAGGGAAACAGAGAGCTGAGAAAAAAACAAGAAGTTTACTCTCATCACATTCGACTAAAGGAAGGAATAAAATGCATACTCATTTTGGTATGAAAACCTATCTTACAATACAGGAAAGTGGGGGAGAAAGAGATAAGCAGGGTGGGGGGGATGATGGAAGGGAGGGTAGTGGGAGGAGGGAGCAATTTGAAGTCAACACTTGGGGAGGGACAGGATCAAAAGACAGAATAGAAACAATGCGGGGCAGGATAGGATGGAGGGAAATATAGTTAGTCTTACACAACACGACTATCAGGGAAGTCATTTGCAAAACTACACAGATATGGCCTATATTGAATTGCCTGCCTTCCTAAAGGGTGGTGGGGAGGGAGGGATGGGGAGAATTTGGAACTCAAAGTTTTAGGAACAACTCTCAAGTATTGTTGTTGCTACTAGGAAATAAGAAATACAGTGAAGTTAATGGGGAATAGAAAGTCATCTGGCCCTACAGGACAAAAGAGAAAATGGGGACAAGAGAAGGGAGGGAGGATAGAAGAGAGGGCAGATTGGTGATAGGGGAAATTAGAATGCTCGGTGTATTGGGGTGGGGAGAGGGGACAAATGGGGAGAAAATTTGGAACCTAAAATTTTGTGAAAATGAATGTAAAAAAAAAGTTAAATAAATTTATATTAAAAAAATAAGTAAAATCAAGATTCAAAATGGTCTTAGAATTTTCTAGCTTACCCATCATAAATAATAATTTTGAAAGATAATAAAAAAAGAGTCAGTTATTTAACTCCCAATATAACTTTAGGGAGAGAACAGGGGATTATTAGTTAAATGGCATAGCTTAGCACATTTTCTATGAATTTTTTTATAATTCTATTAAAATATATGTTCAAAGTTTGGTCTAACCAGTGACACTCTTCTTGTATCCCCATTGTTCAGTTTGATCTTAGAGTGTTTCAGAGTAAATAGATTATTTCCATCTTATTTCAAACTGCTTTCCTTCATGTTGTAAAATGGTTTTAAAAGTTAAATTGCTTATGACATGTAGGATATTAACCAATTGTTTTCTTCTCTTACTTAGCAATATATCAAATGACACAATTGGCAAAAGTTAGAGTTCAGATTTTGAAGGGTTCTTGAAGTACCCTCTTTGTAATTTCCATAAATACCATCTTTTCATTCTGTCACATCTTAGAGTATTCTTTTTTTTTTTTTTGTCATTAGTGCCTTACCATTTAGTTGGTACTTAATAAATATTTGAGTTGGACTAAATCCTAGAGTTAGAGACTTGTTATTTTCCCCCAAATTTAGGAATAAATAAGTAATTTACATAAATTTTGGGATCATTTGGGTCAGTCAGTCAAATTATTTCATCTCCAGGTAAATGACTAGATGTTATGCCCAATGATGAGAAGACATCTCAGTTACTTACTACAAATACATCAAACTTAAAAGGGTAATGAGACAAGGTGCAAAGCTATGTGTAATGAGGGAAGGTAATAGTTGGCAGCATTTACAAGCAAAACAAACTTCCTGAGGGAGAGATTAAAAAGAAAAGAACTGGAAACAAAGAGGGGAGGGGACTAGTTAAACTAATTGTGGTATATGAATATAGAAATATTGCACTATAAGAAATGACCAAAGAAGTGATCTCCGAGAATCCTGGGTAATAGGAAATCATGTAGAGTGAATTGAACAGGACCAGGAGAACAATTTCTATAAAGACAAGAATGTTGTAAAGAAAAGCAACTTTTATTTTATTTTTTTATTTTTTTAATTGAATTATTTTATTTGTTTTCAGTGTTCGACAATCGCTTCCATGTAACTTAGATTTTTTTCCACTCCCTCCACCTTATTCCCTCCCCCTTCCCTGCTCCCTCCCTGAGATGACATACAATCTTATATAGGTTCTACACCTACATTTCTGTTAAATGCGTGTTGCATAGGAAAATTAAAATGAATTCGGGAAAACATAAAACAAAACCAAAGATTACATAGTACAAAAGAAAATGGTCTGTTTCTGTCTGTGATCCAATCCATAGTTCTTTCTCTGGATATGAATGGTATTTTGCCTCAAGAGTCCATTGGAAATTTTTTAAGTGCATGCATTTCAATGAAGTACTAAGTCTACCAGAAAAATTCCTCTTGCACTGTGATTGTTGCTGTGTATCAAGTTCTCCTGGTTCTCCTTTCACTCAGCATAAGTTCATATAAGACTTTCCAGGCTTCTCTGAAGTCTTCCTGTTCATCATTTCTCGTACACAATGGTGTTCCATTACATTCATCTACCACAACTTGTTCAGCCATTCCCCAATTGATGGGCATCCCCTTGATTTCCAGTTTTTGGCCACCACAAAAGAGCTGCTATAAATATTTTTGTACATGTGGGACCTTTTCCTATTTTCATGATCTCTTTGGGATACAGTCCCAGAAATGATATTGCTAGGTCAAAGGGCATGCCCATTTTTGTAATCCTTTGGGCATAGTTCCAAACTGCTCTCCAGAATCGGTTGGATCAGCTCCACAGCTCCACCAGCAACAAATTTGTGTTCCAACTCTCCCACATCTTCTCCAACATTTATCGTGTTCCTGTTTTGTCATGTTAGTCAATCTGATGGGTGTGATGTGGTACCTCAGAGTTGTTTTGATTTGCATCTCTCTAATCAATAGTGATTTAGAGCATTTTTTCATATGATTATAGACAACTTTATTTTCTTCCTCTGAAAATTCCCTGTTCATATCCTTTGACCATCGATCAATTGGGGAATGATTTGTATTCTTGTACATTTGACTCAGTTCTCTCTATATAATTTAGAAATGAGGCCTTTATAACAGACACTATTTGCAAAAATTCTTTCCCAGTTTTCTACTTCCCTCCTAAACTTGGTTTCATTGGGTTTGTTTGTGCAAAAACTTTTCAATTTATTGTAATCAAAATTATCCATTTTGCACTTCATAAAGTTCTCTATCTCTTGTTGGGTCATAAATTTCTCCATTCTCCATAAATCTGACAAATACACTATTCCTTCCTCCACTAATTTGTTTACAGTATCAATCTTTATCCCTAGATCATATATCCATTTAGACTTTATACTCTGTATGGTGTCAGGCATTGATCTATGCCCAGTTTCTGCCACACTGTTATCCAGTTTTCCCAACAATTTTTGTCAAACAGTGCGTTCTTATCCTAGAAACTGGGGTCCTTGGGTTTATCAAACCGTAGATTGCTATATTCATTAACTACTGTGTCTTCAGTATCCAACATATTGCACTAGTCTGCTCCTCTGCTTCTTAGCCAGTACCAAGTGGTTTTGATGATTGCTACTTTATAATACAATTTGAGATCAGGTAGGGCTAGGCCACCTTCCCTAGCATTTCTTTTCATTAGTTCTCTTGATATTCTAGACCTTTTGTTCTTCCAGATGAATTTTGATATTATTTTTTCTAGCTCTAGAAAATAATCAAACTGGTAGTTTGATTGGTATGACACTGAATAAGTAAATTAATTTAGGTAGAATTGTCATTTTTATTATATCAGCTCAGCCTACCCATAAGGAACTGTTGTTTTTCCACTTACTTAGATCTGACTTTATTTGTGTGAAAAGTGTTTTGTAATTGTGTTCATATAGTCCTGGGTTTGTTTTGGTAGGTAGATTCCCAGATATTTTATAGTGTCTACCATAGCTTTAAAAGAGATTGCTCTTTCTGTCTCTTCCTGTTGAACTTTATTAGTAATACGTAGAAATGCAGATGATTTATGTGGTTTTATTTTGTAACATGCAGCTTTGCTGAAGTTGTTTATTATGTCAAGTGATTTTTTTACTTGATTCTCTAAGTATATCATCGTATCATCTGCACAGAGTGATAACTTAGTTTCTTCTTTGCCTATTCTAATTCCTTCAGTTTCTTTTTCTTCATTTATTGCTACAGCTAGCATTTCTAATGCCATATTGAATAACAGTGGTGATAATGGACATCCTTGTTTCATCCCTGATCTTATTGGAAATTCATCTACCTTATCTCCATTGCATATAATGCCTGCTGATGGTTTTAGGTAGATACTGCTTATTATTTTATAGGAAGTTCCATTTATTCCTATGCTTTCCAGTGTTTTCAATGGGAAGGGGTGTTGTATTTTGTCAAAAGCTTTTTCTGCATCTATTGAGATAATCATGTGGTTTCTGTTAGGTTTGTTGTTGATCAATAATGCTAATAGTTTTTCTAGTATTGAACCAGCCCTACTTTCTTGTTATAAATCCTACATGATCATAATGCATTATTCTCATGGTAAGTTGCTGTATTCTTTTTGCTAATATCTTATTTAAAATTTTTACATCAATATTCAATTAGAGAAATTGGTCTATAATTTTCTTTCTCTGTTTTGGCTTTTTCTCGTTTAGATATCAAGACCATATTTCTGTCATAAAGAGAATTTGGTAGGGCTCCTTATTCTGCAGTTTTTCCAAATAGTCTATATAGTATTGGAATTAACCCTTCTTTGAATGTTTGATAGAATTTACTTGTAAATCCATCTGGCCCTGGAGATTTTTTCTAGGGAGTTCATTTGTGGCTTGTTCAATGTCCTTTTCTGAGATGGGGTTAAGTACTCAACTTCCTCTTCTGTTAATCTGGGCAATTTATATTTTTTAAAATAATCATTCATTTCATTATGGGCATATATTTGGGCAAAGTAATTTCTAATTATTGTTTTAATTTCCTCCTCATTGGAAACGAGTTTACCCTTTTCATTTTTGATATTAGTAATTTGGTTTTCTTCTTCCTTTTTTAAAATCAAAATGACCAAAGCTTTATCAATTTTTTTGTTTTTTTCATAAAGCCAACTCTTAATTTTATTTATTAGTTCAGTTTTCTTAATTTCAATTTTATTAATTTCTCCTTTGGTTTTCAGTATTTCTAATTTGGTATTTACTTGAGGATTTTCAGTTTTTTTCTTTTTCTAACTTTTTCAGCTTCATGCCCAATTCATTGATCTCTTCTTTCTCTATTTTATTCATGTAGGCATTCAAAGATATAAAACTTCCCCTAAGAACTGCTTTTGCAGTATCCCATAAGATTTGGTGGGTTGTCTCATTATTGTCGTTCTCTTGAATGAAGTTGTTGATTGCTTCTATAATGGTTGTTTAACCCACTCATTCTTTAGGATTAGATTGTTTAGTTTCCAATTAGTTTTTGGTTTATATTTTCATGGCCTTTGATTAAATATAACTTTTACTACATTATGATCTGAGAAGGATGCATTGACTATCTCTTCCTTTCTGCACTGGATTGTGAGGTTTTTATGACCTAGTACATGGTCAGTTTTTGTATATATGCCATGTACCACTGAGAAAAAGGTATATTCCTTTCTATCCCCATTCAGTTTTCTCCAGAGATCTATCATACCCACCTTATCCAGAGTTCTTTTCACCTCCTTATCTTCTTATTTATTTTGAGGTTAGATTTATCAAGTTCAGACAAGGGGAGCTTGAGGTTCCCCACTAGTATAGTTTTGCTGTCTACTTCTTCCTGTAACTCCCTTAACTTGTGGTCTAAGAATTTGGATGCTATACCACTTGGAGCATATATGTTTAGTAATGGAATTGCTGTGTTGTCTATGGTGCCTTTTAGCAGGATATAGTTTCCTTCATTTTCTCTTTTGATTAGATCATTTTCTGCTTGTGCTTTGTCTGAGATTAGGATTGCTATCCCTGCTTTTTTTCCATCAGCTGCTCCAACCTTTTACCTTTACCCTGTGTATATGCCCCCGTTTCAAATGTGTTTCTTGTAAACAACATATTGTTGGATTATGGTTTTTAATCCATTCTGCTGTCAGTCTCTGTTTTATGGAGAGTTCATCCCATTCACATTCACAGTTATGATTACTATCTGTGTCTTTCCCTCCATCCCTTTTCCCCTTGTTTATGCTTTTAGTTCTCCCTTCTCCCTTCCCCTCCACAATAGTTTTAATTTTTGACCACCACCTCCCTCAGTCTTCCCTCCCTTCTTTCAGCCTCCTCCCCTTTAATCCCCTTTTCCCTTACTACTTCTTCCCTCCCTTTTCTTTCCCTCTTCCCCTCCTGCTGCCTATAGAGCTAATTGTATTTCTATACTTTCCTTGAATCTAGTCAGATGAGAGTATCTCTCAAATAATGCTCATCTCCCTCCCTTCTTTCCCTCTCCTGTAATATATTTTTGTGCCTCTTCCTGTGATGGAATTTATTTTTTTCTGCCTACTCCTTTTCACATCTTCCATTATAATCCCTTTGCAACCTTATATCACATTTGTTATTATCACGTCATTTAATTTGTATCCACTCCTTCTATCTATGTATATCCCTTTTACATTTCCCATTTTACATAAATATACAATTCTCAAGATTAACAGCTATCATCTTCCCTTATAGGGATGTAACCACTTTGCCCATATTGTATAACAAGTTTTTTTCCCCCTGTTTACCTTTTATGCCTCTCTTCAGATGTGTGTTTGAAGATTGAATTTTCTATTGAGTTCTGGCCTTTTCATATCATATTTTAATTCCTTCAGTCTTTTAATGTAGAAGCTGCAATGTCCTATGTGATCCTAACTGTAGCTTCTCGATGCTTGAATTGTTTCTTTCTGGTTGTCTGCAGTATTTTCTCCTTCACTTTTTAGTTCTGGAATTTGGGAATGATATTCCTTGGTATTTTTAGTTTGGGGTCCCTTTCAGGACATGAACAGTGGATTCTTTTAATGACTATTTTGCCCTCTGGGTCTTAAGACTTATGGACAATTTTCCTTGATGATTTCTTGGATGATATTGTCCAGGCTCTTTTTTTTATCATGACTTTCTGATAGACCAGTAATCCTTAGATTTTCTCTCCTGGATCTATTTTCCATGTCAGTTGTTTTTCCAATTAGATATTTTACATTTTCTTCTGTCATTTCATTCTTCAGATTCTGTTTGACTGATTCTTGATGTCTCATAGAGTCATTAGCTTCTACTTGCCTAATTCTATTTTTTTTTTTTCAGATTGTTTTCTTCAGTTAAGTTTTGCATCTCCTTTTCCATCTGTCCAGTTGTTCCTCTTAAGGAGTTATTTTCTCCAGTTAGGCTTTGTACTTCCTTTTTGATTTGTCCAATTGTCCTTTTAAATTCTTTTGTGATTTCTTTCTTCATATTTTTAAAGTCATTGGTCCTTCTGTTTCAATAATTTAGGTTTTAAAATCCTCCCTGAGCCCTTGCAAGAAGGCTTTTTGTACTTCAGACCAGTTCATATTCCCTTCTGAAGTTTCAGATGGGAGCACAGTCTCAATGCCAACCTCTTTGGTGTTTGTGTTTTGGTCCTTGTCCCCATGGAAAGATTCTATGGTCTTTTCTTTTACGCTTTGCTTGTTACTCATGACAATCACCCTTTCCCTGACTTTTAAAATATGTCTGTGTCTGGGCCACAGGGAGCTCTATCCCATAGTTCTTGTGCCTAACACTTGAGTCTCTTTGTGTTGTAGCCTCTGGTTCTTTCAGCTAGCAGCAAAAATGCTGCAGGTTACCTGGTGCTGAGCTTGGTGGGGTTGAAAAGCTGAGGCCAGGTGAGGTCTTTTTGGATTTACCTGCAGTTACCCTGGAGTTAGCTCATGAAGTGTCGGGGAGGTGCTCTGGCCATAGGAGGTCTCCTATACTGAGCTAGAGGATGGGAAAACTCAGTAGTTGGTAATCCCATCTGCACTAGTGTCTTCCCGATTCCCCTAGGGTTCTGGTGTTGGCAGTTACTGGCTTCACCCCCCCTGGGGCTCAGGATCTTCTCCTATTTTGTTGAGGTGGGGCTGTCTGAGTCAGCTCAGATCCTGCACTGGTCCCCTTCAGCCACAGCAAGAGGAACCCTCCTTAGTGATCTTCTTAGCCTCACAGGCTAAGAGTCTGTTTACTCCTTCTTCTGCTCCCACTGTGCCAGGGTTTTTCCTGGGGAGATATTCTCTTGGCTTATCAAGGTCAACAAGAGGAGGGATATAGCAATTACCAATCACTTTGCCATCTTGGCTCCCAGATCAGAAAATCTCAAGAAAAGCAACTTTTAAAGACAAAGAAAAGGAAATTATGAAAGACAAATTCCTTACTGAAATTCAGGTACACTGAGTTAATAAAAATAGCTGACATACAGTGCTTTAAGCTTTTCAAAACATTTTAACCTACGTCATCTCATTTAATTCTCACAACCAACTTTTGAAGTATGTGCTATAGGTGGTTTATTTCTGAGGCTTAAAGTGATGAATTAACTTAAGTATTGCTATACAATAAGTAACAGATAGAGATGATTTGAATAAAAGTTGTTGATATTTTAAGTCCAGGTCTTTTTCTTTGCTAACATAATGCCTCTTTCAGTTTTTGAAGTTAGACTGATATATGTAGTGGTAACTATTTACCATTCTGAGTGCTCACAAACCATTCATTTACATCACATGTTCTAAAATTTTTGTCAGGAATGAAAGTCAAACTCACACAGTCTGAAGGTACCTTTTTTGAAATATGTTATGCAGCTCCATCTTTAAAATGTTGCCTTTCTCCAATCTTGAAATACCTTTCCTGTTCTATATAATTCAGTCAGGGATAAGTTCTTAAGTATGTATGTATCTGTTCTCATTTATCGTTATTTTGAATTATTAAGCAGATTTTCTTTTCCCTTTTAAGCTTCTTTAAGTCATTTATCTGGTACTGTTTTCCCTACTTTTTACCTTTAGATGTTTTGTAATTCTACTCCTTTGTTCTCAGATTTTTTGTTACATTTTTTTCATTATCCTAACCAAAGGAAAAAATGTGGGATCTTGGCTAATCACTGGCATTTGGGGACTGTGGTATCAGCAAATGTGATTCTCACATACTTGATAGACTTATTGGAGTTGAGTCATGTCATGTGATAAGGCAATCCAGGATGAAGTAGAAAGGCAGTTTCCCAGTGTCAAAGTTGGGCATGTAATGGTCATAATAATAACAATAATACTAGTTAGCATTTATGTGATTCTTTAAGGTTTTTGAAGAGCTTACATATGTTATCCTATTTGATCTTCACAGTTCTGTGAAGTGTGATGAAGAAACTGAGGGAGAGAGAGTTTAGTTGACTTGCCCAATCACAAGCTAGGTCCCCTGCTCTATCCATTGCGTCACCTGAAAGTCCCAATGTATCTTATCGTAAGCTCCTTGTTTCACTTATGAATAAGAATGTCAATGGAACAAGTTGTAATGTAAAATACATGCCAGGGACAATGCAGATACTTACTATCATATCTGCTTTCTGGAGCTAGAGACCTATAAAATTCCAACACCCTTTGTCTTTCTCTCCTTAGTATGTATTTTTAAATTTGATGTGTGACCATTGATACTTTAAATTACATGTTAAAAACTTTGGGTTTCTTAATAACTTTGGTGTGCAGTGACTCATATTTCCGGCTGACAAAACTCCAAGATTGACTTCAGGCTTTATGAATTGTTAAGGTTGAAGAAAGGGAACATTTTCAATAAATTATATTTCTGACCTTTTATGATCTTTTATGTGATTATAGATGCAAACTGTATCATTCCCTTAACATCATCATTTGTTGCGTGTGTCATCTCTCCTCTGTTTAAGCCACACTCCTTGAAGCCAGATTATCCCAAAAGGGAAGTTGTAGTATGTTGTTTACTCTGGCATTGATCAGTTGTTACTCCTGAGAATCTAATGAATGACTTTTCTTCCTTGTTGTCAAGTCTTAAATAGTTACGTGTTTTGGCAATAATATTTTTCTTTGAAGGAAAATATTGGATGTTGGTGTGTGTTATATGTTATTGAAAACAATCTTTGTGGTACTAGTAGTATAGATTATGGTACTCTGTTCAATTTTGGGTAAAATAGGGCTTTTCCTCATCCTGTTAATCTTATTTAAGAAGTGATATATGTCTGTCCATTTGCATTAATACTACAGAGAAACACTAGCAAGATTTTGTGAAGTAGAACCAATGAAGGTCATTGTCACTAATACATAGACATTTTTTGACATTGCAGAAAATTTTACATTTTTTAGGGGGTGAAAGAAAGGGATGAGGTAAAAATGACCATGCATCCTTATGTACAAGCATATGCATTCTTGCCTTCTTGGTTTTATTTTGGTTTTTTGTAGTTTACTGTTTAGTTGCTATAAATCTAACACCACACAGGACTTTGAAATGGCATACGTTTTTCCCATATGCCTTTATAAAATTTCCCTGATTCTCAAGTTGTGACTCAGTCTGGCTGTGCCTTCTGACAGGGATTGGGCTCTCTGTGGGAAATTGAAATGTAATTAAATACCCAAGAAGTGATGCAAAGCCTGTATTTCCCCCAAATGTAATGCCAGCGTCCTGTGGATTCAAACTTTAATACTTCTTCACTATCCTATCCAGTCCTTTCCAAAGGAAATAGCAATGGAGTTGGTGGAGAAGAGTGCATATTATACATTCAGTTGCTTTCTTAGATAAACAGTAAAGACAGAAGCCTGAAATCTTCCAATTCTTTTGCCACTTTTCCTTTCCTGCATATTTATTCCAGTTTCAGTGCTGGATTTGTCATCACTGAGACACTTCTGCCATTTTCTCTTCCTTCACTTCTATCACATGAAGAGGTGGCCCTTTTTCTTGCCAAGGCAAACCCTTTGACATGCATTTCCACATCTTCTCCAGCATATTGCCATCTCCGTCCTTTCCCCTGCTCCGATATTCAGTTTGTCTCTCTGTTGGCTCTTTTATGCTTCTTATAGACCTGTCCATACATCATCTTAAAAAATCAGAAACCTTCATTTGATCGAACTCTCCCTACTAGCCATCTTAATCTAGTGGGCTTTTCTCAATTTTCATCCTTATTGACCTAACAACCTTTGACAATGTTCTTTATCCTATTTTGGATACTTGCTAGGTTTTCATGACTGTGCTGTGTCCTAGATCTCCTCCTACTTGTCTCACCATGGCTTGCTTCTCAGTCTCCTTTCCTGGATCTTCTTCCAATCCATGTATACCATGTGTCCTCCAGGTTTTCTTGTGGGCCTGCTTTTCTTCATACTCTATACTAGGAGTTCTTAACCTTTTTTGGTGGCAGAAGTTCTTAACCTTTTTTTTTTTTGTCAGCCTGGTGAAGTCTATGGACCCCTTCTTCAAATAATGTTTTTAAATGCATAAAATAAAATACATAAGATCACAAAAAGAATGTTTTAAAAAAAAAAACCAAACCTGCCCTTTCCACCATACCTTCCCCCATATTGAGGAATTTAAGAAAGAAAAACCTACAAAATAAAGCCCTTAATATGTAGTGGCATACTGCCAGTGCTTCTTAAACTGTGGATTGCGGCCCCATATTGGAGTCAGAAACAGCTGTGGCAGCAGTAGAAAGTTTCTGAACACACAATAACCAAAAAACAATTAAAAATCAAACCTGGGATCCAAGGTGTTTCTCTCTGGAAGTGCTTACTACCTTGTTGTATAACACAACTTCACTGGGGCCTTGGTCCTGAACTCAAACTCACTTGGCGTGGCACATCCTCAGGCTGCAGAACGCCAGCTTTCCCAAAAGGAAAAGGGCTCATGAATGGAAATAGTTTAAGAAGCCCTGGGGTCCCGCAAAAGAAATTGCCACATTCGCCATGGAGGAAAATATCTCTTTTTTTACCTCTTTATCAAGAGGTGAAGTGGAGTGTTCAACATTTTTTCTTTTGGACTCATAGTTTATTACTGCATTGACAAGAGTTTTAAAGTTTTAAAAAATTATTTTGTTTGATAGCATTGTTATCATTGTAGAAATTATTTTCCTTAATGTACTAATATTAATCTGTATCAGATTATAAAGGCTTTACCAGTTTCCTCTGACACTGTCCAATTGATCATTTCTTATGGCACAGTATTATTCCAAGAAACCAGTTATATTGAATGCATTAGTCTAAACATTTTTTTAAAATCATTACTTTCTTGTTTAGTAATTTCAGAAATTGCCATAGGCTGAATTATCATCTGTTCACATGACTGCTAGTTAGATCTTTACATACAACCCTAATCTTTCTCCTGATCTCTTATCTTGCATCTCTTTTTTAGTATCTCAGAATTGGATGTTATGCAGGCATCTTACATTGAGTATACCCAAAACAGAATTCATTATATTCCTCCCTGCCAAAGAAAAAACTTGTCTTTGATCAACTTCCCTATTAATATTGAGGCCATTATTCTCATTCTCAAGCTCAGAAACTTGGTGTCACCTTTGAATCCTCATTTGCAGTCATTCTACTTGTCTAATCTATTGCCAAGTCATTGCTTTTGCCTTGACCACACTTCCAGTATACATCCTCTTATCTCCACTCATACAACCACCACCTTGGTATTAGAAGAATTTTAACTCAGTTTTTAAAACGTGGTCTTTGTCACTGGTGTTGACTGCATATTACTATATTTTGCATTTGCAGTTTCTCTGTCCTATTAATGGTTCACAAAAATGATACCAGGATGTCAGCATTTCCACCAGTTCTGCCATGAAATCCCACCACTCTTATTCTATTACTAACACCACAACCAGACAAGAGCCAGCTAGAGCTTCACATGACAGTCTTTTTCTATTAAATAAATTAGTGGTATTTATACTGGAAAACTTAAGAATGGTAATTATGTATATTGCTGAAAATTCCTTATTTATGCCATAATGATATGTCATGTTAGTAATGGTACTGGAAAACACTGTAATATGTGCAGTGGCAGTACTTTTTGGCTTGTGAGGATAATCCTGGTGTTTGAGTAATCTTTCCAGTCTGAGAAGGTAATGCAAGTCAACATTTGCAAAACACCACAGTATCTGTGGTGGTTTCCTGTCTTTTTTCTTAGATGCCTTTTTCTACCTTTCCTTCTCATTCACTTTCACCTCCCAGGTTCACATTTACTTTTTGAAACTACATATCTCTATATTGACCTATAGTTACTTTATAGTTACAAAAGATAGTATTAGACATGTTTACCAGATTATCTTAAGTGTTAGGAGAGACATGAAGATAAATCAGTATACTCAAGGACACATAAGATATGAACCTAGATGAATATAGTGCAGATTAGACTATGACAGTACATTAAAGTTTTTAAGTACTATATGATTAAATTTTCACTGGAAGGAACCTTCAAGACCATTGAGTTCAACCCCTTAATTTTACATGTGAAGAAAATGCAACCTGGAGAGGCTGAATAACTTCTCCATGTGCACATAGCAAGTCTTGGAGCTGGATTCTGAAGCCTCATATCTAGCATTCTTTCCATTATACTGCCCTGTCTCTCTATACAAGGTAAAAATGTGTCCCAGAATTGAAGGCTCTGAGTTGATATAGATCAGGTTTAATCTTGAGGACTTCTTACAAATCACTTTGGTTCCTTGCTAGAGCTAGAATTTGCTCTGGGATTTAGAGAATTTGGCTACCAGTATTTATTAAATGTACCCTAAGCACTTGGGATACAAATAACAAGGTTGGAAAAGTCCCTGCCCCCAAGGATCTTCTTACTTTCTAATGGGAGAACACTGTGTGTGTGTGTACCATCCTCACATAGACAAAGCTGTAAGAGGAAGAAGAAAATAGGAGGGAGAAGAGATGGTACAGGAGGATTGAGTTCACCGGTGGCTTGGGGCTCTGCCCCAAAGGTAGACGTAGGAAGAAATTCACTGATGGGAGAAGGCTGTAGATATGATGGAGGAATGTTCTAGGGTGAGAAGGTCCTAAGCCCTTAAGGATGGTAATGACTGAGACAGCAGCTGAGGCATGACTCATTGTGTCCATCTGAAATTTCCCCTGGGAACATAAGAATTCAGCTTGTGTATAGGTCTCCAATAAAAAGTCAAATGATTTATCACTTCCTGCCTGGATGATTTGACTTCTCTGTCTATAGTCTCCTTCTAAGCCAACTTTCACAATGCTGCCAAATTGTTTTGCCTTTAATATCAGTGTGTCAGTGTCACTCTATTACTTAGAAATCTTCAGTGACTCTATTGCTTCTGGTAATCTTCAAGTTTGATTTTTTGGGTAATAAATTTTATTGATATATTTTATGTCTGCATCATTTAAATTTCTACCTATATTCCTGCCCCCCTCTCCCAAAGAAGCATAAAAGAAAAAAAAAAGGAAAGGAATGAGAGAAAAAATTAAGTGCAAAATTGGCAAAGCCAATTAATATATTGAAAAAATATGACAATATTTGCAGTTTTCCACACCTGTTGATCCTCATATCTCCCACCTTTGTGAAAGAATGGGAAGGAATTGCTTTCTTGTTTTTGTTCTTTAAAACAAGTTTATTCTTGGTAATTTTGCAGCATTCATTTTTGAAGTTAGACAGATGGCATAATGGATAAAGTGCTGAACTTGGTGTCAAAAAAGGGAGATATAAAGATTATAGTAGGATCAAATTTGTATTAATTAATTATTTTTTTGTTTTCAGTATTCATTTTCACAAGATTTTGAGTTGCAAATTTTCTCCCCATCTCTCCCCTCCCCCACCTGAGATGGTATACATTCTGATTACTCCTTCCCCCCATTCTGCCCCCCCCTACCCCCTTTATCATTCCCTTCTCTAATCCCCTTCTCCTTTACTTTCTTGAAGGGCAAGATAGATTTCTATACCCCACTGCCTGTTTATCTTATTTTCCTGTTGCATGTAGAAACATTTTTTTAACATTTTTTTTTCAAACTTTGAGTTTCAAATTCTCTCCTTTTTTCCCTCACCACCTACCCTCATTGAGAAGGCAAGCAGCAGTTCCTGTTGCATGTAGAAACATTTTTTTAACATTTGTTTTTCAAACTTTGAGTTTCAAATTCTTTCCTTTTTTCCCTCACCACCTACCCTCATTGAGAAGGCAAGCAACTCAACATAGATTGTACATGTGCTGTTATGCAAAACACTTTCATAATAATCATGTTGTGAAAGACCAACTATATTTCCCTCCATCCTATCCCACCACCCACTTATTCTATTTTCTTCTTTGATCTTGTCCCTTTTCAAAAGTGTTTGCTTTTGACTGCTCTTCCCCCAATCTGTCCTTCATTCTATCAGAACCCCCTTCTCCCCTTCCCCCCTACTTTTCTGTAGGGTAAGATTCCCAATTGAGGGTGTATGTTATTCCTTTCTTAAGCCAAATCTAATCAAGAGTAAGGTTCACTCATTCCTTCTCACATCCTCCATGTCCACCCCACCATTGTGAAACCTTTTTCTTGCCTCTTCTGTGTGAGAAAATTTACCCCATTCTATCTTTCCCTTTCTCTTTCTCTCAATATATTCTTCTCATACCCCTTAATTTTATTTTTTAGATATCATCCCTTCATGTTCATCTCACCCTGTGCCATCTATCTGTCTGTCTGTCTATCTATTTATCTATCTGTCCATCTGTCTATCTCCTCCAGCTACCCTAATACTGAGAAAGATCTCATGAATTACAAATTCCATCTTTTCATGTAGGAATGTAAACAATTCAACTTTAGTAAATCTCTTATGATTTCTCTTTCCTATTTATTTACCTTTTCATGCTTCTCTTGTAATAGTATTTGAAAGTCAGATTTTCTATTCAGTTCTGGTCTTTTCATCAAGAATTCTTGAAAGTTCTTGGTTTCATCGAATTTCCATTTTTTTTTTCCTGAAGAATTTTGCTCAGTTTTGCTGGGTAGATGACTCTTGGTTTTAATACTAGCTCCGCTGACTTCTGGCATATCATATTCTAAGCTCTTCAGTCCTTTAATGTAGAAACTGCTAGATCTTGTGTTATCCTGATTGTATTTCCACAATACTCAAATTGTTTCTTTCTGACTGCTTGCAATATTTTCTCCTTGACCAGAGAACTTTGAAATTTGGCTATAATATTCCTAGGAGTTTTCCTTTTAGGATCTCTTTCGAGAGGCAATTGGTAGATTCTTTCCATTTCTATTTTTACCCTCTGGTTTTAGAATATTAAGGCAGTTTTCCTTGATAATTTCTTGAAAGATGATGTCTAAGCTCTTTTTTTGATCATGGCTTTCAGGTAGTCCTATAATTTTTAAATTATCTCTCCTGGATCTATTTTCAAGGTCAGTTGTTTTTCCAAGGAGATATTTGATATTGTCTTCTTTTGGTTCTGTTTTATAATTTCTTGATTTCTCATAAAGTCATTAGCTTCTATTTACTCCATTATAAATTTGAAGGAGTTATTTCCTTTAGTGAACTTTTGGACCTCCTTTTTTGGCCAGTTCTGCATTGGCTTTTTGGACTTCTTTTGCCATTTGGGTTAGTCTATTTTTTAAGGTGTTATTTTCTTCTGGATTTTGGGGAGGGGGCTTTCCCTTACCAAGTTGTTGACTCGTTTTTCATAATTTTCTTGCATCACTGTCATTTCTCTTCCCAATTTTTCCTGTACTTCTCTTACTTGATTTTCAAAATTCTTTTTGAGCTCTTCCATGGCCTGTGAGCAATTCATATTTTCCTGGAGGATTTTTATGTAGGAGCTGTGACTTTGTTGTCCTCCTCTGGTTGCATGTTTTGATCTTCTTTGTCACCAAAGTAAGATTCTGTAGTCTGAGTTTTTTTTATGATGTTTACTCATCTTCTCAACCAAATACTTGACTTTCTAATTCTTTGCCAAAGTAGGACTCTTCTTCCAATGGGGGTGGGCATATTGTCCCAGGCTTCAGGGATTTTGTGTCAGCCATTCCATCTCCCACCATCTCTGGACCCAGAGCTCTGGAAGCAGTCACTACCGCTGCTGACACTGCCATTACCACCACCAATGTAGCTGCTACCGCCACCACCATACCTGCCCTGAGGCTGAGGACAGACCCTGACCAGACCATATGCTCCTCTTTCACCCAGGTTCCACAGAGTTTTCCTACTGACCTTTTTGATGTTTGTGGGTTGAGAAGTCTGAAACTGCCACAGCTGCCAGTATATCAGTCTCTTGAGGCCTGCTCTGGCCCATCTGTACCAGCACGGCCCACATCATACTGCGCTTCAGTGTCTGCCTGGTGTGATATACCCTTCCTGTCAGCTTTCCAGGTTGTCTTGGGCTGGAGATTTGTTTCACTCTGTCATTTTTTGGGTTCTGTAGCCCTAGAATTTATTTAGAATCATTTTTTACAGGTATTTGGAGGGCTTTGAGGAAGAGATCAAACAAGTCCCTACTTTTACTCCACCATATTGGCTCCTTCCCCAAATTTGTACTTTTTAATGTTACTTTGGGTATCTCAACTTTTAAATAAGTTAGTAATTTTGTATATACTACTATGCTAAATGGGTTATATTTCTTTTTCATTCTGTTTAGATCTCTTAATTACTATTAGTTAAAAAGCATTTTAGATGGTGGTTTTGAAATACCTACTAATCCTATTTCCTTACTTCTCTTGCTATTTTTCTTCTTTGTAGTACTTCATGGAAGAAGAGACAGGTGAGGTGTAAAATCCTGAAAGCTATATAGTAGCTCTATTTCTGCTTATCACATAGACTCCTTCTTAATGACTCAACTTTCAGTTTACATATATCACAAATATATTTGAATGCCATCAAAGCTATGTGATTTCTTCTTCTTCTTTTGTAATGGGTATACTTTTTTATCTCATATGCTACTATTTTTAGTTTACTTTTTTGAAAGTCAGAAAAATAATTTTGAATGTCATTTTGTTCATCTTTATTCATAATAGTAAGACTTTACTGCAGATTGATTTAACCTGATGATGACTAAATATTTCATGAAGAGTTTTGAAAATTCCAAATGACTAATCACCTATTCCAAATGCATTTTCAAACTCTTTTTCTCTCCTTGCTATTTATAAAGACAGACTATTTTGTAAATGCTGCCTGTTGTGACAAGATGTTTAGCCTTGCTTTTCCTTCAGCAGTATATAATTGTTTTCTGTGTCATTGGTATGCGTCTGTTGTTTCTAGTGTCTTGTGGATGAAACAAGAGACAGTAGCTACTTTGGGGAGTGTTTCTGTATGCAGGGATATCATTAGTTTAATATAGTGTACAGAAGGATGGTAAAAAAATGATGAGATTTATTTGAAGTATCACCTGTTGTGATAGTGATTCTTTTCAGAAGTACATACTATAAAACCACAGGCATCTGAATGACAGTACCAGTACAGCTTGGGTGCTCCGTTCCTTGTTCAGATTTCAAGGTACTGTTTAATAAAGCTTTGATTTTCTTTCATATAATATATTCATTAATAAACTGAGAAAATATTACCTAGATTAGTGGTCTCCTAACTTTTTAAAATTTCATCCATTATCAGTAAAATAAAAATTGAGCACATATATCCAATGTATGTTCTTTTTATTTTTCCCCCTACCTACCCCTCACTACCCCCTTCTCTCTCTAAGATGGAATACAATTCTATATAGGATCTACATATACATCCTATTGAATACATTTTTACTATAGTCATGATGTGCAGAAGAACTAAAATAAATGGGAGAAATCATATAACAAACCAAAACATAATACACACACACACACACAGTGATCTGCTACATTCTGCAGTTGAATTCCATAGTTCTTTACCTGGATGTGGAAGGCATTTTGTCTTAGAAGACCATTGGGAATTTTTTTTTTTACTGTCCTTGCATTGCTATGAAGATACAAGTCTACCAGAAAAAACTCTCACACACTGTGGTCGTTGCTGTGCCCAAAGTTCTCCTGGTTCTGCTCCTTTCACTCAGCATCAGATCATATAAGTCTTTCCAGGCCTCTCTGAAGTCTTCTTGTTCATCATTTCTTATAGTGCAATAGTATTCCATTACATTCATATACCATAATTTATTCAGCCATTCCCCAATTGATGGGCATCCCCTTGATTTCCAGTTTTTGGCCACTACAAAGAGTGCTGCTATAAATATTTTTGTACATGTGGTACCTTTTCCCATTTTTATGATCTCTTTGGGATACAGTCCTAGAAGTGATATTGCTAGGTCAAAGGGAATGCACATTTTTGTAGGCCTTTGGGCATAGTTCCAAATTACTCTCCAGAATGGTTGGATCAGCTCACACCTCCACCAGCAACAAATTTGTGTTCCACTTGTCTACCCTTCTGTTTCTTAGCCAGTACCAAGTAGTTTTGACAATTGCTGCTTTATGATACAATTTGAGATCAGGTAGGGCTAGGCCACCTTCCCTAGCATTTCTTTTCATTAGTCCTTTTGATATTTTGGACCTTTTGTTCTTCAGATTAATTTTCATATTTTTTCTAGCTCTAGAAAATAATTATGTGATAGTTTAATTGATATGGCACTAAATAAGTAAATTAGGTTAGGTAGAATTGTCATTTTTATTATATTGGCTCGGCCTACCCATGAGCAACTGATGTTTTTCCACTTACTCAGATCTGACTTTATTTGTGCAAAAAATATCTTGTAATTGTGTTCATATACTCCCTGGGTTTATTTTGGCAGGTAAACTCCCAAGTATTTTATAGTGTCTACCCTATTTTTAAATGGGATTTCTCTTTCTAGCTCTTACTTTTGGACTTTGTTACAAATATATAGGAATGCAAAAGATTTGTGTGGGTTTCAATATATGTATTTTTGCTTACAAATTATACATGTACTTCTATACTAATACTTATATATATATCATAATGTTTACAAAAAAGAAGCTAAACAGAATGGGGTAAAGATAAAATAATGGTTGATTCTGGTCAATAGGGAGACTGGAGCGTAATGATATGATCAGAATTTAGTTTTTAGGAAAAATCACTTTGTCAGAAGGCAGGATTGAAGTGGGAAGAGAGTTGAGGCAGGGAAACCAATTTGTAGTTGGTTAGAGTAGTATAGGAGAGAAGTGATGAGATTCTGAGCAAAGGAAGTAGTTGTATGAGTGGAGAAAAGTGGACAGAGACAAGAAATGTAGAGGGAGAAATGAAAAGATTTGGGAACTGATTGTCTATGTGGACTGAAAGAGGGAGGAATTCAAAATGATATTGGTGTTGCAAGTATAAGTAACTAGGATGATTATTAAATTTTAAAATTATTTTAACATGCTTATATAGCTTTTTTATAGCTTATATACCTTTTAGGGAGAAGGAAGCAGACAAAATAATTTAAAACTAAATATATGATAATTGTTAGAACCTCAAAAAAATTTAAGAATAATTAATTCTATTTATCTCCTTACTTTTGTCAACAGAATTAAGCTCTTCTTACCTTTATTAGAAGAATTTCATGAAAGATGATGTCTAGGCTCTTTTTTTGATCATGGCTTTCAGGTAGTCCCCTAATTTTTAAATTGTCTCTCCTGGATCTATTTTCCAGGTCAGTTGTTTTTCCAATGAGATATTTCACATTCTCTTCCATTTTTTCATTCTTTTGGTTTTGTTTTGTGATTTCTTGGTTTCTCAGAAAGTCATTAGCCTCCATCTGTTCCATTCTAATTTTGAGAGAACTAGTTTCTTCAGTGAGCTTTTGAACCTCTTTTTCCATTTGACTAATTCTGCTTTTGAAAGCATTCTTCTCCTCATTGGCTTTTTGAACCTCTTTTGCCAATTGAGTGAGCCTATTTTTCAAGGTGTTATTTTCTTCAGCATTTTTTTGGGTCTCCTTTACCAAGGTATTGACCCATTTTTCATGCTCTTCTTGCATCTCTCTCATTTCTTTTCCAAGTTTTTCCTCCACCTGTCTAACTTGATTTTCAAAATCCTTTTTGAGCTCTTCCATGTCCTGAGCCCATTGGATATCTATTTTGGATGTTTGGGATACAGAGGCCTTGGCTTCTATGTCTTTCCCTGATGGTAAGCATTGTTCTTCCTCATCAGAAAGGAAAGGAGGAAACATCTGTTCACCAAGAAAATAACCTTCTATGGTCTTATTTTTTTTCCCTTTTCTGGGCATTTTCCCAGCCAGTTACTTGACTTCTGAGATTCCTCTCCACCCCTGCCTAGATCCACCCAGCTAGTGCTTGGGGTCTGAGATTCAAATGCTGCTCCCCAGCTCAGGGCTTTCAGCGGTGGGCAGGGCTGCTATTCAGGGTAAGATTAAATTCAGGTTCTCTGGTGGGGGCAGGGCCGCCTCCCAGGCTCAGTTCCCTCAGGGGGTTTATGCAGAGACCTTCAGTAATGGATGTGAGGTCCTGCCTGCTCCAGGAGCTCCTGGCCACCACTGCCTCTGCCGCTGTCTCCCGAGGGGGCCTGAGTTATGGAGACACCCTACCCCCCTCTTGGCCAGCCCAGAAGTCTCTCTCACTGACCTGTAGGGCCTGTGGGTGGAGGGACCTTCGTGGCCGCCAGAGGTTCCATCCCTGTAGCCTGCTCGGATCTGCTTCTCTCGGGGCGCGTGGCCAGGGCTGGGCTCTGCTGTCTGGTGCGCGAAAGACCTTTGGGGTCGGTTTTTCAGGGCTTTCTGGAAGGGAAATCTCCTCCACTGCGTTGGTGCATGGCTTCCACTGCTCCAGAATTTGTGGGGAGTTCTTTTTACAGGAAATTTATGGGCTGTGGATTCGGAGCTAGCATATGTGAATCTTTCTACTCCACCATCTTGGCTCCTCCCCCTTTATTAGAAGAATTAAGTCCTATCAAACAAATTTATTTTTCCAGAGATTGATATGGAATTTCATAGACTCTTTCTCAGAAAATGTGAATATACTAGTGACTTTCACTGTCCAAAAATAAGTTCCCTTTTTATTGTTTATGCTGAAGACATTTGGGAAATTTGAGTCACAAAAGTAGACTAAGGATGGATTAGACAGTTAGGTTCATAATTTGTCTGACTGTCAGGTATAAGTGGGAGTCTGCATTACAGAGTCAGTGTCAAGTTTGCTGCACTGACAAGAAAGGCTTAAGTTGGGCCACTCAGTACCAAGGAGAGCTCTCAGTAAGCTTTATTCTCAAAATGGTTTTTATGGGCTTCTGGGGCTACTTATCTCTGGCCGTTCAAGTTGGAAATCTTAATAGGCCTTGATTACCTGTGGCCTTTCCCCTTCATTGACTCAAGGACAAAGGAAGTTTTATGTCTATGTCTGAAGAAAGAGTCTAGTCTGTTGAATGCATTTGCTGTTCAGTCTTGGTCTCCTTAAACCCTATCAATATTGTTGGACTGGATATCTAAGAATGATGGTCCTTGTTTAATGAAGGACACTTCAGTCTTCATGATGTCAGAGTTCTTTTTCTTAGTGGGTCAAACAAGACTATATCTTCTGGATCCTTTCACATTGGGGCCTTAGGTTATATTGGATGTGTGATAATCCAGTTCAGGTGAAGAGGTACTGAGAGGATGCAACATATTTATTTTGAACAATTTCATTAAGTCCCTAAATCGTCAGTTTATTAAAAACCCTATATGTGGTATTCAGACCAACCTATGACTATAAAGGAGAGATACATCAGTAGAGATTCGTAAGTATCCTTAATTTCATATTACTACTTTTTGTTTTGAATAAGTTTTTGGAGAATGGCATTGAGGGATAAATAGTTGGGCTAATGCATCAGATTTGTGTGCAGGTATAATTTAGGGCACATGCACAGTGAGTTTGATAGTCTGTATCAAAGCTCTTTGTCACTTGGTTTAATATAGCTGGAAGACTTTGAGTAGAGAATTAAGGCATAGATAGGATGATTATCAAATTTCCCAATGAAATAAAACTGGGAGGGATACTTAACATGTTGAATGACAGCATCCAAAAAGATCTTGATTTTCTAGAACTTTATACTGATTCTAAACATAAGAAATCCAATAGAGATAAATACAGTCTTATTCTTGGGTTCAAAATTCTACTTCAAGTGCACATTACAGAAGGCTTGGTTAGACAAATTAGTTTGAAGAAGATCTGAGAATTTTTTTTTTTTTTTTTTTGGTTTTTCTTAGCAAACTGCAAATTCACTTTAGGTCAGTAATGTCTTGTGGCAGGCAAAAAAAGAAAGCATCTCAGTGAGATCTTATACTTAAAGAAAAGAGGTTTTAGAAATATAGAAGTGACACACTGTCACTCAGCTCTACTCAGACAACATGTGAAGTATTAGGCGGCCTTGATTAAACAGGCAAGTGTCCTGGGAAGGGCAGCCAGGATGATTGATAGACTTACTTCTTCTCAGCAGTACAGTTCTAAAAGACTCAGTATGGAAAATGCTCTCCACATCCAGAGAAAGAACTGTGGAGTCTGAATGCAGACTGAAGCATACTATTTTCTCTTTTTTTTCTTTTTTCATGTTTTCCTCCTTTTGTTCTGATTCTTCTTTCACAACATGACTAATGTGGAAATATGTTTAATATGAGTGTAGATATGTAGCCTATAACAGATTGCATGCCGTCTTGGGGAGGGAGGGATGGAAAGGGAGGAAGAGAGGAAAATGTAGAACCTCAAATCTTTTAAAAGTAAATGCTGAGAACTATCTTTACATGTACTTGGGAAAAAATAAAATGCTATTAAATTGGTGAGGGAAAGAAAGTCCTGGGTTTGTGTCATGTGACAGTAAGTTGAAAGAACTGGGGCCAGTTAACTAGGAGAAGCAGGGCAAGAAGGGAAGAATGAATATGAAAATATTTTAGGAGTCTCCTGTAGATAAGTGGTTAGACCTGTTCTCTTTTGCCCTCAACTAGAAGTTATGGTTGGAAGTTTCAAAGAGGCAAATTGAGTCTTGAGATAAAGGAAAAAGCCTACCAATTAGAGCTAACCCCAAATGGAATGAGCTGCCTCTGGATAACTATCAAACTTATTAGGTGCCAGATACTGAGCTAGGTGTTTAGTGCTAGGTACACAAATACCAGCAAACAAGATGGTCCTTACCCTCAAAGAGCTTGCATCTTCATTGGGGTAGAAAACACACAGAGAGGAAAATGGGGGAAGGGTAGATAGTTAGAGGTAAGAGGAGAAGAAATTCAGAGGCATGAGTGAAGTTCTTCCTAAAATGGTGATCCTGGGGAGGGAATCACTAGTCATGAACATAGGTCCTCCAGTCAGAGGCGGAATGACCTAGACTGAGTATTCCCTGAGAGTGGGTGTTCTTCACCTAGGGTTCTTGGGTGAACTTGATTGGGGAAAAAATGAAAATTTTATTTTCACTATAATTCGTTTCCTTTGTGATCTTGTACTATACAATTACAGACATTATTCTGAGGAGTTTGTTGGCTTCACCAAATTACCAAAGAAATTCTACCTTAGTATGAGTTGCTCTAAATAGTCTCGCTAGGGAAGCCAGGTTGACACAATGGATAGAGCACTGGACCTGGAGTCAGGAAGACCTGAGTCAAATACACTTTGAGCCTCATACACTTACCAGCTGTGTGATCCTGGGCAAGTCACTATTTGCCTTAGTTTCTTCATCTGTTTAAAATGAGCTGGAGAAGGGAGTGACAAATCCCTCCAGTATTTTTACCAAGAAAACCCCAAATGGGGTCACAAGGAGTTGGACACAACTGAAAAATGACTGAGCAACAAAAATGACCTTTGAGGTCCTTTCTAGTTCTAAGAATCTGTAATTCAGAAATCATTCTCCTTACAGGATATTTTTAGCTCATGTGCATGGTACCTGTGCCTTTTTCAAAAAGCTCTTTAGTCCTAAATTCATGTACCCAGTGATTATTAAATCACTAGTAAGTCCTGTTTTGTGTTTGTACAAATATAAGATATGATTCTAAAATTAAATTTATAAACTTAGTTTAGATTTACTTCTACCTTAAGTCTGAAAGAGTATTGTAGTCCAAATAAACTGTCACACTACTATAAAAATAGCAATAAATAATTAAGAAGAAAAACCTTACATACCCACCTCACCTTTCCTTCCATCTCTGGTCCCCCCAGTACATAAGCAGACATCTAGCATCTTTTCTTCATCTCACAAGAGATTGTGCAGTTGGGTTAATAATTGATTGAGTATTTGTTTACTCTGTATCTCTTTAGAAGGTAGCCTGAGGGACCTGTTAAAGGCCTGCTTTATTCCAGGTAGATAAAGGGGCTTGTCAATGGTACAGAAGAAGAAGCAGCAGCTCTTTTTACTTCTTTGCCAGAGAGGGCCAGAAGCTTTTAATAGAGAATATTTTTTTTTCTCCTATGTGAGGAACTATTCTTAACAAAATAAATTATAAGATATGCACCCAGGGTAAAAAGCCTTATTCTTCTTGGAATGCTACTTGGAATAATTTTTTTTTAAAAATTATTGCATCAGTTTACAGGACACTTTTTAAGTTTTGAAAGAAATCTTTCTCGGGTTACGGAAACAAGTTGTATTTTTAAAGCTATCTTTGAATTGAGCTTTGAATTGAGATTTTTGTGATCTTAAATTAACTTTTATGGAAAGACACCATAAACAATACTATGAGATGATATAATATTTTTATTTACAAGGTTGATTCGTTTAAATAATGATGAATTAAAAAGAAACTAAAGGAAACCCCTAAAAAACAAAATCCAGCAAGTATTACTAGCAGTTGATGCTTAGATTTCTGTATGATAGTTCTGACAAATTAGAATTGGATATTTTCACTCCCCATTCTTCACCTCACTGTTTTTTATCCCTTTCCTTCTTTTCACAGCTCTTTCCTCTATTTTGATTTACTTTTCCAGTAATAATCTCCAGCTACTTTAAGAAACAGAACAAACATATGAGGGAGAATAAACATTTGGCAAGAATAAATCCCTTTAGTATATTTCTTACAAATTGGTTTTGACCTTTTTTCCTCCCTGCTTTACATAATGTGGTAGGTGCTTAATAATTATTTGGATTTAATTATTATTTCAAAAAATAAGCAAGTAAGGAGCCATCTCTTCATAAATCATGTTTGCTTTGATTATAGGACTTTTTTTAGTTAATCATTCTTAAGAAATGAGATTTTGAGAAATGAGAAAGAGGAGTTTGGGAAAAAGTTTTTAAAAGAGTTTAGTTTTATTTACAGCCTGTTTTAATCAACTACCAAAAGCCTGAATCTCTTAAATAACCTTGGCCTTATATATTAGGATGTATCATCATAATAATAAAATAATTAAATTAAATTAATTTATTTATTTGAATTTATAATGAATTTATAATGAATAAAAAAATACAAGAGTAGTAGTCCATTTGAGACTGAAAAGTTTTAGGATCCCATTCCAAGTGCCAAAGGGAATATTTAGAGAAGCCAACTCTTTCATATTCAAAATCAATAATTGCCAAATATCTTTTACCTTACTTTGCTTTCTTCTATTTTCTAAATTTTAAAAGCTTGAAATTCCTTAATAGTCTTGGTATATAATTAACATCTAAATAGTTGTTAAACAATACTGTATTCTACAAAAGAAATATTTTATGATGTTGGTAGTAGCCTTCAGTTGTGGATGGAAGAGCATAACAAGTGTAGGGCATGTTCGATTGACTTCAACTGTTTTCTTATTTTTGTATTGTTTATAAAATCATTGATTCAAACACACTTATCATTTGAAATCACTATACAGCTGACCCTTGTAGGCAGATGCATGTCTCTTTACTAAGAAGCTTTTGGGTACCCGTCAGGTTTGTCTTTTAGTTATACTAACTAGAGGGAGGTGGTCTTTGCAACAGGAAGTGCTTAAGGGGGAAGCAGATGTACTCCAGTGATAGGAGATGGGAAGGGGATGTTATGTCACTAATTACTTAACTTTGCATAAACAAAGACTTAAAATTTTAAAACAAGTCTTTGTTAGCTGAAGTAACTCTTGTTTTTTAAAGCAGTTTTTGAATTGGGCTAGAAATGTACATGATCTTCAACTCATATTTTGATGAGAAAGAAGGTGGTTGAATATTCGCTCAAACTGTGTCAGTATCCTCTCTCACATCTCCCACTGCTTCCCCAAATGGAGTTTAAGCTAATGGCGAGTGGGAGGGCGGCGTGAAATTAGAATGAGCAGTTTGAAAATTTTTTAAATAAGAATGTATTTTGAAGTATTTTTGGAACCAAGGAGGAAAAGAAAAAATGTTATTCTTCATGATAGTAAAATAGAAAACTGAATTAAACTTCAAATGTAATAGATGTTTTCATACCATTTAATTCAGTCTGAGAGTTGGTTTGTTCCAACTGACCGCTTTTTAGGGTAGGAGAGTTAGCTTGTAACACATTCAAGGTAAGGAGAATATTTGCCAAATGGTAAGATCATGGTGTGGTAGATACAGTGCCAGACTTGGAGCCAGGAAAATGTGGGTTCTAAATCTGCTGTGATCCTGAACAAGTCACTTAACTTCTTTAGGCCTCAGTTTCTTTATGTGTATAATGAGGCAGTTGGATTCAGTGACCTCTAAGAACCTTTCCACCTCCAAATTTATGATCTTATGATCCTTTAGAAACAGCTAGGTGGTGCAGTAGTATTCAACCTGGAGTCAGGAAGATGTTCAAATCCAGCCTTAGAACATTCCTAGCTGAATAACTCAGGGCAGTGTCACTTAATCTGTCTGCCTCAGTTTATTCAATTGTAAAATGGACATAATAATACCTCACAAGGATTGTAAGGATTCAATTACATAATTGTCTGTAAAGAATCTACTGTGGAAGCACTTAATAAATGTCTGTTCCTCCTTGGTTCACAATTAAATTTTGCCTTAAGATCTACACACAAAATTGGTTGTTTTGACAAGTATGCAGGTATTTATTAGCTATTGTATTTTACACGATTTTGAGGGGAAAATCAATGGGTATAAATTGGAAAAGAAATGTGCCTTTTTAAAAAATGAAAATCTTTAAATTTCACACTTTGCATTGTAATTATAACTGATGTCTGTATAATACTTTAAAATTTACAAAGTCTATCAGTCACCATTTATTAAGTGCCTACTATGCCCCAGGCACTGTGTAAAGGATACAAATGTGAAAAAAGATAAGTCCTTGACTTCAAGGAGTTTACAATCGGGGAGAGGAAGATAACATACAAGATGAAACTGAAAGGGAGGGAAAGGGCAAGTAGTGGGATATGGGGCATGATGAAGAAATCTAGAGGACTGTAGTAGAGTGGAAAATGAGGAGATGACTGGAGACGGCTGACCAGGGTGTCATTTGTACATTGAGGTTCTAGGAGGAGCTCTCTGCCCACTATCCCTCAGTCAGAATGATCCGGGGGGGGGGGGGGGGGGGGGGGGGGGGGGTTGACAATGTGTGAATGCCCAGCCAGGCCTCATGTGATCTTACAGTATAAAAAAGTTCCTGGGGAGGGGATGATGGGAAAGTCCCAAGAATTGAAGCCTAAAGTGCTTTCCTACTAACTCAGTGAATCAGGTCTACAAATATTATCCTCATTTTTAAAATGAAGTGACTGTTCAAGGCTACGTAGCTACCCTAGTGTCAGAACTGGATATGAATGCAAGCCTTCTGACTCTCAAGTCTGGCTTTCTAAATGTGAATATTGTTTGTTTATATATGATACATTATAATGTGATTAGACTGTTAGAAGGAAAAAAAGAAGGAAGGAAAAAAAGAAGGTGGTGGGGGCATATGTTAAACACTTATTATGAACCAGCATTGGGACACAAATGCAAGCAAGACTGTATCCTGAGTTCCAACTAATATGAAGTTTGCAGCCTTGGATTTTTTGGAGGCAATCTTTGAATTCTGTCAACTGGAATATCATTTTCTGTTTTCAGAACTTCTGAGCATTTCTCGTTTATTACTTCCTTTGTTCTGGTGTTGAGACTTTTTTGTGCTATTATCCTCTTCTGAAAAACATATGTTCTCTACATTCTATCTTTGACATCAGTAGGTTTCGCTTTTTTAGTGAGCATATTTTCATTCAGTGTTCATGTTGGTTTTTTTCTTCTCTTCTTCTAGGTTGTACTTTATTTCTCTGTTTTTGTATTCTTAATCTGTGGTTCTCTATTGTTTCTTTGGTGAGACTTGCCAGTACAGATTGCATTTTTTTTGTTCTGTTCATTATTTTTGCTTTGCAGGCCCAAAATTACCTCCTCATGATTTTCATTTTTCTTTCAACTACTTGGGAACAGTGTGCTCTGGTTCCGTGGTCTCCTTAAAGTCCACAAGGTCATTTGTGTCATCAAACATTATATTGTTTTCTTATTTTGGAGTATTTATTCATAGATGCCTAAACTCATCTACTAAATCTGGAGGCCATATTTCCTTCTGATGTCACTGTTTTTCCTATTTCCTTGATAATTTCATGAAAGATGATGTCTAGGTTCTTTTTTTGATCATGACTTTCAGGTAGTCCCCTAATTTTTAAATTGTCTCTCCTGGATCTATTTTCCAGGTCAGTTGTTTTTCCCATGAGATATTTCACATTCTCTTCCATTTTTTCATTCTTTTGGTTTTGTTTTGTGATTTCTTGGTTTCTCAGAAAGTCATTAGCCTCCATCTGTTCCATTCTAATTTTGAGAGAACTAGTTTCTTCAGTGAGCTTTTGAACCTCTTTTTCCATTTGACTAATTCTGCTTTTGAAAGCATTCTTCTCCTCATTGGCTTTTTGAACCTCTTTTGCCAATTGAGTGAGCCTATTTTTCAAGGTGTTATTTTCTTCAGCATTTTTTTGGGTCTCCTTTACCAAGGTATTGACCCATTTTTCATGCTCTTCTTGCATCTCTCTCATTTCTTTTCCAAGTTTTTCCTCCACCTGTCTAACTTGATTTTCAAAATCCTTTTTGAGCTCTTCCATGTCCTGAGCCCATTGGATATCTATTTTGGATGTTTGGGATACAGAGGTCTTGACTTTCCCTGATGGTAAGCATTGTTCTTCCTCATCAGAAAGGAAAGGAGGAAACATCTGTTCACCAAGAAAATAACCTTCTACGGTCTTATTTTTTTTCCCTTTTCTGGGCATTTTCCCAGCCAGTTACTTGACTTCTGAGATTCCTGTCCACCCCTGCCTAGATCCACCCAGCTAGTGCTTGGGGTCTGAGATTCAAATGCTGCTCCCCAGCTCAGGGCTTTCAGCGGTGGGCGGGACTGCTATTCAGGGTAAGATTAAATTCAGGTTCTCTGGTGGGGGCAGGGCTGCCTCCCAGGCTCAGTTCCCTCAGGGGGTTTATGCAGAGACCTTCAACAGTGGAACTCCTGCCTGCTTGGGGAGTCCCTGGCTGCTGCTGCCTCTTGTGCCGCCTCCAGCACCACCTCCCTAGGGGGCCTGAGATATGGAGACACCCCACTCCCCTCTTGGCCAGCCCAGACATCTCTCTCACTGACCTGTAGGGCCTGTGGATGGAGGGACCTTTGTGGCCGCTGGAGGTTCCGTCCCTGAGGCCTGCTCAGATCTGCTCCTCTGGGGCCACGTGGCGAGGTAAGTGCAGGGGTGGGCTCCGCTGTCCGGAGCGTGACAGACCCCTAGGAA
Source organism: Bettongia penicillata ogilbyi (assembly GCA_023548195.1). Lineage (NCBI taxonomy): Eukaryota > Metazoa > Chordata > Mammalia > Diprotodontia > Potoroidae > Bettongia > Bettongia penicillata. The sequence goes on along the minus strand of JAJHZJ010000162.1, from coordinate 9,286,314 downwards.
TGGCTTTCCAGGGCTCTCTGGAACGGAAATCTCTTCCACTGTGTTTATGCGTGGCTTGCTCTGCTCCAGAATTTGTGGGGAGTTCTTTTTACAGGAAATTTATGGGCTGTGGGATCGGAGGTAGCATACATGAGTCTTTCTACTCCGCCATCTTGGCTCCTCCCCCTGTTTCCTATATGTTTATGTTCAAGATCTTTAAGTTTTCTTTCAGACATCTTGGATACTTTCAGTAGTTTTTCTCCCTTGTTTTCCTTATCAATCACTTCCTGACTCCCTCCCCCTGATTGTGGTTTCCTTGGGGGCTGGATATGAATGGGTTTTAGGTTCCCTGTACACTGGGCAATTCATAGTTCACGAGGCTAGGTCTGTAGGCAAACTGATTTTTAGGTGATGAGACCTGACCATCGGTGGATGCTATGCTCATTCCCTCTGGTTTAGTGAAATGCGGCGTACACATACACAGACAGACACAGATACACAGAACACAGACACACACACACACACAGACCACAGACACACACACACACACACACACACACACACACACACACACACACACACACTCCACCTTCCTGTCCTTATGGCCTGCTTCCCTTCCCTCTGTTCTTCATTTCTCTTCCTCAGCACTGGTAGTTCAGAGCTTTGCAGCATTGCTGCCATTCGGTTGCTCCTATCATCCAGAATGACTCATTAATGCTGTTAAAAGACTTCAATAAATCACTTTTTAAAACATGGATTACAGAAAATCTTTTGAAGTAACAAACCACTAATTCAGAATTAAAATAAAAACCTATGACTTTTTTTTCATATTCCAGTCTTTATGAGATTTTAGAATCATAGATTTAGATCTAGTTCAGGTCCTTCATTTTACAGATGCAGAAGTTGAGGCCCAGTTGGCTTAAATGACTCTTTAAAGTATATACAGGTTTTGAATTGCAAATGGAACCTTTGCTCTGTGATTCCAAATCTTGTATTCTTTCCGTTGTACTACCTTCTGCTTTTGCTGCTTAGATTATTGGCTCCAACTTTAAGAAATCTTGAATGTCAGGAATAAGCCTTCTTGCAAAATTATTAGTTACATACATTTACAAATCTTAAAATAACAAATGAAAATGTAAACATTAAATATAAGATAAAGGAAAGTAAGGAAATAGCTTTAGACTTTTATAGTGGTATGAGATAACTTCATGTTTTATTAAATCCAAACTTAAGCCAGCTATGTGAATTGATGGTACTGGATCTTTTTAAAATTTTTCTATCTTATTATGATTGACTATTGAATCTCAATCTGTGCTTCCTGGTTTTCAGTTTTACTTGATGCCATTTCTTGTCATTTCAAATTGTCCATTTAAAGGAATCTTTTAGAAAAAAAAAAGCTGTATTCATTGATAAATCTGAAATGTTCCTGAATTCTACGTTCTGTATAGCTCAAGTATAATTTCCCACTCCAGGTTTTACACCACTAGCTACCTATATTTTGGTGATGTCCTTATTTAATTGTAATTCTTTAAATTTTATATTAGCAGTGCAGCCTCAGATTTCAAGTACTATCCCTATACAACCCTACCATGATTTACTTGGGTTTATTCTTTTGTCCCCTAAATGAAAACCATAAAACAAGAATTTTTCCTTAACTAATGTGTAACTTTATCATTAATATGTGAAGTATAAGTTCCTTGATGATGGAACTCTTTTTATTTGCCTTTGTATACTAGGACATCACCTCTCTCAATGTACAAACACTTACAAAATGTTTGTGAGATTGCATAAAGCCATTATTCAAAGTTCTTTTATTCTACTTAATTTTTCTTAACTTGGAGTCTGTGTGCTTAAAACAATTGATAATTGCATCTTAATATAATTGGTTTCTTTTGTAATCCTGTGTATTTTATGCACTTAAAAAATTATTCTGAAAAAGGATATATGGGATTACCAGACTGCCAAAGGGTCCATAACACAAAAAAGATGATAATTCCTGTTTTAGATGCAAAAAAAGTTATTATTAGTCAAGTACACATGTGTGCCACTACTTATAATATGAAATAAGAAAATGGTAATTATCTGCGTAGAAAAGGTAATTTCTTTACAAAAGATTCACTATGAGATTATTTTAAATGATGGGCTCCTAAATTATTTTGAAATATTACAAAATATTCATATACAACTTTTCAGGAAGAAAGTTATGCTTATAATTTGCAATTGTTTGATATTGGAAAATACGTTAACATTTATCTAGATGTTAGGGAAAAAGTCTTGTATTTGCATAGTGTTTAATACTCCTCAAAATTTTTAAATATACACCTCATTTGCTCCTTCTTACACAAACCCATGAAGTTGGCAGGTCAAATCTTACAGTAGAAGAAACTGCCACAGAAAAGATGAGTGAGTGACCCTAAGTCAGATCAATAGATCTCAGATTTACTGTTCCTGGTTTGAAAGTCTTTTCTAGTAAGCCATGGTTGGTGCCCAACAGCTCTTTATTGTTTTATTTTATACTGGTCCATTTTAGCTTTAAAAATCTCTTAGTTATGTCACTATAGATGATCTCAGTTACAATACTAGTTGAAGGGATGGAAAGACAATCTTTGATGGGAACTTGTTGGTGAGTGTTTTGCAGGGTATTGTCGTCTTTTTAACTTAGATCTATGTCCATTTCCTGATTAGAGCAAGAATTATATGGAGAACTTACTATCAGACTCCTTTGTTTGAAATACGCCCCTCTGAAATCACACTTTTATGCGATGCAGTTCCAGAGTGATGAAAAATGAACTTCAGTATTGTCTTTCTAATTCATTCCAATAGACTTGAGTTTCCTACTTAGTTTGAAAAAGTTCTTTTCTTAACATTGAACTCCAATTGGAGTATTATAACTGGCCAATATGGTCAAATAGTGTAATGTGAATAGATTTAGAAAGACTATTAAAATCTTTTCAAACAAACCAAAGAGAATTTAACCTTCAAGGAAACAAAAGATTTAAAGACTGTCTTTAAAATTTGTACAAATTTGATACTTTACTAATATTAAGAATGGCAGACCTAGAAAGGACTTTAAGAGAGGCTATCTAGTCCACAAGGATAGGACCATTATATTATTCCATTACAAATTCAGCTCTGATATTTTATTTATTGTGCTTTTCTTGAGGACCATTAAGATGAAATTCTGAAAATTCCAGTTGCTTCCAGGATGAGACTCAGTGAAGCTGCAGTGAACTTAGTGATGACTTAGGAAGAGGAAAGAACATAGACTATAACTAGGTCTTAATGGTAAGGTCTGACTGGCTTGCATAGGTGATTAGCCTATGCTTTATTTAAGGATATCTTTTTTCCCCATTATATTCTTCTTACTTTTGATGAAGATTATTTTATTTGTTTTAAACAGCACATCATTTTTGTAAATTTACATTTTAGAGAGTTTATTTTATTTTTTTAACTGGCAGCAACATATCAGCAATGCGTTCATAATGAAATCATCTTCATATCCTTATAAACCAGGTGGTATTTTAAAGTCCTCTTTAACATGTCTAGATCCTTAATAAGGAGACTGCTTCTGAATGCCCCCCAAATTCAGAACTTTTATAGAATTTTCATTCAAGTTTTGAAAATTGTTTTGAAGGTCACCAGATAAGCTGATGTGTACCAATGCACAGTAAAGAAATAGATTTCTTTCTTTTCATTTTTTTCTAATATTTATTAGTTGCTTTGGAAAGGTAACCCTAAATTTTCCTTTTACTATTCAGTAGGGTAGGTGTAATTTACATGGAAAAGTATCAATTATGAAGTCATGGAAGATCTCCAGTTAAAATACTTCTTGATTTCCCCCTTCCTTCCCTCTCCCTCATTTCCCCTGCCCCAACCATACTTGGTAGAGCCCTTGCATCTCTCTCTTCTCTCATTCATAGTAATCTCTGGTGTCAGGTCAGTGGTCACTGTTCTTTCACAGTTAGTGTTTTTCTGTTTGCTTTGTAACCTGCTTTGTGTTTGAAGATTCTTAGAGAGAAAAAATACTTCTATCTGTTTCCAAAAGTAGCTCTACATATGATATATTAACACATATTACTTATCTTCATAAAAGATAATAGACACTAATAATGTAGTACAGTTTTTCATTATTCTGATTTGTAAAAACTGAATATATAAGATTTTAGATTTATGCATAGTTAAATTAGGAAGTAATTATTTATTTTAAAAAAGTGTTTTGCTTTTCACAGTATGCAGAACAGAATTCCCCTCTATAGGAAACTGTAATACATTTAATATATTAATAGCTTTCCTAAAATCAGTTCATGTAATCTTTTCTGGAACATCTTTAAAATCAATATAAATGTAGGGGAACATTGATTCTAAGGTTTTTAAAAGTGTGATAAGTACTTTAACAAAGGTTGGAAGAGAATTTGGAACTTTGTAATTGGATTAAAGTTAATTAGGTTCTTTTTTGTAAAGCTCCTTTAATTTTTTAAATAGAGGAAAGAACAATTATAATTTTGTTGATTTTATTTCTTTTGACATCCAGTACTCAAATCCCTTAATATACTTTAACATAATATACCAGCCAACAAGTTATATACTTAATAGCAAAGGAGTGGGTAGTTTCCCAGATTTGCCAAAGTACCACTATATAACTTGCAAAGTAAAGTTGATTGTCCTTGCAAAAAACTTTTTATTGGTGGTCCTGGATCTGTTAGGCTTTCCATTGTAATCTTCTGTTTTTAGGGGATTGTGAGAAGACAGTTAAAGATTTTAAGGTAGCCTAAAACTTGGCATATAAGCTCTTGGTTCAGTATAAAATACTTTAACAAAATTTTAACTACTCAGCTGTTTTTGAAGTTGTAGGGAGTGCAGAATAAAAAGCAGTTTCTTTGGTTAAACAGATAGGAGTATTTTTTCCATTTGACTTGTCCCAATTAGATTTGCAAAGCAAACTTTATCCTCTTACAAAAGATTGAAATATGTCTATCCCTATGTTCCAGATGCCACAAATTTTTGCCTCAAAACTTTCCTTTTCTTAGCTAGTGTCTAAAACTTAGTAAAAATCCCACCCACATTTCTTCCTACTTCCAGCCTTATGTGTTCTTTCCATTCTTCCAGTATATTTACATTATTACTGTTTTAAATTACAGCTTTCTTTTCCTTTTTTGCTTGTTCCTTGTTTGACTCTCCTGAGATTTACTTTTTCCTCAGTTTAGATAAAAGATTTTCCTTTTTGGTAAATAATAGTGTTCCTGTTGAAGCTTTGCTAGAGAGAATTTGTGTGTAAATGTCAATGAAATTATTCAAAACTTAAAACTTCTGCAGTATGAACAGAACTACATTGTGATGGGCAGTAACTTAGAGTATTTTTGTGAATTTGCAGGGATGTCAGTTTAAGTACTTTCACATTCTGCTTTTAACCCACTATCATTTGCATGGTAAAAGCTTTACTACTATTGGCCCATAAAGGTGTTTGTGGGTTTTTGTCTCCCTTCACGGCTTTTTTTTTTTTTTTAAGTTATTTCCTGAAAGCCTGGTATAGAAGCATTTACCCTGTGCAGGAAGTGCAAATAACCTGCTAGAAATCTTCATCATTTTCATAAACTGAAGATGGAGCTTGATCTGGGCAAAAGATTTTTGGGTGCTGCTAACATTTTCTGAGATCTGGGAAAAAAGGGTAATAACATGACACCAGCTCTTAAACGGCAACATCTGCTGTGGTTCAAAGCCACACAAAGAAAGCTGCTTAAGCAGTAGAATGCTTTCAGCTACCCAAACAAGTGTGGCTTGACTGCAAAGGCTGCAAAAGTTGAAGAAAACTCAAGGGAAATTGTCGAAAAGCTGTTTGATGGAAAATGAGCATCTTTAGAAGGCAGAAAGCTCTGGGTCCTGCAGTCTATCAGAGATCTTTATCAGAACCTGCTGCTGGTCCTATAGGAAGTGGAACTGGTTTAAAAAGCTGTCAATGGTGCCGTCCAGCAAAAAGTAAGAAGAGGACTTACGAGTATACACATTCTGATCTGGGAAAGCCACTGGGCGCTTATAGGTGGCAGACACATCCTAGCCTTCGGTGGAAGGGGAGCAAAAGAAAGAGATCACAGAGTCAAAGAAGTGATCACGACAAGCCACAATCCTTTGAGGGCCTCCTGAAAACAGTCCGCAACAATGTCTGTGCTGATGATGTTCGTGGAACACCAACAGCGAATCAAGCTGACGGCACCAGGTCATTTCGGATTCCCTTCACCAGATCACTTTCTGAACCTGCACCCCATTGCAGTAGCAGATCTGCAAGGTCACTTTTGACTTCAGTAAGGTCAGAGAATTCAGAGCAAGAAGGATATTTCACTCGTGGTATTTTCTCTACTCTGTCCAGTGGCTTTTCCCGAATGCTGAGTCTAAAAGGAGAATCTAGCAGTGAGCCAATGAAAGAAGGTATATTGTGATAAATAGGGGAAAAGAAGGGCAGACAGAAGTTACTGTTATGTAAGCTAAGCCATTAAAGATGGGGAAAAGAGGGGAAATAGCTATCTTCAAATATCTAATGAGAGATGTCAACTGAAAGAGGGTTATAAGGCTTGTTTTGCTTCACCTCAAGGATCAATAAGGATTGATGATCCAATCAAATTCCTTCTTGATATAAGAAAGATGACTATTAGAGTAGTTCAAATATGATGATCCAATCAAATTCCTTCTTGATATAAGAAAGATAACTATTAGAGCAGTTCAAATATAAGACTGACTCGGAGGGTAGGTAGTGAGTTCCCCATTAGTGGAGGTCTTCAAGCAGAGACTGGATAACTACTTGTGGGAATGTTATAGAGGAGATTTCTGCCTTAGGTATAAGGGAAAAATGAATGACCTTTTCAGTCCCTTCCAGCTCTGAGATTTTTATGACTGAATTTGTTTCTTAGAGAACAAATTATCGTATAATTGGTTATATCTTTTAAACAGTAGATCACTAATTGATTTCAAATTGCTCTCCATCTTTCAATGGATAACTAATAGTAGAGATTGATAGACATTTTAATAGGCCCATCAGTTTTAGACTATGGAGTATTTTCTCTTCAAATGGTGATGCTGCAGAGTTTTGTTGGTATAGTTAAAAAAAAACCTTTCCCACCCCAATTTTATCATTTCAAGGTATGCTACATTTTCAGTTCATTTTGGTAGTAGAGGGGCAAATACTTTTTTTTAGGCAACTCTAAGAATTTATAATTAGGAATTTATTTTTAGATTGTTATTTCTTAAAAGGTTTATGGTTGCTAACAGCATTACAAAAAAGTTTATGCTCACATATTTAATTTCTCCCATTGTCTTTTTAAAAATCAAGAAATTATTTTGCAGAAAGTAATGTACTGCTGGGTAATATTTGGCATGCTCAAAAACTTTGTCATTTTGCTTGTATCTTATAAAGTAAACTTTTGAACCATATGAAATAGAGCATAGAGCTTGATGTGGGAGATGTTGCACCTTGAATTTCATGATAGCTGTAACAGATAAAAGCAGATTTTTCTCTTAGGTTCAGCTAATAGAACCAATTCAGATCTTTCTTTTATCTGTATATAATTCCTTACATATTCTATAAAAGTACTGATGATGATATGTTAAAACTCCCAAAGGAAAAAAAACTTTTAAACTTTTAATCCAACCTCTGTTATTCAAGCTAACTGCTTCAAACAGTAGTGGACTGAGGCATTTAAAAAATCTGTGAGAGTTGCTGAAATTCTTATGATGGTTACACTGAAACTCTGATAATACCTCAATTCAATTGAGTCATGGTTGGAGAAGCTCTTAGCCATAAGGAAATTTCAGCATGTTATTAAAATGAAGCATTTCATTTCAATGGCCTCATGATCTCTGGGTTATATAATTTTTTAAAAATTGGCATCACCATTATGTCCTAAAATGCACATGTAGAAGCAGAAAGCAGAGTGACATTTCTACTGTTAAATTATTTCCCACATATTTTCATGACTGTAATTCTAAGAAGAATATTCCTTATTTTTAGCAAAACACTGACACAATTTTTCTACCTTATTCCTCATTTGAGGTCTCTTCCTCTAATGAGTTTCAGTCGTGTCATTTTCTCTCTCTCTTTAAGCTGTAAGTGATAGCTGAGAGGGAAATTCTGTCTTTGGCCATGCTTTCCTCTTTCTGTATTATTAAATAATTTTTGAAACATCAAATATTTTTATTTCTCAGGGTCTCATTTTCCTTTATAGCCTAGTCTAGAGGCGTTTATGGTGTTCAGAATGAAGGAGGTTTAAAGGAGAACAATTAACAGTTAGATTTACTTTATTTTTGACATACATTCATTTTGTCAAAGAAAACAACACTTTTTTTCTCTCCTTAAGCTGTTTCATATAGTGGTAGTAGTACACTTGTACATTTCTGCAATCTTCTTGCAGGCTGAACAGATTTAACATTTAACTTATGTACTAAGCTGTCAATCAGTCAGTAAACATTGATTAACCTCCTTTACTGTGCCATTTACTGTGCTGAAGGCTGGGGATGCAAAAAGAGGCAAAAGGCAGTCCCTGCCTCAAGGAGCTTGCCTACTAATGTGGGGAGACAATCAGTAAAAACACATGTACAGATGATATGTACAGAATAATTAGGAAGTAAATAAGAGAAGATAGGCACTAAAGTTAAAAGGGTTTGGGAAAAGTTTTCTGTAAAAGACAGGTTTTGTTTTTTTTTTTTTAATTTGTTTTCATTTTTCAGCAATCACTTGCATAAGTTTTAAATTTTCTCCCCCTTTTTCCTTCCCCTCCCCTGAAACAGCATGCAATCTTATATGGACTGTACACATACATTCTTATTAAACACATTTTCTCATTAGTCATGTTGTGTAGAAGAATTAAAACGAATGGGAGAAAGCATGAGGAAAACCAAAACAAAACATGACACAAGAGAAAATAGTCTGCTTCATTCTGTGTTCCATTTCCATAGTTCTTTCTCTAGATGTGGATGGCATTTTGCCTCAGGAGTCCTTTGGAAATGTTTTAGGTCCTTACTAAGTCTTATCAGAAACAGTCCTCGTACACTATGACTGTTGCTGTGTATAACGTTCTCCTGGTTTGCTCACTTCACTAGCCTCAGTTCATATAAGTCTTTGCAGGTTTTTGTCATTTCTCATAGCACAGTAGTATTCCATTACATTCATATACCACAACTTATTCAGCCATTCCCCAATTGATGGGCATTCCCTTGATGTCCAGTTCTTGGCCATCACAAAAAGCACTGCTATAAATATTTTTGTACATGTGAGTCCTTACCTCATTTTTATGATCTCTTTGGGATACATCCCTAGAAGCACTATTGCTGGGTCAAAGGGTATGCACATTTTTGTAGCCCTTTGGGCATGGTTCCAAATTGCTCTCCAGAATGGTTGGATCAACTCACAGCTCCACCAGCAATGAATTAGTGTTCCAGCTCTCCCCCATCTTCTCCAACATTTATCATCTGTTTGTTTTGTCATGTTAGCCAATCTGATAGTTGTGATGTGATACCACAGAATTGTTTTGATTTGCATCTCTGTAATCTAGGTGATATAGAGCATTTTTTCATGACTGTGGATACCTTTAATTTCTTCCTCTGAGAACTGCCTGTTCATATCCTTTGACCATTCATCAATTGGGGAATGACTAGAAGACCCGTTTTACTGTGAACTTAAAAGAAGCCAGGAAAGCCATTAGGTGGAGATGAGAAAGGAGAGCATTTTAGGCATGACAGATAACCAGACAAAATGTCCAGTGCTGAGAGATACAGTATCTTGTTCATGGGATATCAAGGGAAGCCAGTGATACTAGAACAAAAAGTATGCATAGGGAGTTAGATATAAAAAGACTGCAGAGGTAGGAGGGAGCTAGGTTATGATGGGTCTTGAATGCCAAAAGATTTGCATTTGATCCTAGAGGCAATAGGAAACTACCAAAGTTTATTGAATAGGGAAGTGACCTAGTTAGTTAGACCTGTGCTTTAGGTAGATCACTTTAGCATGTGGACTTGAGGCAGGCCGACCTGGCATCTAGGCCTGAGGGGATTAGAGTCTGCACCATAGCAGTATTGTACGAAAAGCACTGAAGTCTAAGACTCCATTCCTGCCCTAGGGAACGAGAGGTTTCAGTGTGATTTAGAAGATGACAGGTATAATATGTGCATATTCTTTATATGTAGCTCTCTCCTTTTTCTCTGTTTCATCTCAAGTTATGGGTAATTTCTAAAGAATTAAAAATTTCTAAAGAATTAAAAACTCTAAAGAATTAAAAAACAAATAGAAAATAATAAACACCTACCAAAACCAAGCATTGAGGATGTTAGGTTACTTTGAGGCCAATTATTAGTAGGTAAAAAAAGTATTTGTTGATGGAATCATTTTATTGGTAACCACTTCATAGCGGTGACACAGAATTCTCATTATACAAAATTAGTAATGATCAATTAAGGCAGCAAGTATTTATTAAGTAATTTTATCATACTCTTTGTGTGAGCGTGAATGAGAGAAAAGACACTTCAAATTCACTTATGGAGTTCACTTAACGGCTTAGTAGACTGAAATCTTCAGTACAAATTTAGTTAGTATAGACTTTCCCTTTACCCTCTTAGCTGTGGGCTCAAACTCAAACTAAAGTCTGTATTTATTGCCTGGGTTTTGAACTTTCTGACATCATAGAAACCTTTTATTTGTATTTCTTGAAAACCTAATCTTTGGTATGATTTTGGGATGGGGATGGAGCAAGGGGAAGACCTAGAACTCTTATAATAAACTCAAACATATTAGGTAAATTCTCTTTTAGACATCTAAAATGTCTTTTGTAAGTCAGTTTAAAAATATTGGCCTTCATTTTACTTTCCTTCTGGTCCAGGTAATTTGAAGAATAGGGAAGGGGTGAGAACAGTAAATTTCTTGTAATTGTCAAACCTGGAATTGTGTAATGAAACCCTAAACTTGCTCCTGGCGTGTTTAAGATATGTTGCTTGTAGTCACCAAATGTTCTATTCCATTCCATTCTCCTTGCACTGAATCTTACTGCTGTATAAACCACAAATGACAGTTTCATTAAGTATCAGTTATAATTTATTTTAATTCCTACAGATAGACCTGTGTCTCCTTCATCCTCAGAAAGCCCTCATTTGATCTCTCCATCCCTGTTAGCTGTTTTTTGTTGTTTTTTTTAATATCTTCTTTCTTTCGTGGCTAAATTTTTTGAGAAAGCATCTACATTTAGTGCTTCCTACTTCCTTTCCTTTCCCTGTCTTCTTAATTCTCTGTAGTCTGGCTTCTGACCTCATCATTGAACTAAAACTGTTCTCCCCAAAGTTGACAGTGATCTCATTTTCAAAGTGCTCCTCCTTAGCCTCTCCACAGCTTTTTGCACTGTTGATCACTCTCTTCTTGAGAATCCCTTTTCTCTAGGTTTTCCGGGCACTGCTCTCTCTTGATTCTTCTAAGCATCTTCCCTAAACTTCTCAGTCCCCTTTTTGGATTTCCAGCCAGGTCATGCACCTCCTAAGTGGACTTGGCCTACTGATTTTGTCCTGGGCAGAGCCTCTTTTCCTTTATTCTTCTCCCTCTTTACTGTTTGGCTGGTGATCTCATCTGCTCCCAAGGGTTCAGTTATCATCTCTTTTCAGATGATTTTCACATCTGTTTCTCTGACCTGGACTGTTGCAGTAGCCTGTTGGTTGTTTCTGATGCTAAAATCTTTCCCCACTCCAATCCACCCTCCACTCAGATGACAAAGTAATCTTATAAAGCCCAGAGCTAACCATGTTACCCCCTTACTCATCTGAAGCTCCATCTAAGCATTCCCTTTGTCCCTTCTAGAATGGAAAATCCTGATTTGTAAAACCCTCCACCATCTATATGTGCATTTTCACTGGCGTCATCATCAGACCTGCAATCTTCTCCCTCCATGTCTCTACTTCCTGATTACCTTGTTTCTTTTTTTTTTTTTTTAATTTATTTAACTTTTTACATTCATTTTCACAAAATTTTGGGTTCCAAATTTTCTCCCCTTTTATCCCCTCCCCCCACCCCAATACACCGAGCAATCTAATTTTCCCTATCACCAATCTGCCATTTCTTCTCTCCTCCCTCCCTTCTCTTGTCCCCATCTTCTCTTTTGTCCTGTAGGGCCAGATGACTTTCTATTCCCCATTAACTGTATTTCTTATTTCCTAGTAGCAACAACAATATTAACCAGTTGTTCCTAAAACTTTGAGTTCCAAATTCTCCCCATCCCTCCCTCCCCACCCATTCCCTTTGGGAAGGCAGGCAATTCAATATAGGCCATATCCGTGTAGTTTTGCAAATGACTTTGATAATAGTCGTGTTGTGTAAGACTAACTGTATTGCCCTCCATCCTATCCTGCCCCCCATTGTTTCTTTTCTGTCTTTTGATCCTGTCCCTCCCCAAGAGTGTTGACTTCAAATTTCTCCCTCCTCCCATTGCCCTCCCCACCACCATCCCCCCACCTTGCTTATCTCCTTCTCCCCCACTTTCCTGTATTGTAAGATAGGTTTTCATACCAAAATGAGTGTGCATTTTATTCTTTCCTTTAGTCAAATGTGATGAGGGTAAACTTCTTGGTTTTTTTTCTCAGTTCTCCTCTTTTTCCCTCCACTAAAAAGTCTCCTGCTTGCCTCTTAAATGACATATAATTTACCCCATTCCATTTCACCCACTTTCCTCCCACTACATTTCTCTCTCACCATTTACCTTAATTTCTTTTAAGATATGGTGCCATTCTATTCAATTCACTCTGTGGTCTCTGTCTCTGTATGTGCGTGCATGTGTGTACGTGTATGTGCATGCACTCGTGTATGTGTGTGTGTGTGTGTGTGTGTGTGGTCCCACCAACTACCCAGATACTGAAAAATTTTAAGAGTTACAAATATTGTCTTTCCATGTAGGAATGTAAACAGTTCACTTTTGGTTAAGTCCCTTATGACTTCTCTTTGCTGTTTACTTTTTCATGCTTCTTCTCATTCTTGTGTATGAAAGTCACATTTTCTTTTCAGCTCTGGTTTTTTCATCAAGAATGCTTGAAAGTCCTCTGTTTCATTGAAAGACCCTATTTTCCCCTGAAGTATTATACTCAGTTTTGCTGGGTAGGTGATTCTTGGTTTGAATCCTAGTTCCTTTGACTTCTGGAATATCCTATTCCACGCCCTTCGATCCCTTAATGTAGAAGCTGCTAGATCTTGTGTTATCCTGATTGTATTTCCACAATACTGGAATTGTTTCTTTCTAGCTGTTTGCAACATTTTCTCCTTGACCTGGGAATTCTGGAATTTGGCCACAATGTTCCTAGGAGTTTCTCTTTTTGGATCTCTTTCAGGCGGTGATCGATGGATTCTTTCAATACTTATTTTGCCCTCTGGTTGTAGAATATCAGGGCAGTTTTCCTTGATAATTTCATGGAAGATGATGTCTAGGCTCTTTTTTTGATCATGACTTTCAGGTAGTCCCATAATTTTTAAATTGTCTCTCCTGGATCTGTTTTCCAGGTCAGTTGTTTTTCCCATGAGGTATTTCACATTCTCTTCCATTTTTTCATTCTTTTGGTTTTGTTTTGTGATTTCTTGGTTTCTCAGAAAGTCATTAGTCTCCATCTGTTCCATTCTAATTTTGAGAGAACTATTATCTTCAGTGAGCTTTTGAACCAATTTTTCCATTTGACTAATTCTGCTTTTGAAAGCATTCTTCTCATTAGCTTTTTGAACCTCTTTTGCCAATTGAGTGAGCCTATTTTTCAAGGTGTTATTTTCTTCAGCATTTTTTTGGGTCTCCTTTACCAAGGTATTGACCCATTTTTCATGCTTTTCTTGCATCTCTCTCATTTCTCTTCCCAGTTTTTCCTCCACCTGTCCAACTTGATTTTCAAAATCCTTTTTGAGCTCTTCCATTGCCTGAGCCCACCGGACATCCCCCTGGGATGTCTGGGATACAGAGGCCCCGCCCTCCACATCTTTCCCTGATGGTAAGAATCCTTCCTTGTCATCAGAATTGAAAGGCGGGAACATCTGAACTCCATCAAAGTAGCTCTCTATAGTGTTATTTTTCTTCCCTTTTCTGGGCATTTTTCCCAGCCAGTTACTTGACTTCTGAGATTCCTGTCCACCCCCGCCTAGATCCGCCCAGCTAGTGCTTGGGGTCTGAGATTCAAATGGGCTTTCCGCAGCAGGCGCGGCTGCTATTCAATGTGAGTTTAGGTTCTGGTGTTCGGGTGGGGGCAGGGCCACCTCCCAGGCTCAGTTCCCTCAGGGGGTTTATGCAGAGACCTGAACTTCTGCCTGCTACTGCCTGCTGTCCCGGGCCGCCTCTGCCACTGCCTCCTGAGGTGGCCCAAGTCACACCCCGCTCCCCTCTCAGCCAGCCCCAGACATCTCTCTCACTGACCTGTAGCATCTGTGGGCGGAGGGACCTTCCCGGCTGCCGGAGGTTCTGTCCCTGAAGCCTGCTCGGATCTGCTCCTCTCGGCTGCGTGGCCAGGGCAGCACAAGGTTGGACTCCGCTTTCTGGGGCGCGACGGACCCCTGGGGACGGCTCTCCAGGGCTCTCTGGAACGGAAATCTTTTCCACTGTTTCTGCGCACCTTGCAGTGATCCAGAATTTGTGGGGAGTTCTTCCTGCAGGAAATATATGGGCTGTGGGTTCGGAGCTAGCATACGTGGGTCTTTCTACTCCGCCATCTTGGCTCCACCCCCCCACCTTGTTTCTTTTTTCTCTTTTACCCAGGAACCCTGAGGTTCTTCTCCTGCCAGTTTGAATTTTTTTTTTTTTTGATTAAAGGGGCCATCCCTTGAGCAACTACTTAAAGAAACCTATTTATTGAATGAGTGTATCTCACTCAAAGTGAGAATGCTATAAGACCTTAGCCTAAAAGGGCCAGGGTCTCACATTGCATCCTGGACCATCTCCAGCTGTCCTGATGAATATCTGGCCACTGGACCCAGATGGCTCAGGAGAAGAAAGTGAGGTTGGTGACCTTGCACAGTTCTCCCTCCTTCAAATCAAAGTCACCTGCAAGTCATGTCATCATCTTGATGTCATGATCTTCTTTGAAAACAAAGGACAGACACAATAACAACTCTCCCCTTCTGCAAGAGGTCCCCTTCATTCCCCACTCCTTAATGCTAGTGCCTTCCCTTTGAGATTATCTCCAACTTACCCGTAAATGTGTTGTTTGTACATAATTGTTTGCATGTTTTCTCCCTCATTAGAGACTGATTTTTGAGAGTAGGAACTGTTTTTGCCTTTTTGTATTCCCAGCACATTCTTTGTATTTGGTGTCTGGCACATTTATTAATGCTCATCAATTGATTGGAAGGAACCTTAGAATGTAATCAGTCAGGGAATGACTTTTAGTAAACTATTCTATGCCATCATCAATATGACAATCAAAGAAACTCTTGAGTAATACTTGTTGTTCAGGAGGAGAGAAAGCGGTCTTATTTGCTGGATATTTCTAGAAGGAAGGCAAACATGGTTGGGAAAACCTCTTCTTCCATTTATGCATACCCATGATATGAAACTACTGAAACTTAAAACTGGGCCAACACTTTTGGGAACTGCTATATTTCCAGAAGGGAGAGAATGTTACTAACTGGAAGTTTCTTTCTGCAGTCTCAAGCAGGGAGGGAGCTCAAATAAAATAATCATTGTAATAAGTATCATTTATCTGATGCCTTGAGATTTACAAAGTGATTTTCACATATCGTTTAATTTCATCCTCACAACATTTCTTTAACCCCTATTATAACCCCTATTTTATAGATGAGGGAAGTGAGGCTGACAGAGGTTAAGTGACTTGACCAGTTTCACACAGGTGGCGGTATCTATGAAGGGATTTGAATTCAGGGCTTTCTGTCACTAAATCCAGAGTTTTTTGTTGTCATTCACTCATTTCAGTCAAGCCCAATTTTTTGTGATGCCTTTTGGGGTTTTCTCGGCAAAGAAATCGGAATGGTTTGCCATTTTCTTCTCCTGCTCGTTTTGTAGATGAAGAAACTGAGGCAAACAGGGTCAGGTGACTTGCACAGGGTCACATACTGGTAAGTGTCTGAGGCCAGATTTATACTCTAGGCCCACACTCTATCACACTGTGCTGCCTAACTGCTAATGTTACCCTGCTAGCTTTTTGTATAGTTGCAGAGTTTTAACATTGATTTTACATTATTCTTTATAAAATCCCAAAAATTGTTCAAACTAATTTGATGTTTTAAAATTTCACTTAAATGATCATTTTTTTCATCAGCTATTCATGGTGGAGTTAGTTTTTTGTAAGGCTAAGTAGAGGGTTCTAATAAGTCAAAATAATTAAAAATGCTTTCATTAGTGTTTCTATCACAGTTTCAGTGTTGCATTCTGTTTCCCCATTAAATATTCCTAGGAAGACCATTAAATTTGTTATTTTATTAAATGAAATATCTTTAAGCTTTTCTGACTTAATCAAATCCTGAAGCTGAGATTCATGCTTTCCATGACTACTTTAAATTTTTCAAAGCTCTTACGGTGCATTTGATTGATTTTTGCATTCTGTGAATGTTAGTTCATCTTGACCGCAATGCAGTTGAAGTAAAGAAAATTCTTCAAGAATTTTAATGATTAAAGCAAGGTCTTACAAGACATTAATGTTAGCTCATCTCTTTGCCAAACCAGAATTAGAAGCATAAGAACAATGCATATATAATGCAGGTTACACATGCCATTTAGCAGTATTAGTTTGTAAACTACATCTTGGTCCCAGTACTTGATTAATTTTAATATTTTCAGTTTGATATTCTTTTGTTACACTTTCTTTTTAGGTTTAGTTTTTATTAAATTGGTGGCAAATAGAGATAAATTTTGCCCAGAAATATCTTTAAATGATTAACTTGGGGTTTTTTCCCCTAGGTAATGAATTGTCAAATGATTATTGCACTTGGTGATTTAAACAATGATGATAATTTTATAGTTACACTAGGTGGATTGTGTTATTACCATTAGAACTAAATACAATTAAGTTCACTTTCAAATATTCATTAGAAAAGCCAAAATCATTTAAAGTAGACAGTAACTTATTGAAAATATTTTCTGCTATGGTTAACCCCAATTCTTTTAAAGTAACAAGTAACATTATTGCTGTAGGAGCTGATGAATGGGCACTAGCTTGCAGAATTCCTGAAAACTTAACAATTGGCTTTCACAAGCTAGTACAAGCTGGCACCTGCACTGCACTAACAGTCTTTAATCATGCTCTTCTTCCCCTTTGTGAGTAGCCTTGGTGAGAGACTTTTCATCATCAGCTACCACTATGAAATAAATAGACCATACTCAGTGTTCATTCTGAAGGATGCTGTGATTTGCCAGGAAATTGTGATTGATTGCCTGGAGACCTTTATACCAAATGATATTGTGTTTAAGATTACCCTTTTTATAGAGTTCAGGCTCCCTGACTCTCCCTTCTCTGTTTTACTATGAGATTCTCTAAACAGGAAGCTAAGTGGTGCAGTGGATTGAGCACTGGGGCTGGTGTTCAAATTTGACCTCAGATACTTAATTAGATGTGTGATCCTGGGCAAGTCACTTAATCTCTGCCTCTCAGGACTTTTGAGGATCATGTGAGATGATACTTGT
Organism: Bettongia penicillata ogilbyi; assembly: GCA_023548195.1. Classification (NCBI taxonomy): domain Eukaryota; kingdom Metazoa; phylum Chordata; class Mammalia; order Diprotodontia; family Potoroidae; genus Bettongia; species Bettongia penicillata. Next base: position 9,268,720 of record JAJHZJ010000162.1, on the reverse strand, counting down.
AAAGTCCTTTGCAAACTGTAAGGTACTGTATAAATGCTATCATAATATTCCACTTATTTGACACAGCATTTATAGGTAGTCTCTGAATTACAAATGCTTGACTTATGAATGAGTTATACCTGTCATCTGGTACTGTATACATTGACTGCCTTGATTCCTATCCCCCACCTCCAGTCTGATGGGGGTGCCCACTGCCATTATCAATAGGAGAAAAAAAATGAAGCTTTCAGATATGTGGAGGAGAGAACAGCAACATAGGTCAAAGGTATTCCCCAAATATCTCCTATAATTTGTGGATTCTTTCATGTTAATTTGAAACATGCCAGTGCCTTTAAAAAGATTATGAATATTAGTTCAATAAGTTTTTTCACTCCACAAATCCATCTGAAATCAGATGAAGTGAATGCTGCGGGTGGTTGCTGAGGAGGGTAGGTTTCTTGGAGTAGGTCCTATGGCAACCATGGGTACTCTGGCAGTGAACTGACTGCTTTGGATAAAGCTGATTTTGTTGCTTTAGAAGGTCAGAGAACAGCAAGATGATATTGAGGTATACTCATTATATTTGCAAATGAGATCAAGCTGGGAGGGATAGCTAACAAAATAAATGGCAATCAGGATGCAAAACGATCTTGATGAGTTAGAGAATAGGAGAATATCCAGCAGGGAGAAGTGTGAAGTCCTCAAATTGGGCACCAAAGCGACTTCACAAGTATGAGGTAAGGAAAACATGGGTGGGAAGACAAGGGGCTCCGCTTTGATATAATGTGACCATGGGCCAGTCATGCTAAGTACTTAAAAAAAAAATATCAGGTCATTTGTTAAAATAGGCCTTTTAATGGACTTGTACAGGATGATCTGTGTTCGTCCTTCGTTTTCAAAGAAGACCATAACCTCAGAGAAATGACAACATGACTTGCACTGGTTATTACAACGCTGTGGCATACAAAGCTCCTATGCCCCTGTGTATCTCCAAGGCAACATTCACGGCACCCACACCCAGCTCTACATTTATTCAGACCCCAGACTCCATTAAACAAACCACAAACAGGTTCTCTCACTCATGCTAGCTGCTTCTTGCTTCCTCTATCTTTCCCAGTTCTGACTAGTCTGACCAACTTCCTCCCAGCTCTGCTCCAACCCTGCCTCTTCCTGCTCCGCCCCTTCCTGTTCCCCCATTCAGCAAGCTCCTCCCACTACATGTGATTTAAGCAGGTCACATGGACCTGTTAATGTATGGGAAAGATCCTCACATTAAGCAAAAAAAAAACTCAAAACATTAGCAATAATTAATTGGGAATAACTTTCAGAAATAGTGAGATTATGGGCTTCTGCTCTCATATGACCGCACCTAGAGTGATTTCTGTTCTAAATGCCAAGGTGAACCGCCTTGGTGAAGTGGAGCATGTTGGGGGCCAAGGGGAACAATCACAAAGATGGGGGACCCTAAGACTGTGCCCTTTGAGGAGCAGTTGAAAGAGCTTGGGAAAGAGCTTAGACTAGAAAAGAGAAGATTTGGGGGACATGATAGCTCTCTTCAGATATTTCAAGGGCAGTCCTTTGGAGGGCTTGTTCTGTTTGTTCCCATAGGCCAGAGTCAGGAGCAATGAGTGGAAGCTTGGAAAAAAGCAAATTGAGGCTTGAAGTCAGGAAGAGCTTCCTAACTAACAATTAGGACTATCCCAAAATGAAATCAATTGCAGTGGATAGAGTATTGGGCCTGGAGTCAGAAAGACCTGAATTCAAGTATGACATCAGACTCTTAATAGCTATCTGATTCTGGGAAAGTCACTTAATCTATTTTTGCCTCAGTTTACTCATCTGTAAAGTGGGAATAAGAATGGCATTACATGTCAGGATTGCTGTGAGAATCAAATGAGATTATAATTGTATTTAGCCCTGGTGCCTGTCATATTTTGTTGTTTATCAGTCATGCCCAATTCTTCGTGGTTTTCTTGGCAAAAATGTTGAAGTGGTTTTCCATTTCCTTCCCTAGCTCATTTTACAGATGAGAAGACTGAGACAAACAGGGTTAAATGACTTGCCCAAGGTCACACAGCTACTAAATGTGAGGCCAGATTAGACCACACTAAGGGTGAGTCTTCTGACTCCAGGGATGGCAGTCTATCCTCTTTACCATCTAGCTGTCTCCAAAAACACTCAGCACAGTGCCTGGCTTATAGTAAGCCCTATATAAATGTTAACTACTGTTATTGTTGTTTTTATTTTTTCAAGGCACTTTATTCCAATTTTTGAATTATCTTAATTATACAGAAGACATTTTTCCTTATTATTGAGTCAGGTTGCCTCTTTTTAACTTCCATAAGATCTAGTTTTGTCCTTCAAAACACTACCGGAACAAGGCTAATGTGTCTTCTACGTCACAAACTCTTAACAATTTGAGGGCTTCCTTTGTTTCTTCACAACCTCATCACTTCCCATATACCTGATTGTCCTCTGTATGCCAATAACTCCTTAGTCTTTGTCTCTTACTCTAGTGTCTCAGAGCTCCAGTCCTGCATTAGACCTGCCTATAGGACCTTTTCAGCTCTTAGTTTAGTCAGTACCTCAAATGCAAAGTGTTCCAGATACTACTCATTCTCTTTCTTCCTAAACACATTCATCCCTCTTCCAAATTATCCAGTTGCTGACTTCTTACTCTCCCTGTGTTATTGTTTCTACCTCTGCAGCATCTCTTGCATCTGGCCCCTTCCTTCCACCCCTCATAGCTACCACCTAAGTGCAGGTGCTCTCACCATCTTCTGTCTGATCTGTCCCAATGTCTTTTTAAGTAGCTTCCCTCTCCAAGGTCTCTAGTCACTCTAATCTTTCCTCCACACAGATGCCAATGATCAGTCAGTCAATAAACATTTATGAAGTACCTACTATATGCCAAGCACTGGGCTAAGTGCTGGAGATATGAAGAAAGGCAAGAAAAAAATGACACCTCTAAAGTGTTTTACGTGGAGTCAAGAAGACTTGGATTCAAATTTCATCTCTGCCAGTTGTTGAAAACTTCATTACCATGGGCAACTTGCTTAACTTTGCTGAAGCTCCATTTCCTCATCTGTAAAAGGATAAAATTGTTGTTTCTACCTCCACTGCATCTCCAACCTTTGTCACCGTCTCTCTACTCTTACAGTCACTCTTCCTTGCTCAGGTCTCTTTCTTTGACTCAGACAATAACCTCTTACTTGGCTTTCCTGCCTCAAACTCCTCCCAGCCTCCATTCCAATGCAGTTGCTAAAATGAATTCCCAAAGGGCAAATCTTATTATGTCACTCTCCTCCTCAAAAACCTTTATGGCTCCCAGTTGCTCTGAGAATCAAATAAATCACTTCACAACCTCTTTTGATCCATTTTTCCAGCATTATTCACTATAGGAACCTTTCTGTTCTATCCAGCCAAGCTATCCCTACAAAGGTTCCTTATATGTAGTAATCTGTCCTGTGACTCTTTGCCTTTACCCCATGTCTAGAATCCATTTTCTCCTTTCCTGTAACACTTAGAATCCCTTGTTTCCTTCAAAATTCTGATCAAGTGAGGCAAATGAAAGCCTTTCCTGATACTCCCAGCTGCTGTTCTCTACGCCTCCACTATGCCAATTAATTTGTATTTGTTTTGTATATACATAGAAAAAGATATGTTGTCTCCCCAGTGGAATGTAAACTTGTTATGGAAGTTGATCAGTTGTATTGTTGTATCTCTAGAGTATATATATATCCCAGTGCCTGGCATGTAATAAATGCTTGTTCATTGATTGGTTGGGTAGAGTCCCCAAAGTTCTTGCACCAGCCTTACAGGACTGTTGGTAATATTATTGGTGCTATATATTTTCTGTAGCAATACAGATGTTATTATTAATGCTGTTATTCTAATATTTGATTTCCTTGTGGCCTGGCAGATTTTAATTTATTTGCATTAGGGAGTTATTAACTATTTTTCTTTCTTTTATATGAGGTGTAATAATCAACTAAGAAAAATGACCTTACTATCCAAGTGTTCTGAATTTTCAGTTTGTAAGATGCTATACTTATAGTAAATACTGATTATTAATTACAAGAATAAGCAATAGTACTTAAGGTCTAGCATCCTAATTTTATGGCTAGACTATCTTATTCTAGATCCTTTTGTAAGTTGAAACCCATGATTCCATTTATCATTTAATTAGCCAAATCTGGACATTCCCTCAAAGAAACACAAAGAAATATATATTTTCTTTTCTACTAGTACCAGCAGATGTTTTCCAATACCAGTACAAACTTTCCTCTGACATGTATTTGCCATCTGTTGCATTTAAGCTGCAATTGGGCCTTTGATCCATCAGTTTGGATACTTAAATTATATTTTCTCTTTTGTTAGAAATTATGAAGAACTGCAAATGAAGCATTTAAAAGTTTTAATACTTTGAATGTTTTAAAACTAATTCTGCTTCTCCTTTTTGAGTCACGTTATAAACTAAAAAAGCACATGAATTGTATTTTTATATAAAAGTTCTCAAAACATTTCAGGCATGAATCTTATTAGTGTATAGATCCATTATCTGATAAATAGATTTGAGATTATAATGCAATGCAAAATTTCATGACTTTCACAGAGGAAGAAGGATTAAATACAGAATAAAGAAGTTGAACTAAATTTAGTAATGAAAAAAGTAAACCTCACTTAGTTCAGTTGGTTGTACCAAGTTTTGGAGAAAGTCAGTCAAAACTCTCAGATGGACAGTTATTTTTGATTTCTATTAGTTCTAAACTGTTTTCAAGTATAATCAATTAGGTACAGACAGATTCACATGCTTCGGTTTATTTCCCTTGCCTAACTTGGGTCAAGAACACCATGGAAGTTATTCTTTAAAGTAAACGCTCATTACTTCATTCTCTAATAGTTCAGTCATCAACTTTCATAATTTTCTTGGCATTATTTACCTTCTGAGGTATATGACAAAGATATTGCTTTGAATTCAGAGTGATTCCTGGTTACATGACTTTTTGATAATCCATTGCTTTGGTTGGGTTGACTTTGTCAGCTTTCTTTTGGAAATACAAAGTGACTCAAAATCCTGAATCCTTAAATGATTACATGAATGTATTTTTAGAATAGCTAATACCCCAAGTAGCAGTATAATAGGAAAATGTGTTGAATCCTCATTTTGCCTACTAATAACCTCTGAGCCTAGCTTTTCTCATCCATAAAATGGAGGGGTTAGAATAGATGAACTAAGTTCCCTTACAGATGGAAGTCATTCCTATGAAATACAGTTTCTTAGTATATTTATTGATCTCCACAACACTATGCCATCTTCCCCTAGAACTGTGTGGAGTAGCCTTTTGGAGACCGCAGCCATTGGTGCTGGCAGTGACATGAGCGTCATATTCATTTTTCTAAGCTGTACCTTAAATATGCATGAGCAACATTCTGCTGCTCCTCAGGCATTCTGCTCCTTAGAAAAGGACTTGTCTCCTCTAAGGCACATAACTCTGGCAGTCAGATAGGAGGCAGATTAGTAATTACCCATCCCCCTTGATTTCATAGCACTTTTATAATCTATTCCTCTATAATGCATTTATCATGTATTATTGTGTCAATGTATTTGTCTTCATCACCCTATTCACCTGTAAACTCTGTGAGGGCAGGGAATTATGTCGTCTTATCTAAACTTTGTATGTCCCCTGAACTGCAGTGCTTAGAGAATACTTTATGTTTAATAAAGGTTTATTGGATTGAATTGAATAATTTTGCCTTTTCTTGGCACTTAATTATCAAATGTATTTTCAAAAATAGAGAGAGACTCTGGACTTGAAGTTGGCCACATGAAACCAGTATAGTTCCTATTATTCACCCATAGCTTACTCATTTAGCCAAATGTCATGTTTAAATGTAGGGGAAAGGTAGGTTTTTTCTGCCCCCTTATAGCCTATAAAAACCAGAGTACCCAAGTTCTTTAGTCTTCAATGTGTTTAGAAGTCAGAGAGGGTGATTAATTTAATTCCACTCTTTAAACCTTTAGGGTATGCTCTGCATTAAAACATTTAACCTCTCTCACTTACTAGGGAACCGGAATTAAAAGGTTCAGTGGATTTTTATTATGGCCTTCTAAATCTTTATGTAAATGGTGTTTCCTCTACTATATCCTATCTCTTAATATCCCACTTCACTTTTTCCTTCTCTCTGTCTGTCTCTGTGTCTCTGTCTCTCTTTCCCCTTTGATTAAGTATTAACTTTGAAATGATTTTTATGTGTGATTGTAGCTTGACATTTTGGTCTAATAGTAAACATCCCACCACATTGCTGTAACACTCACCAAAAAAAAAAAATTCAGACCAAAAGTAGATAGATGTTTTTCTGTTTAAATAAAAGATAAATTGTTATTTACCATGTCTCTGTGATTCGAGAAGTTCTGCATATTAAGGTCATGCATGGTAAGTCAAGACTAACAATTTCTTGTTCTCTCCACTCCTTTTGGAGTCCTTTGTAGTTATATGTGTACTGATATGGGTATCCTTTGTGGTTCATTGTTACATAATGTTTTCCGTTTCTTCAGTAGACATATACTTCAGAATTGTGTTGTTTGAAGTTGTTGAGGATGTCAGTCAGCTAACATTTATTAAGTGCCCACGGTATGTCAGGCACCGTGCTAAATCCTGGGAACACAAAGACAAAAAACATCCCTACTCTCAAAGAGCTCATAGTTTAGTTTGAAGGACAACATGAAAGAAAACCGTAAATAAGATACATGCAAGATAAACTGAAGATAATTTCAGAAAGAAGGCACCAAGATTAGAGAGAACCGAGAAACACCTCTTAGAGTTAACTGAGGCTTGAAGGAAACCAAGGAAGCAGCTTGGTAGAGAGAAGAAAAACAATCTTCCTTACATGTCAACAGTGCCTTTTTGTCAGTGAATCCACAATTAACAGAACATTTATTATCATGAAACAGCCTTATTTTGACTGACAGTTTAAGAAGACCTTCAGTAACCCTTGATGTCATGATGATGATGATGATGATGATGATGATGATGATACCTGACACTGATGTAGTACTTTGCAACCTAAAAGTGTTTTTGTTTTGTTTTTGTCTACCATGTAGCATCTCATTGCAGCCTCCTAGCAGCCCTATGAGGGAAATACCGTTTTCCCCCTTTTTGCTGATGAGGAAACTGACTCAGATTAAGTGACTTGTCATTGGTCACCTAGTGATTTGATTGGTTGAATTTGAACTTCCTGAATTCTAGTCCAGTCTAGGCTAGTCCAAGAGAACTGGGCATTTTCCTCCCAATAATATTTTGAATGGATTTAAAAAATTAATGATGCCCCATTGGTGAGGTCAAGAGGCATCATGGAAGGTCTTCAACCTAAAGGGTGAATCCACTGTAGTGTTTCAACTCATTTCAACAAACATTTATTGAGCACCTAATTTATGTCAGACCCATGCTCCATGCTGAAGGTACCAAGATAAATATAAAAGAATCTTGGTATAGAGAGGTTGTGAGGATTGGGGGGAAAGTACCAACGTTCAAGTACATATCTACAGGATAAATTTTTAAACCATATTTTGGGGAATGGGCAGAAAGCAATAACTAGAGAAATCAAGAAATGCCTTCTTGTAGGGAGTGGTGCTTGAGCTGTGCTTTGATGGAAGCTTGGAATTCCATGAAGCAGAGGCGAGAAGGAAGGTTTCCCAGCCATGTGAAGGCATAGAGGATGAAATGTACACGGTCAATTGCAAGTAGACTAACATAGATGGAATGCTGAACAGGAATGAAAGTAGGATGAACTCATTTGGGCCAGATTCTGGTGGAGAGCTGGGAGGTGCCTGACAGGCCATCTACTCTAGCCCCTTCATTTTATAGACAAGGAAACCAACATCCAGAGAACTTGTGACTTGGCTAAAGTCACAAAGTGTTAGAGGCAAGATTTTAATCCATATCCTCTAACTCCAGATCCATAGTTCTTTCCACAATGCCGGACTGCCTTCATAGGTTAGAGCCATATTTGTGAAGATCTTTAAATGCTAAGTAAATTAGAAAGCACCTGAAACTTCTTAATCAGGAGAGTGGTACCTTAGCAGTTTTATTTTAACAGGAATGTGGAAGATGGATTGGAGAAAGGGGAGGCTGGAGTCCACTTAGGCTATTGCAGTAGTTTAGTCAAGAAGTGGTACATTCAACATAGAACATGTTGAGCTTGGGTTACCTATTGGATATACAGGTGGAGATGTCTAATAGGCAATTGGTGATGGAGAACTGGAGCTCAGGAGAGAGATTAGGACTGGATGTATAGCTGTCTGCCTAGAAATGAGAGTTGAATTGTGGGTAGCTGATGAGGTCACCAAGAGAGTGTAGGGAGGGAAGAGAAGAGGGCCCAGGACAGAGCTTTGAAGCATTCCCACTCTTAGGCTAAAATCTGCATCATTGAAAGAAGCACCTTTTATGCAATCACAGATCCATTGGAGTACAAGTAGCCAAGTCGGAAATCACTTGAGAGGTTTTTCTGTGTGTATGAAACCTAGTTCTCTGGAAAACAGCAGTACTGTATGGTATTATTATTATATTGTTGTGATTATATTATTATATTGTGTTATATTCTTGTTTACCAGGAGAGCAACTTGAGCTTTGCTCTGTGGAGTTTGACTGTGCCCATGGTTATGACTAATTTGGTTATTATTCTCACCGTTCTGTTTTTAACAAGTGGTATCCTAATTCAAAACTAAAGCACTTTTAAACCATATTTCACTCTTTTGTGCCTAAACTTCTTATCATTATATAATTGTGTTGGGTTTTTTTGCAGCATGCATAGGTATTTGTCTTAAGCTAATAAATACATTGCATGAATAATGGTTTCCTATTCTAGTTACCAAAAATATGAATCCTTATCATAGACATAGATGTTGTTAGTTTGATGTTGTACCTATTGCATTCCCTGTTAGAACTACTGTAGTCTAATTTAAAAAATCCCACTACATTTAAAGAGTGACTATCATGTTTTTATCTTCCTAAAATAATTTTTGATCATTTTCTCATGCTCTAGGCCAGAGTTCCTTTGTTGAGGAATTAAGGGGAGTAGTAGGATGAGTAACAGTCTGAATCTGTGATTATGAAACCATATCCATCTGAATGCAGGTTCTTAGTGATTGAGCCTTAGTCAGTAAACCACAGGCATTTTTCCTATCATTCACACAAGGAATTTTCAATTCCGGGTCTTGTAATCTCCTTTCCCATTCTCCACCCACCAGTTTCTGGATTTAGTGCTGATGTTTTATTTAATTAACTTTAAGTAAAAAAGCAATCTTGTATAGTTGAAGTACTTTCAGGGATTGTTTTAGGAACAGGAAAATATTTTGAAGTTTAAGGGATTGGAATTCAATTGTATTTGTGTTGGAAGATAACCATAACCTTGGGCAAAATACAGAGTATATTATATTACTCAGTGTGTGGCTTATTGTTCTAGAGAAAAGTGGTATATCTGTTGGTTACAACACAGGAGTAACTGTCAGCATTTGTGGATTTTATTCCCAGATCTAAGTTTGAGGTGCAAGGTTCATGTTTGGTGAATGTTCTGTACAGTACTATCAATACTATGCATGCTTAATAAGTATTAGGTTAGCTAGAATCTGACACTCTGCAGTAGGATAACAGGACATACAACTTATTCCTTTGTATAATAAACATGAAGTAGACTTTTATTCTAGAGGCACTGAATTCATGTGTGAATTGGTTTGCTGATCTTAGTAACTTTGTCCTTCCATTCTTTAATCTTTTTCCTTTTTTGGTGAGAATCAACTTACCAAGTGGTAGAGGATATATTGATTTAAAAATATATAATAGCTATCATTTGTATTCTTTTAAGGTTTGAAAAATGCATTGTATACATCATTTTGTTTGAGCCCCCAAACTTGCCTACGAAATGGCAAACACTGTATTAGTATGTGCTAGGCAGACAAAGACCGAAAGCAAAGATGAAAGTATCCTTATCCTCAAGTTATACCCAAGAAACATACAAAGAATACACAAGGCAACTCTGATGGTCCAGACTGACAGTTTGAGAGGAACAGGAGAAACTTCTGGAAGGAAGTAATACTTGAGTTATATATTTTTTTTCTCTTTGGCAAGGCACTCTGGGTTAAGTGACTTGCCCAGGGTCACACAGCTATTATGTGTCAAGTGTCTGAGGCTGGATTTGAACTCAGGTTCTGTTGACTCTAGGCCCCATGCTCTATCCAATGTGCCACCTAGCTGGCCTTTGAGCTCTGTCTTGAATAAAACCAAGAACTCTTAATAGCTGAAGGTGAGGAAGGAGAGCATTGAGGTATGCTTGGCAGCCAGTGGAAAGTAACATGGGCAGGTGATGGGATGTCACGTGTGAGAAACAGTCAGCAGATGGATATGTCTGGAATACAGAATGTGTCTAAGGGAATGAAGAGAAGATTGGAGATGCAGGAAAGAGTCATCAACCTGTGAAAACGTTCCGATGCCAAAAAGAGGATTAGAGCAATCTATTTATGTGGTTAGCATTTATTATTCCAATTACATATAGTTTTTGAGTTTTAGAAGACTGTATGTAAGGGTATTTCACCAAAAATGAGATTCTCAAATGCCTTATTAAAATCTGTTGAACTGGAACATTAAATCCTAAAGCCTTTCCTGAACTGTACTATATCCCTATCTCTGAAGCAGTAGTTATTTTTCTTTTCATTTTCTATCAAAGTTGTTAAATAATTGGATACAAAAGTGTGTTTTATTGAAAAGAAGCACTCAGCTCCCAATAACTATTTATCCATACATTAGTGAGGTTCTAAGTCTTATAAAATCTTCTAGGACCATGGGGAGGCTGGACATTTGTCCTAGAATGTATGTTTTATTCTCACACCTCAATGTTTTTCTAAACAGCATCCTCAAAATGACTACACATAGGAACATGGATTTCTCTGCTGTACTTTTTTCTTACCTTCTACACATCTACCATGATTCTAGGGGAATATTGAGCCCACATATTTATGGAAACTCCTTATCTGAAATGCTAGGCTTAAAACAAAGCAAGAATGCTAGTTTTTGGAAAGGGATAGTGTGAGAGGGAATGTTTTGATGGGGGAAAAAATGAGACAGTTTGATGACCCTCACTGTTTTTCTACTTCATTGGATTGGTCTGTGTATCTCAAATGTTGATTTGTCAAACTATTCTGATCATTTCTCTCTGAATCATCTGTTTCCACTCTCTTTTTAAGATTCTAAAGAAGTGTCTTTGTTGACTAAGAAGGAACATTTTCCCATGAAACTCATCTCTATCTGAAGCTAGTGTTCATTAGATGCTATTAATAGTTCCATGTTCCTGATACTGTTAGCTTGTCTCTTCCATTTTTTTCTGGAGTGAATTTTTACATAGAATTCTATAATTTTGGAATTAAAAAAGATCCTTAGTGATCATCTGGCCCAACTTCTTCATTTTACAAATTCAACCATTTTTTATTAAGCACTCAGTAAAGGGACAGAGGATACAAAGAAAGCAAACAATCTCTGATGTCAGGGGGCTTACTTTATGTTGGGAGAAATAACATGAAGGTGGATAAATGAAAACAAAATATGTGCTCCACAAAGAATATTTGGGGGATTGAAAGGGGAGGGAAGTGGTAACTGGGAGGAATCAAGATAAGGCTCACATAGGAGGTGGCGCTTATGTTGAGGTTTAAAAGAAGGTAGGGATTCTACAATATAGAGATGAAGTAGAAGGAAGGAAGACATTGGGAGTTGAGAGATGGAATATTATAGCTTTCCTTAAGGTCAGGGTATATGAAGGATCACAGGATCATAAATTTAGAGCTGGGAAAGCTCTCATTGAATCCCCTTCAATCACAGAATAGGCAGCTAAGAGGCACAGTGGATATAGTATTGAACTTAGAGTCTGGAAGACCTGAATTCAATTCCAGCCTCAGACACCGATTCACTGGGTGACCCTGGACAGGTCACTTACCCCTGTTTCCCTGAGTTTCCTCATCTGTAAAGTGAGTTGAAGAAGGAAATGGCAAATTACTCCAGTATCTTTTCCAAGAAAATCCTATGGGGTCACACAATAATGGCAACAACAGAAAAAGCATTTCACAGGTTTTAGACTCAAGTTCATGCCAGTGATGAATGATGGAGGGAGGAGGGAGGTGTAACAAGACTGCAGAAATATATCAGTTAGTTGTGTGGCATTCTTTAATTGCCCAGCTGAAGAGTTTAAAGTTTATGTTAGAGGCAATTAGCAATGACTGGAGCATGTTAATAACTGACAGAAATGGGGTGGGTAGGGAGATGGACACATTTTGGGGCTGAGTTTTCTTAAGAATCCTATAGGATATCTGATTGCAAATGTGCAGCAGATAGTTGATAATGTGACAGTGGTCGTGAGGAGAGAGACTAGGGCTGAATATGTAGTTTTGGAAGTCATCTGCATAGACACGATCTCTGGGCTTCTGGGAAGTGGATCACTCCAAGAGAAGAGTTGGATTATGTCAGTACTTGGGGGATGAGACTTATATGATGATCCAGCAAAAGAGATTAGAAAGAATTGGCTAGATAGATAGAAGGAGAATCCAAAGTGATTGACATTCCCAAGATCATTTCTCTTTTGTCTAGATCTGTAATTTTGCTGGTGCAGGGAAAACTTAGTATGGAAATTCCCTTTACCAGTGTTGATGGGCAACTATTCTGCAACTTATATTCTTAGAGTTGCCTGGGATGTCAGAGGCAGGACCTGAATCCAGGTCTTCCAGACACTGAGGCCTGATTAAGAGACAATGTAGCTCTTTAAGAGATAGGCTTAAATAGAGCCAAATCTGCTGCTTTGTTGTCTGCCATTAAAAAGTAAGAAATGACCTCAGGGTACATAGACAGAAGAGGAAAGCTAGATTTCTTCATTAGCCATCTCCTCCTTCCCCTTAAATTCCAAAGTTTTGACAATGGCAGTAATGAAAACCCAAGATGCTGTACTATAGCTAATTCAGTTATAAATTCTAAGACCAGTAAAGGAAAGAGTTAAATGTAGTCTAATAGCTTTAACATTAGACTAGGAGTCAGGAGTTATGGGGTTCTATTTCTGGTTTTGCTTCTGACTCACTTGTACTTTGGAAAATTGTATAATCTTTTTTGTGTCTATGTCCAATGTTTTTCTATATAAAGTTAGACTACAGACTTGTCTTTTAAAAAAAGATTTCATGGAATATAGCAGAGATCCTTTTGGAAAGTATTTTCTAATTTGTGGAAGAAAGGTGCTACATAAGCATAACTTTATTTCCATACTGATATTAATTCCCTGATTAAATATGCTTACACTTAAAAGGAAATCAACTTAACTAGTAATCCAAGTACTAAATATGTACAGTGAGGGGGTGTTGATACAGCTGTTGGAACATTTTCTTTTGTGTTTCTTTTATCATCTATTTAAATTTATACCCTTAATGTTTCATTATGTGAATAGCTCTTAAAATTGGTATGCTTAAATTATGGTTACTGAGGAAACAATAAATTTACTTTCTCATTATTGTGTTTAAAATTTTAGCTTGAATGTAGCTTCAGTTTACATTTTTCTTGGAAAATTGGATTAGTATTTGATGAAGAATATGATTAATTTAAGCTGAAAGTGAGTAATAGATCATAGGATCACAGATTTAAAGCTAAATTGCCTTGGAATTAATTTAGTCCAGCTTCCTCATTTTCTATGTGGCGAAAACTGAGACCCCAAGGAGGTAGGTGGCTTGTTTTGTAAATTCCACCCGGACAATTTTCAAAAGCAAAAATCCAAACCATCAGCAGCTATATGGAAAAAATGTTCCAAATCACTAATAATTAGAAAAATTCAAATAACAGCAATTCTGAGGTTCTACCTCATATCCTTCAGACTGGCAGAGATGACAAAAGAGGACTCTCTAAACATCTCATCCGCATTTTTCCATACTCCTACCTTTGCTGTTGGAAAGGGCATGCCAATTAACTCCTCTTTGCCTTCACTGACCATCCTATGAATTTTCCAAGCCAAACACCTGTTCCTGGTCATTATTCCCCTATATGTGTTGTCTATCCTTACTTCATTAGTTCCTTGAGGTAGAGGGTTAGATTGTCTTTTTATTTCTATAACTACTGCTTACCACAATACCTGTCATACTGTATTTAAATTAATCAAAATTAATTTAATTTATTTTTTTTCACTCTTCCTTCTTTCTTTTTCTCCCTTTTCCCCTTCTTCCCTTCCTCCCTCTTACTTGCAGCCCGTTCCTCACAACCATTATCTGGGGAAGCAGCTCCCATGGAGCCACAACTGCAGATGACCCAGAATAGAAAGTTGTTATCATTATTTTTGGCATAACCAAATAGTTTAACATCAGAAATCGATACATTATCAGTGGAAATGACATTAGAGGAGAAGTATCATCATCTGTTTTGCTGCTGCATCCTAAGAACCATGGGATGTGAAGCTCCATGACTTCTCTGTTTGTATTTTCAGTCCTTAGCATAGCTGTTCAGTCGTACCCAACTCTTCTGACGCTGTGGACCATATTGTCGATAGAGTTGTCTTAGCAAAATACTAGAGTGGTTTGCCATTTTTCTCCAGTATATTAAGGCAAATAGAGATTAAGTGACTTTTTAGGGTCACACAGCTAATAAGTGTCTAAAGCCAGATCTGAGTTTAGGTTTGCCTAACTCCAGGCTCAGCTTTCTATCCACTGAGACATCTCGCTGCTTTCAGATAAGATTATAATTGTAAAGTGGTTAGCACAATGCATGACCTGACCCCACAGCAGGCAATATGTAAATATGATGATGGTGATGATGGTGATGGTGGTGGTCGTGATGATCACAATAACCTAGTATGCACTTCATAAATGGGCTGACTCCTTAGGGTGTGGATTCCTTCTCTCTTCAGAGATGGGATGTCCACATGTCACATGCTGTCTTGTTCAGATAGGAGTTGATCTAGACGGCCTCATAGGCCTAGAATGTTTCACTCCAAATTGTAGACATATACCATCCCTTTCTGGCTCTAACATCGTAGTTCCATTTGTTATTCAGGAAAATAGAAATGTCACCAAAGACAACAAAGCTGGGGAGCGCAGCTGAACTAGGACAGGTTTACATAGAGGAGCCTGTGCTATAAATCTCCTAATTTTTTGGACATTGAAGAATAGATTCTCAGGGTACCTGAGAAGGAAAAGCTACTAAGTGATTGGGGATAAAAATCATGGAAATCCAAAAGTATGCTTATGTTAGAGCATTGCTGAGGCAGGCATTTTTGGGAGTTATTTGATTTCCTTGCTATGACAGCTCATTTCCATTGTTTAACTCCTTAATAACATTATTACAGTTGGTATTAATGTCATTTCTTCTGTCCATTTTCCATTTTTGATTTTCAGTAACTTCAAAATGATTCTGATTAAATGTCTTAATTATATATATATATATGTGTGTGTGTATATATATATATATATCTTTTTCATTGTTATTATTCTTTGTCTTTTATGGATTATTTTAGCTCTGATGAATTGCTGGTCTGAAAACATGTACAATTGACTTAGGGAATAATCTCCATGTCACTAATAAGTCTTTTCTTGTATGCTACAGTGTATTCAGTTTCATTCTTTGTTAATATAATTTAATGTAAGCGTTCCATGTCCAGTGCTTAAGTAATTTTTATGTATTTAGTTTAAGCTGTTTTTATTTTGTTTTGGTTTTGGTTGAGGAAAGTTTTACAGAAGCACAGCCCATCTGCATAATCTATAAGTCTTTGTCCTCTCTCCTTTCTTTCTCCTAACAAAATACTTTCCCATGTATTTCTCCC
Organism: Bettongia penicillata ogilbyi; assembly: GCA_023548195.1. Taxonomy (NCBI): domain Eukaryota; kingdom Metazoa; phylum Chordata; class Mammalia; order Diprotodontia; family Potoroidae; genus Bettongia; species Bettongia penicillata. The sequence continues at coordinate 9,252,916 of JAJHZJ010000162.1, read as the reverse complement.
CATCTCCATTTTCCCCCACTTTTGCATTAAAGTCACCAGGTATGTTGATTTGATTTGGAGACTTTTATCACATTCTTTATAAAAGTTTTCTACCATATCATCTTCAGTAACTAATATTTGTATATAAGCTGCAATTATTTTCATGATGGTCTTTTGCAAATAGTTGTTAGTGCTGACCAAATGTTCCATGAAATAATGTTTTATGTAGCGTTTGGGTTCATGATAAGATCCAGTCCACTAACTCCTTTCTTTGCCTCTCTAAGGAACATCTACAAGTCATCCTTCCATTTAGCCACAACTTCCTTTTTTCTTCTGATTTAATTTATAGCTAGAATGCCAAGATTGATATGACACAGCTCCTCCAGCAATATGGTCACTCTTTGAAATTGAACGAGAAGATACTGAGTCAAATTAAAATTTGTTATTCTTAGTACCCTCTGTCCCCTGTTATTGTTACTGTCAATGAAGAAACAGAAGGAGGGTCATTTTCATGTGCTTGACTGGTCCTCAGGAAACAGACTTGTCTTTTAATAGAGCCACACCTGAAGTCTTCCAGCATGATAGAAACTACTACAACTTGTACTCTTCTGGTATAAACCTCTGAGAAGCCAGGATCATCTCCATGTCCTGGAGGGGTATTGGAATAGGACTTTAATGGAGGGTTAAAATATAAACTCACTTGTAAAAATCTTATGAAAATGGATAAGGGTTATTTATTAGTAGTATTATGTCATAAAGCAGAGTGAGGCAGTGGAATATGAAAATAATTTAAAGGAAATTTGGTAAGACTTCCAACTAGGAAATTATCCCAAAGGCATTCAAGGATAAATATGTAAAGAAGATGACAAAGAGAAGAAAAATGGAAAAGATTTGCAAAATTCATTTCTCCATCAAAGATAGTGAAATGGCCATGTATGTACTCTAGTGTCAGAGTTCCTAGGGTGCTCACAGAAGAGATAGAAATGGTGCTAAAAAGAACAAAGATGGGGAAAGTAGTTGTATTAGACCAAACATATATAAAGAGATAACATCTGTACTTAACATTTTTGTCCTGGATGAAGGCATCTACTTCATGCTTATCTGTTTTTGATGAGGGAGAGCTGTAAGGGAAAGCTAACATGATAGATGACTGAGTCAGGATTCATAAAGATTTTGACATGTTAAAACATTGTCCAAATCTAAAAAGATAAGATTTAATGTTAATAAATATCAGGCCTTAAATTTTGTTTCCAAAAAACCATCATCAAAAGTGTAGGAGGAGGGAGGCATTGTAATATTAGTTTATCTGGAAAAAAAATCATGAGATTTTAATAAACTATATACAAGATCAAAATATAGGTCCATAGTGGAATGTGTCAGCTAAAAAAGTTAATACAAACTCAGGTGAATACAGAGGCATGGTATCCAGGGCTAGGGTAATAATATCCAATTATACTGTACCCTGATTAGATCACGTCTCTGGGTCTGTTCTGGGGATATTGAAAAAGCTGTAGCATGTCTAGAGGAAGGGAACTAGGATTCTGAAAGGCCTGGAGTGAGTGTTGGCTAAAGGTAGGCAGTGTGCTGTGTGGAAAGAATGTTGAATCAGGGGTCAGAGAGCCTGTCTTCCAACCCTGCCTTGCTAATTACTTCCTTTGTGAATCTTTGGGAAGTCCCTTCTTCTTTCCAGGTCTTGATTTCCTTATCTCTAAAACTTGGGAGGTCTAGATGAATTTTATGTTATTTTACTTCTAACATATGTGCTTATTAATTTATAAAGAAAATTGGATGGACAAAATATATGCTATAATATCAGATTAATTCATTTACACACATTTAAGCATAAGTATACATTTTAAATCATGTCCAACTCCTCATGACCCCAGTTGAGGTTTTCTTGGCAAAGATACTGGAGTGGTTTGCCATTTCCTTCTCCAACTCATTTTACAGATGAGGAAACTTAAGTGATTTGTCCAGGATCACACAGCTTGTAAGTGTCTGGGGCCAGATTTGAACTCAGAGGTAAGAATTCCTGACTCCAGGTCAGAAATCTACTGGAACACCTGGCTATTCAATCTTATCCTTACCTCCCTCTAAGTGAGTACCTGAAAAGGCCTTAGCCTAAAAAGACCAAGATCTCCCACTGTATCCTGGGCCATCTCCAATTATTCTGATGAATATCTGGTCACCGGATCCAGGTGACTCAGGAGGAAAAAGTGAAGCTGGTGACCTTGCATAGCCCTTCCTCACTCAAAACAAAGTCAAGTACAAGTTGTGTCATCATTTCTCTGATGTCATGGTCTTCGAAAACAAAGGACAAACACACACACACACACAAGCATGATTTTGTCAAATGAGTGCATCTTTAACTTGGGAAAGAGAAGATTTGTATGAGGGGACAACACTGTCAACATAATTTGAAAGAATACCAAATGACTTATTCTGTTTGACCACAGGAAGAACTAGGAGCAATCCATGCAAATTGCAAAGAAGCAGATTTAAGTTTGATATACAATATATTTATATAAAATCTTGCTAATATATCCTGAAGTGGAAAAGCTGCTTTAAGAGGTAGTGAGTTTCCCCACAATAGTCTTCTAACTATATCTGAGTGATTAGGTTGTATAGGGAATTCTTGTTCAGGTATAGGTTAAAAGTCTCTGAATTTTCTCTTAACATCAATATTCTCTGCGGGAGTGTTATAGCCATGAATTTCCTTATTGACTCTGTCTTCAAGCATCAGGTAAAGTGCTTTATATGATATACTAATAAAAATAAAGTATGCTTCAGTTAGATTAATTTTTTTAATTTACATGTAGCCATGAGGAATTTTTTTTTCCTCTGTATTGAGAGAACCTTTACTGTGACAGTGACTCCCAGATCTTTATATTCAGCCCAGTCTGAGCTTCAGTCTTACACTACCAGTTTGTCTGTTGGATATTGCAAACTGATATCTCAGATATCCCAGATACATCTCAAACCCAGCGTGTTCAAAATTGAACTTGTTGCCTTTCAACCCAAACCTACCGCTCTTCCGAAATTCCCTATTTCTATCGAACAACGCTACCATCCTTCCAGGCTTCTTAATTTTGTTCTCAGCATTATCTTCTACACCTCACTGTCCCTCACCACCCCCATCCAGTCAGTTGCCTCATGTTGCCATTTCTGTCTTGACATCTCTTAAATCTGAGCAGATCTCTCTCCTCTTTCACCTACCATTTGAGCTCAGGCCCTTATGATTCTGTCCTTGATTACTGCTGCGGACTTGGTCCTCCCGATTCATCTTTTCCCATTCTTATCTATTCTCCTTGCTAATGCTAAAGTGATTTTCCTGATCATGTGACACCCCTACTTAATCACCTCTTGTGACTTGTTCCCTCTAGGGTTTGCCTTTTTAAAACCTTTTTCTATCTAGCCCCAACCTCTCTAGCGTCACTAGACATTGTACCCCTCCAGTAATTTGCAGTCCAACCAAGCTGGCCTTTCCTTTATTCTTCATGTGTAGCATTCCTCTTCTCATGTCCTTGATCTCCATGGCTGAAATCTCCACCTCACAGAATCTCTTCCTTTAAAATTCAACACCCTCACCACCTTCTACATGAAACCTTTCCTGGTTGCCTCAACTTCAAGCTCCCTCTCAGGCTACTTTGTATTTATTTGGATGTGTTCTTTTAATATTTGTTCATCATATATTAATAAATGTTCTTGTTTCCCCATTAGAATGTAAGTGCTGTGCAAGTAAGAATTGTTTCATTCCTTGTGTTTGTGTTCCCAGTGCAAAGCACTGGGCCTCAATAAGTATCTGTTAGTTTTATATATTCTTATCTACTCAGATAATGGGTAATTTCTTGAAATTTCTGCCCTACCCCCAAGCTATAAATGTAAATCAAGTTTAAAATTGTCAACTGTTGGATGTTTTCAACCTCTTCTGTCTCTGATTCTTAAAGAAAATTTCACTTTACCTCAATGTCTCTTTTGCATTTTTAAAAGTAAATACTTGGTTAAATAAGGAGCTTTTCACCCTTTTACTTATCTCCATTCCTCCTTATACATTTCTCCTACATTGTGGTACTCTCTCAGCATTTTTTTTGGAAGTTTATTTTGACAGAAATCATGTTTCCTTATTTTACCACTGTCAGTATTTGGAGAAGCAGAGAAGAGATGTATTTTTGCATTATGACAGATTCTTTTTTTAAAATATTCTCCTTTAGTTATAGAACTAGTCCTACCAGAGCTGCTAGAGATTTTAATTACCAGAAACGATTTTGTACTTTAGTTTTTTTGAAATTTGAAATTCTATATTTTCCAAAGAGGGTTTGGGTTTTGGTTTTTTTTGGTTATATATATTAAATGTAGCTAGACTTCCCTTTTAATGAAATGTCATTAATTTTAAATCATTTTGGAAGCCCAAGAATATTTCCTCTTCTTTTTTACCTTGTTGTTCAGTGTTCAGCATACCAGATATATTTCTGCTCAACACAGATGAGATTTCCATAAAACTTAAACTTATAGAAGATGTTAATCAGAAATAGCCAAAAACAATTTTAGTTTATCATATATATAAGAAGAGTATGGGTTTCAAAGCAGTGTGGTGGAGCACCTTGGAAGTGTGGGCTCAATTCTTGCCCTCTGGCACATAGGGGCAGTGTGACACTGGGCTTGTCCCTTAAGCCTTCAGTGACTCTGAAACTATCAGTTCCAAAGTGGTACTGATCTTCAGGGGTAAGGAAAATTGCCTCTCTGAGAGTTCTGTCTACCAATAAAATCACAAGTTCAGGTTCCCCCCAGACTCTCACACACAATGGAGGGGTTAGAAGGACCATTTCCATTTGAAACTGATTTGAACCCAGTCCCCAGACCTTTGATAATGGCCATTCCTAAACTAAATATCAACCCCATGCTTAATTTTATCATGAAGGTTATTTCCTTTGCTAAACCACCTTAGGATTTCTTTAAATGGTAAGTCCATATTACAATTAAATATGATTCTGTTTCTTTAAAAATTGATTTACAGTCATCCTTGCAGGAGAACATTTAGTATTTGGCTATAATGGCACTTGCCTGCGTAAGTTAATTTGATACATAGCTTGACCCAGTTAAGTTATCAGTAAACTAGCAATCATAGGGCTTTATATTCTGTTTCATTTTTTCCTCTTAGTAGCTAATTCATATTATTTGTTTAGGGGACATTTTCTAGGTCTTCTGCTCAAGTTCTATTAGTATCTGACTAAATTTTACAGATATCTTTTCATCTCATTGTTTGAAAACTGATCTGAGGTTTGATGTAGAGATGTCCTAATGGACTTTGTTTATATGTACACACACACACACACACACACCCTAAAAATCACTGAATCAGAAATAGTTTTGTCAAATTCTTGGCACTAGAATAGATATTGGCAGTGAAACAAGACTGAGGATGAGATAAGATGGTGGAAAAACTAGGTGTGGAGATTGAGTCATCCTATTTATGTCTTAGCACAAAATTTCTTCTTGGTATTGCCACCAGGACCACCGTCAAATAGTTACTTGAAGATGTGTTGTTGTCTTAGTGAACCTTTCTTATCTCTCTTGTTACTTCCCAAACTGTATTTTTGAGAAACACTGATGTAGGATGCAACTGTGTTAGTGCAACAGTATTCTGAAACAATGATTCTCTTGGATTCCTAAGTTCTACACCTCAATGACATACCTAATGATATACGTATACTGCGACAAGCCAAAGGCACAGATGTTATAGATGTGTTGGGCCTTGCGCAGGTTTTAGAGTTCGGTATCAGTGGGAAGTGTGTGCCTGACATGTAGTAAATGCTTAATAAATGCATAAATGCTTGTTGATTGTATTTCATTCTTCTCCAGGTATTCTTTTTATAGCCCATTGTAAACACCCATAAAGTTACATGACCTGTAAAATATTAAAAGTACGTCTTAGGAAAACATGTTAAGACATTTCATGATTTTAGACACATATTTTCACATTAAGCTATATTCTTGTTTGAACTTTACAGGGAGAATAAAAGGATAGCTACCCTGGTCCAGCATAATGTAGTTTACAAAATAAAATTGTTACAGGCTTTCAAGGTTGAGTTGGAAATGAGAAATCACTTTTCTGGAAATGCATAGGGAAAAAATTTTGCTTTAGTGAAGGGAACATTTTATTACTAAAAGTGAACTCCATTACTTATAGAAAAACAAGGAGTGTGTGTGTGTGTGTGTGTGTGTGTGTGTGTGTGTAGGGATAATCAGAGATGAAAATATGACATATAAAAATTTTATGTAGTTAGGTTCATCAACAAAGGAAAGGAAAACAAGCTAGTTTTTTGTTTTGTTTTATTTTTAGGAACATTCACCATTAGTAAGAATACCTAATCCCTTGAATTCTCCCTCTCTCTCTCTTTGAGTGAGGATATGCTATAATTTCATTCTCTTTTGGGGAATCCCAAAATTCATGGTGGATGGAACACGTTGAAAATTTAACTGAGCATTTCACTTTGGGGATTTATTGAAGCAAAATCAGTGACCATACATTCCTGGAAATTGCAGCTAATAAGAGAAAAGGGGGGAGTGGGGAGAGATCTGTCTATATTGTGGGTGAAATCGTGCTCAAGACTTTGTGTACCTATATAGGTTATTCTGAGTATCCTTGGAAATGTAAACTTTGTTGTACAGACTGGTGCTTACATTTTTATGACATCATGAGACTTATAAGACAATAGATCTTTTATTTGCAGGAGGTTGAACTGTTCTTGAAATGCACCTGCCCCCCCCCCACCCCCACCCCAGGAATCCAGCTTAATTATGTTAGGTTTTATGAGTAACTGCATCTAAGGCCCTTGGTCATTTGGCGATCTTCTGAAAGAAAGCCCAAAGCACTTACTAAATGTTCCATTGTTTCACCTTCTTGTAAAGAGTGCTTTTAATTTTTTTTCTGATTAAAACTTGAAGGGAGACATTTGACGACAGTCAGTTACTCTTCAGGTTTAGCAGTCAGCTCTGAAATGTGTGAAAGGGTTTATGATACTTTCCTAGTTCTTGGCCATTTTGACTGCACCTCCCCTACATAATGGGAAGTTAAGCTCTCCTACAGATGATTGAATTGTTTTAGGGGGCAATTATCTGTTATCAATTTGCATATTTAATTTCAATTCCATTAACAACCTTGTATCATTACATAACCATCAACATTGTGACAGGTAATTGAATTGATCCAGGGAATAATTCTATATGATCTATCTGCCTTATGTATCTACAGACTTTCCTTAATTTTTTTTGTGTTAGCAACTTTGGGTCATCATTTGGGAACTACTTGCCTCTTGCTTCACATACCTTAGGTATTTTATAGGTCACTTGAGGGCTGCCATGGAGACTGACAGAACAATGGATGCTTTAGGACTTGCCAATTGAGATTTTTCAGATTAGTCCTAGATGTGGGCCTTCATTTATTAGAACAACTCTGCACTTGATTTTATGGAATATTTTCATGCAGATCATATACTTCAGTACAAAACACCTTATTTACTCCAAAAACATCTATAAGCCTAGCAATCTAATTACTGATGATTTTCATTTAAATGGGTCTTAATGTGTGAAATGAAATTACTGAAATCCTAAAACATACAGCGTTGGGAAATTTAGTTGAATCTGCATTGGGATTTCTGACCCTACACTAAGATTTTTTGAGTTCTTGTCATCTTGGCATCACAGACGAGTCTTCAAAAAAGTTCATATGTGCTAAAAATAAGAATTAAAGAGTATTGCCAAGCAATATGTAGAGAATCACAGCACAATGCCTTGTCTGTATTTGCTGTTGTATGAAATTTCTGAGTTACCAAATCTGAGTTAGAAGAGACCTCAGAGGCTCTTTAATGAACCAACAGCTTAATACCTGACCAGATAAGGGTCTAGTTATAACGGACAAAGTATATTTGGGACTGTTATCACTCTGCATCTGGGAGCTGTGCCTCTCCCAATAAATGCTATGTTTTTGTTAGAATTTTGGTTCCCATTGTTGAATCACATCAAGCTTGCAGTCCACAAAACCTCCCAGATATTTTTCAGGAAAATGGTAAAAAAGCAGTTTCTTCCTCCATGACACCTTGAGTGCTGAGGAATTTTCTTTTCTTACTGGGAGCAAGTGAAACATTGGGGGACAGAAGAATGCTTCAATGTGTCCCTGCCTATTCAGAATACTGGTGAGATATTTCAAAATAAAGAAAAATAAGATCTCATAAGCCAATATTCATTCTTTCTCTGAGTCTGTGTCTATTCATTTACTGTGGAATCGTAGAATCAGAGATCTAGAGTTGGGAAGGACCTCAAGCCTCTCATTTTACATTAGATACAACTGAGGTCTAGAGAGTGTAGGTAGCTTGCACAAAGTCAGACAGGTAATGAGTGTCAGTAGTGACATTTGAACTCAGGTCCTCTGAGTGCAGTGCTAGTGTTCTTTGAACTAGAAAATAATAGGTCTCCATTTTAAGAGCTAACACTGGAGGAGACTGAATGTGTCTGGAATATAACAATATTTCTGCCTTGTTTCGTGTATTAAGAATAATTAAATCGGCAAAGTGCTTAGTTACTAATAAGAATTACACATGTATTGAGCTACATTTTTTTAATGTTCAGTTTGTTTTTTTTCCCCTACTGAGCTGAGGAAATTAGTTTGAGTCTTCTATTTTCACATAACTACAATGCTGGTTGTCTTTACCTGATAGAAATTAGTTCCCTGACTTCTTTGATCAGATTTCTTTTTTTTTATCAGTATAAGTTCCTTTTACTTTGTTCTATAGCTGTTTTCTTTAAAATATCACTTTTCCCTCATATCACATTTTAATATCAAAAGGAAATATGCTGCATTAAAATAAATATTATAGGAATCCTATTGTGAATTACCTTTTAAACCAAAGAATAACATCCTAATTTGTCTTTTTTGTAAATCTAGGTTCTCTTAGTTACTGAAAATAAGGAAAGCCTACCCAAAGAGGTCATCTGGTACCACCTGTACTTTAGCAAATACCCACTCTACATTGTACATAAGTGGCCGTCAGTTTCTGCTTAAAGAACTCTGATAAGGAGGAAAATTATGGTTCCACTTTTGGACAGCTCTCTTTTTCAGGAATGTTTTCTCTGTTATCAAGCTTAAATATGCCTCTCACTAACTTCCTGTTACTCCTAATTCTGTGCTCCATGGGGTAAAAGGTAACTCTGTTACATAAACTAGGTTGTGTTATTTCTCTATTAAGTTGTAATCCATGAAATCAAGGACTGTGTTTCTTAGTGTTTTTTGTATCTCTCCTAACACTTGGGATGGTTTTTTATACATACAAGAGATTTTATAAATTTGTCAAAACTCAGACTAACTAAATTCATTTTCTGGCATACCCTTTGATAAAGTAGTGAAATGCCCAAAGTCAGGTAAGAGAGGAGAGGAAGCCAAGGAACTAGGATCGTCCATAAATAGTTTACCCATTCCTGAATGAGGGAGAGTTAGCTTGGGAGCAAAGAACCATATGAAACAAATTGGGCCCATTTGTTTTCAAGAATAATCACACCCAATTTGTCTCCAAAGAATTACAGTATTTCAGAATTCAACAGGATCTATCAATCAGCCAGTTCAGCCTATACCTGAAGTAGAAGAAACTTTGCAACATACTTAATAAGTGATCATCCAGATTCTGCTTAAATATTTATAATGAAAAGGAACTCACTACATGTCAATGTAGCTGACTCCACTTTCCGAAAGTCATAATTGTGAGAAAGCTTTTTCCTTATGTCAAATGGAACTTTGACCTCTTACAGGTTCCTGTATTCCTCATTGTTGTCCTTTGTTATGGTGCAGTAACGTTGCGGTTACATTCGTATATCATGATTTGTTGACGACGGCTGGGTGGAACAGTGGGTAAAGAGCCAGGCCTGGGTCATTAAGACTTGAGCTCAGTTCCAACCTCAGACATAGTAAGTCACTTAACTTCCTCATCTGTAAAGTGGACATGATAATTATAGCACCTGCTTCCCAGGGCTGCTGTGAAGATAAAATGTAATATTCAGCACAGCGCCTCGCAGATAGTAAGAGCTATATAAATGTTAGTTGTTGTCGCTGTTGCTATTTCAGCATTCTTCTATTGATTTGTCCAACTTTTTACTTTTTCAGAAAGTGCTGCTCTAAATGTTTTGGTGTCATTGAGCTCCATGAGTTTATGTATGTGATCCTAGACTGATTCCTCCCTCTGTCCTATATATATATATATATCACTGGGCCTTGATAAGACAAAGAAAATTAAGAAGAAACATCTCCTTTTTTCTCACAGGTCTAGATAAAACAACATCAACAAATATTCTTCTCTTGGACCAAATAAAGTATACTAAATATTAGGGTTACATTCTCTGTTGTGTCAGGGAACTGTAGCCTTCAAATGAATTTAAAATTTGTATTGTAGTGATCTTTTCCAGTGTAAGTAGCTGATAAATAACTTCAGTAGGGTATCCTGTGTATTTCTGACAATTTCTCAAAATTTCAGTGAATTGTGCCTTTAACACAATCTCAGATTGAAGAAAGATGTTTGTTCACTATAGAATATATTTCACTTAGCACTCTGGAGAGCAGTCAAACTATTTGTGATTGTGAATGCTGCTGTGCTCTTCCTTTTATCTTTAAAATGAAATCTGCTTTCTTCCTCCTAAGGGAAAGGAGAACGTTGCAGAATTGGCTGTGTCACCAGTTGCTAAATGTATGAAAACTGATCTCTCTATGGTGATAAATGGTTTATTTCTCCCTCTGTCCCCTTCTGCCCCCAACTCTCAATCACATTCCCGTAAAAGCTTTGGCTCTCCCTCCACAGCAGCTGTCCTTAAAGAAAAGTGACTAGATTCAGTTCAGGAGGCGGCTAGTGTGGGTGTACATTAATTTGGGAAGATGTACTAAATATAACAAATTGAATGTGCATTGAAATTCATTCTCCACATTGATTATTTCCCCATGAGGGTAAATGAAAACCATAGTTAAAAGGAACTCTGAGTTTCCATCTTCTAATACTAGAAATGTTTAGTTTTGTTTTTGAAGTCAAGAATTCTATATCTTTTTTCTTTTGCATTTTTCTTGAATTAAAACAAAGTCTATACTGCTTAAGTGAATCTTGCTTTGAGACCCTTTTCTTCTTCTTTCACACTATCCACCAGTATTAATGCACCTTGACCATAGCTGTTCTGCCTGTCCCTCTCAGCAGTCAATAGAATTTTATTTCTTCTCATAGTTATTTGGAAGTCATTTGACCCTTTCTTCTTGGTAGTTTCTATCAGAATGCTACAGGAGAGCACTGGCAGTAAGCACCATCAGCTTGGCAGATAATTGTGGATAACCACATTTAAGTTATTAGCTCAGAACTGAATCCTACTAAAGTACAACAAAATGAAATAAACTCATCATTGCCTTTTAAGTGATTACTTCTTTCTGTTTTTGTGTCCAATGGCTATGCTGTGTGCTCTTCTATTTTTTTTATTCTAGAAAGTTCCATAAACCTTTGTTTTATTAATGGCGAAAGTTAAAGCCTTTTAAAATATTGAGTTACTTAGCTGATGAAATGAGCTTTTATTTTGAAATTTGGTTTATTTACTGTGTACTGTGAGGCTCTTCGCCTCTTCGCAGCCATGTGAAGTGACTGTCTGAGAAATGTTTACTTTTTTCCCCTTCCATTTATTCTCTTTATATCTGTATTCCTTATCCAGAAGCTAAGAAACAAATCCTACAATAAGTTTGTTTTCAGGGCATTTTTTGGTTTAACTGAAGATAATTGCTGAATAACACTCAAATTAATGTAATAATTTTTCATGGGAAAACTGGAGGCTGAGTTGGTACTTTCTTGTTTTTGCTTAAAAAACTTAGGGAAAAGCTGTAACCTTTGGATGGAAATGTTATGGTTGTTGGTATTGAAGAGAAGATAGTGATTTAGTGATTACTCTTGATCATAACACCATTGCTTAGAGATGATTAAGCGTCATATACCCAAGAGGCAACTCCTGGGAGAGTTGTTTTTGTTTGGTTTTACTTTCTTCCCCCATTTTTCCCTCATGCATCTCTGAATAGTGGTTAAAAAAATCTCCTAAGATACTTATTGCTTAGTGACCTTGTAACGTAAAGTAATCTTGGAGTGGGTGGTACTAAAGAGGGTAAGACAAGCAGAGCATAGCCTGGTTAGGCCTCAGGAGATGAAAGTATGACTCTTCAGTTCCAACCGTTTTATCTTAGAGCTTACCTAACACATCTTACCAACCTGAAATGAGCCAATACAGTCATAGGACAAATATTCCCTTTATCTCCTTTAATCTCCAGGTGCATCCACATTGTTTTGTTGTATCTTTCTTCTCCTTTGGAGATAGTCCTAATGCAACTGCTCTCTGCCTCAAATCCTGGTAGAAGATGGGGAAGGAAGACAGCAGTGCCAGACTCCTTTTCTGGCTGAGAGATATGGGAGACAGCAGATACGTTCTTTGAAAACGACAAAATGAAGGAAGTTACTGACAAGAAGGGAATGTCATGTCCTGCCTCCTGCTTACCCTTCCTCAAAAAGGGAGAGGGCAGAGGAAAAGACATTTTATTGGACTTGTGTAAGCAAGATCTCCCGGTTTTCCTCTCTAGAGAGGAGCAAACAAATAGTTAGATGAGGAAGTCTTTTGGTTTGCACAGCATCATACAGTGGTACTAACAGTTGTGTTAAGTATTAAAACTCACATCCATCACATTTCCAAAAAATAAAAAGGTAACAATTCTGGCCTGATTAGCCTTATGTCTTGAAAAGTTTGAGTCATTCACTTTCTATTATTCTTAGTAGTTCTTGGTGCTTGAACCGCTGATATAAATTCTGTGTAATAGAATTTAACTCCCCATAGGTCCATTAGATATATCAGGACAAACTAGATTTTCTAGCCTTACAATTTTTGCTTGTGAGTTAGTTTGTGAGATCTAGTTCTTCTGTATGATCTAGAATGTCTTGATCTAGAATCTAATATGATTCTAAAAATTGATTTAGAACTGGAAGGGACTTTACAGGTTATTTAATACATCCCCTAATTTTACTGATAAAGTTGAGTTGAATGGGGTTTTGAATTTATTAAAGACATCCAGGTCTTTAGCAAATCTGGAATCTGAACTCAGGCCATTGACTCCAAGTCCATTTTTCTTTCCGCTATGCTACAGAGATAAGATAAATTCAGAATAATTCTAAGTCTCTTTAAAAATGATTTTTGTAAAAGTCTGAGAAAACAATCAAATGGAGCATTATTTCAGCCAACGTATTTCAGTTTCATCATTCTCTTAGAGTGAAAGAACATAATGGATCAGATGCCATTACCATAGATTGCAGGTGAGCTATTTCTATTTAGTCAGTTAATAAACATTTACCAAGTGACTGGTATATGAAATAATTTCTCCATCTACCTCCTATATACCTTGGACTGCTACCCAGAAGTAATGTGCTGTATTTACTGAGAATTCGTAGGAGTCATCTCTATATGGTAGTTCTACAACGAGTACCATTTAAGATAACAGAAATTGCACTGGGATGACCAAGCATCACCACCACCACTACCACCACCATCATCATCGTCATCATCAAGCAGCTCAAGAGAGTAGCTAAACCCAGAGCCTAAGAGTATATTCAGAGTTAGGGGGTGGTATTTGGATGATGAGTTAGTAAAGGTGACTGAGAAGGAGTAGTCAGACAGGTAGCAGGTGAACCAAGATAGAGCAGTGTCTTTAGAGAATTCTTTCTTCAACCAGTCATTTTTCTGAAATGCAAAGTCTTTCTTCCCATTGGCATGTGTTCCAATAAAACAGCTGCAGATCCTTTCCTTTTCATTCTCTTCTTAATTCTTTTTAGTCTGACTTCAGATCTCATAATTCAAATAAAACTGCACCCTTCGTAGTTACCAGTGATCTCTAATTGTCAAATCTAATATGTGTTTTTTCTCAAGCCGCCTTATCTTCAACTTATATGCAGCCTTTGACACTGTTGATCACTATCTTCTCTGTAATATACTCTTCTCTAGATTTTTATAACACTCTTCTCTCCTGATTCTCTGAGAATCACTGATTGTTCCTTCTCTATTTCCTTTGCTATATCTTTGGCCACATTAGCCAAAAAGCCCAAAAGCTCTCTCCTTGCCTTCTGTTTTCCCTCTATATGATTTTATTTGGTGATCTCGTTAGCTCCCATGGTTTCAATTGTCATATCTATGCAGATGACTCTCAGATCTACCTGCCCAGCCCTAAACTCTCTCCTAACTTCCTAACCTGCCTTTTAGACATCTCCATTTGAATGTACTGTAGACATCCTTATTATTAGACACTTCTTTTACTGTCAGGAGTACTGCCATCCTCCCAGTCCCCCAGTCTGTAAGCATCTAGGTGGCATCTTCCACTCTTCATTCTCTCTCATCCCTCAGATCCAGTCAGTGATCAAGTTCTTTCATTTTCCTTTTCCCTCTTCTCTTCTGTGGCCTGGCACCACCTTTGTGCACACTCTTATCACCTTGTGCCTAGACTTGCAAAAGCCTGCTAGTTGGCCTCCTTGCCTCAAGTTTCTCTCCACTCCAAACCATCCTTCTCTCTATTAAATTAATCATCCTGTAACTTAGGTCAACCATGTCACTCTCCTATTCTGTCAGCTCCAGTCGTTCCTTGTTACCCCCAAGATTAAATATGAAATCTTCTGTTTGGCTTTTAAAGCCCTTCATTACCTGGTCCTTTCCTACTTTCCAGCCCTCTTACCCGTTACTTCTCTCCATGTCCTCTATAATCTAGTGACAATGGCCTCCTGCTATTCCTCACACATGGCATTCCATTTCCTGACCTCAGACATTGTCACTAGCTGTCTGAAATGCCTGGTACTCTGTCTCACACCTCATCTCCAGCTTCCCTGGCTGCCTTCAAGTCTCAGCTCAAGTTCCACCTTCTGTAGGGACCCTTTCCCGGTCTTCTTAATATGCCCCCATTTCATCCTGTATATATCCTATTTGTGTGTAGTTGTTTGCCTGTTGTCTCCCTAGTTAGACTATTTATTTCTTTGAGAGCAGTGACTGTTTTTGATCTCTTTTGCATCCCTAGCACTTAGCATAGTTTCTGGTATAGCAGGTGCCAAATAAATTCTATTTGACTGATTTATTAACTGACTGCCAGCTTCGCTGAGTTCCTTTCATTCCTCTCATTGCCTCCTATGTCTTCGGTCCTCTTGACTCCCCTGGTAGTTAACTTCCTTTCTTTTCCCCCTTCTGTCTTCATCTGATCATCTGCCCTTGCTTACCTTGTTTCTCTTGTCTCAAATCAGAGATTCCCCACCCAGTAACTCAGGTCTGATTTATGATGTGAAACTCAAAAAACAAAAATCTGTCTTTCTGTTTGATATAACACCAGGATTCTCAGGAGATCTTGTCATAATTACCAAACAGGTATTTGATTGGTAGTTTTTCAACTCTATCCTTCAAAACTCTGAAAATAGTCATACATGCAAGTGAGCTGAGGGATGATAATGCACAGCCACCATCTTTAACTCCTTCAGAACCATCTGCTTTCCAACCATGTTCTTTCAGCACATACATCTCAGAGGCTGTTTTTTCCCCCAAGTCGTTATTACATTTATTTCTCCGCAGTATTTTATCTGACAGTCTGTTTCTTCTCAAGCTGATCTAATCCTTATTAAAATGTTTATTTTATGGTCAATTCAGCAACTAAAATATAAACATACGAAAGGGGTAGAACCTGCCAGGTGGAATTCACATCTCTGTAGCTTCAAGAAAAATTTATTTGCAACGATCTGTGTGCCTGTGTGTGTATATGTACTTGTATCTCTCCCAGCCCTTCTCCTCATACTTTTCCCATTTTTTTTATCTTTTAAATTGCCACAGAGAATTGAAATGTGGTGAAACTACAAATGTTGTCAAAGGACCACTTGAAACTCCGTGAAATAAGAGGGCATACATTTACTCCCAGGGGTTCTCCAATAATACAATTATTGTGCAGTGTTAACTTGGAATGTAGTAAAATATACAGCTATTTATCCACCTGTATTAGACTATCACATCAAACAAACAAAATACTGGGTATGAAAGCATGTAACAATTCAAAAGCACTTCCTTCAACTTATGTTCCAAGTAGCTCAGAAAAAAACTTCAGAACAAGCATTTCTTATGGATCATAGACAGAGCTGGAAGGTACTTTAGTGATCATTTTGTCCCGCATCCTTATTTTACAGATGAGGAGACTGGTGGGAAAAGATTGTCCTCTTATTTTCCCAAGTAAATTACTTCTATCTCACCCATGTTTGTCTTACTGTATCCTTTCTCTTTTCCTTTCCAATGAAATCCTTTTAAAAAAGCATTCTGCAATTACAGTTTGAAGAAACAAGTTCTCAACTTACCAAGAGAACACAGGTTTTGTGGCTGTTTAGTGATGCCTGATAGACTTTCTAGAGGAAAGGAAGAAAAGCATAGTGTCATATTAGATAGTCTACTGTGTCACATGATGTGACAGGCAGTAGTGATGTTCTCCTTCCCAGTGTTTAAGGGAAGGATTAACAGAGAACAGAGGCCTTATGATTTTTTTTTTTTCTTTTAAGCTGTAACTGTGTTTTTATTAGCTTTTGGAGGGGAACATGTCATGACCTTCAGTTCTGCTGGTAGACTAAATGACCTGTCTTGAACGCTATGTTATAATGGTTTTAGGTAGTCTTAATTGCATTATACCATATAAATATGTGTTCTTGTGAAGAGCTTGCATTTTAATCTTTGAGGATTAAGCATTTCTTTTTTGAAAGTCTAATAGATCCCAGTTATACTGGTTTGCTTAATATTCTTCCATGTATTTATGTTTATATCTTAATACCTAAAAGAATTATGGAAAAGGGCAGTTGGGGATTCAATAATGAACAATGCTTTCTGTATTCAAGTAATCTCTATACCTAGTCTATCAGTAAGAGTTTATGTGTGTATATATATATATATCTATATCTATAGATATATGTGTATATCTATAGATATAGATATATATATATATAGAGAGAGAGAGAGAGAGAGAGATTTGTATTGAGTATCTGTGTCTTCACTCCCTTATGATGCCTTTTGTAAAGATATTTAATAGACAATCATTGAATGGAGTTTTTATATAGATGTACAACTTCATAGAGGACAAAGCAAACACCTTTGTAAGAATTTGGTACAAATTTTGGCACAAGAAATCTTCCTTTTAATTCACCTTACCCAAGAAATTTGAAGTTCTAAAGAAAAGTTAAAACTTACAAATTAGGAGTAAAGCCACTGGGAGTGGGTCTGGGGAAGAAGCAAGGTGAAGTAAATAGGGCAAAATTCTGCATTGCTTGTTCTACTAATAGTACTGTCATCTAAGCGTTTTTTAAATGGGCCAGTCATTTTTAGCTGTTGTTGAGAGTGAGGTTTCAGTCCTCCTTGATAAGGGGAATAAGGTAGCTTAAAGAAATGCAGTCCACAAATAATTTTCAAATAGTTTTATCTAATTATTTAAATGTAATATGAAACATTTTGTTGGAACTGTTTCTAAGATTAGCTGACTTATTTTTAATCTGATTTTTCTCTGGTCCACCTTGCAATGAAATAACTGGAAGATGGACATCAAGTAAGAGGAAAAAAATCATTAAAGCTGGCAAATTCACATAATTACTAGGCTCCTTTTGAATCACAAAGAGATGAGCATCCATCTACAAAGCAGTGCTACTTCTTTCTAAACTTTGAGACCAATAATACTGCTGGATATTCTTCATGTAGATCATTCCTTCTCTTTTCCACTTACCGTAAAACATGCTCAGGTCTCCACTGTCTTTAAAATAAAAACAAGACCTTCATTTGACCTTTTCATCCCCTCAAAGTTATCCGATAGCTCTATCTCCAGTTTTATTGCCAAACTCATATGACTTGCCTTAGCCAGTCAGATAATCCAGATGTTGGGCCCTATCCCTATTCTTTCCAATGCTATATTTACTGCTAGATTTGTTGGCCTTTTCTGTCTTTATTCTTTTAGTGCTCTGCGTCTTAAGGACACATTTGAGTACCACTTTTTCTGATCTTCTGATATGCTTATTTCTTGACCCTCCCTTCTCTTTCTTGCCATCATTCATCACTATAACTTTAGCATGGAGGTCATGTTTTGTCCTCTTCTGACTGTTCTTTCTCCCATAGTGAATTCACTAGCTTCTATGGGTTCGGTTGAAACCTTTTACAAATGATGCCCAAATCCATCACTACTCTTTCTCCTGAATTTAAGTCTAGCATTATCAATTAATTATTGACTATCTCTGATATATAACATGTCCAAAATTGAACTCATTAATTCTTACCCCCACCTCTTCAATCTATTCCTCCCCCAGAATTCCCTGTTTTTGTTGAAGACACAAAATATTTACTCATTTGCAAAGTCCTATTGATTATACATACCCCCACAGCATCTCAGTATCCCTCTTCTCCTTCACTCACGTGGCCACCATAATTCATCTTTTGTTGAATCTGCTTTTAGTAATGTTGAAGTTACTGGTATACTCACCCTTGAAAATAAGATAGTAAACATATCAATCGACAGTTAAATTCAAGAAGTCTTTATTAAGTGACTCCATTTTGCTAAGCACTGTGCTAGGCGCTGTGTATACAAAACCAAAAAGTACCATTTGCCCTGAAGATTGCATCTTGTGGACCACAAACCAGTCATTGGGCAATATTAGTTTTTGTGCACTAGAACAGTTATTCTAAAGTTTCCTTAAAAATAACTCAGCTTTTCCCTTCCCTCCCCTCCCCTCCCCTCCCCTTCCCTTCCCCTCCCTTCCCTTCTCTTTCCCCCTCTCTCTTTGTAAATGGTTTGCTTCCTTTAGAACAACACTGTATACATGGTACTATGCTTTACAGATTATACAGGAGCAGAGATGGGCTTTATGTAAGGTTGACTGCCTTTTTAAGCCAAGAAGCCTTCATAGGCTGACAACCTAGCAGTTCAATTAAAAAATGATTCAACTGGAAGCTTTTAAGGCCAGAGAACACTGGAAGATTCTGATTAGGACTTTGTCAGGAAAGCCAGATGGATTCAATTTACATTCTCTACTTTATCATTGTTGTCTTTGTAATGATGAGGGGACTATGTGTCCTGGGAGTTTCTGCTTTTAATGAGTTCTGCTTTTTGAGTCATTACTTATTGCCCTAGTAGAAATCTAATGTAATTCTCATTTTCAAAGTTTGAGTAGCATGTGGCTGTGTAGTGGTTTACCTAATAAGTAGGGTCTACTGCTGTGGAAGAAGACACTGTTCTCTACCCTGATTTTTATGGAAGAAGGTTACCGATGTTTTCTTGCTTAGCTTTTGCTCAGAAGGTTTCTATTCAGCTAAATTACAGTGGGCAGTATAGGTCACATGCCTAACTTATGCATGGGAGTTAGTCATTCAGATGAAATCTTGTCTAGGCCACAAAACCACTAAATTTATATACAAAGTTGGCACATCCCTTTAGGTTTCAGGAATCTGGCCACTTGACTCTAAAAATATGCCTTGCATTGTGGGAGAAATGTATCTTTTAGTGGTTCAAATAATCTGTTTGAATGGATTGTGTACACATTTTTAATAAGACAAACCATGACAACCTTGCAAGCAAATCAGTCAACAAACTTTATTAATCTTGTTCTCTGCTAGCATTAGCCCAGGTCCTGGAAAGACAAATATAAAAGTGAGGCAATCCCTGCCCTCAGGAGCTTACTTTCTGCCAGGGGGAGAAGGGCTGTCTTTTGGTCCTGAGGAAGTTAATGCTTGGTGAGGTTGGAGTGTGAGGTAATCCTGGAAGAACAGGGTCGAAATCCAAGGTAAAAGTGTTTATAAGAGCAATGATTCAGGCCAGCAGCTTAGTGCCAGATCAAGGAGACAATATATAAGGAGTGCGTATGTTGCTGACTGTCTATCTTTCTCTCCCAAACTTGCAGTTTTTTTTTTTTTTTTTCTTTTTAGGGCAGGTACTTGATTTGCCCTCCCTTTCTTTCATTACCTGTCTAAGTATCTCCCCCAGAAATCAGTTTTGCTGAGTTGCCTTAAGTTTCAGTCCTATCAGATGGGTTCAGGTTTGTGCTTAATAAACTATATTAAGGCCTGATCTCTTTTCTCTTTTAAGTATTATGAAAAATTTGAAATCTACTGAGCAGTTTACATGTAATCATCATAAAATTCAAGTTGAGTACTAGAAAACCACTTGGAATTCTGAGGAATCAATATTAAGATGCAATAGCTACAAAAATTCCCCTATTGTCATTATTGATTTTGTTTTATTATGAAGTGCAATTCAGGGTGATATCTACTAAGGTTTTGGTTTCTATGCATTGGCAGTGTTCTGAGTAAGTAGATTTCATTGGCACTTGATTTGGGGGATTCTTAATCAGCCTTATTGAACACATTCAATTTGGGTTGGTCTCAGAAGTTTGTTTTGCTTTGCTTTGTTGGTGGGAGGAGGGGAAGGTGGGAGAGTCCCTATATAACTATGGTAATAATGGAAAAGAATCTATCAAACTAAAAATCTAAGATAGCTTCTATATAATAATAGCTAATATTTTATAGCACTTTAAAGCTTACATACTATCTTATGTATCTTATCTTATTTGATCTCAACAACTTTATGAGATAGGATCTGTTATCTCCATTACAAATGTGAAAAATGAGACTTGACAGAGATTGTATGTTGCTAGTAGTTGAGGCAGGATCTGGACTTAGATATTCTTGACTCCAAATCCATTACTCTATCCACTCCACTATCTGGCTACATCTGTCACGTGCCAAAAGGGAGCTGTAGTCTCATCTGTTTGGGAATTCCCCTACGGTGATTAAAATAGTAGCCTATCTAGACCTGCTCATCCTGGGAAACTCTTCTTCCTGTCCTTATGTTATGTTTGCCACAGGTGTTCCATCCAATATACTGGATACTTCCAGCCTTCTCCTGTCATCACAAGGGTACCACTATACCTGTATTTGCCTGTATACTTGTCCTCCCTCATCCTCACCATATGGTCACCCCATCTTTGGTTGCTCTGAATCTAACAGGATGAAATTCAGTAGGGATAAATAGGAAGTCTTATACTCCAAAACCAAGAAATCAGCTATACAAGTGTAAGATGCAAAGCACAGAGATCAATAACAGTTGGTGCTGGAAGAGATTTGGCAGTTTTAATAGATTACAAGCTCCATATGAGGCAACCATCTGATATGCAGCCAAAAAAGGCTAATGAGAGTTTGGGCTTCATTAAGAAGGGCATATGGAAGTGACAGTCCCACTATCCTAATCTCTTGCCTTACCTCATCTAGAATTTTGTCTTCAGTTCTAGGTGCCATCATTTAATACTTGAAGAACTAAGCACATCTTTGATGTGAAAATTATAATTTTACTTTAAGATAAATTTTTTTACCCTACCACCTCTTTGCTTTATGGACAAAAATGATGCACTGTGGAAATTAATGCATCTTGATCTTATGAGATAGTCTTAAAACTTGTCTTAAATTCTGATCATTCTAGCATTAAGGACGTAGCTAAGCTAGAGAGAGTCTAGAGGAGGTTGGTCAAAATGGTGACATTTAATGACATTTGAGGAATAGTTGAAAAGAGCTGGGCATATTTAGCAGTGTCTTGCATATTGTAGCCACTGTATACATGCTCTTTCCCTTTTTCTTTCCTCTTTTTGTTCTTCAAGACACCTTGAGTGATTTTAATGTATAAATGAGAGAAACCTTATTGGAAGAAAAATTTTAAGGCAATATTTGCTCTGTTGAATCAAATGCTTTTTCATACTCAAATAGTAAGATAAGAAAACAGACTTATTTCCTATGAATATCTTCAAAGATGTCTTTGATTTGTGAATAGTCATCCTCATTAAGGGATCCTGAGAATAAGGGGTTCATTGAGAATGCTGAGTGTAACAAAAGGCAAGAATGAGAAATACATTGACTGAGTAGAGCAGCGCCTAGAGATGTGTACTGAAGGGGAAGAAACTTCAAGTAAAAATCATCAAGATCAGCAAATATTTATTTAAACTGTTTAATAACCATGTGTACACAGATACAAACATATATCAGGCTTATGGTTATGATTCAGTTTATTTTTTCCTTGTTTTCGTTAAACTTTGCTGCCTCCTTGAATGTTTAAGTTTTCTATTACTGTAGCCTGAAGTTGTAGCAACCACAGTTAGTAATGAATAGTAAGTTTAAAATAATCCTCTTCCCCAAGAGATTTCTGAAATGAAGCAATTCCTAGTGTTTAAAGGTATTTCAATATGTATATTAAATCATCAAAAAAATCTTACTTAGTGGATATGTATTTCTAATGATTCGCTCCCACTTGAAATACTTCATAAATGCTGACTAATTTATGCCACCAGTTTTTAAGCAACAGTTCTCTGAAGATAGTAGTACCATGTTATTTTTCCTGGAAATGATGCCTCACAGTATCAAAGGAATAGTTGGGGGACCCTTTGTTGATCTACCTTTCTACCTTCCATAAGGTTAGAGGGTCCACTATAATGCCAATTATGTACCACAACAGGATGCCATTAGTCTCTCTACACTATTTCTAAGGTTTTTCTGCCCTCTAGTGGCAATGTAGAATATGTTTTATAAGTTTTTTTTTTAGAAAGTTTATCAATGATAGAATCATGACATTTCAAGCTGAAAGAGCCATTGGGACCATCAGCTTGGGGGAAAAGCAGTAGAGACAATTTTGTTCAGCCAATAAAGTCATGATCTTTATCCCATCCCTTGCCATCGTCCGTGAGACTTCAATAATTCTTGTTGACCACTTCAACACCTTGACCATACAATTTCCCAATTGGCTTAATTCAAACAACCTATTCCACCCTGCTTCAATCATATACCAACCAGCATGACTGAACTTTGTGCCTTAGCCTCTTGCAGAACTGAACAACATGGAATCATGGAACTCATGCTGGATTTGGAGTTTGACTATTGGTGTTCAGATCCCGGCTCTGCCAGTTCCTGACTCTGTGGCCCTGAGAAAGACATTTACCATATTTCACTCTAGGGTCCCCCATTTATAAAATGAGGATATTGGTGTTTACTGGCCATAGCCTTCTTCCTCAAATCTACAGACTTCTGCTTTCCAACCACACCCTCTTATCATTCTATTTCTCCTTCCCTTCTGATGGCTTCTTGTCATTCCTAGTCTTGATCCAGGGGTCTCTCCCTTCCCCTTTACTTACTCATGAGCTACTACCCATAAAATCTCTTTTCCCTGTCTCCCTTCTGCCCAAAGAATCAGTTTTTTTCTAGGTTTAGGTGACTTGTCCAAGGCCACATATCAAGTCAGTGGCAGAGTTGGGATTAAATGCCAGGCATTCTGACACCAGTACCCACCATCCTTTCTTCCACTGTGCCAAGCTGCTTCTAAAAAAAGCCAAACACAGCAAAAATGGGTCCTTTTGGTATCAGTGATGTTCCTTTCTATTACCTGTATCTTCCACTGTTAGGGAATCATCAAGCTTATAGATTTAGAGAACATATTATGTGCAGGGCATTAGAGTTGGTCCTGGGACTAAAACTACAGAACTAGAAGATCTCTGCCTTAAAGCAGCTTTACACTTTATATATGAGATGAATAAATATGGAATAATCTGGGGAAGAAGAAAACAGTAACAACTTGGGGGAATAAGAAAGTAGATAACCTATATCAGTTTGCTTCTCTTGTTTTATTCCTGCAAAAAGTAAAGAAATTTAACTGATTTCATCCATTATAAACTTATTTATGGTGCTTAACCTCAACTGTGCTTTAGCAGTTCTACTTTGTTCTTGTTGGCTGCTGACTCATGTCCCACAGCACCCACTCTAAACATTTGAGCTGAGTTGCACCTTTATAGCAGATCACCTAGAAAGACAGCATGAGGTAGTTGAAAAAGAATTCAATCTATAGTCTTATAAGGTGTGGCCACTGCACATGCTACAGCTTCTTGGAGCCACTGGTAAGGGTTAGATGACAGGTGGACATCAAAAGTGGATGAATAGCCCTGATGGGGGCTCAGCAAGCGCTCATACCAGAAGTGCTAATTCCCCCTGAATACTCCAGATACCTTTAGTCAGCCATCTTGGTAGGTAGACTAAACCAGGTTGAGGTCATCAGTGGCCCTTAAATTTGTCACTGAGTTAGGGGGATATCCACCCTAAGCATGTGAAGACTTCCCTGGTGGAGTAGGGGGATGTAAACAATGTGTTCCAATAGGGTGTGAAGGCAGTAGGAGCAGTCACTGTAGAGCTTGATCAGATGTGGAAGACACCAGCATCATCCACTGTGTCCTGAGCCATCGCCAATTGGCCTGATTTTTGTCTTGCCAGTGGACTTTGATGACTTTGGAAGAGAGTGAAGCTGACAGCTGTGCACAGTTCCACCTCACCTGGATCCAGTTTACACACGTCAAAAGTCACCCGTACTATTTTATTATTTTACTGTTCAACTGTTTTGCTATGTTACTATTTTGCCTTTGAAGTCCTGTGGCGATAGACTAGTGGTGAAGTAGTTGGTACAGATAAAGTGGGAACTGTGGTCATAATACTGCACACAGGTGGCCTGGGGTATAAGGTTATCTTCTTACTGGACGGACATAGCAGTGTGAATTAGTAGTTCCCTAGGTGTCTGAACAGCATTCTTATGTACCACACTACTCACCTCCTGGCACGAGAAATTGCCTGCTTCACCTAACCCTGGTCTAGAGGTGGGGATCCCACCATGTGGCAGAAACACACACCAAAAAAATACAAAAACTTTAGTGAAGATGATTCCACTCACCATTGATACGTGGAACATGCACGTGCTTATTATGAACAACAAACAGCTCTCAAACAAAGACTTTCTCAAGGTCTCTCTGAAGGACTTTGGTGTTTATTGTGAGACATGCGAGACACCAGCATAGGACCGCTCAGCATGGCATGCCCACATTGATCTTCCCCTCTTGCTCACCTCTTATCCAATTGGTAGCCCGTTAATTACTGAGTCTCAACAATTCTTTCTCTGCAATACTTTTTTTCCACTTCTAAGACCTTCACATAAAGTTGTTATTACCACTTGACCATGTTTCAAGAATCTCCTAATCCTCCTTCCTACATCTATTTTCTTCTCCTTCTAAACTATTCGCACTAATGCCAGACTCATCTTTCTTAAGCATAGGTCTGCTTATGTCACTTTTCTCCCAAAGCTTTTTGGTGGTTCTCCTTTGTTCCTTTTACTTGGCATTTAATTTGGCCATAATTTGATATAATTCTACTTCTCTGACCTTATCTCATGCCACCACCTCCCACTTAGACTGTTTTCTCTACCCAGATTTCAGTACATACTATCCTTTCAAACGTATTGTACAGTATTCTACATCTTTGACATTGTTCATAATTTTCCCTTTCTGTTACACCTATCTCTATTCCAACCACTGAAATCCTGTCTGCCCTTATGATATTAATAGTTCATGTTTATTTTTAGCCCCTTCTGTTCACAAAGCATTTTCTTACAAAAGTATTATTAGCCTCTTTTTACAGGTGAGGAAACCAACTTACAGGCCAATTGATTTTCCCCAAAGTAAGAGAGCTCTTAAAGTGGGAGCATTAGTATTAGAGTGCTGATCTTCTGAATTTGGCCCAAAACTCTTGCTAATATTTTATACTGTCTCTGATACCACCCAACTCTTAGAATGCTCTTCTGATCCTTAGTCCTTTCAGTGTTTCCCTGGACCTTACACAGCACATTGCATCGCTCTTTTGTTCTATAGGTATTTGTATTTGTGCCCTCTCCCTACCAGCTTGCAGGTTCCATAATGTCACTGGTTATATGACAGTGTCACAGTTCTCTCCATATAGATGTTTTCAGATGTTGTTGAATTGGATTGACTTGAACAACCCATCTCTCCCCCACTTTGTGGTGCCTTCCTCCTAAAGCAGGAGTTCTTATTGGCCTTTTTTTTTTAAGTTTCCTTTAGGTCTGATGAAGTCTATGGAACCCTTCTCAGAATAATGTTTTTAAATAAAATGAAACACATAGGATTACAAAGGAAAGCAATTACGTTGATTATCAAAATATTTTTAAAAATAAAAAAACTTAATGACCCCAGGTTAGGAATTCCTATCCTAAAGAGGGAGGGCAGCAAGCATTTATTAAGTATATGTATTTATATATCATTAGGTACCAGGCTAAAGGCATTATAAATATTATCTCATTTGATCCTCACAGCAAACCTGGGAGGGGAGAGTGCTGTTATTTCCCACATTTTACAATTGAGGAAACTGAGATAGATTCGCCCAGGGTCACACAGATAGTATCTGAAGCTGGACTTGAACTCAGGTTGTCCTGACACCAGGCATACCTTCTACCTGAACCCCAACTCTGTCTTATTCTTTTTACTCTGAGTTTCACCTGATTTAAATTTAGGGGACTAATTTTTTTTCATTTTGGCATAATGAGAACAAAGTACACAAGATGAATGGATTTCCATCTGAGTCCTAGGTTGCTCCAAAAAGTCGATTTGTTACCTTGTCCAGATTGCATGCATATTTTAAGTGTTTTTTTAAGTGAAGTTTAATCTTTGAACTTAATACTTAGAAATACTTTCCTAAATATTTTGTTTTGATAGAGAATCTTAAAGTGATGGCTGATTAGACACACTAACAAGCTGTCATGACTTTTTCATTTTCTTATACAGATGTGAAAGGTCCACCCACTCACCGACTATCATGTGGCCAGTCTCCCTACACTGAAACAACGACATGGGAGCGAAAGTATTGCATACTCACGGACAGCCAGTTGGTGTTACTCAACAAAGAGAAGGAGGTGAGATGGGTGTTACTGAGGGTAGCCACTTCTCATTCCAGAGGTCAACAACGGTTTTGTTTACATTTGGGGAAAAATGGGAGAGTTCTGAAGTATACACTACAAGTAACCTGCCAGTGCTTCTAATGAACTAGTGAAGCAGCTGAGGAATCAACCCAATAAAATGGGGAAAAATTGGATTAGGGAAGAGCCAAATTAGAAAGACTTTAAGAAACTTGGCCTGGGACCACCTTATTTCATTATGCTCTACAGAACTCTAAATTGCTGAGTAACTGCTAATGTGCTTTGGTAGAAAGATACTTCTTACCACAAAATTCCCATTTTGATGAAATCACAGGTCCAGTGTGGGGCAAATGGTATATAATAGATACAAATGAATAGTACTTAGCAGTCATTTCCATTTCTAAGACTCTTCACAAAGAGAGGAACTGGTGGAATGAATTCTTCTTGATTAAGTGAAGAAGGTGGGAAAAGTAATGATGTCTGAGTTGTAGCCAAAAATAGAATAATCCCAAAAAATTAAAAATAAATATTTCCAAAAGTAGTTTGGTGGGAGGATGAAGAGCAAAGAGTTGGTAAGTACGTATTCTCTGATTTGTAACATACTTTAACAAAAATGAAACCAGCCTGTGTGGTCACTAGGCTGTGTTAAATAGTGAAACGTAACTTTTTGCTGCTGATTACTTTCCCTTGGAAATTGATTGGTTTTTTTCTGACAGTTGGGGGTGGTTTTTGTCTAAAATGGTTGAACATTATATCTTCACCTCTCACTTTTAGAATCTCATGCTACTCTTCAAGACTCAGCTCAAACTTCATCTTGCAGGAGACCTTTCCCAGTCCCCCCAAGTACTCCAGTTTTTCCTCCTAGGATTACCTTCTGTCTACTCTGTATGTACCCTGTGAGTGACTACAAACATATATACTTTGACACATGTACACATACATATATACATATGTGTAACCCCATTAGAATGTAAATCCCTTCAGGAGAGGGACTTTTTTGCTTTGCAGACAATAAAGACTTATGGCCGACCTAAAATCCCCAGGCTAGTGAATTCTGTGAGACAATATTTCTAGTTTAGTTAGTTTTTTTTTCCCCCAGCTGGTTTTTTTTCCTGTTAGGAATAAATCCCTTAATTTTCTACCTTTATTTTATCTACATTTCTACTAACACTTTTCTATTCAAACACTCATGCAGCTGTTTCTGTACAACATGCAGTTCTGCAGCAAATATTCTGAATGAATATTAGTATAAGAAACTTTCCATTATTATCTGTAGCAGTAACTTTCCATTATTATCTGTAGCAGTTGAGGAAAGTGATTTTTTAGTATATTTTAGTAAATTTTAGTTATAATACTAAATCTTGATTTTAACCAAACTATTGTAGTTGAAAGCACACTGCATGAGGATTTGACTGACTTAAGTTGGAATGTTGACCCTGCTACTTGGTCACTATGACCTTCAGCCGTTTCCTCCCCTTCTGAGGGCCTCAGTTCCCTCCTATAAAATGTAGGTAATTGGCTAGCCGAAAGCTTGAGTCCCTTTCACCTATAAATAATATGGCCTAATTAATATTATAGAGCTTATTCCTTTAGCTTTATCCTTTTATAAGATCTGCTGAGAAGTCTTAAAATGGACTCACACTCCTTTCTGCCTTACCGCATACGAATGAGCCTAAAGACAGATAAGCTAAGGAAGAAACAAAAAGTTTGATAATACAGATTCTTAAAAATCTTTCTTTACAAATCTTACAAATGTTAGAAAATTTGGTCCCTTAGTAGTTGGAACTGTGTTTTAATTAAATTAGAGATAAAGGCAAAGGATAATAGATTTAAATCTGGCAGAGACCCCATGAGCCATTTAGTCCAACCCCTTCCTTTTATAGATGAGAGAACTGTGGTCCTCAGTGGCAGATGACCTTTCTGTGCTTACACAGATACAAAGTAACAGAGCTTCCATTTGAATCTGGTTCCTCTGACTCCAAGTCCATGTTCTTTCCGTTATACCACACTGAGGAATTTCCTCTTATGTAGTGAGGTGACTTCAAGTACTAGACATTCTTACTGTGAAACTTAATAGTTTCTAACTACCCATTTCCCCAAGGTTCTTACAGGTCTATAACATAAATTGATGGGAGAATTCCTTTTCTTTACCACCCCCCTTTATTTTATGCTATGTCAGGTTGTTTTTTTCAAATGTTTAACATCATTCTTTTATTTTTTTTTAGTCTTTATTTTTAGTTTTCAACATTCATTTCCACAAGATTTTGAGTTCCAAATCTCTCCCATCTCTTGATGAGTCCCGTCTTGAGTCCCATCTCTCCCCTCCCCCACCCCAAGACACTGTGCATCCTAATTACCCTTTCCCCCAGTCTTCTCTCTTTTCATGTAGGGCAAGATAGATTTCTATACTCCATTATCTTGTATTTCTTATTTCCCAGTTGCATGCAAAGACAATTGTCAACCTTCATTCCTAAAACTTTGAGTTCCAGCTTCTCTCTCTTCCTCCCTCCCCCACCCATCCCCACTGAGAGGGCAAGCAATTCAATATAGGCTATATATGTGTAATTATGCAAAAGACTTCCATAATAGTCATGTTGTGAAAGACCAACTATATTTCCCTCCATCCTATCCTGCCCCCCATTTATTTTATTGTCTCTTTTGACCTTGTCTTTCCCCAAAAATGTTTACTTCTAATTGCTCCCTCCTCCCATTTGGCCTCCCTTCTGTCATCTCCCCTACACCTCACTTATCCCCTTCTCCCCTACTTTCCTGTAGTGTAAGATAGATTTTCATACCAAATTGAGTGTGCATGTTATTTCCTCCTTAAGCCAAATGTGATATGAGTAAGCATCACCTTTTCCCTCTTACGTCCCTCCTTTTCCCCTCCATTGGAAAAGTTTTTTCTTGCCTCTTTTATGAGAGATAATTTGCCCCCATTCTATTTCTCCCTTTCTCCTCCCAATATGTTCCTCTCTCACCTCTTAATTTTATTTTTTTAGATATCATCTCTTCCTATTCAACTCACCCTCTGCCTTCTCTCTGTGTGTATGTAGTATGTCCCAACTACCCAAATACTGAGAAAAGTCTCAAGAGTTACAAATACTATCTTTCCATGTAGGAATGTAAACAGTTCAACTTTAGTAAGTCCTTTGTGATTTCTCTTTCCTGTTTACCTTTTCATGCTTCTCTTGATTCTTGTGTTTGAAAGTCAGATTTTCTATTCAGCTCTGGTCTTTTCATCAAAAATACTTGAAAGTTCTCTGTTTCATTGAATGACCATTTTTTCCCCTGAAGTATTATACTTAGTTTTGCTGGATAGGTGATTCTTGGCTTTAATCCTAGTTCCTTTGACTTCTGGAATATCATATTCCAAGTCCTTCAATTCCTTGTCTTTCTAGCTGCTTGCAATATTTTCTCTTTGACCTGGGAACTCTGGAATTAGGCTACAATATTCCTAGGAGTTTCTCTTTGGATCTCTTTCAGGAGGTGTTTGATGGATTCTTTCAATATTTCCTCTGGTTCTAGAATATCAGGGCAGTTTTCCTTGATAATTTCATGAAAGATGATGTCTAGGCTCTTTTTTTGATCGTGGCTTTCAGGTAGTTCCATAATTTTTAAATTGTCTCTCCTGGATCTATTTTCCAGGTCAGTTGTCTTTCCAATGAGATAGTTCACGTTATCTTCTATTTTTTCATTCTTTTGGTTTTGTTTTGTAATTTCTTGGTTTCTCATAAAGTCATTAGCTTCCTTCTGCTCCATTCTAATTTTAAAAGAACTATTTTCTTCAGTGAGCTTTTGAACCTCCTTTTCCATTTGGTTAATTCTGCTTTTTAAAGCACTCTTCTCTTCATTGACTTTTTGGACCTCTTTTGCCATTAGGGTTAATCTATTTTTAAAGATGTTATTTTCTTCAGCATCTTTTTGGGTCTCCTTTAGAAAGCTGTTCACTTGTCATGATTGTCTTGCATTGTTCTCCTTTCTCTTCCCAATGTTTCCTTCACTTCTCTTATTTGATTTTCAAAATCTTTTCTGAGCTCTTCCATGACCTGAGACCATTGCATATTTATTTTGAAGGTTTGGGATGCAGAAGCCTTGACTTTGGTTTCCTCTGAAAGGGTGAGGGAAAATACCTATTCAATAAGAAAGTAACCTTCTGGTTTTTTCCCCTTTTTTGGGCATTTTCCCAGCCTGTTACTTGACTTTTGAGTCCTTTGTCAAGTGGAGGGTATGCTCTAGGGACCTGTAAGTTCTCAGTTCCTCCAAGGTCACACAATTAAGGGGGAAGAGCTTACTCCTCTTCTGTCTTAGGCACTGGTCTGGGAACAACAACAAGCTTTTCTGCCCAGGATCTGCGAGTAAGATTCCCTCTCCAGAGCCTCTGCCAAGCACTCTTCCTTCCCTTGGGATCACCACTCAGGGCTGGGATCCAGAACAGTCGCTTGATTTCCCCCAGGGTCTTTAGGCTGAGGACTCCTAAAATGGATGCTGCTGCCTCAGCGACTGCTGTCACACTGGGTGACAGGGTCAGGCCACATTCCCTTCTCACCCAAGCGAAAGTGCTTTCTCACTGACCTTTGAAGTTGTCTTTTGGGTTTGTGGGTTGAGGAATCTGGGAACTGCAGCTGCTGCCCAGATTCTGCCTGCTCCAGTCCTGTCCCTGCCAGCACTGCGTGGCCAAGGCAGGGCTGCGCTGCACTCTGAGCCTGGTGCTATAGACCCTTCCTGTCAGCCTTCCAGGCAGTCTTGAGCTGGAAATCTTTTTCACTCTATTGTTTTGTGACTTCTGCTGCTTTAAAATTTGTTTAGAGTCATTTTTTACAGGTATTTTATGGACTTTGGTGGGAGAGCTAGAGTAGGTCATTTTTTCTACTCCACCATCTTGGCTCTACCCCCTGTGTTAAAACCAAAGATTAGTGAGGAAGTGCTCAGAAAAAAAACTTTAGTTATCCTTAGTAAACTCAGTTAACCATATGAGCTGGGATGCTGAAATAAACAGACATTCTTACATAAAAGGAGATGTACCATGATATTAGAAATATGCAAAAGTACTGAGTTTAGAAGAAGGGGAAGGTTAATAGGAGGGACTCTTTAGATTCTAGGCTGATGAGCTTGATTTGCATTTCTTGTTGAATTCTATAATGCATTATTTAAGGTATAGTTTGATAACATTTGAGAAAGGGAAGGAGTAATCACTAAAAAGGTAGTCAAGAATGTCAGATGAATCTTCCTGACTGTATTTTCTTTGCTGAATCCACTACTACTTAGTAGTAGTAGGATTAGATCTAGCTACTTAGCAGAGCTTAGTTCCTTGATATTAGATAAAATGATGATAGACAGGAGTACACCTGAATTTCAGCAAAGCATATGATGGCTGTCCTCATAAACATGGGAGAGAGAAAACACTTAAGTTGTCAAAAAAAAGGACTTCCCTAGTCTGATCACCTGTACTGGATACCAAGGATAGAGAGACAAAAAATGAAACATTCCCAACTTCCAGGTGCTTTACATTCTCATTGAGGAAAACAACATATGTTGAGGTAAATAAGTACAAAGTATAAACAAAGAAATTTCCAGTTCATTTGGGGGAATGAAGAAAGGCCTTGGATTGGAGGTTGATTTGGTTTGGCACTGTTTGAATTGACAGCTACAAAGCATAGTTATCCACAGACCCATGTCAACTTGGAATGAGATCTCTAGTGGAATCCTTCAGGAAATTGTCATATCCCCTAAAACTTTCTTTGAGTGACTTAGATGAAGGCATGGAGAGTATGTTTATCAAATTTTCACATGACACAAAGCTGAGAAAAATAGCTAACACATTGGGGAACAGAGTGAACATTCAGAAAAACTCAGCAGTTGAGTGGATAGCTTGTAAGATGAATTTTAAAAACAATTCTGTCAATATAAGATATGGAAAAGGGCAGCTAGACAAAAGTTAATTTGTTGAAGCTCCCAGATATTTTTCAGATTATAATCTCAATATAATGGAGCAATGTGATAAAGCAACCAAGAAAAGGATTGTGTTTTGAGGCTGCAGAAAGTAAATCCAGAAAGAGGAAGGTAAGAACACTTCTCTGCTCTATGTTAGTCAAACCACATCTGGATTAGGTTCAGTTTTTAGGGTTAGGCCATCTCATTTTTTGAGAGTTAATGATAACCTCCGTACACTAGAGATGAGCTACCAAGGTGAGGAGAGTGAAAAATATGCGATATAACAATGAGTTGTAGGAACTTGGTTTTCTTAGCTAGGGGAGAGAAGTCTTAAGGAAGATGGGGTGGCTGTTTCAGTACTTGTAGAAGATTAAAGTTGTACTTTTTGCCCTCTAATGATGCAGAGCTCCGATTCAAAGCTGGGAGTGTGAATGAGGCAGG
This sequence comes from Bettongia penicillata ogilbyi, assembly GCA_023548195.1. Lineage (NCBI taxonomy): Eukaryota > Metazoa > Chordata > Mammalia > Diprotodontia > Potoroidae > Bettongia > Bettongia penicillata. The sequence continues at coordinate 9,219,720 of JAJHZJ010000162.1, read as the reverse complement.
TGTAGTTTTTTCTTTTGGGTTTTTTTTTTTTAGTGTTTTATTTTTTTCCCCCAGTTATATGTAAAAACAATTTTTAACATTTGTTTTTAAAACTGTGAATTCCAAATTTTCTCCCTTCCTCCTTTTCCCTACCCCCCCCCAATTGAGAAGGCAAGTAATTCGATAAAGGTTATACATGTGTAATCATGCAAAACATATCCATAATAGTCATGTTGTGAAAGAAAACATTGATTCCCTCCCCCCCAAAAAAAAACTCAAGAAAAATAAAGTAAAAAAGAATGCTTCAGTCTGTATTCAGCAGTTGTAGTTTCAGTGGAAGGAAAAGGTTCTGACCATCTTAGTGTTCCCAAAGTGCGATGGGCTGCCTGGGGAAGTAGCAGATTCCATCTTAGGAGAGTTCTTCATGTTTAGGATAGAAGCTACTTCTCAGGCATGCTGTAAGAAAAGGAAAAGGAAGGGAATAAGCACTTATACGGCACCTACTGTGTGCCAGACACTATGTTGAACGCTTTTACAGCTATCTCATTTGCTCCTCATAACCACCCTGTGAAGTAGGTTTTTGTAGTTGAGTAAACTGAGGCAGACAGAAGTTAAGTTGTGGAGGGTGGTCTTGTGAAGGTGAGGGATAGAGATTCCCTTCATTTCTGTGGTTCTGTTTGCTCAGGAGTGGAAGTCTTAATGTCCTCCAACTTGGTATTTAAAACAAGGACATATAAGAACAGCACAAACAAACGTGGCCCAAGTAATAAAAGTGAATTGAAAAAAAATTGAAGAGTATTGAAGAATTGACAGAAAAGGGTCCATTCTGCCCTTTCTGTATTTGGAAAAGTGGGTTAAGTCTCTTTTGGCAAAGCAGTTTATGAAGCTATTGCTGCAGCTGCTGCTGGAATGACAAGTTTAGTGTTCTGATGGTTTTTCTAAAAATCCTGGCTGACTTCCTTTAGGCCTACAGGAAATGATAGAAACCCACTCTGTGCAGAAGTTCCAGGAGAGGCTATCAGCCCTCTTCCTCTCACATACCTGTGGATATCATTAGAAATAGAAATCTCACTCTAAGATTTTGTGTTTGCACAGTTTGGAATCCCTTGAAATAAAGAGTTAAAAAATTTCCAGCTAAAATGGTCTAACAACTGTTTTAAGCCCTAATCAAGTAATCATGGGGTGCTTATTACTGTGTTAGATCAATTAAGAGGGTTCTGTGAGAATTTAAAACGAATCTTTAGCTTGGCATACAGTTGGAATGTGGGAGGATTATATTAGTCTGCAGTACCACTGGGGTATTAAGTCACTATGTGGCATCTTTTAATGCTCTCTTACACTGCATGTTTCCTGTTAGAAATGGAAAAAAGTCTGTTTGGGGTGTGTTCATGGGAGGAGTGTTAAATACACCAATTATCAATTTGTGAATATAGCAGAAGAGTAAATCCAGGCAGTGTACATAAAGAAGAGCCTGCCAAGATTATCACCTTGAGAAATGACTCATTGGCTTAACAAATTGAGCCAAATAGACATTGCCCATGTGTGATAAAATATGCTTCACTGCCTGAATGCCAGGAAAGGCCCCAGCTGGCCTGGCACCATCCCAGTCCAAAGACAGTGTGGGGGTTGAGGTGGGGAGAGGGGAGTGTTGAGATTTCTGAATCCTACTTTCTCCTTGAAAGATAAAGGGATGCACAGCCAATCAGATTAGAGTTAAAAGAATTAGAAGGACTGAAATATCCGGCAGGGACCAGCCAGTTTAAAAAGGCAAAAAGAAATCTGGATTTATATATTTCTCTCCCCTGATCTGCAGGTCACCTTGACAAGGATAAATTTGATTCATTTTCTATTAATATAAACTACTTCTGTTTGGAATTTTATAACTGCTAAGTGGGAAGCTCCTGCTGAAAACAAATTGACCCTTAACCTGTTACATGCATAGAAAACAATAATTGATATTTGAAATATGCATCTTGCTTTAAAGGACAATGTTTACACTCAGATGAAAATTCAAACATAGTAGACAATCTTTGTCTACCCTTTTTTCCTCTGACATGGCTAATTCTAAGTTAACTTTCTCATACTGCCTCTTAGAGACATTTACCATCTCTATAAAAGCGCTATTGTGTAGGATAAAACAGTACCTGTTCTAGTATCAAGGTAGGAGAAGTAGTGAGATCCTGGATTAGGTGGGTTTCTCTCACTGACACATCCATCTCTTTCCTCCTGCATGATCTGAAGGTCATCTCATCTAGCCATGAGTGGCTTTTTGTCGCTAAATCACAGATATATCTAGGTTCTCCAGAGATCTTGTCATCTTCTTGCCTCTCTGGTGATTGTGATTTGTGTTTATTTATTTTCTCTCTTCCTTACCTCCCTACTCATATTCCCCAGGTATTTCAGGTTAGACTTTATACCTTACCTTGTGTGAGCTAAAACATAGATATATAGGTTTCAGCTATCTGCCTTATTTGTGGAAATACTGAAGGACAAAAAAATAGCTGCAGTGCACAGTGACACTCAGAATCACCTGTTGAACTCTGGAAATTCCCTTCTCTGCTCTCATTCTCTTGACCTACTTTTTCCACTGCTTGATTTCTGAAAGTGTCCTTCGTTCTCCTCATGGCCTCTGTTGCTTTGATCCCGTTCTTGTCCACCAGCATATGAACCCTGTTTTGACTTCACTTATTTACCTCTTTTTAAAAATTAGAATTTTGGAAGAACAGATTTCTGAAGGATATGAAGAAGTATAGGTGTGGAGTTCCATGGACTAAAAATTTCCAAGAAAAGTTAGCACAAGTGTAATGAGATGTTTCCAAGAATGAAATTCTGAAGATGCCAAGGAAAAGAAATAATTTTGATGAACAGAAAAAGCATGTGATTGTACAAAGAGATGGATGTGGATACAGAAGGAACTCTTTGAATAGTCCTGATTTTAAAAAGCTATGTAGGAAAGATGGAAACAAAGAATGATAACATGATAAATGTGGAAATGCCATGATTCTGTATGAGCTTTGTTAGGAGCTCTAATGCTCCAGATGAGTAGAGGTTGGCGAAAGGTACCACAAAGTAGTTTTGTTTGATTTTAGCTATTTTGGGCAAAAACAGGAATTTTGGAAGGGGCAAGGAACAAAGGATGATGATAATGGGTGGTGGACAAAAGGGAGAGCTACTCAAATCATATTTTACTTCTCTTTTTGTTTTCTGTAATAGAGAATAATATTTGAATTTTAAAAGGACAGAACGAGATCAGATCCCTAATAGGAAGTTGCTGCCCAGAAGAAGTAAAGAGATTATAAGAGAGCACTGCACTGCCTTTTATCAATCCATCAACCAGTAAGCCTTGGTAAAGTGTCTTTTTTGTGCCAGGCACACTGCCAGTATCTGGAAATACAGAGATCAGAATTAAATAGTCTCTTCCCTACATGAGCTTAGTAAGAATGGTGCTAGGCTGGGCTTTAAAGGAAGCTAGCGATTCTAAGAGATGGAGGTGAGGAGGGAGCAATCCTGGTAAAGGCATGGAAATGAGAGATAGAATGCTGCATATCCTGAAAGTAGGAAAGTTGGAACTTAAATGCCAAGCAGAAGAGGTTTTATTGATCCCAGAGGCTGATATTAGAACCTCTTGCATGGAGGAGTGACATCATACCTATGCTTTGGGAATGTGACTGGCTGGGTGGAGGAGGAATTGGAGAAGGAAAAGATGAGGCAGGGAAATCAGTCAAGAGGGTACTTAAGGAGTCAAAGGTGAGTGGTGAGAAAGGTCTGAACTAAGATAGTGGCCATCCAAATGAGTAGTAAAATGTATATGGATGAGAGACATGTAGCGGTAGTGGAATCAGTAAGATTTGGCAACTGATTGAGTATTGTTGGTGAAGGAAAGTAAGGAGTTAACTATGACTTCATGGTTTTTTAACATGGATGGTTTGAAGGCTGATGCTACCCTTGGCAAAAAAAAAAAAAAAGAGAGAAAAGAAAAAAAGAAATAAGGAATTTTAGAATAGGGAGGTGTTTTGGGGGAAAGAAAAGTTTCATTTTTAACATATTGGGTTTGAGATGTCTAGAGTAATCCAGTAGGAAGTTGGTGATAATGTGATTGTAGCTCAGGAGAGAAAGTAGAATTGGATATTTACATCTGAGTTATTTGTATAAAGATAATAACTGAACAAAGTTGGGAGCTGAAGGCAGACACTTGGGGTATACCCACAGGTGACATACAGGATATGGATAAAGAACTAGCAAAGGAAACTGGCAAGGATTAATCAGACAAGTAAGAGTAGAATCAAGAGATAACAGTTTCATGAAAACCCAAGTAGAGAGTATCTTATCAGAAGAAGAAGGTAGAAAACAGTGCTAAATGTGGCAAAGAAATCAAGAATGATGAGGATTGAGAAAAAAACCACTAGAAATTAAGATCTCATTGGTGACTTTGGAGAAAATAGTTTTAGTTGAGGGTCGAAGTCATATTGTAAGGGACTGATAACTGAGTGAGCATAAAGGAAGTAGGAGCAATGAATATTGACACATTAAACTCAACACACTCCGGACTGACCTCATTGTTTTCTTCAGGCCTCTCTTCTTCCTAACTTTTCCGGTTACTGATAAGGGCACCATCATTGTTTTAGTTGCCCAGGCTTCCAACCTCGGTGTTATCTTTGGCTCTGTACTCCCACCCCACATAGATATTTTGTTTTCAAATCCTATTGATTCAACTTTTGTAAAATCTCCAGTGCATTTGCTCTTCTCTTGGCGAATGCAACCACATCCCCAGGTGTGATCCCTTGTCTTCTCACCCCACAAATATAGCAGTAACCTGCTGGTTTGTCTGCCTCCCACAAGTCTCTCCCCAATTCCAGTCCATCTTGCATTGGGTTCTTAAAGTGATCTTCATAAAGCACAGGTCAGACCATGTCACTCCCATATTCAATAAACTTCATTGACTCCCTGTCACTTCCAGGACCAAATACAAAATCCTCTGGTGGTCAAAGCCCTTCATAATCTTGTTCCCTCATCCCCTCATCCTCTCCTTGTCTTCTAGTCTTCCACCTGACTCTTTCCCATTGGTAACCTGTGACCCAGTGACACTGGCTTCTTTGTTTTTCCTTGGAAGAAAACAGTCCATCTCCCAGCTGTTCCTTTTCAGCAGCTGCCCTCCATGCCTACAGTGCTCTTTGCCTTCTCTATCTCCTTGACCTCCCTGGTTTTTTCAAGTCCCAGATAAAATCTCATCTTCTACAAGAAGAATCCCCTGAATTCTAGTACCTTTCCTCTCCAGATTCTCTCTAATTTATCCTGTCTGTATCTTATTTGTAAAAAATGATTGGCATGCCATATCCCCATTGAAGTCCTTGAGAACAAGGACATCTTTTTGCCTTCCTTTTGTATTCCCCATGCTTAGTACAGGGTCTGGCTCATTATAGGCACTTAAATGTTTCTTCATTTGACTTTCTGTAGGAGTCTAGCTGATAATGGGAGGATCTAGACAGTAGTCTGAGGGAATCATAGGGTCAAACTCCTTCCATGTGGTGCTTCATTTCCCATCTTCCTATCTTAGGTTGTCTCCCTTGGCTGGAATGGACCCCCTCCTCCCTTTTGCCTTGTAGAATCCCTTACTTGGGTGCTTTGCTCAGCCACTGCCTGCTACACAAAGCTTTTGCTAAGCCCCTACTGCTCATGACTTTAAAGCTACTTTGTGTCCTATGTGTATCTTGTCTTTCTTGACATAATGTAGACTCCTTGAAAACAAGGACCGTTTTATTTTTGTCTTTGTATCCTTGGTGCTTATCATAGAACCTTACACTTAGTAGAAAATTAATTAGTGTATGCTCATTGGTGGATTGACTTGATTTGATATCTGAGTGTATTTTTAGTCAGGGGAAAGGAGCCAGTATATTAGGAGAGAGAGAAGATTAGAGGGGGTGGAGGAGGATTTTTGAGGCAGTCTGCTCAAGGAGATGGAAGGAAATAGAATCAAAGGTAGGTCAAAGGGCTTGGCCTTGATGAAAAAGGCCACCTCTTAAACAGAGACTGGTGTACAGGAGAAGGTGGGAGAATGGTTTGATACTAAGAGGTTTTGAGATGTGGAATGGTGGGGGTTGGGGGGCTAGTGACTGGATTTACTTTAAGTAAAGTATGAGGTGTGATCTTTTCCTGAGAGGGTAATTGGAGGGGTCATAGGAGAAGCTTGAGGAGAGAAAGGTTTGGTTTAGCTATTGTGAGGAATGCATTAGAGAATCAGTTTTTGTTGCTGTGTTGTTTTTCAGTCATGTCCAACTCTTCATAACTCCATTTGGATGCACTTGGCAAAGATATTGAAGTAGTTTGTCATTTCCTTCCCCACTTTATTTTACAGATGAGGAAACTGAAGCCAGCCATGGTCAAGTGACTTGTTTAGAGTTAAACAGTAAGTGTGTGAGGCCAGATTGGAACTCAGAGGAGTTTTCATAGCTTCAGAACCAGCGTTCTAGCCACCTGGCCACCTAGCTGCCCCTTCCTTGTCAACATAGTATTTCTTCATCACTGTTCAGGAGCAACTGGAAGGTGGCGAGAGCAATCTAGAATTGGAGTTTGACCAGGCATGGCTAGCAGTAAGGCAAAAGAGCACAACTTAGAAATAAATTATGAGTTCAAGTTGTCTAGACCAGAGGTTCTCTGGTCCTGAATGACCTGGAGAATGTGATTTCTGATCCTTCGTCATCTTTCAAAAATCATATAGAATGTGAAAGGTATCACAGGAATAAGAAGAGAATACTAGAATGTCATCATGACCTCATCAAGAATAAGTTATACAAGACTAACTTAATTTTCATTTTTTTTAACAAGGCACAAGCTAGTAGATTAGAGCTAAATTGTGCATGGAGTTTACCTAGGTTTAACAAGACAGCTGATAATTAGTTTGGACTTTTTTGGTGTGGGGTGGGCAGAGGTATGGAGAAATGTAAGGTGGACAACAGTACAATCAGATCTATTTGGAATTGTTTGAATGACCAGATTGAAAGAATGGTCATTGTTGACGTATTTCCACCACTGGAAAGAGGTCTTGATCTTGACTTGACCCTCCCCTTCTTAAGATTTTTATCAGTGATTTAGATAAGGGCATAAGTGTCAGGCTTATCAAATTTATTGAAGGCACAAAGCTGGATGGAATAGCTGGTATGCTAAATGATGGCATTAGGGTTTTTAAATATCTTGACAAGTTAGAATAGTGAGATGAATTGAATAAGATGAAATTTATTACAGATAAATGCCAGGTCTTATAATTGGGTTCTAAAAAGTAGCCTAATAAGTATAAGATAGGGAAGCCTTGGTTAGATGGTAGTCCATATGAAAATAAACTGGAGATATTACTGTAACTCAGAACTCAACATTTAAAAATTAAGTATGATATTACATCAAGATGCATGGCTTCCAAGAATAAGGAGGTAAGAAACAGTTGTCTGCCATAGTCAAACAAAATTGTGGAAAACACATTTTAGGAAAGACATTGATAAACTAGAACAGTGGTGTCAAAATCAGATAGAAATAGGGCCACTAAGCTTGTGAGCTGCATATTAACTCAGAAAACCACACATTAACATTTTATTTTTACATATTTTGTTTAATATTTTCTAATTGCATTTAAATTTGGTTCAGGCAGCACTTGAATGTTGCAGCCACAAAGCTCAGACAGTTCTGATCTAGAGGTGGTCTGGAGGAGGGCAACTAGATGGACTTCATGGTAATGCCATGTGAAGATTGACTTGGGGAGCTGGTGATGTTTAGTTTGAAGAGGAAAAGTCTGAGTGGGTGAAGGGGAGCTGCAACTTAGTTTGTCATGTAGAAAAGAGATTAGACTTGTTCTGTACAGAATCAGTGGGCAAAGCTAAGACCAAAGGATGAAAGTTGGAAAGAAGCCATGCTTGGATGTAAGAAAATAGGTGCTATCAATTAGAATTACACAAAAGTGGAAATGGCTGCCATGGAAGGTACTGGAGTTTTTTCTTCCCAGAAATCTCTAAGCTAGGTGAATGCTTCTCAGGTATATCATGTTTTGTTTTGTTTTTTAATTAAATTGAAAAAGAAAAATAATGTCCAGTTATAAATTTGTATAGTAAGGCAAAATAAAAGTTTTATGTTGGCCATGTAAAAAACCCTCATTTTGCTATTATTATCATCCCCATTTTACAGTTGTGGAAACTGAGGCAGATAGAAGTTAAGTGACTTGCCCAGGGTTATTGTGTGAGGCAGAATTTGAATTTGGATACCCATGACTTCCAAGTCCAGTGCTCTATCTCATATGCCATTCAGAATCAAGAGAACAGTATAATCTTTTTTTTTTCTTTTTTCATTTATTTAACTTTTTACATTCATTTTCACAAATTTTTGGGTTCCAAATTTTCCCCCTTTTATCCCCTCCCCCCACCCCAATACCCCAAGCAATCTAATTTTCCCTATCTCCAATCTGTCCTCTCTTCTGTCAACCCTCCCTTCTCTTGTCTCCATCTTCTCTTTTCTCCTGTAGGGCCAGATGACTTTCTATTCCTCATTAACTGTATGTCTTCTTTCCTAGTTGCAACAACAATACTAAACAATTGTTCCTAAAACTTTAAGTTCCAAATTCTCCCCATCCCTCCCTCCCCACCCATTCCCTTTGGTACGGCAGGCAATTCATTATAGGCCATATCTGTGTAGCTTTGCAAATGACCTTCCTGATAGTCGTGTTGTGTAAGACTAACTGAATTACCATCCCTCCTAACCTGCCCCTCATTGTTTCTCTTCTGTCTTTTGATCCTGTCCCTCCCCAAGTGTTAACTTTCAATTACTCCCTCCTCCCTTTGCCCTCCCTTCCATCATCTCCCCCCACCCCGTAATATCTCCTTCTCCCCCGCTTTCTTATACTGTAAGATAGGTTTACATACCAAAATGAGTGTGCATTTCACTCCTTCCTTTAGTCAAATGTGATGAGGGTAAACTTCTTGTTTTTGTTTTTTTTTTCCCCTCAGCTCTCCTCTTTTTCCCTCCACTAAAAAAATCTCCTGCTTGCCTCTTAAATGACATATAGTTACCCCATTCCATTTCACCCTCTTTCCTCTCACTACATTTCTCTCTCACCATTTACCTTAATTTATTTTAAGGTATGGTCCCATCCTATTCAGTTCAATCTGTGCTCTCTGTCTCTGTATGTGTATGCATGTGTGTATGTGTGTGCATGCGTGTACATGTGTATGTGTGGTCCCACCAACTACCCAGATACTGAAAAGTTTTAAGAGTTACAAATATTGTCTTTCCATGTAGAAATATAAACAGTTCACTTCAGGTAAGTCCCTTAATACTTCTCTTTGCTGTTTACTTTTTCATGCTTCTTCTCATTCTTGTGTTTGAAAGTCAAATTTTCTTTTCATTAAGAATGATTGAAAGTCCTCTGTTTCATTGAAAGACCATATTTTCCCTTGAAGTATTATACTCAGTTTAGCTGGGTAGGTGATTCTTGGTTTGAGTCCTAGTTCCTTTGCCTTCTGGAATATCCTATTCCACGCCCTTCAATCCCTTAATGTAGAAGCTGCTAGATCTTGTGTTATCCTGATTGTATTTCCACAGTACTGGAATTGTTTCTTTCTAGCTGCTTGCAAGATTTTTTCCTTGAGCTGGGAGTTCTGGAATTTGGCCACAATGTTCCTAGGAGTTTCTCTTTTTGGATCTCTTTCCGGTGGTGATCAATGGATTCTTTCAATACTTATTTTGCCCTCTGGTTCTAGAATGTCAGGGCAGTTTTCCTTGATAATTTCATGCAAGATGATGTCTAGGCTCTTTTTTTGATCATGGCTTTCAGGTAGTCCCATAATTTTTAAATTGTCTCTCCTGGATCTATTTTCCAGGTCAGTTGTTTTTCCCATGAGATATTTCACATTCTCTTCCATTTTTTCGTTCTTTTAGTTTTGTTTGGTGATTTCTTGGTTTCTCCTAAAGTCATTAGACTCCATCTGTTCCATTCTAATTTTGAGAGAACTATTAAATTCAGTGAGGTTTTGAGCCTCTTTTTCCATTTGGCTCATTCTGCTTTTGAATGCATTCTTCTCCTCATTGGCTTTTTGAACCTCTTTTGCCAATTGAGTGAGCCTATTTTTCAAGGTGTTAATTTCCTCAGCATTTTTTTGGGTCTCCTTTACCAAGGTATTGACCCGTTTTTCATACTTTTCTTGCATATCTGTCATTTCTCTTCCCAGTCTTTCCTCCACCTGTCTAACTTGCCTTTCAAAATCCTTTTTAAGTTCTTCCAAGGCCTGAGCCCACCCGCCACCCCCCTGGGGTGTCTGGGGTACTGAGGCCCCGCCCTCCACGTCTTTCCCTGATGGCAAGAATGCGTTCTCATCCTCGCCATCAGATCCGAAGGTTGGGATCATTTGCACTTGTTGGAAAAAACTCTCTATAGTCTTATTTTTCTTCCCTTTTCTAGGCATTTTCCCAGGCAGTTACTTGACTTCTGAGATTCCTTTCCACCTCCGCCTGGATCCGCCCAGCTAGTGCTTGGCCTCTGAGATTCAAATGCGCTTTCCGCGGCAAGCTTTAGTTCTGGCGCAGGGGTGGGGGCAGGGCCCCCTCCCAAGCTCGGTCCCTCAGGGGCTTTCTGCAGAGACTTTCAGGAATGGAGCGGGTGGGGGCGGGGTGGGGGGCCCCGCCTCCTATGCTCAGCTCCCTCAGGGGTTTTATTCAGAGGCCTTCAGTAATAGAGCGGGGTGGGGGCAGGGCCGTCTCCCAGGCTCAGCTCCCTCAGGTTGGAAAGACCTTCAGTATTGAAGATCCTACCTGCTGCTGGGGGATTCCTGAGTCCTGGGCCGCTGCCGCCTCAGCCGCCGCCCACGCCTCTGCCTCCGCCGCTTCCTGCCCCTGTCTCTGCCACCGCCGCTTCCTCCTGAGGGGGCCCGAGTCACGGAGACGCTCCGCTCCCCTCCCCTAGCCCAGCCTTCTTTCTCACTGACCTGTAGCTTCTGTGGGCGGAGGGACTTTCCCGGCTGCCGGAGCTTCCCCCGGAGCTTCCCTCTCTGAAGCCTTCTCGGGTCAGCTTCTCTGGGGCCACGGCCAGGGCAGCGCCGGGGGTGGGGTCCGCTTTCCGGGCGCGATGGACCCCGGGGACGGCTCTCCAGGGCTCAGTGGAACGGAAATCTCTTCCCCTATGTTTATGCACCCCCTGCAGTGATTCAGAATTTATGGGGATCTCTTTTTACCTCAATTCCATGGGTTGTGGGCTCGGAGCTCATAAATGTGCATCCTTCTACTCTGCCATCTTGGCTCCGCCCCTGAGAACAGTATAATCTTGACTCAAATAATGTAAAGGAAAAATGACAGTAGAAGGCAGCTCATGTCCAGATTGATTGCAGTGATCCATCTTAGACCCAGAGTACAGATAATAAAAAATAATTCTTTCCTGTAGTATTACAAAGGCAATGAGATATCATTTTGTTCATTGGTTTTATCTATTGTGGTGTCTTAGGGAATGTTCAGTGTATAGGGAGATATATTAAGAAATGCCTGTGTTTTGGAAATATTCATGATAGGCACAAAGTTTCCGCATATTCTGCACATCTTTAGCTCCTTTCATTTACTCTGGGTCATATTTTCCAATATATTTTTTGTTTTCTGTCTTTACCTTTGCATTAAAGTCATAAAGTACCAAAGACTATTTTGATACATTTGAAGGGTTTGAGTTCTTTGTAGAATATTTCTCCCTCCTCATCCCTTAGAATAGATACTGGAGACTAAACTGCAACTGTTTTCATAGTGACCTTTTGGTGCCCAATAAGACAGTACAAGATAAACAGGTATCTTATGAAATTATTCTACTTTTCTTTGGTCGCAAGATAACTCCACCAGCTTCTTTTTCTCCAGGGAGGATGTGAATTTTCCCTTTTAGCTACGACACCCTTTTATCTTGCATTTGCATTTATAGCAGACTATTTTTATATGAATCAGTTTCAATGGCATTATGTCAACTTGATCATTGGTTAAGAATCTCACATTTAGAATTTGATTAAGGAAGTAAATATTTATCTGTGGTCTAAAAATGGTGTGTTAGCACCTTTATTCCCATTTTCTACCATTTTGTTATTCTCTACAGAAGTGGTAGGGAGCTGCTCAGGATTGAAAGTCATTTTGTATTTCTTTGTTTAATGGATTTCTGTGTCCAAAGAAACTTATCATCGAGTGATTAGATTACTGATTATGAATCTTTATGTATTTAGCAGGACTGGCCCTGAGAAAGCACAAAGTTTGTTTTCAGGAGCCCTGATTGAAGGAATTTAGCAAGAAATTGAGCCTTCAGAACCCCAGGGTGTCCTCTACATGATGAAGCATTGGAGTAGAACTTTCTGTAAGATTAATATCCTAAACTGTTGAAATTTGTTGTGATATAAGACTTATAAATTAGAAGCCTTTTTTAATTATTTGAATATTTGGAAAGGTAAGCAAGATTTTTCTTAAATATTTCTCATAATATTCAGTTCTAAATCTTTTGATAAAAGGTAGTCTCCTACAATCCCAAATTAAAATGATTTTTCTAATTTAATGAAAAAATATAATTTTATCAGAGGCTTGCCACTTTCTTCTAATGACAACTTGCAAAATCTTTTCCTGTTTGGGCTTTCACTTTTTCAGCAAAGGAAGAATGGAATTAGAGATCTCTTTTTACCAAATTCATAAAAAACTGACTTCCTCAAAAAAAAGTGCTAAAGCACAAAAAAGCAGAATAGCATAGATCCATGATACCTACAGCAGCTTGAACAAAGACAATAGTAAAAGGCAACAAGTCTTGTTAAATACAGGGGACAATGTTGGTAGCATATTATCGGAATTAAAGCAGATAATGTTGACAGAAAATATAGAAGTGGAAAAACAACTGGCACTATTATATATAATCACACTGTCAGGCAATATTTCTTAGCTATTTTCAGTTATATATTTGGGGCATATTTTATCTGGTAGAAAATATTTTTTAAATATTTCTAAATGTTTTTAAAATTTTATGAATATTCAGTCTTTTCAGTTATATCTGATTCATCATGACTCCATTTGGGGGTTTTCTTGGCAAAGATACTGAAGTGGTTTGCCATTTCCTTCTCCAGCTCATTTTACAGAGGAAACTGAGGCAAACAGTATTAAATGACTTACCCAAGGTCACACAACTAGTAAGTATCTGAGAACAGATTTGAACTCCCAAAGATGACACTTCCTGACTCCAGGCGAGGCATACAAACTATTGTGCCACCTAGCTGCCCTAGTCAAGTGACTGAACTGAGGTCAAAATGGTAGTCTTGCCAGTTAGTTGAAAATACGCAGACATCTCCCTCCCTGTCTGTTTGTATTACTCTGTCCTTCTGTTATCCTCTCTTTCTTGGCCTACTTCTACTTTCGTAATAATGTTTCTTTATACCATTTCTTACTAAGTTGCCACAGGTAATATGCTGAGAGTTAGCTAAATCTGTAATATATTTTCCCATTGCCTTCCATGTCAATTTTAATTTTTTTTAAATATTGTGGTATTTTTATATTCTGGTATTCACAGAATCAGGCAACAATGTAGCTGATATTAAAAATGGGACTTTTATGGTTGCAAGAAGATTGAGATCATTTCACTCCTACTTGTTCCTGCTTTATCTCTTCTTCCTATTCTAGGTCCAGCTCATTGTCCTTATGTAGTGCTTATATTACAAAAATGTACTGAAAGAACAACTTGCTGGTTTGCATTCTTTACTGTTTGTCATATTATGGGCAGTATGTGTTCTTGAATTGCTTTGGCTTTCCAGTGTTGATGGCTAGACAAATCTTCTCATTTGTTTGAATAATTGTATATCTCTTTGGTGAGATCTTACAGTATTCCATGCCTAGATTCAATCAAGTACATTATCATCCAGAAACAGGAGCTACTCTCCTTTGTCAATTGGTATTGTATATAGAATGTTTCACAAACCTTTAAGTACTATATAAATTTCCATGAAAGTGGGGAACAAATCATAGAAACAGTAAGTGAAAGTGAAAGAAAATTATGATGATGAAAAAATGCACAAAATTTGGGGATTGAAACTGATGTTCTCATTGGGAAAAATTATATACTTATAAACCTTCATTAAAAATAGAAAAAGAGAGAGGGGCGGAGCCAAGATGGCGGAGTAGAAGGACGCACGTTTACGAGCTCCAACCCACAGCCCATAGAATTAACGTAAAAAGAGGTCCGCATAAATTCTGGATCGCTGAAAGGTGTGCAGAACCAGAGTGGAAGAGATTTCCGTGCCAGAGAGCCCTGGAGACCCGTCCCCAGGGTCCGTCGCGCCCCGGAAAGTAGACCCTACCCCCAGTGCTGCCCTGGCCGTGGCCCCAGAGAAGATGACCCAAGCAGGCTTCAGGGACGGAGGCTCCGGCAGCCGGGAAAGTTCCTTCGCCCACAGAAGCTACAGGTCAGTGAGAGAAAAGGCTGGGCTGGACGAGAGGGGGAGCGGAGTGTCTCCGTGACTCGGGCCCCCTCGGGAGGAAGCGGCGGCGGCAGAGACGGGAGCAGGAAGTGGCAGAGGCGTGGGCGGCAGCGGGGGAAGCAGCGGCTGCGACGGCCCAGGACTCCCCCAGCAGCAGGCAGGATCTTCATTACGGAAGGTCTCTGCATAAACAACCTGAGGGAGCTGAGCCTGGGAGACGGCCCTGCCTCACCCCGCTCTATTACTGAAGGCCTCTGCATAAAGCCCCTGAGGGAGCTGAGCCTGGGAGGCGCCCCCCCCATCCTACCCGCTCCGTTCCTGAAAGTCTCTGCATAAAGCCCCTGAGGAGGCCGAGCCTGGGAGGTGGCCCTGCCCCCACCCCAGCACCAGAACTAAAGCTTGCTGCGGAAAGCCCATTTGAACCTCAGACCCCAAGCACTAGCTGGGCAGATCTAGGCGGGGGTGGACAGGAATCTCAGAAGTCAAGTAACTGGCTGGGAAAATGCCTAGAAAAGGGAAGAAAAATAAGACTATAGAGAGTTTTTTCCAACAAATGCAAATGATCCCAACATTCGGATCTGATGACGAGGACGTATTCTCGCCATCGCCATCAGGGAAAGACATGGAGGGCGGAGTCTCGGTACCCCAGACACCCCAGGGGGATGTCAGGTGGGCTCAGGCCTTGGAAGAGCTCAAAAAGGATTTTGAAAAGCAAGTTAGACAGGTGGAGGAAAAACTGGGAAGAGAAATGAGAGAGATGCAAGAAAAGTATGAAAAACGGGTCAATACCTTGGTTAAGGAGACCCAAAAAAATGCTGAAGAAAATAACACCTTGAACAATAGGCTCACTCAGTTGGCAAAAGAGGTTCAAAAAGCCAATGAGGAGAAAAATGCTTTCAAAAGCAGAATTAGCCAAATGGAAAAAGAGGTTCAAAAGCTCACTGAATTTAATAGTTCTCTCAAAATTAGAATGGAACAGATGGAGTCTAATGACTTTAGGAGAAACCAAGAAATCACCAAACAAAACCAAAAGAACGAAAAAATGGAAGAGAATGTGAAATATCTCATGGAAAAAACAACTGACCTGGAAAATAGATCCAGGAGAGATAATTTAAAAATTATGGGACTACCTGAAAGTCATGATCAAAAAAAGAGCCTAGACATTATCTTCCATGACATTATCAAGGAAAACTGCCCTGACATTCTAGAACCAGAGGGCAAAATAAGTATTGAAAGAATCCATCGATCACCACCTGAAAGAGATCCAAAAAGAGAAACTCCTAGGAACATTGTGGCCAAATTCCAGAACTCCCAGCTCAAGGAAAAAATCTTGCAAGCAGCTAGAAAGAAACAATTTCAGTACTGTGGAAATACAATCAGGATAACTCAAGATCTAGCAGCTTCTACATTAAGAGATCGAAGGGCGTGGAATAAGATATTCCAGAAGTCAAAGGAACTAGGACTCAAACCAAGAATCACCTACCCAGCTAAACTGAGTATAATACTTCAAGGGAAAATATGGTCTTTCAATGAAACAGAGGACTTTCAATCATTCTTGATGAAAAGACCAGAGCTGAAAAGAAAGTTTGACTTCCAAACACAAGAATGAGAAGAAGCATGAAAAAGTAAACAGCAAAGAGAAGTCTTAAGGGACTTACCCGAAGTGAACTGTTTATATTTCTACATGGAAAGACAATATTTGTAACTCTTAAAACTTTTCAGTATCTGGGTAGTTGGTGGGACCACACACACACACATGTACATGCATGCACGCACACACACATACACACATGCACACACACAGAGAGACAGAGAGCACAGAGTGAATTGAATAGGATGGGACCATATCTTAAAAGAAATTAAGGTAAATGGTGAGAGAGAAATGTAGTGGGAGGAAAGAGGGTGAAATGGAATGGGGTAATTATACGTCATTTAAGAGGCAAGTAGGAGACCTTTTAGTGGAGGAAAAAAGAGGAGAGCTGAGAAAAAAAGAACAAAAAAACAATTAGTTTACCCTCATCACATTTGACTAAAGGAAGGAATAAAATGCACACTCATTTTGGTATGAAAACCTATCTTACAGTATAGGAAAGTGGGGGAGAAGGAGATAAGCAAGGGGGGGGATGATGGAAGGGAGGGCAAAGGGAGGAGGGAGCAATTTGAAGTCAGCTTTTGGGGAGGGACAGGATCAAAAGACAGAAGAGAAACAATGAGGGGCAGGGTAGGATGGAGGGTAATTCAGTTAGTCTTACACCATACGACTATCAGGGAAGTCATTTGCAAAATTACACAGATATGGCCTATATTGAATTGCCTGCCTTCCCAAAGGGAATGGGTGGGGAGGGAGGGATGGGGAGAATTTGGAACTCAAAGTTTTAGGAACAACTGTCTAGTATTGCTGTTGCTACTAGGAAAGAAGACATACAGTTAATGAGGAATAAAAAGTCATCTGGCCCTACAGGAGAAAAGAGAAGATGGAGACAAGAGAAGGGAGGGTTGACAGAAGAGAGGACAGATTGGAGATAGGGAAAATTAGATTGCTTGGGGTATTGGGGTGGGGGGAGGAGCTAAAAGGGGAGAAAATTTGGAACCAAAATTTTGTGAAAATGAATGTAAAAAGTTAAATAAATAAAAAATAGAAAATGAGAGAAATAATTAAGTAGGCATTTAAAATAATTGGAAAGTCAACAAATAACAAACATAAAATAAGCATAAACAAATAGATATTAAAAATTAGAGGAGAAATAAACTGGAAACCAAAAGACTATAGAAATAATAAATAAAACTTATAAGCTGGTTCTTTGGAAAGACTAATAAAAACTTTAGCCATCCTAAATAAAAAGAAATGAACAAATAGGTTAATAAAATAGTAAATGAGCAAAGTGAAACCACAGTAAAACCAGAAGAAATATAACCAATAATCAATATCTATTATACCTAGTCATGTAGTAACAAAACTGAAAACACAAAAGAAATAGGATTTCCCTCAAAATATAAAATATACACTGTCAGAAGACCAAATAGATATCTTAATCAAATCTCAGAAAAGGAAATAGAGCTAATTTTAAGGGAAGTATCCCTACCAGTCCTCAAACCCTGCTCCCCCCCCCCCCCAAAAAAAAAAGACCTACTGGTCTTGATGAATTCCAAGGAGAATTCTATAAAATTTAGAAAGAGAGCACCTACCAGAATCCTTTTGTTACACAAATATAGTCCTAATACCTAAACCAAAGAAGGATAAAACATAGAAGGAAAATTATAAACTGATATCAATAATGAATATTTACTTACAATTTTTAAACAAAATCTTATTAAATAGACTACAGTGGTTTATCTAAGAAATCATTTATTATAATCAAGTTGGATTTATACCAGGGGAGCAAGTATGGTTTGACATCAAGAAAATAACAAATATCCATATTAAAAACCAGACGTCCAAAACCACGTGAATATCTCAATAGATGCAGTGAAGGCCCTTGATAAAGTACATTCATTTGTGCTTAAAACTTTTTAAATTATAAATATAGCTGACCATTTTTAATGTCATGAAGATATGACATACAATGGATAGGAGAATGTCCATTTTTCAGTCGATTTGGGAGTGAAGCAAAGATGACCACTCTTCTCACTAAAATATATTGTTTTGGAAATGCTTTTCTTTTTTTCTGGAAAATTATCTTTTTCTTTTTTTTTTTTTGAGATTTCTGAATATTTATAGGCCATGGGGTAAAAGAGTGTTTGTGTGCTTGTATGTGTGTGTGTGTATGTGTGTATATGTGTTTCTGTCTATATGTATTTACGTGCTTAATTTTCTTATGTGTAATACTGATCCTACATAAACCTCTGAAAAGGGAACTCACTTTGTTGCGTGGTCTTACTTATTAAACCATTCTACATTTTTTTCTGCTAGTCTTTCTGACTAGTTTTTATCAGTTTCTGACTAATTTTATTCAGTTACAATGTAGTTAAACATGATCCCCGCCACTGTCTTTTTTTTGTGTTTAACCTAGATTCCGGTGGAGGGGGGACAGGAGCAACAGACGGATTCTACCAAAGGAAGATGCCTAAGGAGAACTGTGAGTGTCCCCTCTGAGGGTCAGTTTCCTGAATACCCACCAGATGGCGCAGCCAAACTGGGTAAGCTAGTAAACGGAGGAAAAAAATGTACTAATTTTTGCTGTATGATTTTCATAGTTATTATTGTTTTGTCTCATAAAATGAATTTTCAAGAGTGCTTTCTAAATTTTTGAGAATAACTTATGTAGTATGGTTATTAATTGTTCTTTGAATTTTAATAAAATTGTCCTCTAACTCCATCAGGACCAGGCAGTTGCTTTGTAGGTAGTTCTGTTTCTTTTTCTGCAATTGATCATTTTAGATTTCTACTTTGTGTTGTGCTGGATGAAGCGCTTTATCGCTTTGAGGGCAATTCTGTCTCTTGTGTTCCCTGTTTCACTGGGTGTAGATGTGCGTAGCATGTTCTAATGATTCTTTTTATTTCTTTGGGTTTGTTGTTATTTTACTTTATTCATTGGCTATTTTGTTGATTTTATTTTCTGCCTTTTAAAAATATGGTTGACTGAAGATTTATCATAATCTTTTGAAAGACTGTTTATCAGTTTATAGTCTTTTCAGTTTATTGTATTTCTTTCCTTTCTGAGATTTTCTCTTTTGTGCTTATTTTGAGACTATTGTTTTGGCTTCTAATTCTTTTAAAATACATATTCAGTTGATTAATCATCCCCTTTTATGTTTTGTTAAAGATACATACATTAACAAATCATAAAAGGAGGTGATTTTTGTTAATGTATGTATCTTTCCTGTAAGGATCACTTTAGCTACATTTCATAATTTTGGGATGTTATTTCATTATCATCTTCTTTCATATAGTTATTGTTTCTAAAATCTGTTCTTTGGCTTATTATTTATTTAGAGTTTTATTATTGTCTTCATCTAGATCCATGTATTTGTTTGTGCTTTCTGAATTGATTACTATTTTTATCACTTTATAATCTTTAAAGTGGCATGTAGCATTTCTATCATGTTATATTTATTTGCAATATTTATCTTGATATATGATCAATATTTGCAAAACTGAGTTTTGGCATTAAGAAAGACCATTTTCTATAATGAACCTTTAAGAAATTACTGTAAGTCTTTTAACTCTTATTTCTCTAGTAAGTTGTTCAATTTTTTTATTTTGCTTTTTACTTATCTTTATGTTAAATTTGTCACTGAGAAATAAGCATCAAGTCTCCAGTTAGTGGCTTACTGTCTTTTCCTTCTTGCGGTCAACATTGAAGTTCTGTCTTGGTCTTGAGTTGCTTTTGCTTTGTCTGATTACAATGATTATAATTCCTGACTTGTTTGTTTATTCAACTGATCCATAGTAAATGTTATTGAAGGGTCTCATTTTTATTTTCATGTATGTTTTTGCTTTTTAAATGTGTTTCTAGTAGGCAACAGATAGTGGAATTTTATTTTCTTATTCAGTCTGCTCTTCTCATTTTTAATCTAGTTACATTTAATGTTATAATAGTTTTATATTTTCTTCCATTTGTGTGTCTCCTAATTTTTTTCTCAGTTAGAATTTTTTGTTGTTCTTCATTGAAGTCAGTTCTTTGAACCTACAATTACTTTGTCTTAATCTACTTTAAGGCATTCCCTTTCTTCTAGGCTTTCTTGTTCCCAACCTCAGTATGCCTCTTCCCTTTCTTAGCCCTTTCTCTAGTTTTACTTAATGAAATGATTTCTTTTTCTTTATTCATTTAGTAATCTAATTCTTCCCCTCTTTTCCTCCTCACCACCTCTTCAAATAAAATGGTTTATTTCAAATCCCCTCTTTACCTCCTATCCTTCACTACAACTTCTTTTGTTTGTTTTCTTCTGTCTTTTTCTAAGGATTTCTTTACTTATAATCCAGTTCTTTCCCTCTTTTCCTTTCCCAGTTAAATTGTTTATTTAAAATTTTCCCTCCATATAGGAATATTCCCCTTCAATTTCTTTTACTTGTTAGCTTTTTTCTTTTTTTTCCTGTCTTCTTCTAAGAAGAATTTCTTTACCTTGTTCTCTTCATAAATTCTTTATGTATATTCTGACTTTTATTCTTTGATTCATGGTGTGAATGCTTATTTATTCCTTCTTTAACCTGTTCCTTTCCCATGGAATTCAGCTTTGGAAGTATTAAGGTTGAGTACCCTCTTCTAGCCAATTTTTGTGTTATTGCCTTGACAATATTGCCCCTTTTTTCTGTTGTACTTCACACTCAGCAGTACCCCTTTATGAGGAATCTAATGCAGCTTACAATCATTACCTGATGACACTAGAGACGAAAATTTCCCTCTGTCCCAAATCCCGTCATCCAGTTCTGTTCCTACTCTCTCCAAGGTTATTCTCTTTCCAACTGAGCATGTAATTGGTTGTCTATTCACCCACCAGAGGTGGATTTTCTCTTCACCTTTCTGGTTGTCCACTTGCCCCTAGGAATTCAGCAATTTCCTTTTAATGGGACAGGATATTGTCCATGGAAGCCCAGCATTCTCTCAGAGGAAATAATCTCCCTGTATACCAACTCCTTCAATATTAGACCTATTGTATGGTACCGTTCTCCCGTTATAAATACAGTTTCTAAAGTGGGGATGTTCCTTAATGGGGCCCTGCCCCCTTAGGTGGTAGACCTCCACCTTTCATTCTGTCATTTCTTTCCTTCCCTCCTTTTTGACCCATTTCATTCACTTGTCACTCTTTCTACTGCAGAGAGACTACAGGAGTTACCTTTCCTTTATTGTTTGACCATGGACTTCCTAGTGATTGCAGCAAGATGCTAGAAGGGCCTGGGTGGGTGTTCTGACAGTCTCGATAGCAGAAAGGAAATCCCTTAGTGAGATCCCAAAGCATATTCCTCTGGGTTGATTTATGTTCCATTTTGAAATATTGAAGCGGGTAAGGCAAGGGCTGTTAAGAGAGGGCATTATAGATTAGCATTCTCAACTGTTGTTTCATAAGCAATTACCTTGTTAAGACTCATTAATTTCTTGTCCTGTGGATTCAGCTTCATTGTTCTGCCTATGATTTATAATCCCTCCTTTGGGTTTTTTTGAGAATTAATAGTGACTGAAGAAAATGTCTAATCCTTGATTTTGTTAGTCTTGTTACTCAGAAATGAAATATTTCTTCATAGAGAAGAAAATAGGTGTTCCTGGTATGTAATATTTGATATTCATGAAGCAGATTAATTCCTTTAGTAGGACCTTCACAGTTCCTTTTGAAATAGGATTGTTATTACATATTTCTTTAAAATTGGATCACTAAACTCTGTTAAGAAGTATTTTTATTGTTGAAGAAATGGCATTACAATTACCAAGAAAGAGTGATATATTCTTGTTAATTTAGAATTTGGGTTTACTTAGTCATCTCAAAGATCAAGTGTTTCATTCTCCCACCTTCTGTTGCTTTTCGTTCACATGACACATGTCATAAATAATCAGAGTTATTTGCATGTTGTCTCCACCATTAGAATGTAAGATCCTTGAGAGAAGTGTCCATATTTTTGCCCTTCTTTCTGTTTCTCTCACTTAGCACAGACCTGACATGTTATTCAGTTACACCCCACCCTGTGGTCACAAAGCACACCAATACCATCCACGGAGGTTTCCTTGGCCCAGATATTGGAGTGATTTGCCATTTCCTTCTCCATTGGATTAAGGCAGAAAGAGGTTAAGTGAGTTGTCGCTAGGGTCACACAGCTAGTTTGTGTCTAAAGCTGAAGTTGAACTCAGATCTTCCTCGTTCCAGGCTCCATACTCTGTGCACTGAGCCATGTGGCTGCCTCATCTAGCTGACCTGACAAATAGTAAGCATTTACTACAATGCTTGTTAGCTAGCTGGTTGATTAGTAAAAGTAAAGTGGAACATTCTGTTTTGTAATCAGATGAAATGGTGGGTGTAAAGCTTTTGTAAACTTTAAAGCACTTTGTAAGTATTAGCTGTTGTCATTAATACTGAATATGGTTGATACTCACCTTTTCAATCTTAAATTTTTGGAAACCTAAATAAAAAGTAATGTCATTTTAAAGAGTTTCTTATGATTTCAGTTCTCTATAGCTTTGACAGGGAATAGAGATAGCATATAATAAAGACCATGAAAATCTATAGGAATAACCCTGAGACCCCTAAACCAGGAACACGCCCGATTTTAAAAAGCTGTCTCAGCTGGTACTTGTCTTCTGTTTTGTGAGAGGGAGTTTACTTTACACCTAACTTCATCTAGTTATTTTGTAACATCACCTAGACAAACAAATGCTCATTGTTTACACATGTATTTTCAAAGGGTGAACAGATACCAATCAGCTGATTTCAATATCACATCATAAGAAGCAATATTTTATTCTCCCTGTTCTCTCAAATGTACTTGTGATAGCTATTTTTTCTTTTTCATGGGGTGTCAAACCAAGTTTACTTAGTATCAATGGGACCACTAATCCAAAGGAGGGGATTTTACTTGAATAAAGAGCAGTCATTTTATTATTGGAGCTTGAGAGGGTACTTGCCAACATGGTGTTGTGTCAGAGTAAAAGGCATGGTGTAACTCCGTGATCTTAGCTCACATCAAATGTTTTTCACTTTCTTGATGATAAAATTGTTATTTTTATCTTGGTCTTTCAAAAATATTAAGAAAAAACTAATACATCTATTAGAAGATTATTTTAGCATGTCTTTGGAACCCAAGGGCAAGCCAGAAAACAGTCAGACACCATGAAGTCCTAGCTCCAGTTCTTCAGCAACTACAAGCTGTCAGCGTCTTTCATTTTAATTAATTTTTGTTAACTGGTTTTCTTTGTTAAACGGTAGGGCTCAGTTCCATAGATGGGTAGGTCCTGGGATGAGGGTTATTAGGAGGATGCTCAGGAGTGGTGCCAGATGTGACTATATTATAAAATCGGATTTCAATAAACCTTATTTTAAAAAGAACACAAATCTAGGCATTTAGCTTAGCCTTTTTCTTTTTTTTTCCTTTGGGCAAGATTACTAATGTGGTAGATGAGGAGAATGTTATAGATCTAATTAACCTTGATTTCCACAAATCATGCTATTTTTGTGGAAAGGATGGAAGGATATAGGCTAGATAATAATGTATTAGATGGATTCATACCTTTTTGAGCAGTTAAACCCAATGATTAGTATTTAATATTTCAATGTTAGTTTGGAAGGAGGGCTTCATGGAAATTTCCCAGGGATCTGTATTTGCCTTTGGCTATTAAACATTTTTATCCTGCAAAAGTCTACTGAAATTCCAAATGGGGCAAACTCATAGGTCTGATGTTCATACTCAGACCCACATCAGGAACTTGAACTCAGACCAGAGTCTGAACTCTGCAATGATCAGACTTTGTTTTGGATCAGACCACTTTGGGAGCAATGAAAGCTTACAGGTCCCCAGCTTACTTTGGTTGCTTGAATATCCCTTAAATATCCAGTTCTCAATATTCCAAGTAAAGAGTAATTAAACCAAGCTGTACATTTTCTCCAGAAGTTCCTAGAGTCTAGCCATAACACAAAGTCCAAAATCAGAAAGAAAATAGGCTTGAAGGATTAGCACATAAACAAAAGAATCCCAACATTAATGGGTACAGGGACACTCATGACACAAACCCAGAAGAAGAGTATGTCTCCAAAACATCTACAAGGATAGCCTTTTAAAAAAAAAAAAAAAAAAGCCACACAAGTTGGACACAAATTAGATTACAATTCTTAGAAAAGATGAAGCAAGGATTTTTAAAAAGAAAAAGAGTTAAAAAATGTTTTTTTCCAGTGAAAGAAGAGAAAAGGAATGAGAGCTGTGGAAGAAAAAATTGAAAAGGGAATTAATAGTTTGAGATAAGAGATATAAAACCTTAGTTAATTAGAGTAAACCAAATAGAACCTAATGACTTCCAACAATATTAATATTAAAAACAAAGTTAAAACCTGGAAAATATAAATATAAGATATCTCACACCAAAAATAACTGTTTTGGAAACAAATTAAGGAGAGATAACTTAAGAATTATTAAATTTCTTGAAAACCATGATCAAAAATGAATCTTAAAGCAACATACTTCAACAAATAATAAATGAGAACTTTCCAGATCCCTTAACCCAAAAGGCAAAATAGAAATAGAATCTACTTGCCAATTCCAGAAAGAAACCTCAAAATGAAAAAATTCTTACAGACATTAGAACCAAAATTCAGAACTCCAGGTAAAAGAAAAAATTCTACAAGCAGCCAGAAAGAATTCAAATAACAAGGAGCCACAGTCAGAAGTTGACAGCCACCACTGACTTGGAATACTGTACTCCACAAGACAAAGGATGTAAGCTTACATCCAAGAATCCCTTACCCAGCAAAACTTGAGTATAATCCTGCATGGGAAGCATTCCTGATTACAAGAACAGAACTGTGTAAAAACTTTGAAATTTGAACAGAGAAATCAAAAGAAACATAAAATGATAAAGATGAATGAACAATGAAAAAGGACTCATTAAGAACAAATTTTATATTCTTATATTGGGAGGAGGTACGTGTGCCCCTAACTGACCTCTTAATATTATTGGGATCAGTAGAAGAGGGTCTACTTAGACAACCTGGGAGCAGTTCTGTTACATATGATCTTAAAAGAAGATTGGAATGGTAAGGAAAGAGTAATACACCAGGGGAGGGGAATGTGGGAAAGTAAGTTTAGAGAAAATTATCTTTCATAATTGGGACATTGAAGTAGAAATGTATACAAATAAGAAGGAAGATTTGTCAGGACAACTGACATTTGAACCTCACTGTCATTTTCAGGTAGTCAAAGGAGGAAAGATAGACAGATACTGTTGCAACAGAAATAAATTTCCCCTTTCAGAGAAATAGGATGAAAAAGAAAAAAAGGGTAATTAGAGGAAAGGTAGATTAAGGGAAAGATTCATCCTAAGCAAAATGTACTCAAATTAAGGATATACAAAAAAAGCTTTTTCTTTTGCGATGGCATTATTGGGAAATACTGAAGTATTTATGATTTTTAAACATGATAGAATATTATTGTGCTACAAAAATAATAAAGGGTTTGGAAACATTCGTGAACTGATGCAGACTGAAGTGCAAAGAACCAAGAGAACAGTTTATCAGTGACAATATTGTAAAGTCAAAAACCTTGGAAAGACATGGCAGCTACGATTAGTGTAATGACCAGCCATGATTCCAGAGGACTCATGGTGAAACATGTTTCCTGTCTAATAGAAAGGTCAAGTATTCAAGATAGAGTGAGGTGTGTGTATGTGTGATAGAATATACATGTCTATAACTTGGCCAACATGGAAATTGGTTTTGTTGGTCTGTACATGTTTGTAACTGGAATTTGGTTTTCCTTTCTCAAATGGAGGGATAAGGTGTAAGAGAGAATTCAGATTTTTGCTAATTGAAAAAAAAAATAGTTGTTTTAAAAAGGTACCACACAGAGGGTAATGGAAAGGTGCATTAAAAAAGTGACCACGATGCTCTGTCTCTTTCCTCTCCTGGGTATACTGAGCTTTCTTTGCTATCCATTGCCCACCTTCCTCCCTTCTCAGTTTTCTTTTATGTATTATTTTTCCCAATTTGAATGTAAGCTCCTGTCTTTGTTTTCTGTTTGTATGTGTAAATTCCAGTGCTTTCTACAGGGCCTAGCTTAATAATCTAGGTGTTTAATAAAAGCTAGTTGACTGATTGACTACATAATGGGTATAAGCAAGCTCCAGTGTGTGATAAAAAATTAAAAATACCTGACATTTATATGGTGCTTTAAGATTTTCAGAGCACTTTATACACATCTCATTTAATCTTCACAATCACCCCGTGAGCTCAGTTTTGTCCTCTCTTTTTCAGTTTAGTTAACCACAGCCAAGGGAAGTTAGGTAGCCCACCTAAGATTTTATATCTGGTTCATGTCTGGGGCAGGGTACAGACTTTGGTTTTCCTGATTCCAAATCCAGATGATTAATAAGGAATTCTGAAAAAAGAAAAAACCAGGACTAAAGGATGTTATTAAGGAGTTGTTTGAAAATAAAGGATGATGGTCTGGTCCCATGGTGAGAGAGTAGTGGATACCGGGTTGATGGCAAGAATGCTTGAGTGCACCCACTTTATGGTAAACTTTCAAGAAGATATGGACAAGAATCATACCTGTAGGCCTGGATAGGTGTCAGTCTGCATCATTGGAGGTAACTCTGGAAATTATTGAGATAACAGGTCATGAATCTTTGAGGCATCAGCAAGCAAGACAGTGCTTTTCTGGTTCTGTAGTACTCTTAACTGCCTATGTTAGCTGTCAAGTTAGTTGAAGTTTCTTGGCAGAAATAATATTAGCTAGCTGAAGTATAAGCTTCAAGGTAATGCAGGTTATTTTATTTTATTTTTATTTTACTTTATTTATTTGGTTTGATTTATTTTAGATCATCTCTAATTCAGGGAACTTTGTAATATTTTCTTATTAAGGTTTATGCCCTATTGTTTCTTCTTCCTTCATTTCTGGTTATATTGCCGTGTTTTAATGTTTTCATTGAGGGCTATCTGTTGGGGTTTTGGTGGTGGTGGTGTTATTATGTTGATTTGTTTTATTATTTAGTACAATGCATAGCTTTGCTTGTATGGTATATATCATGGATCTAGTGTTGGATCTCAGTAGGCTAGTAGGTAAGCTAATAACTAAAAACAGTTGTGCCTTCTCTTTATTGCATTTTAAAAACACAACAAAATAAAAAGATCAGTCAACCTAATTCAGAAATTACACAAACTAAAACCAGAACACAAGTATTGAGTAATTATGAATTAACGTAATAGGTTGGGTTACTTAACATCCCTATCTTAGAATTAGAGAGCACTATAGGTTCCAGTTACACTACTAGAAAGTCAGCTGGTCTTAGCATTTTTCTTTCTTCTCTGTAAACAAAATTCTCCAAAAGACATGTATTATTCATTTTTAAGCACTTTCCTTTTTAAATTTTGAGTTCCAAGTTCTCTCCTTCACTCTCTCACCCATTGAGAAGGCAAGCAAATGATATCACTTTTGCAAGTAAAATAATCAAAACAGCATTTCCATAATAGCCATATTGCAGAAAAGACCAAAAAAACCACAACAAAACAAGAAAATTATACTTCAATTAACACTCAGAGTTTATAAGTTCTTTCTCTGGAAATAAATAGCATTTTTTATAATGAGTCTTTTAGAACTGTTTTCCATCAATGTATTGATCAGAGTAGCCAAGTCTTTCTGGTACTGTTTAACTTTGCTTTGGTTCATATTTGTCTTGTCAAATGTTTTTGTTTTGCCCTGAAACCACTCCTTCATTATTTTTTATCACACAGTAGTACTCCATCATAATCATGTACCACAGCTTGTTCAGCCATTCCCCAATTGATGAGCATCCCCTCAATTTCCAGTTCTTTGTCACCACTAAAAAGAGCTGTAAATAAATATAAGGATTTATTTTTATAATGTAATACATAGTTTTCATTTTTCTTTGATCTTTTTGGTGGTAAGATATAGTAGTGATATTTCTAGGTCAAATGGTATGCCCAGTTTTATAGCTCTTTGGGCATAGTTCCAAATTGTTCTCTAGAGTGTTTGGACCAGTTCACAAATTCACCAACAATTGATAAGTGTACCTATTTTCCCTCATCCCTTCCAAGATTTGTCATTTCTGATAGTTATGAGGTGATACCTCAGAGTTACTTTAATTTGCATTTCTCTAATCAATAGTAATTTAGAATGTTTTTTGCATATATAACTATAGATAACTTTGATTTCTTTGCCCATTCATATCCTTTGACCATTTATCAATTGGGGAATGATTCTTATTTTAGTAATTTTGACTCTGTTTCCCATATATTTGAGAAATGAGAATTTTGTCAGAGAAACTTGCTATAAGAATTTTTGATATTACTTTATTGTCTGTGGTACCTTTTAGCAAAGTATAGTTTCCCTGATTTTCTCTTTTAATTAAATCTATTTATGCTCTTGCTTTGTGTGAAATCATGATTGTTTTCCCTTTTCCTGTTTTTATTTAAGCTGAAACATAATTGATTCTGCTCCAGCCCTTTAGTTTAACTCCATGTGTCTCTTTCTGTTTCAAACGTGTCTCTTATAAACAACATATTGTTGCATTCTGGTTTCTAATCGATTACTTGTTCTGTTTTTTGGGCAAGCTTATCCCATTCACATTCACAGTTATGATTGCTATGTATTATATTTCCATCATATTTTGTTTATACTTCTCTTTTTGTATCTTGTCCCTCCTCAAAATAGTTTTGCTTCTGTGTATTGCCTCCTTTAATCTACCTTCTCTCTTGTCACCTCCCTCTTATATCTCTTGCTCTTCCCTCTTTGAACCAATTCTTGATGGGACCAAGGTTCAGGAAGTGCTCACCCCCCCCATGCTCCCCTCCACTCTAAAAGCTCTTTGTTCTACGTCTCTTTTAGGAAAGTTTTCTGTCCCTTAGTCACCTTCTTCCTTCCCCTTTCCTCTTCTCTCTCTACATCCCTCTTTCTCTCCTATCCATTTTTTATATCGTCTTTTCCTATCGATTCCATATTCTATATTCCATATAGGAATATGAACAGTTTCATTTTATTGAATCCCTTATGATTATGCTTTCATATTTACCTTTTTATGCTTCTCTTGAGTCTTGTGTGTTTGGATGTTAAATTTTGTCTTTAACTCTGGTCTTTTCATCAGGAATGCTGCTCCAGCCTCTTATTTTAACTCTGTATGTGTCTCTGATTCAAGCGTGTTTCTTGTAAACAACATATTGTTGGATTCTGCTTCCTAATCCATTCTGTTGTCTGCTTCTATTTTATGGGTATGTTCATCCTTTCACATTTCACAGTTACCATAATTAACTGTGCATTTCTCTTCATTCTCTTCTGTCTTCTCACTCTATTTTTATTCTCTCCCTCCTCTAAATTCTATTTTGCTTCTGCATATTGCCTTCTTTTACCTTTTGTCAACCCCCCCAATTCTCTTATTCCCTTCTATAATTTTATGTTGAGTAAGATAAATTTCTATTTGTGTATGTGCATGTATTTTTCTTTTTTGAACCAGTTTAGTTGTGAACGAGGTTCAAGTATTGCCTCCACCACCATGACCATTTTCTCCTACAGTGTAAAAGCTCTTCTTTGGGTACCTCTTTTATGTAAGATGATTTTTTCCATTCTTCCTCCCACTTTCCCCTTCTCCCAGTGCATCCCTTTTTCTTGCCTATCCATTTTTTTTTTATATCATCCCAACATAACTCACTTCCACACCTTCCTATGTGGAATCCTTCTAACTGCTCTAATATAAGGAGAAAGTTCTTAGAAAATACATGTATCATCTTTCCATATAGAAAGGTAAACAGTTTAACCTTACTGAGTCACTTAAGATTTTTCTTTTTATGTTTACCTTTTTATGTTTCTCTTGAGTCTTGTATTTGAAAGTCACATTTTCTATTCAACTCTGATATTTTCATCAGGAATGCTTCAAAGTCCTCTATTTCTTAAGATTTCCACCCTGCTAATCATCTTTATAGTATAACTTGTTCAGCCATTTGATGGGCATCCCCTCAGTTTCTAATTCTTTACCCCCAGAAAAGAGCTGCTATAAATATTTATGTTCATAAAGGTCGTTTTCCTTTTTGTTTTTTATCTCTTTTGCAATACAGACCCAATAGTGAGTGGTATTACTAGGTCAAAAGCTATGGATGCATTTATGTTAAGGCATTGTACTATCTAAGGGTAAATAGAAAACGTATTATTCTCATTTTTACAGCAAGCAAATTGATTCTAATTTTTTTTTTTTGCTACTCTACAGGCAAAATACTATTTTAATGAAAGAAAAGTAAGTTTTAATCTCTATGTAATGTGACTTAAATAGATTCCTTTTTGGCTAGTAGCAAAGACATATTTAGCATTTTTAGAAGACAAATTGCTAAAAGTGGTTAGTCTTTTAAAAAAATCACATGAGCAGATATATTTGTAGTGAAATATCATCCAGTGGTGTCTGAGCATATATTAGAATATGATAATAGAAGACTGAGAATTTATTTTCCCATTCCTACTATGGAAGAAGTATAATCCATGTCTAAATTTTTCTAAAGCCAGAGAGTAAACTAAAATAAAAGTAATATTAGTTTTCCTTGGTCTGTGCTTCCATTTTTGCTACTGTGTTGTAATTGAAAAAAGAGAATGTTTGGAGTTAAGAGTGCTTGGTTTTGAATCTTGCCTTGCACAAGTCCTTTCATTTCTCTTGCCCACAGTTTTCTCATCAGCAAAATGAGGCTGTTGAACTAGGTAACCTATAATGTTCCTTCTAGTTCTAAATATTATTAAAGACTAACTCTAAATCTGCCATGAGGAAGGAATAGAAAAGAATTGTCTGGAACACTTTCAATTTACAAATAGATCTGGTATGGGAGAAGATAGAAGGGAGTCTTAGAAGTGTGTAGATAGGCAGTAAGATGATATCAAAAAAGTAAAATGAGAGAATGACAAGGTTACATATCTCCACCTCCCTGCCTGTTTTTCAAACTACAGAAGCAGGGAAATATTTTAGCTGCTTTTCAGTTTTTATTTGGAAAGACCTTTGATGAATGAATACTAATAAAAATCTTGAGCTATATTGTCCTAGCAGATTGTAGAACTAGATTTAGAGCTAAAAGAGATCACCAAGTTCAACTTCCTTAATTTACATTTAAGGAAACTGAGGCACAGAGAGATTAAAAGACTTGCCTGGGATCTCTGAGCTAATAAGTATCTGAGGCAGTTCTTCCTGACTTCAAGTCCAGTTCCCTACTCATTATGCACCTTAACTGCCTATAAAACTACCTCTCCTGATTTATATTTTGTCTTATTTGACACATATCTCATCCCTGTATTTAGAGTATAGCTAATTCCTTTATAAAATGTTACCACAACCTAATTTTTCTTGATATTTGGTGAATATTGTTTGAGTGTTTATGATGTATCTTGGATCATATTTGTTTTCTTGAGAATTTGGAATAGGAGGAAAATCTGTCAGCACTTCCTCAATTTGGATCCCCATTTGACCTGCTCTGATGAATTGGGAAATATATCTGACTTAGATGAGTGGAACAAGCTTAGTTAAACATTGCTTCATTAAAGTAGCTTTTCTTGTATTACAAGTTTGTATAAACTTTTCCAAAGCTTTTTATCCTTGTGTTTAAATTGAAGGACGGCTAGAACATATTGTAGAGTGTTGTAAGTTAGTGGTGCTCAGAATTTACCCTCAGAATAGCTTTTCCTGTAAGGGGAAAAGAAGGACTTTCTTAATCCTTTGACCCTCTCCTTTCAAGTGATTTTTATAAAATCCAGTTCTTCTAGAAGAGAGTTGCCCTGATTGCCTATTATGTGCCTCCAATGGATATGTTTCTCTTAAAGTTTAGTCTGTGTATTTTAGTAGGTGATCAGAGTGTCATAGATCTTAATGCAAGGCTCAGAGTCTGTCTAGTCCAACCCACTCATTTTATATATGAGAAAACTGAGGCCCAAGGAGGTTAAGTAACTTATCCCAGTAGTCCCAATAATTTGTAAAGTATCATCTTCTTATATAAACCAGCACAACAAGACTTTTCTATCATTTTATTTTTTCTTCATAATACTGCCTAGAAAATTATGGAGGTATAAAATTTTAGAGCCAGAAAGGCCCTTGGTAATTATCCTATACAACTTCTTTTAATAGATGAGATAACTGAGTTTTGAAGGGATCAAATAATTAACCCCAATGTCATAGTATTAAATATTAGTAGTGGTACTAAGACTTAAACCTGTGTCTAGCCCCATATCCTTACTTGTCTTTATTTTGCCTCTGAGTATTTTTTGTCCATTTCCTCATTCTGCCTTGTAGAATTTAGGGTGGTAGAAAAGACTAAAATATACATGGCATAGGTATATGGCATTTTGCACATACCCTGGTTTGGTAAGGTTAATTGGATTGAATTGAATACACAGACATGGAAGCAAGTATAAGAGGCAGAAAATACCGAGCCTTGTTAACCCAGAGAGGGAGAAGATCTTTATCTGTGGGCATTTTCACAATTAAAATTTTCTGAATGCTTTTGGTCACAGTGATCACATTAGTAAGCTGTCAAGATTCAAAAAAAATCTCTGCTGCTTAATGAAGGAAGTAGAATTGAATAGAGAAGAAGTGATTATTGTTAAGAAGACAACCAGTGGAACAACTCAATGAAATACATTGAACATGATTGAAAAAAAAAAGAAACAGATGGCAGCAAGCATAGTATAGCATTAGCTGTACAGTTAGCAGTTGTATGAAGAGAGTGGAATGGACACTAAAAAGCACAACGGAGCTAGATAAATGTTGAACAAAGAAATTTTATGCAGATCTGTAGATAAGTCTGTCTTAAGGAGTTTGACAGGAGAAGACTGGTGGTGTCTGACAAGGATACTGTTGGAAGATCAGTCAGTAAGCATTTACTTGTTATGTTACTAAACAAGCATCTGTTAAATACTTATTACGAGCAAGGCAAGGGAAACACAAAGAAAAAGGGAAAATAGTCCCTTGCTTTAAAGAGTGAATATGCTAAAGGGGGAATCAAAATGTACATAAATGTGTTTAGACTGAAATAGACAACTATAGTTAATGAAAAACAATTACACATATTTGTCTGTAAGCCAATCCCTGCATGTGCTAATACTTGGCAATCAAACTCATTATGTAATCAAAGACTATCTGTTTTACTATAATTATACCAAAATAATATATCCAACCCAGAATAGTGTTAGTTTGTACTTTGACACTAGCAATTTATTAAAAAGCTTCAAGGTCCCTAATTTATGTAAAGAATGATATTATATAAATTTCCAAAAGAATTGCGGTCCCAAAGATCAGATATTGATTATATCTGTTTCCTTTATATAAGGCACAAGAGTAAAGAACTGATTCTATCATATTTCTCATAGATTTGAAAGCATTATGTCAGCAGATAGACCTTTCCTGTTTATTCACTGCTAATACTGGTATTGAGGACTGTATTTTAAATGATGTTATTGGAGCCTTATATACCACAATTTGGGATATATTTGTCTCTTCAGTTTTTAAAATTATTCTTTTTGATTGACAATTCTACATTGTTTATAAGCAGGCAACTATACTAAAGTGATTTAATAGTTAACAGAAAGATGCTAAATTTAGTCACACTTTTCTCTAATACGTCTTCCCTCCTAGGAGTCCTTTCTCTACCATCCTTCCCCTTCCTTCAACTCCTAGGCTTTTTGGGTAACATAATTTTTTATTTTTTAAAAATGAATTTTATTCATTTCTTATATTCTATGTAAATGCTTATTCCTTTTCCATAGATTCATCTTATATAACAAAGAATATTTTTTAAGGAGAAGAAATAAAAGGAAGAGGATGAAATCATCAAAACCAATATATTGAAAAAGTCTGAAAACATATGATATATTCCATATCTATGAACCTCCCACCTCTGCAAAGAGTAAAGTGGGTGTGACTCATAGCTCTTCTCCTTGGTCATGCTTGTTCTTTGTCATTTTAGATTCACTTTTGATTGTTTTATGAGCATTCTTTCCATTTATATTGTTGTGAAGGTTGTACATACAGTTTTCTTTCCATTCTTCTTTGTATCCTGCATATTTATTGTTCCTTATATCATAATAGCATTTCATTACATTTTTGCAACAGTTTATTTTAGCCATTCCCCACCTGATGGGAATCTACTTTGTTTCCACTTCTTTGCTACCACAAAAATGACTGCTATGAATATTTTTTATGAATGTAGGGACTTCTTATCAGTGGACTCTTTGGGGTATAAACCTAGTAGTGGATTCTCTTGTCAAAAGGTATAGAGATTTTATCACTTTATATGATTCCAGATTGCTTTCCAAAATGGTTCTGGGCAATAAAATTCAGATGATGACTTTTCCTTTATTGGTAAAAATCAAACTTAAAATAATACTCACATAACACTTTAATAGGATGTTAACACTTACATTCTATGAAAGTCTTATGAAATTTTAAGCATTGATGTAGTGATGTTGGCCACACAAATCATTTTTATTTAAGGAACTCATCCTTATTTTATTAACCTAATTTGGCAGGAGATGAGAGGTAGGAAGTAGGTGGTTGGGAAAACCTAATAAGGGTTCAGTTGTATAAATGGAGCCAATTTTAAGTGCTGTGATTTGAGGATATCTTTTTGAAATAGAGGGTTTATTCCCTACTGACAATTAAAGATTAGTGAATTCATGAAACTAGAATATTCTTTTTAATTAGAACTTCAGTTATCAGAAAAGTATTGTCACAGTAGGGAATCCCTGTAATTGGTAACAAGAATTTGTCTTAAAAAGCAGTTGACAGAAGAGCATTTGGAAAATTTGTTTATTCAATGTAAATTCTTGGAGAAAAATAAAAGAATCTCACCTGTTTTAAATTTTAATTAGTTTCCTGAATAATTAAGAAAATGGTTAAAAGTTTGTCACCTCCCATTGTATTTCTTCTTGAGGTAGACCATGAAGTGCCCCTTTGGTCATTTCTCTTCCTGAGTATCTTTCTATCCACATTTGTCACCACAGCTTTATCTGGGTTGAATCAAAAGGAAAAAGTGGTGAAAGGAAATCTGTGCTTTACTTACTTGAAGAATTAATAGTTTGGAGGGGTGGAACCAAGATGACAGAGTAGAAAGAGGCACACACTTGTGCTCTTCCCCCACAGCCTATAAAATACTTGTAAAGAATGACTCTCAACAAATTCTAGAGCAGCAGAAGCCACAGAATGACAGAGGGGAGGAGATTTCCAGCCCAGGGTGACCTGGAAGGCCAATGGGAAAGGTCTGTCACATTGGACATGGAGTGGAGCACAGCCTAACCTTGGCTACCAGGCGCCGGGAGGAGCAGGGCTGGAACAGGCCTCAGGGCCAGAATCCCTAGCAGCAGTGGAAGTTCACAGATCCCTCAACCCACGATCCACAAAGGCAGTGAGGGGATTTTTTCACTTGCATGACAAGGGAGCAGGGTCCTTCCCTAGCCCTGACATCAGGCAGCGGGGGCAGGCAGCAGCTAGCCTTCATTGGTGGAGCCCTCAGTTTAAAGCCCCTGGGGGAACAGAGCAGCTGATTTGAATCTTAGGCAGGAACTTCTCCCTTGATTGTGCCACCTTGGAGGACCAGAGATCTTACAGGTCCCCAGAGTATACCCTGCTCTTGAGAAAGGACCCAAAAGTCAAATAACTGTCTGGGAAAATGCCAAAAAAAAAAAGGGGGGGGGGGGGGGGGATAAGACTATAGAGGTCACTTTTTTGGTGAACAGGTATTTTCTCCCATCCATTCGAATGAGGAAGAACAATCTTTACCATCAGGGGAAGGCATACAAGTCAAATCTTCTGCATCCAAAACCTGCAAAATAAATATGCAGTGGTCCAAGGCCATGGAAGAGCTCAAAAAGGATTTTTAAAATCAAGTAAGAGAGGTAGAGGAAAAATTGGGAAGAGAAATGAGAAAAATGCAAGGAAATCATGAAAAGTGAGTCAACAACTTGCTAAAGGAGACCCCAAAAAAATACTGAAGAAAATAACACCTTTAAAAATAGGCTAACTCAGTTGGCAAAAGAGGTCCAAAAAGTTAATGAGGAGAAGAATGCTTTAAAAAGGCGAATTAGCCAAATGGAAAAGGAGGTTCAAAAGCTCACTGAAGAAAATAGTTCTTTAAAATTAGAATGAAACAGATAGAAGCTAATGACTTTATGAGAAACCAAGAAATTACAAAACAAAACCAAAAGAATGAAAAAATGGAAGAGAATGTGAAATATCTCATTGGAAAAACAACTGACCTGGAAAATAGATCCAGGAGAGACAATTTAAAAATTATGGAACTACCTGAAAGCCATGATCAAAAACAGAGCCTAGATATTATCTTTCATGAAATTATCAAGGAAAACTCCCCTGATATTTTAGAACCAGAGGGCAAAATAAATATTGAAAGACTTCACCGATCACCTCCTGAAAGAGGTCCAAAAAGAAACTCCTAGGAATATTGTAGCCAAATTCCAGAGTTCTCAGGTCAAGGAGAAAATATTGCAAGCAGCCAGAAAGAAACAATTTGAGTATTATGGAAATGCAATCAGGATAACACAAGATCTAGCAGCTTTTGTATTAAGGGATCTAAGAGCTTGGAATATGATATTCCAGAAGTCAAAGGAACTAGGACTAAAACCAAGAATCACCTACCCAGCAAAACTGAGTATAATACTTCAGGTGTAAAAATGGCCATTCAATGAAATAGAGGACTTTCAAGCATTCTTGATGAAAAGACCAGAGCTGAATAGAAAATCTGACTTTCAAACACAAGAATCAAGAGAAGCATGAAAAGGTAAACAGGAAAGAGAAATCACAAGGAACTTACTAAAGTTAAACTGTTTACATTCCTACATGGAAAGATAATATTTGTAACTCTTGGGACTTTTCTCAGTATTTGGGTAGTTGGAGGGATTATACACACACACACACACACACACACACACATACACACACACACACACACACACACAAAACACAGGGTGAGTTGAATAGGAAGGGATCATATCTAAAAAAATCATGTTCATCCTTCATTGCCAAAGAACACCATGCCATCAGAGAAATGATGACATGACTTGCACTTGACTTTGTTTTGAGTGAGGGAGTGCTGTGCAGGTCACCAGCCTCACTTCTCCTCCAGAGCCATCTGAATCCAATGACCAGATATTCATCAGGCTGCTGGAGATGACCCAAGATGAGGAAATTGGGTTTAAGTGATTTGCTCAAGGTCACACAGCCAATGAGTGTCAAGTGTCTGAGGTGAGATTTGAACTCAGGTCCTCTTGACTCCTGTATTGGTGCTATATCCACTGCACCACTTAGCTGCACATGTAAAAAAGTAAAATTAAGGGCCGAGAGAGGAATATATTGGGAGGAGAAAGGGAGAAATGGAATGGGGCAAACTATCTCTCATAGAAGAGGCAAGAAAAAACTTTTCCAAAGCGGGGGAGGTGAGAGGGAAAAAGTGAAGCTTACTCTCATTACATTTGGATCAAGGAAGGAATAACATGCACAGTTTGGTATGAAAATCTATTTTACACTACAGGGAAGTAGGGGACAAAGGGTTAAGCAGGGTGGGGTAAGACGATGGAAGGGAGGGCAAATGGGAGGAGGGAGCAATTAGAAGTAAACACTCTTGGAGAAGGACAAGGTCAAAAGAGAGAAAAAAAATGGGGGGCAGGATAGGATGGAGGGAAATATAGTTACTCTTACATGACATGACTATTATGAAAGTTATTTGCAAAACTACACATATATAGCCTATATTGAATTGCTTGCTTTTTCAGTGGGGATGGGTGGGGAGGGAGGAAGGAAGAGAAGTTGAAGCTCAAAAGTTTTAGGAACAAATGTTGAGAATTGTTTTTGTCTGCAACTGGGAAATAAGAAATACAGGTAATTGTGTAGAAATTTATCTTGCTCTACAGGACAAGAGAGAAGATGGGAATAAGGGAAAGGAGGGGTGTTAGTAGGGAGGGCACATTGGTGGAAGGGGCAAACAGAATGCAAGGCGTTTTGGGGTGGGGGGAGGGGAGAGATGGAGAGAAAATTTGGAACTCAAAATTTTGTGGAAATGAATGTTGAAAATTTAAAATAATAAATAAATTATCAAAAAAAGAATTACTAGTTAGAAATATATCAGTAAGCATGTGAGTACATCAGTACACTTTGTACAGTATTTTTGGTCTGCCATGTAAGTAGTCCTCCAATGTTTGGTGCCCAGATAAATAGAAGGAATCAGAGGTCAATTCTAGAACTT
This sequence comes from Bettongia penicillata ogilbyi, assembly GCA_023548195.1. NCBI lineage: Eukaryota > Metazoa > Chordata > Mammalia > Diprotodontia > Potoroidae > Bettongia > Bettongia penicillata. The sequence continues at coordinate 9,181,447 of JAJHZJ010000162.1, read as the reverse complement.
CTGCTTTTACCAGTTATACCCTAAGTGGATGCAATTTTCCTTTTCCTCCAATTTTGAGTACTTCAAAATCAATGTTACCTTTTCTTGTGCAACTGGACTGTGTTAACAAAGTTGTACCCACTGTATCCAGAGTAAGAAAGGATTTATTCTGAGTATTTTAAGTCCTAACTCCAAATTTTTTCAGTGGTGGTTAGGAAAGCATATCTAATAGTATATAAAATATTATTTATTTCAGATGCATGTAGGCTATATAGGCATCATAGACTAACCTGAGCATCTATTAGTAATATAGTTTTGATAAATACTTTCCAAGTTCTCAGCAACCTTTGTTTTTTAATGATAAACTTTCTTTTGACACAAAATGCAAAATCCCAATGTCTACAAAGGGAATTCCCTCACACTGTATAATTGCCAAAAATACCTAAGCACAATAGAGTAAAAAAAAAAAGTGGTTCCATATGAGGGTATGTGCAGTCTTGCACTTTAGCCGTGGTTGACTGTTAGGAGAGTGTAGAGAAGGTATGTCAGTCAGTCAGCAAGCATGTATTAAACACCAAATATGTGTCAGGTTCTTTGCTAGGAGCTGGGGAAACAAAGAGTGCAAAAAAGTGTCCCTTTTCTCAAGGAGCTCACAGTCTGATGGAGAAAACTCTATGAAAACAATTTGGTACAGTCAAGATGTGTGTATGTTTGAAAATATGATAAACTGGAGATAATCTGAAAGAGAAGGCACTAAGGTGGGATTTTCGCAGAGAAGTCAAGGAAGATAGGAGGTGGAAAAGAAGGAGAAGGCTCAGGACTTGGGGGAAAGCTAGGTGGCACCGTGGATAGAGTGCCAGGCCCAGAATCAGGAAGACTCATCTTTGTGAATTCAATTCTGGCCTCAGACACTAGCTGTGTGTACCTGGGCAAGTCACTTGACTGTTTGCCTCAGTTCTATTATGTGTAAAATGAGCTGTGGAAAGAAAGATGCTACTCCAGTATCTTTGCCAAGAAAATCATAAACAAGGTCATGAAGAATCAGACATGACTGAAAAATGATCAAACCACAAGAGTGAAAATGCATGGATTCAGGAGATAAAATGTCTTGTGCAGAGATGCCAATGTGACTACATTTCACAGGGTGTATGAGGCAGAAAGATGGTGTGGGGTATACTCAAAATGTAGGAAGGGGCCAGATTAGAACCGTTTTTATAAAAAACAACAGAGGATTTTGTATTTGATCCTAGAGGGAACAGGGAGCCACTGGAGTTGATTCAATCAGTTTGGTAGCTGAATGGAGAGTGGACTACAGCAGGGGGAGACTTGCCACAGACAGACCAACCCACAGGCTCTTTTAATAGTGTAAGTCGGAGATGGAGAGTAACTACACCAGAGTGGTTGCATGTCAGAGCAGAGAAGAGAGAATTTACAAAAGATGTTACAAAAGTAGAAATGACAACTAATTAGAGATGGGTGGTGAGAGAGACTGAAGTGTTGAAGATGGCACTTAGGATATAGCCTGGGTAATGAGGAAGATGGTAGTAATTTCTGCAGTCATAGGGAAACAGTGAGAAGGGAGGTTTGGGGGCAAAGACGAATTAAATTTTGGTCATGTTCAGCTTAAGATGTCTACAAGACATCCAGTTCAAGAGGCCTAACAGATGGGAGGTCAGGAGAGGGTTTAAGTCTGGACAAAATTGATCTGAAAATCATCTACCTAGAGGTGATGGTTGAATCCATGGCAGCTGAAGATCCCCAAGGGAAATAGTATAGAGAGAAGAGAAGAAGGACCAGGAAAGAGCCTCAAGGGACTCTGTGTGTCCTCTGTAAGTTAGTACTCCTTATGTATAGTTTTTATTTGGTGTTCATTTACATAGCTGTAGTAATTATGTATATTGTACTTTTGATTCTGCTTTGTTTACTCTTCAGCACATTTTACAAGTCACTATATTTCTTTGAATTGTTCATATCCATCATTCCTTATAGTGCAGTAACATTTCATTACATGCATATATCAAAGTTTGTCCAGCCACTTCCCCACTTCTCAGGCAAATAATATTTCCACCATTTTGCTATATTAAAAGTCTTGAACACACTGGAGGCACTGAGTAAACGTTGGTTGTATTGAATTGGTTGTGCTTCAATGTGAAATCTGTTTGAAGTGAATCACCAAATCCTTTCAGTCTCTTCCTACCTCGGTTTGTTTTATGAGCTCCCCAAGTACCCAGGGTCATTTATAGAAGAGACTAAATATTCTTTTGGCATATTTCAGTATGCATGGTGGCAAGTCCTAAAACTAAGACACTGGTTTATTAGAGTGCCACTTCCATACTGCATTGCTATCAGCTGACTTCTAAGCTCTTCAGAAATCCTACCTGGATCAGACCAGAGGGTTGGGGTTCACATACCGAACCTTTCTAAAGTAATATTTAGTTTTACAGTTCTTTGGAATGTACATGCAAATCGTTCCTGAGAGCTGCTATCCAGCACAACTGACTGAGGAATGATCATTTCACAGAAACGTGCAATTTGTACCCTTCCTTCAGGTTGCTTGGCAGAAGAAGACAGAACATTTAAAAGGTAGAGGATTAGAATGCAGGACTTGTGGTTTCTTTTTTGTAAAATTCTTTCTAACTGGAACAATGGAAGCCAGTTAGTGCTTTTGCAGTATTTTTAAAAGGAAATAGTTTGTGACAAAAAATTATTGCAAAAAGTTATTTTCAGTGTCCATGTCTTCACTGTGAAGTGAGTATATGAAATTTCCTGAGAAAGGAATTAGAATTTTTATTTAAAAAGGCAAGGGATGGGGCAATGGTGTGGGGGTGGGAGGAAAATACCTTGTAAAATCAGAGAAAGTGATGGTTTATGAGACCTGGTCTGAGAAGGAATCTGCAATGCACCAACCTGTGTTAAAATTATATATTCAGCCAAAAAAAATATACTAATGAGAAAGGACTGAACTTTTTTTAAAGGGGAAGAATATCATGTTTTACTGTGGTTGAATATGGAAAATCTTTATTTTCTCTTCTCAGATTTGGCTTTCATGATCTTTTCTTCCGAATATGAATTTCTGACAACAGAATGAGAGATACTGCAAACAGTTCTAGGTATCCATGAACTAATTGTCCTGGGCATTCACATAATACCCTTATGAAAACAACTTTCAGAAAGAGTTATTTTGTTATTTAGTCAGTAAAAATGATATCTTATCTTAGTCACTAGGCTTATTTGAGTTGGATAAAAAAATAATCAGGAAATTCTAAATTTTTCAATGGGTTAGGATTTCTTGATTTTTTTTTTAGAGCTTCTGGTGTTTGTAAGATATATAATTTCATATTTGTGTATCGCTCAACTTCCACAAGCATTTATTTAGTGCCTACTATGTGTAAAAGACATAATTCAAAGTCTGTTTTATAGTCTTTTGGGAGACTTTTCCCAATTTGACATTCATCAGAAAAAGAAAAACAAATATGCCTTGTATGTGTGATCATATGTAAACAGATAAAATTATATCAGTCATAGCACATAAAAATAAAAAATAGTTTTATCTTTTGGGGAGAATGAATTGTAATAATGCCTATGAAGTGAAAGGAATAGAAAACATGGGAGATACTTTGGTATGCTTTTGGTCAAAAGAATCCTTGTATTATAAACTTTTTGATTTTGTAGTTTTTTTTAATATTCTTTGCTAAAACTTCTACAAACTTAATATTTTTCCTTTTTTTCTCTTTTGAAATTACTTAAATTTATGAGACAAAGGGAAGAATGCCTATTTTATTCTAATTTTTTGATTAAAACATACCTAAACATATACTGCAAATTTATCACTTATTCCAAATCTTTTATTCTTTGTGATCAACAGAAATAGGTATAATTAGGTTTTTATCTATTTTATATATCTGTTACTGATGTCTGTACTATACTTCTATTTTCTTTGCATTATTTTGTATTCTGTACATTTTTATATTCCTAAGTTTTCATTCTTACAATTGTTGACCATTTTTCTGTTACAGATAAGTTAGCTGCAAATGTCTCTGTTCAAATAGTTCTTTTTGTTTGTTTTTAATTACTTCCTAGGGGAGTGTGTGGAGAAATATTCCCAATAGTTGGATATGAGTCAGAGGTAACTGACCAGTATTATTATGACTTGTATCATATATTGGCTAGTTAATTTGACTTCTGCATTACTATTCTGGTTAGGTATTAGACATAGATTAAACTGATAACCAGTTTGCTTGGAGCCTAGCTTTTCTCAGAAACTTCAGTACCTAGATGTAGAAATTCTTGATTCTAATTCACCTTCTCAAGGGTTTGTGACTTACAAGGCTGGAAATAGGGTTGAGTTTCTATCCCAGTTCTAATGATGAATTGTGTGAACTGAATAATTGAATTAAACTCATGGAATCATAAAACTCCAGAGTTCAAAGAAACTTCAGAGGTCTTCCATTTCACTCTTACCAAAACTCAGATCCTTTCTGTAATAATATCCTTGACTAAGTGATTTTCCAGCCTCTGTTTGATCATTTCCAGCAAAGGGAAGTTTGCTGCCTTAAAAGGCAGCCACTCTATTACTGGGCAGCTCTAATGGTGAAGAATCTCTTCTTCTATCTCTTCCACCATTCTTTGATTTTAGTTCTCCCCTCTAGTGACTTGTAGAATGTGAGTTCTCCCCATCCCTAAATCTGTCTTTCTCTAGGCTAAACATCCTATACTCTTTCTATTGGCCATCATATGACCCCCCTCATGATTCTTTTCACCCTCTCAGTGATAAACTGGCATTTGCCAATTTACCTTTTAAAACGTGGTCTCCAAACTAAACATGGACTTCGTTACAATCAAGAAATTATCGCTTCCATTGCTGTGGAGAGCTTATTTCATATAGCCTAAGACTTCATTAACCCTTTTTGGCAGCCAAATCTAATTACTTAATACTGAGCTTGTGGTCGACTCCATTGTCAACATCTTTTGACACACTATCACTATCTAGCCTTGTTTGCCAGTCCTTAGATTATAGGTGATTGTTTTTAACCTTAATTACAATTATTTAGATTTTTCCTGATGCAATTTCATCTTGTTAGATTAGGCTTATGTTCTAGCCTAAACATGACCTTTTGGCATCTTTATTCTTTTATTTAAAATTACCTCTCCTTTAATTTTTTTTGTTTTGATCACCGACATATTCAATAAGTTTGTCATAAGTGTCTCTATCCACTTCATTGATAAAAAAAATTGAATAGTACAGAACTGAGTTCTGTTGCATACTGTTAAAGACCTATTCTACCATCTCTCAATAAGTATTTTTAGGTACTACTTAGGCGTACTACAATTTTACCTGTCTCATCATCCAGTCTATATTTCTCAGTCATGTCCACAAAGACACTGTGGGAGATTATCATATGCTTTACTAAAATCCAAATACATACTCTCTGATTTAATTTAATCTTCTACTTCCTTGCCTATAAAGGAGCTAATCTATGTCTATGAAAGCCTAGTGAAAAAAAATTTGAATATTAGACCTCACTGGATTAAGTTGGATTCACTTATTTTTTTCTGTTATATACTACTGTGACATTTTAAAATTACCATTTAGATCATCACATTTTAAACTTATGGGCAAAAACAGAAGAGATTATTCTTTTTCATAGTCTCTGTTTATCCAAGTCCAAATCTTGACATAGGGCAAATTTCTGTTTAAATCATAAACCTACTAGGTTGGATAGGAGTTTTAATGATTTCACAGGTCCATAGTCTTTGAAAGAGAGAGTGTCCCATAAGTATTATAGTTTTAAATGTTCATAGCTTGGAACTGCACGCAGACTTTTGGGACACACTGTATTGGCAATCCGGCGTCTCTTTCTATCTTTGTTCTTTTTCTGTTGGAGCTATGTTGTCATCTTAACCCAAACACATCCCTCAAAGAAGATTTGCAAGTTGTTCATTGGCATTGATAGTCTAAATCGTAGTGAGTTGAGAAAGCGTGTTCTTTGCCAAGAGAGAAAATATATGGTGGAAAAGTTTGGCTTACTCTTAAAGCACACGGTAAATTAATATCTGAATGCAGCGTTCATGTTACCGAACTACATTTTCACTTTGAAAAAAATCATGGCTCGGGAATTGATTGGGAATTGAAAAAGGTAACTTATTACTTTGTATATGATTTGTTCTCTGGGTCATAACCTGCTTATGTTTGTCTGGCTTAATAAATTTGCATTGCAAGTCAGCAGTGGATGCTGTCATGACACCTGTGAGAGACTGTACTGGGTAAATAATGCTTTTAATGCAGCTGCTTTCCCAGAGAAATCCAAAGGAGTATCTAGGGATCTCCAGATAGATCTTGATACTCCAATTATCAGAAAAGCAGTTTATCTTTTTTTATGAATAATGAATTCTACATGTTTTAAAATGATTGTTTTTCAAATGTAGGAGAAACACTAACCATTTAGAGACTATTTTCTGACTTTTTTGCTGTTTAGAAAAATTAAAAGCAGTAATCTGTAGATTAGTGTTCATAATCTAATACTTCATCTTTGTCATCATAGCTGGCATTTTAAAAAATGTACACATACATACAGCGTTAAAGGCCTGTATAGCAGTTCACAAACACCGTGTCCTTTGATCCATCTAACCGCCTTGTGAGACAGGTACAGTTATTATCTTCATTTGGTAGATGAGGAAACTGAGCCAGGCTGATATTAAGTGACTTGCCCAGAATCACATAGCCAGTAGAGTAAGTATTTGAGTCAGCATTTGAACTCAGTTTTCATGACTTCAGGTTCAGCTTTCTATTCACTGTGTCACCTAACTTCCACTTGAGCAATTCACTAAAAATTAGGATCATAAGGAACTTTGAAAAATAATTTCTCTCTAAAGTAGAGCTTTTATTACTTCTGCAGCATGTTAGGTATTATAAAATAGAATGCAAATGCTGGACTTTTGAGACTGCTGCAAATATTTTACCACTTCATTAACCTTGCAGGTTTAGGGGGAAGAATACAATTGGGTCGGACCAGCTATTTTCTTCATTAAGAATTGAAGCTTTAATTGTGACTAACATATTTTGAAAAGTCAAATGCAGTAATAAAGATGCAATTGCAGAGGGATTATTCTTACAAATAATGAAACTTAGCGGCATTTTTTGTAGCGGGCTAGTTTGGTCTTCCTTACGTTACTTTTTGGTGTAGACATTGGTAATCCCAACCTAATTCAGCAATCCCTCCCCTCATCAGACTGCTGCTGACCAAAAATGTCACTGAGGCACTTGCACACCCTCAGTATTGTAGCACTGCCTCTGGAAATTGTGCCTGCTCCCTGCTCCCTGTGAGTTGAGGCCTTCCCGTCATTTGTCGCAGAATAATAATGGTGTCACAGAAAGCAGTTGTTCAGATAAATACAGGAGGTTTCTGGCCTTACATGGGAACTTAACCACCATTGATAACATTAATAGTAAAATGCATTTTAAGTTCTAAGCAATCAGCTTTTTCAAAAGGTAAGAAACTTTATTTGGACATATCATCAAAATCCCATTTTTCTTACAGTTGAATTCTCCACATTTGTGCAATTACACAACACTTTTAAGCACAACAGTGTAAAAGAGTAATGGCCATTGTTGGTATTTATAAACTTATACTTTAATAGTAGTTTCCTGTTTGTTAAAAGAAAAGGCAGATATATGACTTGTAAATCAGTGCCACTTCTATTTAATTCTTGCTTATTTTGTTGCTGTTTCAAATTGTCTTCATTCATATAGTTATACTGATTTGTACTCTTCTTCAGGCTCTATTTTGTCCATTCTCTAACACTTTATATAAAACATCACCTATTTTATTTCTTAATTGACCTATAATTTGGATTGACAGTTTCTTTCCACCTTTGCATAACTAATTTTTTTGTATTCTAGGACACTTCCTCCTAAGACTACTTTGGGTTTTAGTTCTATGTTTCATTTATCTCCTTGTCCTCTATTTAATTTTAAGCGGTTGTATATAGCTGTAAAGAAAAAAATAGAACATCAGTGATCTAGACTTCAGCTGCATGTAATTATATTTTGCATGCAAAGCATATATGTTTTTGTATCAGCACTATGCCAGAAGGTGACTGTAGAACATTTTTTTGATAAAATAGATTTTATGGAAAGAGTAACTCACAAGTTTAAAATTATTTGGAAAATAAGCCAAAGGCAAATGTTTAATATCTTTATCAGCCATTATTTTTTTTACTGTAACTGTGATGTGTTATTTGTATCACATGGAAAGGATATAATAATGTTTCTGTTATGTCAGCAAATTAACATAAAGGACTAATCAACAAGGCTGCAAAAAGATAATTGTTTAAAAGAGAATCAGTCACTAAAGAAAATGGGTTCTTGAATATCACTGTGAAATCCATTCTCAGTAAGGGGAACTGGTAATTCCGGCAAGTCCCTGACTTCCAAAAGTATCTTCAGAGATAATATACGTTAGGAGGCAGCTCTGGACATTTATTTGTTACTGGATGTTGACAGATGTTTAAAGATGAAGGTTTTGCTTGAGTTTTGTTTCTGTATCTAACCAAAAGCTTACAGTGATAGAAGTTGTAATTTTCTGGTAGCATCATTCTGTTATATCTACTTAAGTATGAATACCTCCAGGTTAGACCCACGGTATGGAAATACCACTACTATTTAACTTTTCTAATCCCCTCTCGTTGTAGTTGCCAGAACAATGGGGGAATAAAGTCTATTCAAGTATCTTTTCTTTACGTCTGAAATACGGCAGCTTAAGCAGAACTTTTAGACACTGAGTAGCTGTCATCATTGTTTGTTGTTTCATTCTTCATTCACTCTTCCAAATTACTTTAAGCCTTTGGCTAACCCTGTATGAGAAGTATCTGGTTTATTTGTTGATCTCCCCTTTCTTCATAGGTCTGTTTGTATATGTTCACATGTGCATAATATGCAAAAAATGTTCCTCTTATTAAGCTTTTTACATCCATTTATTTTGAGGAAATTTCTCCTCACACCCTTTACCTTCTTTATAATAATATACAAAATTAAAGGGGAGGGATTTTTGGTCAAATATGACCATATATAAATTCCAGTTTCCTTTTTCTCTACTATCCCTATCCTTTCTACTCCACAACATGATTTCTGAGCTAGGGAGTAACTTGTGTTGCAGTCTTAAGAACTGTAACAATAGATATCTTTCTTTTTTATTTCATTTTAGTTTGACACCCTTTACATTTTTCTGGAGAGTACTATGGAGAGAAAATAAGGCACATTATTCTAATACAGTAATTAAAGGGGTGTGTGTGTGTGTGTGTGAGAGAGAGAGAGAGAGAGAGAGAGAGAGAGAGAGAGAGAGAGAGAGAGAGAGAGAGATGAAGATGTACTTAGTATACTTTGGTTCCATCAGCATGCCAAGGAAATTTTCGTAAAAAGCAGTATTTTAATGACATAACTGAACAAGTGGGTGAATTTGGAGTGCAGATCAATCTAGACACAATGATTTTATTTTCCAAGTTCAAGTCTATAAGGAATGCAGTGGGAAGAATGCTACATTAGGATTCCAGACCCAATTCATAGAGAAGGAGATCTAAGTAACTATTCTTCTTTCACTGACTCACTCTGTGTGAGCCATATTGCATAGAGTGCAAGCAAAGATAAAAGTATTCATTATGGCAAAGAAATCTGTTTAGATAAATGGCACATCCTTTGGTGTCATGGATTGCTATTGGAATATATATTGGTTATAGCTCTCATCACCACCTTGTGGGGGAGTAGTTGTTGCAATTATAAAATTCCATTATGACATGTTTTTAAGAGAGGAATAAAGAATCACCTGTGTCCCTTAAGTTGTATGTACGTAACTATTTGAATCATTCATAGAATTATAGGAGTCAGTGTTGGAAAGAAACTTATTTTGCAAATAGGAAAATTGAGGCTCAGAGAAATTAAGCAACTAATCCAAGTCCACACAGACAGGAAATGGCAGAGCCAGGAACCAAGCTCATTTCTTCTGACCCCAAGCCCTGTATCTTTCCCACTGTATTTTGCTAACTTCTTTCGTAGTTAAAGGAATCTAAATTTTTTAAACTTCATCCCTTTTAGAAACAAAAGCCAGCAAACAATAAATATTGTGATCCTAAATATGGCTTTTAGGAGATGTTGAGGTGATAATATATTAAGTACCCTTAAGCTACATACAGTATAAAATCAAATCAAACTTTGAAGCTGCTACTCCATTTAGTTTCATGTAACATTTGTGGAATTATCTATAAGGAATTTGTATGCTATTTTTTCTTAAACCAGTGTTAGAGAAACGTGCATCCAATTTTGAAATGTTTCAAAGAATAGTGATTAAATGAAAACTCACTGAAGTAGAAAGTCACTATACTGCTACTAATTTTCATTGTAAACTGAGCAAATTATTTTACTTCTGTGTCCCTTGTCCTTTAGGCACCTTAAACTTAATATGTCCAGAATTGAGCCCCTCACCACCCACTCCTCCCTCAAACTTACCATTATCTATTGAGGCCGCTGCCATTCTTCTAGTCTTCTGGTCACATTTACAAACTAGACTTCCTCTTCAGTTCTTCACTCTCCTTAACCTCCTGTATCTATTCATTTGCCAATCTTATTAATTCTCCTTCTACATCTCCAACCTCTCTACTCATAGAATATCACCTAGTTCAGGCTCATATCTCCTTTTGCCAGGGTTACTTTAGTAATAGTCTTTTAATTGCTCTCCCTGTATCCAACCTCTCCCTTCTTCAGTCTGTTTTCCACATGCTGCCAAATTACTATTCCCAAAGCATAGATCTGACTATATAAATATGTGTGTGTATAATATATGCTGTCCCAAAATGCAAGTACTACGTGATCTGAAGAGACCAAAACAGTGAATTAGATAATAACTTTCCAAAAAACCCAAGCTATTTTACTAAATAAAAATACTTAGTAAGAATATACAAACAAAATTTAGCAAAGATACTCATGGATAGGTATATCTCTCCAGGTCTGTTCTTGTGGTGTTACTCATATCAAAAATACCAACTCACTCAATAGTTTATCATTTTGTTATTGTTGTGTTCTTCCTTCATTGTCAAAGAGGACCATGACATTAGAGGAAATGATGAAATGACTGGCACTTGACTTTGTTTTGAGGGAGGGAGGGCTGTGCAAGGTCACCAGCCTCACTTCCTCTTCCTGAGCTCTCTGGATCCAGTGACCAGATATTCATCAGGATGACTTGAGATGGCCCAAAATGAACTATTTTCCTTTATTTTTTTAAACTTGGCGGGGAGGGGCAAGACTGTTGGAGTTAAGTGACTTGCCCAAGGTCACATAGCTAATAAGTGTCAAGTGTCCAAAGTGGGATTTGAACTCAGGTCCTCTTGACTCCAGGGTTGGTGCTCTATTTCAGCACCACTTAGCTGCCCTACCCTTTTTTCTTGATATTCATTTATATAAGATTTAGCCTATTGCATTCTAGGTCTTCTGATTTATGAGTGATTAGGCACTTAAAAATCTTTAATTCTATGCAGCCTCATCAAGTAAGCAATCATTTATTAAGTATTTCCTATTTAACCAGGCACTGTGCTAAATTCTGGGGAATACAAAGAAAGGTAAAAACAGCCCTTGTTCTTAAGGAGCTCATGGTATAACAGGGAAAAATGAAAAGAGCTATGGTCAAACAAGGAAGAATTGTAGATAAGCTCAGGGAAGGTGATAGCTTTCTGTGGGACTTCTTTGAGAAGGTGGAGTGTTAGCTGGAACTTGAAAGTCAGTAGACAGAGAGGAGGAGAGAGAATTCCAGGCATAGGAAGCAGCCAGTAAAAAGACATAGTTAGTTAGGAGATGAGTGTCTTGTGCTCTCACAAAACCAATGGCACCATATCGCTCCCCTGACTCAAGAAATTGTAGGGTTTCTCTATTGCTTCTAAGACAAAAATACAGCTTTTTAAAAACAATTAGTCATTTACAGCTCTTCACAGTCTGGCTCCAAATTCTCTTTACAAACTGGTGACACATTCTGCCATGGTTGAATTCTCTCCTTCACCCCTGCCTTTTGGAACGTCCGGCCTTCCTCCAGTCTCACCTCAAGTACCACATTCTTCATCAGGCCTTTCCTGATTTCCACAGATGTTAGTGCTTTGACCTCCCTGAAGTTATTTAGGACTTATTTATACATAGTTCTTATCACCATATCTGATATTATGTAGCTTGTATTTCCCTGGTAGAATGAAAGCTCCTTGAGGCCAAGGACTGCCTCACTTTTGTTGTTGTGTGCACAGTCTTTAGCACAGGGTTGGGCATTTATTAAATGCTTACTCATTGACCCCCTGAAAATTAAGATGACCTATTGACCTATTTAATGAAGTTATTTTGTGAATAATAAATCTTGTCACAGTGAACTTTGCATAATGTAAAATTGTTTATAACTAGCAATAGTAAGTGAAGTTTCATACCTCCAATGGGTAAAGAATATATTATGTCGTGGTATGACCTATTCGTTTAGTTCCACTCCATGTAGCTTCTCCATCCCCAACTCCCCTTGAGAGCTGGGGAGGGGGGGTGTAAATTGATAGAAAGAATCTAAAGGAGTTAAAGGAAAAGCTTATTTTGAACTAGAAAAAAATACTAAAAAGAAAGACATGGGAGACAGCAACATTAAAGTTAGAGGACTGCCCCAATAATTAAACTAATAGAACAAAATAGAAAGCATCGAAATCCTGCTCCCCAACGCTGTATGTTTCTTTTTGCCTTTAGCTATTTATTAGTTGTGATATGGTGCCTATCTCATGTCTCACCTAGTGAAGTACCTCAGGTGGGAAACAAAATGTGGGTTTTTCAATGCTCAGTCTTGATATGCTAACCTTAGCCCCAACATATAACATCTTAGATCATCCTCACCGGTAACAAAACCTGAAATATTTGCTACCTTCCTCCATTTTGTAAATATTAGGAGAGGGGACAGGTGAAGAGAAGTCTAGAAACCAGATTGATTTTTAAAACAAATTAAAATGGTTGCTGAACAGTCATTTTTACACAATTGAATGTGTATTAGTCTTTTTTTCAGTTACATTTTTAGTGGTAGAGCCTACTGATTATGAGGGAGCAGGTTACTTTTAAAAATGAAATTCAATACTGTGATACTCTGAAGTATAGTAAATTATGGGAGTTTCATGGCTCATTCTCATTTGTTTTAAAATAGTTTTCAAAGGCACATGCACATAGACAGTCATACAGAACACAAAAGAAAGAAAAGAAAAAAGAGAAAAAAAGGCAAGCTAACCCTCCAACCCTATGTATACGTGAATTGGCTGTTAAATTTTTACCTGATACTTATTTTTGAAAAGTTTTGTGTACACTTGCAGGCTATTAACCTGAAAAATTCAAGATTGTATTTAGTCTTTTTAATTGACTTGAATATCTAGATTGTGAACTGGTTTTTTAAAATTCGCTATGTAAAATACACATTCACATATCCAGTGCCCCCCACCCCCACCCCTTGGGACAGGAAAATGAAGTGCCTAGCTTGGTAAATCACATTGCTGTTCCCAAGGAAGATTGCATGCACCCAGTGCACTCAGACACACAGAGTGAGCCAGTAAAGGCAGAATGGCTATTGTTTAACTCTGCCTAGCAAGAAGACCGAAAAGAAAAAATTGGGTCTGACTGGCTTTGGTGCTGGCTTTTCTGCATTCCAAAGTGTCTGAGGCACAGAGAGAGCCAGGAGAGCCTGGTTGCTGCACAGGGAGTGTTTGGAGTTTCTGGCCGGCATGCTAGTAGGAGCATGGTAGAGGGACTGGCAACTTCCCAGGATGCAGACCCCAGGTAAGATCCTTGGTATGTAAACTGCGTAATTATAGGGAAGAAAAAGCCCAGTTAGAGCCAGCCCACTCTAGCTGGAGGGGAGAGGGAATTCTATCTAAGACTGAAATTAAGATAGTTGTGGAACTAAAAGGAAACTGTAGCTTTCTAATATATGTTTTCAAAGACTATGTACATTTGTTTCTACATAGTAGCTTTTTTCTTCTTTGGAGGTTGTTTTCATAACTGTCAACTGACAGGAAGTGTGTGCTTGAATGGGATGCTTTTCAGCTTTCTAGGAATAAAATTAAGAATGAAAGCATGCATAAGAAAAGGACAGCAAATATTAATAGCAAAGTATTGATGTTTGAGATTTGCATATTCCTTTAATTACCTGCAGAGTGTGTGTGTGTGTGTGTGTGTGTGTGTGTGTGTGTGTGTGTGTGTGTGTGAGTACTTTGAATTTTCCCAGAAGCTTTTAATCTGGGAACATAGGTCATTTCCGTATAAAGTTCTGGATGACTGGATAAAGGTAAATGCTCTTTCTAGGTGAAGGAAGACATTTTTGTTCCCTTTGAGGAAGACTAAATATGCAAGAAGCAGCTGGCAGTTGTCCAGACGTCAGAATAAAATTACATTGGCTTTGCTTGAACCGCAGTGGAACATGATAAATTAGTGACACTTAGAATATTCAACAGGTTGATTCTCTCGGGAAAGTTAAGAGCATTTACAGGAGAGAGATAGGGGAAAGAGTATTGCTTCCTTGTTTTACAGCTTAAATTTTTAGTTTATAATGTCAGTAGTTCATAAGCTAGAAAATTTATTTCAAAATCATGCCATTTTAAAGGTGGAAGGGACCTTAAAGATAATCTAACTGAACTCATCATTTCAGATTAGAAAACTGAGGTGTAGGAGGTTAGGTGATATGCCCAGCTACATGCAGCTAGCTAGGTATGTAGGAGAACCTTCTGCCTCCTTTTCCAGTACTCTTGATAGTACACCACATTTCCTGCCTTTAGTTTTTATGCCTACTAATTTTTAAGACATGCTTCTTATAATTTGTTGACTAGACAGCAAACATCATCTGGGAAAAATTCAAATGCAATATATACTGCATTAAAATCTTGTTCATGAAAAAGATGATGAATCCACATTAGCCCCTTGCTTTACGCTGTTACAAGGTCATTTTCCTCACCATCTTGTCTAAACAGAGGAAAGAGAATTTGTGTTTCAGTTTAAGATATGGTAATATTAATATGGTATATTGCTTTGATACAAATAAGCACCTGGCTGTGACATCTTTTAAATATTTACATTTTAAAGTTAACATCTTTCCCATGGATACTACTTTTTGAAAAACTTGTAAATGCAGCTTAAAAGCTGCTCAGCAGCTTGCTAATTTCTGTTAGAAAATAATTTATATTATTTTACATTTACATTTTAAATAAGTAAAACCAATTTTTCCCATTACCAAGATTTTTATATTGACAGGGGTGAGGGGTGGGGTTGTTTCCCTTATATCCTCTATAGGTTGGCCCATGAAATTTCACAATATTCTATCTTTTCCCACTCCTTTTCTTTCTATTAAGCTTTAACCAGGTCCTAGCTAATTCATAAACTGCTTTGTGAGTCTTGCAGACTCAAGAACCACAGTAGCGGACATCTGTCTTCACACATTTTCATTTAGTTTCAAAGCATAGTTAGTGCTTTTTCCATTTTTTCTGGAGATCATTCATTGTAGAAAGTAGAGAGGCCACACTATTCTAGTGTCAATATGGTCAATGTCAGAAAGATCTGTCATGGCTCTTTACAACCCCTGGGAACAAATCTGCTTTATTTGGATAGAAGCACTGGGAAGAGATGTTGTCCTGCTGTATCAAAGTTTGGCCTGATGATTCCAGTTTTCAGTTGTCTATATATAATAAATACTGTGATTCTTAAAACAATACCGTGGGATGGGCATAAGTAGAAGGGGTAAATTTCATTCCTACTCCTGACCATTGGAAACCCAAATTCAAAGTGAATCTGCCACCCAGAAAGAAACAGGAGACTCTGTGTTACAGCAGAGTCCATTATTTAGGCATGTTCTTTATAAGAGCCACTGGAATCAAAATGTAATGCTTCATACATTTTAAGAATATGTATATAGCATTTACATAGAACCTGCATGTTCTCTCACTTTTCATGTAGCATATAATAAATGAGTGTGCTTGTGCATTGTTTGTATGAATACATATGTACAACTGTCATCATATTGTGGCATCTAAGTGTCGCGGTGTGGGTAGAGCATTGGACCTGAGGTCAGGGAGCCCTGAGTTCAAATCCTGCTCAGATACTTTCTAGCATTGTAATTCTGGCAATTCATTTCATCTCTCTCAGCCTCACTTTCCTCATCTGTAAAACAGGGATAATAATAACACCTTCCTGAGTGTTTGTTGTAAGAATCAAATGAGAAAACATCTGTTAAGATGTATAAAGAGCTTTGCAAACCTTAAACTCCTATATAAATTCTAAAGTGTTTATAAACATTTACATACATACACAAATAGCACATGTAAAATGAATAGAAATATTTTTTAATTCTGTACTTGAAGCCTCATATTTCTTTATATCAAGTATTTCTTAAGTCAAACAGTATATTGTTGCTATTTTAAAAGAATCTTCTGAAGAAACAAGGTTTACTGGCCCACCTAAATACATTACAACCCATTGCTTTAGCAAACACCTTTTGTTTTTTCATCTACCTCAAATACCAAATTATTGCAGTTTTGTTTTTGAGGGGAAACTGCCATCAACTTACTCTTTGTGGACACATTTCATAGGAGATTTTGTATGAAATAGGACATTGCAAATTTAGCTAAATTAATTTAGTTCCAACTACTGTTCTCTTGAAGGAACTCAAGGGACCATTCCCTCAGCTCTATCCTCCATCTTTTTTTCTTCACATTAGGTTTTAAAACAAGGCTGAAAATCCTGTAACATGGCTAGTATTCTTAGAAAAGGTCTGGAGGATATGCTTGTTATTCAGTCAAAGGGATTACTGTTAAATGACCTTTCTCCTTTTCCCTACTCCTTATATGTCCCACCTCATGAACTATCGATTTCTTGTATTTCCAGCCTTTAGTTCCCATCTCTTTTCCAACTCCCCAAAAAGGGAAAGAGGAACTCAGTAGTTTGGATAGATGACATGCAGTGTTAAATTAATTTTGATATGAAAATCACCAAATTATTCATTATGGTTACGACGGCCTTCAGTATTTTTAGACGCTAGGTACAACTATACAGGTTCTCTCCCCATTACTCTAACCTAACCTCTGACCTTCAGATAACACTTTAGATCTAAAATAGCTCTTTTTGGAGTATTCATTTTATACTTTCTTTCACAGTACCTAGAAATTGATCTTGCTTTTAGTTGCATATCAATTGGCTTTATTGAAAGGTTAGAGAGTACTTTTTTTTAATAGACATGGTGTAAAAATATAAAACCAGGCAAAGGTTTTTTTCATCTCTAAAGCAAGGTCATTGGATAAAATGATCCCTAAAATCCCTTCCATCCTTAAAATTATGTTTTTCTCTGGTCCTTGAATTTGAGCTCTATGACTTGCTAAAATACATTCTTTAAATGAAGGATCAAATAAAATAACTGATAGTGGTGTCCTGGTGAACAAATAACGTATCTTCAAAATTAACTATGACTCAGCAAGATGAGTTCTTAAAATCTGGGTCTCTTTTGTTGTGAGGAGTATTGTAACTGGTGACAGGGGTTTGGCAAATCCAAATTCCATGTTTTAATTATAGATATGATCTCAGCTTGTGTTTGGAAGCCTCAAGCAATACCATGTAGAATACTGTCTTTGTACATTTAGTTAACAACACGTGATGACTGAGAGACTACTGGCCAGTTCAAATGAAGACTTTTGCCTATCCTGTTCTGCCCCTGCCCTCTTCCAGACTTTTTTAATCTAACTGTTGAAAGAAGAACAAATTGCAGTAGCACCCTTCTCAGTGAACCATTCAATGTAACTGAAAGTGATAGTAAACATGTGTGAGGGGCATCAAAGACTTTTTCTCTGCTCTACTAGGAGATTCCTTTCAATAGCCTGACTCCACAGGAATTTGAATTCACTAGGGTAGGCATTTGGGGAAAGTCTACATCACTCTGTGATTCTACTATGAGATGTTTGTCCCAAGGAAATTTGACCAAGCATTGAGCTCCATTCTTTATAAGTTTTATAGTATTTGTTAGAATTCAACATGAAAATTCAGTTTAGCTGAATGCAGCTTAAGGAAGAAAGAAAAATAGAAAGAGATGGCAAGATTCCTTCTTTTGTTTACTTTTTAATGACAGATCAGAGCAAATATGCAACTTCAGTATGAACCCCAGCAGCAGGTATCATCAGGGACACCTAATCAGCCTGTCAAACAAGTTACCCACTTTGAGGTATTCACTGTCACATTGTTAGTGTGTCATAAATAATTCACTTCAGCACAACAAATATTTAGTTCTGCTATGTATAGGGCATGTAGTATCTTTGAAATTCTTGAGGAGCCATTCTTTTTCATGTTTTTCTGTTGTAATATCTGAATGCTGCACAGTGTTATGTGTGCCTATTAATTTTCATTCATTGTACTTTTTTAGAAAAAATGTATATGTTTATTCATAAATGCTCTCAAGTTATTTCTTTTTTCTCTCCACAGCCATATTATGAATTCCTTGAGGGCAGAAACCATGTTTCCTATTTACTTAGAATCTTTTGGTCTTGGAGTCAGAGGATTCAGATTCTATTTTTATCCACACAATATCTTTGCTCAGTAATCCTGTTTCCTCATCTCCTGAATGAAAGGGCAGGTTGATAAAACTAATAATTTCTAGTTTGTTTTTCTCAAGAAATCCTACGTTTTTAATTATTTTTTAAAATAAGTTTTACTGGGTATTGTTAGTTTTTACATCTTCCCAATGTATCACTTCCTCATTTCCCTTTTAAAGAGCCATCGCGCGTGCGCGCACACACACACACGTGAAATGTTTGTGTATGGTTTTTTAAGTTAAAAGAGGGAAAAAATCAATTCAGAAAAAATCTGACATATGCAGTGTTCCATTCTCATAGTCCCCTACTTATGCAAAGAAATAGAGGGATGTACCTTTTTATATCTCTTCTTTGGATCCAACCCTAACCTTTATAATAATCTCATAGCATTCAGTCTTGACTGGCTTTTTTTAACTGTTATCATTTCCATTATTTTCTTTTATGTGTTGTTTTCCTGATTCAGCTTGCTTGATGTGCATCACTTCATTGAAGTCTTTTTTCATGCTTCTCTAAATTCACAATATTTGTATTTCATCACCACAGTGATATTCCATTTACATGTCTATATACCACACGCTGTTCAAGCATTCCTCAATTGATAGGTATCTACTTTTTTTTTCACTCCTTTGCTAATACCAAAAAAAAAAATGCTGCCTTTAATATTTTAGTCTATATGGAACCTTTCATTTTGTCATATACCTTTTAGTGCTATATCAGGATAAAAGAGTATGGATATTTTAATTACTTTGTTCTCAGAATTGCAATTTGCTTTCCAGAATGGTTAGAACAATTCAAAATTCCATCAACAGTACATTATTTTTCCTGTCTTTCCTCAACTCCTTCAATATTGACTATTTCCATATTTTTTCATCTTTGCTAATTTGCTAAGCATGAGAGAAAATTTCAGTTTTTTTTTTCACTTCTCTAATCAGTAGTGATTTGAAGCGTAGTTTCATATGATTGTTCATTTTTCAGTTCTCGTGGGAACCTTTTCCTAATTTGTTCACTTATCTATTGGTCATATCTCTGTGTGTGCATGTATGCATACATATGTGTATGTGTGTGTGTGTATACCTTGAATATTAGAGCCTACCAGAGATATTTCATACAAAATTTTTACCCCAGTTATCTACCTCTCTTTTTATCCTGATTTCAGTATTTTTGTGAAGTAGTTTTTAGTTTTTCAATTTCATATAATAAAAATTATCTGTTTTATCTTTTGTAATTGACTGTCTCTTTTGGTTAAGAATTCTCCCAATCCCCAACCTGATCTGATTCCCTTCTGATTTTTTAACAGCATGATCTTTAATATTGAAGTCACATTACCCTTGTGTTTATTATGTTATGTAGTTATAAGATGCTGATCTAAACCAAGTTTCTGCCAGATTGTTTTCTAGTTTTCCCAGAAATTGCCACTTAGGGACTTTTCCCCCTGTCATCTCATATTTTGGGTATCCAGTATCAAACACTGGATTATTAAATTCATTTATTTCTGACTCTTCTTTGTCTAGTCTATTTCATTCATCTATTTTTTAACCAACGTATCAAATAGTTTTGATGACTATTGCCTTATAATATTTTCATTTATAATAATGTTATATAATGTCAGTAATTAACAATAACTCACACTTACATAAAACTTTGCAGTTTGCAAAGCAGTTTATTAATAGAAGCACTGAGGTTAAGTAATTTATTCTTGGTCATACAATAAGATTTTGTTGGAAAAAATATTTCGATATAGGTATTTTTACTTCAGGTACAGTGCTTTTGGCATTTTACTATTAGGACTAGCCAAGTGATAAATGATCACTAGATAAATGAATAATATACTTGAGAAAATATGAATATCTCAAAGAAAACATGAAAGAAAACCACAGGAATAATTAGAGGCACTAAAAATCTTTCCTGTGTGGTGGGTGGAAAGAATTTAAACATTTTAGTCAAGGGACAGGGAAAGAATGTCTATTAATAAGGAGGAGATAATAGTCACTTGTATATCTTGGCCTCTAAGGAAGTATGAGTTCACCACTAAAACAGTTTATCCAGAGTGGTTATGGACTTGTTCATATTTCATCAGAATAAAGTTAATTATTTTCTTAAAAATGGTTTAGTTCACTTAATTATTTATGCATGGTAGAAAGGCATAAGGATACTCAGACCACTTTTTGTGTTATTGATTTTGTATGAATCTGAGTTTTTACTGTGATAATGAATCAGCTTCCATGTTTTTGTGAGTCACATGATTTGGTACATCCAAAGAGAAATTTTCTTCAAGTATCTTATTTTCCCTTGAGGTTCTTGAAATTTCAACCTACTTACTATCCTAAATGTATAAACCCTATAGTTCTATTAAAAATTAACTATATCATTATAATTATGAAAAATTCACAGTTGCTAGGATTTTGTATTATATTAGTTATTTACTATTTATAATACTCATAGCAATTATCAGGGTCTAATAAAAGCTAATTATTTTCTCTATATTAGAAGTGTTAAAACAGAACTTAGATGATTACTTTCTTGGAAAATTTTGAGAGGTATTCATGTATCAGGCAGAATGTTGTATTAGATGATCTTTCAGGTCCCTTGCAACTCTGTGATCGTATGGTTCTATGGTTAAAGACCTACATCTTCTTTTAGATATCAAATAACACAGAATATCTCTTCTGGCTTCGTGATAGTCTGTATAGTCCTGTATTCCTTTCTATGAGTAGAAGGGTTAAATTGATAATTCAGTCATTAAAACTGACTTCATGGAAAGCAGAGAGGCTTAAGTAATAGCATTATTGCTAGTACCATTAAAGAAAATGGAAATCAATATTTTCACTTTATAATCTTGTTAGCATACACAAGGACAAAATATACTAAATGGGAAGGGAAAGAATGTTAATGTAATTTAAGGCACAGATGGTGGACTAAGATGTTATTGCTTGTATCTCTGCTTAAGTAAAAATTATTTTAGCCATAACACTTACATAAAATTGAAAAGACAAAGACAAGACTTTAATTTCAAATAATTTCCTACGAAGAACCTTTGAACTTTAAGACCAGTGAAGAAATGGTTGTCTTTGGCCTGATTATATTTAGGGAAGAAAGTTCAGGCCATTTAAAAAAAATATTCATTTTATTTTTATTTTCATTGATGGGTGTGAGTAATCATTTAAAAATGATTGGGGAAAGTAAGCTTGAACTCTAAACTAAAAAACAATTGGCCATAAATGATTGCGCATGTGTCTGCTCCTTTCATTACTTACTGTTAGTTAACCTTACTCCTCACCCCAAGGTTTATGTTGACTTTAACACAGTTGTTCTTCTTTGCTGTGTGCTTAATGTAAATTTGCAACTCTTATTTGTTGTCCTTAACTACACGGTTGTAGTTAGTGTGAATATTGTCCGTTTGGGTATGCTTTCATTGCTCTATATCACTTTATACATTTTGCTATATTTCACTTAATTTCCCATGTTTTTACAGTTTTTTTAATATCTATCTTGTATTCAAATACCACAATGGAGACCTAGTTTGTTTCTAGTTTTGTTGTTTTTGGTTTTTGCTATTTTCAGATAGTGCTGCTGGATTAATATTTATACATATAGGTCTTTTTTTTTCCTACTGACATTCTTGGTGTATAGTTACCCTATTGGGTCAAGGATATTCATATTTTTGTATTTCTGATTTTATAATTCTATACCTTTTCCCTAAAATTGGACTAATTCATGATGGAAGTGAAATAGCATGTCAGTTTCACCACAACTATATATCAGCATTCAGTTTTGTCATCTTTTATTATCCTTACCAGCTTGATGAAAGCCAAGTGAGATTTATTTTGATGCTTATTTCTCTGATTATTAGAGATTTTGAACATATTTTTCATTTGATTGTTGATAGGTATATTTCTTATTTTGAAAATTGCCTTTTCATATAATTGGAGAACAAGTGCCTCCTACTACGATAACTTTGTGTCATTTCCTCTTAAATTTCAAGTGTTGGATTTTTTAAAACTCAGAAACATTTGATGCAAAAACATTTTTTCAAGTGTTTTTTCTTCTTTCCCTGAACACATTTTAGGGGGTTGTATTATTAGGGGGCTTTTCTTAATATGCCCTCAAATCTGCCTTTTTTTTTTTCATATCTGTACCTTTATATTTTCAGGTGGACTTAGAGAACTATCATATTTTTTTGTGTCAACCCTGTTACTTCCCCATCCTCCTCTCATCTGCACATGTCTTTTCAAGATTTTAATTCTGACGTGCCTACAAATCTACATTGTATGATTGTGATGATCATTGTTTTGTACCTAATGTGAAGGCTAATAATGTAAGTCCTCTTTTTTTCTTGTTCATAATTTCCTTTGATACTATTTACTTTTTGTTCTTTATAAGTCATCTTATTAGCTTGTCTATTTCTATGAAATATGACTTTACAATTTTGAACAGAATAGTGAAGCTGTAGGTTAATTTTGGAAGTATTATCTTCTTTATTATGTTAACTTGTTCTAAACATGACTGTTAAATGTTTCTGCCATTATGTAGGAGAAGAGAGAAGAGGGATGTGGTGGTCTACACTTGTAATTTAATTGGTATAGGGAACTTCTAGTACAGGAACACCCTTCACCAATGCAAATTGGTGGCTCCATCTGTGAATTCCTAGAGCATCAAGAGGTTAAGTGACATGCCTATCATCACATAGCTAGGATCTCTCACAGAGAGGTATTTAAGCTATTAAGATTTTCCTTTGTTTATGAAAAATGTTTCTTTTTGGTAATTTCCAGATTTTTAAATTCAAATTATTTTTCATTATTTTGGAAGTTTTCCCCTGTGACCTGCTCCTCACATCTTTCCTTGTAGCAAATCTCTTCCCTTTTGAGGTTCTTTTTTTTTCCTTCGTGAGACAGAATTGAGGAGTGGTGCTCTTTTGAGCCCTCAGACAGCTGTTTGCTGCAGTTCTCCCAACTTAAGATTTCTGATCAATTATTTATCCTGGTGCCACTTTTTATAAGTTCATATGTTTTGAAGACATTTATTAATGTGAACAAACTGTGAATTGTATTTGCCAATAAAATGTAAATGACCAAGTAGAGCCACACTTCTGTGTCTATTGCTACAATTTCTGATTTACGATAGTTTATTTCCTTAGTATCAGAAATCATATTTTAATTTTTGTCCACTGTGAAATAAATGAGCTAAATATTTAAACAGTAATTTTTCCCTTTCTTGTTTAAGCCGATATTATAGGAACATAGGTGCTAATTTAAAGCCTATTTCTGTTTGATTCCAGTGCCACTTTTGCCATGTTACCCTCTAAGCCATCAGTAAGGGAGCTTAAAAATTATACTTTCAGAATCTCCTTTTCATGCCTCACTCCCTCAAACCTTTAAAAAGATCCTAACCCTCTCCTTGGTTTCCTTTGAAAAAAATTTCTGTGTGTTTTTGCAGAAAGGGGTGCCATCAGGTTTATCCTTGTGCTGAAAATTTGCTAGTTCATGTATACAGACAAGTGTTTTTGATTTGGGATCAGTGGAAAGGTTAGATGGGGAAAGCATCTGGGAAACCAATCTTGGAATACATCCTCATGACAAAAGAGCTACTGTGTGAATAGTGTTTCAGAAACTCTTAACACTGCTCTCTGAAACACCAGCATTCATATTTCCCACCCTGATTTAATCATATGTTTTACAACAGCAATTACATTGCCATAAAATGCATAACTTGGTACAGTTGACAGACTCTTCTGAAAGGGGGGGGTTGGGCACAGAATCCAATATGGAAATAAAATTACCCTATGAAATAAAGACTAGATATACAAGATATGTATGTTCTTATTAGTAGAGGAAATGCAAAATATTTTTATGCATAAGAAAAGCTCATTTTTATCAAATATGACCATTTAAAATTTCATTAGAGCGATTAATAGTAAGTCCTCGTAACAGCCGTGAAGATTTAATGAGAGTCTTCCCTTCTTTCAGCCATAGACATTTTACCTTACTCGGTATTTTAGAGGTTGTTATGACCATGTGTTTGAGATTATTGAGAAAAGTAAGAAAGAAAACAATTACCCTACTCATTGATTACTCATAGTCACCTCAGGAACATTTTAGAACACACCATGGTACACTGGATTGATTTTTTTCTCTTCTCCCTCTTACTTGCTTTTTTTTTCTCTCCAAGTGCTGTCTGTTCTTTTCTCTCATCCCACAGCTAAAATACATATGCTCACATTAATAGGTCTAGTTTCATCTGAAGTTACCTGCACTTGGATTCTGCTGTATCATCTGTTATCCTCCTCAGATTCAATGCTCTTCATGTTAACGTAACTATATCATTGCCGCTAAAGCTCTTCACTAGCAACACCTACACCAAATTACTACTACTGAATCCTTCCACAGGAAACAAAATGCAATTACTTTTTTTATTTTCTAGTCTGTCCCTTTACTGTCCTTGTCTTTTCTTCAAAGCTTTTTACCCTTCTACTATAATCTGTTATTTCTTTCATTTTTCACCTCTGCCTCATTTGTACAACTTCTTTCCATTTATTTGATTTGCCTTCAGCTCCCTCCTCTTAGAAGCTACCTAGACCTATAGTAACATTTCTGTTCCTTAGTATCAAGTCACTGGTCTACCCAATTTCAAGTTTTCCCTGAAATTCTAAAATTTTCCAAATATCTGGCATTTAATACATCCCTATCTTCATTCTTCTGGACAACTTACATAATTCCTTTGTGTTTTGTTCATTAGATGACTATAGACCAGTTATTTTATATGTTCTAAACAGTATCTGGTATCTGTCAGCTTAAATGTATGACAAAATTGATAGCAACCTGTGCAGCAAATACGTCCATGTAAATATGAAGCTTTGAAAGCACATCTCAGAAACAGGATGACATGCAAAAAG
This sequence comes from Bettongia penicillata ogilbyi, assembly GCA_023548195.1. Taxonomy (NCBI): domain Eukaryota; kingdom Metazoa; phylum Chordata; class Mammalia; order Diprotodontia; family Potoroidae; genus Bettongia; species Bettongia penicillata. The sequence continues at coordinate 9,155,979 of JAJHZJ010000162.1, read as the reverse complement.
AACACGAACAGGAGTCAAAAATCTTTGGGGAGAAAAAAATAAACTACACAAAAAATGGAGAAGGGCAAAAAGCAAATGTGGTTTAAAATGGTAAAAGTTGAATAAGAAGATAGCTATGTGTGTGTTCGTCCTTCATTGCCGAAGAAGACCGTGCCATCAGAGAAATGATGACATGACTTGCACTTGACTTTGTTTTGAGTGAGGGAGGGCTGTGCAGGTCACCAGCCTCACTTCTCCTCCAGAGCCATCTGAATCCAGGGACCAGATATTCATCAGGGTGGCTGGAAATCACCCAGGATGAGGCAGTTGACGTTAAGTGACTTGCCCAAGGTCACACAGCTAGTGTCAGGTGTCTGAGGTGAGATTTGAACTCAGGTCCTTCTGACTCCTGCACTGGTGCTCTATCCACTGCACCACCAAGCTGCCCCATAAGAAGATAACCATATTGACCAGTGAAATAACATTGCAGTTAAGAAAGCAGGCATTATATTAAGTACATAAATCTTAATATTTATATTTATAGAACTTTAGTTAATCCTCCTATCATATTCAAGTTATATAACTTTCCCAAGGTCATACAAGTAGTAAATGTCAGAGGTGACTAGACTCCAGCACCAATGCTTTTTCCTGAATAAAATCCATCCTATGACGTTCCTGAGTGATCATTCAGATAGTGCTTAAAAATTGAGAAATCTACCTCCCAAGGCAGCCCATTTCTACTTCAGTATAACTGTTTAAAAGTTTTTCCTCCTGTTGGACCTAAAACTCTTTTTGAAGTTTCCACCTGTTGTTTCTAGTTCCACCCTCCTGAGGCCAAGCAGGTCTAATCTACTTTCCCTTCCTCATTACAGCTCTTCATGTACTGCCCACAACTCTTCTCTAGGCATTGTATCTATATTAGTATAATTATTGCCCTTACCAAAATTCTCCAAAACGTTTGGGGGTTTTAATTTTTCTAGTTTTTATTATTAAGCAGTTCTTTCACCTTGTGCCCATTCCTTTCTTGCCCTTATCCAGGTTCCCTTTACAGGCTCGCACTAATACTTTCCTTAAGAGGTGAACTTTTGCTTTTATCCATTGATTGTTTTCTTTAGCACATGGGGGTGGGAAAGTTGTTTGTCCCAGTCTCCTAGCAGAGATGAATGTGTCAACTTCTGAATCAAATACACAAGATAAGTGTAAGGAAAGAGAAACAACAAAATGTTTTACCATAGAACTCATATGCCCTATGAGGGCCTAAAGTAATCTCTAGCGTTTTGTCCACATTAATATTTACTAGATCAAGCCCTCAATTCCTGATCAGCCAATTCCTTTTGATCAGTAATAATGACTCTTATATGTGTGCTGCATGTAAACTATTTGCTAATTTTCTGAGTAATTTTAAATTCTCTCACAAAATCCAGAAAGTTCTTAATCTGTATATAGCTATGGGGGGAGGGATCTATATATCCATATGTGTTTACAGACATTAGAATGCAGTAGGTATTCTCTAAGAACAAGTTATGTTACTTGTACTTCAATTCTCTTGATCATTCCCTTGATCTGGACAGGTAAATCAAGAGACTATAAACTTGATATATTTGGATTTCAGCAGGTCATTTGACTAAATTTTTTAAAAAATTATGTCCTTTTAGACATTATTGAGAAGTGGACAAAGAAGAGGGTAGTTAGATAAATTTCTACTTTCTTGGATAACTGAACTTCAGAAATATTAACTAAATAATATTATGATGAACTTGCATGTTCAACATGCAAGTGACATGCTTAGAGCTCAGTCCTTTCCCTTACTCTTCCTCTATCTTGTTTTATTCATCCAAGGCATTAAACATATTGAAGACCTTGATAGCATGATTGCTTATATTAAATCTATAACTGATGTGAAGCTAGTAGAGAGACCTAGTTCATTGAATGAAATAAGCTGCTCAAAGAGATCTTGACAGATTAGAATAATAGACTGAATCTAATCTGATAAATAATTAATGAGAATAAATGTAAAATTCTGCATTTACATTTTTTAAAGTACATGATGGAGGAACCATTGCTAACCAGCCATTCATATGAAAAAGAAATAGCTGACTTCAGGCTCAGTAGAGTTAAGAGTCTGATATGGCTCCCCTGAAAGCTAATATAGCCTTCACTGACACAAATATAGTATCCAGAACAAAATATTATCTAGTGTGCTTATGTTTCAGATATGTTGGGCCCTAGTAGTCAAAAGATAACTGATTGCTTCTGTTTTGACCAGAAACATAGTCTTCTATCAGAATTCCTGGAACATAGATTTTGACCTGGAAGGAACTTTAAAAGTCATCTGGTTCAACCCCCTCACATCACACATGAGGAAGATGAGACTTTGAGAGAGATCAAATGACTTTCCCAAGGTTGCACAGGTAGTTAGTTAGTGATACAGTAGTTAACCTCCTAGAGCAGGTAGGTGGTGCAGTGGATAGAGCACCAGTGCAGGAGTCAGGAGGACCTCAGTTCAGATCTCACCTCAGACACTTGACACTCACTAGCTGTGTGACCTTGGGCAAGTCACTTAACCCCAATGGCCTCATCCTGGGTCATCTCCAGTCACCCTGATGAATATCTGGTCACTGGATTCAAATGGCTGTGGAGAAGAAGTGAGGCTGGTGACCTGCACAGCCCTCCCTCACTTAAAACAAAGTCAAGTGCAAGTCATGTCATCATTTCTCTGATGGCATGGTCTTCTTCAGCAATGAAGGACGAACACACGGTCCACATCCTCTGGCTCCAAATGCAGCGTTCTTTCCACTGTACCATGAAATGGAGGAGCCACTGTGCTCCCTTACTGCACCATCCTCAAGAAGGGAAGGAGGAAGACTTCACCGTTTCCATGACAGACAAGGAAAAGGTAGGGGGGAGATTATGAGATTAAAGCCAAGAGGTTGCTACTTCACTGGCCAGTTTAAAGAGGAAAAAAAAGAGTAGAGTATAAGGACAAGAAAGACATCACCAAAGTCCTAGCCCGAAAGCACCAATGTCTTTCTTGCTAGGCTCCTCAGCTTCTCCTCCAAAGTTAGGGCAATATCTCTTTAGGTTTAGAGAAGATGGTGCCAAGGGGACAGTGTAACAGGGAGAACTACAGCAGGCTCCCTGTAAAAACTTTCCAACAGCTCTAGAAAATGTAGCAGACCTAATGTAATAAAGGAATAGCAAGAAAAAGTCAGGTCAGCACAGAAGGCAGAAAAGAGGGCTGTGGACGGTAGGGGTGGGGCCTGGTCAGGAAGGTGCTGCACTTAGAACATTAAGGAGAGGCTTTGCATCCTGGCAACAGAAAATCCCAAGTCTGTCCTGGGCTCCCCCAGCCCTTTCATACCAGCACACCCTGATTACAACCTGTGTCAGCTGGCAGCCTTGTTGCTCACTCCCCAGCCAGTTCCAGGGCAGATAGACAAGGATAAGTGCGCTGAGAGGTTCAGAAGTACACATCAGTGGTGTGGGTTCAGACCCCAGGAACAGAGCAGGTTCTCAGTTCTAGCTTCTAGCCTGGTCTAAAGATTGGAGAGGAATAAGCAGGACAGGAATTCCAGACTAAAGGAAAGCCTACAATTCTGAGCCAGCATTGCTTCCCAGATGTCAGCAAAGTCCAGCAGCATCGTAGTATTGCCCGGAGCCCTACAAGGGGGCAACAACACGACATCACCCTGAATCAGAACACTTTGGGAGCATTAAAAGTTTACAGATTACATTTACAAGTTTTCAGTATGTCCCAGAGACACTAAAATAATATAGCACTCTACCCCCAGAAAAAAAGCAGCAACAGGACCAGCCCAGCCTTTCTTTCCAGCAATGTGCAGAACCAAACCCCTAACGTCAAGCCTGAAGTCAAGAAGTAGAAGAATGTGCGAAGAACGAACCCCACCATTAAAAGTTACTATGGGGACACAGAAGAAGAGAATGACCTGAAAACATGTATATGCAAATTCTCAGAAAAAAACATAGGTTGAGCATATATTGCACTGGAATTCCTGGCAGAAGTGAAGCTAAAAAGTTTTTCTTTTAACTTTTAAAAAGTGTATAAATGAAATGGAACAACTGAGGAAAAATGCAATAAGAAATTAAAGATATGGAAGAAGGAATTGGAAAGGGAATTAGCAACTTGGCACAAAGAGATATAAAACTTTGCTCAAGCAACTCCTTCAGAATTAGAATGGATCAGATAGAAATCAGTGATTCTGAGAGGTAACATTAAATATTAAAACAAAATCAAAAGACTGAAAAAAGAAGAAAATGTAAAGCATCTTGTAGCAAAAACAATTGACCTGGAAAAACAAATCTAGGAGAAAAAATTTAAGAATCTTTGGGTTCTCTGAATTCTTTGTAACCTAAATTATTACAGTTGGGCTAATCACTTTAGTGTTTTAAGACATTGACATAGTAGTGAAGCTGAAGTTATTCAGATTATTATTGTTCATATTGCCTTAGCCTGTGTTACCAAGTGGAATTGTAGGCATTTATTACAATCAGTAATGAAATAGAATTTTCATTTATTTAAATAAGAGAAGAAACTTTTAAGACTGGTCCTGCCATTTATCACTTTGTGTATTGTAGCTTCTTTGGATCAAGTTAAGAGATGCCAGTTCATTATAACTGCTACATTAACATTTATACTTTTTTAATCTTAAAATGGACAATTTAAAAGTATATGGAATTCAGTCCTCTTTAGTGTTAGGAAGTTGCCACATATTATTGTTGTGCTTGTGTTGAATTAGAATTGGCTTCTGGTCATTTATTTGAATGGCATATTCCCTCTTTGTCCTTTATATTGGACTACACCTTAACCATAGTAAACATGTAATAAATGTTTGTTGAATTGGTGTTCCGTGGTGGCATTGCATTTATATGGCTCTTATCATTGGAGGATCTCAAAGCACTATTTGTCAGGTTATTAAACTTAATCATAGACTAGAAATGCCGCATGGAATATTTATTAATAAGGCTTCACCTTTCCAAAGTATTGCTTTGTAAATCCATACAGATAAAAAGCCAGTTAGTTTCATTGGTTTCATAGCTGTAATCATGTGAGGTGACATTTTTGACAAGCAAAATGTGTGAAAACATTCATTGATATATAATTTATAGTTTGACTTGTTTGGAATTTATATAGGTTTGAGATGCTGTTTTAAAAGTGTTGAATTATGTATTTAGCTCTGTTCTTATTAAAATTGAATAACCTCTTTCAAAGAGAGAGTGATTAAAAATGTAAGGGCAAGTTAAATTTCTGAACTTATTTTGTTTTCTAGAATAGTTATAGATTCAAAGGACTGATCATTATTGCCCTAATGACTTAATTATTATCCTAAGCTCTGCCAAAAGTGGTTATGTGGCCTTAGATTCAATGTTATCCATTTTGAACCTTCCCTACCTTACATTTTAACCAGAAAAGAAAACAAATAGTTCTTGTACCTGGATCTACCCTGAGGGGAGCCATTTTAGGATAGTGAATGAAGCAAACCCTGGACTTGATATTGTATGACTTCATTATGTGATAAGTAATTTAACCTCCCTGAACCTCAGTTTCTTCATCTGTAAAACAAATTGCCAATACTTTCACCACTTCCTTCACAGAGCTGCTGTTATAATTTAATGAGATAATATATATAAAACTAACTTTTTAAGTCAGGAAGTCATACAAATTTTGCATAATAATACTTTCCATTTTACTCTTTTGTGACTGAGATTTCTCAGCCTCTCTGATTTCTGAGCTTTTTCACCCAGTTATTATCTGTCACACAGTTTACACAGTAAACTCTTGATTGTAATCATTTATATTAATCCTATTTTCCTTCACGTTTCAACCCACAACATTTCTAAACCCTAAAGTGTTGGTTTTGTTTTGGGGTTTTATTTTGTTTGGTTTTTTTCATTTTTAGAAAATGCCTTCCCTATAGTATCAGCCTTTGTTTATACTGGCATTTTCAACTACCACTTTTTTCAGATATATAAGAACTATAATGGTAACGGAAAAGGAACGAGAGAGTGACTTTATTAGTAAAGTACAAATATAGATATCCAGAAACATCAGGAAGAAAACAGTCTGAGGTTTGCAGTAATCATCCTTACCCAGCCATGTATTTTTTAAAAAATCTTGGCACCAGTTTCAGGAAACACAGAGATGATAGTCAAAGAAGACAGTGCTTGGTGAAATACCAACTGTGTTAAAACTATATAATGTGTTTTGGGGAACAGCTAGCTTTGGGGGATTACCTTTCCCATGCATACACTGGTATAAAGAAAGCTCCTAGAATGTTGATTACATTTCAGGCAACTGCAGAATAGTAATGTTAGTTGTATACTGTGGTCTTACATCTTGTTAGCTGAGTTTTTATTGAACATTAATTAGACTGTTAAAACCTTTGTAATGTATTTGTACTAACCTTGCAAAGAGTTGGAATGAAGGGAGAAGACATACCTATCCTGTCTCTGGGTGCTTACCATCTAACTGGAGCTATAGGATACTCAGTGATATAACAAAAGAACTAACTGCAGAGATGTGCATGAGTGCCAACTGTTCACTGAGATTGCTATGTAAGAAAATGTACACGTTAGTCAAATTGCTAGAAGTGTTCCCTGTGGAGGAGCAATATACCTGAAGGTAGAAGAGATAACTGAAACAGAATAAATGAAGTGGGAACCATGGGAAAGTTTTCTTTGGCCCTGGCAAACAAGAATAGTTGTAGGAAGGACTCTAACCAAAACTTGGTGGGTAATAGAATAAAAATGAGGAAATATGGTGATCTTCCAATATGACCTTTTTTGAACCATTGCATTAACACTTCACAAGTCCTTTCCTTATCCTTTCTGAAACATTGCCTCCAGACTCCCCAAATATTGTAACTACTTTATGCAAGGGATACACCCTCAGATACCCAAAGGATTTTGGAGGGCTTCCAGTTTTGAGTTCAAATGATTATGATTATATAAAATTACTAGTGATACTACTAGTCTTTTCATGACGAAATTGACTCAGATTTCAGCAGATGAACTTATGTTTGTACCTTATTTGTACCTGGTGCAGAATTCTTACATATTCAGGTAATTTCAATACAGTTTTAAAATAAATCTCTTAATAGAAGGATGGAGGGAAAGAGCCTGTCTATGTCTGATTTGGGGCAAGACAAGACACAGTACAGTGCCTGACTGTTATGAAATTTCACTTGGCACCTCTGTGTCTTGCAATGCCTCATTAACTCTGAGACTTTGGATAGATAGAGCTCAGCATTTTGTGAAAATGTCTTCCATATCCATTGGCCATGTTAGAATTTGATGAGTTGGGAAATATCTTAGAAATACAAAATTCAATGATTCTGTTAGGTATATACAAGAAAGACCTTCTAGCCTCCCTTTAGTCCTATTTTCCTACATTGAATTAGAATATAATACTGTGAATTCTGAGGTGTTAGGTATGCATTCTTCTACTTTAGTCAGGTTTATAACTGTACTGGGATATTTGGGGTGGGAAGTCCTACCTACTCGCATTTTTATGCACACCAAAACTACTTTTTAAGGTTTCATTAGCATAATGATAATGGCTTATATACATATTATACTTTAGACTTTCAGAATGGTTTCTACACAAATTGTCTAATTTGCACCACTGTTGCAAGTGGTGGACATAATTTCATTTTGCAAAACAGGAAACTAAGGCTCGAGACATTTAGTAATTGCCCAGGGTCAGCCAGAGATAGTAAGTAGGAGATTCAATACTTAACCAGGTCTCTTGGCTTCAAATTCAGTGCTTCTTCATACAGTCCTGGCATTAATCCATTATCAGCAAATTGGATGATTTTTATTCCTTTTGCATTGTCAATAGGCAGGCTGTGATATGTTAGGAAAGAGAAACTAGATTATTTGAACTAAAGACAACAAAATACAAATGTAGAAGAGATGGGGGAAGGGAGAGACCTTGTCTCTTTAAACGAATGCAGTTTGCTTAGAGAGCATCCAGCTTTATCCGTCTCTAGAGGACAAAGACATTTGTGATTTGTTGGTCTCTGAAACCCCGTCTTCCTGGTTTTTTCTCCGTATAGGTGCAAACCTGTGAAAAGCTCTTTTATTTGTTGTAAATCACGCCATGTAAAAATGTACTATAAATCATATCTAATAAAATCCAACCAGTTCTAACCTCCTTCTAAATGGCAGTGTGAGTCCTGTTGGCTGATGGCAGAATTGAAGGAACTACCAAAATCTTTGGCTCTGCCGACGAATTTTTTCACAACCCTGCCCCCACCCCGACCCCCATCCAGCCTAATTCACTAATTTACTGTTGTTCCCCTTTCCTCATCACAATCATTATTTCCCCCTTTTACACATACATACACGCCCTACAAACTCCTTTTCTTTGTCTTATGGAAAGACAGAGCTATTGACCCATACGTCCGAAGTTGTTCTGGGTTCCGACCACCAGCTTGCATCCTTACAAAGAGGACTTGTTGTAATATCCTTAATGCTTCTGTTGGCAGTCAGTAACATATTCCATTATTGTCGATCAATGCTGCCGCCATACAAGGTGGGAGGAGGGAGGAGGAGAGAGAGAGAGGGAAAAGGGAAAGGAGGGGTGAGAGCTTCCTATTCACAGATTGATCAACCTGCCATTGCTTGAAGAAAATCATCGTAAAAGGGGCTGGGATTTTGTTGTAATCTCTAAAGCAGGGTTGGGTTTAAATGCAGCTTTTCTGGTGATCGACTGAAAGGAAATTTCAAATTTATTCTTCTCTGAACAAAATAGAATGCTGAATTTGGGGGGTTTTTGGCTTTGTTTTTGTTTGATGATATGTTTCACTTAACTGATTGGCTATTGTACTGCCTGGGTATCTAAACTGCTCCAGCGTAGGAACCTATTTCTTTTTCTTTGAGTGTCTTTATTTTCTGCTTCTCCTATCACAAGTCATTTTTCTGGCTCATCCTGGCTTTCTATTTCAGGCGAAAGCTTTAACACCGAGACACAGGAAGGGCAAATCTTTTCCTCTTTTCTCTCTCTCCATTTCCTTAACCCTCACCTTCTCTTCCACTCTGCTCACTCCCCACCCCACCCCCCAAGCCTATTGTATGAGATTGTAGTCTCGGGCTGAGTTCAGAGTAGAAGATGGGTCACGTTTTATCTAGGATTTTCTGAGCCTAGCCAGGAACTTAAGTGTTGGACCCCCAAGGATTTAGTCTCTGTTCTCCTTCCCCCACTTCATTCGGTAATTGTGATCTTTATGGAAAAGTTTTCTGGCTGGAGAATGGATCTCCTTTCCCCTGGTGATGTGGCCGAGTGGTTGGATAGTAGCCCCGAAGACGAGAAGAGCCTTCTGTCATTTCTTGGTACGGTAGGGCTCCCTGCTCCTTCCTTTTCACCCACTTCTCAGCACGACTGGGGAGTAAGGCCAAAGAATGTGGCCAGTCTAGCTCGGTTACAAAAAGATGTTTTAAGGCAAGGTGAATCAGTTTAATTGTTCTAAACGTTTTGTTGACATCTGTAAGAATAGTTCTATCTACACTGACTTAGAAACGAGAAACAGGGTATGCTTCATTGTGTCACTAGGAAGAGAGGAAGCTCTGTCTGACCAGTGGATTGATCCTGGGATTCTAGCAACTTATTCTGGGCAAAACATAGCACAGTTTTCATATGCCTTTCTATACAGTGGTGATGGGGCTTGACACGTGAAAAAGAGAATTATCTATGTGTGTCTGTGTTTTAAATCTGCATTTGAATTAAAAAGCACTTTTTAATGCAGAGTATAAAATAATTAGGTTTTTTCTCAGAATGTAAAACAGGTAGTAGCAGATAGTAATTTAATTTCTCACCATTTATATATTTTATAAACTAGTTTATGAAAGAATAGTTAATCATAGAATATTGATAATGATTTGTCTAGCTTTTATCAATAGAGATATTCCTAGCAAAGTTGTTAGTCGAATAATTTTAGATGTATTAGGTGAACTTGCTATTTAAAGTAATTATATTGTATATCCTTTTGTAAGGAACTACCCACTACCCCTTTTGTATAAATCTAGATTATCTTATAATGTATTTGCTGATATCTAAGTTTACCTGTTTTAGAAATGGGCAGGATCCACTAGATTATCTAATCTATTCCTGATTAAGTATTCAGTACTGCCCCAGGAGATTTTTTAAACCCTAATAAACATTACCATTATTATTAGAAAAATTTCCTGATACTTAGCCTCAGTTTCTATTTTATTTAATTTTATTCATTTTAAATGTTTATTCTTATTGCCTTACATACTTTTTTTAGAGTTTAAAAGTCGTTAACCTAATGTTATTCTCAGATTCTTTGAAGATTCTGGTGGATGTATTTATATATTAATCCTTCTGTATGAGTTACTTTCTTAACCATCATTTATATTTGGTATTTTGAGTGCTCTTAAATGTACCTACCCTTTGCATAGTCATTTGTGAGAACAATGGGAAAATATTAAATTCTCTAAGCCTCAGTTTTCTCATCTTTAAAATGGAGATAACACATACTTTCTGACTGACAGAATTATTGTGAAGTTCAGATAGGAACCATTTTTACAGTATAGTGGGATTTGTAAGGACTCTTCATCTATAAAATGAATTCCTTCCTTTTAATATTTTCAGTCTTTTTATGATCTCTAAGTTCTTTCCCAAGAAATTTAATCAGGAAAGATTTACAAACCTTCTACTACAGGAAATGCACATAGGCAATTCTTTCTGTGTATTTATTATAATGCTGTTATGAATCCTTATGATCCAGAAAGTTTGGCAAGCCCTCAAGTTTATGAGGTGTGGTTTTGGGGGGGGGGCATTGTGATGTGAGGTTGCAGGTACCATATGTATGTTCCTTTTCTTAGGAAGGGAAGGAGTTCTTGAGATTAAACAAAGGGGTCCTTGAAAGTTGTGGGATGGGGGAGAAACAAAAATAGAGACAAAAGATTTTTAAGCTTTTTTCTTATTGTGATGTAATAAAAAGAATATAGGGTGGGGCAGTGGGAGTCATTGGAAATAAGTTGATTAAAATCAAAAGTTGATTCTTAAGAGAAAGAAAATGCCTACTGAGAAAATAATTGTAATGGCCTTTGAACATTCTACTCCTGACTATTCATCCTAGTGAAGGGGAACATGGATATACGTACTAAAAAACTATGGGTTACACACTCAGATGAGTCAGGATGATGACCCTGCTTCCCACAGAAGGGTTCTTTATGTTCTAAAAGTTTCATTCAGGATGTGGTGTAAGAGCTGGACATTTTAAATGACTTCTGATTCTGATTTTGCCACTTGCTGATTTTACATGATATTCTCAGTCTTGATCTCTAGTCCACCTTTTTCTCACATCTGGGTAGTGATGTCATTAGATTTTGTCTGTAAAATCCCCAATATATTCAGTTCCAAATCTCCCAGTCATCTGGGTGACATGATTATTGAGTGGAAAGACCTTTGATATGCAGAATAGTGCCATAATGTAGAGATTCCTCTTCCTGTCCATGGTAAATACCTCTACACTCATGGAAAAGTAGAGCTTTACTAAACTGTCTTCATTGTTTGATAGAATAAGTCATGTAGTAGAAAAAACACTTGACTTAGAACCAAAAGCCATGAATTACTTTGCCAACTTTGCCATTGTGGCCTTGGACAGCACTCTTAACCTGGTTAAGCCTCATATTTGTACCATCTGCCTCCTTGTGAGGATCAAAGGAGATGATATGTATATAAAATATATTTGTAATTATGTTACTAGAAGATGCTATGATTTTCATCTTCACACCCTATTATTGTTGTCAGGATAAAGGGTAGGTACCCAAGATAAGAAGCTTTCTTTTGTCACCATTGAGGGAGGGATGAAAAAAAAGAAGAAAGCATTAAGGGGTTATTCTGACTACTTGAAGGTGAATTGGGGAGTGGTATCTGCTACAAATAAAGGGACAGTGTCTGCAAAACTACCAATGACCTCATGTTTGCATGGGAGATTTTCAAGAAACATAGAGGAGAATGTAGGACTGAAACTTCTTAAAATTTCGGGGTTAAAGAGATTTAGGAATGACAAAGTTAAGAGGTATACATCTCCAGTGGAGAGAAGAGAGAAAAAAGAATCAAATCTAGATCATCCACAGTTAAGGGGTGTGAGGGTGAACTAGCAGAGGAAACATAGAAATGGTCTAAGTTGAACAAGTAACATAGTAGAACATCATGGATGGCAAGAGAGAATTGCAAGAAGATAAAATGGTCAGTAATTTGAAATGCATTAGAGAAATCAAAGAAAATGAGGTGTGATAAAAAGCTGATGAATTTGGTAATTGATGACCTTTGAGAATGTCGTTTCAGCAGAATCCAGATGAGGGAAGTTGAGGAAAAGCCCGTTTTAGGAGAAAGTGACAGAAGTAAGAGTGAGCAAGAGAAGAAGTATTTCTATAGCACCTCCTATTTGCTAGGCTTACAGATGTTATCTGATTTGATCTGCATGCCAGTCCTGCAAGGCAGGTGCTTCTCTTGTCCATTTCTCAGTTGAGGAAACTGAGGCAAACAGAGATTGACTTGTCCAGGATCACATAGCTGAGAAGTGTCTGAGTTCAGATCTGAACTCTGGTCTTTCTGATTCCAGGACCAGCTTGCTATCCACTGAGGCCCCTACTGCTGCCCAGTGGAAGTAGACTACTCTTTCAAGAAGATGGTAATGAGAGAAAGGATATAAATAAGCCTATAGTTAAATGGAATACTAGATATCATTTACTGTGAAACCTAAATACAAAACAGTCTACATTTGTAAGAGTAAAGTTTTTCATTTTATGAATTGAAATTCCACATCTCTGCAACTTTTCCCCATTGATCCTAGATCTATAGCTATCTATAAACACAACAGTTCTCAAAAGAAGTGTAGACTATAAACAACCCTATAAAAGCTGGTTCAAATCACTGGTAATGAGAGAAATGCAAATTATAAAAACTTTGAAACCTTCATATCCAGCAAAGTTGTAAAAGATGACAAAAATTGGAAATAGACAATATTAGAGAAGTTGCAGAAAGGTTGATGAAGCTGTGAAATGATCCAACCATTTTGGAAAATAATTTGGATTTATGCTAAGTGATAGAATATCTTTCACCCAGAAATTGATAGATAATTATGCTAAAAATATAAAAAAAATAGAAAGATCCTATAAAATACACCCAGAATATTTTAGCACCTTTTTTTTTTTTTGTAGCATATGGGGCTAGAAAGATTGAAGAATGTCTAAGCAAATTGTGGTACATTAGTATAATGGAATAATAATACTGTGTTATCTGAAACAATGAATATGAAGAACATAGAAAAACATCAGAAGACACATGAACTGATACAAGTTGAAGTAAACAGAAGAAAAGAATATATACAGTTTGAAAGGAAATAACAAAAAACTCAAAACTAAACATTGTACATTTATCAAATTTGACTGAAGGGAAAAGGGTGAAAATGTACCTCCCTTTTTCTTAAATATATTATCAGACTTTGACTGATAATGTTGCTTAATTTTACTCAACTGCCATCTCTCTCCCTCATTATCTGTTGTAAGGGAAGATTCTTTCAGAGAAGGTAAGGAGAAAGGATATATTTGGAAATTAAGGTGATTGAAGAACAAAAGATAGCTGTAATTTTTTAAAAGAGGAAGTAGTGATCATAGAGCCAGTTTGGTTTCAATAGGTCAAACCAAACTAATCTCATTTCCTATTTGTACTGTTGTTGGGCAAATGGATTGAAACAGTGCTGTATAGCTTACCTAGATTTTAACGAAGCATTTAATAAAGTCCTCCTGTTTTTTGGAAAAGGTTGAAAGATTTGAGCTAAATAATGTTATGTATAGGAGCTTTGGAATGACCGAAGTAGTCATTAACAGTTTCATGGGATGTCTCTATTGTAGTGCCCCAAGGATTTGTGCTTGACCCAACTCTGTCATTTAACCTTTTTATCAGGACTTGGATAAAGGTATAAATGGCATTCTGCTTACCAAAATTGACCGATGACCACAACCTGGGAGGGGTGGTCAACACCATATGGCATGTTGGGAAATCCAAAAAGATCTTGACACACTTACCAGGGACTGGCAAACTATGACCTGTGTCAAATCTACTAAGCCACCTCTGAGCTGAGAAAGTTTGTTTTTTCCTTTTTAAATGAAGTTTTATTGTATTTTAAAATGTAAAAACCATTCTTAGCTTACCGGTTTTTCAGCTGTGCAGAGAAGGGCCAGATCAGGCCCTCAGCCCATATTTGGCTAACCCCTGCTCTAGATTTTTAGACTAAAGTTTTTGTTTTTTTAACTTCTTAATACATTTTACAGGCAACTCAACTTAATGAGAGGTCTCTTGTATCACAATAGAAGAGTTAAGTGTATTCAAAATTTAACATTTGTAACAGTTTCCCTACCCCCCTCAAATCTAATAAGATATAATACTTATCGCATTTACTGATGACGCAAAAATTGGAGAAGTAACTAACACATCTCATGACATGGTCTGAGTCCACACTAGAATTATGGGCTAACCCTAATAAGGTGAAATTTAATGGTGAAAAATGCTGGTTCTTACTATTGGATTCAAAAAATGGACTTCCCAAATACCATATAGGAAAATCTTCACTAATCAGGTCATAGCTAATATTTTTTAAATCTCAGCATTTTAATAGACCACTACCACTTATGAGTCAACAGTGTGATTTGGCAGACAAAAAAAGAAGATGTATCCTTAGGGTGCATTAAGAGAGGCTTGCTATCAAGGAATAAGGAAGTGATGATAGCCCTTCTGTATGCTATCCTAGCCAGACACTTATCTGGAGGTGTTTGTTGATTTTGTGTGCTGCTTTTTAGTAGTTATGGATAATCTGGAGATTGTCAAGGGGAGGTCAGCTAGGATAACGAGAGATCTGCAATTCATGCCTCATGAGAATCATTTTTAAAATTCGATGTGTATATGTTTAACCTGCAAAAGAGAAGAGTTGGGGGAGGGCACATGATAGCAGAGATGACAGCAGTGTTCAGGTGAGTTGATTTGTTGTATTCTATTTGGCCTTGAGAGCAGAATAGAGAGCTATGGGTGGAAGCTTCAGAGAGGCGAACTTAAGGGAAATCTTTGGGACTTGGTAGGTCCCCTTTTATTGGCAGTTTTTAAGCAGATGTTAGATAACTACTTGTACCGTGATTTATGAAGGATTCCTTTTCAATCATGGCTTGAATTAAATGCCTGTTGAGGTATTTAGGGATTCTGAAATTCTGTAATTGTGTGAAAACCTCTAGGTCTTTTTCACACCAGCTGTTGTCTGGATGGTTATTCCTATTAGAAGTTGGTTTCTTAACCCAAATATAGAACTTTACATTTGTCCTTATGAAATTTAATTCAGCCTATAATTAGACCCTATCAAGATCAGTCTGTGTGGCACCTGATTCTTTTCTTCTAGCTTTGTGTCATCTGAAAATTTGATAAACATGTCATCTATGCTAGGGATGAAAATGGTAAAGAAAGGCCAAATAAGAGCAAGGAATTGCAGTTACGTAAAATATAAATTCCAAGCTCCAGAATTTTTCTAATCAGTCCTGAATAATAGGAGCTGTAGTTTTTAGTGAGTTATTTAGGTTACACCACTGTTAGTAGAATTTTATGCATACAGTTGAGAATAAACTCTTACAGAAGAGCAGGAATACAAGACAAAGGGATTTGAGCTATGTTCATGATTGATTATTTTTCCCCCAGGTCTGTTTCTTAAAATATAAAAATTTGGGACTTTTCAAGATGAGTGGATCATAGGACCTTAGATTCAGAGTTGGAAAAACACCTGAGAAATTCAGTTCCCATATTTTCAGAAGAGAAAATAGGTTTAGAGAAGTTAGAAAGAACATGGCCAAAGTTCTGCCACAGGTAGTATGGGGCAGGGCCGGGATACAAAGCTAAGATATCTCATTTGATCATCTTAATGTTTCCACAGTACCAAATTAAATGAGCCTTATTTATTTGATTTTTTTTTTTTGTCTGAACCAAATTGACCTTCTTACCATTCCTAGTACATGACACTTTTTCTGCCACTCTGCCTTTCTACTGATGCTCCCCCATATCTGTAAATGAGTGTCTTCCTTATGGCTTCTTAGAATATGCTAAGCTGCCTTTAAGACTCTGCTCAACTGAGTCTGACCTTCTCCCTGAAACCTTTCCTAAGTTACCAGGCTGCTATTGCCCTCCTCTCAAATCACCTTGTATCTCTTATCTCCCTGGATAGAATGTGAGCTTCTTGAGGGTGGAGACCATTTCACTTTTGTCTTTCTATCTTTAGCCAGTAGTACAATATCTGAAATGTTGTAGGTGCTTAAAGAATGCTTAGTTGTTGAAAAAAATACTTATTAAGCACTTGCTATATGCCCAATTGTTAGCAGGTCTTGTGGTTCTGGCAGAAAATAGTTTTTGCCTTTCAATGTTATTATAATCTAAGTAAATACAAGACATATACTAAACAAATAGAAAGCAGTCCAAAACAGCAAATATTCAATCAGAGTAGTGTCTAAATGCAGTAGAATATTAGATGAGGGAAATATCAATATAGTATAGGGGCCCTAGGTTAAGTGTCATGGAATAGTTGAAATCTGAAGTAGACAGTAGAGAATTTGGTTTGTCTGAGAAGAGGTAAGAGAGCTTTCTATCAGGTTATTGGGAATAAAGGACATGAACAAAGATATGGGAAATCAAATGAGGATGACATGTACAATATTTATGAAAAAATAACAAGATTATTAAAAGGGTGAAATGGCCTGGAAAAGAATATTTCTGTTGGGAAGCTATCAAGAATGAGGTTAAATAGGTAAAGTAGTTCCACCTGATGGTGGACCTTGAATGTCAGAGTAAGAAGTTTTAATCTGATGCAATAGGCATTTATTTGGGAGACATTGTACCTTCTTGAGCTGAGGGAATGATATGATAAAAGGAATGTTTAGGAAGATTAATCTGACAAAGATTGGATGCCGTAAGGAAGATAATGTAAAAATTAGATAAGCTAATAAAAGTATGGAAGTAGTAGAAATGGAAGAGCAGAATCCAAGATACGTTAGAAAGGGAGAATCAAAGGGATTTAAGGGCTGATGTCATAGGAAGAACACAGCAGACCAAGCTGACTTTGGGGTTCTCAGCCGGGGCCCCCCCGCTTCCTTATTCGGCCCTCCCCCGCCAGCAGTACAGACTGCTTGTATCATCAAGGAATGTAACGCGCCTTGTGGGAAACTAGAGTCTATCAGCTTGAGAGCATTGTTGTTGGCCTATTAATTGAAAAGACTAGACCAGTGCTCTGTCTATATGGAAGGCCTTCACAGCTTCACTCCAGAGTAAGGTGTGAACCAGTCTGGCAAGAAGTGTGCACTCAACAGTTATGCCATTGGCCTTCTACGTATTTGTTCTGCAGTAAATATTTGGAATTTTCATAGGCAAGATCATGCAGTTAGATGTAGACACACTTCTGTCTCTTTCCTGTGCTCACATAAATGAGGCGATCTTCTAGAGAATAAAAATAAATGGATCTTGAGAGATCATAACATCATCAAGGGCCAAATAATAATCATAGGTAACATTTCTGTTGCACTCACCATGTGCCAGGTGCTGTCCTAAGCATTTTGCTTGTCATTTGGTCCTCGCAGCAATCCTGAGAGGTAGGTGCTGTTGTTATCCCCCCTTTCACAGGTGCAGAAACCGAAGCAAAAAGAAGTTAAGTGACTTTCCCTGGGTCACACAGTTAGTTAAGCGTTTGAGGCCCAATTCGAGCTCACTTCCTCCTTACTTCAGCCAGGCAACTTCATCCACTGAGACACCTAGCTGTCCATTTTGGAATGCTTGCTGAACGTAGAAATCATGAGAGATTGAAACACATTGTACTTAAAACTGATAAATAATCTTTAAAAGCATTTTAAATCAGTTACAGAAAAGAAATGCAAAGTTTAAATATGTATTTCTTCCCAATTAATGAGAAGAAATGAAAAAATTGCTTCTATTAGAGTAAAACTACAAGATTAGAAAAAGCCTATATTGCTACTTTAAAGAACTCAGAACTGATTGTGTACATGCTCAACAAATGGGTTAAAAAGTTACTGAAAAGTTGTCTTTTGCAAAATCCACATGTCAATTTTTTTTGCCTTTCTCATATGAGAAGTATGCAAGTCATTAAGGGTATAGGGATTCTTTAAAAAAAAAAAAGGAGAAAGAAGAAAAGATAAATACCATATTCAGCATTTGAATCATGTTTTTCTTTTTAATATTCTGACTTCCTGTTTTTAAGAATCAGTGATATGTTATCTCATTGCAGTAAATATTTTTGTGAAGTGCTAGTTAAAATTTCAGTTATTTTACAGGCAGGTAGATTTTAGAATCAGTGAATCTGGGCTCAGTTCTGAGCCCTGATGCTGGACAAATCACTTAGCTACACTAGGCCTCAGTTTTCTCACCAGTAAAATAAGAAGTGTATGTAGTGCTTGCATTGTAGAGTTGTGATACTTAGATGAAATTATGTATATAAACTACTTTGCCAATCATAAAGTGACATATAAATTCCATTTTTACTATTACTTTTTTCCAGAATACATAATCCCCTTCAATAAGATGAATAATTCTTCTGTAATCTGTCTTAGACATATTTAGATTTATTGTGTTCAGTTCTAGATGAGGAGGAGATAGTGATATTGTTGAGCTTGACTCCTGAGGGCAGCTAGGAGTAATGCCTGGAAATTTCAGAGGCAAATTTAAGGGACAAACTTCCTAACATTTAGATCTGCCCATAGATTAGACTCCTAAAAGAAATAATGAGTTCTCTTACTAGATTTCTCCAAGCAAAGAATGAATGACTGCTTGTTAAATATGCTATTGGATGATTTCTTTTTTAAACAGAGGTTGAACTATGTCTCTTATGTTACTGCTAGCTCTGATATTCTGCAGTTCTGAAACGTAATTACAAACTTCTCAGTTTTCCAACTTACACACCCATTGTTTTTTTTCTACCCTATACATTTTTTTAATAGAATATGCTCCCCAGAATTCTTTTCCCAGGAATGAAAAATTTCTAAAATTGATTCCCATATTTTATGTATCCAAATGTTTAATAGAGCTTATTTCCCTTAAGTCAAGATTATGTAAAATTCCTTGAAACAGATAACAAAATATAACTTTATTCCACTACTCTCTGAGAACTAAAAACAGGTGAATCATAGAACAAGAAAATATATACTCAATCAAAAGTGTTATTGCTATGGAACAGATTCAGCATAAAGTCCAAAGCTAAGAGTAATTCCACATTTATGTATATGGGGATAGGGGAGAAGGACAGAGAGAGAGGAAAAAAATTCCTCTGGTCCTTTTTGTGGATAACATTGGTCTGATTGCAACAAATCCTGGAAGACAGTAGAGCCTCCTATATGAGATCAGTAATAGCACACACGCACACGCACACACACACACACACACACATATACACATGCACGCACACACACACGCATGCACACGCACACACACACCTTCTCAAATGAAAGACTTGTCTTACTTTAACTGAGAAAATAAGCCAAGTTACTATGCGATCCGTCTTCCTCCTTTTTTTCATCTTACACCCCCTTGCCATCAACCCTTCTGCCTTTACTCCAGTCTCTTATGAAGAAGTGGCTCTTCCCTCTGGTCAGGGCTAGTCCCTTTACACATATTCCGTAGCAGATTGTTCCACTATCTTCTCTGTCCCCCTAATCTTCCATCTCTCCTTCGCTGACTATAAATACACTCCAGGCATTCCCTTCCTTTAAAAATTCTCACTAATTCTGACCATCCCTTCCCCTCTCCTGTCCTTTATATTTCCTCCCTTTCTTAGCCAAACTCCTTTTAAAAAGTAGTCTGTGCGCACTGCCTCCACTTTCTTTCTTCTCACTCTTTTCTAAACCTTCTGCCTTCTGGCTTCCATCCACATCTCTGAGCTGAAGCTGATCTCTCCAAAGAGAAAAGGAACCTTTCAGATGCCAAATTTTCTTTGTTTTTCTTATATTCATCCTTCCAGACCTGTTTGCAGCACTGATACTGTTCGCCCCCACTTTGACTCCCCCTTCTTGGTTTAACTTTTCCTTCTCAGTCATCTTCTTTATTGTGGCCCCAACTATGGATACATACATATTATTGTCTCCTGGGTCCCCTTGGCTTCCCTAAAATCTCTATCAGCTGGCGTCTTAAACTCCAATGGGTTGAATTATCTTCTCTATAAAGATGACTCTCACATCTGTATCATGTAACCCTGGTTTATCTCCTGAATTCTAGTTCCACATCACCAACTGCCTGAAGAACATTTTGAACTGGATGTCCCACAGGCATCTCTAACATAACCTGCCTCAAATCACCCTCCCATGCATCAAACCCAGCTCTTCTCTGAAGGTCCCTATTTCTGCTAAGGACACTAACGTCCTTCTAGTGAGATACCATCAGTGTCACAACCTAGGTGTCATCTGTAACTCCTCACACTTATCCCACATATCCCATCACTTGTCATATCTTACCATTCCCACCTCCCATGTCAACTTCTTTCCATTCATAAGCAAACACAATTACTCAGGCCCTCATCATGTCTCAGACTATTGCAATAGCCTCCTTCTTTTCCCAGGCTTAGAACCTGGCTATCATCCCTGACTCCCTGGCTATTTACTCTCAACCCACATAGTGAATCATTTTACTTGATTTCTCCATAACAAAATCTCTCATTTACACCCTCTTCTCTCCTTTGACATTGCAGCCAGCCTGGTGCAGACCCTCATTGTCTCAGGCCAGGATTCTTACAGTAGCCTGCTGGTTAGTCTCTCTGCCTCAAGTCACTCCTCTTTCCAGTCTATGCCACTCAGCTGTCAAATTAACCTTCAGAATAACCTGCAAATTTTAGCAGGTTATTCCCTCTTCAGTCAACTCCACTGGCTTCTTATTGCCTCTAGGATCAAATGTAAAATCCTCTCTTTGGCTTCTAAAGCCCTTCATAACAGAGCCCCATTCAGCCCTCTTACATTTTACTCCTTTCTTGTGTACTCTACTGTCCACTGACATTGGCCTCATCATGCATTCTTTGTGCATGTTAATCTGTGCATTTTCACTATCTGTTCACCATGCCTGGAATTCTCTCCTTAATCTTTACCTCCTGGCCCTCCTGACTCCTTCCAAGTCTCAACTAAAATCTAGCCTTCTGCAAGAAGCCTTTCACAGTCCTTACTGTTTGTACTTTCCCTCTAACATGGAGATTATTTCCAGTTTACCCTGTATATGTCTTGTTGATACATAGTTGTTTGCATTCGGTGTACACACATACACATGCACACACATACAACACACACACACATATACACACACTCGAGTTCCTTGATGTCAGGGACTATTTTTGCTTAACAAAGAGGGGTGGGGAGAAAGCCTGTGTCCTTGGCACAGATTAATGCTTCCTAACTCTCATCTGTGCCCACTCCAGTATATACTCACACAGTCACCAAACTAGTTTCCTAAAGTGTACTTCTTACCATGTCACCACCAACCCCTCTCATTCAGTAAACTATTACCATTAGGACCACATATGTGTTCCTCTCTTTTGCATTTAAAGCCCTTCAGAACCTGTCTTCATATGCCATATTCCTCCCTTCCAGGCAGTCTGTTCAGATTGGCCTTGCTATTTCTCACTCATGACACTCCGCCTCATCTCTGTCTTTTCACCGACTAAAGCCTGCCCCCAGTGCCCAGAATGCTTTTCCCTCCCCACTTCTACCTTTTTGTTTCCTTCCAGACTTATCTTAGGTACCACATGCTGCTGCTCAAGGCCTGTCCTAGTTCCCTTCAACTACCTGCCCCAATCCAAGTAGTTACCTCATTTCTGGTTTGTATTTCATATATCCACCAATGTATGGTGGATAGGTTATCACTTACATTAGAATGTATTTTTCTATAGGTCAGTGACTGTTTTGCTTTTGCCTTCTTTTACCCACCTGTCACATACTGGACACCTTATAAATGTTTGTAATTGGTTGAGAAAAGAACTGGTCACATGGCAGGAATGAGGTATAGGTAACCAGTCCATGTGCCCTATTGGTTTCCTTGAGATATCAAGAGAGGGAGGAGAAAATGGTGGGAATAAACATTTATATAGGAACGCCTTTGTGCCAGGCCCTATGCTAAGCCCTTCACAAATATCATCTTATTTGAGAAATCAAAGAAATCCCGTAACACTTCATGGCC
The DNA here is from genome assembly GCA_023548195.1 of Bettongia penicillata ogilbyi. Lineage (NCBI taxonomy): Eukaryota > Metazoa > Chordata > Mammalia > Diprotodontia > Potoroidae > Bettongia > Bettongia penicillata. The sequence continues at coordinate 9,133,766 of JAJHZJ010000162.1, read as the reverse complement.
AAAAATTACTTAGAGTGTGCAGGAATGGGTTTAATCAGTATCGTTGGAGGAAATACCAGTATCGGAGAGATCATAAATCCATTGGAACACTAGAGTAGTTTCCTTTCCAGATTGATGAATACTGCGCATATTGTTAAATACACAACTATTAAATGATAAGAAAATAGGAGAGGTTCACATGATTGCCTGCTTTAAGTTAAATTTTTTGTCTTCTCTTGTATCTGCAGCAACATCCCTGGAAGACTTCTAAAGGGGCCCTTGGGTTAGTATCTCAAGCTACTGATACCCTGTAAACGTTGAGTGCGGGGCAGGGAAGGAGTGCCAGATAAGAAATCAGAGGACTGTGTTCCAATCTGAACTCTGCCCAGCTAAAGATCCCCTAACTCACCTCTCTGGGCCTTCTTTTCCTTATCTTTTAAAGAAGATAGTAGAGCTGTAGATCCTCTAAGCATCTCTTCAAGCTCTACCTCTATGATGCTGTTGTCTCTGAAACAGCTCTTTTCACAGTATATTACATCTGTCTGACAGGACTAGAAAATTGTTCCAGTATCTTCATGTGATTCTCTGTTAGAGTGTGGGCTCCTTCTATTTCCTCTTCTAGAGAGAAGTTTATTTGGTAAATCTTTAAAAACCAGGCACTGCCTTGGAGGCCAGAGAAACAGGGGCAAAGAGAAGAAGACACCAAGACTTCCCTCTCCAATAATTCTCACTGTGTCTTTGCTTGCCCCCAGTTCTTGAATAGTGAAGCACCAGAGGCATGTTAATTTAAAAAGACTGTTTGAGTGAAATACAGCAGTTTGATACAAAATGAATGAAATTAAAGTGACTCTGAGGTGGTTTTGGTTTGGTTTTGTTCTTAGAGCAATTGAATGGTAGTGACTGTCAGTACACATACTTTAAAGCAGTAAAAAAAAAAATAGGAGCAGAAGGAAATGTCTTAGTGAAAATAATGGCTGAAGTCTTTATATAAAATAGCAGCACCTAGGAGCTACCACGATAGCAATTCTACAAAGGCAGAATATTATCTATCTACCTTGTTTTTTCACTTCAGGATATAGTCCTCTCCTATTTCCATTCCTTCTGAGGAGCCCTCCCTGAAAGAAAAAAAAAAATCTAACCATTCTTTTTTTCCAGGAATGTCTTTCTCTTCTGCTAGTTTCATCATCTGTCATTAAATCTCCTTTTTACTCAAGTGGGAGTAGCCTAGTTTCTACTTCCATTCATTTCTTTTCATTATAACCACCGGACTTCCAATTCCTTCCCATTTTACTTCTTGGTCTACTTGTCTGCTACTTTCTAGGAAAATAGAAGAGTTCTGATTTCAGATTGTACCATAATTACTGACTATCCCATTTATAATCAGCTATAGTCAATAGCATATCTCTGCCTCCTTAATGTCACTAACTTGAGGGAGGAACACAGTGGAGTGAACCTAAGCATTTCTTTCTTTGCGCAGGCTGAAAATTCAATTGCATGAATGAGTGAACATTTAAATACATTAGAAAGCAGTGTTGTGCATGTTAAATTTTTTATCATGCTTTGTTGAAATTTTATTGATTGCTAGAAAAGGTTTTGTAAGTGGACTGAAGAATTCCCCTTTTGAGAACAACATTGAAATATTTCTAAAGAAACTGCTCCTGACAGAAGTATTAAAAGAACATTTGATTGGTAGAGCTTTGGTTTGTTGCATTTCCATACAGCAAAATACTAGATATTGCCTTGGGTGATTATTGAACACATGTAGACATATTTGTAACTAATGTGACAAAAGTAACTACCTCTTTCTTCACATAATTCCATTCTCCCATTTGCAGATAAACTGATAGTTTTCCTTTGGGAAGAGATGTGTGGAGCCTTCATTGTTGTGTCATTTAATCATGCCAGGCTCTTCGTGGGCCATGTCATCCATGGGGTTTTCTTGGCAACGATGGTTTGCATTTTCCTTCTCCAGTGAACTGAGGTAACAGAGGTTAAGGACTTACCCAGGGTCTTAGTAAATGTCCGAGGCCAGATTTGAGCTCAGGTCTTCCTGACTCCAAGTCAGGCTCTATATCCACTGTACCACCTAACTGCCCTGTATGATCTGACTAAAGTCATTGACAACAAGCAACAGAGCTAGGACTTGAACACAGCTCCTATGAATGCAAATGTAGAATTCTTCTTATTGCCTCTTTTACCTATTTCTAATCCAGACGTCCAAAGTGATAACTTCTCAGAATCCAAGTGCTCCATTTACTCGGAGACTAAAAAGACTTCCATGTAAATTAGTGTTCTGTAACTTCTCCCTGGTGCACAAAGTATCAAAGACAGACTTAGGAAAGGAGACAATTTAAAAAAAAAAAAAAGAAGAAATACTTTGAATACATCAAGGGAAAGGAGATGGATTCTTATTCATAGACAATATTTTTCAGATGCATCAATCTATACTTTAAGTCTTAAATATCTCCATTTAACTGTTCAAAACTACAATGTTTATTTTTTAAGTTTATTTTTAAATCTCATTTTCACATTATTGGAAATTATGTAATATTCTTTCTTAAATAATGTATGTTAAGTATAATTTAACAAAACTTTTTTTTTTTTTGCATTTTTGGAATGTTTACAGAACCATAAATTTCCAGGATAAGTTCTTAATGCGAAATATTATTGGCAGGAAAAAGAGATACAAATGAGGATGGAAACTGTGGATAATAATAGTAACAGTAATGATAATCACATTGGCGATGATAGCAGCTAGCATTCATACGGGGCAGCTAGGTGGTGCAGTGGATAGAACACTAGTGCAGGAGTCAGGAGGACCTTAGTTCCAATCTCACCTCAGACGCTTGACACTCACTAGCTGTGTGACCTTGGACCAGTCACTTAACTCCAGTTGCCTCATCCTGAGTCATCTCTAGTCATCCTGATGAATATCTGGGCACTGGATTCAGATGACTCTGGAGAAGAAGTGAGGCTGGTGACCTGCACAGCCCTCCCTCACTCAAAACAAAATCAAGTGCAAGCCTTGTCGTTATTTCTCTGATGGCATGGTCTTCTTCAGCAACGAAGGATGAAGACACACAGCATTCACACAGTATCTCAAGATTTGCCAAGTGCATTTGATCCCCACAACAACCTTGGGAAGAGGCAAATGCCATTATTATTCCCATTTAACAGAAGAGGAAGCTGAGGTCAACAATGGTTAGGTGACTTGGTTCACTTGATAGGGTTATGTAGCTAATAAGTATCTGAGGCCAAATCTGAACTCAAGACTTTTCTGATTCCAGGTCCAATGTTCTCTGTTTGACAAATTTTAAGAGCTTATTAGGACTTCCCATATGAGTTTCTTTGCTTCTCTGCGACCTCATCATCCAGTTTGCAGTAACTTTCTTCGTTCTTCTCCCAGATGTGGTTCACTTAGAACCACTCAGAAGAAAATGATGAGGAATGTTATCATTTATAAGCACTCTCATAAGAGTATGTACAGGTACACCTTTGGATCAGCAACTCTAAAAGGGTCATAATCATCATAAGCCAATTAATACATGTGCAAATCATTGTAAAATTGACTGTATTCATTTAGCTGAGAAATATGAATTCATTAACAGTTTTTTTTAATTCTATTCAAGATTTTTGAGGGCCTACTCTGTCTTTGATAGCACTGTGCTAGATTTTATAGACAATACAAAAGAAATATGAAATGCAATCTCTTTTTTAAAAAAAATTAAAAACTCGTAGTTCTTAAGGGAATTAAGTTACAAATAAATCCATTCAAGAATGGTAAAAGACAGTTTATACTCAAATGTTAAAATGTTAAAAATCTTACATTAAAGGTTATTTAGGCCAGATGGTATTTCAGCCTGAGATGTAAATTAGTTGCGAAAATCCCGTATGATAACATTAGGTTACCAAAAATATGTGTTTCATAGGGGATATATTTGGTAGTAATGTTGGATATTGGATGAGAGCTAAAAATAGATTTTAGCTTTCCTAATAACACGTGTTTTCTGTGACAGTAATCTCTTCCTTTATGATCAGGTTGCCTAGGGAAGCTAAGACTGGCAAACAGATAAACCAGATCTGGTTTTGGACCCATGCAACATAAAGCCACTGAAAGAATTTTCCCTGAAACCTAACTGTTATGGAATTGGTTATCAGAGTTCACTTTCTAGACTCCCTTAGTTGATATTTGTTATGCAGATTGCTGTTTACTAGTGTTGTAGAGGATGGTTTTGAATGAGCCATGTTTCTCTTAGAATGTTGTGGTTGTTTGTCCATCGTTCTCAAAGAGGGCGGTGATGCCATGACATTCAAGTGAATTGGATTTAAGTGAAGGAGGGCTATGCACAGTCACCAGCCTCACTTTCTCCTCCAGAGCCATCTGGGTCCAGTGGCAAGATATAGATCTGGACAACTAGAGTTGGCCCTGGATGCAGTGGGAGACCTTGGCTTTTTTTTTTTTAATGAAGTCTTTAGTAAGTCTCAGATTGACTCAAGCTACACCCATTCAGTGATTAAGGCAAGAAGGTCTAAGGTAAGGAATAAGGGAGAAAATTGTCTCTCGCAATACAGTAAGATGGAAAGAGGTTCAGGAATTATCTGTTAGTCTCTCTATAATTGTGTTCTATTGTGGGTGCCACAGTTTGCAAAGGTCATCCATGAGTTGGAGAGTATAGAAAATGGGGCAACCAGAATGGTAAAGACCTTTGAGTCTTTAACCTATGAGGATTGATCCTGTTGAAGGAACTGGAAATATTTGTTCTCGAGAAGAGGGATAAAAGATTCAGTGGGGACATGATGACTCTCAAGAAGTTTTAGACTTATTCTCTTTAGTCTCAGAAGACAATAACAGGAGAAACTGTGGAAATTGTAAAGAGGCCTGATGCCAAGAAAAACTTACTAACAATTAAAACTACCCCAAAATAGAAAGGGCTACCCTAAGAGATGGACGGTTCAGAAAGTCTTCCTTTCAAGTATATATTGGATTGTATCGATAGTAAGGTTCTTTCCATACCGAAAATTCAGTGATTCTGTGAATGTCTTTGTGAAGAACTATAAGGGTCTGTTTAGCACAGCAGCAGACCTTCTTGCATCACAGTAGTCATCTGTGAGCCATGACACCAAAGCAGTCATGTCAAAGGGACCTACAGTTGGCATTGATTTTGGCACCTCTAATTCCTGTGTGGGAGTCTTGTAATGTGGAAAAGCAGAAATCATTACTATGACCGAGGAAACAGAACCATCCCAAGCTACATTACCTTCACCAATATAAAATGTTTAATTGGTGATGATGCAAAAAATCAAATTGCAATGAACCCCACCTACACAGTCATTGATGCCAAATGTCTCATTGGTCACAGATTTGATTATTCAGTCAGAAATAAAGCATTGGCCTTTCACAGTGGTGAATGATGCAGATAGGCCTAAGATATGAGTCGAGTTCATGAGGGAAACCAAAAGTTTTTATCCAGAAGTATCTTTTATGGTCTTAACCAAGATGTAAGAAATTGCTGAAGCTTACCTTCATAAAATCAATCTACTTCAACAATTCTCAGTGTCAGACTGCCAAAAATTCTGGAACCATCACTAGTCTTAATGTGCTCCACTAAATCAACTGCTACTGGCAGTGAGTCAACTGCCCCTGCTATTGCTTATGGCTTGGACAAAATGGTTGATGCCAAGAGAATTGCATTGATCATTGATGTTGGAGATGGTACTTTGAAGTCTCCTTGCTTACCATTGAAGATGACATCTCTGAAGTCAAGTCCACAGCTGGGGACACCCACCTGCATGGGGAGGACTTTGACAACCAAATGGCCAACCGTTTCATTGCTGAGTTCAAGTGATAAGTTCAAGCACAAGAAGGACCTTGGTGAGGACAAGAGAGCTGTCTGTCATCTGTGCACCACTTGTGAATATGAAAAGCACACCACCTCTTCTAATTCTTAGACCATTATTGAGATTGACTCCCTCTACAAAGGTATTGACTTTTATACCTCTATCACCTGGGCCCATTTTAAAGAGCTGAATGCTAATCTCTTCTATAGAACACTGGACCCTATGGAAAAGGCCCTAAGAATGCCAGGCTAGATAACATCTTGGTGGGTAGCTCTACTTGGATTACCAAAATCCAGAAATTTCTGCAGGACTTCCTCAATGCCAAGAAATGCAACAAGAGTCTTAATCCTAATGAGACTATAGCCTATAGTGTAGCTGTCCAGGCTGCCATCTTGTTGTAAAATAAATCTGAGACTCTGTAGGACTTGCTGTTTTGAGATGTCACTCTTCTTTCCCTTGGAAAATGAAACTACTGGTGGAGTTATGATCAAATGTAATACCACCATCCCCACCAAGCAGATGCAGACCTTCACCACCTACTCAGACAACTAGCCCAGTGTACTTATTCTGATTTACAAAGGTGACAGAGCAATGACAAAAAGTAACAATTTCTTGTCAAGTTTGAGATCACAGGAATCCCCCCTTCCCCTGGGGTGTTCCTCAGATTGAAGTAACATTTGAAATTGAAGCAAATATCATGTTCATATGCTGTGGATAAGATTTCAGGCAAGGAGAATAAGATCATCACTTATGGCAAGGTAGTTTGAGCAAAGATGTTGAGTGTATGATCCAGGAGGCTGAGAGAGACAAGGTGGAGAGACAGGGTATCTTCCAAGAATTCTCTTGAGTCGTACTTTCAACATGAAGGCTACAATAGAGAATGAGAAACTGCAAGGTAATTGGTGATGAAGACAAACAGAAGTCTGTTGACAAATATAATTAAATAATCAACTCGTTGGATAAGAACCAGACTGCTGAGAAGGAAGAATTTGAGCATCACCAAAAAGAATTAGAGAAAGTCTGCAACCCCATCATTGCTAAGCTGTACCAGAGTGCAGGGGACGTGCCAGGAAACAAGCCCCAGGGAAGCGGGATGCCTGGTTCTCAGAGGGTGGAGCAGCCCCATGTGGAGGTACTTCTTCTGGATCTGCCACTAAGTAGTTTAGAAGAAAGATCATTCCACCCAATTTTACCAAATAGAAGGACTCACATTTGTGGCCAAGGCAGTGGTAGTTTAAAAGTTAACATTTAAGCTACTGTGTAAATCTAAGCATTCTGAATATTTGAATATGTGCAGAGGAAGAGAATTGAACAACATTACACTGTATCAGTATTGTAAACAAGTGGAAATTCAATTCTTGGAGAATAAAATCTATTTAAAGTGGGCACCATAAAAACGAGACATATAAAGTATCTGGATTCCTTTGTCCGCTGGAGACAAAAATACCTATCAAGCAATTATTAAGCACCTATTATGTGCCAAGTGTTGTACTGGACATTGAGAATACAAAGATCAAAAATATACCCAACGGTCCCTAGTCACAAAGAGCTTATGTTCTTCAGCCACGCTTTGGATTGTTCTAAATAAGATAGTGTCGAGAGCAAGAGGGAAGCTAACCAGGTCTCTGTAATTTCCCTCCCTGTCTCACTCTCCCATTCATTGCCTTAGTAAATCCTTTTCTGTGCTTCACTTTAGGTCTTAATCCTCTGTCTCTCAGATCCACCCCTACTTTAGAAAAATCCCTTAGTGTTCCCCAAAGACAGAGAGTAAAATTACAGAACCAAAGTATCAACTAGAGAATATTTTCTTAGAAGAGATTTAGAAATCTTTCATTTTTTGTTTCATGATTAAATGGAATGAAAATCATGAGTGCAGATTTGAATTCTGGGGGAAGGACTGACATATGTGGGCTACATGAACTGATCTTCTACCATGACTGTCATTGTCCCAGTAATTGTCCAGTTGTCATTTTCTTCCTGTGACACTTATCAAAGAAAAAGCACAATGACACAGATATCCAACTTGTGAAAGAAATGGGAGCACAATGTGCATGTTGAAGAAATTCCATTTCAGTTACACCCTGTTGATACAGAGGGCTGCTTTCTTCCAGAAAGCTCATATTGCTTTGCAGGTATGATCTCATCAGTCCTTACAATGTACATGAGGTTCTTAAATGGCTTCTCTTAGTATACCAATTTAAGATAGGAAAACCAATGGAGAAAAGGAGTTGGTAGAGGAGCTAGCAAAGATTTCTCTATTCAATACATTATCTGATTTAGAATTGTGTTGAAAGTTTTCTGTCATCTCTAGAGGTAAGCTGTCACCTTCTCTAGTTTGCATTTTGTGGTAATGGAAATGAAGAGATGAAATCAAACTGTTCCCATCGAACCATTCACCTCTTTCTCTATTTACTCTAAGGTAGGAGGGGGGGCATATGTGTGAGTGTTTACAAACATACATACACACACACACATACGTGTGTGTGTATGTATGTATATGTATAGATAATATATATACATATATTTCAGGCTTGATTAAGTAGATGACAAAGTTTCAAACTTTTATAATACTATGACTATAAAAGGTACATTGATTTTACAGCAGGTGAAAATAATGCAATAGTAGTATGGAGCAAGCAGGAGGCGAGACAAGGCAACTATCTAATTTTGGCCTAGTGGAGATGATATAGATTTTCCTTCCGACTCAGCAAAAACACAGCTTTAAGATCATAGCAGCCGCTTTCCTTTCTGCTAGTGGATTTGAAGTTAAAGGTAGCTGGGCCAATTTAATATGCAGTCTTGTACTTCAGCCCGTGACTGACCCAGCAGGTTGGTAATGTGTTCTTGCTGGTGCTGCTCTACTCCATTTCAAAGTGGATGTTGCTTATTCTTCCACTGTTAAAGAGTGGATGCTGTTTCTCTGAAGACTTTCCATTATCTGATTTGTATCTTCTGAAAAAATCAAGAAATTTAAATGTTTCAAAGGTTCAAGGAGATCTCCTGCCGACTACTCTAGATAAGTTGTCGTGTTAACTCTTAGGGCAAGGAAAGACAAATAATGTGGACTCCTTTCTTAGTATCCTTTGTATAAGTCTAACCAGTTTTTCTTCCTTACCCAGTTTAGATGGAATTATTAAAAATTATAGAATAACCTAGCTTCTCTCCTCCCTTGAAACCTAAACTAAAATCTATAGCTTGAGACAATTACTTGTGACTATTTAATGGCATTGAACTACTCCCTGAAACACCTGGAAATGCCTAACTTCCTACCCTGTTGGAGTTTGAAGTACAGGTTCTTATTCAGTCAGGGTGATTTTAAATACTTAATATCATGAAGTAAATACATTTAATCGTTTCTTGTACATGTTGCTGTTGCTGAAAATTATAGCTAGAAAAAAGTATGGAAGTGAATTACTTTTGTTATCATTTATTTAGATAAAGCATGGGGTTTTTGTGAAAAGTGTTTACTAGGATTTTTTTTTCTCTTTATTAAAGGCAATTGTTTCTTTCACTTTTTTTTTGTAAAGATAAGTCTAAGGAAGATAAATCATGCCTTCAACTGAAACTTCGCTTTGCCCAAAGAATACTCAAAAGATTAGCTTAATATTTGATTTCTAAGTATGATTTGTTCCCAAAGATCACTTAACATTTCAGGCAGTTATCTCAGGGAACATCAGTTCTATGAGATTCCCTGCCCATAACTCTTCTACCTCCAGTTCCTTGATTTGCCCACACTTGCCCAGTGTGGTGGGCTGAGTCATGGTCCTGAAGTCTGAAATTCATTTTACTAAGTATGCTTTGACAAACTCATCTGTTTATATCCAGGGCTTTGCACTATGTCCACAAATTTTCAGGGCTTACTAGTAATATACTCTATACTTTATATATTCTGAATTTTGAAAATATTAACTCATTTAATATCTGATGGTTAGTGGCAAGTTGGAAGACTTGCAGTTGGTCCTAATTTTATAATACTGTGGAATTTCATCATTCTGTTAGGCATCTAATATGTTAACAAATTAAGGGTCTTGCATTTTGACTTCAGCTGAGCTTTAATACAGTTTAGGGAATAGATTTTACAGTAGTGGAGAAATCAGTGTCTAGTATACCAAAAGTTACTGGTTAAGCTTTCCCAAGGGGAGGATGAGGGAGTGGCGGTGGATGGAGGGCAAATATCAACAAGAGAAGTGAGGTTGGGGATGTGTTGATTTGTGTACATTACAGTGTCAGTATAAAATGATGTTTTTTTGGCACTAACTGGTCATAAATTTCAGTAAATGTTTGTTATTGCTGCAGATCAGAATAATATAATGAAATTTTCTATAATTGGAAAAGCATTGGCAGTTGGGTATCTTAATAGTCTGAAAGTAACTAATGAGGATATGCAGTTGGAACGATTGATTGAATAGCTGCAGTCCTGTGTGTTTCTTCTCGCGGCATTCTCTGCAAGCTGTAGAAAGGGAGGGGGAAGAGCAAGAAACAGAGAGACAGGGAGCAAGAGAAAAACCAGCTTTTTCTTAAGTGGAAGTAGCACGGATCCCAAGGGCCAGGAGGCCAGAAATGGAAGTTTAAGCTGCATCTGTCTTTTAAAGGGAGAACAGCAGGAGTCAAAATGTCAGCCTCTGGAATAAGAGTTTACTCCCTTTTTTTAAGATCCAGAAGATTACATAGGACTATGTTTTTAGGATGTGATTTTTTTTTTCTTATCCATGTTGAGAAAGTCTAATGTTATCTGAGAAGCTGGATTCCTTTAAGTCTGTCAGTTGAACTGGAGATGGGAAGCAGTTGTGATAAAGGTATAACTAAGTATATCTCTCTTGGGTGTGTATATATGTGCATAGATAATGTCATTACAAAAAAATCTAAAAATAGTGCATTATCGTGAATCTTAGTACATTATAATTCAATTAAATTTGAAATCATATCTTCTGCAAAGATTGGAGTTTATTAAGTCAGTTTACCTAGATTTAGGATATCACAGTCAGAGATCTGCATAAGGTCATATTGAGAGTACCAGGAGAAACTAATCTATTTTTATATCTGCATAAGCATAGATATGATTTTATCCAACCCGCTGCTTTCAGCCCTCTTGTCTTTTGATTTGCGCTCTACTGAATCATTTTATTTACATGGTACTGAACTTTGACCTTTCTGCAAAATATCACCAAATCATATTCACTGCTGGACTTGATTTTTTTTCTCATGCTATCAGCAGTTCCATTTGATGCACTTAACTCCTACATTGCTAAATGGATAGAGCACACTGATACATTGAGAGATGTAGATGATGTGTTTAAAGTATAATGAATATAACTTAAAGGAAATGATTTTGTATGCATTAAGTTATATAGATTTATGAAAAATCATGGTAAGCCATATCCCTAATTTTGGCCTCATCTTACCACGAATCTTGATAGTACATGCGCTGAACAAACTATATGGATATGTGATACAGTTTTTAAGCATTTCTAAGAAACAAAGATTTTGTACTTTAGTCAAAGGAGGGAAAAGGCTTGATAGCTTCTTCTCACTTTTGCATTTTTCAATGTCATTTTCAGAGGTACCAGCAGAAAGGTCCCCACGAAGACGGAGCATCTCAGGGACCAGCACATCAGAGAAACCCATGGATGCTGCAAATACTTCACCATTCAAAGTACCAGTAAGTCCTTACTACCTTTCTGAGGGAGACTACATTACTTCCCCTTATTTCCACTTTTAGAGGTAGAGAGTACAACCTAGGTTCCAGAATCACTGAGGTAGAATCTCCTTTCAAATTCTAGCATTAAGGTTGCCAGGTTCAGAGGTTAATTTTATCACATCTAGCTCACCTCTACATGCAGTTTTTGCATTTAAAGGGACATGGTTTGACCTGTAGTATGTCCGAATCACCTTAATAATTAATGATATTCAAGTAGTGTTTCTTTGTGCTTGCGTTTTTTTTTTTTATTTTTGCACATTGGTGTTTTATCATTTTAATTAGCCATTGCCTACCACAACTTTATGTGGGAGCTTGGTAGTACTGTTTGACAAAGAACTACCACAGACACAGAGCCATGAGGCTGTCAAAGCCATGTGGCAAGTGGGGACAGAAATAGGATTTGAAAACAGAATTCTCTGAGTCTTTGTCACTTGTTTTGCTTAAACCATTTTAATGTCATAAACAACTTTTTGTCCATTATGAAGTTCTGAAGGAATGCCTACAGAGAAACTAACCAGCTGAATTGCTCAGAAGCAATATGATAGAATGGACCTAGAAAGTTCTGGGTCTGACGTATACCAGATGAACGACTCTTAGGCAGGTCACTGAATGGGGATAAAAATTCTTACATCACCAACACTGCAGGTTCCTGTGAGGAAAGTTCTCTTAAAACCCCACATAGAAATGAGTAATTATTATGACAAAGTCAATATTAAGTAAATATTTTACATTACAAGTTTTTTGTGTGGGCCACAAAAAGAAAAACTGGGTTAAGGAGAACTTTATGGCTGGAAATTTTAATCAACTCATTGATTTTTGGATATTGACCTGAACTTTAAATTCAGTTGTCCTGTTGTTTGTGGGCCAGAAATATACCAGTCAATCAGTAAGCACTCATTAATCACTTAGTACTTGTTATTGTGCTAAGTGCTAGGGACAGAAATATAGACAAAAAGAAAGACAATCCCAGCAACCCTCAGGGAGCTAACATTTTAATGAGAGAAGACCACATGTAAAAGGGAGCTGGAAAAGGGTTGTAAGGAGAGGTGAGTCACCTTCTTGGGGGCATGGTGGTAAAGTCTAGAGAGTCAGAGTCAGAAAGAGGAGAGGGGTGAAAGGGGATTGAACTGGAGCCCCTCCTCAACGTAGAGCTTCTAAGAGGAAAAGAAGGAGACCTTAGGAATGAAGGGATGTTCTGGGATGAGAAGGCCACAGACATTAAGGGAAGGTCCAGAGTGCCAAAGTGAGAAGGTAGCGGGAATCTGCTAGCAAAGTCCAGAGAGGATGTCATTTCAATCCACTTCGTAGTTTTCCTGCCGTATAGACAGATTGACCTACAGAAACACAGACAGACAAATGGCAATGATATGAAGTAGAAATTTTTAGCATTCAGATTTTTAGATCAGAAGCAGGTGTAGTAGGACTAAAGTTAGGCCTAAAGCTTAATTTCTTTTTTTTTCAAGAGATCATCTTAGTTTCTATGTTACAGACATATATTATATCATCTTTCTTCAGCATTCTTTACCTCCTAAATAAATAAATAATAGATGGATATATAAGTATATATATTTATGTATTTTATGTATATATATATATATATAATTTATATATTGTCTAGGGCACATTGAGGCAGGAAGCTTAATTGGATATATAGTGACTATTGGAGTTCTGTAGTGGGTAGTTTAGACGCATAAAAGCTAAACTAAAACCATAAGTTGTCAGACATTCAACCTTTAAGGATCTAATCTCACAAAGAAAATAGTTTCCTTTTTAGCAATTCTTGTTTTCCACTTTGTATAGAAGTAGAGGTGAGACTTCGGAGTAGACATTAGCAGGTTTGTAGTCTTATTCTTTGTATATAGGTTGACCACTCATCAGATTTTCTAGAAAGGGAGTCAGTGATAGACTCATAACATGGACTCTGTTTCCGTATTTACTTACCTTTCAGATACTCTGGGAATAAAAGAAATAGGCTGAAGCAAGTCCTGTTTGGAACACATTAGTGACATTCTTTTGACATATATTTGTGCCTCATGCAAAGCACCATGACAGACCTGGTAGGCAAGAACATATATACACATACAACACGTACACATATTCAGTGTGTGTGTGTGTGTGTATGTGTGTATGGATATGTATGTATGTATATATGTGTGTGTGTATATATACACATATACATACATGCATGCATATATATATGTGTGTATAAATATACCATTGGCTTCATTGAGCCACATATTGACATAATTCTTTTTAACTTGATAGGGAAACCAGATAATAAAAAGAGCTACCATATATTGTGTTGCTGAAGTTTTCTACATTATTGACATAACCTTTTCATCCTAATATCACCACATACCACAACTCCAATACCAAAAGCCAAACATGATTTTATATCTGCTCCTAGAGATAAGAAGGTACCACTTGAGTTGCTTGAATGGTGGAAGGGGATCCATATGGTCAGAAGTGTGCTTTAGGGAATCAGTTTGAAAAGTTAGTGGAGGATGGACTGCAACAAGGAGAGACTTGAAGCCAGGAGACCAAGCAACAGGCAGCTTTAGTAGTCCAGGCATGAGGTGATGAGGCCTATACTAGGAGGGTGCTGGCAGTATCAGAGGAGAAAAAGAGATATATGTGAGAGATAGGGCAAAGATAGAACTGTTGGACTTGACAGCTGATTGCATATAGGGTGTGAGAGAATGAGGAATTAAGCATGACAGCTGGGTTACAAGCCTGGGTGACTGGGGGTGTGGTGATACCCCTGACAATAACAGGAAGTTTAGAAAAATGGGAGGGTTTGAAGGAAAAGATAAGTTCAGTTTTGGATATCACTGTGTGGGAGACAATCATAGTTTGTGGGTATGGTGTTTATAAAGATCCAACCAAGAAGACAAAAAAAGAGTGGTCATACAGGACCACCATCCAGTATCAAGGAGAAGAGGGTGATTACACAAAGGCTGTAGAGGGCAAAACATATGAGGGTTGAGAAAAGGCCGTTAGATTTGGCCGTTGAGCAGTCATTATCAGCTTTCAAGAGAATGGTTTCAAGTTGATGGATGAGCTTGGAAGCCAGACTGCAAAGAGTTAAGAGAGTGAAAGAAAAGGAAATGGAGGCACCTACCAAAGACAGTTTCTCAAGAATTTTAACAACAAAAAGCAATAGAGGTATCAGACAACTTGTAGAATGGATCAATCATGTGAGGGTGTTTTGAAGATCTGGTAGACATGAGTATCTTGGAGCACAGAGGGAAGTGGCCACTGCAGAGGGAGAGATTAAAGGCAAGGAGGAGAGTAGGGATAATAAAGAGGGTAGTCTCCTGGAGGGGGGAAAGGATGGAAGAGAACAATCTGTCCATGTAGAGGGATTTGCCTTGGCAGAGAGGAGAGCCACCTCTTCATGTAAAACAGGAGTGGAGAAGGGAGATAGTGGCAGGAGGCATCTGAGTAATGTGAGACGGGGAAAAGTATGAGCTCTCTGCTCATGGCCTTAGGAGGCAAGGTCTTCAGCTAAGGGAGTGAAGGATAGGGAAGAAGCTGTGAGAAATTTAAAGAGAGATGAAAGAGTTTGGCACCTGCACTATGATAAGTGGGATAGTGAATCAGCTAGGGAGATCTAAAAGGATTACTCACCTCATTGAAGGCTGAGTTGAAATTTTGTAACATAAGCTTGTAGTAGATCCTGTCAACGTAATATAATGATTTTTTTCCAGCTTTGTTCAGCGACATGTAAATAGATATGAAGTCAGCAGATGGTGGGTATAATCCACAGTAGAAGTTTGGCATGACAAGGTCTTCAGTAGGATAAAGAAGCACATTGAGAGAAGAAGACAGTGTAGAAATTGAGCTGGTTCACCAAGAGGTCAAGATGGCAAGTGATGAGAGTATAGCCATTCATAGTCTGGGAAAGAATGAGGGGTAGAAGGATTAAAAATCACCATGGGGATGAAGGACAGGATCTGGTATTATACGATAGAGGGAAATGTGGAATGATAACAGATTATGATTAGATAAAGGAATTTCATGGTTCCTGAACATGGATGTAGAACATTTGTGTGTGATGACAAAGTCAAGGCTATGGTGATCTCTGTGTGTAGCTGAGATGAAGTGGAAAAGTAGGGCATGGTAAATGAGTAACATGAAGAATTGGGAGGTTAGGATACTTACGGGAGTTTTAATATGTATGGTAAATCTGGTATAAGTAGGAGTTGGAGAGGATCATAGACTGACCTGGGCATCAAATTCATTTAGGAAGGAAGGAGAATATTCTAGAATCTATGGACAATAACTATCAAGATCTTTTGGGGTTATAAATAAGGATTGAACATGCCTCAAAGGGGCAGAGATTATTGAGAGACAGTGATAGAGGGAGGGTTTGGAAATGGTAATGGTTAGCAAGTCATAAAACAACTCCTCCACATTAACCAGGGAGCTCAAGATGTAAGTGAAAGTAAAACCACTATGGAAAGGGTAGCAGGGGAAGCTATGTCATCAGGAACTATCCAAGTCTCACTGAGTGTCAGAAGATGGAAGGAGTAAGAAAGTAAAAGTTTAAAGATGAAATCTAGTTTGTTGTTACCTGTGGTGCAGGCATTCCAGGGAGCATAGGTTGAAAGATGGGAGTTTGGGGGACCAGGTGGTAAATTGGATAGGAAGGCAGTAAAGGAGTGATCAGTAGGAGATAGAAATTAGAGTTTTTTAAATGGCAACTAGGGATCCAGAATCTTTGGAATGGTCAGAGTATCACAGGGTGGAATTAGGTTAAGCATTCATTTAAGAAATGAGTTCAAGTTGGTTATCATTGTCCACAGGAGTTCATGCTTGGATGGAATTATCCCAAGGCATCAGGCAGCTATGAGTAGCTAAAAAGCACCTGGTAGGGGAGGAAAATGAGGAATGTGAGTTTCCAGTTGCAAGTCCTGTTTACCCATATGTGGGCTGAGAGGGGGGTTCAGAATTTGATAGAAGAGCATATAGGCAAGACAGGCCCTATGTGACTGTAGGCAGTCCAATAGGATACATTGGGCACTGTCCAGGCAAGGCAGGCCATGTGTGGTATAGATAGAATTTCACAGCAGGGCAGGCCAGTAGGTAACCCAAGATGGTACCTGGAGCACAGTGGAAAGGTACACAGGCAAAGCCAGCCCTTTGAAGATGTGGGTGACCCAAGTGGTGCCAGGAGGGCAATGAAATGGAGTTCAAGTAACACAGGTGCTGTGGAACTGGCAGAAAAAGTGAGATGGCCCAAGAGGGTTCTTGGACCTTAATGGAATGGAACATCATGACAGACCATTAACATAATAATAAAAATATTATAATATTAAATATTAAGCACTTGCTTTGTGCCAGGTACTAATCAACTTGTCCTTGGATCATTTCTAAATCTAGTCCCAATTCTAAACCTAAATCCATTGAAAAAAGAAAAGATGAGTCAAATGAGATAAGAATAAAAAATTTATAGTCATAAAACATTTTAGGGGTGTTTGATTTTAGGATAGCTATTGATAAACTGTAGTGGAAACAGGGTAGTGAAAAGCCTCAATATCATGCCATGTGATGAACTAGGGTTAGAGAAAAAGAAGACTTGGAAGTGGCAGGGTCTCACTTTCCAGGTGTATAAAGGGCCACTATGTGAAAAAAAGACTAAAGAATTTCAGAGTTAGAAGGAATCCTATAGATCATTTGGCCAACCCTTACCCAAAATTTATTTCCACTAATATGGTTCATCCAGCCTTTGCTTGAAGACCCCCAGCAAAGAAGAACCTTCTACTTCCCAAGTTACTCAATCTGCTTTGGAATAGTTTGAATTGTTGGGATATTTTTTTCTCAACATCAGTTTTAAATTTGTCTCTTTGACACTTCTACCCATTATTCCTTGTGAAACTGATTTCCAGAACCCTCTGTTCATCCATCCATCCATCCTTATTAATTTTCATTCCAAAATTCTAGGCTGTTGTGATCTTTTTGAATCCTGTCTCTTTTCATTCACTGTGTTGTATCCTCCCTAATTCTGTGTCATCTGAAATTTTGGTAAGGATTTAGTTTTTGTCTTTAATCAACTCTTTTATAAAGCTGTTACCCCACATGAGCTCTAGGGCACTCCACTGGAGACCTCATTTCAAGTTTCGTTGAGCCAGCCATTCAAGATACAGAACAGGTACTAAATCTGTGATTTCATTTGTATAGGGAACTTCTCCCCAGAGGAAGCTTCCTTTACTAATGCCAGTTGGTAACTTTTTTTCATAGTGCGTGTGTGTGTGTTTGACCTTCTTTGCCAAAGAAGACCATACCATCAGAGAAATGATGACATGACTTGCACTTGACTGTTTTTTTTTTTTTGAGTGAGGGAGGGCTGTGCAGGTCACCAGCCTTACTTCTCCTCCAGAGCCATCTGAATCCAGTGACCAGATATTCATCAGGATGACTGGAGATGACCCAGGATGAGGCAGTTGGGGTTAAATGGCTTGCCCAAGGTCACACAACTAGTGAGTGTCAAGTGTCTGAGGTGAAATTTGAACTCAGGTCCTCCTGACTCCTGCACTGGTGCTCTATCCACTGCACCACCTACATGCCCTTAACTTTTATTCTTTGAGAGAGGCTTAAAGCACTGAAAGGCAAAGTGATTTGCCCAGAATCACACAAACTATGTGTTCAGTATATGTCTGGAGGTACTTAAACTTAATTATTTGTATTTATTATATAATCATAAAAAAAAATGTCTTCATCAAGAACGTATCACACCAGCCTAACCTTATTTCCTTTTTTGAACAGGCTTACTAAACTGGTCATTGAGAAAAATTCTGTAGCTATAGTTCCTTAAGCTTTTATTAAAACACTTGACAAAGTCTCTTATGCAATTTTTGTGCATAAAAAGGGGCAAATTTGGGTTAAACAAATTTATAACCTATTAAATGACTGGTAAAGGCAGGGTGGTATATACTCATGCTACCTCCATCTATAGAACCTATACCCCTGGATGGCAGAACTTGTTTAATTTTTTTTTCTTAGTATCTCTTCTGCCTGGCACCTTACCTGTCAAATGATAGCTACTTAAAAACTGCATTAAAACCAAGGCTCCATCCTGGACTCTGTTCTCTTGTCTCCTGACACTATCACATTTGATGACCTCAGCAACTCCCATAGGTTTAATTATCTTTATGTAGATGATTCCCAGATCTATATACCCAATGTGAGACTATCTCCTGAGCTCTAATTTTGGATCCCTAACTGCCTGTTAGACATTTCAAAAGGGATATCCTGTATGCCAAACTGAATGTCTTCAAAAGCAAGTTCCTTATATTTCTTCCCAAACCCACCCCTCTTCTGAACTTGCTTTTTTCTGTCAAGGACATCCCTGTCCTTCGGTCCTCCACTCCTCACTCCCCCTCACCTCACATGTCCCCAATAACTTGTTGAGTATATTGCTATTTCCTCTTCCACATCTCTTAAATGTATTTTCTCCTTACTAGTCACATAATCACCACCTTAGTTTCAACCCTTATCACCTGTCTCCTGGACTATTCACTTCAACTTTCTAATTGGTTTACTACTACAGTCTATCTTCAACAGAACCAGAAAAGTGGTTTGTTTTTTTTTTAACTAGTAGCTCCTTGTTGCCTTTATGATCAAAGCACCCTCTTGAGTGCTTAAGACCCTTCATAATTCAGCCCCAAGCTTCCTTTCTGTCTTTATTATTCATGGGTCTTCTTGCGCTCTCCAGTCTGCCCCACTGGACTTCCAGCTGTTCCGCACCCATGATATTCCCTCTGCCATATCTGAATCTTTGTGCATGTCTTCTGCTGGTTTTGATGTACCCTCCCTCTTCACCTCCGCCCCAAAGAATCTTGGAGCTTTTTCAAGACTCAGCTCAAGTGCTGTCTCCACCATGGTGCATTTCCTTCTGCCTCCTCCCTTCCCTAAATGACTTTGTATTTATAGGTCTTCATTATATGTGTGTGTGTGCGCATATATGTCCACTCCCCACATGCACGCACAGTGTTGTCTCCCCTCGTAGAATGCAAGCCCCACTTTTTGGATTGAATTGAATCAAGAACAGCTAGGTGCTTGAATCTTGTCCATGTTTAGCTTGGGTGTCTACACTCATCAGTCATCTTGATTCTATGAAATTCTGTATAGAACTCTTCATACATTTTATCTGATCCTTAGATCTTTGTAGTCAGTAAAAGTATTATTAGGCCTTCTTTACAACTGAGTAAAGGTCCAACTCTGTGAAATGTTTTTCTCATGGTCTTATTGCTAGTAAGTGGCAGAATCAGAACTGGAATCCAGATATTCTGGCTGCATACCTAGCGACCATTTTCCTTTGAATGCCCTAATCTCCTGGTTCATCCTGCAATCTGCTCCCCTCCCATGATGACTTTTGCCTTCACTTCACCTCAGCTATAGTAATAATACTTTGTGTAGAAATTTGCTAAACACTTTACATGTTAACTTATTATAACCTCATAACAATCCTGTGAAATAGGTACAGTTACTATTCCTAATTCACAGATGAGGAAACTGAGGCTGTTTATTGGACATTTCAAACTGAATGTGCTGCAGGTATCTGAAATTCAGTATATCCAAAGCAAAACAAACTCACTGTCATTTCCTAAAACTCACCCCACTTTTGAGCTATCGTATTACCTACTATCTAGGGCACCAGCATCCTTCTGATCTTTCAGGTTACAACCTCTCCATTCCTTAGCCTCACTCACCAGATATATACATACATATACATATGTATATGTATGTGTATGTACTGTATATGTATATATAGAGTATATGTATGTGTGTGTTGTGTTTGTATATAGAGAGTATATGTATGTATGTATGTGTGTGTATATAACTAAATCTTACGGTCTTATCTCTACATTATCTCTTATAAATGTCCTCTTTCTGCACTCACACCAACACCACCTTGGTTTAGGCTCTTATCTTCCCTTACCAGGACTTCTACCATGCCCTAGAAACTTCTTCATCCTAATGCTTACTCTCGCCCTAGAATTCACATGTTAAAAGTATCATCCACCTCTTTAGTTTCTGATTGGATGACTCATCCAAGAGCCTCCATTTAAGGAGTGTGTCCAGGCCAGCCCACTTCATTCCTCTCCAGCCTGCCCACCATCTATCTCCCATGCTCCTGCTCTGACTTAGCACACCTGGGTGTCTTCTCCATCTCCCCTCTTCTTTTCAGCTTCTGTTCATTTGTCATCTTGTATTTTAGAATGTAACTCTTGGAGGGCATTGACTGTCTTTCTACTTTTATCTGGATTCCCTGTGCTTACAACATACTAAATACTCAGTAAAAGACTTGTTGATAGGCTGACTCATACCCCAAGCCACTGCCTACCCTGGTTTATCCTCTACGTGGCCTTCAATGTCATGCTTCTAACGTGCAGGTCTAACCATGTCTGCCCTTACTTTATACTCCCTGTTAACTTTGTGTCTCATAGAAATGCCTCTGGTTAAATAGGGGTTCTTAATCTCGGGTCTGTCATCTGGTTTGGTTTTGGGGATTGTTTCTTAATATTTTAACAACTGTATTTCAAAGTAGTTGGTTTCCTTTGTGTCCCTTTAAACAAAACTAATGTCTCCCCCAAATACAAATTATGTCTTTAAAAATTTTAATTATTACTTATCCCTATATGCACTTTATATACATGTTCTTATGAATTTCATGAACATAATGCCCATGTTTGTATTTAGTAAATTTTTTTAATTCCTTTATTTGAAATTTTAAACCTCCCTTGCCTCATCAGGGGTGTTTGTAGTGTGCTTCATTTATAAGCTAATTTATGGTATCTTATTTAAGATATATGTTACCAAGACCATTTAATAACTTTCAGATAATTATGTGATTAATGGTCTATAAGAAAGGAAAACTATAAAGGTGTGTAGTTCATAAATGTTCATGGAAAGTGGACCTTTTCTATTCCATCTCTCTATCCTGCTAAAGTAGTTATAGTGAATTTCAAAACATCCGTTGAGTTTTTTCAAGGTAGGTCTTAGCAGAAATGTTTTGTGTCAGAGGGTAAGGAGTAAAGGAATAAGAAAACAAGATAGACTTCAAGAGTGTTCAAAACCAAGCAGACTACCTACTGTGCGAACTTTCTGCCCTCCTAGTGTCACCCATATATTTAAATCACTGTAGATTTGCTGTTTCTTTTTTCTACATTATAAACATTTATTCAGAATTCTCACACTGGATACTTAAGACTCTCTAGTTCACCAAATATCCAAAGCTGGAATCATAGTAGTACCCTAACCTATTAGTATCTCAGCATCTGTACATTATTTTGTTCATGGGTTTTGTTCATAGTTATGGATCATTGCAACCACTTCATGATGCAACTGTGTGTGCTTTTTTAAAAGTAAAGTAAAAAGCAAGTAAAAGAGTAATAAAGAACAGTGAAGAGAAAGACATCATTTTCACAAGAAGCTTTGTGATATAAACACTCACTCCAAGAGACTGGTTTCCTTAGTTTGCTTCTGGTTCAGAAGGTAATCAGATGTAAAGGAATTTGGTTTGCCTCTTAGCTCATTAAGAGTACTGCTAAATGGAACAAAAGACAGCGCAGCTAGCATAAGTGAAGGTCAAAACCTGATGAAATCTCCTAGCTGTTCTGGAGCTCATAGCTAATGCAGTCAGCAAGACCATTGACACTCTGGAGCATCACTCCATTAATATCAGGTAGCCATGGGTTCAAAGAGCCTCTGATCTTGCAAGACCTGCCATTCTACCCTTTCAGTTCCGTAAAAGTGCCAGTGCTGGATTTGATATTGTTAGCATTTAACTAGGAGGTGACCACTGAGAGCTCCACCAGAGGCAGTAATTAGAAGACTGGGATTTTTCTGTATTTAGGCACCCACATACCTGACCTTGGACAAGTCACCATTTAGAAAATACTTTGACTTTCTCAGAGGAAGGGTACTATACAGATGTTAGATTTCTTATTTTTGATTTTCTTTCCCTGGGCACTAATGAAAAAATTTTGCTATGTATTTGATGTCATGTACTTTAGGACTGTTGCTTAGAATTCAAGCAGAGAAACCAGAAATCTTCCTTACATCAACTTTTTTACCCTTCATTTTTTGCCACATTTCGAACACCTACCCTAACAAACTTAAAAGTCTGCTTTTTTCATTTATGTTAAGGTTTCCTGTCACCAGCCTTTCTAGCAGATAGATCAGATGTGTTTATTTCAAGAGTTTATAAAAAGTTTTCAACAGCTAGTCTTTAGGGGTCCCCACTGTTCCAAGAAATAATTTGTTGTTATTTTTAGCGACATGTTGTTATTCTTAGAGGCTCAGAAATTAGAGATGAGAAAGTTAAATTAAATTCATCTAGTTCATCTCCCCTGGGAATGCACAGTTGTTCCTTGTATTATATTCTCTGATGCTTTTTGAGGTTTCCATAATGCGTTTTCTGGGATACTACCTATAGATCAGTGGCTTCTAAAGTGGGATCCTAGCATTATCCGAAGAGGTGTGTGATCAACCAATTGGAGGGAAGGAAGATGGGCCACATCCCACTTTCCCTGAGGTAGTCAGTTAAGGAGTTGTCTCTCAAACTGCATAGCTGAATATTCCCCAATTCTGCCCCTTTTCCCAGCTGCATAAATTGTTAGCTTCCCCTGTTCTGCCCTTGACATCTCCTCAGAGCGGTTATATATCCACTAGAGCAACTAGACAGTTATCAGAAGAACCACCTTCCCCCACTCTCTCCCCATTACCGCTACCACTTCGTACCCTTCTAGCATCCCTACCTTTTGCTTTCCAGTGCCTCTCAAGGCTGTGTCACATGCCTGCACCTCTAGGCCAGTCTGTGCTCCAGGGCAGTGACCAATAAGAAAGAGTCTGCCCTTTACTTATCTTTTCAGATAGGACAGAATGAATTGCATAGGACGTGCAGGTTTGGATATGTTCACATATACATTGTATAGCTCATCATATTTTCCTTTGTCCCCTAAATCCACATCACTTACTTTTGAGAGAACAACCATCCTATCCTCAGTTCATCACTTTCAGCCACTGTCCAATCTTATTATCCCTATCCCTACAATTGCTCTCCAAGCTCACATCCAGTACCCTAGGTCAGGCCTTTGTCACTTCTCACTTGGCCTGTCATAATGGCCTCTTAGTGGATCTTCCTGTCTCTAATCCAGATATCCACAGAACCCCCAAAATGGTTTTTCTTAAGCACAGGCCTGACCATGTGACAGCCCAGCACAATAAAATCCAGTGGTTTTCTATTACCTCTAGGATAAAATACTAGGTTTCCCATTTATTATTATTATTATTATTATTGTGCTAATGTACAGCCTGGCCCCATCCTACCTTTCCAGTCATATTATGTTAAAAAAAGTTATTTAATTTCATATTTATGTCCTACACTTAAAATTTTCATTGTATGTATGTATCATATACAAAGTATTACTCTGACAATGCATATGTAATTCATAAATAAATGTACATATATTGAGGTGCATGATCAATTTTCTTTTAACTGAGAGGAATATACAATGAAAAAAGTTTGGAGATGACTGGACCTCACCTTTCTCATGTATCATTCCTATTCCAATTATTGATATGCTTACATTTTGTGAACTGGAAGATTATGATCATTTTCCCTATTAGTCCACAGCTAATCAGGTATAATAACTATAACATCTTACTTATCCACTGTCATTAAAAATCAAGATGATAGAAAGAATTGATGTTTCTGGATAAATTGACTGCTACATAGATACCAAGACTTTTAAAAGAAATATCATTTTAGACTATTTTTTTCTTAAACATGATACATATTTCCTTACCTTCTTAAAGAAAGTAGAATAAACCTAAGCTAACCTTTTATTGATAATTCAAGGTCATTATTTTTTATGCTGTAGTAACAGTGACACCCCCGCAAGAGTTATTCGAGAGTGTAGGGCTATTTGTTTCAATATTAAATAGCCCCAGATTACTAAGACTTTGAAGTTTTTTAATTGCTTTTTTCATTTGCCTCATTATTCTTTGTCATTTCTTATTTTCAGTGTCCTTGCCTCTATTTTTTAAGTAAGGATGACACTAAATTTTTCTCTTTCTTTAGTTGTCATTTTACTCTATGTTGTTCATTTCAAGCTGTTTTTAAGTACTTGTTTTCTATTTATAAATAACTCATATTTTGTGAAAGCAGGTCAGTCAGTAATGTCATTCAAACATATCTTTAAAATTTCACAAACATGGACAAAGATGTTTCTAACTTCATCTTGTAAAAGCAATATAGTATAGCAAGAAAAGAATGTTTAGGCAGAAACCTGGTTTGAAGTGCTGATTCCCTCTCCTGCTTGTTATATGATTGTAGCATATTTAGCATAATTGTGAGAATCAAATGAGATAATATCTGTAAAGCACTTAGCATAGTGCCTAGCACACAGTAGGCATTATATAAATGCTTACCCCCTCTCTGTAGAGAAATAACCCCCCTAACCATCAATTTCCTCATCTATAAAATGGCAATCATAATAATAGCTATCTCCCAAAGCTATGTGAAAATCAAATAAGATTTGCCTAGCATCAGTTTGCACATCTGTAAAATTAATTTGCACCGCTTTCCTTACAGAATTTTGAGGAAAAACATTTTGTGAACTATATAGTATTATATGTAAATGGTAACTGATATTATATTAATTGCCTTTGTAGCCAATTTACAAGCCCTCATAAAAATATTTTCATTGTTTTTTAATTATACTTCATTTTTTATCTTAACTAAAAATGATATTACCCATTATTCTCCAGATATCTCCAAATGACTTTGAGCTGTTTCTAAAATCAAATCCCCCCTAAAGGATGAAAATTTGCTATTAGTGATTTGGAACTAAGTATATTCATTATTGTGGGTAGTTACAATATCACAGGATCATAGAATTCAAGAATTAATGGGGACATCAGTGACTACCTGTTCCAACCTATATATGTAAGGATTCCCCACTGTCATCCAGCTTTTGCTTAAACATCAAGAAAAAGGGAAAACCCAGCACCTCTCAAGGCTTCTGATTATGCTTTTGGACGGCTCTGATAATTAGGATGTTTTCCTGACATCAACTCGAAATTGATCTTTCTGTAACTTGCATCCTTTGCCCTGGTTGTGTCCTCTGAGATCAAAACGAACAAGCCCTTCCCCTTTTCCATATAACATCCTCTCAGTTATTCAAAGACTCTCATATTCAGCTAACTTCCCCTAACAAAACATCCATAGTTCCTTCAGTTTGTACTCCTATGCCATAGAATCATGTGTGCTGTGGTGGCACAGTAGATAGAGTGCTGGACCTAAAGTCTGAAAGATCTGCGTTTGAATCCTGCCTCAGATATTTACTAGCTGTGTGACCCTGGAAAAGTTATTTAACCACTCTCAGTTTCAGGGTCCTTCCAGCCCTAAATATGTGATCCTATGAACCCTTCACTATGTTGCCCTCTTCTGGACATGCTCTTAAATGTGGAATGCAGTCGTGATGACAGTATCACAAATGTAGTACGGTGGGACTATGCCCTTCCTATTCCTAGAAGCTGTTCTAGATTGTATTAGTTTTTAAAACAAGTTTTAAAAACTAACAGATCAGACATCTGACTCATTGAGATTGCAATCCGTGAAAAAGCCTAGACCCTTTTCAGGACAACCACTTTCCTGTCATGCCTACCACATGCTGTAAATATTATACCCCGAAGAAAAATTTGACATATTTATCCCTATTGAATTTCATCTTACTAGATTCAACCCGTTGTTCCAGTCTGTCAGCATCTCTTCTGGATCCTGCCTTTGTATGTTAGTTATCCCTCTCAGCTTTGTGTTACTTACAAATCTAAGGAGCCTACTGCTGTCCTATGCATTTATGCAAGCCATTGTTAAAAATGTTAGTTAACACAGGGCCAAACATGGATCCCTAGGGTTCTTCTTTGGAAACTTTGTGACACCCTGATGTGTACCATTACGAATTCATTTAATTGTGTCATTGTCTAATTCATACCTCTCCATCTTCTCCAAAGTATAGTATCAAAGGCTCAGCTAAGTTGTAGGTAAAGCATATCCACAGTGTGGTTATCTTCAGCTTCCAGTTCAGTAATCCTAGCTATCCAAAAAGAAAGTGAGGTTAATTGTAAAGTCAGTCAGTCAGTCAGCAAGCATTTGCTGTCCCAGAAATTGGAGGGAGAAAAGGACAAAAAAGTGAAACAATCACTGCTATCAGAGAACTTGTATCATATATGAGAGAAAGTATGTGCATATATGAATACAGAGAAAATAAATGAGACACAAAATAAGCACAAAAGTGGGGAGGGAGCACAGAAGTAGTTGGAGGGGTCAGGAAAGGCTTCATGTATGTCTACAACTCTTAAATCATTTTTGCATTATGGATCCCTTTCTCACCTGTTTACGTCATATACCCCTTCTCAGAGAAATTTTTAAAAATATATATTTTCCCTTCATCTCATGTGTCTTGTTCATTTATGAGTCATTTATTTTTCCCTCCCACCTCTTTCCCAACCCCATATTCCAGACTTTTAAAACTGCTAAACACTTGTAAAACATAGGCATAGTAAATAAAAAATATTTTCCCACAAATTCCCAAATGTGTTTCATTCTACATATGTAAGATTACTAAAAGTCTTTCTTCATTTAGCTTAAAACTACACTATGAGTTTTAGAACATCTTGTATCCTTTTTCTGTCATAAGGTAGGTATGTCCTTAATCATCTTGCTCTGGAATTATGGTTGCTCATAATTGTTTGTTTTTGCAATATTGCAATTAATTGATTTACATTATTGATATTATAGTATAAATTGTTTTCCTGGTTCTACTCATTTCAGTGTACATCAGTTCATAGATGTCTTCCCAGGTTTCTCTAAAACTGTCTTTCTTCATTTCTTACAGGCAACAATATGGGGTAGCTAGGTGATGCAGTGATAGAGCTACCAGGGCAGGAGTCGGGAGGACCTGAGTTCAAATCTCACCTCAGACACTTGACACTCACTAGCTGTGTGACCTCGGGCAAGTCACTTACCCCCCAAATGCCTCATCCTGATGAATCCAGTCATCCTGATGAATATCTGGTCACTGGATTCAGATGACTCTGGAGGAGAAGTGAGGCTGGTGATTTGCACAGCTCTCCCTCACTCAAAAAAGCAAAGTCAAGTGCAAGTCATGTCATCATTTCTGTGATGGCATGATCTTCTTCGGCAATGAAGGACGAACACACGTGCGCGCACACACACACACACAGGCAACAATATTCCATTATATACTGTAGCATAATTTGTTCAGCCATTTGGAGGGAATGTTTGCCATCACAAAAAGAGCTCTGTTATAAATATTTTTGTATATATAGGACCTTTCCCTTTTTCTCTGATTTTTTTTTTTTTTGAGATATAGACCTAGTATTGCTAGGTCAAAGGACATGCAGAATTTAGTAACTTTTTGACCATTCCAGATGGTCAAAATGGAATGACTATAACTACAGTGGCTATAACTATGCCCCTCCAACATTGCAGTGAACAGGTAGTTTTCAAATGAAGAAATTAAAGTTATCTATAGTCATATGAAAAAAATGTTCTAAATCCTTCAACACTGCTTCAATTTACCTATTTTATGTCCCCTTAAGTATTTGCCATTTTTCTTTTTTTGTCAGTGACATATGTGAGATGAAATTGCAGAGTTGCTTTAATTTTCATTTTTGTAATTATTAGTGATTTGGAACATTTTTTCATATGGGTATAGATTTAGTTTTTTAATTTGAGAATTACTTGTATATACCCTTTGGCCGTTAGGGAATGGTTCTCATATTGTCACAAATTTGAATCGCTTTCTTAGATATCTTATAAATCAAACCTTTTGAGAGAAACTTAATGTAAAGATTTTTTACCTCCAGTTAACTATTTCTCTTCTAATGTTAGTTGTCCTGGGTTTGTTTGTTCAAGACAATAGCATCAAGGGGGATGTTAGAGTCTGGTAAAGATTTTTTTAAGAATTCAAGAGTGATACATAAAAAACTTCTTTTTAGAAAAGAATATCAATGATATTTTTAAAAAACAAGAGGATGGATGGGGCAGCTTTGTTGCTGTTGTTTTGAGTCTCATATATACTTAACAATACAAAATTGTTATAAAGTTCAGTTTCATTTAGAATTAATTCTCCTTTTTGTTCTGTTTGAAAAGCTTACATTTCAAAAATTCTTAATTAATGAGAAAAAATTCTAATAAAAGGGAGGAACCAACAAGGGGAAATTGTATTCTGAATGATTTTCACTAATAGGGAGAAATTTGTTACTGAGTGCTGGAAATGACAGAAACTCGGTGTAAATGATCCCTCCCTCTCCTTTAGTTTGTGATGGGGGTGCAGTCTAAGCATAGTCTGACATGCACCCTAAATTTTAGGAAAGCAGATTTCAAAGGGTGCAGATAGGTAGGGTCATAAGGCGTACGATGGTATAGAGGAAGTCTGTCCAAGAAGGTTGGGAGATGCTTAAGAATGAAATTCTGAAGACACAAACTAAAATAATTCTAGAGAAGAGGAAAAGAGATTTATCTGAAGCAATCATTGTGGACTCTTGGGAGTTTGAAAACTAAAAGTTAGTTTTTAAAAATATAGATAAAATGAAAGCAAGGTGAGATAACAGAGATAAGTGACTATAAAACCATGTCACAAATCTAATAAAATTTGTGTCAGAAATGCTAATGCTCAGAATGAGCTAAAGCTTATTAGCTTTCCGTTAGTACTGCAGGGGAGACCGCCATTCCCAAGTCTTCCCAAGCAGCTGCCACCCCCCATAACCCCTTCCCACAAGTGATGGTAAGGGCAAGAACAACAATAAGATGGTTTTGAACCATGTGGGGAGAGAAAAAAAGGATCAGAAAAGTGTAGGACATTGGCTTCAGGTGGATGGAATGTGGACAATTGACAGCAGAGAGAAGGAAGAACTGTTCAATTCGTAATTGCTTCTGTTTTCTCTGCCAAGAAAAAGATTTATATATGTCCTTGATCTGACATCTTCCTGGCTTCTCTAGCACATTGCCAGCCCCCTCACTCATCCGCTTTCCAATGTTCAATCTCTCCTGTATTGACTGGTTTGAGCTGGAAAATGATTTGGCACTATACTCCCAAAGTCTCATTAAACTCTGCCTCCCCTTGACCCAGCAATATTACTGCTAGATATATGACCCCTTCCCCCAAAGAGGTTAAAGAGAGGGAGAAAGGATCCATGTGGACAAAAATGTTTACAGTAGTATTTTTTGTTACAGCAAAGAACTGGAAACAAGGTGGGTATCCACAAATTGTGGAATGACTGAACAAATTGTGATTATTCAATGCAGTGTTGGTTTATGAATGTATGTTTAGGGCTCTAACTATAACCAAGTTTCTTGAATTCTGTGGCATAAATGTGCTAGAGAAGAATGTCATGGGGAGTTAACTCAGTTCTGTGATTACACTGGACAGAGCTATCTATGAACCTAGCCCCTAGCAAGCTTCACTGTTTCATTGTTGGATTTGGGGGCTGAAGAATGAGTGGGAGTGGGTCCTGACATGATTTTATTTTTAAATGAAAAAAATATATATGAGAGACTCCTGCATGAGATGCAGATTTTAAATTGAACTGGAACTATAATCTTAAAGAGTTTCCTTTTGCCCTGAAAGGTTGTGTCCTGTCCGTGGTCACACAACAAGTGTATATCCTAGGCAAAACCGGTGCCTGGATCTTCCCAACTCCAAAAGAAACCCTCTCTCCACTGTGCTGTGCTGCTTGTCATACCTCATTTAAACATCATTAACCTTGGTGCAATTCCTTTTATGTTCTCAGCCAGGACTTCTTAATAAAGAAATTTTATCATAGTTTCTTTTCATCAAAACCTTAGAATTTGAATTCCACAGTTATTTTTCTTGTAATTTGGGAATCCACAAAAATCCCATGAACCTAGGTAACTTTATTTCCTTTCTTACAAGTGCTTGCCACCCTCATATCTTTGTCTTTTGACATAAGTAGTGCCCATTGCTTTTTGAAGAGGAACAGTAATATAATACATCTGGTCAAATGTGTAATAATTAGTCTTAAAAGAAAAAAAATTATCTTAATGTAGTTGGCAGTCATTTTTTTCACCAAAGCAATAATCAGTGTTTCTTACCACTTTTTAATCTACCTAATGTTTCTATAAATGTTATTCCTGTTTTTACAAATGTAATCTTTTGAGTTTTCCTGGCCCATTTGTAGTGTGACACATTGTATATGACTGTCACGAAGGCAATATTCACAGCATCAACAGCAACTATGAATATGCCAGCATAGTTCTGAATCACAAAGTTAATAGACTCTCTGTATAGAGGGCAGAAGAAAAACATTTATTCACGCACCAGAAAGCCAAAGCCATCATAGTAACCAAGAAGTCAATACACATTAGTACTGCAGGGGAGACCACCATTCCCAAGCTTTCCCAAGCGATTGCCACCCCCCATAACTCCTTCCCACAAGCAAACACTCACTATACTAGCTGTCTGCCTGTGTTGTCTCTCTCTTCCATTCTAACTACTCTCACCAATTTCCTCCCACCTCCCAATGGATAGGGATAGAGACGGAAACTAGAACTATGATTTCATTGATATAGAGAATTCCCAGATAAGGAATCTTCTCAGGAATATAAGGTCTTATAGAAGGGAGCCCTGAAAGGTTAAATGGTTTGTCCACAGTCACCCAGCCAGTATTTGTCAAAGGCAAATATGAACACAGGTCTTCATGGCCATAAGGCTCACAATCTCCTGTGCTGCCCTAGCTATATTTATCTCTTCAAGTCTATGGTAATTTGCTTGAGGCCAAATATAATACATTGCTGTCTATACTCTGGGCATTTATAAACATTAGTTGACTTTATTTTAGTATTGGTTCTTTTGGAAATTCTTTTTATTTTAGCTTGAAAAATATCGACTCTCTATAAAGCATTATTTTTTCCATTCTATTTTTACCAATCTCCTCATTGACTTATATATTCATGGTCGCACATTGAATAAGTACTTTAAATAGACCACCAAATGCCAACTTTTCTTTTGAGTGTATTTACTAATGCTGACACCATCAATATGCTTGATTGTGGAATAATTCAGTGCATTGCCCAAAGGACCAGCTTAAACTATTATTCACCTTTTATGTTGTTCAGTCACTTTAGTTTTATTAAATATTTGAAGAGTTTCTCTGAATTCCTGCAGCACTTAACTAATTGTTCCTTAATTGTTGTATGTTCATTTTATCACCCCAACTAAATTACAGTCTCATTGAGGATCAAGACCATTACTTTTTTCAATCAAAAAATAATTATTTAATGTTTACCATATGCAATTAACTGTGCCTAAGGTTTGGGGATAACAACAGAAAAAATAAAGTCTCCAGGAAGTAACAATGAAAGTAAGGGAGATGAGGCATTAGAAAGAAAATTAATAGCAAGAAAGGTAAAAAAAAATGTGTGTCATTTTACTTGGGTTACCTTTGAATTATTTAAATCTAAGTGGGAAAGTAAAACTTCAACCTAGTACCTTGGGAGGGACTTGCAATGAAAATGACAGCACTAAAGGACATGTGGGCAAAGTTCTATCACAGAATCAAACTTATTTGGGACTTTAAACAGTGCTGATAAAGAGCTTGTTTTTATGTTGGAAAGAGAGAGGGGAGGGAACACTTGTGTATTAGAGATGATTTAAAAAGATAAAGAGTTGAGGGAAAAGAGCTGGCAGACAGTGTTAAATTACTCAAGTACCGAAAGCAAGTATAAATTCTGGTGTAATAATCAAATAAATCAAGCATTTATTGAACTTAGTAGGTGGTACAGTGGATTGGGTGCCAAGCTGGAGTGAGGAGGACTCATCTTTCTGATTTGGTCAGTTTTTATTGAATCTCTCACAAGCGACCCAGATTTATGTGAAGCATAAGGAGGATTGAAAAGGAACAAATAATTTGTACAAGACCTTTTCCTCTTCCAAGGATAATCAACTTCTCTTAGAACCAAACATCTGAAACCATCAGATACAGACTGCTTAATTTAATGTAGATATGGGCTTTAAAAATAGTTTGTGGAACACTTCTTTTACCTATGTCCTTTCCAGGTGATAAGAACCTTTTCCTCAAGTCTCAAGATGTCTTGGAACTGTTGCTAAATTCACTTTTTTAACTGGAATGAATCACTGAGAGTTAGCGTAGTAGTATCATTAGTCTCCTGTCCGCTGATGTGAAGGATGAGCAGTCATAAGCAATCAGGCCTGAGTGTTGCTGTTCATTTGAAAGGAGATCTCCTCCCCTATTTCCATGAAGGATTTTTCCTTTTCTCCAGCTCTTAAGGGAACAACAGTGCTGGGATCCAACGGAGTCAGGGCCTCCTATTATCAGCACTGAGGCTTTTGAGAGTGGTTACATAGCAGCAGTTATAGTTCAGTTACCAGACTTGCCCAGATAGCAAAGTTGGGTATTCAGGGATCTGTATTGTTGTTCTTATTTTCACTTTATCTGAGTTCCAAAGAAAAACGCAATTCTAACCAGCAATTCCTAATTCCTAACTTTGTTTTGACAAATAGTAATGAGTATATAATAATTACCAGTATGCTGTTTTGGATTTGTCACTCAAGTATGACAGCCTAGTTGCTTTAACCAACTGGAATTTGGGAAGAATTTTTATATGCTTTTACTTTTTTTTTTTTTTTTAGATTTGAGGGTGTAGCAATGCAAATTTATCCTTCCTTTTCCTTCCAAACATGTACAATCATAATTTTACATTTATATTGAATGACTGATGGAAAGAAAAATTGTTCTTCTGATGGTTTCAGTTTAATTCTTGAAATTAGGCCATCATATGTATTATACACTATAAACAGACTTAGCTATAATTAGAGAAACAAAGTAGAGTTTGACACTTTCAGAGGAAATGTTTTAAACATTAAAGGGATTAGCTAAAGCAAATGTGTATAACCCCAAACATTCCATTTTGATTTTTAGTTGGTTTTTTTTAAGTTTTCCCATTTTATAAGTGGAGAGATAAATATCTTACAAAGAGAGATATAAAATAACTCGGATTATGGAGCAGAAGAACTAATACTATTAATGAAAGTTATCTACTTTGGATATTACTGTGGTTTTGTATTTATGTGATGCTTCTACTCAAGTTTTTTACAAACATCAAGCACTTAACAAAATTTGATAAGACTGTGTCAGAAAAACATTTCAAATAATCAAACAACCCTCCCTTTCCACAGGTGCACATTTCCCCCTTTGTTCCCAGAATTCCCTTTCCTCTCTCACACACAGTATGCATGTACTCTTCACCAATTACCACCAGAAAAAAAAGTCTCAGAGTTCAGTAAATGATAACTTTTCATTGGGAGATTTATTTTTAGTTCATTCTTTTTAACCTCTCTGCATCCTTGAGCACTGTTCATCACTCTCTTATTTCAGGACACTGCTCTCATCTGGTTCTCTTCCTACCTGTCTGACTGCTCCTTTTCTGTTTTCTTTGCTGGATCTTCATCCACGCCCTACCTACTAACACAAGTGTCCCTTAGAACTCTGTGCTAGGTCCTCTTTTCTTCTAAGCTACTTCACTTAGTGATATCATAAGTTTCTATGGATTTAAACGTCATCTCTATGCTGATGTTTCTCAAACCTACTTATCTAGCCCTGACTTCTCTGTGGATTTCCAGTCTCACATCTCCAGTTACCTTCCAGACATTTTGAACTGGATGTCCAGCAGACATTAAGCTCAAAATGTCCAAAACTGAAACCCTCTCCGCTTCCAGATATGTCTATTGATGTGAAGGGCAATACCATCCATGTAGTCCCTCAGGCTCACAACCTAGGAGTCATCTTGGACTTCCTCACTTTTTCAGTCTCCCCCCACCCCATATCGAAGCTGTTGCCAAGACCTGCCAATTTCACCTCTGCAACAACTCTAAAATACACCCCCTTCCCTCATTTGACACTGTCAACCCTCTAGTGAATGCCTTAATCACCTCTTACCTGGAGCATTGCAATAGTTGCTGGAGGGGCTGCTTGCCTTAAGTCTCTCTGCACTCCAATTTGTCTTCCATTCAGCCACTAAAGTGAGTACAGTTAGTATGAAGACTGAATAAGATTCAGGGAGATGAAAGGGAAAATACTAAAAACTAAAATAAATTTATAGTAGCAGTCATTTTTAAGGGTCTATTAGATGCTTATGGCATAAATTACAATTTGATTTGGACTGACAGTTATGTTATAAATCAAACTCTTGTTCTGATATTGATATTGCAAATATTTTCACCCATTTTCTACAAAGGGGCCTCTGAAACGTGGAAGCAAAATTTGATTCTTAAGAATTCCACCATCTTACAATTCCTCTGCCTTTTCATTTTAGGGATTTTTCAGCAAGCGCTTGAAAGGCTCCATAAAGAGGACCAAAAGTCAATCAAAACTTGACAGGAATACAAGTTTCCGACTCCCATCGCTTCGTAACACAGATGACAGGTAGGAGGTTTCTAGAAACAGAGAAGGGGGTTTCTGCCTGTGTTTTGGCAAAGCAAAGTAATCGGCTAAGCCTGGAAAACAACATGAAAATGTAAGGAAAAAATGCAGTCTATTTAATTCATATGAACATAGTAATTTTTCAGATGTATAACACCATTTCTTATGGAACTTTACTCTTTGATCTGTGACTTATGTAAAAGTTCCTCCAGAAGAATGACCAGAGTGCAGTAGAAGGAGCGCTATACATCAGCAGACAATAACTCATGTTTATGTCATGAGGAGAAGGCTATTCGAGTACTTTCCTTACAGCAGTTTTCATCTTAGGTCAGTAGAGCAGTTTCCCCCCTTTTCAGAGAAGAGCAGGCTGAGTCTTAATACTTACACAACTAATGTCAGAGCCACGATTTGAATTGAGTTCTTCTGATTTCCCCCTCACACCACACCGCTATGAGCCACCCACTAAATACATCATATTAGGGCAAAGTCAGCTTAACCTCACTGTTCTCCAATGTGGAACAGAGGTTGTCTTACCCAGCCTACAACCTCCCAGTGCTTGTGGGATTCCATGAGATTGTGTAAGTAAAAGCACTTGAGAAATGGTCAGAAAAGCCATACAGATTTACAGTGTTACTGTTATTTATTACACACTTCACTTTTTTGTTTTGTTTTTTTGGTTTGTATCGCCAAAGACTGTATAAGCAGCCATCTTAACATGTAAAGTCCAACATTTAGCCAACTTCTTATTGGAGATGACAGAGACACATGAACTAAGTGTGTAAGCACTTACGCAGTTACCTGTGTGACTTGTGATAATTGGACTGTGACGTGTAAAGCCAAATGTGAAGCACCTTACCCATGTTTGTTTCCCATGTAGCTCAGTCACTTTGCTTTCTAGCCAAACTTCATATAATGAAAAAAAGGGCCCAGATTTCTAG
The DNA here is from genome assembly GCA_023548195.1 of Bettongia penicillata ogilbyi. Classification (NCBI taxonomy): domain Eukaryota; kingdom Metazoa; phylum Chordata; class Mammalia; order Diprotodontia; family Potoroidae; genus Bettongia; species Bettongia penicillata. The sequence continues at coordinate 9,097,817 of JAJHZJ010000162.1, read as the reverse complement.
TGGTTGACTCATGCAGAGTTTACTAAAGAGCAAACTAGAACTTCATTAGCAATAGCAGCCAGCTTCTAACTTTGGGTTAGAAACTTTTGGTACTTGAGTTTATATTTTATGTTTCACAGGTGCTCATCTCCTTAAAGCTCATATAGAAATATCAGTGTTTCTAAGGCACTTCATGCTTTCCTAGACTGTAGCTTTTTTTTCATTTTACTTGACAAACAACTGCCCCCTTTTTTTTTCAAAGCATGGGAATCATCAGAGAATTACTGCTCATCATCTTCTTTTGTAAAAGAAGAAGATGAGACTCACAAAGTTTATAACTTGTCCGTTTGTACATGATGAGTCTTTGATGAGCTCCAGATCTGTAGTGAGAGATGTGATACAACCTGCAAGTCAGGGCACAGCATACCAGATTGGGAGCCCAAGGATGTGGGTTCAGGTCTCAGCTCTGCCCAGCCACGTACAGAGACAAAGGAAGACAGAGCAACAGGAAAGCCTGTTTGACTAAAATGCCCACCCAGGTTCAAAAGACAGGTTGTATGAGGTGCTTCTGTTTTATCCTAAAGCCAATAGATAGCCACTAGAGTTTAGTGAGTACAGCAATCATGGGATCATACCTGTGCTTAAAGAAAATTACTTTGTCATCATTGGGCAGGTTGAACTGCAGTAGGAGGGGTTCAAGGCAGGGAGACTAATTAGGCGTATGCTGTTCTAATAATCTAGGCAAAAAGTGCTAAGAACCTGAACTACGGTAGGAGTTGTGTAAGTAGAGAGAGAGGATCATGGGTAAGAGATAATGTGAAGGTAAACATTCCAAAAGTTGGTAACTAACTGGTTGAGGGAGAGGAAGAAATCCAATATAATTCCAAGAATACAAACTTGAGACACTGGGAGAGTTCATGACGCCTTTGACAGTAATAAGGGAGTTTGAAAGAGGGGAGGGTTTAGGGGAAAAGACAATGAATTCAGTTTTGAACTGGAGGGTGTCCCTGGAACATCCAGTTTGAAATGTATGTGATCACTTTCTTCATGTACCTTTACCTCAGTGTTCTGTGTTTCCATAGTTTTATTCATTCGAGAATCTGAAAATAACCAAAAACAAGTCATTGAAATGGCACAACCTAAAACTATACAGTTTGACCTTTCCACATTACAGGAGTTAGGGGTGTGGCATCCCTGCAGGCAGGAAAATCTAGGTAAAATTTTCTGGACTTCCCTTCATACCAAAGAAGAAGTCTGAATTTTTTTTCTTTTTCTTTTAGGGGGTGTTTATTTGGTTTAAGTATCTGGTCATATGCTCTGTGTTGTCTACTGGCCTTAATGTGTTGTCTACGGCTTCCACAAAACTCCCCCCTAAAATTCCCATTTAATTTCTCATGCCTATCTACAATATATCAAAGCCACAGTGGAGAAATTCTTGATGTGGAAGAGATAACTGTATCTCAGAAATTTTTCTTTAAAGGAGGAAAGGATGTGCAGTCATGAAAATTTCCCCAAATCCAGTGGCCAATTTAATCAACTCTTTGTACTATTGTGATTCAGGATTTGGAAGCTTTGTAAAGTGAGAGTTCCTTTTGTTTTTCCTCATCCCTATAACAACTGTACATTTCTTTTTAACTTTGCATTAAATGTCATCTTTTGTGTTCAAATTAAATGCCTTATTTTATTTTATCATGTTTCATGCAGGAAGAATAAGGCTGAAATGCCAAGAGATTCAATTCACTTCAGGTCTTTAGAGAACTGCTGTTGTGTTCTTATGTCATTTTGCAGCCTTTCTACTGGCCTGAATTTATTTATTTGGGCCTGTCATATTGTGCTGCTTCAATCAATAAGCTATCTTTTTGTCTAAAATTTAGCACAATAAAAAAGTGATACTAAGGTTTAATATGTTGCAAAGTCCTTGTTAACCATGTGAATTATAGAGGTCTGACCATCAGGATTCTGTACAACTAAAAACAAAGAAAAAACCAATACACCATAGTCTTCCCTTTCTGAGGATGTTTCCCTATAGTTTAAGTGTATTACAAAGCAGCATCAACAACAAAAATATATATACACACTATCAAATTCTCTTCTTTAATGTTGACAAATGAAGTCTAAGCCAATAGCAAGTATACCTTTTTTGTTACCAAATACATGGAATTTCAGTGCAGGGGAGCAGGGGTGGAGATTATAAGCAGGACAGATTGGATGGAAATTCTCAACTCAAGAGAGCTGGAATCAGTCAAGCAACATCCTCATTCTGTACCCTGTTACTTTACTTTTCCCTGACTTCAAAGGAGTCAGCTATTCTGTCTCACTGGAGTGTCAGGAAGATAGTCAAGTGGGGATTGTAATGTGTCTTGAGTTCTTTAAAAGAGGACTTCAGGTAGCTAAAAGTTGTATTGCCTGCACTCCTAACATTTTTAAAAAGATAAAATTATTTTCATTTGGACTAAAGTACTAGTTTAAGATGGCAGAAAGACATTTCAAGCTGAGTTATTCTCTTCCTGTGTAAGGGTTGCTGCTTATGGTCCATAGGTTTTTCTATTCACAATACCACTGGCTTTTTTAGCAAACAGCCTTCATTGGTTTGAATAGACCATAAAGGCTCCAGGTCTGTCTTGCCAATGATCCATAAATGATAAATTCTGTTACTCAGGTCCTGATGGGATTTGGCACTGCTGCTCTCTGAAGGGTCAATGTATAATCATCTACATACTCAGAAATCTCTACGTGGAGTATGTGTACAAGAATTATAATTTTTCAAATTATCAGCATTTCTAAATACTTGTAATAATTATTTCTATAATTGGCTAGAGAGTCATAAAGTTCCACCAAAACTCTAATACCATTTATGTGAGGAATTGGCCTTTATAGAATTCTGAAGAATCAGCAGTGTTTTCCCATTACTGTTTCACACTCAGAGAAGAATTGAACTGTAGCACTTCCTCTCATTCCTGCTATAACATTCCTTCCATCTGGTCAAAACTAGTAGCTGCTGTAGGAATACAAAACCAATGGCCACACAACAACCAATAGTTCTCTAGCCATTCAGTATTTGCATGTCAAATGTCAGTCTCCCTCCAGAAAACCAGATTAAGATTACCAGATAAATGGGGTACCTATGACTATTAAAATTACAGCCTTCTAAATGCCATTTTCTCATTCCACAAAATTGATGATACAAATATTTTAAAGTTGTTCACCTTTACGTGGTTCTCTTCCAAAACAACCAAGTGTCTTAAAAAGCTTTGTTGATATATGGGTGCAAGATACTAAAATGTATGGATTTCATTGGCAATAAAAACTTAGAATAACATTAATCATTTTTTACTTCACTTGCAAAAAATAGGATTTTAAGCAAGCTTATGTGTATGTAGATAATCTTTGACTATTGAGATAAGGAGCTTTCTGTGAGAGGCAGCAAGAGTTGAGCTCCAGATCCTGCCTCTGACACATTACGGTCTCTGTGACCTGGGCAAGTACTTGACCCTGTCAATCTTCCAGCAGCTTTCCAAGATTGTATATTGTAGAACAGGTCCCAACCTCCATTGGCAGACAGCGTTCCCAATACCAGAGCAACCATAGGTCTGGCTTAAAAATAAAAAGACCCCCAACTAAATATTCTTTTTCAAATTAATCAGTCCCGGTTAAACATTGTATGGCATAGTCTTTGACTCCTTCATTATCTGTCACCCCTCAAGGTGCATGTCTAAACTCTAGCATGTCTGTATCCCATGTAAAATAAGGTACCTATGTTTGAGTGTAATACTCCATGTGTCTGAACAATGTAGATCAACACTATTAAATTCAGTAAGTATTTATTATGGTCTTACTATGTCCAAGGCACTGTGATACATGCTGGTGATACAGAAACAAAAAAACTAAAAACCATCGCCTGCCCTTAAGGAACTTACATTTTGCTTTTATCCTTCCATAATTGCACTTTAAAATAGCATTAACTTTTTTTTAGTAACTGTTTAATATATTAAACTAACATTAAGTTTGTAGATAACTTAAACTTTCCAGGTCTAGCCAAGTTTCCTCCCATTCTGAATTTGTGCATGAGGTTTTTGAACCCACATGAAGATTTCAGTCCCACATTTCAATTCACAATTGAAGCCAATGCTTCTAGCTTTAGTACCATTGTATCCTGATATGTCAAGTGATTGGAATAGATTAAAAAAGGGCACCTATCCCGTGACTTTAGATTAAAGGGTATACTATTACATAGATTTGCCCACCTACCACCAGTATGGTTCCCAATCTCCCTGCCTTGACTCCATTTCCTGTGTATTTCCTTGTGCCTAGTGGGAAACCCTTACCTGTATATTTACACAATGCTTATCCCTGGATCCTCCAACCTGGTCTGAATTTCTAAATACTGATCTTCATATATTCAGACAAGACCTAGATACCAACCCCACCTTACCTACTTGATATCTATACATTGCCCTTTCTGATTTGGCCTAACACCCCAGATTCCGATTTTATCTTTCTTCTCACCTCATCACAATTTTTCCATCATGAAACATTATTAAGTGCCTCTTCTACATGGTGACTGGCTTGTCACTCTTACCCTTTAGTTTTTGGACTCTGGGTATTCACTGGAAACTCAGTTTCTTTTCTGTCCAGGTGAGCTGCCAATATGTGTATATTTCACATTATGTGAATTCAGCGTAAAGTCACATAATGGCATTTTGTTTTGCTGTTCTAAGAATTTAAGAGTTTTTGAGGAAGTAGAAATTCTTGCATTGTATTGGACCTTGTATCTGTACCAAAAAAAGACACACGTATCAAGTCAAAGTAGAGTGCATGATCCCTGCCTTTATGGAGCTTTTGAATTGAGGATTTCTAAACTAATTAGAAACTAATTCTAAAATAATTAGAAAGCCAACATAATATCTGAAATAGGTGAAGAACATCTGACAAGCAAGTGCAAAATTGTATTATAAATTACACATAAGTGGCTGAGTAACGAATGCCATCCTAGAAAGATTTGATTACGCAAGTTGATGTAGAAGAATTTTATCTGTTAGGCTGTTGGGAACATTATGAGTTCTTCCAGTGAAGGAGGTACATGAATAAAACCATGTTTGGTAAATGTTATCATTCACCAGAGTGTAGTTAGTACTGAAAAGTGGGATAACAGGAAACCGTTTCACTACCTAAGGAATGTAGTGATAAGAACCTGGGTAAGTGTAGTTGCTGCAAAAATGGGAAAAAAATTACTTTCTAGTCACAAATATTGCAGAGGAAGACTCAGTAGGACTCAGTAAATGACTAGACATGGAAGTCAGTAATTTATAAATATTAAAGTGGAATACAAAATAATGATCTGGGCATCATGAGAATTTTTCCAAAATTATATTTCTAGTCTTTTAATAAGTTTAACCAGAAAATATAGGGTTCACCTTACCAATATGTCCCAGCCTATTTGTAGTACCCCTTTACTCAACTTTGTTTTTAGTTTTAGGAGCTCAGTCTCAAGCCTCCTGTGTCATCCCTGTCTCTTGGCTTTCAAACGATGATCAATTTATCCATTTCTGATAAAAGGTGGGATTCTAACTCGGACTTGAAGGAAGCCAGAGAAACAAGAAGGTGGAGATGAAGAGGGAGGGCATTTCAGTCATGGGGACTGCCAGTAAAAATTCTCAGAGCCAGAAGATGGAGTGTCATATGCAAGAAACTACAAGAAGACTGGTATTACTGGATCACAGAGTAAGCTTGAGGGGAAGAATGTAGGGTAATAAGAAGACTGGAGAGAGAAGAGGAAAGAGAGATGGGGACACCAAACAGAAGATTTTATATTTGATCCTGTGGGTAATATGGAGCCATTGGAGTTGATTGAGTAGAGGAGTGACATGGTCAGACCTGCACTAGGAAGATAATTTTGCCATCTGAGTGAAGGATGAACTGGAGTGGGGAGAGACTTGTAGCAAGCAGACCAACTAAGAGACTATTGTAGTAGTCCAGGGGTGAAGTGATGAGAGCCTATACCAAGTAGTGGCCATATCAGAGGAGAGAAGGGCACATACGTAAGAAATACTACAAAGGTGTGATTCAGAGGAGTTGAAAATGACACCTACTTTGTGAATCTGGGCAACTGGAAAAATGGTCGTGCCGTCCGCGGCACTAGTACAGTTAGGAAGAGGGGTGAGTTTAGTTTTGGACATGTCAAGTTTAAGATGTCTACAAGACATTCAGTTTGAGATGTCCTATAGGCAATTATCATCATTGCAAGACTTCAGGACTAAAGGTTAGATCTAGAAAAGTAAATTTGAGAATTATCTGCACAGAGATGATCATTGAATCTGTGGGGGCTAAGAAGATCACTAAGTGAAACAACATACAGGGAGAGAGAGGGCCAAGGACAGAGTGTTATGGGCCACAGTTGGCAAAGGAGACAGAGAAGGATCAGTCAGAAAAGGAGAACCAGGAGAGAGTGGTGTCCTAGGTACCTAGAGAGAAGAATATCAAGAAGATGGGGGTTGATGGTATTGAAGGCTGCAGAGAGTTAAAGAAGGACGATAATTGAGAAAAGACCATTACATTTGGCACTCCAGAAATCATTCATAACATTGGAGAGAGCAGTTGCAGTTAAATGGAGATGTCAGAAGCCAGAATTGGAGGTACCAACTATAGATAGCCTTCTCCAGAAGTCTAGTCACAAAAGTGAGGAGAGATGTAGGATGATAGCTAGCTTTAGCAAAGATAGATGGATCAAGCAGCTAGTGCTGGAGTTAGTATTTAAGTCTAGGTCTTGCTATTCTAAATGGAATTTTCTTTCAACTATATCATGCTGCCTTTCTGAGTGATCTGCGGAGAGGAGAGAGCATTGAGGAAAATTGGAACATGGGAGTAATGTGTTAGACTGTGGGAGGGCAGGGAAAGGATTAGAATCTCTGGGATGGGGAGGAGGGTATGATCAGAGGAGTCTGTAACGTGGGAAGGAATGTGTTCAGGTAGATTTGCAGGGTCAAAGGAGTTTGGCTATAGGGTGAAGTCCTCTCAGGGCCTTAGGCAGTTCCCATGAGGGGACCATTATTAGGGTGTTATGATGCCATAGCTTCTCTCTGGAATGGTGTTACTGAAGTATAAACATAGCTGAAGAGAGGTAACCTGTTTAACTAAATGTCTTCCTTAGTCTCCCTATGTTTCCAGCCTTGTGCTACAGATGTAAGCCTATATGTATAGAATTTGTGTGTGTGTGTGAATAGTGAATTACTTAAAGCAAAAACTATTGAGGATATTTTAGAGGGGATTCCATTAGTGAATTGTCTCTGGGGTTCCTTCTCACTCTGAGATTCTGTGACTTACAGGAATCAGTCCTTGGTGTTTATCTTTGCTGTAAGAATTTGTTCAGTGTGGCACACAAGTCATGTGTCTTTGTGGCCCATCCCTGTATTATTAGACCATCGTCCTACCTTCATCGCTAAGCGTAGGTTCCTTAAAACTATTCCATAAATACGTTTTTGTCTTTGGTTGTTTTTTGTTATTATTATTATTTTAAATTTTAAAGGAGGTTAGACAGGAAAAATAAGCATAGAACATAAACAAATAGGCCTTTTACTGCAGGTCTAACAATGGAGATAATTTTATCATGAGCCTCAGGCTGTCTTTGATTTCTTTGAAAACAAAGAGCTCTCTCAAATTGAAAGAAGGTGAGGAGATGGTGTAAAGGGACTCTAGCAGGGAAGTAAATAGGATTCCACACAAGAAGATCCCACACAAATCTTCATTGGAAGACCAAACAGACCAAGTGTAAATAGAGGGCTAACTAGAAATAGCATTTTCTTTAAGAATAGCTAAGGTAGCCTTCAAAAAACAGAATCAAGGACTTAGAGCTATGAGCAGGCAGCTCAGTGTCTTCCACACAGAATACATTTAATAAATGTTTGTTGAATTTAATTGAATATATTCCAGTGTCTTCAATTTAGAGATGAGGAAATGAGCCTACCAAATGTTAAATGATTTTTCTAAGGTCACATAAGTAGCAAGTAGCAGAGGCAAGATTTGAACTCAGGTACCACTACGCTATGGATAGAGTAAAACTCATTAAGTTTCTGAAGTTGGAGTAATAGCATACACATTTTGTTCATTGCTCTCTGGACAATTTTTAAGCAAAAGGAGGTCCTTTAGCAATAAAACATAGGCTCTAGAAATACCCCAATGCACTGCTAGAAAGCGCACCTGTGCCTACTGCTTTAGCTGAGGAATTCAGTTCAGCAGAGTTGGGGCATCGTAACTGCAAAGTTAAGCAGAAATTCTGCATTAGAATCCAGGATCTCATCATTGATTTGATGTTGTCAATAAGCATTTTAAATGGAAAATTTTCCTGAATTTGGAACCAATTCAGTAAACATGTAACGGATTCAGCTAACACGTCTAAGCATTCACTGTTAGACACCTTTAATGCCAGAAGACTTGAAAAAAAATGGGTTTTAATTGGGCAGTTAAACTGAAAATCCAGCTGTGTTTTCCTTTTCATGAGCACTAATCAGAGTTCTTCATCAGTCTACCCAATGGTGTGTTTTCATTCAAAGGATCTTTTTGGTTTTTAAGACTGATTTCAGATGGGGACAGGGTTAAGGAAATATCTTATCCACTGTGGTGAGTAATTGAAAGCTTTTTCTTTGTAGCTTGTCCTTTAAGTAGGTCAGGAACAGCAAGCCATCTCTATTACAAACACAATTTGATTTTAACTCTTCCTTATTTATTGCAAATTTATACGTTGGCATTGCATAGAAATGAAGGTGTTTTAATATTTCTGCTGATATTAAAAACCAAGTCACCCCTGGAAAACAATCCAGCCCAGAGAGAGTCAGAGTGAAACTGTGGATGGTGATGCTTGGGTTTGATGAGGAAACCTTTCTAATAAGGATGACAGCAGCAGTCACTGAAAACTATTGTCGTTTAAGGTTTCAGATCATTATCTCATTATCAGTATTACCTCACAGCCGCCTTGGGGTGATCGGGATCATCATTATTCCCATGTTACAGGTGAAGAAACAGAGGCAAGCAGAGGTTAAGTGACCTTCTCAGGGTCACACCGCTAGGAAGTAACTGAGGCAGGTTTTAAATCCAGGGCTTCCTTACTCTAAGCTGACCACCTCGCTGCTGCAGTAGTTCAGTAATCTTACGGCATTTTATGATTTTACTGTTCATATCCAAACCATAAATGGTTGGGGTAGTGTTAAAACAAAGTTTGGCGCTGTCTGCCTTCCTAGAAATCTAGGGCCCAGGTGACCAATTAGACTTACATGAGAAAATTTTTTTTTATTTTTTTTTAATTTATTTTGAAATTTTGAAGTTAAAATTATTTCCCCAATCCTCCCAGTCCTGATTTTCACTAAAGGAGTAAATATAGAACAGGGGTCACCCAAAGCTACAAAAACTCCCAGAGTTTTTTTTTTTAACTCAGATTAAAAATGAAATTATATTGGAAAATATAAGGGCAAATGCATGTCATTTAAATCCTCCTTTGGCTTGATAATGAAGCTGTTGAATAGAAAGACATGCATAATCCTACAATCCCCAGACCTGCCTTACTGTCCTGTCTTCTGAAAAGACAGGAAAACAATGCAGTTTTTTCAAAAACTTTTCTACTAATGCTGGAAAGGTTTTTTTTCATAATGATTTTGAATATAATCATGGTTTATATAAGTATGTAGATATTTATATATGCTTATTGTACCCATATGCTGGATAAAAGGAGAATTGTCTATTGACTATTGCAAATGAGAATCTTGAAGAAAACATTGATTATTAATTCCTTCAAACTGTGTGGTTATGATTAGTTCTGTGGTAGCTAACCTGTACTATTAGGAATAACCAAAAGAACCAAACAGAAATATGTACACATTGAAAATGTAAATTGAAAGATTTTGTCCACCTTTCCCCCAATAATAGATCATGTGTAGCTTCTCTAATTTGAGGTAAAATAATGTTAGTAGATGTTAGTAAAAGATGTTAGATGTTAATAAATAGTTATTAGTAAAAGGTTTAGCTTCCAAGGTGGGATATGATAATATCTCCTGAGAGAGGGTGCCCAGCATGGGGGCTGGGGTTGTATAATATCACAGGAAGGTAGTTAAATAAAACTTCTCGGATTTATTTCTTAGCATTTTGGAAAGCAGTTTTTTAAACCCTCTTCTTCCTCTATCCCAGTGTTATCAGAGATCCAATAAACTTGCTGACCAGTAGGTAGGTAGATGGGGGCCTAATCCTTATTTCTTTGTTTCAGAAGGTCACCTCTGCTGCTTTTACAAGCACATTCCCTGAGCCCTTCTGCCTTCAGGTCTAATCTCCTTATAGGTGCAGCACCATGGCAACAAGCCCAGCCCAGAGCACGCTGGGCATGCTGGGCATGCTGGGCACGCCAGGAACCTTGTTTGTGTTACCTGAGGGCCAGGATGCAGCCTGAAGCCGGAGAGGAAAGGACTGTCTCTTACTGCCCCGCCTGTTGGAATGAGGGGGGATTTTTTCCTTCAGTCTTTGTTCCTGCTCAGCTTCTAATGAAGGCTTGAAATCACTCCTGGGAAAGAAAAGACCTCTCAGTCATGAAGGGCGGCAGAAAGATTCTCTTCCTCTGATGCCTCTCTTCTGAACAGAGACTTGACTTTTGAAATGTAGTTCAGAAAGCAGATTGGGGGACCGGGACATGTGGCACCGCCATGATTTGGGGTTGCACTGCCAGGTGGCTGTACAGTTGCTTCATGTAGGTGGATGATTAATTTATTTGAAATAAAATGTGTGGTCTATTTAGAAAATGGAGAAATGTAATTATGTGAAGACTTTTAAAAGAAGCCTCTTGCTTATCCTGCTTCCATTTTAAGTATGCCATCCATATTCCTTCCTGCTAAAAGAAATTGGGGGAGGGGGAAGACTAGGCGGAGAGTCTTCCACTCCAGCGACTCCTGCTGGGAGAAGTCAGTTCGAAGTGCCGGCAGGTGGTAGCCAGCTTCCATCAGCCTGAGTTGTCTGTGAAACACATTAGAAAATCTTTGGCACAAATTATATGAAATTATGTTGTCTATGTGTTTTCACTTCTATCCCACTAGGTAGGAATCACTTACAGTAACTTAGGTGATAGGTTTGAAACAGACAAGTCATTACTGGAATCTGTTCTGCTGGAAAAGAAAAGCCTAAATTCTTGTTATTTACACTGCTTCCATCCTTTTGGGAAGAGTTGTGGGGAATACGCATTTTTAATGAGATTTTGTGATGATATTCATTTGAATTTTAGAAGACTTGCAAGGAAATTCCAGAGTTCTAGCAGTGGTTAAATCAGGATAGAACTCTTTCTCACTTTCAGCATACGTCTGAGCCTCCGTAAGCAGAGTTAGGATGGAGACGGAATGAGGGGAGGGAAGTCACTAATACCTGTTTCTTGTTTCTTGTCTCATAATCTAAAAGCTACTCTGGCATCAAGTATTTGCATTTATTTAACATTTACGTGTCTATTTCAAAGAAATAATGGGAGGCACCTATATGATATGTTTGTTTATTTTCAACAATAATGTAATACGTAGAACATATTCTTGTGATACCTATTAATAAGAATTTGGGTGTGGAATCTTTTCTGTGTTTTATTGTAAATGGATATGACTGTTACATGAACATCCAGTTGAGAAACTATTTAAAAATAGTTTCACGTTATATAACCTGATTAATATTATTCCACATGAGGTAAAGCAGAAGCTTTAAATGTCAGCTTATGCTAAAAGGGAATTCCTGCTACTCCTTAGATACTTAAGAAAGAAAATAACCTAGGATGCACCAATGGAACTGACTGAGATTAGTTAGCAGCATTTATTTACAAACGATGCAGATAATGTAGTTTCCCTTCAGTTATACCTCTTTTAAAAAATACCACCAATAAAACTGATCTTTAAAAATCACCTACTGAAAATGATGCTAGTCCTTGTGAGAAATAGTATCTCAGAGCAGTGCTGGGACATTGACTGTAAGCATGATTTCATAGTGTAAAGAGTTCAGGGATTGAAACATAACTTTCTTCTGTGGGCTAACTGTGGACCAGTTAACTGAAGGAAATGTAGCATGAAAAGAAAAAGCAGAATGAGGTGCTAGCAGTCCCTGCTGTTAGAAGAATTAGACTGGAGCTGTAGCCTGAGGGCAGGAGCAGAAGCAGACCTCTTGTGGCAAACCTTTTACAGAAAACCCCAAATATTTTAGGTTTTTTCCATCTATATAATGGGGATAAAGAAGAAAAAAATGACTACAGGAGGGACTTTGAGAGACTAATAAAATTATGGCACATGTGTGGCCTGTGTAAAAGCATATGATACATTTGTACACTATAAGCATAAATATTGCTGCTGTTACTATTTGTGAATCAACTACTAACCCATTCCTCCTTTCGCTGTTATTTTGCTTTAATCATTTTTACGTTGGCCATTCTCTTGCCACAGTAGATCTTTATATGTTGGCTATCTATAACTAACCATCTTCATCCTTTATTAGAAATGCTTTATCATTCCCCTTCCATCATTTAGGTCTCGTGGACTGCCTAAGCTAAAAGAGTCTCGTTCCCATGAATCTCTGCTCAGCCCTTGCAGTGCTGTAGAATGTCTAGACCTTGGCAGAGGGGAGCCAGTAGCAGTCAAACCACTACATAGCAGCATACTCGGACAAGACTTCTGCTTTGAGGTAAAGCCATGAGGAGAGAGTGTAGTTAAATGTATTATCTACCATGTAGTTTCCTGGATTTATACCTTTGATGTTGAATTCTTAGTTAGCTGATCATCTTAAAGAAATAGGTTGCTATAAACTCTATACCCTCCAAATAATGCAAAGGGAAGAAAGTTGTGAATCTAATTAATATTTGCTAAATCAAGTTATTTAAATTCCTATTGGCCTATTATGCTTCCTAATTGAATAGATCATCCAGCTTTCAGTTGTAGGTCACAGTACCACTAATAACTTACTTGCATTATATTATTTTTTAGAATTGATAAAGTCTTCTTACACTGTAACATTTTCAAAACACTAGGTCCCAAATCATAGGTGGTATTTGAAGACATTATCCAATATTAGTGATGGGATTACTTACACCACTAAGAAGGCATTAACTTCTCAAAGAATCAGAGAATGGGTTCTATGTATGACTGATTCATAGCTCATCCTTACCCCTTGAATGATAAAACATATTGTAAAAGAATCCACAATCCAAGTCTCTTTATCTTTGATATGTTGTGTTCTAGGTAACTTATTTGAGTGGAAGTAAGTGTTTCAGCTGTAATTCAGCTTCAGAGAGAGACAAGTGGATGGAAAATCTACGCCGGACAGTACAACCGAATAAGGTAATATAGTGGCCTTGAGTACCTAGCAATTCCAAGGATTCATGGGAACAAAACTAAGAAATGTAACTGCACCAATGATCACTTGACTAGGGAAAGAATATATTATCGAATGTTATTGGAAATGACCTATTCCTCATCAGACTTTTTCTTTTTGTGTCTTCAGAATGTATCCCAGAAAGTTTCCCATAAATCCTAGATAAATTTCTCTTCAAGCAAGGGTTCCTAATATGGAATATGCATATCCTCAAGGGGTCTGTGTATAGATTTCAGAGGGTGAATGAATTTGAATGGGGGAAAAATACATCTTTATTTTCACCAGCCTCTAACCGAAAAATTAGCATTCCTTTCAGTTGTTTAAAAACATTACTCTAAGAAGAGGTCTATAAACTTCAGTGGAATGCCAGAGCAGTCCAGGAAACAAAAATAAGAACGCTTGTTCTAAAGGGATCTTACCTATCTGTTCTCTAAACTCCTGGAAATCTGCTCTTTGAAAATCTGGTGCATCTCAGATTATTCCTGGCTTTCCTAGCCTTCCTTCACTTAAACTCTAAGGTGGTTTGGCCTTTTCTCCCTAGCTTCCCGTGGTTTCACTCTTGGCACACAGTCCTATTTATTGGTGAGAGTTACCTAGAGTTCAAAATGGTTCTTTTTTCTTCCTTCTTTTTTTAAAGGCTGAAGTTGTTAAAGCAAACCAAACATTATTTCTTGCTCTGCTTTTTGCAGACAGAACTCCAACAAATTAGCTAGATATTTGAGAGAATTACTATATTAGTACATCAGCTAGGTGGTACAACGGCTAGAGCACTGGACATGGAGTAAGGAAATCTGGAGTTCCATTCCAGCTTTGGATACTTGTGACCCTGGGTAAACTACTTAGCCTCTCCCTACCTCCATTCATCTGTAAAATAGGAATAGCACCTGCCTCAAAGGGGTTGTTGTGAAGATAAAAATGAGATTCTATTTGTAAAGCAGTTAAACATCACACCCCTGTACTGGGCAGATTCCTCATCCATGTCTTCTTTGGTCTTGCTTTTTTTATGCATGTTGTCCCTCCTCATTACCTCCCCACATCCACTGAGCAAATCAAATAATAAATAAATAAACTCCCCCAATAAAGCCAAATACATAGCTACGTAGGCCAGCCAAACAAATTCCAACATTGGCCGTGCCTAACATTGTGTCTCCCCCTGCATTTTAAATTCATCACTTCTCTGCTGGCAATTGAGTGGCATGTTTCAGCCTCATTTTTCTGAACTCATTTATCATTGCATTGATCAGAGTTCTTAAGGTTTTCAAAGTTGTTTTTCTCTATAATGTTATCATTGGGTAAATTTTTCTCCTAGTTCCCCTCCCCTAGCTCTCTTAACATCAGTTCATAAAGATCTTCCCTATTTCCTCTGAAAGTTTCCATTTCATAATTTCTTATGGCACAATAATATTCCATTATATTCATATACTATAGTTTGTTTAGCTCTTCACCAATAAAAGGACACCCCCTTAGTTTCCAGTTTTTAACGACCACAAAAAGAGCTGCTATAAATATTTTTTGGTGTAAGCCTTTTTCCTCTTTCTGTGATTTCTTTGTGATGGTAGAATAGTGCTAGTGGTAGAGTTGGATCAAAGGATATGTACAGTTTGGTATCTTTGTCTTCTTTCTGTCCAGGTGGATTACAGTTTGCCTTGTTTCTTTGTTGATTGTCATCCAAATCCTACCTACCATGCTTCTTCTCTCCAGTTATTAGATTTGCTACCATAAGCATATTTTATCGATAGACAGTGCTACTCTATTTTCCCACCTTTTTAGCTCTCATTCCTTTTGAATAAGTATGTCCTTCTAGAGCCTCAGATAATGGATCTCATCCCAACAAGTCTCAGTGGTACCTATAAAATCAAATTTGCCTTTGAGTTGGGATCACTAATTTACCTTAGTGGTTATCTGCCATTTGTAAAACTGTATACAACCTGAGACTTTAGATTTTATTTAAGATTATTTTCTTGGGTTTGATCTCCTATAAATTTCTGGATTTCTTCTTGCGATTCCTTTCTGTATTGTAACTCTTCTATTCTCTCTGTTTTCTAGGTGGGTTGACATACTTAAACTGTTTTCCCCCTGCCCCTTTTTTTCTTTTTAGTTTAAATCTCTTTTGATTACATTTGCAGGTTCCATTCACTTGTCCCTGTTAGGTGCCTTCTCTCTTAGGCCGTGAGTCCATCGTTCCTGTACCTTAAGCTACTATCCATCCTTTGACACCGGGTTATTAGCTAAGTCACCCTCAGATCTTCCTTTCTCATCTGAAGTTCCTGCTGTCACTTGATATCAGTGATGAAAATAACACCTGTGCCTTTAAGGGCTTCAGTTTACCAGTGATGACTTCATAATCCTGTGGAATTGGTATAAACCTACAGGTTTCTGATTCATTGACATCTTTAACTCATTAGCATGAACCCTTAGCAACAGCAAACCTATTCGGTTATAGTTGACTTTCGTTAGTAGGTTAAGATAATATTCCTTGAATTGAGCTTCCTTTCTTTCATTACAGGACAATTGTAGAAGGGCTGAGAATGTTTTACGGCTGTGGATCATTGAGGCCAAGGACCTGGCCCCCAAAAAGAAGTACTTCTGTGAGCTGTGCCTTGATGATACTCTTTTTGCTCGTACAACTAGCAAGACCAAAGCAGACAATATTTTCTGGGGTGAACATTTTGAATTTTACAGCCTTCCCCCGCTCCACAGCATCACAGTTCACATATATAAGGACATGGAAAAAAAGAAAAAAAAGGACAAGAATAATTATGTGGGACTTGTCAACATACCCACAGCCAGTGTGACTGGCCGCCAGTTTGTGGAAAAATGGTACCCTGTGAGCACACCTACACCCAACAAAGGAAAGACCGGAGGGCCTTCCATTCGGATTAAGTCACGTTTCCAGACTATCACCATTCTACCTATGGAGCAGTACAAAGAATTTGCTGAATTTGTCACCAGCAACTACACTATGTTGTGCTCTGTCCTAGAGCCTGTGATTAGTGTGCGGAACAAAGAAGAGCTGGCTTGTGCCTTGGTGCACATTCTTCAGAGTACTGGCAGGGCTAGGGTAAGTGAGGAAGGGTAATTGGATTGCCCACAAGCTATGTGAATTCTGCTTGGTATGATTATACAACTATGCAAAGATCTGTTGTATAGATAGGAATTTTCCTATAAATAATTTGTGTCAAGTGTGTGTGTGTGTGTGTGTGTGTGTGTGTATGTGTGTGTAATAGCTTATTTAGGACTCTTTTGAAACAAACATTTCGTTTTGTACTTGCTAAGGTCAGTGTGTGTGGAACTGAATTGGGATATGCATTGCTAAAATATCTTAGTATTATTTAGCATAAATCAATATATTTGATCATCAACAAGGGGGCATGCAGCCCCGGGTTCAGATTCTGCTAGTTCTGTGATTCTGGGTATGCTCCTTAACCTCTCCTAGTGCCCCAAAGGAGCTCTCTATGGCTCTAAGCTGTAGAAAATACCCTCTCTGTCTGCATTGAAGAAGGAAATTCCTCCCCTAAAGCCTACAGTCATAACTACCTCATTATGTAGCATACTGGCTCCAGAATAAAGAACTGGATTTAAATCCCATCTCTGACACTTTAACAGTTATGTGACAGTGGATAAGCTGCTAAACCTCTGTAATCCTCAATTTTCTCTTCTATAAAATGGACGTAATAGCTGAAGTACATACTACTTAGGGTGTAATGAGGTGCCAATGAGCCTCACGTAGTAAAGCACTCTGCAGATTTTAAAGATAAATTCACAGATTAGTGTTCTATTTTATGGTTTAATTTACTTGTAATAGTCTTGAATTTTCTCGTGGTACTATTAGTAACTTGGGGGGGAATCCTTGGGACACTTCTTGCTCTCAGTTTATAGGTGTATCCTTTGTTCCTTAAAGTTGCTATACCCAGGATATGGGTCAGCTAGGTGGTGCAGTGGATAGAGCACCAGTGCAGGAGTCAGGAGGACCTGAGTTCAAATCCCACCCCAGATGCTTGACACTCACTAGCTGTGTGACCTTGTGCAAGTCATTTAACCCCAATTGCCTCATCCTGGGTTATCTCCAGTCATCCTAATGAATGCTAAGGGCAGTGTTTGGTAAGGTCATTAGATTCAGAGGGCTCTGGAGGAGAAGTGAGGCTGGTGACCTGCACAGCCCTCCCTCCCTCAAAACAAAGCCAAGTGCAAGTCATGTCGTTACTTCTCTGATGGCATGGTCTTCTTCGGC
Organism: Bettongia penicillata ogilbyi; assembly: GCA_023548195.1. NCBI lineage: Eukaryota > Metazoa > Chordata > Mammalia > Diprotodontia > Potoroidae > Bettongia > Bettongia penicillata. The sequence continues at coordinate 9,080,248 of JAJHZJ010000162.1, read as the reverse complement.
AACAAAGGACGAACACACCCAGGATATGCAAGAGTGCTATTGATGTTTATTAATCATTTGTTCTTTAGTGATTTTGAATTACCCTAGATAAAAGCCCATTAGTGCTTACAACTTTGATGTAAAAATGAAAAAATTCATTTAATTCATTTTTTTTCTTTGTGTTGTGTTTTTTTTTTAATTTGACAGCCATGTGCTTATAGCTTACTATCTCTAACTTATAGCAGCTAAATCACTACATTCAAGTAATTCTACTGACACAGTTGGGACTCAAAAAGAAAGAAAAAAAAAATATGAAATGAATTCTGTCTTGTAGTCCTAAGAGAATCCACTAGTCTTAGTTTAGAAGAAAGGGCATCCACTAATCACAGAGTCTCCTCAAATATGCATCATTTTCTCAGTTACCTTCTGCTTTTTTCCCCAACAGGACTTTCTGACAGACCTGGTGATGTCTGAGGTCGATCGTTGTGGAGAGCATGATGTATTGATTTTCAGGGAGAACACAATTGCCACCAAATCCATTGAGGAATACCTAAAGTTGGTGGGACAGCAGTATCTCCATGATGCACTTGGTAAAAAGAAAACCACCATCATATTCATTGTCTTCCTTTCTGTGGGGCAGCTAGGTGGTGCAGTGGGTAGAAGACCAGTGCAGGAGTCAGGAGGACCTGAGTTCAAATCTCACCTCAGACACTTGATACTCACTAGCTATGTAACCTTGGGCAAGTCACTTAACCCCAATTGCCTCATCCTGAGTCATCTCCAGTCATGCTGATGAATATCTGGTCACTGGATACAGATGGCTGTGGAGGAGAAGTGAGGCTGGTGGACCTGCACAGCCCTCCCTCACTCAAAACAAAGTCAAGTGCAAGTCATGTCATTATTTCTCTGATGGCATGGTCTTCTTCAACAACGAAGGATGAGCACACTTCCTTTCTGTTAGCAGCTATTTCAACCTAAAGGGATGTTAGACTCACTTTAATAGCTTCTTGTCTCCAGTTTGCATGATGATCAAGTGTTTTTCCTCTTCTTCATTTCCTTACTTGATTCCTTTATTTCTAATTCAGAACCCTTAGTTGATACAAAGGTAGGAGAATTATAGAGTAAAATAGATTTTGATTAGCATCAAGAAACTGTGCAGCTTCATTTCCATAAGTGCCTTTTTGCACTCACATTATATGCTGTATCTTACAGCCACAGCAAGATCTCTTCTTTGATGATTATTACTGTATTATAAAGCTGTAGATGAAGTCTCTAAAACAGTTACATGCTCACTGTAGTTATGCAGTAAAATATATGTTGACTAAATTCTTATTTCTGAGCTCACAAAGTAATATCACCTTCATACAATATAGTGAGCTAAATAAATTTCCATGTGAATGCAATAAAAACATATTTCGACATTTTGAAGGAGCATTTTAAATAGATGGTGCAGATTATATGACTCACTGGAACATAAAACAGTTTAACGAAGGCTCATGACAAGAGATTCCAGCAATTACGTAGATCTGTTACTATATTTAAAATATAAGACATGTGACCAATGTGGAAAAAATGGCTACTCCCAGTGGAGTCATTTTATCCGGGGGTCAGTTTCCTGGGGGTAGAGTTTGTGTTGTCTACTTAGTGATTCCTCATTGTGCCTTGCATGATAAAATTCAGTTAACCAGAGTGCATCTCACTGAATACCTCAGAAGGTTCTTGCTTGGATACAGGTTGGGCCCATGATCCGGCTCTGTGATTCCAACTGTGATCAGTTGAAACACGTTTGTTGTTTTTTATTTTTTTAAAGGAAACAAATGACAATTAAAGTTTCTGTCATACAGATTTTTAAAGCAACTTCCAGAATGTGTCCTAAGGCCAGTACCAGCTCACTAGACAGTACTGGCCTGTGATGATTGATGTTTTAGATGATGACCTTGAGGTAGCACAGGAACCTTAATCATCTAAGGAAGTATAAATTATGTTAGTATGAGATACTTGCTTAGCCAAGGAAGCATACTAACATAGGTTCATATTAATACAAATATTGCCAAGAGACATTGACCCAAAAAGGTCCTGAGGTAACTCCCAGTTAGTCATAAAATGTAATGGACAAGAGCTATCTCCCAGAGAACTGAGATTTTACCTTTAGTTTTCTGCACTTGACATTCAGTGCCTAAATGGTATTGATTAAAATAACCTCAGAATGTGGAGAAGATTTAGCTTAAAACTTGCCAATCTGTTGTGTAGCCCACAACTGTTGGGCAGTCAGTCTTCCTCAGTTTTAATTAAAGCACTGCTTGTTTGCAGGGCACACTCTGTCACCTTATTCATACATGACTATTTCCTTGGAGCTGAAATTTACCTTGGCATTGAAACCCAATCAGTCAGTTAGGAAGTACAATGCACCAGGCACTGGGCTAAGGCACTAAGGGTGGAAATACAGTGAATGAAACCATCCTAATGAGAGAGGAGACAGGGAGCTGCATAGGTATAAATAGAATAAGTATAAATAAAGGAGCACAGATAAATGCAAAGTAGTTAAATACCAGGTAGTTTGGAAGAAAGGGCACTGGGGATCAGTTGAAGGCATCAGAGGCGGCTTCATGCACAAGGTAATGCTTGGTCTGTGTCTTGGCTCAGAAGAACTGAAGGTCTCAGGAAGAATGAAAAATGGATTTCAAAGGAGAAGCTCAGGAATGCCAGAAAGGTTCATAAAGGAGTTACTTTAACCGATCTCTTTCTTAGCCTTACTTAAACGATCTCTAGTGGCAAAGTTGAATTCATTTCAGACATTACTATGTTAAAATCTTTTGAGTTATTCTCAAAAATGAAGTCTCCAGGTTCCTGGGAAATAAGTTCTGGAGCATTCAAAGGATGGACTTTCATTTGAACAACATAGTAAGAACCCCACTTCACTTTTGATTACCCATTAAATAGAATAGCATTTCTGTTCTAAGCATGTCTTTGAAGATTATAAATGTTTTTAATCAGATGTTATGTGTACATATCCAAAAAATTCCATTATCACTAAAAAAAATCCATATTGTCAAACATGTGCAGGCCATTTTATCAGTATGTTTTGAAGAGTGGTCTGCACTATTACCTTCAAAAAATACTTCTAAATACCTAAATGCAGGTGGTAATATTTTTTAAAAAGTCATTTATTGCTGAGCCCTGAAATTTCTCATTTGGCTTCTCTGTCAGCACCAGTAATTGAAAGTATATGTTAGGATTTGTGAGGTATTTATTAGTATCAGCTAATAAAAGGCTTGACCAGCCTTGGAGACCCTTGGAAAATTACTGAAAAAGAAAAATATTAAGATCACAAATTTGGGACATGGGCCATTGATCATTCTGTGCTGAGTTCCTTACATTACAATATGTGAGTTAATAGGTAAATAATTGACAGTATGAATGTTGGTTTTGATCATCTGACTTCTTAAAAAATTATGCAAACATACATATTTCATTCTTAGCAAATTTGTATCTCAAAACTAACGTTTGCCGTTCTCTGTTATAGCTTCTTTTAAAATGAATTTGATGCCTTATCACATTGCTAATTATAACACAGGAATTTCTTAGCATGTTAATAGAGAATGTGCCTCCTAAGGCAACTGCTATTCACTATTCCAGAGAAAAGATCTTGATCACTTCTTTGGGTTCTCATGAAATTGTTTCTGCTTCATATGATCCTTAAGGAATGTAAGCTGATCTGAAGGGAACAAGGACTATTCTTGCCACTTCCTTAGAGATCCACCATGAAATACAAAGAATGTAGAATATCTGTAGTCATGCAAACTAAGCTAATGTGGGAAAGCGGGCCTTGCTCTTCCAAGGCCGTGAGTTTTAACTGTAATTTTAGATGTCTAATAGGAAAAAAAAAATGGTCATCAAGGAGAAGAAACTAGACTCCAGCTTGAGTCCCTTCTTGTTACCACCATTAATACTTGCAGTCTTAGTTCATCCAGATTTTGTGGTTTGGGATCTATGTTTCTCAAATGGTGATAACCAGTGTTGGCCAGCTCTCTACTACATAGAGGGTCTTTATAATGGTTTATGAATTAATGTTTATTAAGTAGCTTGAGATCTTCAAAAATAACACGACTGATCTGCAACACCATTATCCAGTCACTGCCAGAGGCAGGAAACCTCTGGTACCTAGGGTGAGGTTTCAAAGCAATTACCCTTGGTGGACAGTCATTCGAGCCCTCAGCATCTGGTCTCAAAAAGCAATTCCCTATAGTAAATTCTAGGGCAAGAGACAATTGCCAACAGAACACTTAAAGAGGATTTTGATGTTGTTCAGGGACACATTTCTTATAATTGCCACTATCTGTCATCTTCTTCCCCTCTAATAGGGGAGTTCATCAAGGCTCTGTATGAGTCAGATGAGAATTGTGAAGTGGATCCCAGCAAATGTTCATCCAGTGAACTATTTGACCACCAAAGCAACCTGAAAATGTGCTGTGAGCTGGCTTTTTGCAAAATCATCAACTCTTACTGGTGAGCATATGGACATCACTTTTTGCTTAGATGACTAAATTATTTGCATAGGAAAGTAATTGTAGACTTTTTTTATCTCCCAACTAAAGGAACATGTTGTGTCATATACTATTTTGTGTATGTTTAATTGGGATGTTCTTTTTTTCCCCAGTGTTTTCCCCCGTGAATTGAAAGAAGTGTTTGCATCTTGGAAGCAACAGTGCCTGAACAGGGGCAAGCAAGATATCAGTGAGCGTCTCATCAGTGCCTCACTGTTCCTCCGTTTCCTGTGCCCAGCTATCATGTCCCCCAGCCTTTTCAGCCTTATGCAGGAATATCCTGATGACCGGACGTCTAGGACGTTGACGCTCATTGCCAAGGTTATTCAGAACCTTGCAAATTTTGCCAAGTAGGTGATGGTGACTTACTGACATCTTTAAAAGATTAAAGTTTAAAAAGAAAAAAAAGAGGAAAGAGAAATATTAGTTATTTAAAACACTGGTCACAGGCTACATCAGTATAGAGAAGAATTGGCCAAATCCTAAAAAGGATACATGATAGATTTCTTATGGAAAAAAATTCTTTTTCATGTATACATGTGTGCGTGTGTGTGTGTGTGTAAACTTTCCAGAAGGGCACCACTGCTGCTCTGGTCTGTTCACCTATGTGCACATACCTTTACTTAGCACTGAACTAATTTTGATAAAAGTTGCAGCACCATTAAAAGATTCCCACTAAATATCAATTCTTAGCTATTTATGTGTATTGTAAAGTACTCTACAGAAAAGTATAGGGAACGCCATAATTGATTTAACCATTATTCTGTACCAGCATTTATTGAATATATATTAAGCCCCCAGTATCATGGTGTAGACCCTTTGGAAGCATTTTAGAGGAGTGTGTGCTTACAAGGAGTGCATCATCTGTCTGGGGAGAAGGCGCAGTGTGCCTTCTGAAAGGTATGAAACCTTCATGAAATCATGTGCATGATATATGTAAGATATAGCCAATTAATACTGCTAAAAGAATTTAAAGATGTAATAAATTAACGTGGGCTGGGGTAATTGTGGTGAGCTTCATCGAGGAAATAGAACTTTGAAGGATAAAGAAAATTTGGCTAGATGGAAAGGTAGAGAAAGGTATCTCCAGTTGGAAAAACCACACCAGCAAAGAAAGACATGTAGGAGGGTAGTAGTAGCAGCAGTGGGGGTAAAATTTATAATGACTTAAGGTTTGCAAATAGGTTTTATGTGTGCTATCTCATTTGACCCTCACCGCTACCTTTTGGGTTACAATAAAAAGAATGACTTAGATGGAGAAGGAAGGACTTTGGATTTAATCCTGACATCGGTAGAAAACCATGGGAGACCTTTGAGCAAGGAAGTGAGATGATGAAAATGATATTTTAAGAAGATTTCTCACTTTTCCTAAGGATATGCCTTTTTTATTCCCTTTTTCACAAGTATATTCTATCTTAATTAATGTCTTTCTTTCCCTTTTCTTCAGGTTTGGTAACAAAGAGGAATACATGGCTTTCATGAATGATTTCTTAGAACATGAGTGGAGTGGAATGAAGCGCTTTCTGCTGGAGATTTCTAACCCAGACACCATCTCAAATACCCCAGGCTTCGATGGCTACATTGATCTGGGCAGAGAGCTTTCAGTTTTGCATTCCTTATTATGGGAAGTTGTTTCCCAACTTGATAAGGTAAAATAGGCTGGAAGCATAAAAAGGGAGATGGGAGATACAGAACCTTAATGTACCTGAGTATTGGAAATCCAGGGCATGAAATAGCGCCCCATTTCAGCACTGGCTGAGAAGTTAATATCTGATTCTAGGGGTGAGCAAGTTTGTAAATAGTATGATTCACTCTGAATTTTTAATTGTGCTTACTATGTATAATATAGTGTTCATTTCCTAAATCTTTGTAGACAAAAGAAATACAGGTGCAAATAAGAAAGCTCTTTGGTAATAGTACATAGCAGTTAATATGTGCCTTTGTAACAGTGTCCTAATATTGGTGAAATGATGTAAAACATTCCTGCAACCTTGTATCACATATAATAGTAGATCTAGAAATTTTGGAAAGTTGTAGCTTGCTGATTTGGGTCTTTCAGCAAACAGATATCAAATATTTGAACATGCAGTCTAATTCACACATGATAAAGTGAATCAAGACCACGTCTAGTTATTTCTAGCAAAAGTGCTGATGCCACAAAAGTACGGAGGAAATTATATTTAAATTAGGATACATTTCCCTGTACAAGTCAGAAAAATGGCTTTCATAATTGCTAATGCCACAGAGTCCACCTGGGATTTGAAAATCCGGGTGTGTTGTTTCTCCACAGGTGTGAATTAGACACATAGGAAGCAATCATCATTTTAAGCAATTTCTTTTTCTGACTGTAACCCCACTTGGAGGTTAAAGAAAATTACATTTGCTCCCATTCCTGATTAAATTTCTATCATGCCAGTCGTTTTCCTACCTTTAAGAAATTGGGCAGGAAGAACAATCTCCATAGAGGAGAATGACCCAATAGACTTTAGTTATTAATAAGACTTGTGGCTATAATTATTTCCTGATGCATCTTTTTGCCACAGATACGATGTAAATATGTATGATGGTATGTTAGAATAATTTCCAAAAACAAACATACTTTGTTGTGATGAAAATCTATGCAGTTGTTTTCCAGCTGTATTTGAACATTTTGTATCTTGGATACAAAATTAAGATACTTTGGGTGGTAGAATTTATTTACAAAGATCATTTTCCTGGGACCACTTAAGCAATAGTGTGTAGGGCAAGATCCCCCACATAGCATCAGATGAGCTCTGGGTCTACCTTGTGGGTTTCACATCTGTGCTAATATATCTGAAATTTTTAGCTACTGAGCAAAAAGGATTCCTAGGCTAAGAATGTCATTCAGGAGAAGAGAAAGAGGCAGTGTGGTCTTCATATGACATGTATACATTTGAACAGTATGGAAGAGTGTACTGACTCCTTAGAGGAGTAGTTCTTAACTTGAGATCATTGCACGTAGGTTTTTTTTTGTTTGTTTTGGTTTTTTTTTTTCAAAATCTTGATGGCTATATTTCAGTGTCCTTGGTAATCCAATATATCTTTATTTTATGCAATTCAAAGCATTATTCTGAGAAGGGATCCATAGGGCCTCACCAGATTAGCAGAAGAGTCTGTGAGCAAAAGGCCAAGAAACCCTGGCTTAGAGCGTATACTAAATCTAAAGGAGTTCAGTGTAGCATGTCTTGTCCCCCATTAAGGTCACTGCCTTAAATGACAGTCCAGAGTTCCTATTTCTTGATAATGAACATTCCTGAAAAAGATTAAGAGAAAGAAAATTGATAATAAAAGGTTATTATTGTCCATTGCAAAAAAACATCAGTGAGGTATGGAATATTGTGTGAAAGTGTTAGCTTAGTCTGGGTGATCTTTTAAAATCTTTACTGTGTAAATTTACTTCATCTGCACTAATAATGATTTAGTCCTAAGAATCTGGGCTACACCTAGTAACATCTCCTAGTTGCCATTGATATGACCTTGTTGTACAGATATTTGTTTTACTGATGCACATTCAGATGGCAGTAGAATAGGGTGCCCAGTATAAAATAGGATATTAAATGTTAATGCCAACCTTGTGCCCCTGCAGTGCTCTCTTGGACCCCTGAATGCAGCACCTTCTTGTATGTTGGCATGCATTTCTTTTCCCACATGACTCCTTAACCTTGGAAGTTCCATTCAGCTAGCTGATCCTCTAGCCTTTGAATTCCTTTTTATTAGGTGTTTGGTTTGCCTCATTCCTCCAGCCCATCTTGACCTACTGTAGCCCCACAGTTAGTCTGCTTTGCATGCCCATTTTAAGTTGGAATGGCATTATGGTTGTATTGAGCATGTCTTTAATTTTTTTTTGCATTAATCCTAATTTCTTTTCTATTTCCTTTCTTTCCTCAATGTCGCTGCACACCTTGTTTCATCTCTTCATCTCATCACCATGGTTACGCTGCTCCATAACAATGCATTACGAACCTGCCACACCCATATGCAAAAAATTTACCCTTCCTTCCAACCTTCACCCCTTCATCAATGTGCGTCATCCCCCCAAAAAAACATGGCGGATGTTCCGATGCTTATTATCCAATCAGGGTGAAAATTCCTTCCTACAGGCGACTGTGGCAAAATTGGGACCACTTCCTCGTGTTCTCGCTGATATTACTAAGTCTCTAACTAATCCTACACCAATACAGCAGCAACTGAGACGTTTCACTGAACATAACTCCAGTCCAAATGTCAGTGGCAGTCTCTCCTCAGGCCTGCAGAAGATATTTGAGGACCCCACTGACAGGTATGGAAGAGTGAAGATTTGAACTAAAATATCAAAGAGGTGAAATATCAAGGGAATTGGTTAAATTCTGGAAAACAAAGATCTACTGAACTTTGTATAGTCCCCTAATATTATATATATATATATATATATCAGCTCCTCCTCTGGGCCTTAATTGCTTCAACTCTAAAATGAAACAGACTAGCTGGATACTCTCTTTCAGCTCTAATATTTTATGACTTGGTAGTTGAAAAGTTTTCTTGAGTGAAGAGGAGGGACCTTCAGTGATCTTCCCTATCCCCTTATTTTATCTGTCTCCTAACAGTAGTAAATCCCAAAAGAGAATATTTTATCTAGAATAAATGAAACTCTGGTTCCCAATAATATTGAGTTCTAGGTATGCATGGATGATGATGAGGAAGCATAGAAAGGGTGACAGAAGGCAAGACCTGGGTCAGCAGAGAGAATTTGTCTTATAAAGAAAAAATGGGGGGAAGTGATAACAGGCAAAATTCAAGAGGCTGAGGAGGGGTTAGAACTATACTTGAATGTTAATTAGAAATGCAATAGGAATTGGATTCAGAGATGTGGGTCTGTCCCTTTGGAGAAAACTACAATGGTGTAACATATTTTGTCTTCAGAATCAACTTAGTGTGAAATTCAAATCTGGAGAGAAAAATTTGTAAGGAGAATAATTGGTCCCATGAAATTTAGAGAAGATTGTCATAACTCTTATGGATTGCCTGGGTTCTTGCCTAGGTAGTAACTCAGAATCTCCTTCTTTTCCACAGTGATTTGCACAAATTAAAGTCTCCAACCCAAGAAAACACAGATAGCTATTTTAGAGGTAAAACATTACTGTTGGTTCAGCAGGCATCCTCCCAAAGCATGACTTATTCAGAAAAAGATGAAAAGGAAAATGGACTTCCTAATGGGAGGAGCATTTCACTTATGGATCTTCAGGACCCCCATGCTGCCCAAATGGACCACACATCCATCATGCTGGATGTGCCCATGCGTTTGACCGGCAGTCAGCTTTCCATAACCCAAGTGGCCAGTATCAAACAACTCCGAGAGACACAGAGTACCCCACAGAGTGCACCCCAAGTGAGGAGACCTTTGCACCCTGCCTTGAGCCAGCCAGGCAGCCTCCAGCCCCTGTCCTTCCAAAACCCAGTTTATCACCTCAACAACCCCACCCCATCTCTGCCAAAGGCCTCTGTGGATTCCAGTCTGGAGAACTTAAGCACTGCCAGCTCCAGAAGCCAAAGTAACAGTGAAGATTTCAGACTCAGCGGACCCAGCAACAGCAGCCTGGAAGAATTGGCCAAGCGCAGCACCCGGAGTGAAGACTTCTCTAGGAGGCGCACAGGCCCAGAGAGACACGCACCTCCTGCCCTTCCACGGCAAAATAGCACTGGGCAAGCACAGGTTCGCAGAATGGACCAGGCCGGGCTGGGTGCCCGGGCCAAAGCCCCCCATTCCCTGCCACACAGTGCTTCCCTCAGGAGCACAGGAAGCATGTCAGTAGCTTCCGCAGCCTTAATGGCTGAGCCTGTACAGAATGGAAGCAGGTCCCGCCAGCAATCCTCCTCCTCCAGAGAAAGTCCTGTCCCCAAAGTGAGAGCAATCCAGCGGCAGCAGACACAGCCGGTAGGAGTGGACTCTAATGTGATTTTTGCAATAATCTTTACAGTTTATTAGTTAGGTTCTAACAACAGCAGTTATCAAGGAATCCAGTTTAAAAATAGAGTGCTTGCTTGATGATAGTTTCTGTTAACTCTTAATGCAAAAAAATGTTAAACTAGATCACATCTGGGTAAAGAAAAGGAGGCTTAGAATTTTCTAGAAAGAAAAACTGAGTGCAGTTTTTTTTACTTATTGTTCTTCAGGGCCTCCTGTGCCAGAGTGCTGAGTGGGCCCTGCTCCTTCCCAAACAGCCACATCCTCCCCAGGTGTTCACTCAGGTGTGTGGTACAAAGGGAGTGATGAGACATGCTGAGGAGCAAGCAGGCCAGCTCTGCCAGGGGAGGCCACACCCTCTTCATTTTCCCTCAAGCTTATAGGAATAGTGTGCATCTAAGAGTCCTGTCTCTTGTGCTGGGTCCTGCCATCCCTCAAAGCTCCCTCTGGGAATGCCAGAGGCCCCTGGAGCTTTTTCCTGGAACTAGTAAGAAAAACAAACAGCTGAACACAAAATGGTAAAGGTAATGAGTCAGGGTGGTGGAAATTAAAGAAATACATGTGGTTGGACTCCTAAGAATTTTCAAACCACTACTATTTCTCTACAGGGGCTTAGCCCAAGAAATGTTCACACCCACACTTAATATGCTGAAAACGAAGAGAATTGCTACCCCTATTAGCCAACACACCCAGTCCTTTCATGTTCTACATTTTACAGTCTGGATCAAATAAGTTAATTGCCTGGAACATACAGGTACATGTTGCTTTTTAAAAACTGAAAGTTTTGTACAATTTTTTTATGTCTAATCTATTTTAAAAGATACTAGGAAAACTGAGAATTCCTGGACAAATCATTTCATAAAGTCAAGAAACTTTTTTTATAAAGCAAATTAATTGTTAATTTCAATATTAAATTGTCGGTATTGAAAAAGTCAACACATTTACTGCCTCAGATCCACACAAATGACAACAAACCCCTATGTTATTTGCTTGTCAATTATTCTTTTCAAATATAGGCAGCTTTGATTGACAAACATTTTGAAAATTTGGGGTTGTTTAGAGATTTTATGAGTTCAGACATGACAGAAGAGGGAAAGAATTGAGCATCACAGACAGAAGAGGAGGAGGACAGACCACCCCCCCACCCCCCAGCCAACCGCCCCAACAGAGTGGAGGTCCTCCTGTGGTGAACTTGGGGCAGCACTAGGACACTGATAGGGTAGGACCACCAGGAAGAAGAAGTGGGGAAAGTGAAAAAGACCAAATGATCTTTAAGATTTTGCTTAGAGAGAGGGAACATTTCTGCTGTCCTTCCTCCTAAACCACAAGAACTCCAATTCCCAGGAGCCAGAGCTCGGCCTCATACTATTAATAGTACATGTAGTCCAGCTACATTGTAAGTTAAATATGCGTTGGTGCATCTGTTATTATCTGTCACCATCAGCTTGCACACATATTTTTGGTCATACAACCCACTGGTGAGTTGGAAACAGCCCACAATCACCTTTTTTGCCTGTTTCCTGGGCCCACTGCTTTACCAGTTAGGGTTAAGGTGAGGAGATAGGGTCAGGGTCAGGGTCACTTCTAAAGCAGATGGCTTCAGATGGGAGGGCTGCTGTGGCACTCTGGCAAGGCTTATTATGACACTCAGTAAGGCATTCATCTCCTTTTGTTCTTTAGCCTCTCCTGCCAGCCTCATTAGTTGATGAATGAATGAATGAAAATGAATGACAAAGCATTTATTAAGACTTACCAGTGCCAAGCTTGGTCCCTGCAGTTTCCTTGCTGAAATTCCCACTCATCTGTCAGCCCTGTCTTTTTCTACCCAACCTATTTATTTCCTGTTTCCAAAGTCATTTTGGCATATTGGTGGGGGGGGCGGAGAGGGCTATTTTAATCTTTTTCTTTCTTGCTTACATCTTTGCTGTATTGTGGAATCTCCGGAGTTCTATAGTCAGCATTTTTTCTAAGCAAATTCCTCTACATATTTTTAATTGCAAATTATGTTAGGGACTTCTTTTCTCTCTGAAAGCAGAGGATTGTTTTGTGGGGTTTCTTCTGTGGGTCACTGTAATTATCGGCAGCTTTGTCTTTAGCAAATTCTACTTATTTCTCAGCACTGAGCAATAACTATTGTTTGGCTAGGATTTACTGGCTTCAGTCTTTTCTATTTAGTAAGTAGGAAGGGAACAGAATTCTAGTGAGAGTATTCCAGTGACGGAATTTTTGTCCTTAATATTTTGTACTACAGGCTTGTTGTTCTTAAGAGAACTGTTTTCTCATATTTTGACCCTTATATTTCCATGAGACTTTTTAAGAGTTCTTTTTCATTCTTGTCTCTGTTTTACCCCTGGTATTTTATACATCATTTATACATAAAAGGGTCTATTCTGTTTTCAATTTATCAGTTGTTCACATTCAACATACAAATTAAATTTAGGGATAGAAACTTGACAAACATATGCTACTGACGAGACTAATGTTTTTCCCTTTGAACATTTGAAACTATCCCAAATTCAAACTATTTAGTGATTCTTTTCAATGATTATTGTATGTGTTTAATTAGGGCCCATACATTCCTATTTTGGGCAGTGAGGTTTACTTGCATGGATAAACCAAACCTGTTCCAGTCTTGTCAAGAAGCTGAAACCAAGTCGTCTTCCTTACATCTAGTAAACATAATCAAAGAACAGAGGAGTTTCTTGTTCTTTGACTTGGGTGTGACTAATCGTATCAGTCAGAGGGCTGCAGAGAGGATTGTCAGGTCTTCATGCCCTAAAGTTTTCTCTCATTTTTTGTTGTTTTTTTTTTCCACAGGAAGAAACCTATATGGTCTTGTAAGTTTTAATATCACTTAGCCCCAATTTCTTTGACTGTAAGCTAGGATAACAGTTTTTGCTACCTGCTTAACTTAAAAAAGAGTTGGAAGACAAAAATTTCTATTCATTTTTACATAACTGGACAAATAAATCAAATTAAAAGCGCCCTGGTGTCAGTCATTAAGCATTTTCTATGTGCATATTAATGTAAACTACAAAAAAATAAAAAATACAGACCTGGCCCTAAAGGAATTTGTCTGGAAGATTCAGTTTATGTTGGTGAAACAATTAGGGAAAGATAGGGCAGTACTTAATTAGAAGTCAAATTGTGTGTGTGGACTTAGATAAGTATTTTAAAGAGTTCAGAGGAGGAGAAAAATAAAGTCTTTGTGAGCGAAAATAATCAGGGAAGCCTACATGGAGGAGACAGAGATTGAGTTAAGCCTTGACAGATGAGAAGAGTTTAGGAGAGTGCTTTGCCTTGTCCCAAAAGGCACAAAGGGGGAAATAAATGTGAATTTCAAAGAAGACAAATTTAGACTTGAGTAAGTAAAAAACTTTTCAACCCTTAGAGCAGTTCTAAAGTATGATGGCCTTCCTGGGAAGGTCATGAATTCCCCCTTAGTCGAGAAAAGACTAGATGACAACTTGTTGGGTTTGTTGTAGAAGGTAAATGGGTTAGGTGTGAGTCACTTACGGCTTTGTGATGTTGTGAAGGAATGCCAGGTGAAAAGTGTAAAGTCCAAATGAGCATTTGGAGTGAGAAGGAAATGAGAAGGAAAGAATTAAGATTTGTGTGACGTGTTAGGAAGGAATGAGAATATAGTTGAGTAGGTGGGAATTCCCAGTGCCTTTTATACGGTCTCTTTGGTTGACCTGGGTTGATAGAACCATTTCTTATCCAGAAAACTCTATTTCACCACTATATTGCTTCAGTGAGAGTAACAAACCAACCTTAGCTTTTAGAGCTTCCTCTTGAATAATTTAAACCTTTAGCCTGCCTAACAACTAAGTCTCTAAAGACAAAGACCTGTCATCTATATTACTATCATATCCCATCCAGTTTTTCCAGTGCATTGCACATACCTAGTAAATAATCTCAGTGATGAGCCGCTATCTAGATAGGCTTGGTTAATAAGGTAAAGAGGAAAAGTTATTGAGTTGGAATGGGAATTGTTATTGGTTTGAGCATTTATTCTATTTCAAAAACTTTTTACAAATATTATTTGTTAAATAGGATAGCTCAGTACAGTGCCTGGCACATGGCTGTTGAGTTGTTGTTCAGTAGTGACTGACTTTGTAACCCCATGGACCATACTGTCTGTGGGGTTTTCTTGGCACAGATACTAGAGTGGTTTGGCATTTCCTTTTCAAGTGGATTTAGGCAACCAGAGGTTAAGTGATTTTCCCAGGGTCTCATAGCTCATAAGTGTCTGAAGCTGGAATTGAACTCAGGTCTTCCCAACTCCAGGTCCAGTGCTCTATCCAACAAGCCATCTATCTGCCTCCTCCTGGCTCATGGTAGGCACTTAACAAATGTTAATTGACTGACCAGCTCTCTAGGAGGTAGGAGGGGAAGGGATACTGGGAGAAATTTTGATAATGTTAAAAATAAAACAAAAGATATTTTTTAAAAACCTTTTTACTAGGAAAATCCCACAGTATCTTAACAAAGCAGCTAGTAAAAAGCAGTCCTTGGGTAGTAGAGTGATGATTTTAAAATTAAGGAAGCATTTATCTTTAAAAAATTTACTGCCTTTGAAATTATTCTTTTAAAAAGGAAAACTCATGGCCACCACTAGCCTTTTGCCTTGCAAGTCTATTCATGTATAAAACAGAAACCTGAAGTCCCATTGTTCTGGTGTGCCTGATACTGACTCCAGAGAAGTTTGGTGTGCACTTCTACAAGACCAGTAGAGGGAGATAGGCGGTTGACTATCCCAGTTAACTCTGGTCCTGGGTGCCTCCGAGCAGACAGTAGGGTTTCAGACCCTTTAATTTGGTGTATTTGTTTTCCTAAGATAGTGAAAGAAATGGCTTTGCAGGAGGATTATCAGAGGGCCGGTCTCCAAGCTTCAAAAGACCCACCTCTTCAGGGATGAAGTCATGTTGCCAGCAAAGACTGTCAGGACGCAAGAGCTGTATTTTTAAAAGTCTGGTTAACCAGCCTAAGCAACATTTTCTACTGGACCTTTGAGGGCAATGTTGCCAAAAAGCATTTAAATGCCTCTTCTTTTCTGTCTTTCCCCCAGCCCATTCTGGTAATTCATTTTTAAGACCTGTGCTCCAACTCAATTTTAAGAATGAATTAAATGTGGAAGATAATGTAAATTCTCATATTCTCCATCACTGTGGAACACATGGTTCCCTTCATTGATAGATGAAGAAATATTGATCTCCAGAATAGAAAACCATCTTGATGATTAAAAAAAGACTAACCTTTAGATCTTACACCAGGCCTTACTGGCTTAACATCAGAGCAACAAAACCAGATCTGCTATAGAATATTTGAAAACAATGTGCAGTCAGTTCTTTGAATCTGGCTTTTTATTTTCTGTGAAAGTCTGCTACTTTCATTATGGTAGCCAAAATCCTACAAACTCTTAGGCCAATGAACAACATTTTAAGGATAAATCTTTAATTTGTGGAGGAAGAGCAGGCTATATATCTGAATTAATTGGAATAAAAATTTTTTCAGCCAATTGTGTTCTTATACAGATAAGTATTCCTCCCCATCCATGGTTTCAAATTCATTAACTAGTGAAAAAAATATTTCTTAAGTTCCTACTATGTGCTAGGCACTGCGGATACAAAGAGAGAAGTAAAAACATTTTCTGTCCTTGAGGAATTGACATTCTATTGAGGAGACCATACATGGAGTGATGTCTAGGGAAGAGCGATTTTTTTTCCTGGGGAGGCTGTGGAATGGTGAGTGATACTACTCACCATTACTGTTTGAAGAGCCAGGGGTGAAAAGGAGTAGAGGTTATTAGAGTGGACTGGGCAGATGGCTAAATGTCCAGGGTAAGTGGATATGAGGTATGGTGCAGGGCCAGCTAGATGTAGCTCTTCAGACAAGTTTGTATTTAATTACTAGCCAGTTCAATGTAATCCTAGAGAAAGTTCCAAGCTGAGTAAATTATCTCATTCATGGAGGGAGTCATGTCTCTGGTGGGGAGCACAGGGCAATAAGTAGGGTGGGTTGCAAGATATTTGGGGTTGGTATATGTAAAGCATGGCCTGTGGTCATTTAGATGTCCTTTAAGCAAATTTGCTTTTGAAAGAATATAATTTAGAACCAGGATCATAATGGCACATTTACCTGAGAGAAAAAAGTAGAGGGAATGAAATTGACTGGATCACAGTTATTTCTTCTCCAAAGAAATGCTAAATGTTAAGCACACCCGTTGGTAGTCTTTGGTAAACCTTTACGATGATTTCTGATGCAGGTTCAATCACCTGTAGACTCCGCCACAATGTCTCCAGTGGAGAGGACGGCAGCTTGGGTTTTGAATAACGGGCAATATGAAGAAGATGAAGAAGACCCTGAGCAAAATCAAGATGATGTCAAGCATGCAGAGAAGGTAGAGTCCAGTATGCATCCTTCCTGACCTGATCACCCCAAGAACGATGCATGTGTGTGAGGTCTGAAGCCGAGGTTCTATACGTCTCCCTTTCGCAGGCTGCACTTAGACCATGAACCACTATATCACAAATGGAGCATCACTGGTTCTGAAGGAGAGAGGAAGTACATGTGAATGACTCCATGAAAACCCATCGTTACTGCTTGAAAAATAGCTCATCTCATATTATGGGTGGTGGGTCAGTAATGTCATCTTTCTATAAGGAAATACATCCTCTGATTACAGATGGCAGAGAGCTAGGACTAATGGGTAAAATATAGAGGGTGCTACCTTCTCACAGTGGCTTCTTGTGTAGTAGAGATGTTGCTTCTTCATTCTGCCCTTCCTCACCCCATCCCCAGATGTTTCATATCTACTGAAGATAAATTTACTCATTAAACATTTTATTGCATTTTATATTTTTAAAACAAGTTACAGGCAGGTAGTTTTCAGCCCGGTGCAATAAAGAACTTCCCAACAGTTTGACCTCCCTGAAATTGGAATGGATCATGTCATGTAGAGCTATGGTCCCTGTTATCAGCAGTGTTTAGGCAAGTCATGAACTGATTGCTCCTCTAGGGATATGGTAAAAAAAGATTCATCTCCCTGGAGGAGAGTTGGACTAGATACCTAGATCTCTTCCATTTGTTATCATATGAGATTCTCCTCTGTTGGGCATTGCCCATCTTTAATATCTGCTTACTGAAGCCCTCTCAAGCTCACTGTCTTTGACACTTTATGCTTTGTGTATGCCATTCTGCTGTCCAATCTCATTCAGTTCATGTTAATTTTTAGTGTTTGTACAAGGCAATTCAATTGAATACAGCAGTTCAATAAGCATTTATTAAGTGCCTGCTGTCTGCCAGATACTGCATTAGTGGAAAGTAGAGAGGACCAGGGGGTGGAATATTTGAGAGATACAAAGACAAAAAGAAAAACAAGGCAATATAGAAAATTACATACAACACACATGTGTGCATACACACATACACACACACATCTGTATAAAATCTGGGCCCAGAAGAAGGCCATGGGAGGGCATAGGTCTAATATGTTATAAGGATCAAGTGAGACACATATATAACACTTTGCAAATTTTAAAACATTTTATTCTTCTTATTAGTTTAGAGATTTATAATGTAGGTGATATTGTATGTATCTTTTCTCCTTGTGGATATCTGACTTTTAACATATTTTCAATAATTGGTTAAATAAGCTTTTATGAGATTGGAAAATATCTTTGCTTTCATTAGAATACTATACTAGAATTAGATGAGGTTTGTAGAAACTAGTTGGTTTTATTTGAAAGAGATGGGTAGCTCTGGAATGCTCTAAGATTACATGAGGGCAGCTGCTGGTGCAGTGGATAAAGTGCTTGACGGAGTCAGGAAGACCTGAGTTCAAATTCAGCCTCAGACACTTACCAGCTGTGGGACTCTGCCTCAGTTTCCTACATTGTAAAGTGGGAATCAGTAATAGCACTTACCTTAGGGTCATATCTGTAAAACAAGAAAATAAACCCTTAGCACAGCTCCTAGGATGTAGTAGATGCTATGTAAGTTATTTTTCCCTTCTCTTAAATATGTGTTCAGGAGATGGACAGCACTGCATTAACATTAACTCTGTGATCAGCTTTAGCAGGTCTCTAGAGTGGAGAATGTAACTGCACGACCTGCATGTTGTCTTTCTAGTCTCTGAGAGGCAACTAGAACCCCGATTCATCCTCCTCATCTTCTGCCCTAGTATGAACAGGAAATCGCCAAGCTGAAAGAACGCCTGAAGGTGTCAAGCCGGAGGCTGGAGGAGTACGAGCGCAGGCTGCTGGTGCAGGAGCAGCAGATGCAGAAGCTGCTGATGGAGTACAAAGCCAGGCTGGATGACAGCGAGGAGCGTCTGCGCAGACAGCAGGAGGAGAAGGACAGTCAGATGAAGAGTATCATCAGCAGGTGAGGGAGAGACTGGGGAGGCAGCGGTGTTAGAGAGTTGGAGCGAGCACAGGATCAGATTTCAAAGGAAAAGAAAGTCTTTTTTTTAAATCCCCTTTCAACTGCATTACCATCCAGCGTTCCCCTGCTGTGGGCATCCAGTGCCTACCTCTTGACTCATTCTTGACTCATGATGCTTTCCAGGTGTGGAGCTCCCTAGACAGTCAGAATAGCCCTTTTCATTTTTTAAATATATATTTTCTTTAAAACAAAAGGAAACAATCATGAAATGATTGACCTGAGAGGTCACAGACGAGTCTCTGAAGGCTCCTGCATTTGTAGTTAGCCTTCACTTGGGAGGGAATCCTTTGAGCAGGGGCGCCAGCTGTCTTTAGTTTTGTAAACATCTCTACCCCCCCCCCATGCCTTTGAATTTGGCATGATGGCCTTCCTGAAGCCTCTTCTGTTGTCTTTAGTCACTCTGGTTGTGTCCACAGAGGAAAGGGAAGTACTCTTTATTTTAAAGGGAATAATAAAGGAGCATGTTTTGAAGAATGCGCACTGTTGTCTCCCACTTGATGCGTTACCTGTTTGCTTCTTTGATCATGTGAATGCTGTCTTGTTGGCGTGTGTCAGGCTAATGGCTGTTGAAGAGGAATTGAAGAAAGATCATGCTGAGATGCAGGCAGTTATTGATGCCAAGCAGAAAATCATCGATGCCCAGGTAAGAGGGCCGTGAATCTGTGAGACCTTGGTTTGTAATCACTTTCATTCCTTGTCCTTCCACCCCATGTCAAAGCTAGGGCAAGTGCTGAAAAAGTGATGGGAAGTTCCTGGCAATTCTCTCTTGTTAACCAAAAAGGGATATTATTGGTTGACTACATGACCTACATTATTTTTTCTCCCCTGGATGGAGAGTAATCCATTAATAGAGGACCTCAGTGCTAGTGTACTTGGGGCAGTTAACCCAGAAATCTGTCCTTGTGCATGAAGGGGTTAACTTCTTTTCTTATGGAAGCAGTCAGATCCCCCAGGTGCCCTGCATGTGTCTGGCTTGCGACCTCCACTGCCCATTGCTTGGCTGTGAAGTTCACGATCTTGTGAGTCACGTCCACCATGCCATAAACTGTTAGCCCGTGGCAAATGCAGGATAGCTGGGGAAAATAAGTCAAACTAGCGACCCTGCTCTGCATTATTGTTTCCCTAGCACTGCATTTGGCAGCACTCTCTTTGGGATCAGCTTGGCTCCTCTTCTTTGTTGGCGCTCTGCTTAAAGGACCTCTTTTGGTAACCCTAAAAGACATGAGGTGATGAAATCACATGTTGGATCCCTGCCCACTGTTGCTTGTTCCTGGGATGCCTATGGAATACAGGCTGCCAAGAGCACCTCCCATGTGATGTATAGCATCTGTACTCAGCAAAATCTGGGAGACAGGAAATACTTCTAACTTGCTACTTCCTTTTTTTCAGTGCAAGGAATATTTTCTCTAAGAAGGCAGGTGCAGTTTTGGTAATTGCTGCTCTGGGAGCTGGAGACTATTATTTCCTTAAGAATGCTTCAGTCAGCTTCACATTTCTCCCATCTAATACCATCCCAGGACTAGGTTAGAAATGCACATATCATCATGTGTGTCTCTGAGCTGTGAAATAAAAATATAAGCAAGGGTTAACCCACGCTCTAGATCTGCTTCCCACTTCCCTGAACAGCCCTCACCTGTTACGGTCCTGGCAGATTCCATCTTTCTTCCATTTTCTGTATAAAACACACAGGGAAAGTATCTCCATTCAAGACTCCTCATGGGGTCACTCGTAATTTGGAGGGAGGCTTCCAGCATAGCCTGCTTTACCCAAGTGAGACATTCAAGTGATTAGAGAGTCAGGTTGAAAAGGTAGTTTGTAGGTGGGATGCTTTGTGGTTGGGTATTCATAATGTGGCTTCTAGCTCTCCCTCAGACAGTGGGCACCAGTGCAGAGTCTGGGAAGAGGGGTCAGTGTGTTTCTTTGTAATCAGAACAGCAACCCTAAACATTCTGAACCCTGAACTCTACAATGAGCCAATGGTTAGAGCTCTGATAACTCAGAAGAGAAGCTTGATGCAGTTATTTTATTGAAAGTCATTGTTTACCTTGCTAAATCAGCTTCAGAAACCAGCAAGAGCCACCTTTTTCATCTTGTTTAGTAGGAGCCTAAGAGAAGGTCAGATCAGGAAAGCAAAATGCAGCCAGAGATGTGGCTTTGTAACAGACATCACCTGTTCGTCTCACAGGGTAGTTTCCTGCCCTCAACTGACTTAACGAAGTTAATTTATCATTTGTTTCTGAAGATACCTTCTCCCCATTTCAACCCTTAGGGCTTAGTGTGGGGTTATGCATTAAGAGCAACAGACAGAAAAGGTTAAAGGGAAGGAAATCTGAGTTTGGGATCTTGAGAGCTATGAAAATGGCCATTTAGAATCTACATGGGAGGGAATGCAGAAGATCTCAAAATACAGAAATTAATGAATTGATCTTTTGTGCAATACCTAAACTACAGTGTAGCTCTGAACCAAATTTTAAGTGTTGTATTAGCAGTTTTTAAAACTTCTTTTTGCCACAGGTCATGTTAGCGGTCTCAGCTTTACCTTAAACTTCCCCTTCCAAACAACCTGCTCCAGCTTCCTCTTGAGCCAGGACAGGGGGATGGTTCAGGAGGTGGGAGAACTATGGTATAAACGTCACTCACTAAAAGTAGTGAGATAAAATGGCATCTCATCTGAAGACACACTGATTAATTGAAATCTTGTTTTTTATAAATAAATTATTAATTCATGACAGAAACAAAAACACAAATAGATAAAATAAAATCTTAGACTCTGAGTTGGAAGGAAACTGAGAAACCACTATATGAAATCCCTTCTTAATACATTAATTCCTAAAAATATTGATTCTACAAGAAGACCAGCCTACAAAGCCCTAAAAGATATGTGGAGGTGTCAGTAGCTCCTGAGTGGTATTTTGACAACTGCTTTATGCAGAGGCCATATGCTCTTGTTATAAATGGCATTATAAAGACAACATCTGTGAATAACAGACATTTCCAAGTTAATGGTCTTGTCTTGTAGAAGAATCACAAATTTTTAAAAAGAATTGGGAACATCCCATGGGGTTTTCTGTAAAAGTTCTTGTGCACTGATACCTTCCTTAAATTAATTCCCTCAGAAAAAGTTACTTATACCACCAACTGCATTCCAAAGCTTTGCAAGAGTAAGCAAACCATCTCTTTTGGCATCAGTATCAACAGTAGAATGTAAACTCCTGCAGGTCAACACCTTTCTGTCTTTGTCCCCCTAGTACAGTGCCTTGCATGTATACTAGGTACTTGATATTTATTGAATTTAACAGACTCTTATTGAATTGAAAAATTGTTTGGGGATGAAAATGTCCTGTGGAGGTGAGCAGTACTGTGTAATATCTGACGTTTACCTTGATGTCCCTCAGGCAATGTTCCCAGTAGTATAAAGAGAGCACCTACATAGGTAAGAGTCTTACTTAGGCTGGGGACACATCACTACCCCCAACTCCTTGGGCAAATGTCTAGGAAATTAGCTGATATCCATGTTTGTCTTTTATCTCTTTTGCTAAGTCATCTTCCACCTACTCTGTGCTTAAATTACCCTGCAGTTCTGTCAAAAAGGCTTGGGTTTGGATCCTAAATTCAGCCTCCCTCTCCACAAATCAATCACTTCTACTAGACCTGTAGTCTGAGTTCAATGAGACCATCTTGTTACTGAGGCAGCACCAGGAGGAGTTTTGTGACCACGTAGTGGACAGTTCCCTTGTACCCGACGTTATCATACAGGAAATGAGGGCTATGAAGAGGACACCCCTGGGCCAGGCACTTCTCCCATCATTCAGCTCCTGGTGTGGGGAGAGTGCATTGTCACACCTGGCACCAGGAGGCTTAGTGAAACCCAAGAGGTCAGTGGAGAACAAAGGAGCAGATGCTGCTGCATCAGTATGGCAAGTGACATCTCCACTGTGTTAAATTACAGGTCATAAATGGGAATGAGATTATTCAGAAAGGCAAGTAAACCCAGTCCAGTCCATTCTCTAGCTGATCGGCACCTAGTCTTGACCCTGGGCACTGGTCCTCCTACACATTCCAGCTCCTGGCACTTCCCACACTTTGAATTCCTCTGGGTTGGGAATGAATATGTCATGTTTCCTTTGATTCTAAACAGAGTTGAGAGAGTCAGAGCATCATCCACCTTCTCAACTTGGCCTTAAAAATTCCAGTTTGATTCTGGGAATAGATTCTTCTCACTCACATATGTTCAGTTCTTGGACAAGGGGGTTGGTTGGACTGTGTGAGTGCCCCTGCTTTCCTTCATAAATAACTATGTACATTTTCTCATCTTTTTAAATTACTAAGATCGGTTTTTGCTACCTGTCTTAATTTTTGTTTCATGGGTCCACAGACTCCAACCTGTACCATGGAAAGAAGTTTCCTCATAAGTGAGGTCAAAGATCCATCTAAAGATTTTATTTTTAGAATGAAATTTGTGGGATTCCACCTCTACCAGGAGAGGACCATGGACTTCCCCAAGTTAAGCTTTTGGTCCTTTATATTTCCTGGAGCAGAATATTTCCCCACTTTGAAGACTATTTCTGAGGCTCGCTGGGCCATTTGTCACTAACCTTTAAAAAGCCTGTACATTCACAGTTACCCTCAGTGGTGACAGCAGCAAACCTCCTTTGTTGATTTTTTTTTTCTTCATCAAATTTAGTTTAGCCTTGTAAACTGTCACCCATCTATTGCTACAGAACAAACTATAATTCATGACAGAGCAGTAATGCCAATTGCATTTTTTTTTTTTTTTGCCACTTTCCTTCTTAGAGGAAGAAAGGCTGGTGGTAATAATAGTAATCATGTGAACTAGCAGATATCCTCTCCCCTCTCCTTCTGTAGTTAATAGGCCAGGTAACCTTATACAGGAGTATAATATTCTCTGCATTGTCTTAGCTTTACCAGACATTTTCTATGAGTCTTCACTGTGTCCTGGTGATCTGTAGCTCTCCCTGACGCATGCCGTACGCATCAGCAGCATTGAATTGTCTCTCCTTTCAGTGCTTTGTCTGAGCCCTAGCCTGTGGGTACCCTCCCTGTGACTCTAGGCTAAACTGAGACCCTGAAGCCTAAACTCTTCATACAGACCATGAGAACAGTTAGGGCTTTTTTTCCCAGAAAAATATAAATTTTTTGTTAGAAAAATCTGTGACTCTAAACTAGATCTCCCTTTCTGGTGTCTGCGGTATCTTTGTAGTACTCATTTGAGGAAGGGGACAGTAGCTTGAAAATAGTTGTTCTCATAACCCCACTTCCTTTTGAACTTCCCTTTTTTTCCATCTTCATGTATTCAGCCCTTATTTTTTTTTTTCAAAAATAAATAATGCTAAAACAAAGCTTTTCCAAAGAACAAAAAAAAAAGAAAACCAAAATGAAAACTTACAATTTGATAGCTTATCTGGAGTAACTCTGAGCTGGAATGGGTCTAGGAGCCTCGTGTTACCTGTTTGTTTTCTTGTGTTATATCCATGGCATCCCCCTGTAAGTCACACCTCCCTCCCCCAACTTCAAGTAACTCCTAGTCTGAGCTTTCAGCTGCTTGTCTCCTCTGTTGCTGTTGCATCTTCACTTTGCTGGTGACTTCAGGCTGCCACCATTTTCTGTTTTAATTTGGAGCATAACATGGGTTCTTTTCAGATGTGATTAGTATGTTGTCTGTAGGACCAAAAGCCCATAGGCCACTTGTATCTTTTCTCTGTAGAATGAAACATCTGGTGCTTCTTTCTTTGCCACCATTTTCTGTTTTCCAACCTTAAAACCAAAGTGTGCTGTTCAAGAAAACAGCTTGCCATGTAGATACCTATTAGAAGAGACTTCTTCATGTGAGCTAAAAGTGAGCATGATGTTCCCCACTCTCTGACTTAGCATGTGCAGTGTGCCAAGATTTTATTCAGAGTGTGTTTTAATGCTTAAAAAAAAAAAAGTGGGGCAAAAGGTGACAAACCAAGACACAACAGAGTTACGGAGAACTGAAAGATTTAAAGTAATATGAAACACAGAGGCCAAGATGTTCCATTTTACTGGGAAATGTTGAAATGGCTGACTCTTTCATAGAAATTGCCAGAATTGTTGACGATGGCTTTAAACCTGTCCATAGTAAAGAAAGGCTGTTTTTAAAGGAAAAAAAATTATAGCAGACAAACCTCGCTAAAACCACTTGTGTATATTTGTTGCAGGAAAAGCGGATCGTGTCCCTGGATTCAGCCAATACACGGCTGATGAGTGCCCTAACCCAGGTGAAGGAACGCTACAGCATGCAGGTCCGCAATGGCATCTCTCCCACCAACCCCACCAAGCTTTCCATCACGGAGAATGGTGAATTCAAAAACAGCAGCTGCTAACCAGCTCTCCTGAAGAGACAGTGGAAAATGAAAGAAATTATATTGGAAAATACAAACCCATCCCCTTTTCCCAACCCTTCCCCCTGTCCCTCCAGGTTTACAGAATGCTGCTAAATTGGAATGGCAACATAAAGGAACTATTGAGTGGTGAAAAAACCCTCTCCTTCAGGGCATAAGGCTAGGACTATAGAGGCAATGCTCTTTTCCCCTGTCTCTTTGTACATAAGGAACTCAATTCTGGGCCATGTACAGAAAACGCCACTGTAATATACCAAAAGGAAGTCAATAATGTAGATTATCTTTTTAATTATTGCTATTTTTATTATGGTTGTTGTTCTCTTGTTCAAAGCACTGCAGTTGGTAGAGGAGGAAAAATAGGAACTATATGTGAGTAAGGAAATGAGCTCATAGGGTTAGTGGAGCTATGTCTGACTGATACAAGCTCTCGGAGTGCAACGACAGATTAGCAGAATTAGCTTTTCAAGGATTGTTCTGCTGGTTTGAAAACCATCTTTGTTCCCTTGATCCATTTAAAAAAAAAAGAATAGCAAGACCCAATCAAAAGAAATCTATACCAGTGGTCAGTTAAGATTGGATCTGGTCAAAGAGCCTTTGGCATCCGCCATTACAAGGAACAGAGGCCAAAAGTTACCATAGCATCATTGGACTTTTGGGGATAGTGTTTAGATTCCTGTCAGTAAATACATTTCCTTCTCTCTGTGGCAGATTTTCTCTTTAGTAGACAAAAGAGAATATCCAGTTTTAAATAGGGGATTTTTTTTTACCCCAGTTGTAATAAAGGGTATTTTTTTCCTTTTTAGAGTTTACAGAACTGTAAATATTTGTCTCTAAATGCCATCTTGCATCTTTGTATACTTCATTGTCCTCTCCTCACCCATAATGGAAGCAATCATACCAAAAAGAATTTATTCTCGATAACCTAAATCATCCAAATCTGTTATCCACATTCCATCTGGGGGAAAAAAAATAAACAGATTTATTGTTTCTGCCCTCCTTCCCTTCCCCCTAGAAAGGGCTAACTAAGCAGCATCAAGACCATGTATAATTTATGGTTTTCAAATATAACATAAATGCTTCTCTGCTTTTTAAAATCATCATGTTCATTCACATTTAGAATTTTATCTATTGGAGTGACAAATTGGTGTTATCCAGATTACTACATCTTCCTCACATTGCCCCCAGCTAAATTTAGAGTCCAAATCAGAATTCCCACACTTGACAAAATGAAGTCTGCTCTTCTCCCAAAAGGAAACTGCATCAGGAGGCAAGTGTAATAGGTTGTTGACACACACAGGCTTTCCTCTTCAGAGGAGCCATTAAATCTCGTTGTAACAAGGTTGTATTTGTAGACCCAGTTTCAACTTTTTTCAGCCATGGCTTTCCTACAGGAAATAGGCTAGCTCAGATGCAGTCACATAAACAGTTTATTTCCTTTGTTCAAGGGGTGTGAAATGTTATCTTGGGTAAATAATTATCAAAAGTTCATAATTTTACACATTAAACAGTTATCGTACGTATATAGTTGCACAAGTATACATATAACTATGCACACATAGGAAACAGTCAAACCTTCTATACCGTCAAATACAGTAAGGTCAAAGTGTCTTTGCTGTCTTTAGCCAGGTCTTAGCAGTAATTTTGGTTGTGGGAGAGAAGTGTCTAATATGAGTAACAATAATGTTTGATTCAAAATATAATTTTTTACAAAACATGACAAACCTAAGGAACTAACCATGTGCCTAAAGTAAGCGCCCATGGGTAGCAATAGTAGCTTTTTTCTCTACCATCAGAATAAACAAGGTGAAAAAAGGATCATTTATGGTACAACTTTTGTTGATAGACCAGCCCAGTCAAATTTATGTCCCAGTGTTCCCTCCTTCTCTCCCTCTCCCTCTCTCTCTCTCTCTCTCTCCCCCCCCCGCCCCCCCCCCCCACCCCCCCCCCTCTCTCTCCCTCCCTCCCTCCCTCTCCTCTCTCCTCTCTCTCGTCAGTCAGTTCTTTGTGACTGGTGTTTTCTTGTCTTTTATCTTTCTGTGCTTATGAGTGAGCTTACCCTCTTCCTGCATACTCCCTTCACCAACCCTAATGCCACCAATCAGATCTAAAGTAGGACCTTCTCTCTCTGTTGGCTTGCCCACAACCACTGTGTTTAAGAGTTTGGGAAACCTGAGCATTCCCATCCTTTACTTAACCCTCCATTAGAATCACACCCCTTGGAGTGTATTTCAAAGACTGGACTAAATATACTTCTTGTGTCTTTCTCCTTCACAGATCTGATTCTGGTCCCTTTGAGCCACTTAATAAGTACTCTTTCAAAGAAATGCTCAATTTTGTGAGAATTCAAAGTACTAATATTCTGTCCTTCTTACGTAACTATTCTTATCCCTAACAGAATTAATTCTACATGCAGCTATATACCATAGAAAATTTGGTAAATGAATTGTCTGTTTTAATGGTTTTCAGTATGTTATTATATGAGTGATCTCTTGAAATGAGATTCAAAAGCTCTAGTGTGTTGGATATAGATGGTGTCTTGAGAGACTTATAGGTTTACCTAAATTGGGAATACGGTTTTGGGTGAATACTGTTTCAGGTGATGAAGCAGACTAGATATCAAGTGTTAGCCTAGAGGTATTCTGCTGAAGGTGGTGTTGGGATCCAACTCTGTGATTAAATGTCTGCACCTCATGGGAATGTATTAGGCAGCCCTTTGCATAAGAAACAGTATGTGGAAGGAGAAAAGGAGAGAAACAATACCTATGTTTCAGGGTCCACGTTAGTAACAGGATTATAAGTAAACTAAATAGTAAACTTTGTTTTCAAAGATGTTGGCAGATATTATATTTAGATTTTGCTTTGTCCATTTAAAAATTTAGATTATTTAAATAAATTTAAATTATTTAAATTAGTTTTAAATTTAGATCATCCACTTATGGCCTCTATTCATCCAGCTCTTTTTTTCAGAGCATTTCTATCAAGAGTACAGCCCATTAAACATTTGATCACTAGGTTCCAAAGGAAAGAGCTCCAGGAAGGTAATAGTGTCTGCTCTTTTAATTGTTTTTTAATATTTATGAGTTTTCCATTTTCAACTTTGTTGGATAATATGACAGAGAACACCAACATAAAGGTAAATGGCCTTGCTTCCTCCACCAGATGAGGAGCCCAAATAGGAGAAATCCAACAACCTTTTTCCTTCTACAGAGGAGACTATTGTATGGTGGAGGTAATCGTTAAGTTCAATTAGATGTCATACTCCCTGCTCCCCCGACTTACCACCTGTTAGGTATAAAGTGGTCTTTGGTTGAATAGGCTGTGGAATTCTGCAAAGTGCCTATGTAGGTGACCCTGGGTTATGGGCAGTAGTAAAAGACAGTTGAATGAATGTTGCTAAGATTCAGGAAAAGAGCCTCATGTTTCATATTCCTATCACAGGATCTGCGATCGAGCCTACTAGGTCTGGTCTCTAAATGAGTTAAAATTCCATCAACTCATAATGTTTCATGAGCCCCTGCAATAAAAATTGTGAGGGAGGAAAGATTTGACCAGGGGCCAGTTTCTTGCCTCAATTTACATGTAGCATAGTGTTCTTTCTGTAGCATTAGGGTTTTTTTGCTTAGGTACTGTAGGCAGTCCAGATCAACTTTCTGTTGGCCTTCTTCTCCCTTTACAGGTGGTGGGTTGGCCTGCCTGTCTTGAAAGGAAGAAGTAAAATCCTATATCTCGGACTGCTGTCCCTCTCTATGAAGCATTGATTATATGCTCTTGAATATGATCTTAACTTTAGAAGTAAAGCTTTTCAGATTTGTGACTACCTCTCTCTAGCCTTGTCATTGAACCTCTGTTTCCTAAATCCCACTGATCTTTCCCTTGGTTTAATCAGAGTTGCAGTAAATCGGAGAAAAGCAAGGGTTCCTAGTCAGAAATCCCAGATAGTGAGGAAACTGCTGCAGGGGGAGATCAGCATTATTTGACTCGGCTTCGACCCCAATCTACACCCAGGTTATCTCCTGTCCTTGGGCCCTTTAGAGGCCAATTCTTGCACCAATTTAGGGAGGTAAACCATTCTAAGTGCCCAGTGTCAGATCCTGCAGGCATACAACAGAGTAGACCTGGACACACCAGAATTAACCATGGATCCCGACCTTCTCGCTAGCTCAGACTTTGTGCTCCAAAACCCATGTCACAGGCTAAATAACTCCTATTCTGTGCACTTTTGGAAGTACTTTGTGTATGTGGGCTTAACCTTTGAAGAGTATGTATGGGCAGTTGTGAGAAATTCACACACCCCCAATCCCTTCCCCTGGTATCCTCCACCTCTCCATGCACTCACACACTAAGAACCAATCATTTAATTTTCAGGATATCATTTTCAGAAACATGTCAACGGAAAGTACCTATTTTTAATAATGCTTAAAAGAAATGTTGTAGTTTTGAAATTTCAGATAGAAATTCTTGCATTCTTTTGAGTTGTTCTTTGTTGCTGAAAGCATTCTTCTATTGTCGGTTCCCAGCTGAGAATGCTACACTCTTGATTTGAGAAAGGATTAAAGCAATGAGATTTGCATGAGATGAAGAGAGAGAGCATGAAGAGAGAGAGAGCCAGAGAAGGCCGTGTGATCTAAGTGCAGGCTTGTGCGCATTAGCCTTCTCTGAACCCAAAAGCCACAGTTTTAAAGGAGGCAAGAAGAGGTTAGATTTCCCCACCATCTATAAGTGTTGCTGTGACATACAGTACTGTGGTATGATGATTTTGACAGATAACCGTTTTCTGAGAGTCTTCCCCCTTCCTTCTGTAAAAACAGTGATCATCAAACATGGTTGAGTCACATTGCTCTAGTGTCATTTCAGTTTCATTATACACCTCCTCCTAAAAATGGCAAAAGACATGTACTCATGTACATACATGCCCCATTTATCCACATCTTATCTTTAGAAGTAAAGCTTTTCAGATTTGTCTACCTCTATCTAGATATACATGCCCATTTATCTTTAAAAAACATGAGGGTGATACCATGGGATGTCTTCCTCCAGATTGGGGACTCGCTGTGTCACCCTGGGCCTAATCCAAGGACACCTAGGTAGCTGTTCCCTCACTACTGGACCACAATAATTTAGAGGCAGTCAGAGAGCCATCCCAGCATTGCTTATACAATTATAGTAGGTTAACCAAAGACAAAGGGAGATGGATTTAAAAGACCTTGTTGATGTTCTGGGACACATTTTAATCCTGTACTCATTTTGTTTTTCCACTTCAACATTCCCACTTGCCTCTTAGAAGTCTTTCTGGTTTAGATCTCCAAACAGGTTACTTTGTCACAGTGGTAGAAGGGTGTTATCATTAAAACCCAGATCTATCAAGGTTACCTTGGTGTGTATATATATTTAGAGGGTTGGGGAAGACAATGTCTGCATATGCAAATCTCTTATTTTATCATTTCTGAACTCCCAAGGGGGAAAAAAAGCTCAAATCATCTCTTCCATAACAGGTTGAATACAAGTTACTCATTGGATAGCCGCTATTTGCAAATAAGTTAAAACCAATAGTGAAGGTGACATTTTTGACTGGTGCTTAGATATTTCCTCTTACTTTAAAACTAGCTCTCAGAAACAACAGCACATCAACTTGTGTCACTCCCATGAGGAAATTACCTTTTAAAAATAGATTTTTTTTCATCTCCAGGGCCTTAATAAGCGTGTGTTACACAGGGCTATTTTACAATGATCAAGCTAAATAATTTATTTTTTATTTCATAAAAGAGAAATACACCTTAGAAAAATAAAACCCAAGATTTTATTTTATTTTTAAAGCCATATTTTTTGTGCTAGTAGCACATGGATTGTTCCATATGTGAGACCCATATCTGCATTTCATTACCTGGGTTTATTCTAAAGAAGATTTATTTTTGTTCTGTGAATAATTTTTGACGGTTCTTGTACATGTACAGATATAGATACATTTGAGGTCTTTTATTGATATTCCTACAAAGAATACAAATAAACTTTAACTTTAAACATTTGAGAGTAAATTTTTTTACTCTATATGACATTTATTTTGCAGCACTGCAATTTGACGTGCTTTGGAGCTTAGCAGTGGAATAAGAAGAGGCATATAGGAAAATGGTTCTGAAGATGATATCATTATTAGCGATAGTTTAAATTCTCCTTTTAGTTACAGATAAAAATATACCATTTGTCAGAAAGTAGCCATTGTTGATATTCATCCAGCCTTCAGATGTACAGCAATTGGATCCTAAAGAACTCTGCTGCATTCTCATAGAAAACTTGTAACAGATGAACTTGGAAAACGTTATTTCAAGGGTGAACCTAGTCCACTTGGAAATCATGGACTCATAGATCAAAGCGTGGGTCCATTGGTGTCCATCATCATTACCCCTGCTGTTCTGTCTCAGATCACAGGCCATGTAGGGAAGGGAAAGCTGGCATTCCTCATATTCTTCCTTTGTTCAAGGTCAAATACAGCAATGTATCAATTATAATTTCATTTGAAGACCTCCTCCTACTAATGCATATGGAATTTTATAACTTAGCAGAGATGTTTTTAGAGAGCTTTCTATACTTAGAAAGGTTAAGTAACTTACCTATGATCACACAGCTAATAAGAGTTAGAGATGGGGATAAAGAGTAAAATATGGTACCTAATTCTTTCCCCATGGTCTCCATTTCTGGCTCTTTTCTACAAAATCCACCACCACTGTTCAGGCTTCTGATTTCTGGAGATCAGTTTCCCAGGGGAGGGGGCTGGGTGGATTTCGAAGGATTTCAGGTACACTAGATAGACTCAGTAGATTAGGTAGACTCAGGCTAGCTTTGGTTCTCATCAAAGCCGATCCATTTCAGTCTGAACTGCTCATGACCTAAAATAACCTTTACAGCTTCTTGTATCTGAAACAGTGGAAAAAAATGCAATTCTTTATTGATATACCATCCTCCTATTCATGGACTGATGATCCTGATTATCACCATGGTACACCACCCAAATCTAGAAGAAATATTTAACAATCCAGAGAGTGAGAGAAGAACTCATGGTGTTCATGTGAAGTGTTATATGTTGTATGGTTGTCTATACAATATTAACAACAACTTGTATGCTGAAAGCACCAGACATCATTAAAGAAAAATGTAGGAAAGGACAGTGAGCTTGTCATGTGGTAGTAAAAGAGGATAGCAGATAGACAGCGAGATTAGTGCATTGGCATCCCTGAGATACTGACAGGCTAAAGAAGACCTCCCTCTTGCCTGTGAAAGAGAAGACTAGATAGACATTGTACAGGATAGGATCTAGAGAGGCCATGATCTAGACCAGTGAGGAGGAGATCGCAGATTCACCCAAATAAGATTATCCAAGACGGTCATTGTTCCTCTTCTGACTCTGCCTTTTATGGATTGGAGAAGTAAAAAGGGTGAAACCCAACCCTGTCTTATTAGTGGTTCTGCTAAGGAGGGTTAGTTGAAACTAGCAGTTAGTTTGTCGTTTGGGGATTATTTATGGATTTCAGTAATTTACACCCACCTTTTCCCCGAAGAACACGGGTGATAGAATTGCTGAAAGTTTCACCTGCCCTATCTTTTGGAGCTGAAGCTGCAGATACAGCGGTGCAGAAGGGCACCAAAATGAGAGAATGTCTGCTCCCACATGCAGTCAAATAAGTCATCCCTCAGCATGCAATGGAGTCAATCCTGCAGAGCTAGCTAGAAAGTGAAATTCCATATTGGGGATCCAATTTCACCCAGTTTACTCATTATTATTCACTATTTCTATGGAGAACTTTATGGTGGCAAAATACTAGAGACCATCACTTCATATCCTCCTAACAGCTCCATGAGGTCATTAGGACAAGTAATAAATAAGTACATCTTTTATAAATCAGGGAACTGAGACTCAGTGACAGCTTGGTGTAGTGGGAAGAGTCCCAGAGGGAATGTCACAAATCCTGGATCTAAATTACTTCCTATACTACCTTTACCTCTCTGAGCCTCAGTGTCTCCACCTGTAAAATGTCAGGATTAGGGAACCTGGGACCACATGTGACCTCAAGGTTACAGATTTCCCACCCCAGACCAGATGATTTCTTAGTCCCCATCCAATTGCAGGTCCTTGCCTATACAATTTGCCTGAAGTTACAAAACACTTAAACCCTGTCTTCTGACTCTAATTCTGCTGCCCATTTCCTCCAAAACAGGCTGCTTCCATTGGAGATTAGAGATGGACAGGCTTGGCCTCTGGGCAGCAGAGACCCCCTAGGAAGGGGTCAGTGCTAACCGCATACCACTACTTGGAGATGGGGTCAGATAGAACAGCCTCAGCAGGATACCAGTGGTCTCTGGGCCAGACCAAAATAACACTTTTTACTAGAAGGAATTGATAAAACAGAATTCAAAAGACCTTTAATGTAAAATCTGGCAATTTACTTCCTCCATCAGTTCTATATTGAAATTCCATGTGTGGGTGGGCTGACCATTTTTCAGAGGAAACCCATTTAAAGAGCCTGTTTTCTATCTGCTGATGCTATATTAGTGATTCCACACTTAATACTTCAGTCTTCTTACTCCTAACTTTTTTTAAAGAGTGCTGATTTGCATAGTATTTTGCATATACCAAAATGAAGAGAAGCCCACATAGCTTCAGCTGTCTTCCCTCTCCCCCCGCAAAAAATTAAAAAATAAAAATAAAAAACACTTTCCTCATCCTCTTGTCATGGGAAGTTAGATTTGACCGAACTGAATTGGTTATATACTACCTATCTCTACCATTATCTAAATTACAAAGAGCTACAAGAAGAACTAGCATTAGTCATCATGTTTTCCTCTGGGCCTTGGTTTCCTCATCTGTAAAATGGACTGGGCTAGGTGACTTCTAAGGCTTCTTAGAACAAAGTTTTTGATCCGTAATCTAAGGTCCAGCTCTGATGTGAGCTTAAAAAGATACATACACAGCAAATTAAAATCAACCCTAGTTTTAATTCTCCCCTCCTTTCCTCACTCTTAAGTTCTTACATGTTAGGCCAGTATACACTGGAAGCCTTCCAATTTGAGGATGTCCAGGTTCTCCGTGAGTAGCTTATAACCACTCTGTTGCAGAGTCAACCCAGAAATTTTAGGAGTCAAGGAGAAGCTAACAACCTGTCCCCAGGAGCATCTTCTGCAGAGCAGGTTCTGGACTTCTTGGCTCAGGCAGCCATTACCCTGACTTGTGAGGTCCACCAGGGGCTTGGAGCTGGAGGAAAGCAAAGCTGGGGGTTGGCAGTGACCAGGGAGGGGCAGGGGAGGATGGAGGGGAGCTGGCTCACCTCTCTCAGAAACTCTTCTTTTCTAGCTTCAGATTGCAGGATATCTGGAGAGTTGAAATCAGCTTTCAGGATCCCAAAGAGTTGCTCTGTCCCCAAAAGAAGTCAAAATCAATACAGAGGAGCCACACTGCCCGAGTGAACCATCGCATTCTTATGAATGGGGCCTGGGTTTGGCCCCACAAATTTGACTGGAGGGTTAAAAAAGCTGCTACGTGCTGTTATGTGCTCAGCAGGAGGCAAGCTGGCCTATCTAGGCTAAAAAAATGCTTTGGGAGGAAGGAGGACCTCTCTGGGAATGGAGAAGGTGTGACTGTTTCCCACTCCCTTCCCCCAAGCCCCACTGTCCAGTTGGCAGCCAATTGGTATAATGTTAAAGCCTTGAGCCTGGAGTCAGGATGACGAGTTTAGATCCAGCCCCAGACACCTGTTGGCTGCATGACCCTGGACAAGTCACTTAACCTGCATTTGCCTCATCTGTAGAGTGGGGACAATAATAGCCCCACTTCCCACGTGAGATATTTGTAAAGTTCTTTAAAAGCCTTCATATTAACACTAGTGATTGCTATTATTATCTGTCAGATGCCTGTCTCAGCGCTGTACCTGGGCCTCTCCTGTCTCCGAACAACAATTATTATTACTATGAGTGGCAATAACATAACTGATAATTATATGATTATTGATTAGTAACTATGATTAATAGTAGCTAACATTTACATACCAATCTAAAGTCTGCAAAGTGCTTCACAAAAAGCATCCAATACGATCCTCACAGCCACCCTAGGAGGCAGGTGCTGCTATCATCCCCCTTTTACAGAGGAAGGAACTGAGGCAGACAGAGGTTGAGTGACTTGCCCAGCTAATAACTGTTTGAGGCTAGATTTGAACTCCAGGTTTAATATTTTAATCCACTGTACCATTAGTGATTGTAGAGAGTTTTGTGCTTGTAAGATATCTTCCCTGCTAACGTAGGGAAGTTCACTTGTCCCTCACAATAACTCTGTAAGGGAGGTACCATCATCACCCCCATTTCACCGAGGCTCACAGCCAGTCAGTGACTGAGTCAGTATTTGAACCCAGGTCATCCTGACTTCCACATCCAGAACTCTGTCCCCTAAGCCACACTGTCTCTTTTTCTGCCTGGTCCCTACATTATTAGAGGCTAGCCTTCTGTAAGGTCATTGCATTGAATCAGGTCTTTTGACTTTTCAGCTTTGCACTGAATCTACTGGAAGATACCAGCTGTCCTAAAAACAGAAATCACTGCAGACACAGCCAGCTGACTCCCGGCCATTGTCACAAGGGCCTAGTAAAAGGGGTGGCTAGAGAGGATGATGCATGTAGAATTCAGGCTCTGGGTCTTAGAGGTCCCTTAGGACTCTAGGATTCCTGGATTCATTCTTTCCCATTTCATGGAGATTTGTTTTTCTCAAATATTGGAAGATGAGAAGAGGCATTTAATTGATCCTGGTATTGATGTGTATTTTCCTTGGGCTCTGGTACTTTGGGAATGATCTCTAGGAGGGTTTTTGTGGATTGAGTTCATAGCAGCTACTGCTTCCTGTGTAGTGACCTTGCCAGAGGAAGGAGGTCTCCAGGCCTGCCTTAGACACACTGGCTGTTGAGCTTGGACAAGTCCCTTCAGCTCTCGCTGGCCCAGACCACTGCCTGAGACTGAACAGCAGAAGATGCCATTGGTAGAGGGAACTTCCATATTAGGACTTACCAGCAACAATGAAATCACAGATCAGACCAAAAAGTACAAATGTATGACAAGGAGATTATATTGTCAAATGGAGGTGGGTGTACGTTTTCTAGGCTGCTCCTGTGGGGAGAGCACAACTCATGCCCCTGCGCACCAAAGACTTCCCAAACTCAGACTTTTATAAGGCTCTAGTTAGCCTGAGAGTGTACCCAGATACATTCATACATGTACACTTGTACACAAACACATACTTATGCGCACACATGTACATTCAGACACATACACATGTATGCACGTCTATAAATTCGGACACAAGCACACATGCACAAACACATTCAAGGAGACGTATAACATACACATCCATGGACAGACACATTCACATTCACATGCAGATACACCCACACACAGAGACACAGTCATACAGCCATGAAAATGCACAGAACACACACATACATACTCATACTCACCCACACTCAGAGATATATGCATGTACACACATACACACACACATACCATTACAGACATACATTCACACCCACAAACCCTCCAATTTTCACCTTGAATTCCCACCCCACTCAGCTCCTGAAGGTGAGTCTTTTCTCTCCATCTCAGAGGAGCTAACTCAAGGAATCTCCTGGTCCCAGTGCCCCAGAAGCCCCACACTCAAACCTTCCCAAGTCTGCTGTGCTGAGTCAGAATCAGGAGCCCTGAATGTGACTCCTGGTTGTGCCTGCACAATTGATTTAACATTGCTGAGGTACAACATATACAATAGATCTGCCAGGGCTGTGTGGGTGTGGGGGAGAGGGAAAGGAGAGGAACCAGAAAGGAGGGATTTGTCACCAGGTCACCACCTCCCAGCAGCAGAGCCCTCCCAGACCAAGAAGAAGAATCCTCGGCCCTAGGAGGGGGAAGGGAAAAAGGAAGGAGCCACCTGAGCCTTTTTCAGTCCTGAATGGGCACAGGGGCTCACAGGGGGTCACTGCCACCAATTACTTTAAAGTAACTGAATGGAGGGACCAAGGCCATGGAAAAAAGTGTGGTGTTAGGGATCCCATCTCAGGCTGGCCAGAAAGGATAGGGAGAGGGTCTTGGCCACAGGGTGGTGACTGCTGCTCCGTTCAGCACAAACCTCAGCATGGGGGATGAATGAGGAGCCCAACATGCTGGTTTGGTTCCACCCCAACCCATCTACCTACTGGCTACTAAGGACGCTCCTCTGCTCAGAAGTCCCCACAGTGGTGCTCCTCTGAGGGAAGAGGTCCAGCACAGGGAAAGGACAAAGAGCCCGAGGGTGAAGCCAATGAGAGAAGGGTCACCTGGGAGTGGGAGGAGAAAAAATTACCTCCTCTTTGGGACAGAGGGCTCCCTGGAGGTTCAGAGCTGATCAGGAAGCCCTGGCTGGTCTCACCTACTTTCTTACCAGTAACAGAGCTGCTCCCTACAATAGAAAAAATCAGAAGAGGAGACCATGGACAAGCCCACTCTGGCCAGAGCTGGCACAAGGCCTGAGGAGGTAGGAGAGCACAGTGGGTACCTGGTTCAGACTGTGTGGACCCAAGTCTTGTGATTGGCCTTGATGTGATGGTCAGATGGGGGTCAGATGCTCCTGAGGCAATGTTGTCAGTCCCTGAAGCCTGGGATGTGACTGCTGAGAGCCTGCCTGTTGGCTCAGAACTGGCAGCTGGTGGGATGTGTCCTAGGGCTGTAGACAATTCCTGACCTGTTGTGGTCACCCAGTTGGAGGTGGTGCTGTCCCCTAAAGCAGAGAAAGGGGCTTGGCAGGGCAGCTCAGATACTGCTCCTCCTTGTGAAGCCCTGGCCTCTGCCCATTATGTCTCCATGTGTGAGGAAATGGAGTCCAGACTGTGAAACCTGGAGCAGACCTCAAGCTGCAGCTACTCCTTCTGTTAGAAACAGATCCCAGCAGGCTCATATTGACTTAGAAAACCACAAATTAGCATTACCTATGTTGGGTTGTTTTTTTTTATTTATTCTCTTAAACCTTTCCCAGTTACATTTTAATCTGGTTCTGGCCGCTCTGAGGTCTTTTTAGGCCACATGAGAATAGTCCAATTCTTAGACAAATAGCAGTTGTTCTACATAGCCCCTGAGACATGACCTCCAGTGATGGGGAGCTCCCTTCAGCCAAAACCAGAACTTAGGGGATGAATGGGGAGCCCTACATACTGGTTTGCCTATCTCCAGTCCAGCCCTCCTCTGCCCATTTGTCTACTGACCACCAGGGACAGTCCTCTCCTC
This sequence comes from Bettongia penicillata ogilbyi, assembly GCA_023548195.1. Taxonomy (NCBI): domain Eukaryota; kingdom Metazoa; phylum Chordata; class Mammalia; order Diprotodontia; family Potoroidae; genus Bettongia; species Bettongia penicillata. The sequence goes on along the minus strand of JAJHZJ010000162.1, from coordinate 9,041,654 downwards.
AGAAGCCCCCACAGGGGGCCCAACAAAAGGAGAGGATAAAGAAGCAGAAGGAGAAGCCAGGAGCAGAGAGGTCACTCAGAAGGTGGCATTGGGAAAAGAGGATTACCTCCTCTTGGGAACAGAGGGCTCCCTGGAGGTTCAGAGCTAGCCAGGAAGCCCTAGCCGGTCCCACTGATTTTTTTCCTAGCACCAGAGCTACTTCCTACAAAAGAAAAAAATCAGATGAGGCCAGAGACACCATGCACCCTGATCAGAGCTGGGCACAAGGCCGGAAAAGGCAGGAGAGCTCAGTGGGTATCTGATTCAGCTTCTGGCTGATCTGTGGTAGGTGGCGTAGATATGATGTCCAGGTTTTGGAAGGCATTCCTTGTACAGTAAGGGCTGGAATTCCCTGGTGTTGATGCCAGTCGCTGAACTGGAAGCCTGGGATGTGACTTCCTTTTGGATGAGGACTGGCAGGGGACATGTGTCCTATGACTGTCAGCCAGTCCTGACCTGTTGTAGCTATACAATCAGAGTCAGTGCTGTTCCTTAAAGCAGGAAAAGGGGCCTTGAGGTAGAAGCTGAAAACCCTCCAGAATCAATATCAAATCCTCTAGCTGATGTTGTTAATCCGAAAGGGTGATATCTTGACCTGCTGGTTAATTGGATGTAAGTGAGGCAGAGCTGGGCGAAGTCATCAGCCTCACTCTCTCCTCTGGTCATCAAAGTCCGGTGCAAAACCAGTCAGCTGGCAATGACCTGGGATGCCATGGGTGACCTTGGCCTTTCTAAACCAAGATCTCTCCCAGAACTCAGGTTCATCTGGGGCAGCACTCGTTCAGTGACGAAGGGGGAGGGAAGAACTGAGACAGAGGATGGCCTGATTTGGTTTGGTTTTCAGAGCTCTCCCCTTCTGTCTTCTTACCCCGTCCTTACCTCCCACAGTGACACTGTTCCTCCACCAAGACTCTCCCTCTCCCTACTCTCGGCATTTTGACTACCTAGAATTCTCCTCCTCTTTGCCTTCTAATCTCTGTCTTCCTTCAAATCTGCTAAAATCCCACCTGTTACAGAAAGCTTTTCCCTCTGCTTTTCATGCTGATGCCTCTCCTCTGTGAATTATCTCCAGTTTATCCTGTCTGTATCTTGCTTGTACATAATTGGCTTTGTGTTGTCTCTCTGATTAGACTATGAGTTCCTTGAGAGCAAGGATTGTCTTATTACATCTGATAAAATAATCCATGCTAAAGGGATAAAAAAAGCAGTGTGTTATCCCTCCCAGACAACGTTTTTCTTTTAATAAGGGAGCTTTGTTTTCAGAAGCACCACCTTGATACAAAGAAATATTCGATGCTAGAAGTCTTTCAACCATGTTTCTCCCTTTAAGTAGGGGAACTCCAACACGGACACCTGGGCAATGATGCCTTGGAGCCTAGGTGCAGCTCTCCTGAGGACAGGTTCAGCCACATTACAACACAGCTCCTATCTGACTGTACTATGTGGGTGTGTTGAAAAGAAAAGAAATATATAATAACATGTGTGGTTTTCTAAGTTCATATGTAGCCCACAGGAATCCTTATCACAATTTAGGGGTCCACGTTTTTCTCTGAATTCAACACCAGTTCAAGAGGTACGGCCAAGATGGGCCCTGAGAGATTAGATGACAGAGGGAGGGTTCATGAGGCTTTTCCTGCCATCCCCATCAGGGTGCCAGAAGAAAGGGGACAACAGAGGGTGAAGAGAGCCAGAGCAGCAGGAAGTATCAGCAGCAGGGGGAGGACACGTGGAGGATAACTGACCCTAAGCATTATATTTATCACTGTGCTTGTAAGGAAGGACCAGCATGGAACAAGTAAATTGTGCTTACCTAGAGAAGTCACTGCACTGATGGTAAATCTAATCCACTTATTCTATGACCTCCTCAAAATTGTGTGGCATTACTCTCTACTAAATGTTCCCTAATCTTCAAGAAAAAATTCCTCCCTCACTGGGAAGCACATCAGTAGGGTCCTGAGCCCTAGACACCCAGCCCCCAGGAGCACCCTTAGACGCCCAGCCCCTCAGGAGCACCCCTAGACTCCCAGCCCTCAGGAGCACCCCTAGAACAGGGGAGGGGAGAAGCAGCTGCCCTCCAAGGATTCCAACCTGTGACCATAAGTGTCTTGCTGTGCGAGTGGGGCCAGAGAAGTTTACTACAACTTGAAGCCTCCCCCCTCACCAATAAAATATTTTCCAACCAAATAAAATAAATTAAATTCCCTATTGGTTGTTTGTATCTTAAATATGATTTTTCTAAATTAAGATAAGATCATTTAATTGCATGCTGAATTAATGCCTTTGTAATAGAGAGTATGGATAAGGTGAAAGTGACCGTACAGAATTTAACAGGCCTGTAGACTCATTTCCAAACTTGGAATCAAGATAAAATTGGGTGTCACTGCTTTCAGGAATGTGACTAATAATGGCCATTTTAAATTTCGTAACTTTTCAGAGCAAAGAAACTACATGAAGTGGGACCTTTGATCTGGGCTTCAAAACTTTCTGAGTTAAGCTCCTTGCGTCTCAGCAGAGAGGTAACTTTGAGCCAAGGGGTCCTTGAAGATAATATTGTCTCACTTAGAAAAGAAAATCTAATTTGCTTGTGGACATGCACAGTTTTGCTCTTGTCTCTGTATTCCCAACATTTACAAGAGTGTCCAGCATATAATAATGGCTTAATAAATATTTGGTGATTGATAGATTAAGTGTTCAGAGCTCAGAGTAGGAAAGGAAGAGAAAACTGAACCCCAGGTCACCACCTCCCTCCCAGCAGCAGAGCCCTCCCAGACCAGGAAGAAGAATCCTCGGCCCTAGGAAGGGGAAGGGAAAAAGGAAGGAGCCACCTGAGATTTTTTCACTCCTGAATGGGCACAGGGGCTCACAGGGGGTCACTGCCACCAATTACTTTAAAGTAACTGAATTGAGGGGCCAAGGCCATGGAAGAAAGTGTGGTGTTAGGGATCCCATCTCAGGCTGGCCAGAAAGGATAGGGAGAGGGTCTTGGCCACAGGGTGGTGACTGCTGCTCCGTTCAGCACAAACCTCAGCATGGGGGATGAATGGGGAGCCCAACATGCTGGTTTGGTTCCACCCCAACCCATCTACCTACTGGCTACTAAGGACGCTCCTCTGCTCAGAAGTCCCCACAGTGGTGCTCCTCTGAGGGAAGAGGTCCAGCACAGGGAAAGGACAAAGAGCCCGAGGGTGAAGCCAATGAGAGAAGGGTCACCTGGGAGTGAGAGGAGAAAAAATTACCTCCTCTTTGGGACAGAGGGCTCCCTGGAGGTTCAGAGCTGATCAGGAAGCCCTGGCTGGTCTCACCTACTTTCTTCCCAGTAACAGAGCTGCTCCCTACAGTAGAAACAATGAGAAGAGGAGACCATGGACAAGCCCACTCTGGCCAGAGCTGGCACAAGGCCTGGGGAGGTAGGAGAGCACAGTGGGTACCTGGTTCAAGCTCTGGCTGGCTCTTTGTGGACCCAAGTCTTGTGGGTGGCCTTGATGTGATGGTCAGATGGGGGTCAGATGCTCCTGAGGCAATGTTGTCAGTCCCTGAAGCCTGGGATGTGACTGCTGAGAGCCTGCCTGTTGGCTCAGAACTGGCAGCTGGTGGGATGTGTCCTAGGGCTGTAGACAATTCCTGACCTGTTGTGGTCACCCAGTTGGAGGTGGTGCTGTCCCCTAAAGCAGAGAAAGGGGCTTGGCTGGGCAGCTCAGAGGTTTCTCCTCCTTGTGAAGCCCTGACCTCTGCCCATTATGTCTCCATGTGTGAGGAAATGGAGTCCAGACTGTGAAACCTGGAGCAGACCTCAAGCTGCAGCTACTCCTTCTGTTAGAAACAGATCCCAGCAGGCTCATATTGACTTAGAAAACCACAAATTAGCATTACCTATGTTGGGTTGTTTTTTTTTATTTATTCTCTTAAACCTTTCCCAGTTACATTTTAATCTGGTTTTGGCCGCTCTGAGGTCTTTTTCAGGCCACATGAGAATAGTCCAATTCTTAGACAAATAGCAGTTGTTCTACATAGCCCCTGAGACATGACCTCCAGTGATGGGGAGCTCCCTTCAGCCAAAACCAGAACTTAGGGAATGAATGGGGAGCCCTACATGCTGGTTTGCCTATCTCCAGTCCAGCCCTCCTCTGCCCATTTGTCTACTGACCACCAGGGACAGTCTTCTCCTCAGAAGCCCCTACAGGGGGCCCAACAAAAAGAGAGGATAAAGAAGTAGAAGGAGAAGCCAGGAGCAGAGAGGTCACTCAGAAGGTGGCATTGGGAAAAGAGGATTACCTCCTCTTGGGAACAGAGGGCTCCCTGGAGGTTCAGAGCTGGCCAGGAAGCCCTGGCTGGTCTCACCTACTTTCTTCCCAGTAACAGAGCTGCTCCCTACAGTAGAAAAAATCAAAAGAGGATACCATGGGCAAGCCCACTCTGGCCAGAGCTGGCACAAGGCCTGGGGAGGTAGGAGAGCACAGTGGGTACCTGGTTCAGACTCTGGCTGGCTCTGTGTGGACCCAAGTCTTGTGGGTGGCCTTGATGTGATGGTCAGATGGGGGTCAGATGCTCCTGAGGCAATGTTGTCAGTCCCTGAAGCCTGGGATGTGACTGCTGAGAGCCTGCCTGTTGGCTCAGAACTGGCAGCTGGTGGGATGTGTCCTAGGGCTGTAGACAATTCCTGACCTGTTGTGGTCACCCAGTTGGAGGTGGTGCTGTCCCCTAAAGCAGAGAAAGGGGCTTGGCTGGGCAGCTCAGAGGTTTCTCCTCCTTGTGAAGCCCTGACCTCTGCCCATTATGTCTCCATGTGTGAGGAAATGGAGTCCAGACTGTGAAACCTGGAGCAGACCTCAAGCTGCAGCTACTCCTTCTGTTAGAAACAGATCCCAGCAGGCTCATATTGACTTAGAAAACCACAAATTAGCATTACCTATGTTGGATTTTTTTTCCTTAAACCTTTCCCAGTTATGTTTTAAGCTGGTTCTGGATAGTCTGAGGTCTTTTTCAGACTGTGTGAAACTAGTCCAACTTTTAACCAAATAGCAATCCCTGTACATGACCCCTGAGAGGTGACCTCCAATGATGGGGAGCTCTCTACCTTCCAAGGCAGCACATCCCACATTTCAATAACTCTCTTAGGAATCTTTGCCTTCTATCCAACCTAATCTGCTCCTCTGAAATTTCCACCCATCAAGCTTTGTTCTTCCCCTCTGGGGTCAACTCCAATTCACCAAGTGTTTATTAGATATCTAATCATTTCCTGACCTTGGAGAAACTATATTCTCTTGGAGGCTTTTGAGGGTCAGAAGCTGCTGAGGTTGAGAGTTATGGGAGCTTAGGTGGTCCTGGGTGCCAAATACCTGCCAACCCCTTAGTTCTGTAAACACACACACATACACACGCTGCTGTCATGGCACACTATAGGCCTGTGCCTTCCAGGAGCAGCTAGCTTAATGGAACATTGGCACATTCTCTCTGCAGCTGAATTCACCTCCCATAGATTCCCCCTGCCGGTCACTTGAGCCTTTACTCCTCACTTATGACCAGTGCTCTCTGCCACTAATTGCTTTCAATTAACTTAATTTGGGGCCAAGGCCATGAAGGCCAGGGTAAATACTGTTGGGCATCCCTTCTCAGGCAGGCCAATGAGGAAGAGGAGGGGACCTCACCCCGAGGGTGATGCTGCTGCTCCCTTCAGCCAAAACCAGAGCTTAGAGGATGAATGGGGAGCCCTACATGCTGGTTTGCCTATCTCCAGTCCAACCCTTCTCTGCCCATTTGTCTAGTGACCACCAGGGACAGTCCTCTCCTCAGAAGCCCCCACAGTGGGGCCCAACAAAAGGAGAGGATAAAGGAGAAGGAGAAGCCAGGAGCAGAGAGGTCACTCAGAAGGTAGCATTGGGAAAAAAGGATTACCTCCTCTTGGGAACAGAGGGCTCCCTGGAGGTTCAGAGCTGACCAACAAGCCCTGGCTGGTCTCACCTATTTTCTTCTCAGTGACAGAGCTGCTCCCTACATTAGAAAAAATCAGAAGAGGAGACCATGGACCAGTCCACTGTAACCAGAGCTGGCACAAGGCCTGAGGAGGTAGGAGAGCACAGTGGGTACCTGGTTCAAGCTCTGGCTGGCTCTGTGTGGGCCCAAGTCTTGTGGTTGGCCTTGATGTGATGGTCAGATGGGGGTCAGATGCTCCTGAGGCAATGTTGTCAGTCCCTGAGCTGGAAGCCTGGGTTGTGACTGTTTTGAGCCCTGACCAGCTTTCTGGTGGCTCAGAACTAGCAGCTGATGACATGTGCCCTGGGGCGGTAGACAAGTCCCAACCTGTTGTAGTCACACAGCTGGAGGTGGTGCTGTCCCCTAAAGCAAAGAAAGGGTTTGACTAGGCAGCCCAGACATTGCCCCTCCTTGTGAAACCCTAACCCTGTCTCATAACTTCCTTTGACAACACCTACCTGCGCTGCAAACTTCCAGACAAAGAGAGATCCTAGAATCTAAGAGTTAGAAGAAACCCAGGGTAAGGCCCATCCAACTCTTATACAAACATGAATCCCTCTCTAAGAGTCCTGGCAAGTAGGCATTCGGCCTTCACTTGGAGAGTTGAAATGGGGTATTAGGTACCCTCCACCATCCAATGCACCCTTTCCTAACTCTTGGGTTGTCTTTACATCCAGCCTCAACGTACTTCTTCAATTTCTACCCGTTACTCCTAGTGCTGGCCCCTAGGGCCAGCATAATTCAATTCACTGTTGTTACATGGTGCCACATCCTATGGATTTAAAAGGAAATTGAATTGAGTTCCCTCTTTCTGGGACCATTTCAGTTACATTTATCTCTACAAGCATTTTTAAGTGCTTACCTGCCAAGCACTGTGCTAGGTGATACTGATCCAAAGAGGATTATTTTTCAAAACATTTCTATTCTCAGAAATGCAAATTAAGTTGACTAAGGTACCAGCTCATATTCATCAGATTGGCTAATATGATAGAAAAAGAAAATGATAAACATTAGAGGGGACGTGGGAAAATTGGGACATCAGTTGGTGGAGTCGTGAACTGATCCAAGCAGTTTGGAGGGCAATTTGGAACTCTGCCCAAAAGGCTATAAAACTATGCATACCCTTAGGATCCAATGATACCACTGCTAAGTCTGTATCCCAAAGAGATTATAAAAAAAGAAAAGAACCTATTTGTCCAAAAATATTTATAGCAGCTCTTTTTGTGGTGACAAAGAATTAGAAATTGAGGGGATTCCTATCAATAGAGGACTAGGTGAACAAATTGTGGTATATGATTGTATTGGGATATTATTGTGTTATAAGAAATGACAAGCAGGATAATTTCAGAAAAACCTGTAAAGATTTACATGAACTGATGCAAAGTGAAGTGAGAAGAATCAGGACACCATTGTACACAGTTATAGCAACATTGTACAATGAACAACTGGTAAATGATAGCTACAAAGCTAATAAATTTTCCAAGCAATAAAATTATCTGAGACAATCCCAAAGGACTCATGATAAAAAATATTATCCACCTCCAGAGAAAGAATTGATTTTGTGTAAATACAGACTGAAACATACTATTTTCACCTTTTTTCTTTTTTTTTTTGTTCAAGCTTTCTTCTGCAAAATGACTAATATGGAAATGTTTTACATGATTGCACATGTATAACCTATATCAGATTGCTTGTCTCCTGGAAGGGGGAGGGGAGGGAGAGAGAGAATTTGAAACTCAAAATTTAAAGAAAGAATTAACACTGAAAAACGTTTTAAATATAATTGGGAAATATTTAATGAAATAAATTAAAAACTATATTTTTTAAAAATCCTGCTCTAATGAGACCCATTATAGTATGAAAGAGAGCTGGACACAGAGTCAGGAGACTGGGTTCAAATCCTAGCTACTTGAGCGTAGGCAAGTTTCTTAATTGGTTTCCTCATCTATAAAATGGGTATAATAGATGTGCTTCCTACCTCCTAGAGTTATAACTCTGAAAGCTCTATATACATGAGTCATTCTAGTTCTTTATCTGATTCAGGCAAGTATACAGACATTTATTAAATGCTTACTGTGTGCCACTTAATAGCTACATGACTCTGGGCAACCTTTCTTCATTTGCAAAATGGAGATAATAGTATTATCTATCTTCCAAGATTGTTGTAAAAATAAAATAATACTTTTAAAAAGCACCTTGCAAACCTTAAAGTACTATTATTTCTATTATGAGGATCTAGGGAATATCTGGTAAATAATTATATTTTATTCTTGAAATATTTCAAAAATATGGTTGTAAATTAAAAATGTAAGATACCAAATAAAGTTTTCTTTAAGAAAAATTTATTCTATTTTATACTATTTCTTGTATGCATATGCACGGCAAAGTATGAAATTTATTTCCTTTCGTACTGAATAAAAGTGATAGAAAAATTCATTGAAAGCCAAGAGATACAGTGATGGAGAAAGGATTAGGAACCCCTATTTTAGCATTCTTCTATACACTCACTCAGGTGACTCTGCGTCTGCAATCACCAAGGTCCTAAATGATCTTGTAGGCCCTGGCCTCCCTCCTTCCTTGACCTCCAGGGAAGGTCTTCTGAGGATGAAGGAAAGGTCTAGCACCAAGAAGCAAAAGCACCATAACAGAACAGGGAAAGAGGGATCGCTACCTGGTCTAAGAGTAGTGGCAGTTTCGTCGCTGGAAGAGCTCAGAGGATACTCTCTGTGGGGTGGAAGAGTGATGGAAGGATCTGTAATGAAAAGAATCGGCAAAACCATGAGTCTTTGACTTAGAGATTACAAAGCCAACAACTTGGAGGACATGCTGTGGTTATTTTATCTGCTCCTTGTCTGTGGAACACCAACCCTGGCAGTGATGAAAAGGCCTTTTCTAATCTGGATCTTGGGTTAAAAAAGAGGCCAACAGATTGAGCCAGTCCTTGAACATGCTTTGTGTGTTCCTGCCTTTCAAATAGCCTCTTCGTCTGGCTCTCCTACTCTGAATGTTACTTAACAGAATACATACGTAGTGCGCCTTCATTGCCACAGCACGCACCTGCCCACTCCCTGCACCATCACAGCATAAGCTTCCCGAGGGTAGGGTTTGTGCCATTGTTTTTATCTGCATATCCCCATCACTTTGTGTAAAGACTGGCGTGTGATTGGATTTGGAGAGAGGTCTAGGTATGGTATTCTTTGTTTTCTTGCGGAGAGAAAAGAAGTGTATAATTTCATTGATTTGAGGAATTCTCAATGTGAAAATCCCCTTCATTGATGCAGGTGCAATGGGTAATTAATAAATAATTTATTTTTATTGTTATCAACTATTATTAACAAATAAATTAATAATAAAATTGGTTGAAAGAAATGAGTAAATGAGTGAGTGAATGGATGAATAAATAATAATAATGATAGCTAACGTTAATATAGCACTTACTACATGCCAGGCACTTTACAATCATCATCTCATTTGATCCTCACAACAACCCTAGGAGGTAGGTGTTATTCTTATCCCCATTTTATAGATGAGGCAAATCAAGGTTAGGTGACTTGCCCAGGGTCACACAGCTTATAAGTGTCTGAAGTCAGATTTGAACTCATATCTTTCTGATTCCAGGCTTGACACTTTATCTGCTGATGAATAAAAGATTGCCCTCCTTTTTGTTTCCATTTGCAAAGGTCTTCCCTCATCGCTCAAGGTGCTCTAATGGCATCTTCTCCATGAAATCTCCCAACCTTCATGATCTCAAAACCAGAAGCAATCTCACTCTCCTTTGAACTCCCAGAATACTTTGCATCTCTTTTATGGTATTGATCAAAGTCTACCTTGGAGTCTAGTAACTTGTATGAATGTCTTATTCATTCAGTCATTCAATATATATTTGTAAAATACCTGCTATGTGCAAAGCAATGGGCTTACATGCAAGGGGTGGGAGGAGAATGCAAGTTCAATATGACCCATCCTCATTCTAATGGAACTTACAACTTAGCATCAGAGAGATTATATAATTAACCAACTTTATTGCTCCCTCCTTGAGACTTTTGATTCATTAGGACTGGTACCAAGTCTATTCACCTCTTGCATTTAGCAATTGATAAATGCATATTAATCAACTGTCACCGATGGTACAGGCAAACCAAGTTTGAAATAGTCAGAAATCCTGGGAGAGACAGAGACATGTGGAAGGCAATTCAAATCACTATCAGTTGATAATATATCAACAAGTACTTTTTGTACCACCTTGACAACCGTCTCCTCTCAGACTCTGACTGGAAACAACCCAGAAACCTGAATTCTTTGTCCATTGTGAATGAACTAAAGAAGAACCTCAAAAACATCAAAATAGGGGAATGATGAGATATATGCAAAAATGGGTCAGAGGTTAAATCAGGCAGACTCTCCTTAAGCTCCTACAACCCTAGAACTCTGATTTCTGGTGAATGAGATCATGAGTAGTGGATGAGATACTTCCTTGGTCAGCCTTCAGAGAGATAGAAACAGACCCTTTCTCTTCTCGCCCTGAAAACCCTAGTATGAAGAAGTTCTTCCTTGGGTCTACTCCAAATCCCTCTTGCTGCAATATTCTAGCTCTGTGCATCGATTGGGAGATGAATTAAAAAACTATGGTAAATGAATGTAAAAGAATATTATTGTACTATAAAAAACGATAAGACAGCTTCAAGAAACCTGGGAAGACTTGCATGAACTGATGCAGAATAAAATGAGCGAAACCAGGACAATAATGTATACAACAACAATAACACTGTAAAAGACAAACAATTTTGAAAGAGTCAAGAAATCTGATCAAGGCAATGAACAATCATTATTCTGAAGGTTCAGTGATAAAGTGTGCTATCCAGCTCCTAACCGATAGACAGGTGAACTCAGGATGGAACTCAGGATGGAAAATGAGACATATTTGTTTTTGGACATGGCTAATGCATATTTGTCATGGAGTTGTACTTTTTTTTTTTCAATTGGAGACTATGAAAGGAAGAAAAAATCAATGCTCTCTAATGGAAAATAATAAAAGTTAAAGAAAAACAAACAACAAAGATTCTGGTGTTGACTTTGACCAGCAGATTGACTCTTACCATAAAAGCAGATAAAAGGTTTCGGATCAGAGCAAAATGCAGTAGAAATCTGGGGCCGATAGTTGCTGAAGCGTGTGAGCGTAGCACATTGTCTTTCCCCAAGCATAGGTATTCTCAACCAGGAAGGAATGCTGGAACCAAAGTTGCTGGACCACTTCAAAGACCGGCTGCACTCATCAAAGTAGAGGCCAATCCATGCTTGGATTTCACTGGTGATACTTTTCAGGGCTTCCCCATCAGTGACACTTTGCAGATTGGCAAGGTCTGTATAGTGTTTATGGCAGTACTGCTGGGCGGCAGACCAGGTCTTCTCTTCCCCAACAATCCTTATAAAGTTCTGATTATCAATCTTCACCTCAACTGAGAAGAAGGGAGCACATAAGTCATTGGTCCCATCCCTCCTGGTGACCTGGCACCCCCTCCCCCAGGCAGCCATCCCTGGAGAAAACTGTCAGCCCAAGAAGACCCGTGGGTTCTGGAATCTCTCCATCTACTTTTCTCCCCTCCCTGATGCTGGGAATTTTTTGTGCTTTTTAGCTGGCTGAGAGAATCTCTACTCCTAATAGGATCATAGATTGCTCATGACATGGGATCATAGATTTTGAAATAGAAGAGAACTCAGAGTCCTTTTTTCATATTTTAAATTTAATATTTTCCCCCAATGACATGTAAAAACAATTTTAACATTAACTTAAAATTTCTTGGAGTTCCAAATTCTCTCTTACCATACTCCCTTTCCCCCTCGTTGAGAAGGCAAGCAATGTGATATAGGTTATACACGTGCAGTCATGAAAAATATATTTCCATATTAGGTTGTGAAAGAAAATACTGACCAAAAAAAAAAACACCAAGAAAAATAAAGAAAAGGTTTCAATCTGCATTCAGACTCCATCAAGTCTTTCTCTGGAGGTGGAGAGCCTGCTTCCTCATAAATCCTTCAGAATTGTCTTGGATCATTGTACTGCTGAGTAGCTAAGTCATTCACAATGATCATTGTACTATTGCTATGTCCACATTGCTATTACTATGTGAAATGGTTTTGCTCATTTCACTTTGTATCCGTTTATGTAAATTGTTTCAGGTTTTTTTTGAGAGCATCCTGCTCATCACTTCTTATGGCACAATAGTATTCCATCACAATCACATACAACAACTTGTTCAATCATTCCCCAATTGATGGACATCTCTTCAATTTCCAATCTTTTGTTGCCACTAAAAGAGCTGCTATAAATATTTTTGTACATCTTTGTCCTTTGTGTTTTTGTTTCTTATCTCTTTGGGATACAGACATAGTGGTGGTTGCTTGGGCATAGTTCCAAATTACTCTAGAGAATGGCTGAATTAGTATACCATTTCACCAACCAGCATTAGAGTCTAATTTTCCCACATCTCCTCCAACATTTGTTATTTTTCCTTTTCTGCCACATCAGCCAGTCTGATAGAGTTGCTTTGCATATAATCAATAGTGATTTGGACCATTTTTTCATACAACTATAGATAACTTTGATTACTTCATCTGAAAACTGCCTGTTTATATCCTTTGACCATTTATCAGTTGAGGAATGGCTCTTATTTCTATAAATGTGACTCAGTTCTGTATATATTTGAGAAATGAGGTCTTTAGCAAAGAAACTTGCAGTAAAAACATTTTCAGTTATGATTACGATGTATTTTCTTCCATCCTATTTCCCCCCTGTATATTCTACTCTCTCTTTCCATTACTCTGTTCATTCTCATAGTATCTTTACACCTTTTACTAAGCTGCTGTTTTCATAATTTTTCTTGCATCACTCTCATTTCTCTTCCCAATTTTTCCTCTACATCTTAGTTGATTTTTAAAATCCTTTTTGAACTCAATATATTCTATAGTCATGATCTCTTTCTACTGTTTGCTCATTTTCCTGGTCTATTTCTTGACTTTTAACTCTATGATACAGGTCTCTTCTTCCAAATTGGAGGGGACCCTGTCCCAAGATTTTTTGTGTGGCTGTTTTCAGAGGTAATTCTGGGAACCTGGAAGTTTTCAGTTCTTCTAAGGTGGTATGATCTAGGAAGAGGTATGTTTACTACTCTCTTGGTCTGTACTCTGGTCTGGAAATGACCACAAACCCTCTTTTCTTCCCTGAAAATGTAACCAGGGTCCCTGCTCCCCTGCCACTGCTAGCTCTGCTGCGCTATTACTCCTCCTCATCCCAGGGCTGTGACCCAGATCCAGGTACAAACAATACAGCACAGTCCTGCTCCCAGTGCCAGCAAAGAGACTCTGTAATCCCTTCTGATCTATTGTCTGACCCCCCTAACTGCCTATGAGCTGCGAGCTCTGGAAGAAGCCACTGCTGCTTGTGATTCAGTCCCTGCCAAGGTCTGCTCCTGGCTTGCTGGGACTGGGCTATTCTGGTGTGGCCTGTTCTGGACTGTGCTCCATTCTCACCCAGGTGGGACAGACTTTTCCTGCCAACCTTCTAAGTTGTCTTGGGTTTGAAAATTTTTTCACCTGTCCTTTTGTGGGTTTTGCCACTCCGAAATTTGTTTAGAAGCATCATTTAAAGTTGTTCAGAAGGGTCTGAGGGAGAGCTCCCTTTAGTTCCTGTATTCTCTCCACTGTCTTGGCTCTGACAGGCTCTTCTTCTAGAGCCTTCTTTTAATTAGTGAGAAAACTGAGGCTTAAAGCAATTAAGTGACTTGCTTAAGGTCTCATAATTAGCCTTAGAAATAGAATTTGAACTCAAGGCTTTCTGACTTCAAGTCAGTCCAACATTCTATCCCAGGGGTGGGGAAACTGCAGCATCAAGGCCACATGTGGCCCTCTAGGTCCTCAAGTGCAGCTGTTTGACTGAATCCAAACTTCACAGAACAAATCCCCTGAATAATAGGATTTGTTCTATCAAACTTGGACTCAGTCAAAAGGCCGAATCTGAGGACCTAGAAGGTTACATGTGGCCTCAAGGCTGTAGGTTCCCCACCTCTGTTCTATCCCTTGTGCCACCACTTCTAGATTTGTATCTAAGGAACGAGTCTGTTCTAGATTCTTCTAAGAGGGTCTTGCCTGGATTTCCTGAAAGTAAAGTAAAAACAAAGGAATCAGGAGCCGCTGGACTTCCCACCTCTACTTTGACATACATCCTAGAAGCAGGAGTGCCTGCCCTTTTCCCATTTGGTGGTTTAAGGTCCAGCTCCACTTCAAAGAGATTCAAGACCAATCTGGTCCCAGTTTTGATGCTGTCCCTGGCTTCCAGCCTTTCCCTGTAGCTGGAGGCCCAGGATGGAGACAAGGATGATGGCACATATGCCCTGATGTGAAGGAGTTCAAGGTATCATAGCTGGAAGGGACTATTCAGATCATCTAAAGCAGGGATTCTTAACATGGCATTCCACAAGCTTGTTTATATATTTTGACAGCTGTATTTCAATAATGAGTCCCTAGAGGTAGCTAGCTGGTGCAGTGCAGAGAGGGCAGGGCAGTAAAGAAGACTTGAATTCAAATTTAGCTTCAGACACTTACTAGCTGTGTGACCCCAGTCAAGGCATTTAACCTCTTTTTGCCTCAGTTTCCTCAACTATAAAATATGGTTAATAATAGCACCTACTTTGTGAGGATCAAATGCATTTGTAAAGCATTTAGCATATTGTTTGTCACAAAGTAGGAGTCTAATAAATGCTTGCTTCCTTTCTTTTACAATCCTAAGTATTTTATTTTATACATTTAAAAAATTTATTCTAAGAAGAGATTCATGGACTTCACCAGACTGTCAAAAGTATCTATATCATGAGCAAGCACCCCGATTCTAGTCCAACTCTGTCATTTAACAGAAGAGGAGACTGGAGCCCAAAGGGGAGAAATGACTTTCTGGTGGTTAAGCAGGTAATTTGTAAAGAGTCAGGATCTGAACCCAGGATTTGTGACTCCACACCCATCCTAAATCTTCCCAAGCTCACAGTCATCTCAGTCATTCCTGGAAAGCTACTGGAAGATCTCATCAGACCTTCTCCAAAACCAACCTTTCCATTTTTGTTGACACCCTTCCTGACCTCCCTCTAGACCAGCTCGGGGTGAGAATGGAAGAGTAGATCGCAGTCACAGGCAACCAACACATAGGGAAAAAAACTGAGACTCAGATAAGCTATGTCACTTTTCAATCTCCCAAAGCTAGTATTGGACCCAAGAGTCAAACCCAAGTCCCCAAAGTATAAGTTCGGTGAAGTTTTACCTCAAACTGGAGCTCTTAACCTGGAGTCCATGAACTGCCCCCAAAAGGATCTAAAGAGTTGCACAGAGTCAATGAACTTTAAACTTCTAATATTTTGGTAACTGTCCATCATAATTGATTTTCTTTGTGTTTTATTTTGTGCATTTAAAAACACAATTCTGAGAAGGGGTCCACAGGCTTTCACCAGACTGCCAAAGGGGTCTGGTACACAAAAAACACTAAGAAAGCCTGCTCTATCTCCATCAAGCTGTGGTTCCAAAGAAGAAACATATCTAGGCCAAATTGTCACTGAGTGAAATGAGGTCAGTCCTAATTTTAAGCCAATCCTCTTTGGGGATCATCAAGGACAGGTTGATTATTTTCCATGAATTCATCCTCATCGGACTGATGACTCTGGCAGAACTGACAGTCAGGGGAAGTTTCTGATTTCCTAACACTGATTTACACAGCTGGGAGGTATATTAGCCAAAGGGAATCAGGTGGGGCTCAGGGACAGCGCTTGGAACATGTTACCAGGAAAGCCCAGAGTTCCCAGCTATGGGTCTCAGCTAGTCAAAGAAAAGCTGGAAAGCTGACTTGCCTCTGCATGACCTGGAAGATGTGCAGACATCCCCATCCCAATTACAGACAATAAACTTGGAGTGTTCTGAACAAACTGAAGGTGAGATTGGACTAAGTAAATTTCCCATAATAGCAAAGCTGGTAAGTATCAAAGCCAAGATTTTGGAGCCCAGCATGCTGACCTATTCTTAACTAAGGCAGGACACATAAAAGCTTTCCTGTATTCATGCCTGGTCAGACATGGCCAATGATGCAATGCCACAGCTGTGGTCCTGGATATACATACTCTGGATTATATTCTTTACCCTGAGATCAGATGAACCTGGCCTGACCTTCTCTTCGAGGGAAGGAAGGATATCACTGTTAGCCCTTCCAGAGGGATCTAGGCACCCGTAAATTTGAATAAGGAAAATGTGAAAAGCTGGCAGCTGCAACTGTAGCTAAGCTGTTGATTTCAGTGACTGGAATGAAAGCAAACATCTCTGTTGATGTCACCAGATTGGCCAGAAAAGCCATGAGAAAATGTATGTCCCCCTAGTCTTTGCAGAGGTGAGAGATGACAGGTGTGGAATATCACAGATGTTGCCTTTCTTTTTCAGTGACAACAAGTTTTGCTAAGCTGATGCTTTTTTTCCCTTTTCTTTTTCATTCTTTGTTACAAAGGGTGGCTTATTAGGTAGGGAAGGGGTATACTAGGGATGGTATAGGAACCAGAACTATGGTTTCATTAGCATAGGGGACTCCTGGGTGGGCATGTGGCCACCTTCTCTGTGATTTATTGTCCTTTGGAGTTGGCAGAAGCAGTGAGGGGTTAAATCACCTGCCCAAGGTCACACAGCCAGGATGTGTCAGGGGCTTTCCTGGCTTCAAGGTCAGATCTCTATCCGCTAAATCTCTGCATATTTGAGATGAAAGGGATATGAAGGCAAAAGCTATCGACACCAATTTTTAAATGACATCAAAAGCCCTCCATCACAACCTCATCCATTTGCCTTCATCCTTCCTAGGAACCTTTCTCTGCACATTATCCCGCATGAATGTCATTTGACTAGAGGTGGAAATTCTATTTCTGAAAGGTAGATTAAATAGATGGAGAAGATGTGATTTACAAAAGCAGCCCACTTCAGATCAGATTCTGTGCATTGGATGTAGGCAGGCCTTCCCTGCCCATCCCCTCAAGTGAAAATTATTTTCCCCTCCTCAAATTTCCCATAGCCTTTTATCTGGACTTCTGCCCTACACCTAGCTCCCCCTACCCTATATTTTAGTCATGAATGTATCTGCCTTTGCCCCCTATCATTCAGAGCTGGATAAAATGGGAAGAATGTGGACCTGGAGTCAAGACACCTGGATTCAAGTCCAAATTTAGACCTAACAATGGACAAATTCCTGTGCCATCTGGGACTCAGTTTCCTCTTCTGTAGAAACACAATAGAAAGAATAGACTAGAATATTTTTAAACACCTGTTTTTTCAGGGCTGTATTTCAAGAAATCAAAATGTAAAACTGTACAAGACAAAAAGTAAATCGCCCCAGCTTTCTGAGAAAAAGAAGGAATAAAAAGAAATATTCGGTGTAAAGTGCCCTATTACTTTCCCTCATGAGAAAAACGCTTTTTCTCTCCACTTTTTCCTCCCCAAAGACCCTAGAACAACCAGACAAAGCTCTGCTTCTCTGGGGCCCAAGATACCAACCAAAGCCCCATCAGACTAAGAGGAGAGGAAAGGACTGTACCTGGACTGAGCGGGGTAGTAGGGTTTCTGGGAAGATGTTGTCCAGTATTCAAGTGGCCAATCGCAGGATCTATGAGGAAGTGAATAGAGCTAGTGACCATTGGAAGAAAAACCAGGTTGCCCCCAATGGGCTATGACACACAGCCATAGGTTCTGAGAAAAATCAAATCTAATCACAGGAAAACAATTCATTCTAAGACACTGCCAAATTCATGGGAAAACACTGCCCAAAGGGTCCCCCACACTGTAGACCCTAACCCCACAAAATGCATGGAAGCCCAGAGGCAAAACATTATACTACAACCTGTCAAGGACCCTAAAAACCATAGCTCAAAGTGAAGACAGGCTGTTGTGGGAGCAGAAACTGAGTCTGCCCTGGGCAGGGCTTCAAGGTGTGAAGATGTGATACATGTTCAAGCCCATTCATTCACTTAGGATTCTTTTCTAGTTTCCTCTCTCTTCTGCTGCTCAACTATAAACAGAAACTCCTCTAGTGCAGGAATCCCTTACTGTCTCCCTGTTCCAGGGAGGAAAGTAACCTTTTTCTCTTTCGGGACTTTTAATTCTGCTTCCATATTTTCCAATAAGATGCAAATGACTCTAGAGGACTCTTTCCTACCATCTATCTGCTTCTACTCCCTCCTTTTCTTCTTCTATCCTTTTCTCCATCTTTCCTCTTTCCCTCTTCTCCCCCAAATTGAGGGGAGAGACAGGCTGGAGCCTAATCAATGTAGATGAACAAGGAAGGACAAATTCCAGTTTCTTTTATCTCAAGTCTTGATTATACTTATTTCAGAAGTGGGAAGGATAATAAGGCATGGAGGCCAAGGGAGGTAGCCTCAGGGTAAGGGTTTTAAGGAGCAGCATGGCTTAAAGGGGGCAACTTGATGACAGTAGATAAAGCGCTCAGTCTGGATTCAGGAAGACTCCTCTTCCTGAAAAGTATCACACCTGGTCTTCAGGCATTTGGGGCCAGTAGAGTGAGAGCTACATCAGCTATATGACCCTTGGGAAGTTCATTTACCTTCTCAGAACCTCTGTTTTCTTGTCCACAAAATGGGTTTCAGAATATCTTTAGTAACAGCTTGGCAGGGTTGCCATTAGGTAGTATGTAAGAGCGTCCTAAAAGTCTTAGCATTAATTTAAACTTAACCATGCACTAAGACTTTTGGGACTCCTGTATAAATATTATTATTGTTATTTATATTATATTTATATTTATTATATCATTATTATTACTTGATAGTATTACCTAAGAAGGACTGTAGCAGAAGGGACTAAACGGTCATAATAACAGCTAGCCATTATATGTATAATTATATATATTGTATATTATGTAATGTATATTGTATATAATTATATGTCATATGAATATATTATGTGTCATATAATATATAATATGTACATTAAGGTTTGCCAAGCATGTTACAAAATTCTCTTTTCATTCTCATTAACAATCCTGGAAGGTAAGTGCTATTATCTTCCCCATTTTACAGATGAAGAAATGGAGATAGAAAGAGGTTAAGTAATTTGCTAAAGGTCGCACAACTAGTATCTCACTGAGGCTACATTTGAACTTAGATCTTCTTGACTCAAAGTCCAATATTCTATCCACCATGTTATCCCACTGAGAAGAACCTGGTCTTTTCTATCCAATAGCTTTCCTTCCCTTTTTCTACCTCCCTCCCTTTCTCCCTCTTCACTCCCTGCCCCCCAGTCCTACCCCCAGCTCTATTCCTAAGTATCAGCAGCAATAGAGGTCCCAAACTTTGTGTGTGACAGTGACCACATACCATGGTAGCAAATGAAGGCATTCCGGGTTGAGCAGTGACCAGTGTCTGCAGTTGGAAAAGTTTTCACAACTATCGCTTTCAACAAAGCACAGATTCCACGTGTAAAACCAGACAAGCTTGGAAACCAAAAGGGAGACGTGAAAACTGGCCCACTGGACCAGCTGACTGTCCCAGTCTCTACATTAAAGAAGAGTCCAATCCAAGCAGGTTCACTTTTTAGGATAGCGTAGAGGCTCATTAGACTCCCAAAGCTGTTCAGGCTTTCCAAGTTGGCCAGGTCTGTGTAGTGGATTCTACAGTAATCCCGAGCCTCATACCAGGTAAACAGTTCCTCCACTCTTATGAAGCTCTGACCAGCCACTTTCACTTCACTTCTTGCTGTGAATGAGAAAGCAAATTAGTGGCAAGGCCTTGGTCCCCTTTGAGTGTCCCTGAGATTGCCCTCCCATGGAGATGCTGTTATCCCAAGATCTGTGCATGTCAAACTCCTAGAACCTTTCCTAAGGTGTGATTGAGAGCAGGGGTGGGGAAGGAGGTGAAGATAAGAGCGCTATCCCACACTATTAGTAGTAGGCTCAAGCCTACGCTTACCGGATGTCACTTGAATGCCCATCCTTGGAACAAAGTGGAGAATCCCTGCTTCAGAAAAGAGGAAAAATTAAAAGTTGGCTCAAATTTTGGTCCCACTTCTAGAGCTCATTTTGTAAGGGAGCCAAAAGTTTAATCCTTTTCCATGAGGGTGGGCCAGCCTGCAACCAGGGACATTAGACTCACTGACATCCCTTTCTCTGAGCATAGACAGTCAACTCTCCTAGGCACTGTAGGCTCTCAGTCACACCACTGCATTACTTTAAAGAAAAGCTTTCATGCAAGTGGCAAAGTCAAACTATCCCAGGAAAGTGGAAGGGTATGAAAAGATAATTTCCCAAGATGTTTTGACTTGGGAATCATGCTGGGCTATAAGAACATTAACTGTATCTTGAGTGTCTCCCAAAAGGACAACGTGCCTATAGTCTGGTCTCTATCCTAGGTAATGTTTAAGCACCCACACATTTCCCCCCATCATACACATACCCTCTCTTAGAAAGTCTATAAACCCTATCCCGTGCATCTGTACCAGGGAACATTTTATAAATAAAAGGGTCTTCCAAAGAAGCTTTGAGTTGAAATGGGCCTTTACTGGTCATCCAGAAGAAGAGTGAAAGTTATAGAGAAAAAGCAAGCGGGTCTCTTAGGTTGCTCTCTTGGTACCCAGGTGACAGCAAGAGATCAAGAAGGCCCCCAAATATGATGGGAGATCCCCATAGAAGAATTAGAGTCTACACAAGTCTAGACATACTAGGCCAAAGTCTAGTATGATGAGAAAGCGTGGATGGGTTGTGATTTGTGCTGTTAGAAGGAATCCCCACCTTAAGGAGATCCCAGATCCATCAAAATACTGAAATAGTTTCCGAGATTAACAAAAAAATCACTACATTTAAATGGAGAATGAGATAGTTGAAACTAGATTATATTTCAAAGCTTTTTAGTAACATCGGTAGGGGCACTCCCTCTCTGCGGACCAGCATGCTTCTATTACTTAGTAGATGGTAGTCAAGAATGGCTGTGGCTGAAATAGTGGCCCCACCATGGCCCACCTGGTAATTAGCCTCTTAGAGCTTGCTACATAGCCTGGGAAATTGAAACAAGCCCTTGCTGTGGAGACAGACATCCCAGAATTGAATCCTGTCTTTGATACTGGCTGTACAACCTTGTATAGGTCACCTAACTTCCCTGGTCTCAGTTTCACTACCTGTAAAAATAAGCTGGCCTCTGAAGTCCCTTCTAGCTACAGATCTATGATCCTCTGACTGCCCACCCGCTAAGTCCATGTTCAAAGTTTTCCTGGCTTGGTCAGACTGCTCAGAGGTCAGGCTAAGCCAGCAAGCCCTTCATGAGCTCAGGATTGCCTCCTGTTCCTTCTGAGGCATCGGAGTAGGGATTTAGTGTGAGTTGTTTCATGTTCAAAATTACTAATCAGACTGTGCAGAGAAATGTTGTAACGGTACCATGAATAAGTATAAAAATGGAAATGGAAAGAAGACTTACAGGAAGCAAAATTACAAGTAATTATCCCAGAGAATAGCTAATAAAGCATACTTCCACCTTGTCAGAAGGGAGGAGGGGAACCATGGGGTTGGAGTGTTGCATACTCTGTTAGACCCAGTTACTCTATCAGTTGTTTTTTGCTTAAATATTTGTCTTTATTTCATAGGAGAATTCAATACGAGGACAGAGAGCAGCGGGATGAAGGGCAGGATGCACAGGCAAAGCCTGTAAAAAGAAAAAGCATCTATAAAAATTATTTTTAAACATGGAAAGGCTTCCATGAACTGATGCAAAGTGAAGTAAGCAGAACCAGGACAATGTTGTATACAGTAACAGCAGTATTGTACAGTGAAAACCAGTGAATGACTTAGCTAATCTGAGCCACACAATGATCTAAGACAATTCCAAAGGTCTCCTAATGGAAAATGTTGTCCATTTCCAGAGAAAGAACTGAAGGAGTCTAAAGGCAAATCAAAGCATACTTTTCGACATTTTTTTGTCTTGGTCTGTGTTTTCTTTCTAGCATGACTAATATGGAAATATGTTTTGCATGATTACATGTGTGTAAGCTGTATCAAATTGTTCATGGTCTCAGGGAGGGGTTAAGGGATGGAGATAGGGAGAGAATTAGGAACACAAAACTTTTAAAACAAAGGTTAAGAATTGTTTTTTTCATGTAATTGGAAAAATGTTATTCAAAAAAATTATTTTTAAAATAAACAAAATATGACACTGGAGACATTAGACCTTAGCCTTGATTTTCACTAACCTTAGGAGCATCTTGTTGTCCTTGAACTAATGCTTGTTTTTATTCTCTTAAAGAATGAAAGAATAAAATTATCACAGACTTTGTTGATATGATAAAGTAGAGCAATTGACCATAGGTTTAGAGAAGGAGCTGTTGCATTTATTGGATTTGACCAGGGCACCTAGGTTTGAATCCTTGTTCTCACTACTTACGTAGGACCTGGGACAAGTCATGGATTCCTTCGGATCTTTGGTGACCACTTGCCTGGACCAGGCTCTGCCTTGTTTGACATCACTCACAACTTGACTCTTCAGATATCCCTCTTCCCCTTTCTTCTTTTCCTTCTCCTCCTCTTCTTCCTCTTCAACATTATTGATTAACTTGCCCTAATATAGGTGCCCCCCGACTTTGTTTTATAGCTATCCTCTATGTGTTGGCTTCCTCCATTAAAATGTAAACTTCTTGAAGACAGAGACTGTCTTGCCTACTAATATTTGGATCCCCAGCACTTAGCACAGGGTCTGTTACACTGTAAGCAATTCAATCTTCTATCTACTCATCCATCCATTCATCCATCTATCTATCCATTCATCCATCCATTCACCTACCCATCTACCTATCAATTCATCTACCCATCTATTTGTCTCTATATCATATATATACATATATATGTATATATATATATTTGTTCTATAAAACAGAAATATTAACACATGCTACCAATTTCACAAGATTGCTGCCAGGATCCATTAAGGTAATGTATAAGAGGAATGTTGTTAGCTTTAAGACCCTTTATAAATGCCAGCTATGTTTATTGTATTTCTGCCAGAAATTCCACCCATCAAGATAAACAGTGTGTGTGTGTGTGTGTGTGTGTGTGTGTGTGTGTGTGTGAGGGGGTAATAATACTGGGGCAAGGTGATCGATAATGTTGAGGAGGAGAAGGAGAAGCATATATGCCTCGATGTAGGATAGAGAGGATGCATCTGTAGAGGGAATTCACCTGTAAAAAGAGTATGATCTTGCCCCTCCAAAAGATTGACACTTTCTTTTAAAAGTGGTGCTGAAGTCTGAGCTTGTCCTTTTCTTCCTCCAATCCCTGCCATCACTCCCTTCTGTTCACGTGTCCCAGAGGATCTGCTCTCAGAGCCTAGCTTTGATGTGGGCAGGAAATTGGCATCTACTCCAAAACAGTCAGATTCTTTTTCAAGAAGAATGAGTTGCCTGGCCTGCTTTCCATTTCTCTGAACACCTCCCCCGCACGCCTTTCATTTTCTCTCAGCTCTAACCATTCTTCAGAATCTCTAGTCCTCCAGTGGTGTGTCCTAGAATCCTCCACAATATTCCCCAAATAGAATCCATTTTCATTCACTTTAATTTTAAAGAACAAGTCAATGCCACATCGCATTTGTAAAGGAAAGGAGAAGGGGGTGGGTGGATGAGAATCTTGAAATTTAGAAGAAAAATAAATCAGCACATAGTTTAGTGGATCAGAAGACTTGGGTTTGAATCATAGCTATGTGTCCTTGGACAGGAATCTTTAACCTCTTGGGTCTTCAATTAGCTGAGAAAATGGAGCAGGTGCACTGTGGGAGAGTGCTAGATAATTGCTAACATTTCTTTCCAATTCTAAAAATCCTTTGGTCTGTGATATCAGGACTTCAAAAGGGGTGGGAATTGCAAGGCCACAGCCTAGATTATCTCCACCCAAGCCCTGATGGGAAAGAGGAAGGAACTTTTACCTGCTGTAGAGGCTAACAGGAACAGCCCACTGGCAGACATGGCTTCTAGAGTCTTGGGTCTGTGCAGCCAGCCAGAGGCAGGCCCATGGGCTTAAATGCCCAGGTGATTTGGTTATGGGCAGGGCCATGCCTGTGACGGAGGCCGCTGACTGGCTCCCCTGGCTCTTACTCCCCTTCCCCCAGGTAACTCCTCTAAACCCAGCCTCCTTTACTATTTCTCCGACAGAGAAGTGGTGGCAATAGGACCAAAGAGGAATCAGCGATGTCTTTTGGCCCTAATGGACCCAAAATAGATCCTTAGGGGACGCTGATTGATCTGAGACCTGGGAAGGTGAAAAAGAGTAAAGAAGAGAAGAGAGAAGCAGAAAAGGGGTGTGGGTAGGAACTAAGAATAAATAATATCGTGGAGGGCTGAGTAGCCAGCTAGAATTCCCTCAGAGGCCATTCAGAACTCTTTCTCAGCTCCAGATGACGATTTTCCCCAAGTTTTATTTTGTCTGTCCAACACATATCACTCTAGCAATACACCCCACTGAACCCTCCTTTGTAACAAAGAAAAGCAGCTGAGAAAAATCTACCCACAACCTATCATGTGTGGTTGCATATGCAACACTGAATTCCCATAGACCCCTGAGGGAAGGAAGTATATTTCATGATCTGTTCTTGAGATCAAAATGATTCCAGATCCAGAACTCCCACCTTCCTCTGGTACATTTCCCTTTGGTTGTCCTGGGGCGCCACAAAGTCAAGGTGTCCAGAACAAAAATTGTTAGCTTTCCTCCCAAAGCTTTCCCTGGGAGATCTTTTTGGTCTTTCCTGGCTCTAAATCTATAGTCTTATTGTTTTTACTTGTCCTTCCCTTTTGAACAGGATCAATGACATCACAGGCGATGTCTTAACTCATACAGGAAATTGGATTTAAGTGAGGCAGAGTTGCACAAAGTTGTCAACCTCACCCTCTTCCACAAGTCATCAAAGTCCAGTGGCAGGACAAAGGTCAAGATGTCTGGGAATAGCATGGCATGCAGCAGATGACCTTGGCACCTTGCTGTTCAGGGAGGAATCTTTGGTATCCACTTGACACCCAAATTTCAGCACACGGTAGGCACTTACTTACTAAATGTCTATTCATTCAAATGAATATCAGTCACCATAAGTGACTGTCTACCTCTCAAATAGAGGATCTTAATTAAGGTCATAAGAGCATAGATTTAGAAGCAGAAGGGACCTTAAAGGACATGATATTTCCTCATTTGGGGAATAAGGAAACTGAGTCAGACAGAAGTTATATGATTTGCCCAAGATCACACAGCTGGTTAAGTGTCTAAATCAGTATTTGAACCCAGGGCTTCCGGACTCTAATTTCAAGCTTCTACACCTCTCTACTTATAAAGTGGATGGAAGTAGTGATTTACATGGAAATTTTTTTTGTAAAAATATTTTATTTTTTCCAATTGAATGTAAAGTTAATTTTCAATATTCATTTCTTATAAGACCCACCCAATAAGAAAAAAAGAAAAACCTATATTTCCACAGCACTGAACAGTTTACAAACATTTTTCTCATGACCCAGTAAGACAAGTAGTGCAAGTAATGTAGTAGAAAGGATGCTGACCATAGTCAGAAGGGCCAGGTGTGAATCTTGGCCCTGATTCTTTCCAGCTGTGCAGACCTGGGCAAGTCACTCAGTCTCTTCAAAGAGGTTTCATCTTCTATCTTTGGGATTCATACTATTTGACTATTTGAACAACGTGCTAGAGATTGGTAATTTCATTTGCAACCCTTTTCCTCTCTTCTACCGGGTCTATGGAAATGTTCATTTTATTTGCTGCTTCAGTTCCAAATTCAGAAATG
The DNA here is from genome assembly GCA_023548195.1 of Bettongia penicillata ogilbyi. Lineage (NCBI taxonomy): Eukaryota > Metazoa > Chordata > Mammalia > Diprotodontia > Potoroidae > Bettongia > Bettongia penicillata. Next base: position 9,015,822 of record JAJHZJ010000162.1, on the reverse strand, counting down.
ATTTTTGAAAAGGAAAACACGAGTATATTTACTCACTCCTTCTAAAGCTCATTGAGGTGAAAGCACAGGAGGAGCTCTCCTGAACTTCCAGATGAGGAAGGTGGAGCCCCGAGAACTCAGGAGTTTTGCCTATAGTGCCACAGCTGGGAAATATCAAAGCCAGGATTCAAACCCAGGTTTCTTTTGACTCCAAGTCCTATATTGCTTCTATTTCCCCCTGATTAATGTTAACATTAATGGAATGGGGACACTAATAGAATGAGGACAGGTGGCCTGAGGAAAGGCACTCCCTAGGTTGGATTTTTTTATTATACTGAGCCCAGGCTAATTTCTCAGATGGATCTGTGCTCATTTACAGATCTAGGTTAGATCATTCTCATCATTTGGGACTAATATTCGTCCTCGAGATTTCTGCCTATGCACTGAACTACCAAATGGGAATTTTCTTTTCTTGATCAGAATATGAGATTTCATGGGTGTAAGGAATTTCCAGTGTGGAAACTCTTTTCCTTGATACAAATCAGCAATTTCTCTCTCACTTAGAGTGTTATAGAGATTCCTGGGATACAGAGAGATTAAGTGAATAATCCAAGGGCATGCTCATGGATGTATAGAACATACCACAAACTCACACACAGTGTCAGAGGCAGAACCTGAACCCAGTGCTTCCTGACCCCAAAGTTCTGAAAATTAAATGAGGTAGTAGATATGAAAAAAAAATGGTGTGAGTTCATTTGTTTCATTCCCCCCTGCATAGCAACAGGGAAAGGCTGTTGTAGGTGGTGGTAATCTCAGTCTTGGCAGAAGCAATAGCAAAATCTCTATCTAACATTTATATAGCTCTTTAGGGTTTGCAAAGTGATATACTGGCATCCTAAAAGTCTCAGTGCAATTTAAGGTCCTAAAGCTCAAAATAGAACTTAGACTTTGGGGATAGTATACACACATGTGCACACATGTGCATGCACATGCACACATATGCATACACATGTAAGCCTGTAAGCTTTAATAGTTTAAATCTATGCTGTGTTTTGGGATACCAGGTGTGTATATGTCAATGTATGTTTGTTTATACATGCACATATGTATACATACATATACACATTGCTCTAAGACTTTTGGAACACCTGGTATATATCTATGTGTGCATGTAAATGTGTATATATTTAATTATATACATACATGTATAAACACCTTGCACTAAGACTTTTGGGACAAATGTATTGTATATATGTATGCACGTAAATATATACACACACACACACATATATATATGAAGATATATATATACATAATGCATGAACACTGCACTAAGACTTTCGGAACACCTAGTGAATGTGTATTTCTCTGTGCATGTACATACACACAAGTCTATATCACATGTATACATGCATAAACACATTGCACTAAGACTTTGGGGACACCCGCATATAACCTCACAAACCTGTTGTTAGTGTTGTGGTCACCGTTTCTCTGTGCCAAGACTCTGAAGTCACCACTCTCCGTCCTCCAGCCATGCCAGTCTCTGTTCCTCACTATGTATCTTGGCACACAAAGTATGCAGATGAAGTCATGCCAGGACATCGTAGTCCAGGAAGAGGGTGGAGTGTCCCTGTTATACATTATTATAATATTTGAAACTCATCAAAATCTTGTCATCTCCCTTATTTGATTATTGGCAGCCTGCTCTAGTGAATAGAGAAGTCTAGCTTTGGAGAAAGGAAGACCTGAGTTTGAATCCTGCCTCTGACCCTTGATGTGTGGGGGTCCCTTAACCTCTTATTGTCCTAGGCACCTCTCAAAGACTGCTAGTTACAAGCGATCTGCCTGTAAGACTTTTGGGATCTCGTATAGAGTCTCATTGGATCCTCAACACAAGCCTCTGAGGTAGGTGCTATTGTAGCATTCCCACTTGATCAAGGAGGAACCCAAGGCTGAACTGGATTAGGTGACTTGCTCAGGGAGACATGAGTCTCCTTGACTTCAAGTCCAGTGTTCTATGTACTGCATTACCTAACCACTTCAAAACCAGTTGGAGACAAACAATATGACAGTGACTTTTTTCCAACCCCCAATTCTGGAAGCTACATAACAATTCAAGACAATAGTACCAGAGTTGTGAATAATCTTAATACTTAATAATGGAACCAAAAATGGGTACATATAGACATACAGGAAAAGGAAGAGACCATCTTCTGGGCTAACATGGTCAGGGAAGACTCAAGGAGGATACGAGACTGAGCCTACGAGGGTGTCCCCTGGTGCAGGTACCCAGCAGAGCTCCTAAGGGAATCAGGCCACTGCCATTCCCACTAACTGCCTACAAACAGCTGGGAAAAAATGGATTTCCTCCACTGACCCCAAACCTGACCTTGGTGATTCTGTCTTAGAAAGTCCAGACATTGGTTTTAAGGCTTATTCAGAACTCTTGCAAAGGGGTATTTCATCAATCAGAACATATTCTGATTTAAGAAGTCCTCCCTTTTCCTAAGAAGTGACAATACCACTGTTAGCTGTTCCAGGATGCACACATTTGAATGAGGGAAGTTTGGAGAACAGGCACCTGCCTCCTGACCCGGCTGGAAGTAAACATCTCATTTGCCTAAAATGTGAGAAACCAGGTAGATTACAGGGGAATCCCTTACAGCAGCTCCCTGAAGCTTATAGGGAGAGAACATCTGGATTTTCTTCAAATGAACATATCCCTGCCTATACCCTGCCCTTAGAAGAGAAGGAAAAATCACAGGAATCCTCTAGACCAGGTTCAATTTCCATGAGCACAATTTATATTTCCCCATCATTTCCACCATCTCCCCTGAGGCCCACGTCATTGCCACTGAGCTAGTATTGGCACTCCTCGGTCCTAAACCCTCTGATTGCTCAGATTATGTTGCCTGCTTTTCATGTTGTTTATCACTTTAGAATGTAAGTAAGCTTCTTGAGAGTAGGCCCTGCTTTATTTTTGTATGTTAGTCGTTTTTCAGTCGTCCAATTTCTCCATGGCCCCATTTGGATTTGCTTGATAGAGATACTGGAGTGATTTGTCATTTCCTTTTACAGCCCATTTTACAGATGAGGAAACTGAGGCAAACAGGGGTAAGGGACTTACCCAGGGTTACATAGCTAGTAAGTGTCTGAGGCTAGATTTGAACTCAGGAACATGAGTCTTTCTGATTCCAAGCCCAGTGCACTGTGCGCTATGGTGCCACCTAGCTGCACCCCTCCCCCCCTTTTTTTTCCACAAGTGCATAATAGACTCATAGATGTTGTGTTATTTGACTGTGATCACTCAGCTGGTGCTCAGAGTATCTGAGGGAGGATTCAAACTCAGGTCCTCATACCCACATGCTGCCTCCCAGTTTAGCACACTCTCTGCTATGGTAGGGAGCTACCTCTCCAACTCCTACAGGACTGTAGGGTTGGGTCCTCAGAATGTGGCTGACTGCTTCTTCTAGTACTGTTGCTCATGAGGCCCCATCAAGAATGCCCCTTGCTGAATATCGATTCACCAAGCAGAGGTGAACACCTTCTAGAAATGAGCATTTTTGGGCGACTGCAAACAAGGTGTGTGTGTGTGTGTGTGTGTGTGTGTGTGTGTGTGTGTGGTGTGTGTGTGTGTGGTGTGTGTGGTATGTGTGTGTGTGGTGTGTGTGTGTGTGGTGTGTGTGGTGTGTGTGGTATGTGTGTGTGGTGGGTGTGTGTGTGTGGTGTGTGTGGTGTGTGTGGTATGTGTGTGTGTGGTGTGTGTGTGTGGTGTGTGTGGTGTGTGTGGTATGTGTGTGTGTGGTGTGTGTGGTGTGTGTGTGTGGTGTGTGTGGTGTGTGTGGTGTGTGTGGTGTGTGTGGTGTGTGTGTGTGGTGTGTGTGTGTGTGGTGTGTGTGGTATGTGTGTGTGTGTGGTGTGTGGTGTATGTGTGTGTGGTTGTGTGTGTGGTGTGTGTGGTGTATGTGTGGTGTGTGTGTGTGTGTGTGTGGTGGGTGTGTGTGTGTGTGTGTGTGTGTGTGAGAGAGAGAGAGAGAGAGAGACTGAGAAAAAGAAGAAGAAAGGAAAAAGGTGACATAGAGAAATTAGAGATACTCTTTCTAAAAAAGGCAGTAAGGGAAGGCTTTAGCTGAGACTCGGAGTAAGTCAAGGAAGCCAGGAAGTGGAAAAAAGGGAAAGACTTCTAGGCGCTGGGGGCAGTGAGGTGGTGCAGTGGGTAGAGTGCTGGACTTGGAGTCAGGAAGACTCGTCCTCCTGAGTTCAAATCTGGCCTCAGACACTTCTTAGCTGTGTGACCCTGGGCAAGTCACTTAACCCTGTTTGCCTCAGTTTCTTCATCTGTAAAATGAGCTGGAGAAGGAAATGGCAAACCGCTCCATTATCTTTGCCAAGAAAACCCCAAAGGGGGTCATGAAGAGTCGGACACAAGTGAAATAACTCAAGAATAAAAAAGTTTACTGAGAGAGAAAAAAGAGTCCGAGAACATCCCTCCCCTCAATGTCAGACCCTGCAGAGAGTGAGAGAGCACCCAGGACTAGAAGCCCTCGAACTTCTGGTATCCAGAATCCTTTTGTCCCTTTTCGGGTCTTCATCAAGTCACCGTTGTTGTGCTTGGGCCTGTGTGGAGCCCTGAAGTCTCAGTCCCGATCCGGAGCCTGCCTTTGGCCAGCGCTGTCCTGGGGGTACCACTGCAGGTGGTGACCAAAGATCCATCTCTTCCAACCCGACAAATGCCTTAAGGTCAAGGAGGAGGGCAGGACACAAAGGCCCTCTCTCTCCTCTCCCCCTCTCAGGCTGGCCTGCTGTGCTAGGGTCTCCACTGGCTTGCCACTCTTTTTGGGCAGCCTCCACCGGGGACATGGCTGATGCTCCTGCACCCCGACACAAAGCGTTTCCTAGGAGGTCTCATCTGAATTCAAAGGCTCACGTACTCTGGTTCTCCCAAAACGATAAAGAGCGTGTTTCAGACCTTTGGGTGACCGATGTAATAGAGGTGTCCAGGAAACGTTCCCACCCAATTTGCACCTTTTTGATTGCTTGATTCTAGTACAAGTCATAATACATGTATGAATACACACATTCATACACATATATAATAACTTTATTTCTGTATAATTGGTCCATGATACAAAAAAGTTAAGAACCCCCTGACTTAGAGTAACTTTTTAGTTACATGAATGATGTTGATGGGTGTGGGATGCCCCTGTTCTACTACAGAGCCTTCGATAGATGGCCTGGAAAGTGAGGGCGAAGGGGCTGCTGGCAAGCCAGCGCTCTGTCTCTGTGTCTCTTCCCCTCCTCCTCTTCTTCTCATCTTTCTGTCTCTCTTCTCCTCTCCTTCCTTCTTCTTTCTCTCCTCTGTCACTGTCTCTTTGTCTCTTCTTTTTTCTCTGTCTCTCTCTGACTCTGTGTCTCTGTCTCCATCTCAGTCTCTCCTCTCTACGTTCTTCTCTTTCTTCTTCTTCTTCTTTTCTTCTTCTCCTTCTTCTTCTCCTTCTTCTTCTTCTCCTCCTTCCTCTTCTTCTTCTTCTTCTCCTCCTCCTTCTCCTCCTTCCTCTTCCTCTTCTTCTTCTCCTTCTTCTTCTTCTTCTCCTTCTTCTCCTCCTTCCTCTTCTTCTTCTTCTTCTCCTTCTTCTCCTCCTTCCTCTTCTTCTTCTTCTCCTTCTTCTTCTCCTTCTTCTTCTTCTCCTCCTTCCTCTTCTTCTTCTTCTTCTCCTCCTCCTCCTCCTTCTTCTCCTTCTCCTCCTTCCTCTTCCTCTTCTTCTTCTCCTTCTTCTTCTTCTTCTCCTTCTTCTCCTCCTTCCTCTTCTTCTTCTTCTTCTCCTTCTTCTCCTCCTTCCTCTTCTTCTTCTTCTCCTTCTTCTTCTCCTTCTTCTTCTTCTCCTCCTTCCTCTTCTTCTTCTTCTTCTCCTTCTTCTCCTCCTTCCTCTTCTTCTTCTTCTCCTTCTTCTTCTTCCTCTTCTTCTTCTTCTTCTTTTTCCTCTTCTTCTCCTCCTTCTCTCTCTTCTTTTCCTTCTCCTTCTTTTCTCCTTCTTTTCTTCTGCTTCTCCTTTCTTTTTCTTCCTCTCTTCTCTCCTCTCTCTCTCCTCTCTCTCTCTCATTCTCTCTTCCTCTCTCTCTCTGTCTCTCTCTTTGTGTCTCTTTGTGTCTCTCTCTCTGTCTCTCTCTCCCTCTCCATTTTTCTGAGTACATAAACCAAAGACCAAAAACCTTTCCTAGATATGACACAAACCTTGTTGTTCTTGGTTACTTAACTTTCAGTCCCAGCATCCTAGAACTGGCCAGTCCTCTCAGCCTCACCTAGCTCTGAGAAAAGGAGGGCTAATAGGGGAGAAGAAAAAAAAGGGAAATGGGGAGAGAAAGGTGAGGATAAGGGAAGAAAATCACAGAAATGTGAGTTGGCAGGCATGGTGGGGAAGGGATGAGGGGGAAAGCAGGGACTCGGAGAAGCCTACAGAGCATAGACATAAAGGTTCGGAGTCAGTAGACTGGATATGAATTCAGGCTAGTAAGTAATAAATCTGAAAACTTGAACCCATTTCTCCTGATCCTACCAAGCTCAGTTGCCACATCTAGTTGGCTGAATCTGAACAAAACATTTTCCCCCTCTTGACCTTAGTTTTCCTATCTACGAAATAGGTGTGGAAATACCTGTTCCCTTTTTCTGCCTGGCAGAGATGGCATGAAATGCTTTGAAATCTTGGGGAAAAAGTTACTTAATAACCTTTCTATTTTTTATTAAGACACTTTCATTAATGCTCCCTAATTTCCTAAGAGATAGGATATCCCCAGAGTCTCCAGGCTGTCCTCAAGGAGTTAAATGGAATGAAATATTGCTTTGGTACAGATTCAGTGAAGGGGAGAATTCAGGGCTCCGGTTTGGTTCCAGCAGTAGAGATATAACAGGGATGCCCTGGGATGCACGGGGGTGGGGGAAGGGGGAAGCATGACTGTGGGGTGGAGTCCCCATTGCTTCCTAGGCTCCAGACATTCACATTGCCTTATTTACCTCCACCCTACTGAAAACCTCCTGCTTCTTGGACCCTGTGTGTTGTTCATGAATTGACTGGACTTCTTAGCAAAACGAATGCATTAAAACATGGTAATATCAAAGAAACATATTACTAGCAAGCTTGCCCCATCCTCCCTGGCCTAAAGAAGCCCCTTCATCCTCCCAGAACCCACTTGAGCAGGTAGAGCAGATTTATGAACCCAGCTATGGGCAGGTAAATGTTTAACAAACAGCTTAGGAGGGGGGAAGCATAGACAATTTTAAGTTTAATGTGCCTTATTAACACCTTTTAAAGTCTACAGTTGTCATGTCCAATTCCTCGTGACCCCCTCTGGTTTTGTTTTTTGTTTGGGTAAAGATACAGGAATAGTTTGCCATTTGAGGAAACTGAGGCAAACAGGGTTAAACAATTTGTTCAGTCACACAAGTAGGAAGTGTTTGAAGTCAGATCTGAACTCAAGTCTTCCCGACCCTGAGCCCAGCACTCTATCCACTGAGCTACCTAGCTACTGCCTTTTTAAGTCTAGACCAGGGGTGGGATACCTGCCACCAGTTCCCAGCCCTTGGTCGAGGCTATTAACAAAACAATAAAATAAACCCTGATTTATAGTTTGCCGAATTCTGAGGTGTGAATATTAACACTAAAGGTTCAACAATCGCCTCTCAGAGCAGAGCCTGTCCCCGGCCCAACCTGGCTTTAGCCCTATGGCACAAATAAAGAATCCAAGGCTATTAGTGGTTAAGTGATGTGCTTAGTCACACAGGTTAGTGGTGTGGCTTGGTTCAAGTCCAGCTCTTCTGATTCTGTGTCTCTTGTTTCAAGGTGATTGATAAATGACATACTGATGTCAGTCGTTTTCATAATTCTAACTTTGGAAAGAACCTCTTAGGATGCCTGAGGAGAGGCTCCCCCATTCATGGTGAAGATACTGAAGATTCTCCTCCTGGTATAATGAAGAGGGCAAGGAAGCAGGGATGACATGAAGATTCACTGAGTGAGCTCAGAGGAGGAACTAGTCCCAAAAACCGCAGCTCAAATTTTCATGATGCTTGACTGTTTACAACTGGTGCCAGCGTCATCCATGTAGATCCAATGACTCAGAGGAAGAGGAAGATAGAGTTTCAACAGCCCAGCCTCCAAGACTTCCTGAGAATGGCACCACTAGGAAGCAGGTGTCCACAGGTACTTTGCATAAATTCATGTGCTCTGTCATTTCAAAGGAGCATTTTCTACAACTCACCAGTTATACAAAAGAATAAGGGAAAGGAAGGAAGCAGACTAAGGAGAAAGGGAGTGGTTGGGTTTGTCCAAAACCAAAAAATTTCCAAGGTTACTCACTTTAAGATATTAAGCTGGAGCAACATTTACAAGGAGAGAGTCCGACAATAGGGAGGGAGGTTCAGAGACCGACAACAGAGAGAGGAAGACAGACAGAGAGGAAGAAATAGAAACAGAGAAAGAGGCAGAGACAGAGAGATGAATGAGGAATGATACTATGGAAAGAACAGCAAAGCTGGAGTCAAAGAAGCTCAGTGACTTTGGACAAGTCACTTACTCCTCTGGGCCTCAGTTTCCCCACTTGTAGAAGGAGAATGATAAAGACACTGTCTGTCTTGGAGGATTATTTCAAGGACTGAATGAGGAAGACAAGTTGGCAAGAACCCTAGACTTGGAATCAGAGAAGTGGATCTGGGCTCGGTTAAATTCAATAAGCATTTATTTACAAACATCTTGGTGTAGTTCAGAAGCATCGGACTCTGTGCCTGCAAAACACAGCGCAACTGGAAGCGGATTAAAATGGAACTGGAAATGTTTAGCAAAATAAATAAAAATACAACAGTTTGTGGTTTTCTAAGTCAATGTGCTGTCCGGAGTGGGGGAGGAGAAGTGAGGCTGGTGACCTGCCCAGCGCTCCCTCACTCAAACCAAAGTCATGTCATCATGGCTCTGATGGCATGGTGCTCTTTCAGAACAAAGGACGAACACAGCCATGCTGCCTGGAGTTTGACACCATTGCTGTAGCAGAGAACCAGCCTTAAAGGAAAAGGAAGAGAAAAAGGAGGTACACATACATATGTATACATATACATATATGTATATGTGTATGTGTGTGTATATATACATATATTTTTCCATTCCAGTCACTGTACTAAAAACACTTGTACTATTATTATCTCTTATGACCCTCCCAATAATCCTGGGAGGTGGGTACAAATATTATCCCCATTGTATAGTTGAGGAAACAGAGGCAGGCAGAGGTTAAGTGACTTGCCCAGGGTCACACAACTAAGTGTCTGAGGTCAGATCTGAGCCTGACTCCAGGCCCTGAACTCTACCAACTGTACCTGTCTAACAGCCGCAAGGCAAGTCTTTGTCTTTCCCCATCCCCACCCCCACCCCACCATGCCCTAGTCTCTTTTAAGATGATGAAATGAAGTCCTGCAGAGGGGAGTGTGGGCAGATGTAGAACCCTCACCTGACCATTCCCTATACCAATGAAATCACAAATGCAATCCCTATCCTATATGCCAGATACTGGAATACAAAAAGGAAATGAGAAAGCTCCTGCCCTCAAGGAGCTTACAATTTGTTGGAGCATTTATTTCTAAGGGAGCTTTATTATGAAGAGGGAAACATTGCAGTTTCTTAGTCTAAGGCTGGGTCTCTCAGCTTGAAGCAATGGGACCAGTCAAAGTCAGTAACAGCCAATGGCAGATGAATCTTGGTGCTACAACCTCAAGTTACTTTTCACAAGGGGGCCTGTCTCCCGGCAGTTTGCATTAAGGTGCGCGGCCCAAACATGGGGAGGAGGGAAGTGGTGAGAAGCTGGGAATCTACTCTTCCATCATATTGACCAAAAAGGCAGAAATGAAGAGATCAAACCCAGTAATGGGGTCCAGGGGCAGCACACTGAGTCCCCCATCATTCTTACATCTACACCACAGTGAGAGTGTGGGTAGGGTAGGGCTCAAAGTCGGACAATGAGTGCTGGGTTCTAATGTTGCCCATTTCTGAATTTCTGTCTCTGAGACTGAAGGGGGCGTAGGCTGTATCATTAACCTTGGGGTGGGAAGAAAAGAATTTGTGAAATCTGTGTCTATTATCATTTGCTCAGATATTTCCTTGGAATGCCTTCTCTGGGAAAACGAGCTCTAACTCTTTAAGTTCCTTGGCCCTAAGCAAAAAATAGCGGTCCCTATCGGACCCAGTGGGGCTTCCTCACCAGGAAACTTAAGCTGTAATGGTATTTGAAACCTCCCAAGATGAACAGAGCCAGACCTGGGGATACGGAAGGGGATGGTACATTGGGAAGTCAAAATGCAGGGAACAAGCAGCTTCCTGGCATCCTGAGACATGGGAAATGAAGGTAGTTTTTTCTTGGACTCCTCCTACTTGAAAACAGACAGAAAAATATCAACATCTCCCTCTACAAATCAAAAACCATAGGCTGCTTCGAATAGGACTGGAGACACACTCAGTCCAAGTAGAAGCCCTTTCTTGGTTTTTTTTCAGGTCTTCAAAGGCAGCTCTGTTGGCTGTCAAGGGGAGAAGAAGAGGTGGTGGGGAGGAAAGGGGAAGCCTGTGATTTGGGGGGGAGACCTGAGTGTGACTTATTGTAGAGGAGGCCTCCCTCTGCCCAGGTATGCCCCTGCTTCCCATTCCATCAGCACACGGGCACAAGGTCATCAGAAGCTCATTGCTTCCAAAGCAGGATTAGACTCGGGTATACATTTTCTTCTTTCTTCTCCATCCTAGCCATCCTAAGCATCTCTGGAAATTAATCGAGAGACTCAGAGTTCCGGGCTTTTGAATCTGCACCTCAATTCCCATTTCCTTGGAAGGAAACGAGGAAAGTTATCCCATCTTTCGTTTTGTAGCTTAAAGTTCTATCCAAGTTCCAAAACAATGCTTCTGACCAACCTTCAGCACTAGCCTGCTTCTCTGTGGGAGACAAGTATATAAGGGAGCAACTGGACCCACGAACCATTTCTGACCTCCACCAGCCTCCAATTGCCATTCCCAGTATATCTTGTGAATACAAGGGATCAAAACAGGAAATGATCCTGGCAAAAAAAAAAAAAAAAGGCGCACAGGATTGAAAAGCAAATATCTGGGCCCAGAATTTGGTGGGGAGGAAGAAGAGGCTTCTTTCAGAAAAGATGAGAATATGAAGTCACTAGGTTGTCCTGGGGTCAGAGTAGCCCAGCCATATTGTTTCCACTTCTAACCTAGATTGCAGACCATCATTTTCTCCAAGGGTCCTCTAGCCAGTCCACCTTCCTGGGCCCTCTTCTCTCTTGCCATGAAAACCCAAGGAGAAGTGAATACCCAGAAGTAGAGGGCCATTGTAGGGAGTGGTCATTGCTATCAAAGGTTGCACAAAGATGAAGGCCCTTCTGGGAGTTCCTGTTCCTCTGGACTTCTTCTCTCCCTCTTTCCTCTAAGTTTTCTTCTTCCTTCTCCGACCCCACTCTGTTGCCCCAGGCCAGATTTTTCTCCACTCCTTCTCTTCTCCCTTGTATTTTCATAGAGTGAAGTAAAGGAGGTGAGAGAAGAGCTCAAAGGAAAAATGGAAGAAGTGCAGCAGGTTATAATTCTTGTGGATTGATCTGTTGGAAATGGGTAGATAGGAGGCCCAAAAGTTGAAAATAAAAGCAATCTGTTTGTATTGGAGTGAGTGAAGAAGTCCACATGTGTAAAAGTTCATTAAAGAGACTAGATTTGTTGCACAGAATACAGAGGATGGTTATTGAACAAAGTCACTTACAGGAGGAGACATCAGCTTAATGGTATCATGGACTTAGAGCTAGAAGGGACCTTAGAAGTCACCTTCCCCAGTCCCTTCATTTTACAGATGAAGAAACTGCGGCTTAGAGAAATAACTTGCCTCAAGTCACACAGTTCAGGCAGCAGAGTTAAGATCTGAACCCAGGAAATTCATTGCTCTTTCCTTTCCACTGTAGCATGACAGTGAACTACTCTGGGCCTCTGTTTCTTCATCTGTAAAATGAGGGGCTAGATTTGCTGGTTTCCAAGGACCCTACCAACTCTAAATCTATGGTCCCATGACTTTTCTAGATTCTGACCAAGCTATCTTTCTTTGATCAATCAAACAGGTATAAATATCTTAGCCCATTTCTGACTCAAAGTGAAATAGGGATAATTCAGAGAAGTGAGAGATAATTACAAGCTGGAGTAATCAGAAAATTCTTCCTGGAGGCTGCAAGATTTATACTGAACCTGGAAATGCAAATAGGATTTACACAGGCAGGAACTGGTAGCCAGAGTTAGAAGACAGGCTATTTATATTGGAGGGATCAGGTTGTGGATTAGTAGGAAATGAGGTTGAATTAAATAAGGAATGTCCACACCCCCAATGAAAAAGGAAAAAAAAACCTTGTAATAAATATGTACAGCCAAGGAAACAAATTCTAGAATTGGTCATATCCCAAAAATACCTCTCATTTTGAACTTTGGGAGGAGAGCGTAAAGCTAGGTGACACAGTAGATAGAATGCCATGCCTAAAGTCAGGAAGAGTCATCTTGAGTTCATATCTGGCCTCAGACACTTACTAGCTGTGTGACCTTGGGCAAGTCACTTAACCTTGTTTGCCTCGGTTTCTTCATCTGTAAAATGATCTGGAGAAGGAAATGGCAAACCACTCCAGTGCTCTGCCAAGAAAACCCTAAATGGGTTAAATGAAGAGTCAGACATTACTGAACAACAACTGAATTCTGACTCCATCGTGATTCTTCTATAACAGTAATTAGTCATCACCTTGATTGGCATTCTTGAGTCTTTCAAAGTTGTTTATCTTTAAAACGTCGTTTTTATTATATAAATTGTTCTGGTCATGTTTATTTCACTTGGCATCAAGTTCATACAAGGCTTCCCAGGTTTCTCTGAAACTGTTCCTTTTATCACTTTTTGTAGATCAATAGTCAGTCAATAAATACTTTTTAAATTCAAAATTCAAATTAGGTTCAGATACCATAATTTGGTTAACCACTCTTCAGTTGCTGGGCACTCCTTTGGTTTCCAGTTCCACTACAGAAAGAGCTGCCATAAATGTATCTTTTGGGGAGTATAGACCTACCAGTGGTATCACATAGTTAAGTAACTTTTAGATGCCAATTCCAAATTGCTTTCCAAAATGACTGGACCAATTCACAGTTCTACCAACAGTGCATTAATATACCTTTCTTTCCCTGTACCTACCTCTTCCAGCATTTGTCATTTTTGCCTATCCTGATTATTGTGAAGTGGAACCTTAGAGATGCTTTAATTTGCACTTCTCTAATTATTAGTGATTTGGAGCACTGGCTATTGGTATCAATATGGCTATTGATAGCTTGGATCTCTTCCTCTGACAGTTGCCTGCTATCCTTTTATCAGTTGGAGAATGCTTCATATTCTTATGTCTCTTATAAGTTTGAATCAGTTCACTATCTTGAAAATGAGATCTTTATCAGAGAAACTTGCTGCAAAGATTTTTCTCCAGTTACTCATTTCCCTTCTAATTTAGCTTCTGAGGTTCTGTTTTTGTAAAATTTTCTTAATTTTATATAATCAAAATTATCCATTTTATCTTCTGTGAGCCTCTCTAACTTTTTAAAAAAATAATATTTTCCCCAATTATATTTCAAGACAATTTTTAGCATTCATGGGGTGGGAGGGAAGAGGGCAAGCATAAGCACAATTTTTATTATTGGAAAACACAAATGATTAACTATAGAAGGAAACGTTTGATATAACTGTGTATATACTATAAGTATGTATACTACATATGTGTATACATATGATCGTATATGTACACTCATCTAAGATACACGCAAAATGAAAATTTTGGAAACATAATAAACTATCATTTCCACCTATTTCACAGTGGAGGTTTGAAAAGGTAGGAGGGAGGGAAGAACTTCCTAAACTATGCTTATAGCAGGGGGTATGATATATAAATTGCGGTAGATCAAAACTACTTCCAGTTGTTTCCCCAAATATTACAAAGCTCTTCCCTTCCTATTTGAAATGTTTATTTCTGAACAGAGCTCTGAGGAGATGCCAAGTCTTTAGGCACATGTTCTATAGGAATATCAGCCAGCAAGCCTCTGGGTATGTGTTCTCCCTGTGAAGTAATGACAAAATACAGTGCCTTTTGGAGGCAGAAAACATTCCTGTTAATACATCTGCCAATATGAAAGAATGTAGATGAGACAATGTACTGTTTTGGGAAACTAGCCTGCTGTTAATCTAGAGCTAGGGAAAACCTTAGTTTTCTTGAAAACATGAAACAAAGTGCACTGTGAACATTCTTTCGAGAGGAGGGTTAAAAGACATTGATCAAGGGATCAAGAGAGCAATTGATGGATGTCAATTTCATCATTTTATCTGAGGATGATTGGTGTTGTAGCAGGCGGCCATTCCTAGTAGGCAGATCCCATTTATTCACTGGAGCTGACCTGCCCAGTAAACAGCTTCAAAACAAACTGCTAGTATCCTAACTAATATGGCAATACATTCTCCATAAAATTGTATTGTTGGAGAGTTTTTTCATATGCAAATAACCAGAATGAGTTTATTTTCCAATAGGGAAATAGTATAGTAATCATTCCAGCAGCAGTCTTACAAATATCAGCTGGCAAAATAACTCAGAATGACATCAGCCACTTAAACCCATTAGTAGGAGTAATTATGTGATTAGGGCGAAGGGGAGTCCGACCACAGTGGTGAACTCTGCAAACAAATTGCTCCAACTGAAGTGGAATGTGTTTATCTTTCCTTGACTGTGAGATTAAATTCCCTTTGGAGGAAAACTGGATCTCTTTGTGAACTTGGTGGGTTTTTAACCTACTATTCCCCTGCTTTAAATTATCTTATTAAACTTTTCTAACTATTATCGATGTATCACCTCTCCCACCCCCCCCACCACAATGTGAGGGGAGTCATAAGAGTCCCTCTAAAATTCAAGTCAACAAGATGATTGCAGGGATGCATAAGCTTATTATTAGAAATATCTCAAGCTAGGACCTTCTGGGATACAACAAACTCCCCAGTCTTGTGACTCAAAGCAAGATGTTTCATTTTGAATAAGACTTCTTGGATTCTCATTCTCCAACAACAAAAAAAAAACTCTTAAAGGAAATAACTCTTCTGGTTATTCCCTGAAAGAACAGTGTGAAATTTTAACTGACTTCCCCATTTTGCTCTGAACTACATGGGAAGATTCTAGTGTCTTATAAAAATAAGATTACAAAATGACCTATTTTCCTCTAATCTTTGCATCACCTTTCCCAAAATTTTGTTACAATTGTTTTCAAATATCATGTTTTATTTTATGATACAGCCCAAAGACAACTTTAGCACTACTAAAACTAACTTTAAAATCATCACTGTATTACCTAAGCAAAACTGTAGGTAAGGCTAAATTGAGTGAGGATCCGAGATCAAGGGTGGAAAAAATGAGACTCAAGTGTTGTTTGTTTTTAGATGAACAAGATCCATGGATATCTGATCCATTTCAGTCAGTAAACAAAGAAATCTAAGGCAAAGAAAGCTACTGATTTGCTTTGTCTTAAATTTCTCTACAGAGCTAGAAATCGAAAAAAATTGGACCACTTCTTACTGCTCTATATATATCAGACCTGAGATGAAATCATGTCCTCTTCTCAAAGAACCTGACTAACAGAGGGGTAGCAGGACCTTCACTTGCAGGGCTGTTGGATGAGTTGTGTCACCCTGTGAGAAGGATACTCTTTCATAGAAGGGTGTAGTTTTTTGGTGAGCCACCTGAGCTACAACAGCGGGGACATCTTTGTCACCCTTTGCAATAACATCAGAGATGTATAAGTTGGTTTAAGTGGGCTGGCACTTTCCCATTCTTGATCATCCTTATCTCTCTGTTCTTTGACATTTCCACTATGAGGGTGTTTCTGCACAATTCTCATGGCACCAGTTTTAATCACAGGAGGGTGTCCAGCTCTAGTTTCTATTTTCTCCTCCTTGTCCAGCAGACACTGACTTACTTTCTACTTCTCTGTCTTGCTTTAGCATTCGTAGCTGGCATATTTATCTAGTGCCTGTTATGTGCCAGGCACTGTGCTAAGTCTTTTACAAATATAATCTAATTTGATCCTCACAACATCCCTGGGAGATAAGTCCCATCATCCCCATTTCACAGTTGAGGAAAGTGAGAACGACGCTTGCCCAAGGTCACGCCGCTAGGTTAGATTTGAGCTCATGTTCCTGACTCTAGGCCCAGTGCTCTATCCAGTGCAGCTGCCTCCAAAGTGGTACCTCGGGGGCAATTGATATTGATAGAATCTGCTTGGCCACATTTTAATGTGGCTGGGTAGCCCTCTCAGTCCCACCCTTCTAGTCTTTAAAGGGTCCATCTCTGAGGGGAGAGAGAAGACAATTATACTTTTCCCTTGAATATTATAAATCTGTAGTAGAGATGATAAGTAAAATATTCGGCAACTTAGTGAAATGAATCAAATCTTAGATTAGGAGTTAGGAAGTGTTGGATTCAGATCTTGTTTCTTATGCTTACCTTATAATTATAGGCAATGCATTTCACTTCTTGGTGCTTCAGGCAACTTCCCAAGACTTATCGACTAAATTATAGTAACTGTCTGCATAAGTAATATATAAAATTAGGTATCATTGATGTAAGTGCAACAATTAGAGTAGCGATGTATGTATGAGAAAGAGTGCTCGTCTTCAAGTCAAGAAAAATGTTGTACTTACAGCTGATGGGTTAGCAGTAGACTTGCCAATCAATTAATATAGATTATCTCACCTGAGCCTCTGGGCAGCTCTGAGAAGGAGGCACTTCTAGAATTATTGCCCCCGCTTCTGACTAACCCCACATCCAACCCTCCATCTCTCTCCTTGTGTGCTGCTTACCATAGAGCACTGGTATGAGGCTCAAATGACATCCATTAAAGATGTTGCAAACCTGAAATGACTATAGCAATATCAATTATTATGATTATTGGCATAAAATAGGGAAAGAAGGGCCAGGAATTGGGGAAATGAGAGGAATTGATCTAATCTTTTGCTCTTTAGAGTCCCCAGGAACTAAGAAGTATAAATAAAAACTATAGGTGAAAATGAATTTTACAATGACAGCTTATTGAAATAGGAAATACAGAAGTTCAGTAATGCCACCTGTCCACAGCAAAGCTTAAAACAGGATAATGAGAAGGGCCTCTGACCAGTCAAAATAGATGTCGCCAAAGCATGCATTTGTCGATGGAGGAGTTCCTTAACCCTTTTCATGCTTCTTTCCCAAACAATTCTGACAAGCTTAGTCATCTGATTTTAAGCTCACAGCAAGGAAGAATTGTCAGATGGAAAGGAGGAAAGGGGGTTGCTCCAGGGAGGCATACAAGTTCTTTTCATTTTCCAGTTCCTGACCCATCTTTCCTTGTCAACTCACTATAAAAATAATTAAAATGCTAGTTGGTATTCATACAGTGCATGGAGGTTCATAATGAACTTCACAAAAAAGATAAAGATAGAAAAACCTGTAAAAAGAGCATAGAATTGAAAATGCAAAGCCACTTAGGACTTAGAGCATAATGGGCAAATAGTCCTAGGTACCTCAGTAAGAGAAGAGGGCCACACTGCTTCTGTTTGCCTCAATTTCCTTATCTATAAAATGTAGAAAACAGTAACACCTACTTCCTCAGTTTGTTGGGAGGATAAAATTAGATTCTATTTGTAAAATGCTTTGCCAAACTAAAGGGCTATATAAACAATATTTGTTATTATTCATAAAGATAGCAGATTTAGAGCCGGACGAGACTCTAGGGAACATTCTAAGCTACCCTTCATTTTGCAAACAGGGACCCAGAAGCCTATGGGGATAAAATAATTTGCCCAAAGGCACAGAGGATGAAAAGAGCAGACCTGGGATTGGGTTTAGAAGACTCTAGATCATAGGATCATAGATTTAGAATTGAAAGAGACCTCAAAAATCATCCAATCCACACCCATTATCTTACAGATAACAAACTAAGGTCCAGAGAGATTGTCAGCCAGTCACTAAGCATTTATTAAGTGCCTCCTATATATCAGGCACAGTTCTAAGCACCAGGGATACAAAAAGAGGCAAAAGACAGTCCCTGACTTCATGTAGCTTACAATCTAATGGGGGAGACAACAAACAAACTATATAGAGGATAAATAGGAAATAATTTAGAAAGGGAAGACACTAGAATGAAGAGAGATTGGGAAAGACTTGTTATAGAAGGTGTGATTTTAACTGGAACTTAAAGGAATCTGGGGAAGCCAGGAAGCAGAGACAAGGACAGAGAGAAATCCAGGCACAGGGGATAGCCAGAGAAAACACTCAGAGCTGAGAGATGGAGTGTCTCCTTCATGGTACAGGGAGAAGGTCAGTGTGGTTGGATCAAAGAGTACATGACAGGGAGTGAGGTTCCTATCAGAAGACAGGAAAGGTAGGAGGAGAAAAAGCTATAAAGGACATTGCAGACCAAATGAGAACTGTATTTGATCCTGAAGGCAATAGGGAGTCAATGGAGTTTAGTGTGTGTGTGTGTGTGTGTGTTTGGGGAGGTGGGATGGTGACATGGTCAAACCTACAAAATCACTATAGTGACTGACTGGAGGATTGACTGGCATGGGGAGAGATTTGAGTCAGGCAGTTGCAGAATACTTACTGCAGTAGGTATGAGGTGTCAAGGCCCAGCAGCAGTGAGTGTCCAGTTGAGGCTGTATAACAAATTTTCAGTGGATTCAATTGGAAAAATTCTGTGATTTTCTCCAACTTTCTGTAGCACATGTGTAGGAGTAAAGGTGGAGGTTGATGGGAGTGATCCAAGGCTGAGACTTGGAAGGGCATAATCCATGAAATATATATATATATATATATATATAGGTTATAGTATAGTATAGAGTTGAATGGGTTCACCAAGGGTCAATATCAGGAAAAGAGGAGAGAGTAGTTAGTGCAGGGGAGATATTCTAGGACAGAACTGAAGGGTCAAGGGATTGGAAGTCATGCTGCAGACAAAGAATAGGGTTTTATAAGGGAAGTCAGAAGAATGGAAAACCGATAGATAATGGTCAGATAAAGGGATTTCAGGATTCTTGAACACAGAGATGGCACATATGTGGGTGATGGCAAAATCAAGGGTATGAGCATCTTTGTGTCAGGGTGAGGTCAGGTAGAGGAGTAAGTCATATGAAGTAGGTAGTCTAAGGAACTAAGTGGTTAGAGTATTTGAAACTCTTGAGAGGCAACATGTATCCAGTAGGAATTATAGAGGAGAGGAAAAAAATATGAGCCACATAGAGAAGGAAGGGAGGTTTGAAGGAAGGAATTGAGGAAGGAAAGGGAATGATCTGGTTGTCTGTAGACAATAGCTACTAGAATTTTGATTGAGTGGTAGTTATGAATAGCATGATCCTTAAAGGAGGAGAGAGTACTGAATGATGGAGGTAGGGGGAGAACCCAGCAGTGTTAGCAAGGAGTATTCCAATTCCCTGCCTTGACCAATGAATGAAGGGACAGCCTCTAATAGAAAGGGTGGCCATGGAGGATGATGCATCATGGGAGAGGGAGAGCCTGCCCAAGGTCACACAGATAATAAGTATCAAAATGAGGATTTGAACTCAGGTCCTCTGGTTCCAAATCAAAGGCTTTTTTCCATTGTGCCAATCTTCTTACCCAGCTCCTGAGTCCTTAGAAAAAATAAAGCATGTTCAATGTACTCTGAGAATGCAAGGAAAGACAAAATGAATTTTTTTAAATAAAAATATTTATATCAAGGAACAACCAAACAACCAATTCTGAGTGCCATGAAATTATAATGACCAACCTTGACCCCAAAGAAAAGATATGAGAAGACACTTTCGTCATCTTCTTTGCAGAGATAAGGGACTACAAGTATGGAACACTGCATATGATGCCAGATGTTTTCAATGAGTTTATTAAACTTGGATTTTTTTCTTTAATTTTTTAAGTCATGACTCTCATCAGAAAAGGATAAGAAAAAAATATTGGGAAACATGGATGATATAAAAACCAAAGCTATCAATAAAAATTAATGTTTTCTTAAAAAATTTCTGCCTACCAAGAACTGTGCAAACTGGAGGAAAGGCATTACAAATAGAAAAGCCAGACAGTCCTTGCTTTAAAAATACTCACACTTCAGTTTGGGGCATTGGTATGTTGGTAAATGGTTCACATCTACCTCTCAATAAAATAATAATAAATAAGTGATACATGTGCTTGATTAAAAAATTTTCTCAAAAAAATTTCTGCCTAAAATAGTAAAACAAAGAGTTATGAATAAAAGGAGAAGATCTAGAAAATTTGACTCTACAGAGTAACTGATTCCCTGAAGTATCCGGATACCTGAAATTTTGTTAATAAGCTTGTAAGATAGTGTGGTGTAATGACACTGTGAAACTTACTCAAAGCTTAGCATCATGCCTTGCACATAGAAAATGACCATTAAATGTTTTGAATTATATATGTATGTGTGCACATATGTGACTCCAAGTACACAATAAAGTCCTACTCTGACACCTCATTGTGGTAGGGAGGTGACTCTGGGTTCTAGAAAACTCTGCCAAAAGAATTGTCCTAATGCAGCTGGAGAGAAGTTCCATATTCCAAGGTAGAGCATAAAGAGAGGTAACACTCTCTCATATGTGTCAATTACATTGCCAATGGAAAGAACTCAAGGGGCAATGCCGGTTGCGGGGCAGGCAGCTCTAATCCCAGCCCTGGTTTCAGAAAGGAGAAAGTTTCAACTTGTTGATTCTCCTTGAGCCATTACATTCTACATTCTCTAAGCCATGGCTTGGGAGATTGAGGTAGCTGCCAAGAGCGTTAGTCTTAACCCTAGACCATGACTGATGCTTCTAAAGGAGAGAACCAGTGTGCTTGGGAGACAGCACCCCAAGACAACACAGCACAAGGCAGGAGTTAAAGAGAACGGGAAACAAGCAAGTTTTATTGAAAGGAAATGGGGCAAGGAAGTCAGGGAGGGTGAAGAAAAGGTCAGGTCCTCTGGGATTTCTAGTGGAATAGGCAGAAAAAGTAGTAAAGCTGTGTAGATTTATATAGGGTTCATATCTGGGTCAAGCAGGACCTGGTATTGGGGCTGGATGGGCTGACAAGAAGAGGAGAGATTGGACCTGGTGTATGTGTGTTCATCCTTCGTTGTCAAAGAAGACCATGCCACCAGAGAAATGATGACATGACTTGCACTTGACTTTGTTTTGAGTGAGGGAAGGCTGTGCAGGTCACCACCCTCACTTCTCATTCAGAGCCATCTGAATCCAGTGATAAGATAATTCACCTGGATGACCGGAGATGACCCAGGATGAGACAATTGGGGTTAAGTGACTTGCCCAAGGTCACATAGCTAGTAAGTGTCAAGGGTCTGAGTTGAGATTTGAACTCAGGTCCTCCTGACTCTTGCACTGGTACTCTATCCACTGCACCACCTAGTTGCCCACACCTGGTGTACAGGTCAAGACTGGAAGAATGGTGTTGATTCATCATGGAGGAATCACCTGGGAAACTGGTAGGTAGTTGATATTTCAGTCAAGAGGAAAGGGGTTTTCAGCTACTACTGCAGACTTTAATTTGATGAGGTGATTTAAGTCAGGGGATTTGAGTCTTTCATGGAGATGATCTCTTAGCATGGAACACAGAGACTGCTGAGGTCCTTCCAAGCACATTGCTCTGGTAGGTTCTACCAAGCTGGTGGGGGAAAAGGATTATTCTTAGAAGTCCTTACAATAATTCCATAAAACTCAGATGAGTTCAAGATTGAACTGGTCCCAGGTCCTGATGCTTCTCAAAAACTGGTGAAAACTGGTGTGACTGGGAGATAGCACCTTGGTCCCTGAGTTGTCCAGCCATAGTTTCGAAAGACTCATTCTTCCTTTTTGGAGGTATGGTAGCCTGACAATCTTTTGACCCAACTTCAGGGTTTATTAAAACTACTGTGTGGGAAACATTCAAAGGCAGGTAAGGATTTGTGTGATCAGACATGCTTACAAGACAGAAAGCATCCCAATGCAGAAAACTAGCTGTGCCTTGTTGCTCAGATCAAGTGGGGTGGCGGGTAACATGCTGAGGGGAGAGGAAAGTGGGATAGGGATGACCCAAAGCAGTCTGGGTTGGCACTGTCTTCTGTTCAGGAAAGCAAAACGAATATCCATTGCTGTGGGATGCCACAATCTTCAGTAAGAGGAATGAGGCTGAGCACAGAGGTTGCTTCCTTCCGAGAGAAGGGCTGCTCTCCATGAAGTCCTGCTCAAACATTCTGACTCCTGTCTGCTGGAGCCTGGGAAAGCAGTCTAGCCATATAAATATATGTGTACAGATACTACAGTTAGACACGGTGGTGGGAGTGTAGGGGAGTGGGGAGAGGGTGGTGCTGCCTCAGTTAGCACACCAAACCTCCTGGTCCTTATCAGGTTGGTAAGCCTCTTACCTCCCACCCCCTCTCCAGGGTTGGAGATTTCCCTGGAAGCTCCAGGCTGCTGGTAGGCAACATGTTCTGTTCATAATGATAGCTGATGGAGAGATGGGAATTTACAGATTTTACTTTATTGGATCCTTACTGTAATGGCGAGCCTAATGAGGGAGGGTACCCAGAGAGCTGGACTGGAAGCGAGGAAGACCTGGGTTCAAGTCCTTCCTCTGAGACACTGAGGGTCTGGGCAAGTCACTCAATTCCTCCATGCCCTAAGCAAATATCAGAGATTGTAACAGCAATAACAGCTTTTGTCTAATGTTTCAAAGTTTGAAAAGTACTTTACAAACATTATGCCATTTTATCCTTACAACCACCTTGGAAGAAAGGTACTACTGCTATTTCCATTTTCCAGGCAAGTGACTTGCCCAGGGCCCCATAGCGAGTCAACGTCTGAGGCTGGATTTGAATTCGAGTCTTACCCCTGCTCTTTCTATCTCTGGCAGTCATTATAGGCAAAGTATTGGCAGTTATTCTGCTCTGCCCTCCCTTAGATTTCAGATCTTTATCAGATTAATTCGCAGCAAGGACTTTTCCTCAGTTTTTTGATTCTCTTATAACTGTATTGATTTGGTTGTGAAGAACTTTCCAAGTTTGTGTAATTTAAACTGTCCATTTTCTCTACTGCCACATCTCTATCCCATGTCTGTTCAAGAACTCTCTCCCACCCATAGCTGTCAAAGAGATCTCTCTCTAGTCTAACCATTTGCTTGTCCTATAACTGTTTATAAGTAGTTCATGTGTCCATTTGGGGTTTAGTCCTCTTTTTCTGAGATTGGATTACTTAAATTCTTTATTTTGATTCTTTGAATCTGAGTATTTTACATGTGTCATTTTTTATCACTCCAGTTGACATTTAATTGGGCAAAATATTTCCTCTTCATTTGTTGTGAATTTTCCATTTTTAATTTTGGGAAATTGTCTTTATTTCTTTTTGAAAATCAAATTAACACATAAATTTTCTACTTTAATGATTTTTTTTAAATTAACTTTTGGTTTTATTTATCAATTGAATTTTTTGTGATTATATTTCTCTTCTTTGATTTCCAGAATTCTATTTTTGTGTTTGGTTGGAATTTTTTGATTGTCACTTTTCTAGGGTTTAGTTGCATGCCCATTTCATTGATCTGTTCATTCTACTTGTATAGGAGTGTTTCAAGACATAAATATTCACCTAAAGACTAATTTGACTACATTCCCAAAGTTTTGGTGTGTTATTTCATAGTTGTCATTTCCTTTGATAAAATGATCTGTTGTTTTCATGATTCATTCTTTCACTCACATATTCCTTAAGATAAATTACTTATTTTAGGTTTTTAAAGTGAAGAATTTTTAAGTGTCAATTATTGAATATAATTTTACTGTATTGTACTCAGTAAAGGATATATTTAGTGTTTCTGCTTTTCTCTCATTTATAAACCCAGGAGGAGTTCATCAACTGGGAAATAGTTGAACTAATTATGATACATGAATGTAATAGAATATTACTATGCTGTGAGATACAACAAATATGAATATAAACATGGAAGTATTTACGTGAACTGATTCAGAGTGAAATGAGCCTAGCAAAGAAAACAATATACACAGTAACCTCGACCATGTGAAAAATGGAAAGAATATAAAACACAAAACAATTGAAAGAATATAAAACACAAAACAATTGAAAGAATATAAAACACAAAACAATTGAAAGAATATAAAACACAAAACAATTGAAAGAATATAAAACACAAAACAATTGAAAGAATATAAAACACAAAACAATTGAAAATGAATTTTGCAAAGAATGAGTGTGGCCCCCAAAAGAAGTATGAGAAGATACCTCCTGCTCCAGTGCAGAGATGGGAGGTCCAAGGGTGTGGAACACTGCATATATCTGGGGTATGGATTGGGATAGACGTCTGGCCAGGTCCCTCCCAGTTCACAAATCTGGTGATTCTGTGAACTAACCCTGGAATATCAGGGTCCAGAGGAGGTCATATTCACTTTCCTTATGCCATGTCTTCATATGAAATGGAATCTAATCTCTTCTTTTAAAAGACAATTCATTTAAAATTTTAATTTTATTTGTAATTAACATTTATTTCCTCATTCTGTTCCTGTCCTATGAAGGAAAGGAAAAGGGGGGGAAAGGATGAATAATAATAACCAACAATTTTATAGTGCATTAAGGTTTGTGAAGCACTTCATATACATAGAGATAGATAGAGATATTTGTAAATTCATTTGATCCTCACAACAACCTTTTGGAGTATCCATTTTACTGACCAGGAAACCAAGGCAGATAAAAGTTAAGTGCTAGCTGAGGAGTGCCAGAAACAGGGTTTGGACTCAGATCTTTCTAACTCTAGGTCCAGTGTTCTATCCACTGAGAGAGAGAGAGAGAGAGAGAGAGAGAGAGAGAGAGAGAGAGAGAGAGAGAGAGAGAGAGAGAGAGAGGAGAGAGAGTGGAAGACTAAGAGAAAGAGAGTGAGTGAAAGAAAGAGAAAGAGAAAGACAGAGTGAGAGACAGAAAGAGAAAGAGAGAGTGAGAGGAAGACAAAGAAAGAAAAAGAAAAGAAAGAAACCTTACAACAAATACGTATAGTTAAGCAAAGGAAATTCATTCATTGACCATATGCAAAAATGTATGTGACATTCTACAATTTGATCCTACCCATCAGGTGGGTAGCATCCTTCATGTTTGCCTTCCTGGAATTATGGTTGGCCAATGCATTGATCATAGTTCTAAAGTCATTTCAAAGTTGTGTTTTCTTTATAAAGTTGTTACTAAATAAATTGGACTCCTGATTCTTCTCACTTTAACCTGCATCAGTTCATACAGGTCTTCCCAGTTTTCTCTGAAATGATCCATTTCATAATTTCTCATGCAGAGTAGTATTCCATTCCATCCACATAGCATTATTTCCTTGGCCGTATCTCAGTAGGTAGGCACCTCTTCTTATCTCTAACAAAATAACAAAAAGATTTGTTATAAATATGTTTTGTACATATCTGTTCTTCTCCTTTTGCTTCGGGCTCTTTGGTGAATAAGCCAGGAAGTTTTATAGCAGGGTCAAACAGTAAGCACAGTTTAGGGACATACTGCTTTTCAGGATGCCTGAACCTATTCATAGCTCTATCACCTTGCCTGTTTTCCCCTCAGGCCCTGCATCATTTGTCCTTTTCTTTTTTTGTCATTTCTGCCTGTCTGCTGAGCATGAAGTAGAACATTAGCCCTCTCTTCTTCATATTTTTCATAATCATTATATATGTCACATTGCATTTGAGTACAAATACACTGGTAGCTGGGTGGTGCAGTGGACAGTCAGAAAGACTCATCTTCCTGATTTCAAATTTGGCCTCTGACATTTCTGTGTCACTTACCCCTGTTTGCCACAGTTTCCTCATCTGTACAGTGAGCTGGAGAAGGAAATGACAAACAATTCCAATATTTTTACCAAGAAAGAAAACCTCCCATGGGGTCCTGAAGAACCAGACACAACTAAAAAGCAGCTGAATCACAACCACTGATACAGCACCTGGATGCTCGCTGGATGCTCCTTCCATTCCTGGGGCTTATTAATTATCATCATGATCTCACGTCTGAATCTCACCATCCCAGCTGCAACAGGGTTCCGGTGCTTTGCCTGTATCTTTCATTCCCACGGCTGATTCCAGCTCACCAGCCTTGAGAACTAGCTAGACGTTCTCATCTCTCTCCCTTGCTGCTACTGCTCATGCCAATTCCTCGTGGAGTTGTTGTAAGGGTCAAATAAGATGATGCATATAAATATTCAAATGAAGCCATGATCTCATCAGTTTCGATGTTCCTTCCTGGCCAGCCTCCTCTCACCCTCATAGTAGGACTACGTGCTTACAGTTCAGAAAGAGAGTAAGACACACAGACAACAATACTATACAATTTTATATGAAAACTCCATAGTAGAGTTGAAAAATAAAGTGTTTTGTGAGATTTAAAGATGGTTGCTATACACCAGGGGTATAATCAGTCTTTAAAGCAGGGGTTCTTGCCTTGGGATCTGTGAATAGATTTCAGGGGAACCATGAATTTAGATGGGGAAGAAATTTACCTTTATTTTTGCTAGAACTGATTTTCTTTGTAGTTCGGTGTTTTTTATGTATTTAAAAGGGAAGATTGGGAAGGGGTCCATAGGTTTCACCAGGAAGTCAATGCGGTCCATGATACAAAAGGAGTTAAGAATCCTTCTCTAAAGGATAGGGAGAAATTCAATAGATGATGAAGGTGAAGGGGAAAACTCCAGGCATAGTGCCTGAAGTCAGGAAGACCTAAATTCCAATGAAGCTTCAAGCACTGCCTAGCTATGTGGCCCTGGACAAGTCAATTTAACTTCTGCTTTCTTCAGTTTCCTTATCTGTAAAATAGGGATAATAATAGCATCTGCCTCCTAGGGTTGTCATGAAGATGAAGTGAGTTAATAATTGTAAAATACTTAGCATGTTGTCTAGCACACAGTAGGCACTATATAGATGTTAGTTACTACTACTACTACTACTACTACTACTGCTACCTGTGAGACCATTGTGGGGATTATAATTGCCCTATCTGTAAGGAAAAACCACTGAAGCAGAGTTCTGAGCCAATAGCAGTTTATTAAAGGGTCCATGGTCCTCTTCGATAAAGTGGACTCCAGACCTTTCTTACGGTCTTCTTCCAGGGCCTTATTTTCTACTAGATTTGATACTTGAGCATTTTAGAGGGGCTATACAAAGTGCAGAATCCCATTGGCTGACAGATCTTGCTTTTAGGGCCAAAAACTAATGCATCCGCTTGTAATGGTATGGCAGCAGCGGATTCTAGGGTTGGGTAAATCATGGGGCATCCCCACTAAGTGATGATAAAACAGTCACCTGCTCTTGTTGGACAAGACAGGGTGGTCCGGAGATTCAAAAATAGGTTGAGGGACTTTCCAAAGAACCAAGGCATCGCCCCCATGTTGGGTTTGGACGCAGAACTTGAGTAAAACAGGATGGACGTAACTTTGGCAGCATTCTTGTGGTTGCAGAAGTGAGCTTCGTAACTGGTAAGCAAGTGGTGAATGTTACACTTCAGTGTGAGGCCCATTATAAAGGCCTACTATGAGAACCAAGCTTATCTAATTATCCCTAAGCAATTTATGTAAAATATCAAACTGATTAATACTGATTGGAACAGAGTAGGGGTTCAAAAGAATCATTTCTCACACCATGGGAAAGTTACTGACCTCAATTTTTTCATCCGTAAAATGAGATTAATCCTATTTGTCTCCTCTCTTACAAAGAAGTAAATCTTAAAATCCTACATAATTGTGGCTTATCGTTATCAATCCACTGTTCTGACCTACTGAAATTTAGGGAAGGGGTAATCTCAGTTGTCTCATTCAGGAAAATTGCTATCCTTTCTATCTAATGCCTACCCAGCTGGAACTTGGGGTAGAGGGAGGGAACTGTCCTAATGAAAGAGGAAATTGTCCTAAGCCTGGATATGATACAATAAAAGCATACCATTCTAATTGGAGCCAGTGTTCACAGGATAATTAAATCCACGGATTTGGACAAGAGTCAGAAAAGAGGTTGATCCAAAGTTAGAGAAGTCATTATGGAATTGGGGGAGTAGCAGAAATCAAGAAGCTTATAGTTTGTCTCATGAATACGCAAGAGAAATTCTGTATATGCTATCACATGCTGGCCATGTGCTCTCTCTATTTGCTACATCAGTGGTTTTATGTAATTTACACATTTGATGAGCATGCCTTGTTTTCATCAGCCATCACTAAAAATATTGAATAGAGGAGAGACAAGGAGGGAGCCTCATGGAACTCTACTAGAGACCACCTTCTAAATTGTTATCAATCCACCAACTAACTTTCTTGCAATATAGTTGGTGTATATTTGCCTAACAATAGTGTGATCCAGTGCATTTCTCTACATTGTTTATGAAGCTAGCAAGAAATTTTGACAAAATCATTGGCAAAAATTCAGATACGCTATGTTTACTGGAGTGTTCAGTTGTGTCTGTTTCTATGTGAAGTCCATGGAGTTTTCTTGGCAAAGATACTGGAGTAGTTTGCCATTTCCATTTCCAGCCCCCATTTTACAGATAAGGAACTAAGGCAAATAGTGGTTGTGACTTGTGTAGGGGGTTACACAGGTAGGTAAGTGTCTGAGATCAGATTTGAATTCAGATCTTCCTGACTGCAGGCCCAATGCTCTATCCGCTGTACCACCCAGCTGTCCTGAGATTACCTTCCATCTACTCTGAGCCTAATAAAGTCAGTCCCACCAGAGCTTCTTGAGGACAGGGCCTTTGTTTGTATCTCCAATGCTTAGCACAATGCCTGACAAATAGTAAGGTTTAATAAAGACTCATTGACTGATTGTTGAGCTGACCACCATGAAATCCTCTAGATCTTCTACATATGAATGACTGAGTACAGATCTCAACTGATCAGCTAAATGGTAAGTTCTCTGAGGGCAAGGATTGAGTCTTCCAGATCCTATCAGCACATGTTTTACACAGGTACTTTAATGGATCTGTGAGCTCATCCGTATGAGAGCTCCTTTCAAAAGTTCAGATTGGAACCTGTTCATGTTTTTCTCATCTTAGAACATTCTTGGTCTTGTCCTTCCATGAATCTTTCATAGAGAAAATATCCAAGACCATGGAGGCCTTCCTCTTGACTTTAAACATTCTTTCAAGACTGGTGCAACATGAAGCTGTCTGTCTATTCCTCGATCATGATATCTAACCAGCCCACCTCTTCTTCCAATCGTATATGTCTTTCCAACTTCATAATTTACTCCCCTTCTCATAGCCAACAATCCATTTGAAGTTGTCTTCTCTCAGTTCCTCACAGAAGGCACTCCAACTCCATTCCTTTGCATGGCACCTCCCTCAAGCCTGGAATGCATTCACCTCCACTTCATAGAATCCCTTGTTCCTTATACCTTCCCTTTCCCTCCTCCCAAGTCTTCTCAAGGATTCTATATGGAGATGAAGTTGGGTTCAAATCCTGCTCTAATACTTACTGTCTATTTAACCTTGGTCAAGTCCCCTAACTTCCTTAGACTTCAGTTTCCTCAAGGGTAAAATCTGATACCCTGTACTAAACAGATAGCTTCTGATGGCTCTTCTAACTCTAGATCTAGAATTTCTCCCCAACTACCTTATACTTATTTTACATTACTCTGTTTAGACTGACTGGGAAATAGTATGCTTCATTCTGTATTCGGATATCATCAGTTCTTTCTCTGTAGATGCATAGTATTTTTCATCATAAGTCCTTTGGGGTTGCCTGAATCATTTTATTGCTGAGAATAGTTAATCATTCACAGCTGTTACTGCGTACAATGGTCTGATCACTTCACTTTGCATCAGTTCATGTAAATATTTCCAGGTTTTTCTGCAGTAATTCATGACCTCATATACCACCATTTGTTTAGCCATTCACTATTGGTAGGCATCCCCTCAGATTGCAGTTCTTTACCACTACAAAAAAGAGCTGCTATAAATATTTTTATGCAAATAGGTTCATTTTCCCCACCCCCTTTTTTAAATCCCTTTGGGTAACAGACCTAGTAGTGGTATTGCTGGGTTAAAGAGTATGCATAGACTTTTGAATGTAGTTCCACATTGCTCTCCAGAATGGGTGGATTAGTCACAATTCCACCACCAGTGCTATTCTGTTCCAGTTTCCCCAGTCCACCCCCCGCAACATTTATCATTTTCCTTCTCTGTCATATATGACTGTAGATAGCTTTAATTTCTTCTTCTGAAAACTGCCTGTGTATATATTTTGACCATTTACCCATTGGGAATGACTGAAACAAGTATTTATTAAACACCTACTATGTGCCAGGCACATATTATTTTATTTGATCCCTACAACAAGATGGTGAGGTGGGGCTACCATTATCCTCATTTTACAGTTGAGGAAACTATGGTGAATAGAGGTTAAGCTGTAGGACAGTTGCCCAGGGTCACACAGTTAGTGTTGGTTCAAATATAAACTTGGTTTTTCTGAATCTAGACCCAGCATTCTTTCTACTTCGCCACCTAGATGCCTCTATAGATATTAGTAGGAAAAAAAATTTCCTTCTATTTCTTTTGTGTATGTGTGTGTATGTGTATATATATATATAATATATAGATATACATTCATATACATATATATACCTATATAGATATATACATATCTGCATTTATCTAAATATATATGTAAATACACACACACACATATATAATGCATTTATTTTATATTTACTTACATATGGGCATATTTTTTCCTCTGCTAGAATGTAATTTCCTTGAGGGCAGGGGCCATTTTATTTTTGTCTGTGATTTATTTAGCTACTTTTCAGTTTGATTTATCAAGGCCTTGAAACCTCTCCTGACCTTCCATCAGATCAGATTGCCTCTCCCTTCACTGTATTTACCATCTTTAACCCCTCTTTCATTTGGAGAAGGAGTCTAAAATATATTTATGGACCATCTGGATTCCCCCATATCTGGATCATGCTTAAATATATAAGGTTGTATATTGTTTGGGGATTAACCAATAAAACATAGGAAGTTCTCTCTTGTGACTAATTTTTGTGGTCAAATCCTACTACGTGTTTTTAAAGGATGCAAGTTTTCACAGCTACAGGATATCTCAGGACATCAAGCTTTTCAGGGATGGTGGTGAAGTAATTTGCCCAACTCATACAACTAATAAATATCTGAGATGAGATTTCAATCCAGATTTCTAAAATCCACTGCTCCATGCCTTTCAACTCATGGAGTCATGATTTGAATATACACTCTGATTCCTAGGCCTATATTGTCTCCACTATACCAAGCTGCTTCAAGTCATCAAAGATGTATTTTTAAAAATCTTAAGTGTCATCACTTGTGACCCTCCTCCAAGATTCTTATGAGTCCCTTGGGCCCCATCACCCCTACCTTGCAGCCAGCAGAAGGGCATTACGGTAGTGAGTCATCGTGTAGAGGACACGTTTCCATGACACATGGGATGGAAGCTATCCATCAAACAGATGCTCCAGCTGCCCTTGGGCTGGAACTTCCTGGGAGCTGATGTCTGAGCATGGCTCCTGCCTGTTCCTGCTGACTCTTTGTTCTGTGTAGGATCCCAGTATGGTCGCCCGTGGACGACTGTCTCACAGTGTCATATCTCATTACGTACTTATCCATGAGTCCCATCGCTGATGCTGTATTTTCTTTAATGTTCTTTATTTGGTTGTCTCTCTCTTCCTTGGGTGTCGATGCTGTCTCTTTTAGATGGTTCCACTCCAAAACAGTGGTTTCCAGCCCTGCTTTTGTGAGTCTCCTGAAAATGTCTATAGTTATTATATTAACTCACATTTCAATATCACTTTGAAGTGAATGGGTTGGTTAGTTTTACTGAAATGCTTTTTACCCCCTCTTTCTTTTTTTATTTTCTGTTATAAAGGGAAGGAATATATTCAGACAGAAAGTTAATGTTAAAAACAAAAGTTGTAAATAATTTTTTAAAAATCAAAAATGCCTTTCTCAACCCTCTAGGTAAGTAATGTAAGCACTATTTATTATCCATATTTTGTAGATGAGGAAACTGAGGTCCAGAGCATTGATTAGCCCCTGTTCACATAGCTGTGTCTGAAATGGGATTTCAGCTTTGAACTTGACCCCCAAATTGTGCACTTTCCCTGATACCATGCTGCCTACACCAAACCCCACCCCAATTAATTAATCAATTCACAGATTCCCATCCACAGGGGCAGTTTAAGACTTAGGGAGTAAAACATTAACAATAGCCACTCAATTTATGCAAGGCAGGAATTTCAGACTTAACTTCTAATTCTCCTGAGCCAGGTTCCAGAATCTATAGTATACTGTTAGAGTAAATAGATTAATATTTCCTATGGAGGTTTTTTTCCCATTTCAATTTACTTTTTTTTCCTGACAAAAATATTTAGAAAAACTTCAATTAGTTTTGCTTTAAAATTGCAATGTTTAATATTATCCTCTTAGTAGTAGTACTTAACACAATGTTAAGTCTGGAAAGTAGCTTTAGTCTAAAGATGAATTCGGCTCATAAGAATATAGAAAGAAGAGTAGGATCCATATAGAGAAAGGCACAATAGTTTTCTCAAGTATCAACTAATTGTTACATTATTATTGAAGTTTTTAAAAATCAGTACCCTTCACTGCTAATTTTGTAGAGTTTTGTAGCTGGAAAAGACCTTTTGCAGATCATCTTGTATAGACCCTCTCATTTTACAGCTTGAGGAAACTGAGGTCCTGAGAGAGCAGATGACTTTTTCAAGATCACACCTACCAGTCGGAGTTAGGTCTAGAACTCAGGTCTCCTAACTGCCAGTTCTGTGTACTAACTTTTCCAGTTCAACTTAATAAACATTTATTAAGCACCTACTGAGTGCCGGGCACTGTGCTAAGTAGTAGGGATACAAAAAGAGGCAAAAGACAAAAATATTTTAAATATTAGGTAGTCTCACATCTCTATGAGATGAATCAGTAAGCAACTACTGAAGACTAGAATAGGTCCCGACACAAAGATACAGTGATACAACATTAAATGTTTCAACTAACACTTAGAAAGTCTACAGTGTGCAAAACATTGTACTAAGTGCTCCTCAGTATTTGAATTATTTCCTTCTGACTGCTTACTGTACTTTTTCTTTGACCAGGAAACTCTAGATTTTGGCTATGATGTTCCTGAGAGTTTTCAATGCAGTGGCCGGGTGGGAGGTTTCTTTCAGGAGATAACTGTAGAATCTTTCTTTTTCCTCTTTGCCCTCTGGTTCTACGAGGTCTGGGAAAAAAATTTTTTTAAAGATTTCTTGAAATACAATGTCTAGGTTTTTGGTTTTGGGTTTTTGGGTTTTTGGTTTGTTTGGTTTTGGGTTTTTTTGGTCACGGCATTTCAGACAATCCAATGCTTCTTAATTTTTTTTTCTTTAATCTGTTTTTCAGGTCAGTTGTTTTTGCTGAGATAACTTACATTTTTTTTTCTATTTTTTCAGTCATTTAACTTTGTTTTAATATTTCTTGTTGTTTCATGGAGTCATCGGTTTCTATTTGACCCATTCTAATTTTCAGGGAGTTTGTTGCTTTGACAAGATTTTATACCTTGTGCCAAGCCGTTAATTTTCTTTCCAATTCTTTCTTCCATAAATTTCTTTTCTTCTCTATTTTTTCCCCTTACGCACTCTCACTTCATTGATAAAAATGTTTTCACTCTCATTTCATCTCTTCCAGAAATTCTAATTGAATTTTTGCAAAGCTGTGGTTTGTTTTTGTTTTCTTGAAGACTTGTTGTACATATTTGGAATCATTGTCTTCTAGATTTGTGTCTTGCTCTGCCACCATTAGAGCTTTGGATGGTCAGACTCTTTTCATTATTGTTTCTTGTTCATCATTCCATCCTGCTTCCTGACTTTGATATTATAGCTATGGTGTTAGAGCTGGGTTCTGCTGAACTTCCAGAGAGAAGGTCTGGGTCGGTCTTGTTGCTGCCTTCTTGGGGTATCCATTGTTTTGTTTTTTCAGGATCTTAGAAGGAAGCTAAGGATCTGCAAGCTTTCAGAGATACCCAAAGTAGTCTGATCAAGGGAAAAGTTGTATCATTGCCCCATCTTGTCGGAGCTCTCTGCAAGTTCCTGATCTAGGTTTGGATCTGAGCAAGAGGAGACTGTGGATGCCACACCTATCAGCTAGCTAGGAAGCTCTATTGGTTTAGACTGGTTGAATGGTAAGCCCATCTTTGGTCTGGGATTCCTGCTCTGGTTATTTATTTGCAGGCTGGGCTAGATATGAGAAGTGAGACCCTCCTCTAGGTCTGGGATGTGAGTCTCCCCATTGCTGCTGATTTTTGAACTTTTCCTCTGTCCATACACACCCAGGGCCTCCCTACCCAGGAATATCATCTTCTCAGTTCCCTTCTCTGTCCACCCTAGATTTGTGACCAGGAGCTGGACTGTGGTCAGCAAAGCTGCCAGTTCACATTTCTCTCCGTTGCAATGTGCTGTGTGGGTCTGGGTGTCCAGGATGCACTTGGGACTTCTTTTTGCCCTGGTGCAAAGCCTTTGCCTGGGCACTAGAGTGTTTAAGCCCAGCATGTGCTTGACCTGATCCTGTCCTATCCCAGAAGCATCTATAGACCTCTCTGTCTGTCCTCTGCCAAGCCAGGCTAGACAAATGACTCATTGTGGGTTTTTTTTTCCTGGATTTTCCCATCAGAATTTGGTTTAAAGCATTTTCTTCTTTTTGGAAGAGTTATGTGAAGGGAAACTCAACTGTATCCCTGCTTACCACTCCTCCATCTTGGCTTCTCCTTGGGAGGCATTTTCTCATTTCCCTTCTTTGCAGCCACTAGCATTTACTAAGGGTCCACTGTGTGTCAGGCCCCCTGCTCAGGGCTAGAGATGCAAAGAAAGGCAAAAAACAGGCCCTACTCTCAAAGACCTCACAGTAAAAGGAGGAAACATGTAAACATACACACAGATAAGCTATAAAAGGAATAAGTGGAAAATAATCAGCAGAGGGATGGCACTGGCATCAAGGGGGAGACCAGGACAGATGTTTTAAAGGAGGTGGGACTTCAGCTGAGAACTGAAGGAAGCCAAAGAAGATAAGAGGGCAGCTAATTGGTACAGTGGATGGAATGCCAGGCCTGAAGTCAGAAAGACCTGAGTTAAAATCTGGCTTTAGACACTTACTAGATGTGTGACCCTGGGCAAGTCACTTACCCCTGTTTGCCTCAGTTTCCTTATCTGTCAAATGAGCTGGAGAAGGAAATGGCAAAACACTCCAGTGTCTTTGCCAAGAAAACCTTACAGGTAGCATTGCTGTGGTATGGTCTGTGGGGTCATGAAGAACCAGAAATGACTAAATAATACCTAAAGGAACCTCCCCAAGAGAAGAGATCACTGCATAGCCTCATGTGTAGAGGCTGCCCTTTGACCCCAGAGAGTCCATGATGCTGGACCTGTGGGCCTCAGAGTCTGTCCCTGATCGGCTCACTCAGCTCTGGGACTCTTTTTGCCTCTCCTGTCCTGCCCCAAAAGGACTGCTTAAAAAGAGTTAGGGCACAGACACTCACAAGCGGCATGACTGTGGACAAGTCATTTAACATCTCAGAATCTCAGTAAAATGAAGATGCCAGTCTAGACAGCCTCTAAGGTCCCTTCTGGCTCAAGGTTCATGAGCTAGAACTCTCTGATCCCCAGGCAGGAAGGTAGGCATCCTGTCTTGATAACCAATCAAGCCTCCTGCCTTCCCAGCAAGAAGCTGACCTGAAACTTGCCGTCAATATCTTTCTGCTTTCTTGACACACAGGGTAGTATTTCTTCCTTTAAGGTAAAAGTAAAAAAAAAAAAAAAGAAACAAACCAAAACAGGCTAACCCAGGAAAACCAAACTGTATCTCTGCAGTACATCATTTTTCAGTACCTGATACTTAAGTGAGAGCAGAACTATTTGTGACCTAGGTCATAGCTCCAATAGTAACTCTTAATTTCTATAACACTTTAAATATATTATCATATTTGATCCTAACAACCACTCTGCTATTATGATCTCCATTTTCCAGATGGAAAAAATGGAATCCAAAGATGTGAAATAATTTGTCCAGGGTCATGCAGCCAGTGAGCATCTGAGACAGAATTTGAACTCAGGTCTTCTTTCATCATTTTCAGTTACATCTAACTCTTTATGACCCCATTTGGGGTTTCCTTGGCAAAGATACTGGAGTGGTTTGCCATTTCCTTCTCCAGTTCATCTGACAGATGAAGAAACTGAGGCAAATTCAAGTGACTTGCCCAGAATAACACAGCTAAGAAGTGTCTGAAGCTGTATTTTACCTCAGGAAGATGAGTATTCCTGACTCAACATCCCAGGGCTCTATTCACTGAGGCACCTTGCTGTCCCAAACTCAGGTCTTACTTGTTCCGTTCCAGCACTCTCACCACTCAGATGTTTCATTTCCCCTAGAGCTAGAAAGGACCTTCGATGTCATCTATCCAACCACTTTATTTTACAAATGAGGAAACTGAGACCCAAGGACCCCAAAGTAACTTAGACAACAGCCCTGGGATTAGAGTCCAGTTTCGATGACTCTAAATCCATCCCTCCTTCCAGTACCTAACCACAATCACCAAAGATGAGTCCTCCCATTGACTGCGGGTGTGGTTGGGTTCTGACGGGGAAGGGCTTAGAAGCAGATGGCTGAAAGCAGGTCTGGGGCTAGCTTGACACTCACCACGCATCACACAGACACACACACAGACACACACACACATCCACCCACCCTCTGGCTGTGGTTATACTGATCATTGACCACATCCTTAAGAGAGAACTGCCCCTTATAATATACAGGTCCCCATTCATGACCTCAAGCTCTTTACGACCATCCCCCTGGCTTTCTCAAAGCCAGAGTGTGGTCCAATTCACACCCATTTCTGGGTGTGGTTCAATGAATAATATAAGGCGCTAGAGACTTGCTCAAGAGGGACAGCCATTTGCTAATTCATCTAGAGTGAGAATTAGTATGGTGCTGGGGAAAGTAAGCTGATCTCAGCATCCTGTTTTCAAATCCTGTCCCTGACTTAGACTAAGCCTGAGAATCCTTAAGGGTTATTTAAACTTTCTGAGGCTCAAGAAATAATGATAGTTATTTACGTCATAGCCAGGCTGTAGTGAGGAAAGTGGTGAGACCTACCTCATCTAGGAAATGAGTGTAGTGGAACTTGCACAAAGTCTTGTTCAGTCTGTTTCAACCATGTCTGACTCTTCATGATCACATTTGGGGTGTTCTGGGTGATGATACTGGAGTAAGTTGCCACTACCTTCTCCGACTCATTTTACAGATGAGGAAACTGAGGCAAACAGGGTTAAATGATTTGCCCAGGGTCATTCAGCTAGTAAGTCTAAGGCCAGATTTGAACTTGGGAAGATGAGTCTTCCTGACTCCAGACCTGGCACTCCATCCACCGTACCACATAGCATTTTAAGATCTAGAAAGGGCTCCACAACACTTTGCTGTGTTATTTTACAGATGAGGAAACTGAGGCAGACAGGTTACATGACTTGCCCAGGGTCACTCAGCTAGCAAGTGTTTTAGATCTTCCTGACTCCAGGTCCATTGTGCCACCTAGCTGCTGTGGTAAGCATTTGGTATTCAAATTCTAGGAAACCTCTCAGTGCCAGCAAACCCCTAACCGTGGGCTCAGGAATTGTTCACCACTCTCCTGTCCTTGGACTTTTGAGTCCTGGGCTTAGCCCTCTTTATTGGTCTTCTTCAAGAATGAAGGACAACCAGCAGCCACTAGGTCTTCTGGAACAAGTCCCACCGATGACAGATCTCGGAGACCCTCACTCGAGTCCATCCCGCTGATGACAGATCTCGGAGACCCTCACTCGAGTCCATCCCGCTGATGACAGATCTCGGAGACCCTCACTCGAGTCCGTCCCACTGATGACAGATCTCGGAGACCCTCACTCGAGTCCATCTGAAGGATCCCCCCTGGGAGCTGTGTAAAACAAGTTAGATTGTGTATCCCCCAATGGTTACCTTCCATAATGCCAGCTCCAACCCTGGTGGTGACCCTGCCTTCTGCTTCTCTCCCTGCTTTCTTCTGAGTGCAGCCTATCAGAGCTAACCTTGAAAGCCCAGTGAACCCTAAAATGTTCTTTTGGGATCAGCAGAAATGATGCCTGCTCCTCCCGACAGACCGGGAGGTGGTGATTCAGGTGTCCCTGGAGTGAGCCAATGTCTGGGACAGCTCCCTGGTCACCAGGTGACTCACAGCAAACAAAGCTAAGTGGATATCCCTTTATCTCATCCGTCACCTGAATTAGTCACTGACTGGCATTGAATTTGGTACCACCTCGCAGCACCTTTCTCCTAGCCAAAACAATTCTTTTCATGGCCAAAATCAACAGGGAGGCAGATTTTGGCTCAATGTAAAGAACAATTTTTTACATGTATTTAACTTTTATTTTGAACTTAGCAAATATCAAATAATATGGACCACTCTATATGTGCACTAGAACAGGATAAAAGAGATTGTACTTAAAATCATAAATCTGTGATGTTTGGTTTTCTTTTTAATTACATAATAAAGTCAACACGTAACTTTCAAAGTTGACCTGTTGTTTCTCATTCTTTCCAGTCTTTTTTCTATTTTCTTCTGCACACTTAAAAAAAGTGATTCAATGCCTACAGACCAACTTATTAACAATTAGAGTTAGCCAGAAATGGAACAGACTAGTGTGGAGGTGGGAAGTGATTAGAGATGGGAGTGGTGTGTTCCTCATCACTTTCATAAATCTTGGGAGCTTAGATGTAGAGGATGATCCCAGGGGAGTCAGATGTGATCTAGGTTTTCAAATAGAGGCTGAGTGTCTACTTGTTGGAGAATTTATGTATCAGGCAGGGGACTGAACCAGGGCCCTCTTGAGACCAGGGCCCTATTAAGTTCTTACTCTGCTCTGGGCACCATGCTAAGTACTGGAATGCAAATATCTTTCCAAGTTGTCAATTCAAATCTAAACATGAACAACTCATGAAAATCTTACACTTACTAATAATTTTTGTCTTCTCCCCCTACCCCTCAAAAAGAAAATAACCTGGTAAATTTAAAACTTATGAAGTCTGTGAGTTTGTTCTGAAGGGATAGTCTAGATATTAAATAAGTACAGTGTCATTTGTCAATTTAATGATGACCATATCTTTCTTACTCAGAGCTGTAACCAGGGTAGCATGGATAGGCCTTTTACCCAGGACACCAGACACTGAAGGAGACAATGTTCTTCCTCGTTTTCCTTGCCTCTTCTCCCAGCATTGGCCTTTCTAATAATAGTCTCAAGGTATTCTGGGTTGTCACCATGTGGAAACTCTTCCTGAATTTTCTCCCCAAGGTCTCCCTTATTCTGAACTTGCCCCAGCTATTAAAATTTTTCTAAACATCCCTGGTCCTACTGCATATGCTTTCCTATCAGAGGACTAAGAACATGAAGCAAACTGTGCTTTTGTTTGGTTTGGTTTGGTTTGGTTTCTGGCAAGGCATTTGGGGTTAAGTGACTTGCCCAGGGCTACACAGCTAGTAAGTATCAAGTGTCTGTGAGGGCATATTTGAACTCAGATCCTCCTGACTTCAGGGCAGTGCTCTATCCACTGTGCCACCTAACTCCCCCAACTAACCTTATTTTCAACCTAAAAAGCTCTTGAAATTTCCTTCATCTTTCCCAATTGATGAATGGTCAAATCATATGAACAGGCAGTTTTCAGAAGAAAGCAAAGCTTTCTATAGTCATATAGAAAATATGTTCTAAATCACTATTGATTAGAGAAACAAAAATTAAAACAATTCTGAGGTACCACCTCACACCTGTCAGATTGGTTAATATGATGGGAAAGTGACAAATGTTGGTGAGGATGTGGGAAAATTGGGACACTAATACATCTTTGAGTTGAGAACTGATCCAGCCATTCTGAAGAGCATTTTAGAACTCTGTCCAAAGGGCTATAAAATTGCATACCCTTTGACCCATCAATAGACCACTAGGTCTGCATACTAAAGAAATTTTAAAAAAAGGAAAAGTATCTATTTGCACAAAAATATTTATAGTAGCTCTTTTTGTGGTGGCAAAGAATTAGAAATTGAGGGGATACCCATCATTTGGGAAATAGATGAACAAATTGTGGTATATGATTGTGATGGTATACTATTGTGTCACAAGAAATGACAACCAGGCAGATTTCAGAAAAATCTGGGAAGATTTACATGACTGATGCAAAATGAAGTGAGCAGAACCAGGAGAACATTGTACACAGTAACAGCAACATTATATAATGAAGAACTGTGAATGCCTTTGCTATCCTTGGCAATACAGTGATATTAGACAATCCCAAAGGACTCATGATAAAAAAAATGCTATCCACCTCCAGAAAAAGCTGATGTAGTCTGAATGCAGATCAAAACATACCTTTTTTTAACCTTTATTTTTCTTGGCTCTTTGTTGTTATTGTTTTGGTTTTCTAAGGAAATGTGCTTTGCATGACTGCACATGTATGACCTATATCAAATTGCTTGTCTTCTTAATGAGGGGAGAAAGGAGGGAGGGAGAGAATTTAGAACTCAAATTTTTTTAAAAATGCTAAAGAATTTTACGTTTAATTGGAAAAAATATTAAACAAAAAAATTGTACCTTTTTGGGGGAGGAATATCTGCTTGGATTCCAATATTTGTTATCTTAAATATTATTTACTTCCTTGTTCCTTCCCAGTACTCTAGAATAATTATCCTTAAAGTGAGGGCCTTGCACTCCCATTAAGCCATAACGTGGTCCCCAGGGCTAACCAATCAGAGGAGCAGAATTTGGAGGTATTCCACCTCTTTTACATATTCAACTTCAAGGCTTATCTCCAACACTCTCTCTTCTCTTAATCAATTATCACCTAACACTACCCTACTTCCTACTGCTGGCCTCCCATGACTGTGCAAGCTCCGGATCTTTCCCTTGTGGTTCAGGCATTGACCTTTCAGGCAGGTCACCTAACTGTGATGTAGGCATCTGAACCTATACCTAGGAAGGCAAAATTCCTCCTGCCTTAAGGGTATCCACACCTAGGCCCCTTCTAAACCCTTTCCTCAGTTCAAAAGGTAGTTTGTCTCATTCAAGTCCCATAACAACTCTGTGAGGTCAGCTCCACAGGTATGATTGCCATTTTATGAATAAAGAAACTGAAGATCAGGGAGGTCATTAATCATCTTAGGGTCATACAACTAGAAAGAATTGAAAACAGGAATCCTTCTGACTTCAAATCCCTCCCTCCACCATATCACCAGGACAGGTGATGGGGTTTTGTTCAAGGTCACATGAGGTCAGTAAGTCACGGGAAATTGAGATTCAAAACCAGCTCCTTTGACTTCTAACCCAACATTCTTTTTGTCAACAATGCCCTCACTGTCTGTCTCTTAAAAAAAAAGATTCCCTGAATATAAAATATGGGGCCTGAATGAGACCTAGGCAATGGTGGGGCTAGCAGATGAAGGAGGCTGTGTATGCACTGAGAAGTCTCCATTCGCATGCTGTGGGAGATCTAACCTATCTTGGGCCATTCTTGGGACTCCCAACGGCCAGTGTTTGCTGCCTAGGCAGCTGAGGAAAAGCTTTCCAAACCTGGGTCCCGTCTGCTACCCTGTCAATTAACTGCATCTCGGGTGATTGCTCCTGCCCAGCCATCTGTTACCAGCTCAGGGAAATGCTGTGTCCTGAAGAGCACTTCCCAGGTGGTCACCCCCCTCCCCAGAACCAGGGCTACAGCTGCTCCATCTTCTCCTCTGCAATTCTGTTGTTTAGCACTGCAGTTTAAGGGGACATGTGGTCAGCTCTGTTGTGCCCACCCTGACCTTTCCCTTGTGTACACACACGCACACACACACCATGACTTCAGATTCACATACATTCTTCCATACTCCCAGGTAATAGGCCATTTGTCCATGCTCCTGTCATGCAGCCCAGCTTACAATGGAAAAAATCCTTGGCTTTTAAAGCAAGAGTGCTGGATTTGGAGTCAGAAAGAATCCTGCCAAAGACTCTTACTAGCTGTGTGACCCTGGGAAAATCCTTAGCTTCTTTGATGTTGTTATTTAAAAAAAAGTTATAAAAGTTAAATAATGAGGCTTATACTTGCTATGACTACCTCAAATTCTTTTTCTACAGCTCAATGATCTTGAGCTATACAAGGTCTGTGACCTTTCTGTGCCTCAGTTTCCTCAAATGTAAAAGAAAAGGGCTCTACTATCAGAGAATGTTGATATTAGGAGCTATCTCATTGACCATATACTACCTATGAAAGGCTGACCTCTGAAGAAAACAGAGAGAAAAGCAGAAGAGGTCACCTTCAAGGCTGAGGCTGGTAGTACTGAAGGGTGACCATATGGGGACGCAGAATCTAACTTCTTTAATACAGCAATGCGTCACTGGACTCTAGGCTGTCTATCATCCCTGTACACCCACAACACATAATCCTTATGAAAACTGAAATGAGAAAAACCATCCCAGGATCTACTTTAATTGCTGAAGAAGCCTCTGTTTCTGGGGAAACCCAGATTAACCATTTGACAGAAGGCAGAACCCAAGCAAATGAGAATTGCGGATAAAGGAGTCACTGCCCTTTTGCCTGATGAGCCAAAAAGGAAAACTGAGCTTTCTCTGTGATTAGTTAGTAGAGTTAATAATAGAGTTAATGGAAAGGAGGAGGAGAGAAAATAATGCTTGTTAACTGAAAAAAAATTAAATTGAAATGTAAGCTCCTTTTGAGTAAAGATTGTTTTATTCTTTGTACTTATGTCCCTAGTGCTTGGCATATAGTAGTAGTTTAATAAATGATCATAGATTAATTGGTGGATTGATTGATGGAAGGGCTGTATTAGAGGAGTGGAGAATCAGTTGTAAATAATTGTAATATTAATATAAGATTTAGGCTGAAGAGGCAGGAATTTTATTTATTGACCTCCCAGCATTGTTGTGAGGGACACATTTTATAAACTTTAAAATACAAAATAATCATATATTATTTTATTGATATAAAAAACTCTCTGATGAAAAAATTCCCTCTAATCACTGCAAGTCACCACTTTGTCTGCAATTTATAATCTTAGAGAATTTCCTAGAGTAAAAGTGTAAAGCACATACTCTTCCAAATGGCCTGTGACTCTAGAGTGAAACCTGAACCAGATTAAAATATAATTAGGAAACATTTAACAAAATAACTAAAAATTCAATAGCACATAAATAATGTTAATTTGTGGTTTTTTAAGTCACTTTGCAACCTATCAGAATCCTTATGTATTGTTTAATGCCTCCCATTCTATTTGAGTTTGATGCCACTCAGTTGAGAGCTCTATGATTTTAAGTGACTTGCCCAGAGACACACAGTGTCAAATCCAGAACTTGAATCCAGACCTTCTTGGCTCCAAGGCCAGATGTCTAAACACAACACCACAATAATCACATTCAGGAAAGTAGCTTACGTTTATATGTCACTTTAAGGTTTGCAAAGTACTTTACATACAGTATTTCACTTGATCCTTACAGTAACCTTGAGAGGCAAGTGCTATCATTTTGCAGATCAGGAAAGTGAATCTCAAAGAAGTTAAGTGACTTCTTCATTGTTAAGTAGCTAGTAAGACTCTGCGTTGTCTTGGAGTCAAGAAGATTCCTCTTCATGAATACAAATCTGACCTCAGACACTTACTGTCTGTGTGATCCTGGGCAAGCTTCTTAACCCTGTTGGCCTCAGTTTCCTCATCCCTAAAAAAAAAAATGAGCTAGAGAGGGAAATGGTGAAACACTCTAGCATCTTTGCCAAGAAAACCCT
Source organism: Bettongia penicillata ogilbyi (assembly GCA_023548195.1). Classification (NCBI taxonomy): domain Eukaryota; kingdom Metazoa; phylum Chordata; class Mammalia; order Diprotodontia; family Potoroidae; genus Bettongia; species Bettongia penicillata. The sequence goes on along the minus strand of JAJHZJ010000162.1, from coordinate 8,971,911 downwards.
AAATGAATTCATGAAGGAGAGTAGGACATGACTCAAATAACCAAACAACAACAGTTTTTAAAAAACAGATTTTAATTGATATCTTTTGTTTTCACATTGCCTAGATTTCTCTCATATACCTATTCCTCTCCCCCTCTGTAAAGTGTGGATAATAATAACATCCGTCTTCCAGAGTTGTGAGAATCAAATGTGTGTAAAGAGCTTTGCAGGCCTTAAAATGCCATTAAATATTAGGCCTTATTATTACTGTCTTAGAGCCCAACAATATTTCATCACATTCATTTGGCACAATTTGTTTAGCTATTCCCCAAACAATAGGCAGCTGCTTTGTCTATAGTTCTTTCCTAACAATGTGAGTCATCATTAATTATTTAATTTAGTTATTATTAATTAAAGTCATTTTTAATTGGAGGAAAGAAAAGAAACTGACCTGAACAGCACAAAGGATTAACCCTGAGTATCCTTATTGGGGTTTAGTAATGGCCCTGGATCCTCCTAACAGGACAAAGGCAGAGGAGGGGGAAAACAAAAAGAGAGTGAGTGAGGGGACAAAGGGAATGGATAAGGAGAAGGAGAGAGAAAGATAAAAGGAGGAAGAAAGAAAATGAAGGAATTCAATTCAAATGCTAAGTACCTGTATATCCAGAGTACTGTCCTAGGTACTAGAAATTAACTAGAAATTAAAAAAAAAAACAAAACAAAAAAAACAAATAGAAACTAGTCCTAGATATCAGAGTGCTAAATCTCAGACAAAGACAGCATAAAATGCATAAGATAACAGAATAGTAGAATTGCATTGTTAAAAGGAACCTCAAAGCTTATCTAATCCAACTAACCTTTAACTAAACAATGATGCCTTCTGTAGCAAACTCAGCAAGTCTTTGCTCAGCTTTTGCTTCAAAGAGAGGAAGTCACTACCACCTGAGGGACTCCATTGCACTTTTGGATAGCAACATGAAATATGACATCAGTACAATATGATATTTATTCAGCACTATGTAGCACTCTGCTAAGGCAGAGGTTTGGGGGAGGGGGGGGCGTGCAACACAATGTTTAGATAAGACTTAGTTGCTGCCCTCAAAGACCTTGATGTCTAGTAACATACATTGCACCATATTGGCACGTGCGAAGTCAATTCATTTTGCAGATAGATAGTGTCATATTTGAATGTTCTCTCTCTATGGAATGCGATGCTTAAACTAGGTTCATGGATGTTTATCTTATCATCAGTCTTCATTATTAGCACTATTGATCAACCTGGACAAGTCATTTAACCCCATTACCTCAATTTCTTCATTTGGAAAATTAGTTGGAGAAGGAAATGGCAAACCACTCCAGCATCTTTGCCAAGAAAACCCCAAATGGGGACATGGAGAGTCAGACATGACTGAAATAACCAAACAGCAACAGTTTGCTAGGCATGGCTCTTTGGCTTAGGATACTAATACAAAGAATTAAACAACCTCTACCCCTAATAAAGAGACAAATATATATAAACAGTATAAATATAAAGTTAATAAATACAAGGTATTTGAGGAGCGAAGGCATTAGGAGTTGAGGGGAATTGTTCAATCGTTTTTTCAGTTGTGTTCTACTCTTTGTGATCCTATTTAGGATTTTCTTGGCAAAGATACTGCGGTGGTTTGAGAAAACTGTGGCAAATGGGGCTAAGTGACTTTTCCAGGGTCACACAGCTAGGAAGGATCTGAGGCTGGATTTGAACTCAAGAAGAGGAATCTTCCCAACTACTGGCCAAGCACTTTATCCACTGCGCTACTTAGCTACTCTGTTGGAGGATTACAATATAATAAATACAGTACAATAAATATTTATTAAACACCTACTATGTGTCAGGCACTTTTCTAAGTGCTGGAGATACAGACAAAACAAAGAGAAAGACAGGTGCTCCCCCTCAAGTTGCTTACAATGTAATAGGGAAATAAGAAAAAGGTTCACAAATAAGATGATGCTTGAGCTGCATCTCTGAGGCAGAAGTAAGGAGAAAGCACACTACCGGTATGTGGGGTAGCCAATGTAAAGCCATGGGAGATAGGAGATGTAGTGTCATATGTCAAGAACAGAGAGAAGGCCAGTTAGGCTGGATCACAGAAAAAGAGAGGAAAGAGACAATGACGTTAGAAAGATATGTTGGGATCAGGTTGTATAGGGTCTTCCAATCTAAACAGAAGCATTCATATTTGATCCTAGAGGCAACAGGGAGCCACTGGAGTTTATTGATTAGGGGAGTGACATGATCAGTTCTTTGTTTAAGGAAAAATTACTTTGACAGCAGTATGTAGGACAAATTGGAATGGTGAGAGACTTGAGGCATGAAGACCAATTAGGAAGTCATTGCAATAAAGGCAACTATAGTGCCAAGCCTGGAGTCAGGAAGGTTCTTCTTCCTGAGTTCAAATCTGACCTCAGACACTTCCTAGCTGTGTGACCCTGAGCAAGTCACTTACTCCATTTGCCTCAGTTTCCTCATCTGTAAAATGAACTGGAGAAGGAAATGGCAAACCACTCCAGTATCTTTGCCAAGAAAATAAAAATGAATAGTAAATAGAAGTAAAAATTCATGAAGAATTGGGGGTGACTGAAAAATGACTGAACAGCAACTGCTATAATCTAGGTAAGGGACAATGAGGGCCAGAACTAAAGTGGTAGCTGCATGAGGGTTGGATGCAAGAAAAATTGTGGGAATAGTAATGATAAGATTGATTAGCTGATTGGATATGCGAGATGAGGGAAAATGAGGAGTTGGGAATGATGCTGAGATCACAAACCTGAAAGACTGGAAGAATGGTGTCACCTTATAAAAAAATTAAGGAAATTTGGAAGGGGGAGGATTTAAGGGGGAGGAAGATAATGAGTTCAGTTTTGGACAGGTTAAGACTAACATGTTCCAGGATGTCTAGTTTGAAATATTCAATCAGCAATTCATGATGCAGGACCAAAGCTCAGGAAAGATCCTGGGGCTGGATGTATAGACTTGGGAGTTGTCTGAATAGAGCCGATAGTTAAACATATAAGAGCTGATGAGGTTTCCAGGAAAGACAGTAGAGAGGAAGAAGAGAAAGGGGTCTAGGACAGAACCATTATGAACTGGCATAGAGTAAAGCATACAAAACTAAAAGAACAGTATACGCGATGAATACAGTAACATAATTGAAAAGGACAATAAAATAAAATTTAACACCAAGTAATTCTCATTACCAGTCTTGGCCCTTGGGCAAATATAAGAAATAGAAAGTTGCATGTCAGAAGTAAGTCAACATGTTGGGTAGTTTTTGCTTAAGTGTTTTTTCTTTGTCACAAAGAACAGCTTGTTAGGGGAAAGGTGATTATATTTGAAAATTGCCACGATATAAAAATAGATATCAATATAAACCTTATTTTAAAAAAGAAAAAAACATAGAAACCAACAGTAGAAAAGAAGACTAGACTCCATCTAGAGTTCAGGGAAACATACCCAGACAGCTCATGGAAGTTATGGGCCTGAGGTACCTTGGACAGTGATAGAGTCTTTTCCTAAAATGCCAGAAAGACTAAGGCAAGGAAAATCTTCTGAGTAGGAGGAGAATAAAATCATAAATGAAGAGGTGGTGGTTTTCCTTCTTAGGACTATATGTTTTACTGAAGGGGAGTGCCTTTTCCAAGTAACCTGTGGGACAGCATTGCTGCTTTGGGATGCCTTTATCCTGATGTCCCAGATTAATTTCAGTTCTCTGGCTTGAAATCCCTCTAGGACATTTAACTTTTATTCTTGTGAAGTCAGAAGGAATCCTCATAATGTTTAGTGTGTGCAATGAGACTTTTTTTGACCTAGTTTAGAGGCAGAGCAATCACAAGGGCTGATTATAACTGTAACAAAAGTGTCATTATTATTTCTTATAACTCGACTCTGTCTTTCATGCTGGATGCTAAAATTTCTTTGCTTACCTGTACTTCCCCTCAGGAGAGAGTTGGGTGGAAAGGGCCTGGTCTTTGGATTAATGATGGACTGAGGCAGCACACAGAAACTTGCCCTAGATCACACAGCAGGGAAACGTCCTCATGGGCTGGCTCATCAGGAGATGCTGTCTGGGAAAAAATCATCAGTTGTGATGTTGGCAGACAAGAACAGCTGTGCAAAACAGTAGCAGGGTGGGGGCAGTGAGGGCTATTTGTGTAAGAGATGTCAAATGCCAATGAAATGAAGGCAAACTGTAGATAGAGGACAATTCAGAAGGTCATCAAGTTGAACATCACACTAGGGAAGACAGCAACCAGAGCAAACTAGAGTATAAGCTGTAATTTCATGGGAGTTGATATAACTAGAAGAAGTAGGATGACAGGGAAAAAAATGAGTCAAGAAGTCAGGAGTCAGGCAAACTGTGATGAATCCAGGACCAAGGCTTTCACTGAAGGACACACCTGACACACTCAGTGTTCTCTCTAGTGTGGTAGTGGTTCTCCAACTTATTGGTCCCAGAACCTCTTTATACTTTCCCCCAAGACCTTTTATTTATTTATCTGGGTTACATCTATTGGTGTTTGCCCTGTTAGAAATAAAAACATCTTGGTTTTATGAGAAACAGTTTTGTTCCCATGGACCCCTTCTCCCACCCCTGTACTGTGCTATGAAAATCACTGCTCCAGAGAAGTGAACTTTTAGGATTGATCTATATAATCCAAATATATCTCCTCCTTTTTCCTGTCAGGTGGAAGGGCTTCTCTCCATATAGATGACCTCCTTGGTCACAGGACTAGGGTTTGCTGGAGTATTGCTAGTGGAAAGTTTATACTGGTCTTATTGCCTGGAGGTTTCTAGCAGATTCCCAAGAGCATCTATTAAACCCCTAGTCCTCCCAATCAATGAGACGCGAGATACAGCCCTTCAAAATGGAGAATTCAGGATTTCCTTCACCAGGAATTTCTGTCAACCTCCAAGGATGATCATGTTTGACAATCAAGTCAACAAGCATTTATTATTTACCTACTATGTGCCAGGCACAATGCGAAGTTCTGGGGTACAAAGAAAGACAAAAACAGATCCTGCTTTCCAGGAGCTCACCTTCTAATGGGGAAGACACCATGCAAAAAACTACATAGAAAAAAAAAATATATATATACATATATATACACACACACATACATATATATTTATATATATGTGAGTATATACATGTATGTGTGTATATATCTATATACAATCTATATATAAAACTGAAGGTGATGTCAGAGGGAAGGCAGTAAGATTAAACAGTACTGGCCAAAGCTTCCTCCAGAATGTGGGTTTTTAGCTGAGATTTTCAGGAAGCCAGGGAAGACAGGAGTAGGAAATAAGAACGGGGCAAGGAGTTTCAGCCTTCGTGTACAGTCGGTGACAATGCACAACAGGAAGATGCAGTGTCTTGTGTAAGGAAAAGCAAGGTGGCTAATGTATGGATCAGAGTATGTGGTGGGGAGTTAGGTGTAAGAAGACTGGAAAGGTGGGAAAAATCCAAATAAAGGGTTTTATTTTATCCTAGAGATGATAAGGAGCCACTGACATTAATTGAGTTGAGGGGGTAATAGATTTGTACAGGTAAATTTGTACAGGGATAGCTAAATGGTGCAGTAGAAAGAATGCTGGGTCTGAAATCAGGAAGACCCAAGTCCAACTCCCACCTCAGACACTAACTGTGTGACTTTGGGCAAGTCAATTAGCCTCTACTTGCCTCCATTTCCTAGAACAGCAGTCAACAAGGAGACATCAACAAAAAAAATTAAAATGCAATAGAACATAGATAATGTTGATGTGTGGTTTTCAAAGATAAAGCCCCATTCACATAACAAGGACCAAGTCTTCACACAGAGTAGTGAACTACACTTAGGTTTAAGTGTCTTCCTGCTGCTGCTGAGTAGTTGAAGTTCATATTGTTCAGATGGAGCTCAGTAATAAGAAAGTTTTCTACCCTTAGGAAGGACTACAGAGATAGGCTCTTGGTTTTGACACCTGTAGGACAGTGCTATGTCTTGTGGATATGGGTACTGTTATGGAGGAGATTCAGAAGCCTTGAAGAATGATACTAGGTCTAGAATTGGTTTAGTTTATGGGCTAGGGGAAAAGGCTATCACCAGAAACCCTGATGCTGCCAGACTTGAACACTACCTTTGGAACCAGAAGCTCTTTCTCCAAGTCTCTAATTTCATTTGGTTGAGGATGTTACCCAAGAGAAATATGCCCATGGGTGGGTGCAGGCAGATTGAAGATTGTGTTGCAAAAGGATGGTTTTTATTGTATTGGAAACAATGAGTTCCATATAAATGGTGGGAGCCAGAGTACACCAGGATGGGAAGCCAGTGGAGGCTGTGTTTGTGATACCACAATCAAGGAGGCAGGCCAAATTGTGAGATAGAATTGTGAGATAGGCAGCTGATGCCAACAATCCTAATGAGAGCACCAGCCTTTCTCTCCTTCTGAAGCTCCCTATAGCCAGTATTACAATGGCAAAGCCATGTATAATTCAATCCAATGACACTGGCCACCTTTCTGTTCTTCAGACAAGATGCTCCATCTCCTGACTCCAGACATTTTCAGTGACTGCCCTTCACACTTGAAAATCTCTCTCCTTCCCTTTCCACCTCGTGGCTTCCTTCAAGACCCAGCTAGACTCTTACCTTCTGCAGGGATCCTTTCCTGTTCCCCCTTAATTCTGGTTCCTTCTCTCTATTGATTACCTTCATGTTATCCTGCTTGTACATAGTTGCTTGAATGTTGTCTCCCCAATTTCCATCCCAAACATTCATAAGGACAATGTGTGCCTGACCTGTGGTAGAGCCTTCTAAACTCAGGTTGTGCTGATCAATCATAGTCAAACACAATGTACCATTGACCATGGTCAGTCATGTTGGATGTCATTTTGGTCCTCTTCAAGTATAAAGGACAACAAAGAATGTATTTGTTTGTATGTCATTTCCCTGAATACATTGTCAGCTCCTTGAGATCAGGTACTGTCTTTTGCTTTTTTTTTTTTTTGTATCCTGAGGGATTAGCACAATGTCTGACACATAGTAGGTGCTTAATAAATGTTTAATGACTGACAGCTGGCTTCTGGCCTCTAGGTCACTGTTTATAACCCTACACAATAGAGTTGACTGTAAACTGCTGTGGAGACTTGTGCAGTGAAACTCAGGAAAACTTGGCTACTGGGGTGACACTCTATGCATCTGTATTTTTCCAACTCTATCTGTAACCAGACTTGAACTTGCATCTTTCTGACTCCAGGCTCATCACTCTATCCATAGCACCACATGGCTGCCCCTATATAATATATAATGATATTACAGATTCAGTGGAGGATTGTAGAAGTATCAATCACATGGCTAGTGGGCCTCTACACTACCAAGAGCCCTCAAACTAGATTAAAATATAACTCATAAATATTTAACTAAATAGATAAAAATACAATAGAACATAGATAATGTTGGTGTGTGGTTTTCTAAGTCAATATGCGACCCACAAGGATCCTTATGTACAGTTTAGAAGCCTTCACTGGAACTCTCTGACCTTTAATTCCCATTTCTCAGCTCATCACACCAGATTTATCTTCTCAGAATACTGTTTTCATCATGTTGTTCCCCTGCTAAAAAGTCTTCATTAGCTTTCTGCTGCCTGCCATATCAAACCCAGTCTCCCTTGCCTGGCTTTCACAGCACCTCCAGAGCTTGCCAACTGGATCATATAGAGGCATCATTAGAGCTGGCAGGTACCTTTGAGACCACCTAATTCAACCCTTTCACTTATAAAGATGAGCAAACCCCAGTGGAGCTAAGAGATACCTAAAGCCACACAGAGCTTGAGTAGCAATGCCAGAATTCAAATCCAGGTCCTCTGACTTCAAATCTAGAGTTTTTCCCACATATCAAACTGCCCCCTCCCTGGATGAATTGAACGGACTTGCGACCAAAGTTACCACTGAGAGGGATCTTCCTGGGTACAGAAGTTGCTGAAAATACCAGGATGTGGTCACTAGTTCCTGGCATCCTGAGTGAAGCTAAATTCTCTTACTAAGATATTAATAGTGGTAATCACATTAAATTATAGTATGGGAGACAACCACCAGAGGGAGACAGGGTACAGGCCAGGTTATTACAAACATACCAGTTGAATTGCAAGGACAAGATTGTAGACATTTGAAGAGTTGAAAGGGCAGGAGCCAGGTAAACCGAGATCATTTGAGAATCAGAGGTTTAACTGAACAGAGACTGCCACACTTAGCTTGCTCTCTGGTAGTGAGTTCTTTTATATGTACAAGTGTTTGGGCTAGACATATATATTTTCTGTTTCTTAAAAGGTCAATGATCTGAAAGGGCAGGAATAACATACAACTCCCTTATATGTTTTTTTTTTTAGTTTTAAATAATATTTATTTCCCCAAATTACATGTAAAAACAATTTTTAACATTTGTTGTTGTTTTTTAAGCTTTTGAGTTCCAAAATCTTTCCCTCCCTTTCCTATCCCCTCCCTGAGATGGTAACTAATCTGATATGGGTTATACATGTGCAATCATGTACAACATTTCCATATTAGCCATTTTGTACAATAAAACTGGAAGGAAAGAAGAAAGGCAGGAAGGGAAGAAGGGAGGAATAGAGGGAGGAAAGAAGTGAAAAAAGTATGCTTCAGTCTGTATTTGGACATCAGTTCTTTCTTTGGAGGCAGAGAGCATGTTTCACGATGGGTCCTTTGGGATTGTGTTGGATCATTGTATTGCCGAGAACAGCTAAGTCGTTCACAGCTCTTCCTCACGCGGTACCGTTGTTACTGTGCACAGTGTTTGGGTTCTGCTCACTTCACTCCGAATCAGTTCATGTAAGTCCAGGTTTTTCTGAAATCATCCTGCTTGTCATTTCTAATAGCACAATAATATTCCATCATAATCATGTACCACAATTTATTCAGTCATTCTCTAATTGATGGGCATCCCCTCAATGTCCAATTCTTAACCACCACAAAAAGAGCTGCTATTATAAATATTTTTGTACTAATAGGCATAACCCCTTGTTGATGGAGAAGGGAGGCAGTGTGGTACAGTGGAAGGAGAAGTGGGGTTCTGCCCCTAGCTACCTGTGTAACCTTGGGCAATTACTTAACCTTCCTGGACCTCAATTTCCTCATCTTTAAAATGACAGTTTCTGCTATATAACATAGCCTCTTATCCTAACATGCTGGGATGAGAATAACGAACTGAGCAGAAAAGAAGAGAAGGGAGGAAAGGACCATGCAGCTGGATAGGTAAGTTCCAGTAGAATTAAGAATTCTATCCATCACTACATCATCCATTCACAATTATCATCATCAGTTAGTTAAGCAACCCATGTGTCTGAAAGACTGTGCAGTGTAATGGATAGAAAGCCAGATTTACAACAAAAAACCACCGTTGTAACATCCAGCAAGGCATCTAACTTCTCAGACAGCTTTCTAAGCCTATACCTTGCAGAAAAGGTGCCAAAACATACTGGCAATAGTAGCTTACTTTCTCGTAAATTCTTCAACCAGAGCAATCATAGATCCCTTCCTTCTTGGGTACCCTGCTTGTATATGCCAGGAACTTTTACACACCTGGAAATACAAGTACAAAAATGAGATTGGAATAGACCACAAAAGTTCTTATATTCATCCGCCCTGTCTCTGCAAGTTCCATACCTAATTAAACCCTAGATAATCCTCAGGATAGTGCTAGGTCAATTTTGATGCGTTTGATGCTCAGCTTTAAGGAAGACTCAACCCCAAAGGACAAATACTAACTTCCCTCATTCTCCCACCTACCTGCTAGATTTGATATTACTCCTCTCTATACAAGGATAGGCCTTTGTAAGCAGTTACAGTCTTGATACTTCCTTGCACATAATGGAAGGCAGAATTATTTCTCTATGGGCAGAATTTTACAGATATAAGTTGACCTAACTGACCTCTGATCAGCTGAGATGTTCTGGAAGCCAGTCTGTGTCAGAGCAGCAGAGGTGAGACTCTGACCCAAGTCTCTTGACTTTTATGATTCATTTAGAGAGGTATAGTGTCCAAAACAAAGGAGGTCGCTGTCCCAGTATGTTGTACAGTTGTTTCAGTTGTGTCTAACTCTATGTGACCCCATTTGGGGTTTCCTTGATAAAAATACTGGAATGTTTTGTCATTTCCTTCTCCAGTTCATTTTACATGTGAGGAAACTGAGGTAAACAAGATTATGTGACTTGCCGAGGGTCCCACAGCTAGTAAGTGTCTGAGGTCAGATTTGAACTCAAGGGGATGAGTCTTCCTGATTCCAAGGCCCCATACTCTATCCATTGATATAGTGCCACCTAGCTGCCGTGTTGATCACTCAGTCAACAAGCCTTTATTAAGCACTTATACTGTGTCAGGCACTGTTAGACCATCCCTGCTGCTTGTCTCAGGACCACATTTGGAGTTCAGTGTCCTTGATATCACATTTTAGGAAGGGTATGGACAAACTTGGATGTCTTCAGAGGAGAGTAGCCAGGATGATTAGACAAGGAAATGGCAAACACTCTAATATCTTTGCCAAGAAACCTCTAAATATGGTCATGAAGAGTCAGAATGACCGAAACAACTGAACGACCAGGAGGGTGAGGGGACCAGAAACTATGCTATGTTAGCATGGGTTGAAGGGAGTGGAATTGCTTAGCTTAGTAAAAAGGAATTGAAGACAGAACTAGGAGGCTTCCATTCAATGTATGGAAAGACTTTCAGGGGATTCCCCTCATTCATGGTCTCCAAGTACTGCCAAGGTTCTCAGTCGGGCACTGGTTGGGCTAAATGACCTGGGACCTTCTAACTCTAAGATTCTGTGACTCTGAATTTCCTGACCTGGTGTTCTTTCCTCCATGCCCCACTGCTTTTGTAGGTGTAAGCCACAACAATATGGGAACACATTCCCTAGAAGTTTATGGGGCAAGTTTGCAAAACTTAAAGCAATATATAAATGTTAACTATTACTATTTGGTATCTGGTAGGTGGTGAGAACTCAGGAGTAGGGAGCAGTCACAGGTTCAAGAACACTGCTTTCCTTTTTCATTCAACAACACAACTATAAACCCACTAGAATATACTAGAGGGTCCATTCTTCATCTCTTGCTCCATTGTTTTCCTAGCTCCTCTCACTTCTCCATTAGAAAAATATTTATTAAACACATGCTATGTTCAATGTTCTGACCACTGAGATTACAAACAGAAAAGTACAATGGTACCTGCTCTCAAAGAATTCACATTCTAATTAGGGGAGACAACATATATAAGATCCACATCCACTCCCAAGTCCAGTCATTTGTTCATTTCTATTTTCCTTCCCTAAGTCACACATTCATTCTCTTCCAATTCTTCTTTGAGAATGAAAAACAGACAATATCTCCCCACCAGTTTCGAACACATTCAGCACCCTGGACAGAAACCAACAGGACATTTTGATATTCAGGCATCAAGGTAAGGTACAGACCGAGAAATTATGCTCTGGACCAAAATTCTGCAAGACTGAGGAAATCAGGATCAATATCATATTCTCCAAGATTATCTAACTTTTTGTAAATTGGCATTCTGTTCATCCGGAGGCAGGTCATTTCAAATCCAATATACCACTGGAGTAGAAGCTCAGATATGAGGGGTCTAGAAAGGATTTCCCAGGTTCAGAGATGCCTCAGGCCATTGCCTGGGCCTAAATGGAAGATCCTTCTACATATTGCATCAGTTTGGGATATCCAAAGAAGTCCTAGAAACATTGCAACTTATAAGGGTTGAATAGAGCTTTACCAACATCCCAAGAGAATTCCAAAAATTGTGATACAATCTGACATTCCCATAATTACTCCAGACAGCATCTCCCCTGCCCTGCTTTGCAAGTGGGTATTCAACAGTTACAGAGAGAGCATGAGTAGTAAAGTTTGACAACCAGAGTTGAAGTATCAGTTTTGTTGGTTCTGTATGCAGACATCACCTGCCTCTAAATCTTCCTTTCCATTCTCCTGACTCTACAAACACCCACCATGCTCCTTTCTCAAAGACTCATAGCATGCCACAATGAAAAGAACACTAAATTTGGTATCATGAGACCTAGGTTCAAATCCCAGCTCTACCACTTAGCCATGTGACCTTGGACAGGACATACAACTTCTACTGGGTTTCTTCCCTAGTAAAAATAAGTTGTTCTTCAGTCATTTTTTGGTTGTGTCTTACTCTTCATGATCCCATTTGGGTAAAAATACTAGAGTAGTTTGCCATTTCTTTCTCCAGCTCATTTTACAGATGAGGAAACTGAGACAAACAGGGTTAAGTGACTTGCCCAAGGTCACACAGCTGTCTGAGACCAGATTTGAACTCAGGAAGATGAGTCTTCCTGACTCCAGGCTTGACATTCTATCTACTGCACCACCTAACTGCTCCATTTCTTCCTGTTTTCCTCACCAGTTCTAACACATTCAGCACCCTGGACAAAAGCTAGCAGGAAATTTTGACATTCAAAAGATATCCTTGTAGAGTATAGACTGGGAAACAATGTTCTGAACCAAAATTCTATGGGATTAGATTAAATAGCCTCTAAGGTCCCTTTCAGTTCTAAATTCATGATCCTATGATCATTTAGACCTCAATAACCATCTAGTTCAAATCATATTCAAAAAAGAATTCCCATTGCAATACATCTGCTAGATCAATGTACATCCACAACTTAGAAACTCCATCAGAGTACAGACAGTTCTCACTTTACATGAAATATGTAAATTCAGCTCCCAGTAGGACCAGCAGCAGGAAGTCAAGTGGCACCTGAAGGGCCACAGAGTCATGGAAGGGATGGGGCCACTCAGAGCCCCTCCAAGGGGTGGAAAGGTCTGCAGAACAATCCACTTATATTAAACAAGAACTGTACATACAGCCAACACTCATTTTATTCTCATTCCCTGTCTTTCCACACTCACCTCTGTTTTTCTTTTCCTTCTCCTGGTCTTCCCTTCACAAATCTATTTTTTAAGACGTCATTCTTTGCTTAAATTCTTATTAAGCCTTAACTACTGAATAAACTTTGCCTCAGTCAAACTCAGACCTGTTAAGGAGCTTAGACTGAAAAGGCCAAAGGTCTCCCACTGCATCCTGGGCCATTTCCAGTTGTCCTGTTCTATATCTGGCCACTGGATCCAGATGGTTCCAGAGGTAAAAGTGAAGCTGATGACTTTGCACAGCCCTCTCTCACTTAAAGCCAATTCATTTGCACATCATGACATCACCTCCCTGATGTCATGGTCCTCTTCTAGGATGAAGATAAACAGCAGCAGGAACAGCAAGCCCTCTGCCCTTCCCTTTACATACAAGAAAAATCTTATAATGTCTCAAACTTATTTAGCACTTTAAGGCTTATAAAGTTCTCTCCTCACAATAATCTGAGGTGAGTAATACAGATGCTAAGCTCATTTTACATAGAAGGAAACTGAGGCTCAGGGAGCGAAATTGACTTTTTCAATTATGGTCACATCGTTATTTCTGTCAGAGCATGAATGAGAAATCAATTCTTCTTGACTACAAGTCCAATGCTTATCGAATGGAGGGACTGGCCAATGAGTGTCCAGGTCTGAGCCCAATATCTCCATGGACTGAGGTGTTAGAGGGCAGAATATGCCCACAGTTGAGGGAGAAGATATGTATTTACTTCTTACTATAACTTCTCAGAAAATATCCTTTTGTAAAAGCTAATTGATATTAATTGGTCATCAATGATATTGGGAAGATATTAAGAGTTAAATGATATTTGAACTCTAATCACTCATACTGGGAGGAACATGCCAAATAGGACTCAAGCTAACTACCCTCTAAGAAGGGTGTGTCTCAGAGGTACTCCTAGGAGACTGGGAGAAACATGTAGCCTGCTGAGCTCTGGGGACCTCACCTGCTACATATTCGAGTTGGGAGATTAAGTCCAAAATCTCACTATGCTGAGGAAAGTATCCAGTATAGTGCATTGGAAAGAGTGCTAGACTTGGAATAAGAAGACCTGGGTTTGAATCTTAGCTCTGCAATTCACTCTCTGTGGAACGGTGGGCAAATGATTTAACCCTGTTGACCCTAAGCTTCTTCATTTGTAAAAATGAGAAGGTTAGTAGATAATCTATAGGAGACCTTCTAGCTCCAAATCTCAACTCCTGTGACTAGGAAGAAAGCTACAGGACCAAGAAGAGAGCTGACCTGGCAGGGAGTACATAAGAAGTGTGATGGAGCCAGCTTGAATTAAATTTTCAGTGGGAGCATTTATACCTTAGAATTGGCAAAGCTACAAATCAGAGCTTGATGGATTGTTTTGTTCATTGTTTAGATTTAAGTAAGTGTTGCTGAAAATATAAATATATATAAATATAAATTCAACTTTAAAAATGTGAGAGATATATGTGTGTATGTATGTGTGTATATCTATGTTATATACCTATATGTATGTATATGTATACGTATGGGAATATATCTATATATTATACATATGTATATATGTATATCTATATCTATCTATATGTATGTTTATGTATATATATATATACACATATATATATATATATATGATAGATAAATAGTTATTCTGGAAAGCCAGTTGTTAAATATGTATCAGCATACCACTATGAATGAGAGTATCTGTGCTTTAGATAAAGATGGTTCAAGTGAATGAAATATGAAGGGAAATCCAAAGATAGAGGCAGGAATAAATTGGATAAGAGGAATAAATGTTTGTAAACAACATTTGACTCTGGGACAGGAAAAATGATGATGTTGGGGGGTACCAGACTTACTTCACTCATACTGGGAACTCCCAGAGTGAAGGCTCGCCCTAGCAACGCACATCCCTACTTTCTTTGTAACTTAGTCTTAGAGAGTTAACTCCCCGAGTGTACCGGGTCCAGGATCATACAGCCAGAGCGTACCAGAGACTTAACCCAGGCTTCCTAACTCTGAGGTCAGCCTCTCCCCATCACAGCCAGTTGCTTCTCTGATGACTGAGTAATGATAGAAAAGATCCAGTTAACTGGCCCAAAAGACAGAAAGTGTTTGGAAAATAACAAACATTTAGCAGATGGCAGGCAGTACTGCCGTTCTCATTATTGTTACTTCTTTAGAAAGAAAAAAAAGGGCACCTCATTCTGAGCACCTAAACATCTTTGTCCTGAAATGAAGGCCCTCATTTCCCTACTTTGTCCTTTAAAAAAGAAGCTGTTTGTCCTAAATAGATGACGTTCAAGCGTGTGTATATGTCTGGGGGGCAGGGAGAGGAGGGGAGGGGACGAGAGGGGAGGGGAGAGGGAGATGGAGATGGAGAGGGAGAGGGAGAAGGAGAGGGAGAGGGAGAGGGAGACAGAGAGGGAGGGAAAGGGAGGGAGAGGTACTTCATTTTTATCCCACTGGATGGCGCAAGAATCGCACTTCTTTTTTCTTTTTAAGGTTTGTGACCTGTAAAGAGGAGCAGGGAAAGACTGACTGCAGTGGTTTCAGCTTGTATCAGTGGTCAGGGCTAACCTGTGCTCCTCCCCACCCCCATCCCACATACTGTTCCAATGTAGGATGTAGGCACTCATATGGGCTCGCTCTCTCTCTCTCTCTCTCTCTCTCTCTCTCTCTCCCTCCATCCCTCCCTCTCTCCCTCCCTCTCTCTCTCTCTCTTTCTCTCTCTCTCTCTCTCTCTCTCTCTCTCTCTCTCTCTCTCTCTCTCTCTCTCTCTCTCTGTCTCTCTCTCTCTCTCTCTCTCTGTCTCTCTCTCTCTCTCCTACACCCCTAGGGTTCTCCCTTGATCTCCTGGCAGTCTTTAAATTTGATTTCTCACCAGCCTCCCACAAACGGGTTCCAGCCCCGGAGGGCTTGGCAAAGACTGGAAAGAAGCTGCTGGAGGAGACAGAGCCCCAGCAGAAGCCAACTCATTGTTTGACGTTTAATTACAGTCTTCCCCTCCCCCATCCCACCCCCACCCTGCCCAGTCACAGGGCACAGCCCAAAGGTGAGGCGAGGTCCAATTTAAGGGGTATAAAACGATCCTTGCCAGAAGCCAAATCTGCGGCAAGCTTTGTTGGTTTGGTTTAATAATTAACATGGGTCAGAAACCTGTTCCTTGCTTTCCTGTAGTCCTGGAGATGTTGTATTTGTTAGTACAGTATGTTTCTGTGCTGGACCTAAGATACCCTGATTCTGCCACGTACATCTAGTGTGTCCCTGGGCAAGTCCCCTCGTCTCTTGGGGCCTCAATTTCCCTTATGTAAAATACAGGAGTCACAGTAGATCATCTGTAAGGCCCATCATAGCTCTAAATCTACCATCCTCAAATATAGGGAATGCCCAGTTAGAAAACTCCCTCTTCTAATGCAGGTTGGCACCTGCTCTGGGCTTTAAAATTTTAGAGAGCTGGCTGAGCCACTGAAAGGTGAAGCCACTTGCCCACCAGGGCCCTCATCACCATCAGTGGGTATTTATTAAGCACCAAGCCTTGGAACTACAAGGATGGCTCCACATTAGGAACAGATATGGTTTTATCAGTGGAAAAGGCAGCAAAGAAGATTCATTACCATCTCCTTTGCCCCTGAACCCAAAGGATTTTCTGCAGGACTTGATGGTGAAATAGTCTTGACATGTTGTCTCCTATTTGCACAAGATCAGCCCCTCCAGAGCCAGGACACTCTTCTCCTCCTAGCCCTATTACTTTGCACACAGTAAGCACCTAATAAATGCTCATTCAAACATCCATGCCAGTCATGCCAGGGCCCAGCCTCTTGTGCCTACCCACCTCTCACTACCAACTGGACCTCCAAGACCTCCCCCCATCGCATCTACCACCCACCCCTTAGGGACATGAGTTCATTCTGTTTTGAGACTAACGGCAGAGCTGCCTGATTGGAGGGTGAGTTGTTTATTTCTAGCAGGCCCCAGAACATTGTTGAACAACCAAGAGATCTGGTTCTAGCCATCAGGGTATCTTACCACTTGCTTTTCCATCTCTCATAGGTCCCCATGTCTTCCCCACCCCTTCACAACCTTTATACCTCTTGTTCTGAGGACAAAGCAATACTACTTACTATCCTACCTTACAACTCCCAGCCTGCCTAGAACTCCTCTCCCCAGCCTCTGCTCTCTGACAAGGGCAGACATAAGCTTATTGAGGGTGAGGGCTTTCTCACTGTCATATTTATCCTCAGCACTAATACAACGCCTGGAGTATAGTGGGCTCTTAACACAGGCCCATGGGTTAACTGACCTCAGGCACAGGCTTCACTGCGGCCACACTTTTGCTGCTGGTCATTTCAGTCTTGTCCCACTCTCCATGACCCATTTGGGGTTTTCTCAGCAGACACTGTAGTGGTTTGTCATGTCCTTCTCCAGACCATTTTACAGATGAACAATTAAAGCAAACAGGGTTATGTGACTTCTCTGTAGTCACACAGCTTGTAAATATCTGAGGCTAGATTTGAACTCAGGTTTTCCCGACTCCAGACCTGGTGCTCTATCCACTGTACCACTTTGCTGCCACATCACCATTACAACCACTATCAAGAATCCTCCTGGGAAATTGAGGGCAACAGGTCATTTTTTTGCTCTGTAGCTCAGTTTCCCCATTTAGAACACAGAATTGTTATATTCTCTCCAATTTATTTCCAACTTCTCTGGGATGTCAGCCGTAGGATTTAGGGTTAGAGGGAACTTTAGAAACCATCCAGTTAAGGGTGTCTAACTCAAACAGAAATGGGGGCACATATACATGAGGATGTGTATCCTGTGGGGAACGTAAGGACTAAAAACCACATATTAGCATCATCTGTGTTCTGCTGTATTTTTATTTATTTTGTTAACTATTTCCCAATTACATGTCAATTTGGTTCTGGCCACACTTAAGAGCGCTGAAGGCATAGTGTGGCAATGGGTCCCATGTTTGACTCCTCTGATCCTAGGGCTAACCCCCCCACATACTATAAATTGTCCATAGAAGTTGAGTCCTTGCTTAAGTTACATAGAAACTAGGTTTTAACAGGATGTAAGCTACCCCAAAGGAGCAAGTTATATAGTTTAGGAAGTCTGCGGTACTTATATGAAGTTAGGTAGCACAGCAGATAGGGCAATGGGCTTGGAAGTCAGCAAGACCCAAATTCAAATCTGGCCTCAGACACTTGCTATCCACGTAACCCTAAGCAAGTCATTTAACTGCTGCCTGCCTCAGTTTCCTTATCTGTAAAATGGGGATAATAATAGCCCCTACTTCCCAGGGTTGTCTTGAGGACCAAATGAGATAATCATTTTAAAGCATTTAGTATGGTACCTGAAACATAATTAATAAATTTTTGTTTCCTTCCTTTCATAGAGAAATTAGTAAAAGCCAGAGAGTGAAGGAAAAAACAACATGGTGTAGTGAAAATCAGAAGAACTGGGTCTGTCCCAGATACTTATTTACTACCTGTATAGACTTGGGAGAGTCATTTTATGTCCCACTTCCAGCCCCAGTTTCCTTGTTTGTAAAATGAAAGAGTTGGGCTTGATGATCTCTAACGTCCCTTCCATCTCAAACATTTTGAAGTTCCACGTTGTAAGCTTTCTTCGGGAATCTACTCTGCAGCTTCAGCCTTTTTTTTCCCCAAATGCCTGTTCTGGCCTGAGTGTAACTCATCACCATCACACGTCCCCACCCCCTGCCCTGCCCAGCATCTTTAACTCTGCATCCCAACCAGTGTGGAATAGAGAGTCTAGTGAGTCAAATGTGTGTGTTCGTCCTTCGTTGCCAAAGAAGACCATGCATCAGAGAAATAATGACATGACTTGCACTTGACTTTGTTTTGAGTGAGGGAGGGCTGTGCAGGTCACCAGCCTCACTTCTCTTCCAGAGTCATCTGAATCCAGGGACCCGATATTCATCAGAATGACTGGAGATGACCCAGGATAAGGCAACTGGGATTAAGTGACTTGCCCAAGGTCACACAGCTAGTGAGTGTCAAGTGTCTGAGGTGAGATTTGAACTCAGGTCCTCCTGACTCCTGCACTGGTGCTCTATCCACCGCACCACCTAGCTGCTTATTGACTCCATGATCCCTCATGGGATACCAGAATCCCAATTATAAGGAAACTCAGAGACCTCCAAGTCCCAGCCATACTGCAACAGAAAAACCCTTTACAATTTACCCAAAAAGTGTCCCTCCAGCCTCAACTAAAAGTGGGAAGTTAGGACTTCCCAAGACTGCCCATTTCTCTTTAGGGCTGGCAGAAATGTTGGGAATTTTTACTTTACACAAAACCTCAATAGAATTCTCCATCCTTTCTGTCCTTTCCTCATATTTCTGCCCTCTCAGGCTAAACGGTACATGTCTAATCCCTTCTCTACATGACATGGTCTTCAAACACCTGAAAACAGGTAGCACATCCCTCCCCTTTCCCATCTATATCTTCTTATCCTCAGGCTAGGCTGATAGAGTTCCTGATACTTTTTATTTTCAAATCATAACTTTTCTTCCCATTGAAAAAAATTATTTTAATGTCTAACTGTTCTTCATATCAAAGAAAGACCTGGCCACTAAAGAGCCATTTTTTCCCCATGACTCTACCTTCCAGTGAAATGGCAAATGCTCAGGAAGCCAAATTAATTGCATTTTAGCAAATGCAACTCGAAGCCCCCAAAGATAATGGGGGACCCACTATTTGGGGAACCTCACCAGGACAAATGTCGACTGTTCGTGAGAATGAGCTATCCAAGGTATTGGGGGTGGTTAGAATTCCCCAGAACCAGCCACTACTAGCCCAGTGGCACTCACAGCAACAAGAAAGGAATCTTAGAGCCACATTAAAAATGTGGAAAACCCAGGCCTGGCTCTTGGAACTCTGAAGGGGATGCAAGCTTCAAATGAGGTCAAGTTAAAGCTAGGACTCATAGTCTTCTCACTCAGAGAAGAAAGTGAG
Organism: Bettongia penicillata ogilbyi; assembly: GCA_023548195.1. Taxonomy (NCBI): domain Eukaryota; kingdom Metazoa; phylum Chordata; class Mammalia; order Diprotodontia; family Potoroidae; genus Bettongia; species Bettongia penicillata. The sequence goes on along the minus strand of JAJHZJ010000162.1, from coordinate 8,951,989 downwards.
AAATTTTTAATGACAAGAAAAAGGTTTCATCACCTTCCCCAAAAAACATAGCAACCAGTGAAAAGTCCAAGCTCAGGATTTCCTCCTGATTTCACTGAGCTAGATGCACACTGGCTCAGCCCACAGAATAGTTTCTGAGGGTTTCCCAGGAAATCTTAGTCGCAAAGCTTTGGGGAGCAAATGTTTTCCCTGGGGTAGAGAGTCGGATGAATTTGAGATGAGAGAGCATGGGCAAGAGCCCAACTGGGCTCCCACAGAGTCTGGTCCCACATGAGAAACTAGGCTTCTGAAAATAGTACTTTAAAGTAAAACCAAGAATATTTTTTGTTCTGTCTTGTTTTTCCAAACACGCAAGGGGCCACAGGGTAGTAGAGAATGCATCCAGCCTCCCCACCCCTACTGGAGGAATGAGTGTCAACGACCTTCCTAACTGTTACTAATAAAATGAAAATGCATGCCTCCTTCATGGGTACTTGACTTACCTCTATCTTCCCTGTGACATGAACAGATAGAACTTCTTGGCTGAGCTTGGCAACAACAAAAGAGCTGCTCTGCAGGCCCCTGGGGGTTATTTCAGGCTTCCACAGGCCAGGCTGAGCCACCAGACCACACAAGGGGCCCGAGAACACCCAGCTATTCCCTGTACCAGGGAAGCAAGATGACCTGGGCTGCTGTTGTTTCTAATTGCTACACAAGATATGAACTGATTCAGCTCCACAGAGAACAAGGGTCCCAAGAGTCCCTGGAATGGAGCTTTTTAAAATATTTTCATTTGAGGAAGAACCCTAAAAGCATGCCCTTCCCCCCCCCCACTATACGTGGGGTGGCTTTTTTTAATCACTAAATGGTGACATTCGTTTAGTAAAACCTAGGTCTGAGTTTGAAGATGCCTCCTTTCTCAGCCTTAATGCTGACGCCCTCCCTCTGTCAATTAGTTCCAGTTTATTTTGTATACATCGTATTTGTACATAGCTGAAGCCATGTAGTCTTGGACTGTTTGTACACCACCACTTAGCACAGTGCCTGGTGCCTCGTGGGTGGTTAGACAATGCTTGTAGAATTACCGACTCCCTTCAATTTCATATACATGTATTTGTTTATGCTCTCATTTAGTTCTTTAGACCTGTGTCTATTGGATTGGGGACAACTAGATGGCACTGCAATGGACAGAGTGATTGGGCTTCAGGTCAAGAAGACTCATCTTCCTGAGTTCACATCTGACCTCAGATGCTTCCTAGCTATATGACCCTGGGCAAGTCATTTAACCCTGTTTGCCTCAATTTCCTCATCTGTAAAATGAGCTGGAGAAAGAAATGGCAAACCATTCCAGTATCTTTGCCAAGAAAACCCCAAATGGGGTCACGAAGAGGCAGATGTGATTGAAATGCCTGAACAACAACTAATATTAGTATTAATTAATTAATAAGTAATTAATTAATTAATACTAATTAGTATTAGAGTTACAATTTCATCTATGTAGGGAATTCCAACTGAGGAAACTCAATCCTTCATGCAGATCTAGACCTTCTATGCAATTACTGTCTTAGAGAGTTGTCTTGGTACTAACAAGTACTTCCTAAGGATCACATAGGCAGTATGTATCCAAGGCAGGATTTGAACATAGATCTTTCTGGATATATATTGACAGACCCCCCTAGTCGGTGCTTTTCCTCTTAAAACATGTCTGCTATTTTCCTCATGTTAAAAAAAATTGGGAAGGGGGAACAATGAAGACAGATTTGACTATTTTGAAATAGTATTTGATGAAGAAAAAGATGAGTCACTTCACAGTTCATAATGATGAAATCCTCCATTGTCTTATTCCAGAAGTCCATTGAGGCATAGATGTCACCCTGGCTTCTCAAAAGCTATGCCAGGTAGGGTAAGCTTTGGCAGATCCAGTAAGACTTTTAGTATGAGCCTGGCCAGAGACTGAGGACCAGCCTGGCTAAATTGAGAAAGACACATCAACAGAAGGGTGGCTACAAGGCGATGAATTGTTTTGGCCATACCAATTCAAAGATCATATTGGAAGATAAAGGGGTGACCGTGGTCTCTACCAGTGGGAGAGGGACCAGTGCTAATGAATTCACAGATTCTTGAAGTACTGATAAAGTACCTAATTATCCTGTTAATGATGCAGCTTGTCACTGAACTGAAGTGACTATAAATGCCTGGCTATTTAGTAGATGATCACAAATGCTGTTGACTAATTAACCATTTGGGTCCACTCACCGCTAAAGGAAATGGTGGTAGGGCTCAGGACAAGGGGGACATTCTGCACTAAGGTGAATAAGGGAAGGGAGGGAGACAAGCGTGTTTGAACTTACTGAGTCAGGTCTTCCTTCTGGTTTGGTTTTACTCTCAGGCCAACGACCTCTCAAGCATTTCTATCTGGATGTCCATCTCAAGTTCCACACATTCAAGAGAAAGTTCATGATCCCCTTCCCCAAATCCACTCCTCTTCTGACTTCCCACCCCATCCTTCCAGTTACCCAATCCACAACCTTGGTATTGTCTTCAACTCTTCCATCTCCCCCACTCAATTTCTCTCATATCCATCCCTTCCTAGCCACTTACACAGCTGTCATTTCTGCTAGCATCCAATACATGCTACTTTATTTGACATTTAAAACTCTTCATAAACAGACCCCAAACCTAACCTTCCTTTCTAGCTTTATTACATATTATTCCCCTTCCACACACTCTACTGTCTGGACATATTGACTTCTTTTGCTGGTCCTTACACATGATCTTGTCTCCTTGCCTTTGTTCTGTCTATTCTCCATATCACACGCACACACACACACACACACACACACACACACCCCTTTACTCAATAAACTCCAGTGGCTCCCTATTGCCTCCAGGATCAAATAACTTACTTTTCCCCCTTCACACACTCTTTGATACAGTGATGCTGGCCTCCTGGATGTTCCATGAACAGGACACCCCATCCCTGGGCTCCTGGCATTTTATCTAACTGACCACCATGCTTGAAATGCTCTCCCTCCTCAACTCCACCTACTGCCTTCCCAGTCTTCCATTAAGTCCTTTTAAAAACTATTGTCTAATTATGGTTGTCTAACAACCATAAAATTCCCAACCTCTCTTAATTCTAGTGCCTTTTCTCTTTAAATTATTTCTAATTTATCTTGTATATAGTTTGTCCATATGTTTGCTGTTGTCTCCCCCATTAGTTTGTGAATTCCATGAGTGTGGGGGTTGTCGTTTGCCCCTTTTTGTATCTCCAGTGCTTAGCACAGTGACTGGCACATAGTAGGCACTTAATAAATGTTTACTGACTGACAGACTCCATTCCAGGCATGAAACCCCTCTCCACCCCTTCATCTTGGAATCTCTAGCTTCTCTCAGGACTCAGAAAGTACCACTTTCTGCATGAGACTTCTCTTACTCCCCCTAGTTATTAGTGCCTATCCCCTTCCAAAAACACCCTTGCCTGTGTTTTGTATATATCCCTACATAAATATGTTGTTCCCTCATTAGATGGAGTAACACCCTGGAAAAACTGGGATTGGAGTAAGGGGACCTTGTTTCAAATCTTGCTTCTAGGACTTGCTACCCATGTGACTCTGTCAAAATCCTTTAACCTTACAGAACCTCAGTTTCTTCATTTGGAAAATGAGAAATAGTCACTGAGGTCCCTTTTAATTTCCTATGACTTTAAACTCCTTGAGAGCTTTTGTGGCCCTGGACCTTGGAATCACGAGCTAAGAGAATTAAGCACTTTATCCATGCTTGCTGACAGATAGACCAGCAAAACATTGCATATACACCAGCAGATGTTTGACTTGGCAAGTGTTTCCATGTGCATTGCGGCACTTAGAAGCAGAAGAAAACCAGTGTGCTCTTAACTATTCTTGGACTCAGTTTCTACACAATTCAGCTGGCTTACAGGGTCCGCTCTCATCCACCAGAATTTATAGAAAAACTGACAAATACTTTGGTGAGTAAGTGAATGATAGGTGACTCCTCAAATCACATTATAAATGGAACTGTTACAAGAGACCAGTTTCTGGCCCTGGGGTTGAGCAGGCCCTCACAAGATACCTACAGATTTGTGCTGGGACACCCAAGGGGAAGGCTTTCCAAAGGACTATATTTATTTTTGTTCTGTTTTAATCAGAAATGTTCTCTTTCTACTTAGTTGTGGTGAGATACATGAGAAGGTAGGGAGAATATTTATTTTGTCTTTCTATGTCTTGCCTCGAGGCAGCTAGGTATTGGAGTAGATAGAGTCCTGGCCTTAGAGTCAGACAGTTCAAATGTGGCCTCAGATACTTCTTAGCTGTATGTCCTTGGACAAGTCATTTAACTGCTGTTGACCTCAGTTTTCTCAACTATACAATAAGTATAATAATCGCGTTCTCCTCCCTGGGTTGTTGTGAACATCAAATGTGATAATATTTAACACACTCAACATAAATCTAACTAGCTATTATTACTGTTTAGCAAAGAGCCTGCCAGCATACAATTGGCGCTTAATAAATACTTGCTCGTTGATTCCGAGCTGCAAAATGCAGTAGGGTAGGAAAACAGCTGGGCTGCGTTGTCATAGCTAGAGCAATCACTGAAAGCGAAAGAAAGAGAGGATGATCTTCTGTAAACTTTGAGGGAGACTTGAGCATCATGTAGAATTATTCTAAGTCTTGAAGTGAGAGAAACACGTCTGTCATTTGCATTTCATGTCCTCTCTCAATTAGAAGAAGGGAGAAACATTCTCCTTTTTAATTGGCTCAACAGGAGCCTGGGTTTTGACACCTGAGAATGAGTTGTATCGAGCCAACCAGGAGAGCTACAGAAATTCTAGCAGCTGTGGGAGGAGCAGGAAAGGTCTCTTTTGAAAAGTAATGTTTATCTAGTCCTGAAGGAAACCAGGGATTCCAAGAGGCAGAGGTAGAGGGAGTACATTCCAGGAGTGAGGGAAAGCCACCTTCTCTGGTATTCTGGTGCCAGACATCATTGTCTTTGGGGCCACAATGGAGCCAGACCAAGAATGAATGATGAGAGACCAGACTAGGTCTGGAGCACCATGTTTCCTTGTTGTGCAGTCGTGTGTAACCCCATTTGGGGTTTTCTTGGAAGGATACTGGAGAGTTTGCCATTTCCTTCTCTGGTTTATTTTACAGATGAGGAAACTGAGGCAAACAGAATTGAGTGACTTGCTCAGGGTCACACAGCTAAGAAGTATCTGAGGCTAAATTTGAACTCAGAAAGATGAGTCTTCCTGACTCTAGAGTTGACATTCTATCCACTGAGCCATCTGGCTGCCCAGAACCACATTTAGGTAAGATATTTTCTAAACCTGATTATCTTCTTTTTCCTTGTAAAGAAACTCTAGCAACTCATTCTTGTGATCTGGAGTATGGGGTAATTGGGGATAAAAGGAATTATGGAGTGGATGCCCAGTTTGAAGTATCCAGTTACTTTGAAGAGCAAGGAGGGAAAAGGTGAATGGGGACTGAGCATGGTAGAATCCAGGGAGCCAGGTAGTTTATGAGAGGAAGAGTGCCTTCAGTTCCATAATCCTGGACACGAAGGCAACAGTAGAAAGGTGAAAGTCCTGAGGCCAAATGCAACATCACTGGGGTCATTTCTGAGAAAGGGCTGGTGTTCTAAGAAGCTGATACAGTCTGGCAATTTCCCAACCACCATGGTTAAAGCCTTTTCAAGAACAAAACTTCATTCTCTACTTCAGAATTTTTTCATCTCAGCTCTACTCTCAAAATATTAGACCTGCAGACATTAGATCACAGGTTGGGGATAAAAATTCAGGGCCCCAGACAGGGTCAAGAAACTTTCATGGCATTCTCAACAGAGCTGAAACTTTTATTTTGTGGACAAAGAGAATTGCTCAGGCAGGAAAAGTTTCTACGTGATATGCCCATAAGACTATTAAAAAAACAATCTACTCTTTAACTCAAAGGAAAATTGCTTGGATACTAAGAGGTTAAGAGACTTGCTCACATAGTCAGAAACTCAGAGAAAGAACTTTAACTCAGGTATTCCTGACTTCAAGGCTACATCTCTAACAACGATATCATGGTATTTTTACTAATTTATAAAGGAAAATTGGATGGTCAAAATATATGCTATAATATCAAATGAATTCACTTAAGCACATATTTACATACCTTTAAGCATAAGTATACATTTTAAGCATAAATGCTGTTACTTTTCAGTCGCGTCCAACTATTCATGACTCCATTTGGGGTTTTCTTGGCAAAGATATTGGAGTGGTTTCCCATTTCTTTATCCAACTCATTTTACAGATGAGGAAACTAAGGCAAACAGGATTAAGTGATTTGCCCAGAGTTACATAACTCATAAGGGTCTAAGGCCAGATTTGAACTCATGAAGATATCTTCCTGGTTCCAAGTTTAGTGCTCTATCCACTGAGCCACACAGCTACTCCCTTAAGAATAAGTGGTATGTAGTTATTCATATTCTTCTCTGCAATCAGCTTTTCCTTCTTTTTTTCTCTATAGCACACACAGACTGTCTCATACAATCCAATATCTTCCTTAGGTTATCCTCTTGAGAGGAAGCACAGTATACAGAGGACTAGATGTTGATGTCATAACTAGGGCAGGGTGGCTGGGGCTTTGCTCCATTGTGCTGAAATTTAAAAGACACCAATGCACTGTCTGGGAATAAGGTACTTCCTTCTTCAAGTAGCTATATCTCAGATTAGTAGTGTGCTCCACCCCCACCTCTACCTAGTTCTGACTCTGCCAGCTTTGGAGTCAAGAGGATCTAGGTTCCAGTCCTGATTTTGGCATGAACTGATATGATCAAGGCTAAGTCGCGTCACTTCTTAGTGCCCTGGGCAAGTCTCCAATAAAAGTTATGATCAGTTGTCAATATTCATTGGTGAAGGGAATTTTCATACCTAGAGGTCTCCACATGGATGAAACTACAAGTTAAGAACTTGTAAATTTTCACTTTTGGACACAATTTTTTTCTCTTAATTAGAAGGCAAGTTCCTTGAAGACATCAGCTGTTGTGTGCTCCTCTGGTAGCTCCTGGCACAGTACTCTGCAGGTACTATTCAGTACTTGTTAGTTGGACTTGGGGGCAGCCAAACTGCACATTGGATGGAGTGTCGTGCCTCAAGTCAGAAAGACTCCTCTTCCTGAGTTCAAATACAATCTCAGACACTTTCTAGCTGTGTGACCCTGGGCAAGTCATTCAACCCTGTTTGCCTCAGTTTCCTCATCTATGACATGAGCTGGAAAAGGACATGGCAAACCACTCCAGTATATTTTTCAAAAAAAACCCCAAATGGGGTCATGAAGAGTCAGAAATGATGGAAAAATTATTGAACAACAAAAGCTTGATTTGCTCAATCTCTTAAAAACTGATATAGTGGGAAAGAGTTTGGTCCAAATCTCAGTTCTGGTCCTTACTTACCCAGTGACCATAAACAAGTCACTAAACCTTTTTGAGCTCCAGTTTCCTCATCCATATAATGTAGCTTATTAGTATTTTCAGGAAGTGGCAGTGATGGTGGTGGTTGTTGTCCTTTTTTGCAAAGAGGACCAAAATGACATCACCATGATAAAGTGAAATTTCAGTGCATCCAACTGTGGCTGATCAGACGAATATGAGCTTGGAATGCTCTACCACAGACTGGGCACAGATAGTCCGTGTGAATATTCGGGGTGGATATCCCAAATTTGCATATCCTATGTTTCCTTTGTGCTGTCTCAATTCTGCTTTGCTCAAAGAGCACAACACCCTTTCTGATGTGGGCATGCCATGCTGAGGGGTCCCGGGCCGGTGTCTCCCATGTTGCATAGTCAAATCCAAAGTTCTTGAGAGAGACCTTGAGAATGTCCTTGTATCGCTTCTTCAGACCACCATGTGATTACCTGCCCCATGCAAGTTCTCCATAAAACAGTCTTTGCAGCAAGCATATATTTTGCATTTGAACAACCTGGCCAGCCCATCAGAGTTGCACTCTCTCTGAACCATAGTTTGAATGCTTGGCAGTTCAGCTCGAGCAAGGACTTCAGTGTCTGGTAACTTATCCTGCCAGGTGATCCTCAGAATCTTCCTAAGGCAGTTCAAATGGAAGCAATTCAGTTTCCCAGCATGGCACTGGTAGACTGTCCACACTTCACAGGCATACAATAACGAGGTCAAGACCTTCAGTTTGGTAGTCAGTCTAATATCTCTTCTCTATCAAACTTTTCTTTGGAGCCTCCCAAACACTGAGCTAGCTCTGGTAATGTGTGCATCAACCTCTTTGTCAACATGTACATCCCTGGAAAGTACACTACCAAGGTAAGTAAGCTTATCCACAGCATTCAGAACTTCTCCATTTGCTGTAATCGATGGTTCCACATATGGATGGTGTGGTGGTGGCTGATGCAGCACCTGTGGTTTTTTTATGTTAATTATTAGGCCAAAATTAGCACAGGCAGCAGAGAATTGATCCATACTTTGTTGCATCTCAGCTTCAGAGGCTGCGCTGAGTGCACCATCATCTGCAAACAGAAACTCATGCATCAACACTCCCTCCACTTGCCTCAGTCAGGAACACTTGGGTTCAGGCCCTGACTCTGATAGATTTTGGCCGCTCTAACTCCAGGCAAGTCACGTATACCATCTGCCCTTGTATATGGACAGAGGGAGTATCCTCATCAGAGATATCTACACCAACTAAATCTCAGCTCAGGACAAAAAAAATAGACCTGCCTCATGGGATTGTCCTAAGGATCAAATGCAATAATGTAGGTTAAGTGTTTTGTAAACCTCAAAGTGCCATCTGAAAGTCTTATCTAGATAGGCAGTATGGAATGGTGGGAAAACACTAGATTTACTGTAAAAAAGCCTGGCCTCCAATCCTAGCTCTGCCAAATACTAGGTTTCATAGGTTACTTTAGAGGTCATCTGGTGAGACTGGTATCTGACCAAGAATCCCAATGACAGTGTCCCCAACAACTGATCATCTGCATCTTCAACAAGGGATTTAACCTCCCTTAGCTTAGCTTACTTACCTGGAAAATGGGGATAATAATGACTTCCCTAGTGACCTCCTAGGATTTGGGGAGAGTCTAATGAGCTAAATAATTCAACGAGTTAAAATCCAGCTTCAGACACAAATAGGAAACAACTTTGGAATCCTATCTTCTAGACTTCAGCTGTTGTTTTTTCAGTCATGTCTGACTCTTTGTGACCCCATTTGGAGTTTTCTTGGCAAAGAAACTAGAATGGTTTGCCATTTCCAGATGAGAAAACTGAGGCAAACAGTGTTTGGTGACTTGCCCAGGGTCACATGGTTATTAAGGGTCTGAGGCCAGATTTGAACTCATTGAACTACTTTAATGACGTATTAATGAAACAAACTCTGAAGGGCCTGGTTTAGCTTTAGGACAAAACAAGCACCTCTAAGACTTGAAAAACAGACAAATTGGGGGAAATGTAGAAGTTCAAGGTCCCTGAAGTCTCCAAGACTCAGAACTGGTGCAGCAAATGTTCTCTACCCAAAGACAGATAATAAAATAAATATTTTCCAATGAAAAGTTACAAAGGCAAAACCTGTAAAACAGATGCACAGAACTAGCTGTAAGTGTGCAATGTACATATGGCATTTTCATACAGTCTAGCCATATGTACATGATTCATTCCAACCCTGACAACATGGACTTTGGATGGTACCGCCTTGATGAGCCTAGATTAAATGTGACCTCTGCACTATTTATAAAGAAAAGGTTTGTTAAGCAATTTCAGGTTGTAAACAAGATTACAAGTGGTGGGCTGAACCCATTTCAGGGCACCAGTTTTTTTTTTTATTTTGAGACACATTAATTGTTTGAGTATGCCGGCCTGTTTCCACAGTCCTCTTATAAGGGACTTAGGGTTCACACTGATCAGGTTCAATTCTGGAGACCTAACTTGAGGGAGGTTAGTTTGTCTCAGATCGGTTAGTGCATCTACCTGAATTCCTTCAGGAAAAACCTCTAAAACGAAGTTTCTGTGTGGCACATATCTAGGGTTTTCCCATAAGTGTGTATTTTTCTCCAATCACTCAGTGTACGATAAGTTCGATAAGTCATATAATAGCTTTTCATTTTCTCCACTACAGACAGTGGATAAGATGCAAAGGATTCACAGTCATGTGTAAATTAATTTAGGAAAGACAAAATACTGAAGCAACCAATTATGCTCCTTCTCAAAGATTAAAAAAAAAAAAACAACCCAGCACCTCTTTGTGGGAGTGGTGAGCAGTTATTTCAAATTGACATCACATGTACCATGTCTGAGAAACTGAGTAATTATCATGGAGGGTTACTAAGGTCTAGATCTCCCATTCAGCCATGAGGGATTTTAGTCATCCAGTTAGAGTTCTCTTTTTGCAGGCCCTTTGCTCCTCTGAGAATTATGCTGCTCTAGAAGTCTTCTCCCTCTGGGTAGTTAATACCTGACTCTTGACCTCAGAAGCTCTAGAACTCAGGCTTAGTCACAAGACCACTCCAGAGAGGAAAAATCCATTTATCAGGATCATTAATCATTGGACCAGTGAAGAAAAAAGGAAACTGGTAGAAAGACTGAGCCAGGAATTGGTAGAGAAGGGCAAATCAAGTGGGCCTAGGGCCTCTGGTCTCAGGCCACCTGAGCAAGCACATGTCTCTCATAGCCATGCTATTGGAGGTAGAGGTGGTGGTGGTAATGGTGGTGGTGGGGTAAAGCTGGGAGGGAGGAATGTGGAAAGTAAGGGAAGAAAAAGCCTAGCCTTCCACCTTCTGGTCTAGAATTTAAGGGTCAGAAAGTGGGAGGAAAGAGAAACAAGACTGGAAATTCTTCTAACAAAAGTTTTTCTCCACCTCTCCTTCCTACCAAATCTCAGTTACTACTTGTCTTTAAGATGGTCCATGTTATTAAGATCCAATAAGAAGTTTCCTGTGACCTACCAGCAAGGTACATTGTAGCCCTGTGGGAAATCCTCCCTTCTGATAAAAGTCTATATGCTATAATCTCATCCAGTAGATCGGGGGAACAAATTGAACAGGGGTTCTCCTCATGGCCTTGCTACACACACACACACACATACACACACACACACACACACACACACACACACACTGCTCTTTCCACTATGCCATACAGTACTTATTTTTGGAAAAATTTGGTTTGTGGCTAATGTGTATGTATCATCTTCTCTGATTCATGCCCATTAATGGGAGACACAGAAAGGACTTCAGATCTGTACAGGTCATGTAGGAGCAAAGGCAGCACCTATCAAACATCGTGTTGCATCACACACTCCTCCTTTCGGAATGTCTTTGACCTTGGTGATACTTCTGGTCACCCAGCCTCAAATGAAGAGACTTCAGCAGGTCCCCTAAAAGAAAGTCTGTTCTCCCAGGCAGCTCAGAGACAGAGCCATAATTAGCCATTTTAGCACAAAGAGCTAAGAGTAAGAAATAACATTCAAAGAAAACAACACTAAACATATCCCTAAATTAACAGTATATGTGATAGTTGTGGGGGAGGGGGGAGGATCCCAATGCTAGCCTCAAAGTAGAAATCTTGGGATATTATGATGCCTCTGCTTAGGAGACCATCTCCTGGGAAGAAGGAAGGCTCATCTGGGGCATATTTTGGGGCCCTCTAAAATTTTTTGCCCCCAGGCTAAAACCCAGTTATCCAAGTTACAGATTGCTAAGAGAAATAGTACACCTTCCCAAAGACCCATCAGTGAAAAAGGCTCATTATTCAATAAGATGAAATGAGGAGTAAAGACAGGCTAAGGATTCCTCACTAGCATGTCTTATAGTTCAGTCATCCAGTATCTTCTCTAAGCAAACCTGCCAGCCAGCAAGGAGCTGCCTGGCTGGATTTCCTGCTTTGCTCTCTCATTGTCAGTATGTACAAGGAGGCTGGAATTGTAGCTCCATGATAATTAGTCAGTTTCTCAGATACTGCAGATATGATGTCAATTTGAAATAACTGCTCACCAGTCCTACAAAGAGGTTTTATTTATTTTATCTTTGAGGAGAAGTATAACCACCCATGTGATTGCAAAGCTGGATACCCCCTCCCTCTGCTTTTACCCCTCCTCTAGATATCCTTGTTTGCTCTAAGTTTAGGTTGTATATATTTATAGAGAGATCTCTATTGCTATTGGTATCCTTACTAGATCTGAGAAGCAACATGGCACAGTGATTAGCAAGCCATCCTCAGGTCAGATGATTTCAAGTCCCTTCTCTGATGCCCATTGGCTGTGTCCTTCAGAAAATCACTTAAGTCACGTGGCTCTCTAAAGATTGAAGTTACAGATTAAGTGCTGATCTCCGAGGGCAGATGCTTTCCTCATTGGGAGTCCCCTTTATCTATGAAATCACAGGCCTGCTCTCATCCCAGGTAGAGATCACATTGATGTAGCATTTTCTCTATACTATTTTGTTTAATTTCTCACAATAACCCTGTGAGGTTCATAATATAAATATTATTCTGATTCCAAATATAGGCTGTCCCCAAATAAAAGCTGCAACTCTGAAAGTAATCTCTAAAATATAATATCTGGAAAAAGGGGGGGGGATGCTATGTGCTAAAAAATAATATCAGTTACAGGTTATGCATGAGTTTGATAAATGTCACATTTAGGGAGAAGAGTGCTATGTATCCTGACCAATAAAGTCATGCTATTGTAGCTCGTCTTCAGCATTAACAAGTATTTATTGAGTGCCTCTTATATAAAGGCATTATGCAAAGAATTCAAAGAACTCACCACTTAGCAACCCTTTTCCTCAAGTAACCATGCAAAAAGACATGACACTGAGTTGGGAGAGTCGGTGATGACATTGTGAAATAGCTAGCCTTTTATCTAATAATAATGGTTGTCATTTATATAGCATGTATTATATGCCAGGCACCATACTAAACACTTTACAGATATTATCTGTATGCTATTTATTTATACTATTATTATCCCCATTTTACAGTTGAGGAAATTGAGGCAGACAGAGGTTAAGTGACTTGCCCAAGGTCACACAGATATCTGAGGCCAATTTTGAACTCAGGTCTTCTTGACTTCAGACCTAGCTCCTTGGGCCTTGAGGACCAGGTGGAATTCAAGAAGCATAGAATAAGTTGGGGGAAGAAAATTTGTCAAATAGAAAGAATGAAAGGATGAAAGACTGTCAGAAGGTATCTGAAATAAACTTCATCAATTTCACCATCTTAGAATTTCTTTTAAAATACTCTGTATTTTATTATGATGAAAACTGCTATCCATCTCCAGAGAAAGAATGAATGAGCTCTGAATGCAGAGCAAAGCATAATTTTTTAAACTTTCTTTCTCTTGGATATTTTCACCCATGACTAATTTGGAAATATGCTTTACGTGACTGCACCTGTATAACCTATATCAAATTGTTTGTCTTCTCAATGAGGGGGAGGGCAAAGGAGGGAGGGAGAAAATGAAGAATTTAGTTTTTAAAAAAAGAATGTTAAAACTTGTTTTTACATGTCATTAGGAAAAATATATAAAATATATATTTTTTAAAAATATTCTCTATTTTAGACTTGGAGGTGATTCAGACTCATTTCCTCTTCCCACTATCCTCCACTGGTTGAAATTTTGCTTGACTACAAATACCTCAACTGTGTTTGCCTGTTTAAAATTCATTTTGGGGGCTATATCTTCTAACCAGATTGCACAGAAACAGTGTTCTTTTGACCCAACGGATGACAGAACCGATATTGGGAATTGGATGGCTAAAAAAGAACGTTAATTTCCAGAAATGATCATGCACTGTTTTTGACTACCCTATAACAATGACAAATGCTTTGATGATGTCCCAGTCAAACCCCAGGGAGGGAATTAATAAATGAACATCTCTAATTCGTATGGAATGCTCCTCCTGTTTACCAAAGGGAAACATAAAGATCCTATTCATTATAATTTAGACCATGAAATTTTAGAAATGTACTAACTAAGCTGGTGATATTCTAGACTAACATAAAATGCAATGGAATAGATCAGCCTTGGTAGGGTATCTAAAACTCAGCTTAGTTTCCCTGAAGCCAATTAATTTACATAATTAAATAGATCTTTCAAGTGAAAGTGGTATATTATTATTTTTTAATAAATTGATTTTCTCTTCCTTTTATTCTGAACTTAAACATCAAATAAAAATAGCATTTCCATATGGGAAGGAAATAAGTATTTATAAGCACCTCACAGCAACCTTGGGAGGTAGATGCTATTATTATCCCCTTTTTATAATTAGGGAAACTGAGGCAAACAGAAATGAAGTAAACTTCCCCAGAGTCACACAGTTATAAGTGTCTGAAGCTGCATTTGAACTCAGATCGTGCTGACTCCAGACCCACCACTACCTAATTGCCATCTATGATGAGAAAAAAGAAAAATGTATGAAACATTCTAAATCGTATCATGTAAGCATAATATTCTAAAGAAGCTTCTTAGGCTACTTTGCTAGGGACATGAATAGAATGGCAATCACCCTGGGGATTTTGGAGTCATTGCTCTCCATCTGTGGGCAATTAGGCACCAGCTGGAAGCCCCCTCCCCAAGTCCTCTCAGTTAAAAGATGAGGAAGCATTAAACAGTAGTACAATGGTCTAAGGATTCAGGGGGTGTTTGCACATTCTTAAAAAAAATGGCTGTCGTTTGTAGAGGTGTTCCTAAAGTCTCAGTGCTGTTTTTTACCTTCAAACTACAGTAAGATTTTTGGGATGCCCCACCTCACGCCAGATGGATGCTACAGACATTTGTTGTTGCTGTTCACTGGTTTCAGTAGTGTCTGACCCTTCATGACATCATTTGAGATTTTCTTAGCAAAGATATTGAAGTGGTTTGCCATTCCTCCAGTTCATTTTGCAAATAAGGAAACTGAGGCAAACTGGGTTAAGTGACTTTCCCAGGGTCACACAGCTACTAAGTATCTGAGACCAGATTTGAACTGGGGAAGAGGAGTCTTCCTGATCTAGTCACAGCATTCTATCTGCCTTGACAGCTAGCTGCTCACTACATATTATATTATTATTAACCCCATTTTATATAATATATATTATTATCCCCATTCTATACATGGGGAAACAGAGGCTTATGTAAGTCACAAAGCTATTGTCAGAGGCTGTATTTGAGCACAAGTCTTCCTGACTCCATTTCTAGAGTTCTATCCATTATGCCACTCAGCCCTGGTCAATTCCATTGGAATAGAGGACATTCTCAGGCTCCTACCTGGGACCTTTTTGTGGAGAGTATTCCAAAAACCCTTAGTGTGGTTTTAAGCTATTAAATTAAGCTTTTAAAACCTGAAACTGCAACAACAGAGGATAGAAGCAAGAGTGTCATCCAGCAGTTGTGTGTCTCCTTTCCATGATGAGTCTGTCAGTTGATAAGCATTTATTAAGTCCCTGTTATGTGGCACTGGTTATACAAAAAGAGACAAAAGACAATCCCTGCCCTCAAAGAGCTCACAATTTAATAAGGAAGACAACAAGTAAATAAATATGTACAAATAAGATACATACAGGAAAAATAGAAAATAGTAAACACAGGGAAGGCACTACAATTAAGAGGGTCAGGGAATGGCTCCCTGTAGAAGGCGGGATTTTAGTTAGGACTTAAAGGAATCCAGAGAAGGCTGTAGGCAGAGATGGAGAAGAGAGAGTATTTCAGGCATGGGAGACAGCCAGAGAAAATACCCAGAGCCAAGATACCAGGGGGTCAACATCATGCCAGCTGGTCACTTACTTCAATACTGTAGGAATCATATTTCCCATCAGGGTGGGTCTCCACTGAGTCAGATCACAGCTCCTCCATGACTTAGCAGATGGTTACCTTGAGTTTAATTGACTGAAAAAAATTTACTTGGTGACCAACCCAAGAATGATGAGCCATTCTAGAATTAGCCAGGCTGCCCCTAGGGCAGACAGAATATACTTGCAGTCCATCACAGGGCTTGTTCTTAAAGTCTTTTCTGCTGGCTAGGACCCACCAAAGCTTTTGCTTTGGTGATAATAGCCTTTAGGAAAGTCATTTCATCCTGACCTTTGAGAAATAGAGCTTTAGGATGGAACACTGGAGGACTTGGTTGGAATAGACTCAGCCAGCCAGTAATATTGGCTATATCTGAGCCTCTCTTAATGAGAATCACTGAATACAGCCCTGGGTACAACAAATTTCATCCAGTAGCTAGGATCTGTGTAAGCTTAAAGAAAAACGTACATTAATTTTTAACAATGATTGAAGGAATTATCCTCTTGAGTTAGGCAGTGGAGGATGTTCTAATGTTTATAACTGTTTCAAATGGTAATATATTCAAACTGGCATATTATCAGTCATGATGGAAAGGAAGCAGGGGAGGAAATCCGGGGGATTTCAGTAGAGAAGAAGCCTGAGGAGCCAGAAAGTGTGTGGCCAAAGCAAATTAGGAGTAACCTGGGCCCGAAGGAGCTGAGAATGTTGGCTTCTCAAACCCACAGCTGTCCTTCTGCCTCAAAACCTTCACAGAATCTCAGAATTGAAGGGGTCCCAGAGATCACCAACCCAAAACTGAACAAAAATCCCTTCCTCAATTTACCTGATGTGATTATCACACTGTGTTTGAAGAATTCCATTGACAGACAACTGCTCCTGTCCTCCCTTCCACCCCCACCAACCCCACCACCCAGTTCTACTTGGGATAGTTATCCTCCTTACAAAGTTATCCTGACCCCGAATCTCTGAACCTCTATCTGCCTTTTCACCACTTTCCACCCATTATTCCCAGTTCTGGCTCTGGGACTGAGCAGAATAAGCCTGATCTCTTTTTCTGTCTGAAAGCCTTTGAGGTACTTGAAGACAGTTAACTGTGCTGTCTACATAATTAAAATCAAAGCATCATATCTTCCAAAATCTTTTCTTCTCTAGGGTTAAGCAGTAGTTCTCAAACTTTTTGGTCTTATACTTTATACTCTTAAAAAGTATCAAGGACCCCAAAGAACTTTTACTTATGTGATGTATATCTATTGATATCCACTGTATTAGAAATGAAAATATCTTAGTATTATTATAAAAGTAGTTTTGAACTAGAAGAACTCCAGAAAGGGTCTCAGGGATCCCTAGTGTACTCCAGACTGATGAGAGTGGATTCAGAGATCCCTAAAGACCAAAGTACAGGGGAGAGCATCTGGAACAAATTCAAGGACTCAAGCATTCTTGAAGTCAAAGTGGATAGATTTATTGTTATGCTTCTCAATGGGAAGAGTTCTTAGAGAATCTGCGATTTGAAGGGCGGTACAGGTAAAGTTTACATAGGATATTCTATAGTAAAACATATGCCAAATATACTAATTAGGTGATTTGGGGGCAGGATTAGAGAGCAGTTAAAGAGTGCTTAGTTCTTAAAGGAACATGCACGTTTAGTATCTACTTTGCAGGTATTTTACCCAGAGTTTACTGGGAAATGGGGGGAAGGTGCTACAGGGAGGTGTGGTGTTAGGCCTGAAATGTCACTAAGTCAATTAATGGTCAGGGCTGACTGAGAAATACCTAGGTTGTTACCATCAGTGTCTTACGAGACAAGATAAACATAAGGGAGTATACATATTTCTAAGTCTAGGATACACATGATAGGTCAGTGAGTAGTAAATATCTTTATGACCCAGTACACAGCCAGTTCAGCCAGTGCACAGCTGGTTCAAACTAATGAATTTTATAGGTGCAGCTGGCTGCTATATCAGGAAGAGCGATAGATGTTTTTGCTAGGGCAGGCTGTCCTCAGGCTAGGGAGAAACTGCCAGGGATAGTGTTTTTGAAGCTAGGGAGAAATGTGATTTCAGAACTGGAGTCCAAGCACAGGTACCCAAGCACCCCATCAAGGCCACACTTCAAGAATGATGCCCTAGAGTAAGCCGATCTAATTCTTCCCTTTGATCTTCAGACTCAAGCATGGACTCAAGATCCTTCACCATGCTGTTCACCCACTTCTAAATGTTCTCCAGTTTATTAATTTTTTTTCTTAAAATGTGGCACCGGGAACTGAATCTAATACCCCAAATGAGGTCTGACCAATCCAAGAATCAATAAATGAACATTTATTAAACATCTACTATGTGACAGACACTGTGTTAAGCTTCAGGGATACAAAAAGAGGCAAAAGACAGTCCCTGCCAATGTATACAAGGCAATATACGAGATAAATAGGGAATAATTAGCAGAGGGACTGTCACCTCCCTAGTCCTGTTTGGAGCTAGAGAGCACTCATTAATTTCATACATGTAAATGACAAAGAATAGTTTAAGCCACAGTTGTGCCTCCTCAACTTCAAGACTCACTTCTACTTCAAGATTTAGAGTCATCCCTCTGCTGGACAAAGGGTGTAGGACAGGAGGCAGCGGCATTATTCCATCAAACTATCTTGTACCTTCTTTTCTAAGAAACATGCTTCATTCCAAACACATCTGGAATAGAGTCCCAGGCCGTGTTTCCCTTATTCCAGCTGCCTCCGATTCACCCCAAGCAGTCAATAACTCCAATGTCGCCAACAATTTCCAAATTGCCTCCCTGGCACTCTGAGATTACAGCTGGGTCTCAGGCTCAAACAGGAATTTTGGCACCATCCACAATTTAGCTGCCAGATAAAATCACCCAATATAAGGGGACCCGGAGGAGTACAAAAAGGATGGAAAAGATTATGAGGCCAAAACAATGAATGTCATTTTTGGTGTACCCATTCATCTTAGATTTCTCAAGCTCTGTTTCTCAGGAACTGGAAGTAGTTTACCTGTGTGTTGGCATTCTGTTTGCAAGTCTTTAAAAAAAAGTTTATTGTTATATAGTATTGTGTCATTCAAATGATAAAACAGTTATTTCTCTTTTCCCTCTGTCTCGAGGAAACAGGGTGGAACAGGGAACTTTAGCCCTGTTTTATAGACAGTGAAAGTTTACTGCAAGATTCCCAGGGTGTCAACTCCATTCCATTTAACTTGGTCACTGTTTTCTGAGCACCTACCATGTGGGAGATGAATGAACCTCTGAATGTGACTGTCTGCTATGTTTAAGGAGATAAGAAATGTCCATAAACAAGTGTAAGTTTAAAATGCTATAGTTAGAAGTCACCTCCCTACTGATGACTTTCTCTCTTAGCAGTGAAAAACACTCCACGTGTGAAAGTGGTATTTGTTCAATCAACAAGCATTTAGTAAGTGCCTACTATGTGTCAGGCACTAGATTCGCAAAGAGAGGCAAGAGACAGTCACTGCTTTTAAAGAATCACAGTTTAAAAGGAGACATACCATGGAAACAATTACACATGAACAAGATATATACAGGATAAATTGGGGGTAATCTCAGAGAGAAAGCACTAAGATTAATAGAGGGTTGAGTTTGGGGAAAAGGATAATGATTTTGTTTTGGACAAGTTGAATGTGAGATGCCCACAAGGCATCCAGTTGTAAATATTGTGTGGGCAATTTGAAATATGCAACTAGCAGTTCCCTCAAAAAACAAAGACTAGATATTTAGATCTTAGAGTCTTCTACATAGAGAGAATAATTGAATCCAGGGGAACTGATGAGATCACCAAGTGAGAGAGAATAGAGGGAAAAGGAAAGAGGACCCAGACCTTGGGAGACACCCACTATTACTGAGTATGCTGTGAATGGAGATCCATCAAAGGGAAATGAGAAAGAAGAGTCAGTTTCAGATGGATAATAAGGTTGGAAGTCAGACTGAGGAGAG
The DNA here is from genome assembly GCA_023548195.1 of Bettongia penicillata ogilbyi. Lineage (NCBI taxonomy): Eukaryota > Metazoa > Chordata > Mammalia > Diprotodontia > Potoroidae > Bettongia > Bettongia penicillata. The sequence goes on along the minus strand of JAJHZJ010000162.1, from coordinate 8,932,263 downwards.
TTAAGAAGAGAATGAGGGGAAAGAAAGAAAAGGCACATATTGTAGATAATCTCAAGGGATTTAATTGGGAAAGGGAAGAAAATATAGGATTATAACTTATGGAAATGAACAAATCAAGTGAGAGATTTTGATGTTGGACAGATAGGAATCTGACAGATAGGTAGTAAAGAGCAGATGTGGAGTGATTAAAGATATGTAAGAAAACAGGGATGAGAGAGGGGTTATTGGAGAGGAGGAGATGGAATGGGATCACTTTTGCATGTAGAGAGGTTTGCTTTGGCAAGGAAACGAGTCACCTCCTCATGTGAAATGAGTGAAGAAAGATGGCAGAAATCATCTAAATCCTAGGAGATGGGGAACAAGGAAAAATTGGTAGATTTATTCAAATGATTTAAATTTTTTTCAGGGAAATATGAGGCAAGGTTGTTAGCTGAGAGATTGGGGAAGGGTAGGAGTTATGGGAGGTTTAAGGAGAGAGGAGAAAGTGAAGCTGCTGCAGTAAGTAGAATAGTGAATTGATGAAGGATATGTAAAAAGATTTCCTTACAACAGTGAGGGCCCAGTAGAGATTATGTAACAGAGACTTGTGGATCTAGTCAACATGGCTACAAGATTTTCTCCAGCTTCATTCAGTAGCATGTAACCAGGAGTGAAGGCAGCCACTTGGTGAGAGTAAGCCATGCCTGGGTCTTAACAGGGCAAGCTAGGCAATTGGAGAAGGAGGTAATGTTCTTGAAAGAAAAAGACAGTGTAAAATTAAACTAATTCACCAACTGATCCAGATAGGGAAGGGAGGTGAGTTTAGCCAGGGTAGGACTAATGACCTCAGAAAGTACTGAATCATGGAGGTTGAGTTTAGGTTGGAGAAAAGGGTTTGGAGTTGCAAGGCAGAAAATAACCACAGATGTTGATCAGATAAAGGAATTTCAGAGTTCATGAAAATGAATGTGGGATACTTGTGGATGATGGCAAGATCAAGGGTATGATCACATCTGTGGAACAGAAGAGGGATGGAAAAATGGGTCATGGGAAATGAGATTGTTGAAGAATTTGAAGGTCAGGGTATCTGAGGGAATCTTAACATCTATGTTGAAGTCCCCTAAGATCAAATGAAACAATATATGTAAAGCATTTTGCGAATATTAAAGTGCTATGTAAATTTTAACTATTATTGATAAAAATTGTTATTTATAATGATAATTATTATAAATAATAATTTTCATTATTATTGTTTCCTTTCTTTGTGTTACAGCAGGAAGAAACAGGATTGAGAAATTATGGATTCCAATTCTTCAATATGTGAGAATTTATTAAGCAATTACTAAGTACTGAGGACACAGAGAAAAAGTCAAAAACAATTCCTGCATGAAGGAGCTTATAGTCTAACAGAAAAGACAGCTTGTACATAAAAGGGTCATACAAGGTTAATACAGAGTAGATGGAAAGTTCTAGTCCTAACATTGCCACTTGTTGAACTGTGTGATCATGGGCAAGACATTTAACTTCTCCAAGACTCAGTTTCCTCATTGATAAAATGGGTATAATGATACTTGCTCCGCTAAGTTGTTATGACAAAAGTGGTTTGTAAACTCTAAGTTATTATATAAATGTGAACTTTTAGTAATTCAGATTTATATAGAATTCCACTAAGCAGAAGTCTTGGATCTTCTACCTGACTTAGGAGTAAAAAATACAACTGAAATCTATGGTTTAGGATTGAAACATTGCCACTTCTCTCTTTCTTACAGATGAAACTCTGGCCCCACTAGACCAGCGAACTGACGTTTTAGAACCCATTCCTTTTGTCAGCCTGGGACCTGATGTCAGCCATATCTGATAAGCATCCTCCAGGCAAAGGAATCTGAGAGAGAAGCAAGTTGTAGAAACATTCACATACTCACGTTTCAAGTTCCAGAGGACTAAACTTTCAGCTTCTCTTTCTTCCTCTCACACTCCCCTGTATTTTTCCCCTCTTTCTCTACCTTTGGATCTTCTCCTCCATCTACCTGGAAGTGTCTTTATTCCCTCCCATTTTGGATTTCGATGTCTGTCTTTGTTCTCGTCTCAATCTGCCTGCCATGACAGGATTCCTCTATTCTTTGCCTCTCAAACATCCCTGCTCCAAGTCCCTTGGCCCTGCTGCTCAAGGGCCTCCCCTTTCTCCTATCATTCAGCCTTCTCTCATTTGCACCACAGATCACACACTTGCTATGGGTTGGGTTGTTGGTAGGTTTTTTCTTTTTAGATGAACACATTTTCTCTAACGTGTGAATCTTACTGAGCTATTTACTCTTGGTATGAGTCCCCACATCTGACGCCAAGGTTCTGTGCAAATTGTGGAGGCCACAACATGGAGGAAAGTGACAAACACTGTAGTTCTTGTAAGGATCACAAGTTGAAGACTCCACCCTGGGCACAGCAGGCATTTCTGGGCAAATGGAAAATTCTCCTTCTGCAGACAAGCAGTATGGGGTGGTCAAAAGAGCAATGGATATAGACACCAGCAACTTGGCTTTCAATACTTGGTCTACCACGTTTTAGTTATGTGACTGGGCAAAGATTTGACACTGTAGACACTCCATGTTTTATTCTGGGTATTTTCTCTGGCTGTCCCTCGTGCCTGGAATGCTCTCCTCAGATCTGCCTGCTACCTTCCCTGGCTTCCTTCATGTCTCAGCTGAAAGCCCCACCTTCTACAGGAAGCCTTTTCCATCTCTCTTAATGCCAGTTTAGCCCCCAGTGGATTATCTCCTGCTTACCTTGTATACATTTTATATGTTTGCATGTTGTTCCTCCCTCATTAGACTAGAATCTCCTTAAGGGAGGTAAAAAGTCTTTTACCCTTTTTTATATGCCCAGAACTTAGTATAGTGACTGGCACATAGTAGGCACTTAATAAATGTTTCTTGACTGACTGACTGATTCTCTTCTGGATACTTGTTCCTTTCTAGGTTTTCATAAAAATCCCTTCTCCTTCATTTCCTCCAGTCTATCAGACTCTTCCTCCTCAGGTTCCTTTGCTGGATCTCCATCTAGCCTGTACTCACCAACTGTGTACCAAGGTGTTCCTCAAGCTTCCTCATATGTCCTCCCTCTATACTATTTCACTTGGTGACTTCATCAGCTCTTATTTCTATACAGTTGGCACCCAGATCCATAGAACTTGTCCCAGTCTCTATCCTGAACTCCAGCAAAGCATCACCAACTACCCTCTGGACATCTAGAATTGGATGTACCATAGGCATTTTCTCAAACCTTGACTTGTCCTAAACAGAATTTATCTTTTTCCAAAAAATCTTTTTTTTTAAACATTTCTATTGATATCAAGGTCACCACCTTCCTCCCAATCAGCTAGGCTCACCATGTACGGATCTTCCCCAATGCCTCACTCTCATTCGTCCCATGTATCTAATCTATTGTCAAATATTTTCTTGATACTATTTCTCATATATGTCCCCTTCTCTCCATTCACTTAGCTACCAGCCATGCCAAGGCTGTCATTCCCTCTCACCTGGATTATTACTAGTTACTCTCATTAGTTAGCCTCTCAGTGATGTCCCAGCCTCAAGTCTCTCCTCATTCCAGTCCAGCCTCCAATCATCTGGCACAGCATAGATCCAACCAGGTCACACTTTTATTCAGTAAATTTCAGTGTCTCCTTATGACCTCTTTATCTATCACTTGTCTTTTAGAACTCTTCATAAACTGACCCCTTCCAATCTTTAACATCCTCTTACACTTTACTCCCCTCCATATACTCTATGCTCCAGTTACCCTAGACTCTTTGATATTCCTCACACATGACACTCTCATCTCCCCACTCCAAGCATTTGCAGTGGTTATCTGTCATCTGACATGCCTGGAATGCTCTCACTACTCACTTCTGGTTCCTAGACTCCCTGGTTTCCTTCAGGATGTAGCTCAGATCCCACCTTCCGCGAAAGGTCATCTGGACTCAGGAGTTTACACTCCATTTACTTTGTGTGCAATGTCCCAAAAGTCTGAGGGCAGCTTAAGCTTTAATAGCTCAGTAGACTTACATGAACTGATACAAAGTTAACTAAGTAGTGCTAAGAAAACAAGATACACAATGACTCCAATAACATGGTTGCTCCCCTTCTTACTCCACCAAACTGTATCCTGAATCCCTCCCTCCCCCTATCTATTGACATTCAGAGGTGAGTACCCTATCCCAGCCCCTGTGGATTTAACAGAAGTTCTGGTCTTTATCTAACTTTGAAGAACTGTTATTGTAGTCATCAGGTCACATCAGTCTAGGCTTCTTTGTATTCATACATTTCTTTTCTTAGGATATCACAGTAATATCCTATTATATTCATGTACCATACTTTTTTTAGCCCTACCCAAATTGATGAGCATTTCCTTTGTTTTCAGTTCTTTGCTACCACAAAAGGTGCTGCTATATATATATATATGTTGGTTTATATGAAACCTTTCCATACCTACCCAAGAGGAATGCCCACATTTTAGCTGCTAACTTTAAATAACTCCAAATTGCTTTTCAGAATAGTTATATCTTTCTAGCTTCTTTTTAACCACAGATCAAGCCGACACTTTCCCTGCACTTTGAGTAATCAATCACAGTTATGCTAGCGCTGTCCAATTTACAAATTTCTTACAATTACCATAGGAAGAATATAATTCAAGTATTATTCTCATTATACAGAGGCTCGAAGAAGTTGTGACTAGACCAAAATTAGTTTGTGCCAGGGTCAGAATTCAAATCCAAGTCTTCTTTTATCAAGTATGCTTGCACCCTGAATCTTCTGGGGGTGTGTAATGTTTGGTGATTTTTGATACTCTAGAAACTGGCCATATGAGTTCCTGGAAGCCAAATACCACAAAAAAAGATTCAATTTTGAGAGAGAGAGAGAAAGAGATACTGAATGGGTACTATTTGGCAAATTAAAGGTAAAGTTCTTAGCTCAACAAAAAGCATACAAATCCGGTATAAAACGGAACTTCTTAGGTACATGGACTGTGAGAAAAAATTTCTGGTTAAAAAAAACTCTTAAAAACAAACAAAAGTATATCTTCCTTAACAAGAATCCTAAAATAAATAGCACATAATCATTCTTGGAAATGGATTTTCAATTGAGACCTGCCCTGGGCCCAGAAGGGCCTTTCTTGACAAGGAGCCACAGAGATTTCATAACTTCTAGTAGAGAGAGGAAGACAGAGAACATGAAAGAGAAAGACTATTGGTAGGGATGTGTTGGAGCCAACTGTACTTGGCAGGTGAATTGCTAAATTTTCAGTGTGTGTATTTAAACACTGGAAATTGCTAAATGCTACAAATCAGGTTTGCCTTGTTGATTGTCTAAACTTAAGAAAGTGATGTAGGAAATGTTAATAATGTAGAAATGAACTTTTAAAAGTATGTTATGTGTACAGTTCCCCTCCCCCAAAACCCACTTATAAAACATTTCTCAGGACATCCATAACGACTTTGGTGGCTAACTCTGCCACCAAAAAAGTAGTCCAGTTCAGCCCTGCGTGCACAGAAGTGAAGGAGTCACTGCTCCTACAGGTCTGTTCTCTTGACAAGGAACCAGGACAAAGAGAGAATTCTTCTGCTGGACTTGATGAAAAAAGAGAGGGGAAAGGAAGAGAGTAGGCAAATAGAACTAGGTTTCTCCTCTTTTACTCAACCCAAGGGGGTAGGGGAAAGAATCTTGGAGCACAGCTAAGATCGATTAATCAATCAATCAAACATTTACTAAGAGCCTACTATGTGCCAAGCTCTGGGGATACAAAAAGAGACAAGAGACAGTCCCTGCCCTCAAGTAGCTTATTGGGCTGGAAAGGAAGAAAGCAAAGTCAAAAGAGAGTCTCCCAGAAAACCTGTATTTTGAAAGCTCACCTATTACTGACAGTTGTCTGTTCTTACGTTCCTAGTTAAACTCCCTGTTAAGAACTAGTCAGCTCTTGAGCTCCCTCCTCAAGGGTGAAACAATATCTTACCTTCTAAATTCAAGAGATTGTCAGCAAAAGAAGGGATTTTGGATTTAGGAATTCCCATCCCATTAGTAAACAAAAAGCTGCTTCTTCAGCTCAGTCCATGCGTCTTGCTGGGGATCAATAGTTTTGAAGGGGAATCCAATCCAATAAGCCTTACTCATTAAAACAAACTGAAATACAGCCCCACCTACAAAGAACTTACACAACATGAAATGGATCCTACATTATTCATGAAAAGAAAGTAGCCCGGCTGTACTGACTGAAGCCAATTGAGGGAGGGGAGAGTTATTTTATTCTCTGTCCCATCCAATTCAAATACTTTGAAGAATCAATTGTCAACTGTTATGTGGCCAAAGATGGCTGAGCTGAGGACACCTGGTAACGGGACTACCATTCAGAATTTTTTCTACTGTTCCACACAGCCCAATTCAGTTTAGGAAATAGATACTTTGAACATCTTTTCAAGCATGCATACACATGTCTGAAATGTACTAGGAGGTCAACTAGGGAACAGAGATATGGACTGCACTTGTGATTGTACTGGCTTTGGGAACTCCCAGATAAGGAAACTCTCTCTTCTAATGTAGGTTAGCACCATTTCTACAACTTATAGTCCTAGGGATTTCCCTGCAACAGCACTGTCAAATGCAAATTGATATGGTACATAAGGATCCCTGTGAGGATACAAATTGATTTGGGAAACCACATGCTGATGTATCTATATTCCATTAATTTTTATTATTTTGTTAAATATTTCACCATACTCTAGACCAGAGACCAGGCCTCTCTTTCTCCCTCAGATTTGGAAATCTGCCCCAAGACTGTACTTGACTGGCTGAGTGACTGAAAGCTTGTGTAATTGACCATATCTAGCTGGCCCCAGACCAAGCTTCACATCCATCCTCAGTCATCTTGGAGTGTTCCTATCTTGTGACTGCTGCCATCTTTGCCACTGTTTCAGTCTCCAAACTGGACTACAGGAGATAGGAAATGTCCACATCCTCTGTAAGGATGCTCTCTGCACTCTTTTCGACCATGCATGCTCCTCTTTATCCTAGCTATTTTCTTTCCTGCCTCTCCCTCCCCCTTTTCCTTTTTTTCCTGAAAAATATAACTAAATCAATACTACCATGGCCTCTGGAAAGAACATGTCAAGTTAGAAAGATATAAGAATGATGATAAATGCAATGACTTATTAGTATTCCAGAGGAACCATGATAAAGCACAGTACTCACATCCTGACAGAAAGGTATTGGATTCAAGGCACATTATGAGCTGTGTGTGTCTGTGGGTGTGTGGGTATGTATGTGTGCATGTGACCAAGGAAGGCATTTGTTTTACTTGACTATGACTATTTGCTATAAAGATTTTGTTTTTCTTTTTTCTAACAGGTTTGGATGAGGAGGGGAAATGGAAAAAGAAAGAAAAAAAGAAGGCAGGAAGGAAGAAAGGAAGGAAGGAAGGAAGGAAGGAAGGAAGGAAGGAAGGAAGGAAGGAAGGAAGGAAGGAAGGAAGGAAGGAAGGAACAACTTATTTAGCTATCTTTTTTTAATGCACAAGAGAAAGAAAGCCAGAAAGCACAGTACCAAGCCTCTCTATCTCTTGTTCCATTGTTAATGAATGCTTGTTGAACTTTGAAAGCTACAAGTTGAGTTTATAACATACTCAAAAAGAAAAACAAATTGTAAATAATAGAACTCTTCAAGTTCACATAGTGTCCTCTTTTCCAGTTCTGCTATGTATAAGGAAATGCCCACTTAAATTTAGGCTACAAGAAAGGAGACGGGGCTCTATTTGTCCTCTAACTTGTGACTCTTTTGGCTGTATCTCACTCCCAAGAACCCCATCCTTACAATCATCAACCCCTCCTCTAGACTATAAGCTTCTCAAACATAGGGACTGGATCATTTTTGTATTTGTATAACTAGCACTTTGCACAGGGCTTGGAACATTGTAAATGCTTAATAAATATTTTTCATAGCAATTTGGGAGAAACTAGGCATAGAGCCAGTATCTCACCAAATGCCAAAATAATGTTAAAATGGATAAATGATTTAGACATAGAGGGTGATATCATAAGTAAGCTAAGGGAGCATGGAAAAATTTACCTGTCAAATGTATAGATAAGGGGAGGATTTATGACCAAACAAGAGACAGAGAGGATCATGAGAAGTAAAATGGATCATTTTGATTACACAAAATTAAGAAGGTTTTGCACAAACAAAAAGCAATGCAACCAAACTTAAAAGGAAAGCCAGAAAATTGAGAGTAAGGGATTTATAAAAAGTTTCCCTGACAAAGGCCTTGTTTCTCAAATATCTAGAGAGAAAAGTCAAATTTATAAAAATAAGAGCCATTCCACAGTTGATAAATACTCAAAGAATATGAAGACAGTTTTCAGAAAAAAAAATCAAAGCTATTAACAGTCATATGAAAAAATGCTCTAAATTACTATTGATTAGAAAAAATGCAAATAAAAACAAGTCTGAGGTTTTACATCCTATCAGACTGACTAATATGGCACACACAAAAAAAGAAAAAGAAAATGACAAATGCTGAAGGGGATGTGGAAAACATGGGACACTAATGGTAGAATTGTAAACTAGTTCAGTCATTCTGGAGAATAGTTTGGAACTATGCCCAAAGGACTATAAAACTGTTCTGAGCCTTTGACCCAGCAATACCACTATGAGGTCTATGTCCCACACATCAAAAAAAATGTACAAAAATTTTTATAGTAGATATTTTTGTGATAGTAAAAAAAAATGGAAATCAATGGGATGCCCATCAATTGAGGAATGGCTGAACAAGTTATGGTAGATGCATGTAATAGAATACTATTGTGCTATAAGAAATGATGAGCAGGCAGACTTTAGAAAAACCCAGAAAGACTCACAAGAACTGATGCAAAGTGAAGTGAACAAAACCAGTAAAACATTGTACGTAGTAACAGCAGTGCTGTAAGGATGATCAACTTTGGAAGACTTAACTACTCTGCTCAATTCAATGATCTAAGAGAATTCCAAAGGACTTGGGATGAAAAATGCAATTCACCTCCAGAGAAAAACTGACGAAGTCTGAGTGCAGATCAAAGCATACTTTTTTTCTCTCCATTTTCTTTGTTTCTTGCTTTTTATTATTTTTTTTAAAACATAGCTAATACAGAAATGTTTTGTATGACTTCATGTGTATAATTGACATCATATTACTTACCTTCTCAGTGACTAGGTAAAGGGCTAGAGGGAGCAAGAGAATTTGGAATTCCTTTTTTTAATGGATGTTAAAAAATACAGTTTTTTAAATTAAAAACTATGCTTTTCATCATCAGTTATTCATGGAGCAACAACTTGACTTAGTGCTTGGAGAATCAGGCCTCAGAACCAGGACAATCTAAGTTCAAGTCTCACCTCCAGTACTTAAGGGCTGTGTGACCCTGTGCATGAACTGCTTACTTTCTCAGTGTTCTATGCAACTACAAGACTATACGTTGCAGAGAAGGTCAATGCTGAACTGCATAGGTCATAACTAGTCCTATCCCACTCATTTATTTTCCCATCTGCTCTGATGTTGCAAATATACCCTTCCCCTCCCTTCCTACCTCCTATTCTAGGGATAGTAACCAAATCAATATTACTAAGGCTTCTGGAAATGATAATAAATCCAGCTTCCTGAAGGTTCCTCTCAACATTCTTTTGACTCACAGAACCCAAACTCCTTTCTCCGTATGACTTATCTCCCCTTACTAATATGCAAACTCCTTAAGGATGGGTACTTTTTTTTCTCTTGCATTTAATTTCCATTCCTAAGCATAGTGTCCATCCCATAATAAGCATTTATACTTTCTTTTATTCATTTCATTCATCCTGGATGAGTTTTTCAAATTGATCAGGGAACTTCCCTCATTAGCTCCCTACAGTTACAAATAAATTCAAATATAAAAAAAAATTATTCAAGCAATTGGGATTAAGAAGGGAGAAGCAGTTTGATAATAAAACAATTTGAGAGGGTTAAATAGCAATGCCCATGCAAAAAGATATGATCCATAGCTGAAATACTGTCCAATGAATGGAATTGGGTCAGTGGACATAGGCTAAAACTGCACTATCCCTTATTGGAGTTTTGATATCATTAAGGGGAAATGTAATGTAGTAAAATAGAGTTGGCAAATGACACACAGGCAAGCTCTTCTTTGCAATGCTGACCTGCCATTGGGAGCAGAGATACTCTGTCTTGCTTAAGGTACAGCTACCTTCCGGCAAACATCAATACTTGTGAGGATACCTAATGAAGTCTGCTAGAGAAACAACTTCCACTCTGCCTATAAATAACCACTTGGCCTAAGTAAGCAGGCTGGTTATTTATTTTTTAAAGGGGGCCATTCTCATGTTACAAGGACATCACAGATTACTGAATAATTCATTTCCTGCTGGATTATATGAGTTTCACCACTTACCATTGAGCTCCCGTTGAAACGTCTAAAGCAGATATATGAGCAAAGGCAAAACTCCATCTTAACTTTCCTTTTGTTTATTTATTAGGTGATTAAAGCTATTGTAGACAGGTCTGCCTTATTTCACAATGCTTTAACCTCCTGAGTTGTGGGTATTATTTTGGGCTAGCTACTCTTGATTAGCATATTCAAGATGGAAAACAAGAGATACAGAAGAGAGTGAGAGATGATTTTGTAAATACTTATCGATTTGTAAAGATCTTGTAATCTTTGTAAAATCTTGTAATCTACAAGCAAATGTTTGTGTCTGGTCAGAGAAATACATAAGAGGCTTTAATACAATTCATTTGAATTAGATTCAGAAAACATTTCTTTCTTAAGCAATTTCTAACAAGCAATGTTAGAAATCTGGGATATAAAGAGAAAACAAAATGGACGTGGTTCTTAAAGAGAGAGAGGAAGGAATAAGCATTTATAAATTTATGCCTACTATGTGCCAGGCACTGTACTCTATTGAAAGGAAAATTCTTCATTTGGTTTTTACCTAACTCAGGACAAAGAGAAAGGGATTTTATCATAAGTACATCGAGGTAGCAACATGTCGATGTTGCTTAAAGGTGGGGTCAGTTTTTATAGGTAATTTTAAGACAATCCAGATAGGCCCATCTGGGCATGCACCGTAGATCTCAGTTCCTCCTCCAGGTAGCAAGAACATGACAATTTGTAAGTAGAGGTATCTGACAAAGAGCAGGTCTGCAGAAAGCTGCAGACTTGGTGTCTCCTTCCCTACCAGAACCTCCCCCAACGTTGGAGGATAGGCAGAGCTGGAAACAGTGGAATGCTGAGCCAACGTAACTTTCAACAACTAAATGCTTTACAAACATCTCATTGGTTTACATTCTACTGAGCGAAAATATAGATACAGATAAAGATTCATATTTATGCATTTGAGTTACAAAACCCTTTCCTCACAACAATCCTGGGAAGTATATAGTAGTAGTATTATATAGTATATAGTATTAGTATCTCCATTTTATATATTTCAAGGTTGCTTGAATCACCCATGGGAATAGTCCTACAGGGAACATGTAGGGCAGATGTTCTGGAAATCTTGGGGGGTGCCACATGACTCAGGGCTGATGGACCTTGAATTTTGATGAAGTAATCCCCCTATTGGCCACTAGGCAGGAATTGCTGCTGACTCAATGGATCTGTAAAAGTGACTGACCTGCCTAGGGACACCTCATTCTCACTTTACCAGTCAGTTCTCATCTCCCACAAGATCTAAGAGCTCAGGGTCATTCCTCATCTGCCAGGATCTCTGAGATGACAGTTGATCCCCTCCAGGTCTTTCTTACTCATCAATATTATTTATGGAATCTGAGTTTGTCCAAATATGTGCGGTGTCAGGGGAGAGGAGATAGAAATATCTGTTACTGGGAAATGTTTTGCCCCTGTGGAGCATCCTCGACCCCATTACACTCCCAGGTTTGTGTGTCTGTCCCATCTCAACCTCCAGCCACCAGCTCTGCCCCTCCCCCCACAAGACTTGCTACTCAGAGAGTACAGACAGAGGTGAAAATGAAATCTATTTAGCACTCCAACAAGTGTAAGAGGACCTAGGGCTCACTGTTTCTGGTCTGAAGAATTTGTCAGTGTGCTCTTGTGACTCATTTTTCAAGCATTTATAGAAGCTTGTAGAGGATGTGGGGTGGTGCAGTGGATAGAGTGCTGAATTTGGAGTCAGAAAGACCTGACTTGAAATCCTGTCTCAGACACTCACTAGTTGTGTGACCTTGAGTAAAAAAAAAAAAAATCACTAGTTGACTCAGTTTACTTATCTTTGAAATGATGATAATAATAGCACTTACCTCCAAGGCTATTGTGAAGATAAAATGTAATAATACCTGTAAAGCATTTTGCAAACCTGAAGCATTATGTAAGTGCTAATGATGATGAGTAGGGGAAACAAATATTTGCCCTATATCTAATATCTATCTACCACTTTATACATTGAGTCACTATTATACAAGAGATATCTCTCACTTCTTTTTAGAACTACATGAACCATACCTAGGAGGCTTTTTCCTGAAGGTCTACACTTCTTTCAGCTCTGAGTGGTCCACTTAATACCACAGAAAAGAAGAGTAAAATCAATTCTTATCACCTCTCCCTAGCAGGCAACAGAATATTTGTAGATATCCAAGTCTACAAAATGGGACGCTGAAACGTATACCTTATTGGGAATTTATTGGCAGCTGGGCTAGACCAAGTGGAGGGTAACTGACTAGTCTCAAAGGCATTGGTGAGTTAGGAAAGTGTTTACCTCAAACATATGAAGACTTCCTCCAAAAAACGGGCAAATGAAAACAGTTTGTTTCAATGGTTGTGATAGCAGCTGAGAGCCTGGTCAGGGATTGAAGACACTACTTCCTGGGCATTGGCAGTTGTCCTGACTTTTATCTTGTCACTGGACTTTGATGACTCTGGAAGAGAGAGTGAGGCTAATGACTTTGTGCAAACTCTGCCTTACTTAAATCCAGTTTACCCACAAGTCAAAACATCACCCCATGGTGTCATCACTCCTCTCGGAAAATGGAGGAGCTAAGGTTTGAGACTAAACCTTAAATCCCTCCTTCATATCGCCATGATTCTCTGGAACTGAACTAGGTCCATGTAAGTCCAGAGCTGGGACCCCTTGTGGGTGAGGGTGCTCACCGTTCTCTGGGCAATGGGTCTTAGATACGTAAGGACCAAGGTGAAAGTAACAGAAAAACCAGTCCCAGCTGCTCTGCCTGACATCAGCATTATGGATACAGAGGAGAATTAGGATGATAGGGTCTAAATCCAGAAGAGACTTTAGAGACTGCTTCAATCCTCTTTAATTACTATGACCAGAGGGAAGAAATCCTCCTAGGGAAAAAAAAAAAAATTTCTGTCCAAGTCTTGATCAGTAAGTCAACAAAGCATTTATAAAGTGCTGTGTTCCAAGTACCAAGCCAAAAGCTGAAAATCCTGTATTCTGCATTCATGATTAGAGCTCACATATATAACGTGAAAGTTTGCAAAGCACTTCACCTGTGTACTCAATCAATGCTTATACTCCATTTTTGTAGCTGAGGAAGCTAAAATTCAGGGCGTTTTCTTGACTTACTCAGAATCAATGACAGCTGGTTGTGTCAGAGGTAGGATTCCTGACTCCAAAGCTATCCATTATTCATCCTTGATAGACCAGTACCTACCCTGCTATTCAGCAGCTGGATGATCTTGGACGAGTCACTTACAAACTCTCCAGCTCTCTGTTCTTTGATGTAGAAAATAAAAGGAGACAATTAGATGTCATTAGTGGTATCCAATGTTGCTTAATCGTTGGCAAGAGAACAAAACTCAGAACTGAGAGAAATTTAGAAAGAAGTTTATTAAGTCATCTGACAAAGGAAAGCGCTTGAAAAGGGGGTGGCGCTCTTCCCCTGAGTCTCTAAAAGTTTTTCATTAGAGTTCAAACAACAGGTGGTTGACCAACACAGAGGCAGTTTCCAGATAAGATATGTGGGCTGCTTGAGATGAGTAACAGAGAATACTCCTTATATTCTTCTCATCAATCTTCCTATCCCAGAAAGATTTGTAGGGTCAGCATAACCCACAGTCCTGAGCTAAGCATTAAACAAATCTGGTCTCTAAGCAACAAATCTGATCTCTCAGCCATGCAGACCTAGATTCAGGAAATGCAATAAAGTTTTCCCACATAAACTCAAATAGAAACAGAATCACTAAACCATATAGAAGGATTGCTGCTGGCAGATACTGACTTAAAAAATCATAGATTAACATCATCTGTGTTCTATTGTATTTTTATTGCTTTGTTAAATATTTCTCAATTACATTCTACTTTGATTTGGGCAGCCCTAGACAGCTTTGGCCACAATGGCACCCCAAAGTTATATTTTTGACACCTCTGGATTAAAAGATCTTAAATTTCTTTTGAACTTTGAAATTCTATTATTATGCTTTAAGGTGAAGAGGAAATCCTTTCTGGGTCATGCAACTCACTTGGATCTTATTTTATGCTACTTCATCTTGTATCCCTTCAATTTCTCTAATAGGATAAATCATTTTCTATGCCCAGATTAATTTACCAGGGGAAAATCTTTTCTTGTTCTTCTCCTTTTCACCTTCCTTGCTAGAGCTCCTGATTCGTCCCACACAGCAGATTCCCCCAAAAGAGAATCCCCAGACACAGTTGTTTCTATATGAGTAGTATGACTTCCCTGTCATGGTTTTTCCCCATTTAGAAAGAGATTTTTCTCAGTCCTTTATTCTTCTTTTTTAGTTTGTTTTGTTTTCTCTCAAAATCCAATTTCCCACTCTTTTCTTTGATATCTGAATTATATCTCCATATAATAATGAACCCCCTTAGAAACTGTAATTATTCCTAGCAAAATTTGAGCACCACCTACCTTTTACAACCTACTTTTGGGAAAGAGAGGTTTAGAATTGATTTCTGAAAAGGTACCTCTTCCAGAATTTAAAAACAACTTTCAAACAGAAAGTTGAAAATTTTCAAATAGTGTATTGATTTTAGAGGACAAGTAAGTGGTCAGTAAGTAGAGCACCAAGCCTAGAGTCAGGAAGATCTAAGTTCAAATCTGACCTCAGATACCTATGAGCTGTATGACCCTGGACAAGTCACTGAACCCTGTTTGGCTCAGTTTCACCATCTGTAAAATGAGCTGGAGAAGGAAATGGCAAAACACTTGACCTTTATCAAGATAACCCCAAATGGAATCACAAAGGGTTGGACATTAGTGAAATAACTGAACAAACAACAATAGCGAGTTTATAGAGTTTGAAGTTTCATTAAGTGGTCAGAGTATCAGAGTTTAAATCCCAGCTCTGTAATTTACTGATTGGATCATTGGTCAAATTATTTAACCTCTTTTTAGTCTATTTTCTCATCCATAAAATAGGAATAATACTTCAGTTTTAGACATGTTAAGTTAGAGATAACTGCAAGGAATTCAGTTTAAAATGTCCGGTAGGTAGATGGAAATTTATGACTTGAATTTCAGAGACATGCAAGAGTTGGACATATGATAATTAAACCCATAGGAATTGATGAGGTCACCAAGTAAGAGAATATATAAAAGAGAAGACCCAGGAAAAAGCTGGGCATATACTACCAATCTGGCCTGATAATGTATAATAACAATAAAAGAGACTGTGAAGTCATATAAGTAAAAGAACAAAGAGTATGTCATAAAAACCCAGAGAAAAGAGAGTACTTCCTGGAGGAAAGGGTGATAGTGTCAAATGCTAACAAGAGGCCAAGAAGGATGAAAACTGAGTAAAGGTCATTAGATTTGGTAATTAAGAGATGCCCTCAATGTCGATAGTCAATAACTCTAGTCCAGAGATTTTTTGAAAAGGAAAAGGGCCCATGTATATAAAATATATTTTTGGTAGCTCCTGTTTGTGGTAGCAAAGAACTGGAAACTAACAGAAAGTCCATCCTTTGGGGGATGGTTAAACAAATTGTGGTATGTAATAAATCAATGAAATATTGCTGTGTTGTAAGGAATGACAAATATGATGAATATGGAGAAGAATGGAAAGATCTCTATGAAATGATGCAAAGTGAAGCAAGCAGAGCAAAGAGAAATGTTTGCAATGACAACAATGTAAACGGAAACAACCACCAAAAAAGTGAATATGGCAAAATTACAAAGAATAAGCTTGGCACAAAGAAGAAATATATGAAAACACTCCTGCTAGTTGCTTGTCCTTTGTTTTGAGGAAGATCAATGATGTAATCATTGTAATGTCTTGAATTACACATGAATTAGATTTAAGTGGGTCAAAGTGGCTAAAAGTTGTTTGTCTCACTCTCTATTTCAGAGTCATGGGCATCCAGTGGCAAAACAAAAGTCAGGACACCTGGTAATGGCCTAGAGGATGCAGTGGATGATCTTGGCATCTTTGATATCTGTAAAGGCCTCATTTCTTAAGTATATAGCAAACTGAGCCAAATTTACAAAAATAAAAGCCATTCCCCAATTGACAAATGGTCAAATGATATGAACAGGCAATTTTCAGAAGAAAAAAAATCAAAGTTATCAATAGCCACATTTTTTCATGTAAATCATTTCCACCCCTTCGCAGAAGTGTAACTCTATGACTATGGTACATTACACAAATTTTCAGACTTTGTTAGTATATTGATCAGTTTTGCTGTCTTTTTCGCTTTTTGGTTTTTTTTGTCTAAAATATTATTTGCTGTAAGGGAAGAGAGGAGAAAGGATATTGGAGGAAATTGTGGTGATGTAAAAAAAAAAAAATCCACAAAAAAGTGTATTTAACATTGTTTTTAAAAGGGTTTCAGAGAACCCTGGGAAGACTTGTATGAATCAATGAAGATTGAAATGAACAGAAACTGAAGAAAATTCATACACTCACAACAATATTGTAAAGAAAAGTAACTTTGAAAGACTTAAGAAATCAGATTAATGCTATCAGGGATCATCCAGGATTCCAGATGACCTATAAAGAAGTATGTCACTTAACTCTTGACAGGAAGTAATATATTCAGGAAGCTGAATGAGATGTACATTTTTGAAAGTGGCCAAGGTAGTAATTTTTCTCTTTACTATGCATATTTGTTAGGAGGGTTTTGTTTTGGGGTTTTTTGTTTTGTTTTGTTTCAGTCAAAGCAGGAAGTGAGAAAGAAAGTGTGAATAAGATGGATTCTCCCCAAAGACCCCAGCTTCTGGGATAAGAACTCACTGTTCGACAAAAATTGCTGGAAAAACTGGTTAACAGTGTGGCAGAAATTAGGCATAGACCCATGCCTGACACTGTACACAAGAGTAAAGTCCAAATGGGTACATGATCTAGGTATAAAGATCAATACCATGGACAAACTGGAGGAGCAAGGAATAGCATATTTATCAGATTTATGGAGAAGGGAAGAACTGTTTACTAAAGAAGTGATAGAAAGCATTATGAAATGCAAGATGGATAATTTTGATTACATTAAACTGAAAAGTTTTTGCACAACCAAACCCAATGCAACCAAAATTTGGAGGGATGTAGTAAATTGGGAAAAAATTTTATACAGCTAAGCTCGGGGATAAAGGCCTCATTTCTAGAATATATAGAGAACTGACTCATATATAACCACACAAGTCATTCCCTAATTGATAAATGGTCAAAGGATATGAACAGGCAATTTTCAGAGGAAGAAACTAAAGATATCTATAATCAAATGAAAAAATGCTCTAAATCACTACCGATTAGAGAGATGCAAATCAAAACAACTCTGAGGTACCACATCACACCTATAAGATTGGCAAACATGACAGAACAAGAAAATGATAAATGCTGGAGAGGATGTGGGAGAGTTGGAACACTAATTCATTGTTGGTGGAGCTGTGAGCTCATCCAACCATTCTGGTGAACAGTTTGGAACTATGCCCAAAGGGCCACAAAATGTGCATCCCCTTTGACCCAGAAATATCGCTACTAGGACTGTATCCCCAAGAGATCATAAAAATGGGAAAGGGTCCCACATGTACAAAAATATTTATAGCAGCACTCTTTGTAGTTGCTAAAAACTGGAAGTCAAGGGGATGTCCATCAATTGGGGAATGGCTGAATAAATTATGGTATATGAATGTAATGGAGTACTATTGTGCCATAAGAAATGATGAACAAGAAGACTTCAGGGAGGCCTGGAAGGACTTATATGATCTGATGTTGAGCTAAAGGAGCAGAACCAGGAGAACTTTGTGCACAGCAACGACCACAGTGTGCGAGAGTTTTTTCTGGTAGACTTGGAACTTCGTAATAATGCAAGAACTTACTAAAAAAAATCCCCAATGGTGGTTTTCTAAGGCAAAATACCTTCCACACTCAGAGAAAGAAATATGGAAGTCATTCGCAGAATGTAGCAGATCATGTTTGTGTGTGGGGGGGGGGGGGGGTTTAGTGTATTATGTTTTAATTTGTTATATGATTTCTTCCATTTATTTTAGTGCGGCTACATAGCATGACTATAGTGAAA